>OU862894.1:26426057-27764390 GCA_917880725.1 Selenia dentaria
AATTAGCCAGCCCTTGAAATGGTCAGAAGAATGTGATATAATGCCTTAACTAAGTATTATGATGTGTGTCATTGTAGTCCTAGATATGCTTACTTAATTTCATAAGGCTTTTATTAGAAACTTAAGTCTTCCAAAAGTAGATAAAACTCTGAATAAGTATATTACGTTGCTTTTTGCATTTATTGTCTCATAACTATTTCATAATTGTAAGTATTATTCAGAAGTTTTGTCATAACTTACGTAGAGCTTTTGGCAAAATGAGTTATTAATCAAACATGATTAGAATAGATCGGTAAGCATTATCTACGTACATATTTCTTTAAGTTTATGTTTCATTAAATCCTTATCACAATTATATAATCAATTATAAACGTAATATCGCTATCTAGGATTCAATTTAATTTGTAAAACATTTGACTACACACCCATTGTTGGGTACCACAATTTTTGATAATATTTAATAAGTGACTTTAGAGTATTATATGCAATAAATAATTATTGGTTAACTACAATTTGTTAAGATGCATTGAGTTTATAATTGTGAAATTATAAATTTAAAAAGCAATTATTAATATTTTGCTAGAACTGGTATTCTTATTGAATGGTTATAACATCATAATAAAATTTGCTTCTACCAACATCTTGATCTTTTTCATAATTTTTACAAGTAAACTTAACAGTTACGTAAGTACAAATAAACTCTTAAGATTTTAAGATAAACACGCTTTATTTATATTAATTATTATTATTTTGGACTTCACCAACATATTTTACCAATACATGCATAATTTATACAATACCATACTCGTATTTTACAAATATCATATCCAAATGTAGAGTTAAACATTTTACAGTGACATAGTATTTTATCTAAGTAGATAGAGATTTCTATGCACAGTTTATATTCACTCACTAATCAATCAACGTAGGTCATATTTTACATACATTTTCAGTTAATAACACTAAACTACATAATTATTTTTCCAAAATAAATACACTAAATTTGTTTTCAGCAGTAATACACACTGGTTTTCATTCAATCCAGTTACTCATTTCTATTTATTTGATTTGTATATATAAGGTCTTTGTTAATTAGTGCACAAAATTGAATGGGGTTTGGAATCAATAGTTGGTCGTTATAGTGAAAAAAAAAATATTTTTTTATTATTATGAAACCATATAGCATTGAACCGTCGACTGATCGCACGACGGCGCCATTCATTACAGAATAGATAGCAGTAACTGCGCGAGACATACCTACCCACTTAGAATAGGTACAACGAAGTACGAACCTACCTACACGCAAATGTTTACACAGCTGATCTCTATGCCTAAGCCTACTGCCAATACGACGACGGTTAATGTTGAACTGGTCAATGTGTACAACTAAGTGGTTAGGTATACCTCGCGCAGTTACTGTTTTCTATTTTGTAATGTAGCGGTGCGTCGCGTCGCGCGCTCAATCGCGCAATGGTCCTTTGCGGCGAATATGGGTTCATAATAATAAAAAAACATATGCTATTTTTTATTTTACTTTCGTCACCAGTTATCGATTCCAAACCACCCCGTTCAATATTGTGCACTAATTACCAAATACCTTACATAAGTCATTGAAACGTTTTCTTTGTAATGCATCTAATATTTAAGTTTATACCTTTTTCAGGAAAGTATATGTAATTCAGACCATCATCAGAAGAAAGGGAGATACATTAAAATTTACATTTAGTTATCTATGAAAATTTATAATAAAATTAATGTTCTAGAATTATTATGTAACTGAAACAATATAATATATACCTACTTACTATTTGTCTAGCAGGATTAAACAAATTACGAAACTTAGCTTTTGGTTGTGTCAAATAATTAGAAAAATATACAGTTTCGATCATAATAGAAATACTTGGACATAATTGTAAACGTTAGTAATAAATGATATATTTATTATTAATTATTAATCTCATATTCGTCATACTATACGGAAATGCTTTCATAATGTAACTCAACGATTTTCAATTGTGGTATTTTTCACTTCTATAAATGTAATGTATAAAATGTTTAAAAATTGAAAATTCATACTAGTATATAAAAATAAGCGGCCTAAGTTTTTTTAACATTAGGACCTGCATTGTATGATTGATTTAGTAATAGATTCTTATTATTTATTTATTTGCGTGCCTTATAATAAATATAAATATTGTTTTAATGGTGGCATTACAGAGAGCTTAGTGCTTATGATTTGGGTTAGAACTTTATAAATTAATTATTGCCCCAAAACGGAACTCAAAATGAGACCATTTTATAACCCTTTGTGCTCTTAAATGTTTAAAAAAGAGTTTACTTTAAGCTTTAAATAGCTGTTATGGAGATCTAATCTTATAAGTCATATAACGGCAATGTGCTCATTGTACATTTTAGAATTTGTAATTATTTTCAAAACTCAAAGAAATGTGTGCCATGTTAAATGTTCGTAGTCAAATGCTTAGCACGTTTTGGTCATGTGTAGTACTCATGTACTCATTAGTTTTTGTATTTGTTAATAGCACTTTGGTTTGAAATTAATAACTTTAATTAATATCACAGTAGGCAAATGGAATTGAGTGATAAAATTAATTAAAAAGTCAATTCTATTATTTAGCTTAAACTCTCTTAAATATTTTCAAATTAGTATCTATGTTCTGACCCAAAAGGGTGTATGTGATGATAATAAAAAAGTGTCTAAAAGCCAATCATAATAAATATAAGTCTGTGATTCTGACGTTTCCTCGATTATTATTTTGTATGTAACAACTTAAAATAGTTCTATCGCGTATAATTTTAAACTACCTATCTGGTATGTTTACACTTACTGGTATTTATGTCTATTCTTTATCGGTGGGTATAACAAAATATAAAAGTGTATGTTTTTTTTTCAAGTTTAGTATGGCATTATTCAAGTATAAAACTAGACGACTAACTAAAACTAGACTTCTCCCCCCGGGGGTAGCAGCCCTCGGCGTTTAAGCTGTGGTAAAGGGGAAATCCCCGAGGCCACTCCTCACCACACCCAAAGAAGGAAGGTGGAAGAACGACGAATGAACTAGACTACTTATTTACAACTTAATATAAAGTTTACTAATTTGCATTGTTTTTCTTTCAAAAATGTAATTTTATTGTTGTGAAGTTAAGTTTTTTAAATAAAATAAGTTAAGGTATATGTTTAAAGTAGTTTAGTTTAAAGTTTTATTTCTTAGATATATAATTTATTATTGTATAATCAGTGCGTTGTATCTATACTTGGAATTACAGTTTATTAGTTTAATAGACATTATTATTAGGATTGGTTTTTAAGTATATTATAATTATATTATATACTTGTAGGTATAATAAAAAAATCTCTTGAAACAATAAATAATAATGTTCATAAATTATTATATCAATATTAACTATGTATATTCAATATACTTTGAATTCAACGAGTAATTTAAATAATAAATTGATAGCTAGATTCTTTTATGAAAATAGTCCATGATTATGTGATTTCTTGGATAAAATAGTGTTTGAAAGTTGCCACAAAAATATTTGTATAAATGTCCTTATGAATTACTTGTAAAAGTCTACTGTTAATTAAAGACATGATAAACTATGCTGAATTTTATTGCATATTACCAGAATCCTTAATGTGCTTTTCATAATTATTATAAAATACCCATTAGTCACTCATAGGTTGAAAACAATAACTCTTAGATGATGGAGGAGCGTCGTCTTAAACATATTAAATAAGACAAAAGTTAGAAAGTCAGGAAGTTTAATAATCAAATATGTTAGACCTGTCTAAGTCGAACACATTGATTAAAATAACTTATTCTGTGGTTTATCTTCAGATGTTTATGAAACCTGGGTAGGTTATCTATACTCATAATAAAGGAGTAGAGGACAAAAATCTACTTTGAAGAAAAATTAAATACATGTGAGTCAGTATAATACATATATTATATACAGATAGGTTACAGAATCTATATATATATATATCTCAATAACTAATAAACTCAATATAAAAGTGATATTTAAAAACAATGTCAATAATAGAAAAGTATAAATATATAGCACACCAATAAATATTAAAACGTACAATATGACATGAAATCGTTTATTCTGTATAGGCCTACGGGGGCACTTACAAATTGTCATATTACATTTAATATTTCTTAAATCGAAAACTGGGTCGGAACGCGACCACGACTGAGAAGATCGGGCAAGACACTCAGCAGGCTTGTCTTTTAACATTTTTTTGTATCGCCAATTTCTTAATGTCTATAACAAATGTTCGCTTATTTTTAGCTCCAGTGTGTTGCCTTACAATAGAGATAACAATAATGGTATCAGTAGGGCAAGACACGCTACACTTTTTGACAGAGTTTAGTTTTAATAGTAATTTTAAACATATTAATAGGCAAATCTCGGATAACATTGGGAAGTTTATTAGAATCGTATACATTGTCCCATAAAATAATGACTTGATCTGTGGAGACGCGTTACATGTACGGATAGCTTGTGCTTATTCCGCATGTTGATGGAATGAGCATCACTCCTTTTTTCTTTTCAATAGTTTGTGACTGAGAGTGTATGGCTACTTCTACGTTTTGAAATAGTTAAATTCATTTGAATAAAATTTTAAATCGAGTTTATTTTTACCCAGTATTGACAGTGCATAACTTTTTCATATCAATATCAATGCTCTCTTCAATGGAACACAGTAATTTGCACACTACTGCTTCACGAATGAATAACTGTCAAAGGTTCCGTACTTTCCAAGGCGGCACTTCAACACTACGCATGTGACTTGGTATTCAAATGAAACATAGGTCTAAAGCTGATGCTTGATTGCTGAAGCTTATTGAGCCTTATTAAGCTAGGCGTGAACCTGTAAGATCAATCCGGGCCTACCGCTGGGGCGAGATGGTGACTGCCAGCGCGACCCTGTCTCGCCCCACCTTGGCGGAGGACTGCTCACGGGGGGTTTTAGTGGGTCTGAGCCCCACACGTCCCCTTCCGTCACCCCCGTGGCGGAAGGGAAGTGCACAGAATTTCCCCCACTCAAAAAAAAAAAAGGCGTGAACCTGTAACAAAGGCATCTCTTTATCTGTTACCCCACGGTACTTATTACTCAGTTATTTATATAGCTGTACATTTTAAACAAATTACGAACAATATAGTGATTGAAATACAATTATATATATATAATTATATTTCTATCACTCTATCTCCTCCTATTATATATATAGATAGGATTTTAGGCTTAATTTGTTGATCAGTTATGATCGACAAGTCGAGCTCCGCTACGAGCGCTTGAGCATAATATATATATGCAAGGAGGAGATAGAGTGATAGAAATATAATTATATATATGTTTTAGCTGCGAGTTGTAAAATTCGTTTAGTTGATTTAGTAATTATATTGCCAAGACTTTAACAAACGAGTGGTTTTACTTCTACCAATGCTCACATACGTTAGATAGGGCTCACACATAATTGCACACGATTTACAACGTAAAAAAGTTACATGATCCACAAAAGCTGGATATATCCTATTAATATTATAAACGTGAAAGTTTGTATGTATGGATGTATGGATGTTTGTTACTCTTTCACGCACAAACGGGGGGGCTAATGTTGATGAAATTTGGTATGGGGGTAGATGAGGCGCTGGATTAACACATAGGATACTTTTCATCATCATCATCATCATCATCCATCACCACGCGGGTGAAACCGCGGGGCGCAGCTAGTATAATTATATTTCTATCACTCTATCTCCTCCTTGCATATATATATTATGCTCAAGCGCTCGTAGCGGAACTTGACTTGTCGATCATAACTGATCAACAAGTTATGCATTACCTGCTGCGGCTAAGACTTGGATGGGTGACTGCTAGTAGCATTATTCAACTGAGCGCTTCCGTGTAATGGAGGGCACGTTAAGCCGTCGGTCCCGGTTGTTTGTCTTAGGACAACAGTCGTTAGGCTATGTTGAAGACATTCGGGCGGCCTGAAAATTTAGACATGGGTTGGCCACTAACCTATCCACCAATCTGCACTGGGCCCGCGTGGTGGATTATGGCCCAAATCCTCGAGTACCAGCAGGAAGGCTCGAGTCCCAGCAGTGGGAACAAAATAGGCTGATTATAAATTATAATATATTATATAGGGAAGGAGGAGGTTGTATGTGTGTGCTTGTGTTTTAATTAGGGTGTATATGTCTGTGAGTGTGTGTGATCGTGTAAATATATATATATATATATATATATATATATATATACACAGTCAGGTCATAAGTATAGTCACACAGTAAAAACTTTTCTTTTAGAATGCAGGCCACAAAAAAGTTTATTGAATTCGAATTTCGAATTGTTCATGAAAATAAAAATGTATACTTTTTAGAATTTTACTCATTTTTAAATATGGAGTGGACGCTTGAAGAAGACCGTGTTGCAGTTATTGCGTTGCATCGTTGCGGTTGCGCGCCAATTCAAATGTTTGACATACTGAAAAATTTGATTATAACCAAAAGATTCGTTTATCGTACCATCAAACGATACAATCAAGACTCTAGTGTAGATGACAGGTCAAGAAGTGGTCGCCCTCGGTATGTTAGGACTCCAGCAGTGATAAAAGCTGTGAAGGCGCGAATTCAAAGAAATCCCAAACGTAAGCAGAAACTGTGGGTCCTTCAGGTGGGGTTAAGCAGAACCTCGATGAAAAGGGTGTTAAATCTAGACTTAGGGCTTCGGGCATATCGAAAAAAACAGGACATCGTTTAAATGCTCGTCTAATGGACCTGAGACTGAAGAGATGCCGCGCTTTGTTGAAGCGGTACGTGGGAAAAAAATATCGGGAAATTCTTTTTTCGGAAGAAAATTTTTTTACCGTAGTAGAGAGCTACAACAAATAAAATGATAAGGTGTGCGCACACAGTAGTGAAGAAGCGAGCAACCGTATTGTGCGTGTCGAACGAGGTCATTTTCCATCATCGCTCATGGTATGGTTGGGAGTTTCTTATTGGGGCTTAACAGAGGTACATTTTTGTGAGAAAGGTGTAAAAACGAATGCAGTTGTGTATCAAAATACAGTCCTAACGAATCTTGTGGAGCCTGTTTCTCATACCATGTTCAATAACAGGACTGGGTATTCCAACAAGATTCGGCGCCAGCTCATAGAGCGAAGAGCACACAAGACTGCCTGGCGGCGCGTGAAATCGACTTCATCCGGCACGAAGACTGGCCCTCCTCCAGTCCAGATTTGAGTCCGTTAGATAACAAGATATGGCAACACTTGGAGGAAAAGGCGTGCTCAAAGCCTCATCCCAATTTGGAGTCACTCAGTTGATTAAGGCAGCCGCCGATATTGACATGGACTTCGTTCGTGCTGCGGTAGACGACTGGCCGCGCAGATTGAAGGCCTGTATTCAAAATCACGGAGGTCATTTTGAATAAACTTTATTGTCATAAGAATCTATTTTCGTTCGTTAAGTTCATTTTGGTATATAAGTGGTTACATAATGAATAAACTTGTTTCAATTACTTTATATTAAACATGTGACAGAATTTATGACCTGACTGTGTATATACATATATTATAAATTTTAGGATGTTCCAATAAAATGTAGTCGTCCGTAGCTCGACTCTGTCAGAATATTTTCTGTTTTCTCATAATGAAACGACACCAAGAGACTTGTTTAATATGTTAATATATTGGATTTAATATGTTAACATACTTAGATATTTCATTATACTCGTACCTAAACAAGGGAATCTGTGGGTAAAAAAATATAAATGTATAATTATGTATATTAAGGTAACGTAACGGATGATGTTATATCTGAAAGGAGTTGTAAGTTAGTTATTAAAGTCACTTGGGCTTCTCTGGCTCTATAATAGGTACATCCATAACTCCATTACTGAGATAGAGTTAACGCGACGATAGTGGAACATAGACAACCTTTGATCAGACCGGATTAAGGTTGTTAAATCGGGCCTAAGTGCATGACAAAATAAATAATACAAGGGTTAAGTTACCAAAGTTCATATAAATTCGGTTTTGCATAAGTCTCTGCAAGAAAAAGCAGTAGTAGTAAAGATAGACTTATTAAAATTATATGATTATTAACGGGATATTTACCGTGGTAAGTCTTCCCGTGAACATGGTGCATGTAACTGCGCCGAAATATCGGGAGCTCATTCCACAACCTTACCACGGTAAATATCCCGTTAATAATCATATAACTTTAGTGAACAACCGTGATAGTTTAAAACAGTGTTTTAGATAGACTTGTTGTTCATGGAATCCATGCGCTGTTGTGAGTAAAAAATGTACGAAAGTAACTGTACTGTACTGATGTTTTGCATGACACAGTAGAGCTCAGTCAACTGAGCTGTAGTGTGATCCAAAACGAACTAAGGGTCAGGTTATGGTTTAAGACAACATCTTTATAAGCCTTGTCGAAAGGTTTCGGCCAGACAGAAAGCTTGGCAGGTGGTTTAAAAGGGTGACCAACAGCACATAGCTGTTCATCCGGTTCATGATTCATAGGAATTCAGGAAAATATATGACTGGAAGATAAATGAGGTTTTTTTATGGGGTAGGTTGGCAAACGAGCAAGCGATTCATCTGATGGTATGTGATGCCGTCGCCCACGGACATCCGCAACACCAGAGGACTCGAGGATGCGTTGCCGACCTTTGAAGAAGGATGATAGGAAAGTAGAGATAGAAGGGGTGAGAGTGGAGAGGGATAGGGAAGGAGAGGAGAACGGAAAAGAGGGGAATCGGGCCTCCGGAACGTCCCACAGAACGACGAAACTAGCAAGATATGTGACTTCACGTCGGTGATATGTGGGAGTGTGGTACTTCCCCGGTTGTGCCGGCCCATTCGGCTGTGGGGTTACAGCGTGGCACTACGACCGATACTATACCGATACGAGGTAGCGATATGCCATTGCTAGTGCTAGATATTTTAAATTCGTAGTCACTAGTGTACCTAACCTTTGAAAGAACAGTCATTTAGTTCATTTAGTCAGTGGCATTTAGCATAATGACTGACGAACTGAATCCGCCTCTGCTCTTCCTAAATTGATAAATTTAGCCCCGTCGCTCTGAAAATGGTGTCCATAAATCTTAAATTAACCTTTCTTCCTTTGTAATAGAGCTAAATTTGTCTTGAAAGGAGCATGTTAAGGTAGTTTTCGCAAGGTATGGTTGATGTGAGAGCAAAGCTTTCTCTTTGATATTTGCCCGCCATTTTGATTTTATAGTCGGCGTGATGTGACTTATGCGGCTCTGTCATATGAAGTAAACTAATGTGTGATGTTATGGGGTTAGATTAAACGGTGAACGACGATTTTAGGGTAGAGTAGGTTAGGAATATTTTTATTATGCATAAAACATGTATAATGTTTAATATTATAAAGAGGAAAGATTTGTTTGTTTACTACTGGACTGATTTGAAAAATCATTTCACCATTCATCATCATCGTCTCAGCCGTAGGACGTCCACTGCTGAACATAGGCCGCTTCCAACCGGTCCTTTTATTGAAATTATGGGGAGCCATATGTTCAGCAGTGGACGTCCTACGGCTGAGATGATGATGATGAAATATTTTTCAGAAGGATGGGTTATTTTTATTTAGAACCATGAATAATACTAATGTTATAAAATAAATAAGGACAATTTCTGTTTTTTTACAAAAATGTTTTGAGTTAGAATGCATGTAATTGTATTGTACCTACGAGTATGTTATCTTCCGGAGCTTTCTAGCAAGCGCTTAAACATAAACCATTTTCTTTGTTTTATTAAACAAACGAAATATAGGCAAAATACATTAGTATAAAAACTAAAGTATACCCTCGAACAGACTTATCTAAAAAGAGAAGTTATATTCTAAAATAGCAAAGTAAGACTGAACTAAAAGCTAAACATTGTTATTTTTTATTACAATTACAAAGTCGTATTGGTAACAAGCAAGAAACAAGGTAACAAACAAGGTCATAGGTAACAAACAAGTCAGCATAAGTCGAAAAATACCGAACTACCTTTCCTCGAGCACTAAACTATCAGTTTTGTTCTCTTTGCAACCACCGCTCGAAGCAAGGACCGACAGGGTAATATTACCGGTAGGTACATAATGTAATAAAACATAATTCAATTTTGGGCTAGTTTGTTGTAAGTACCCTTTAACAAGGTAAAGTTAAGGTTAAATTTACCAAAATATATTTGTTACAGTGTGCACGAACATTTATGTATATTATTAGCTCAGACAAACTTTTTTATTTTGTCTGAGATTATTAGTAGTAAATATCATTGAGCTAAGACAACTGTGACATATATATCTCATAGTTTATACTGTAAACATCAAAGATTTGACTATGATACACTTACGCAAATTTCCGCACTAGGTCCCCAGGACTTTTTTTTTATTACTGCAACTCTTAGCCTAGAGGAAAAGGCATTTCATTGAGACGTATTTTATAGGTACCAAATTGCACCCTTGTAGACTTCTTGAGTGATGGTTCACAACACAACATGGTCATAATACTTACACAACGTTTATAAAAATAATAATTTGTAGAAGTGGTCACGATTAGATAATCCTTATGTGAACATAGTGAGTTCAGCAGTGATAAATACCAAAAAAATACTGGTAAAATTTATATGAGAATACCGGTTTTAAAGCTAGCTCATACGTAAAGTGCCGATATATGTACCGTTTTCAGTCCTCACCTTGCATTTCAACTGCTTATAAAGTGATGCAAAAATGGAGTGCGAACACGATATTTTGTTGAGCCGACACTCAATTAGCCCAGCTGTGGGAACTGTCTGGGAAAACAAAGGGTGTCCAGTTACATACGATACAACTGTTCTTAGATTATGTTGGGGTACTGTTTGCTCTCGATTTATGAATCCAGAAATTATAAATGCGTCAGTTTTTATGTTATAGTACCCGGGTGACTGAATTTTGCTCGATTGAAATTGAAATTGAAATTTGTTTATTTGCACGAAACATGGTACAATAAAGTTGTTAAGCTATTAGATAGGTTCAGCATGCTTCACCAATAACTGGCATACAAAAATTAAATACATTACAATGGCAGAAAAAAATACAGTTTAAATGTTTATAAATTAATAGAATGCAATTGAAATTAAGTTAATTAAATTAAATAATATTAATGTCAAATAATTATAAAACTTAAAGATAAAAGATGTCAGGCCTATAATGTTACAATATCTTAGTCACTATTAGTCAAACAATTATAATTACAGCTGACACATCCAAACATCGATTTGGACAAAAAAAATCGATTTAGATAAGATAAGAATACTTTTGTATTCTTATCTAAATCGAGCACTAATAATAGCAACACATGTTCTGTAAGAGTCTTGTAATCACGATTCAGGATTTTGCAGTGCGACAGTTACGCCATCCAGTTTGAACGTAAAGCAACACATATTCCGTGAGAATCTTGTCACCACGATTCAGGATTTTGCAATGCGACTGTTACGCCATCTAGTTTGAACGAACTCAACGAAGAAACTGTTGTTTTTCATAGCCTGAAAACACGGATAAAACGACGTTTTCCAAAAATTAAACCTAGCTAGATCGATTTATCGCCCCCGAAACTCCCTGCATACGAAATTTCATGAAATCGATCAAGCCGGCTCCGAGATCCAAATTATATAAATATATAATTGTGTATATATACAAGCATTACTCGTTCAAAGTATTAGATACTCGTACTGTAGATTTACGGTGACTATTAACCCTAGAAAGATGAAGAGACCTACGCTTCAGAGGCACCCGCACGAATTAAATAGTACTATATCTTTTAATACGAAACCCGTGTATATCTGTGCTTCTCAGCCAACTCAGTCGTCGGTGAACCGCGTCGAGGGCCAGCTGTTTTTGTGCAGTATGTATTATTGTTTTGGAGTTATGACGAGTTGAACGAGTTAATGCGCTCCTGAGGCGTATGGTTATGTTCAAGATCGACGTATGTATGACTGTCTAAAAAAAATTTTATAAGGTACTGATTAGCTTTCCTAGATTTTATACTTATATTTGACTTATACTATACATATTAATAGTAAAATACAATATTTAATGATAGTTAAGCGATATTCGTGATTTTTGTTAGTTTTTTAGAGGTCTACTCATTTGGTTTCAATTATTAATAATAAACAAATGTAAAGTACAATTTTTTTCGTTTATAAAAATGTGTCACCTATAATACCATTTTAATTGTAAAATAAAATCAAAAAAATGGTTATCTTTCTAGGGTTAAAACCACAGCGATTAAAAACCATCATGTTAGTTTTTAAAATCTGTACAAAAATAACTTTTTATATGTTGACTATTAGGACTATAAGGATTTGTATTTATATTATACTAGCTGCAATCCGCGGTTTCACCCGCGTGATGTTGGATTATGATGATTAAAAGTATCCTATATGTCAATCCAAAGCCTCATCTACCTCCATACCAACTGTCATCAAAATTGGCCTAGCCGTTTGAGCCTGAAAGAGCAACAAACATCCGCATACATCCATCCATCCATCTAAACTTTCACATTTATAATATTAGTGGTATAATTACAGGCAATAATATATAAGGACTTTGTTTACTAGTGCACAATATTGGACGGGGTGGTTTGGAATCGATAACTGGTCATAAAAGTAAAAGAAATATGATATATTTTTTTCATTATTATGAACCCATATTCGGCGCTCCACGGCTAAGAACCATAGTGCGACTGAATGCACGACTCGACATACCGGTACATCACAGAACAGATAACAGTCACTACGCGAGACATACCTACCCGCTTAGAATAGGCACGACGTGCGAACGTTGACCCAACATTGGGCGGGTCAACGTTCGCTCTTTGTACCTATTCTAAGTGGGTTAGGTATAAACGTCTCGCGTAATTACTGTTATCTATTCTGTGATGGAGCGGTGTGTTGTGTCGAGTCGTGCGTTCAGTCGCACTATGGCTCTAAGCCGAATACGGGTTCATTATAATAAAAAAAGACGTGTGGCACTCGGAGACTGCCGCGGTAAAGCTATTGCATAGCTGTTTTTATCAACTTATGCAATTATAATTATTTAACCAATGCCATCTAGAGGTGAGTTGCTGAACTAAAGAGACACGCGTGATATTTCAAAAAGTCATTAAAAGTTCTGCTATTCATCGATAGATGGAGTCGGAGTGGGGGGTGTTAGGTTATTTTCGTTACGGAATTTCTGGATTCGGTCTCCACGCTCAAGGCCCGCGATAGAAGCTATGCAATAGCTTAAAAATAATTCATTGTTTTTCTTTTAGTGTTGTGACCAGTTATCGATTCCAAACTGTTCAATATTGTGCACTAATAAACAAAGTCCTTATATATAAATGAACCCCTATTTCTTCTGGTCACGCTATAACTGGCGAACGGCTTTACTGATTTAATTAATCTGTTTTTAAATGTTGGATATTTCGTAGTATTAGAAAAGTACCTATTAGTAACCGTTGTACCTCTATCATTCTCGAAGAAAAATAGCCCGAAGATTTTCTTCGGCGATATTGCGCACCATACACTAACTTTGGGGCTGTGTATTGCTTTCTGACGTTTTTGTTTTGGATTGCTGGATGACCAGATGAGTAACGGGAATTTTCGGCGATTGACGTACCCTTCGATGTGAAAGTGTGACTCATCGCTAAAATAAACATTGTACATCCCCTTTTCTTCTATATATATGATGAAATTTCCTTTCTCCAAGATCTCTGAAATAAAATAAAATTACTATTAGAGGTTTTTGCATATTGAATTTTATTACAGATTATTTATGAACCTTGCATAGTCGTATTTTTTATATGTACACGGGCCAAGCCGAAAAACCAATGTCTTGGTGTGACAAGCGCAGTGCCGCAAAACTTCCAGTTGTAAACTCTGGATGGTACTGCAACTGTCATTGACCCATTGAAAAGCACAGTGCGTATGAGCACATCTCGTCACTCGATAGTATAATGACATGGTTGTATGGAAGAAATCGCTCTGAGGGATAAGACCGCCTATCGTGACACTAAGACTAATCGATTATAAGCTTTTAAGTTTTGCTTATTGTTTTGTTGACATAATTATAGTAGTCTTTTTTTGTACTGTAGTGTTGTAATAAATAGTTTATAGGTATATTTATTTATCTATAATACAAAACAATATTTAAGTAATAATAATGTATGTACATATTTTCATGTAAGAATTATATCGACTCGCCACCGTGGTAGTTCCACTATCATACACACTGGGCCGCAAAGAAAGCGGGTTTTGTTTCGTTTAAATAAATAAATAGTAAAACCATTTTATTTCTATTACAACGAATTACTAGATTTTATAAATTATGCTTTGGAAAAAATACGGATTTTTTATACACTTTATTTATTGTTATTGCCAAAGAACTGTTCATACAACTTTTATATGGTTCGGCATATTTAGCAGCTAGTGTTGGCAATAAAAAATAACATTATTTAAATAAAACGTATATCAGATCGTAGCATTTTTAATTCAGTATTTATTTTATTTATTTAAATATCGCCATTTTTTCATTTAATATTTACAAGTGTTCATTAGATTAGATAAACAAGAACACATGATTAGTATATAGGGTGTTTGGTAGAGGGACCGACAAACCAAATGAGCGTGTTCGGGGGACCACTTGGAGAATACAAGTTGGCCAAAAAAAATCCCCGACCCCGACCGAATATATTATATATATATAATATAAAATTATAACCGATCGTTTACTTTACGGCCCAATGTGAAGCTCATAGGATCGCTTACAGATATTGAATTTAATGTTCCACTCGGAGCATTATTTAATTGTGTGTCAAGCGTGAAGCGTTCCATCAGCGAGGTGTTGACTTTGAATGTGTTAAACGGTTTGTACCTTTTGGTGGCCAGGTGTAGGAATTGTAGGAGGTTACTCGCGTTTTCTCATTAGAACGATAGGTATATGAACTATAGTTTAGGATAGAAAAGACATTTTGACCTGTAATGTGTATATCGACGTAAGAAAACGTATTTGCTTTAAGTAGCAAGAATGGCGTAAGTAGACTGAACACACAGCTAGATTCAGAAAAAAGTTCTGCGTCGAATGGTCTGGGTCTCATATCGCTACGACGACAAATAGGGTATATCATCAGGTTACCATAACACAGGCTCTGTCTAGTTTGGGAATTGAAGAATTTGTGTGGTTGTTGCCTCATATTATTATTAAAATAAGTTATTTACTGGCAGCTCTGCTGGACAAAATATGCATCGCAGAGATGCAGTGTGCACCACCCACCTACCGCATAAAATGAAAGCAGTGAGTGTGTTTTACTAGTGTGTATTCCCCTTGTCCCCGGGCTAGACGAGGACAGCGGTACTTTAACCCTTTGCGCCTCAGAGACGTAAATACACGTCTGTTTCATTCATAATTTTTTGGTTTTAATTATCACGATATAGGAAGAATTGATTAAATATTTAAAATGACTTTCTGTTGTCCCCGTTAATATAGTTGACTGCATGACTTCCGTAACTTCTGAATCACTTTTCCAGATCAGTATTTATAATAACTGCCCAATCTTGGGCAATGCAATATTAACATTAAACTGACTAGTCAAGGGCAAAGTCATATATAGGTACGACGACAAGCGAAGCGAGCAGGAGTGGTTACTTGTCACTACAACGCGCGAGCCGATCGAGCGAAGCGAGCGTTGTGGTCTAAAGAATCCTAACACACCTCCTCGCTTCGCTCGTCGTCGTACCTATATATGACTTTGCCTTAGACTAGTCATAGCCCCCGGAGGGCGGGAGTTTAGTAAAACGACATATCATTGATGATAAATCGGTATTTTTTTTAATATCATTAGATTCTTTTAGTAAAAAGACGTAAGTAATCAAAAAATATAATCATTAATTTATAACTAATTGTTACACGTCCATTAAAATTGTTAGGTACAAACATGATTGTATAGGAAAAAATATAAAATTCTGTACTCTACTTAGAAATACAAATAGGTACTCATAAAAAACACACAAGACATTATACCAGAAATGTTTACTTAAATAATTCACTAACTATTACATTCTATTTTAATTAAAAATAATTATAATCAATACAATACATTCAAAAGTCAGATACAAGTTCATAATGAACAATTAAAATAATGTCAGCTAATATTTTCATATTATCTAAATAATTCGTCAAAACTGTAAAATGTTTGCTCAACAAGCCATTTTTTTATTTGACATTTAAACGAATTCATTGATGTGGCATTTCGTATGTGTACTGGCAACCGGTTGAAAACCGACGTTGCCATGACATGCCATATTCGACATCTACCGGAATTTCCTGATATCCCTGGGGGTTTCGGGAAATGCCTGATATCCTGATTTTCCTGTGACATATAATTATAGATTATGATTAAAGCACTAACGCTTGCTTAGTGAAACCAATCCGCCGTGGGGTACCGACTTAGAATTGTAAAATAGAATTTTGAGAATCAGTTCACCCAGTCCAAAGTTATGAGGTAACAAACATAAAAAAAATCGAATTGAGTACCTCCTCCTTTTTTTGGAAGTCCGTAGAAAATTATGAAGGGTTGCGAAACTTACGGTAAATTCAGTGTTTCAAACTTTTCTTTTGGTCTCTTCGAACAATACGATCAAGTACTTTTCATCCCCATAGCGGTTAAAAGACAGATTCGATGCTCGGGTAGATGTCTCGGTGACCTAGCGGTAATGGACGTCTGGCATGGATATAGTAATAATACGAGGGTTCGTATCCCCACCAAGAATATCATTTTTCTGTCTTAACTTTCAAAATTTAGCTAAACCTCTCGGGGCGTTGTCTATCAAGCGTGAAGAGTCTTAATTGACCGAGAGAGCAAAGCGATCGAAGCTTCTCTACTTTAACTGGCCAAATTGATTTTGACGTATGTTTGTTAGTTTGTATGTTGGTCCTCCTGTACAGGTCGCATTTTTCATCCAACCTTGATAAAACTTGATTTGCATGTTCTCCTATGCAGTATATTTTTTTTCCGGTGGGCGTATTTTGAGTGGGGGTACGTTTCCTAAAAAGGGGGGAAGTTTGCTGCGGCGCTATTTACCAACCGATTTTGATAAAAAGGTGTTGACGTTGATAAATGGTTTGTACGTTTTGCTGACCAGTTTCAAAAGCTATAAAGCGTTATTTACTTTGTATACAGTAAATCCTAGATTGAGCCTTTAACACGTCTAATGTCTACTACTTTCGGTTTCTTTTCGAACTACGCATAGAAGTTTAGATAAAATATACTACTCTTGAATAGTTTGACGAACTAAAAGCAAAATTCACTGGAATGCATTTGATCTGATAAAATTACTTACAAACACGAGGTATAAAATGTGCTATGTAAAATGCGCAACATAGCTTAGCACTTTTTTGCACGTACGCATGGTGTACGCTCTACACGCGACGGGTTAAGAAGTAGTATAAACTGTGCAGTCAAGAAGTATTGTAACCATACGTATTAAGTTAAGAAAGTGCCAAATTAAAACAAAACTTGTTCCAATTCAATGTTTTGTAAGTTTTATTACGCTACATAAAAATGTTCTATGATACATTTTTTAAATCTTAAATACAAAGTCAGTGAGGTTATCGCATTACAAATAGACTGTACGGCGTACGTGCAGAAATAAAACGTTAATGCCGTTCCAGGAATGCAAAAATAAACAACAGAGCTCCTCAAACACTTGACAGAGCTATTACCGTGAAGTATCATTGCGTTGAGCACTAGCATGATGCCTAACATTTCTGCACCTTGTTGTATTACTGGTGAGAGCAAAAAGTATAAGAATACGACAGACGCGCGGTACCACGAAGGTTTGTTGCTTTATCCGATTTTGTTCTCACTGACTCTGTGTTCAAAATAAGTTTATCACTTCTGTTTTCTTGAATAATTGGTAATTGGATTTGTTTGGTAAAGTTGTGGGTAAACCTTCCACTCCTGAACGCATAAGTTTTTCCCACAGACTGGCATAAAGAGATTTGTTGGTATCACAGATCGCACAAACTAGGGAGATATGAAAAGGGGCAGGGCCGGTGTCGCAGCAATATGCCAAAAAACAGAACACATTACTCACGCCGGTTCGCAACTTTTTTATTATTTGACTGAACGCCGGTCGCGATATTGCATGTTAACAGTTAACAATGCTTGCTCTGTGCTAACGCATATTCAAACGTTAAGTTTTAATACCGCAGTGAGTAATGAACCTATTGAACCTAACAATACGTTGAATGGCGGAATACGGACGCTGCTTGCGACACCAAGTTTTGTACTCAGCGCACGGATTGGCATCTCTTTAGATCTCTATGGTTAATATCCATTCAGATGTATTCAATAATTAGATGTGTCATCACTGTTGGCCTACTTTACTCTTAAGCCACAGGGATCCTAAAAAATCGGGTGGTAAAATTTATTAACCCTCTAACCATGTCTTTATTAAAACAAAAACGGATTTCTACGGATGTTTCTATCATAAAATGAACAACGGTAAACATTATATTGATTATTTTCGACATCATATCCTTTCATCAAGCTAGAACTCAAGGAATTTTAGTTGATCGATCACGTGCTGAACGCTTCCTACCTATATTAAACCATCACTTTTCACACCCATTTCACGAGTGAGACCCCACAAAACGGTCCGCTTACGGGCCGAGTTTTATTAAAGAGCGGCCCGAACACCTC
This sequence comes from Selenia dentaria, assembly GCA_917880725.1. Taxonomy (NCBI): domain Eukaryota; kingdom Metazoa; phylum Arthropoda; class Insecta; order Lepidoptera; family Geometridae; genus Selenia; species Selenia dentaria. The sequence continues at coordinate 26,444,836 of OU862894.1, forward strand.
GTTACGGGCCGTAATCACCCCAATTGGCTGCACCTACGGGCCAGTCTGACAGGCGCTTGAGTGTGAGTGCCGTGAAATATAATGACCTAACAGCAGGTTATTGTTTGAGATGGGCCATCGTTAAAAGTAAATGTAAGTATATGTATTATCCATTTGGCTTAGCGAAAACTTATGTTTCATTATAAGTTGTGGTCTTGGTCGGTACCACCGCCGTGCCAGATATCTGTGCTGCCTCGAAGTATTAAGGTGGCGGTTCGCGTCGCGACAGAGACAGGAGACCGAGACAGGAGACTGAGACGGGAGACCGTGACAAGTGTCACGGTCTCTTCTGCATGTACTGTGGGTCGAGACCGAGATCGCAACCAAAGCTACAATTCATTCAGTATCGAAGTGTCTGTCGATGTAGTCAGTTGTGTTTGTGTCATGATGGAAAACCAAGTAGTAGAAGTTCTATTGGAGGAAGAAGAAGAAGATGATTTGCTCTTATTCTATTATTACAAATACAAAACTAAAAGAAGATTACCTATTAAGGAATTATATTTAACTAGAGGCCAATAAGGATCATTTTCGCTATTAGTGAACAAGCACCTAATGTTTGATGAAGATATATTCAGGACGTATTTTCGGCTGAATAAAACACAGTTTGATTACGTATTATACTTATTAAATAAAAACAATGTGCGATAAAGGAAGAATACCAATGAAAGAAAAATTTGCACTAACTCTAAGATAAGTTTGTCAAGTCTTGGAAATTGTTCTGGTCGAATTCATCGTTGAACATGTTTGGAAATGATTCACTCGAAATATTTGGCAACTGGCGAGATGATAAATCACTCTTTGTATGGTGTCCTGGTGAAGCTGCACTTGTTGGAGAATAAGAATTGTTGGATGAACTTGTATAGGGGCGTTCACTATGACTGTCGATATCTCCGATCTCATACTTAGAGACAATAATAAATATTTCAGAATAAGTATATAGTATTAGTGTGCACTGTAGGTACTGTATGATACTGTATATTAAGGCAAATTACACGGTTACCGAGCAGAGTTTTAGAGTGAGTGCAATAAGGGGAGACGGTTTCATTGAAATATCGTTTTCATTGCACTGTAGCAAGAAGCTATGGCCGATAGAGCTGGAAAGTTCTGGAGTTAAGACCACAGACCGGCAAGTGCAGCTTAGGTCGTCCAACGAAAAGGTCGCAGGACGACGTTGGATGCGGGCCGCTTCCAACCGGTCCTTTTGTAAATGTAAATGTGGAGGGATATGTTCAGTAGTGGACGTCCTACGGCTAAGATCATGATGAGAAATTGAAACTAACAAGAGACAAAAAACAAGAAAGTGTGTCTCCCCGTCTTCACACATTCAGTAGTAGTATTTGGTGCCACATGGTATTTTATAGCTTTTAAGTATGAGTTTATTATTTTTTATTATTTTTTATTATCTTCACACATATATTATACAACCTTTTTATAGCAGTTTTTTTGCATACGCTTATTTTCTGACCCGTCCAGTGTCTACTTCATTCGTGTCTTTTCGAACTACGCATAAAAGTTCAGATATTAAATACTACACTTGAATAGTTTGTCCAACTAAAAGCAAGTTTATATCGATGGAGTGCACTTGATCTGATAAAATTAGTTACAAACCAGAGGTATAAAATATGTATACATTAGATGTATGTGCAACATGGCTTAAGATTTAAAAAAAAAAACGATATTAAAAAATATTTAGTGACACTTCCGCTGAAAATAAAACAATGATTTTGGCCTATTTGGGGGCGTACACCACCCTCTCTCCCGCATAAAATGATCGAGATCGATCTAGCGCTCGACGAGTCAACATCTCCTGAGGATGCCTCGTGTAGAGGCGAAACACGTGTCGAATCAGTTTTGGTTTATTGGGGTTTCTTGTGTTTTTTATTTTGTATTCTTCGTATTAGCATTTTATGCGGGAGGGAGAGTGGTGCACGCCCCCAAATAGGCCAAAATCATTGTTTTCTTTTCAGCGGAAGTGTCATTAAATATTTTTTAAGATGGTTTTTTTGATAATGGATTTCCGCAAAGTAACGCCTGAATCAATAAATTATAAGAGTTTTTTCTACGTACACACGGTGTACGTGCGACACGCGATAGGTTAAGAAACCATGTTTTAGAGCAAAGAGACGCATAAAACACACATATAGACCTCAAACACATCCAAGACCCGAAAATAAATATTTGCCCTAGGCAGGAAGCGAACCTAGATAACCTTTTCATCGCACAAAAGAAATGCCTACGAATACTTGCAAACATAGAATTTCCAGATTTAACAATACATCATTTCCATAAACCATATTTTATCAAATATCAAATGCTGACCCTCACCTCCATCTACATCTTGGAAATGTGCATGTTTATTCGAAAATATCCTCAATACTTTTTAAAAGCATGTGAACAGACGAGAAATTATCCCCTTAGACCAACACGGAAACATACACTTTTAATACCTACTTCTAGACTGAAAATGCACAGTTCCTGTACCAAGGCAATGGCAGTTAAAATTTATAATACACTACCTAACAAAATAAAAGACGAAAATAAAATGAACGTTTTCAAATTCACACTTACAAAACTACTTTTGCAGAAGTGTTATTATAATATTGACGATTTTTTCAATGATAATACGTTAAAATAGACTGGTCCTCTCTGCACAATTGCAACACCCCCAGGGGGTAACATGTGACATGTACTTACTGTAAACCTTATGCAACAACACCTGCATTGTATGTTAACTTGGCACATAAGCAATAAATCATTTGAGTTTGAGTTTGAGTTTGAAAACCTGGAAAGACAGAGACCGCCCAGAAGTCCAGAGTCTCGACAAAATAGGGCCGCTAAATTTGAATTAGCTCTTGTTGCGCCCCGCGGTTACGCCCACGTGGTGATCGATCATGAAAAGTCTTGTGTGTTAATACAGTGCCTCTTCTACTTCCGTACCAAATTTCATCCAAGTCAAAGTCAAAGTCAAAATCATTTACTCAATTTATGCATCAAAGACGCATTTACAAACGTCAATCATTCATTATAATGTACTTTTTAAAGACTCTAATAATATATATAGAGATCTAGCTGGCGCCCGCGACTACTTCTGCGCAGGACGAGTACTTCGAGTAACTTATTATTTCTCTACGGGCATCTTTAAACCAAAATGTCAAAAAATATGTACATACAAGGTCAAACGCAATTGCTATAATAGTATTATTTGAGTATTGAAGTACCTACTTAGTATATCAATCAGTAAACAAAACAACTGTCATTATACATTTCATCACCCTTGGCGGTATTTGAGATACATTTCATCACCCTTGACGGTTGCCGAACACGTATAGTGTATCAAACTGTCAAATTGACTTGGCTTTTGACTAAGCTATCAGAAACTGACACAAACTTTGAGAGAACTGTCATCATAACAATCTTGTTATAGGCGAAGATCTTTTTATTTTGTCTATGCTGTGCCCAAGCATATTACGCTTTTTCACCCGTATGGTGATGGATGATGATGATGATGAAAAGTATCATATGGGTTAATCTAGCGCCTCATTTACATCCGCACCATATTTCATCAAAATTGCCCCAGTCGTTTGTGCGTTAATGATTAACAAAGATCCACACATCCACACATCCATACTCTCAAACTTTCGCGTTTATACTATTAGTAGGAAGTAGGATATAGAGAAGTAACAAACGCGCTCACAATTATTTTTCTTTATAATATTAGTGCGATGATCATACGAAATGCCTGTCACAAATAAAGGTATTTTATGGGCAATATAACAAAATTTAATCACAAAATTGACCGCAGTGGCTTTTTGTTCCCGATGGGTCTACAATTGCATTATAGTTTATGTTATGGAATTTGAGCTTATAAATCTACAATCATGGTCCAATCATCTCTAGCAGATCGCCGACAGGAGAGCAATCGCAAATGTTATTGTAATAGGTTTGTATTATTGCAATTTATATTGTTTAGTAGAGCCACGGCAGGGCTGAGGTTTGAGTGGGGCTAAGAAATGGTGGCTTGTAAAACTATGTTCTTACCTGCCTACAGTAAGTACGTGGTAGTAATCGTTTTGCCTGAATCTTTAAGGCGCAGTCCAACCCCAATTTTTAAATAAGTTACTATGCTTTACGTAAGGTTGAAAATCGCTTGTTAGATTGGACGATGTAATGCGAAAATGCGTTAATTTTGTATGTTTTCTTTATATTTGTCGATATAATATAGGTTACTAGTTTAGCACTATATGTTGGCTGTGTATTACCTAAAAAAAATATAGTATTATCGCTGAAAATTCTGAGAGTTTGGACGTGAAAGTTTATTTTTGTGGACCTATTCAGGATTTTTTTCTGCTGAAAGAGAGTTATATTTATGAATTCTATTCAGTTATTACTCTTTTCCTATTCCTTTTCTAATCTTAGTATTTTTTCATAATATATTATCGATCTGTTTCGTTACACTAGGTGTTTAAAAATTCTGCTTTGTTCTATTATCAGGATACGAGCGCGCCTTAATAGGATGTGGCATTTTGTGATGTAGGTAATACCACCTAAAGATTGAAATGGTATTTGAAATCTAATTTTAATAAGATTTAACTATTCTGTATTTTAAAGTGACATGGTCACTAATGCCAAGTGTTGTTTACTAGTAAACATGGCGCATGCAACTGTGCCGAAATATCGAGAGCTCATGATAAATACAATACCGTGGTAAATATCCCGTTTCTAACGTTAATTTTTGTATTCTGTGTTTTCAATAAGGCGCACAATTTCACTATCATATATTTCGCTTCAATCCCGGACAAAGTTTGAAATTATATATTTAAATTACTTTAAAATCTATATTTTATAAAAAAAAACAGTTTTCCGGACAAAGTTGAAATTCTATCCTGATAAAGGCTTCCGGACAAAGTTTTGAGCTTATATATTTAAATTACTTTTAAAAACCTAACTTTTATATATAATTTTTAGTTTTCCGGACAAAGTTGAAATATTTGTTAGGCGTGATATCGACAATCCTTAAGCTCAAGTTAATCCAGTTTGATTATTACATAATAATTACAAAAGAAAATGAACAGGTTATTTACTATATTTTCTTATGGTGTGTGTGTGTGTGTGTGTGTGTGTGTGTGTGTGTGTGTGTGTGTGTGTGTGTGTGTGTGTGTGTGTGTGTGTGTGTGTGTGTGAAGTGAATACAATACAGGAAATATAGATAATTAGTTGTCTCAAAATGTTGATTTTTGTTGTCATCATTATTTTGGAGAAACATTGCAATAGTGTATTTGACTAAACTATATTATGAAAATAAAATATTGTAGTAAAGTATCGTTGTAAGTTTCAATGCAAAGTTATGACGTTTAAATAGATTTGTCTTAATCTTCAGTGTTTTATTATGATTTTTTGAAAACGATTAGTAGTTGTGTACTTACTAATATTTGTATAGGATATTAAAACAAAATATCAAATTTCTAATTCTACTAGTTAAGGCAGTACCTTAACAACTATATATTTATATATATAGAAAAGTCGTATTAGTTACACTATTTAATTTTGACTAGAGTTGAGATATAACTCAAGAACGACTGGACTCATTTTTATGATTTAAGTGTTTTCGATTTCGCCAAGATGCACCAACTTAGTACGTTTCCTATATATTTTTCAATATATATCCTACTAATACAATTAAAAAACCGCAGGTTAAAATTTTCATACTATATACCTTAGCTATGTATCGCCTAAATAGTGTTATCGCTGAAAATTCAGAGAGTTTGAACGTTAAAAATTATTTTTGTGGACTTATTCAGAATTGTTCAGCGGAATGCAAGTAATATTTCTAAGTTCTTATCTTCTATTCCTTTTCTGACCAAAGAACTAATTATTTTTATTTCTTTTTAAAACATAGTATTACGAACATTACTGATTTTTGGTCGAAAAAGGTTTGGTGGCAGTATTACCCCGGACGTCCTCATTCACAAAGAGTTCTACTGCTCTTAACACTTTGCGTCCCAGTGACGTAAATATACGTCAGTTTCATTCATAAATCTTTTGTTTTGAATATCACGGTATAGGAAGGATTAAATCAATGCACAATCCTCGCCATCTCAACCAAAGAGAATACTGGTTTCTACTTGAATAGGTATCAATTAGAATTAGCAGTTTGTTTCTATATGCAAAGTGGTTTGTATTAATTAATACGATAATAATCACTTAATTGGCAACTAAGGTTTCGCCATGGTTTATTTAACTACCAAATTAATAAAGGGCTTAAGTGTGAAGCCGTGTAGGTTATCTGTGGCTTATATTCAATTTCTATTTACATGCAATGGGTGTGGACATGCTCCTCTATACCCGGGAGGCCTATGAGACATTCCGAGGTGCCATAAATGTAATAATATCGGAAACTGTAGAACGCTCCCAGTGAGTAAGCGAAGCGAAGTCTGACTCTACTGGACTAGTCGGCATATCTATTTTCAACCGACTTCCAAAAGGAGGAGGCTCTCAATCGTCGCGTATATTTTTACAGAGTAAAAATTCTGTATCTCCGTCCCGTCCGTTGAGTGTTATTACCAGCTATATATACAGAAATAATATAGTGTTATATGGTACTAGCTAAATCGGCGGATTTCGTACTGCCTAAAAGCCTTTCCTTTGTTTTTTTTACTTTTTCTGCTATTCGGGACGCCGGGACAGCTAGTAAGATAAAAAAATATAGTTAATAAGTCAACAATTACATTATGTCAAAAAATATTTTTTATAATACTAACGTCACTCAATTGTTTTGCCTTCCCGGAACCTCTGCACTAACACTTAAACTTTATATATTTTTATTAAATTTTCACATCACATCATGTCCAATATTCTGCGTATAAAATCAATTCAGTGTTTACTATAACGGCGCGACTATAAGGGCTAAGTGCCTCTGTTTCCAAGCCAGAACACGTCACAAGTTAAGTGGGCCCGTACAATAAAATTTTATGGATCAGACGTAGGCCTGCTTATATGGCGATTGATATAACTGAGTCTGAGAATAAACCGCGAACAAAGAATTGAATATCTATAACACGAGTAGTTGTGCGAACAGTAGACCTCTCGAGCACATAGTCTTACGGCAATATTTCGCAGTACTTCACAGCCTACTATCTCGGAAACCAATTGACTAATAATGCTCATATTTGAAATTCTTCTTAACAGTGAAGTGCCTAATGTGTGTACCAAATTGTATCATAATTGGTCGGTAAATAGCGCCACAGCAAACTTCCCCCTTTTAGGAAAAGTAAAACTCAAAATCCCCGACGATAAAAATCATAGTAGTAGACCATCATACTAAATTTAGTCAGGATTGGTTAAAAAAATCGACAGAACAACGAAGTACTAGGTTGTGAAGTCGCAGTACTTCACAACCTATTATCTCGGAAACCACTTTCTTACACTTTAAGTGTCCCTTGCTACTTACGGGATCGATTTTCATTCACCATCAATTCAATAAGGATATCATCAAGATATGCTGAATAGTTTTCAGTTAATACAGTGCAGGTAACTCAAAAGCCGCTTGACCGATTATGATGAAAGGGACCATTTCGGAAGTATACTCCTGTTTCGAATAAAGAAATAATTTTGAGAATCGGTCCACAAATAGGGAAGAAATCGGCTAACATACATTAAAAAAATACATACGGCGAAGTCGATCATAGCACATTCTCCTTTTTGAATTAGGTTAAAAAATATTTATAATTATATATATAAAAAATGTATTATACTGTAGAACAAGCATACCAAGTTTCGTCAAGATTGATTGAATAGACATAGATAGCGTAGACGCAACTTCGGATTTTGCTTGTCATGTGTGGATGGGTAAAGTCAATAGATAAAGGGAGCGGAGTTCACAGAATGCTCAAAATGTATCTAATACGGATTTATTGCTGTTGTCTTAACATAACCTTCACGTGTTCTCAAAAGGACGCTACACTTAGTTAAAAATGAATGAATGTGATGAACACCATCGTGTGTTTTACAGTTGGTGCATTACGATTTTAAAATATATTTAAATTTGAGATTAGCTACTATTATGCAAAATTGTATACATTGTACGTTTGTAACTGCAGAAGTTATTAGGCTGTATACGACTAGGATTCACCGACGTACAGAAGGAGGGACAGATCTTATAATTGCCTTATGCACCAAGTGATCTGTCATTTGGACATCTGTCAGATCGACAATTGCTTGTCACATAATATTCATTCTTAAATTAAACTCCACTAAAATGTTCCTTTCTGAGCCTATGTACACAGAATAGGTAAGTATGCCTGATTCTCGGTACTTAGTACAGTTTCTTAGTCAAGGAGATATAACAAGTCATTAAAACACTGAGTAGTCAGTAGTTCTGACAGCACTACTTAGAAAGTTTAAGAGTAGATAGGAATTTACTGGTAATTATCAATTTTAAAACCAACATGTTAATACAATACAGCCGTGCGGTTCTCTAATGAAACGTAGATTCGCTCGTCGACGAGCTCACCGATGTCAAATAATTTATGAGATATCGCCCTTATACATAAGGTTGTTTTTCCAACGTTTCTTGTCATTTGTTTCACGGATGTTGTCAAAGATGCAACAATGTTTGCTCTTATAGTAGATCCAACCGTTTATCCTCTTTTTGACAGCACCAATAGAACGTAACATGACGATGTTACGCAAAAGTTAACTTATAAATGCGAGGTTTTAAAAATATGACAACTGCTTAAATTTGCTCCTTGATCCCGTATAATAATCATCTTTCACAAAATGAGTCCATAAGTGCAGTAGTTTTTTTATAAATTCCATAAAATAACAAACGTTTTTAAAAAATTACGTTCTATGGCTATCAACATAGTGATGTTACGAAGTTACGATTGAGATATCGATATTGTTTATGAACTATTTTTACACGGGTGTTTTCCGTTCTCGGCACATAATATCGGATTTATTTTTATGTAAAACCGTTATATTGATGCGCCTCAGGAAAACATACAGCATTATTTGAAGACGTGTTTATCTCCTGGTGTATATCCAAAAAAGAACAAGGTTATGATGACTATGATGATTACAAGTACAAGTCATACTTGACGAAGCTGTTACCGGTTAAATCTGGGATGGCCAGCGAGCAACACGGAAGGGAGTAGGCATACACAGCGTTTCCCCTCTGTCAAAGTACAAGTCCGCATGGACCATGGAGTTTGATAATATACTGTGGGGTGAGGGCGGGGCTAGATTTGTGAATGGTGCTTTATTTTTTATGTGTTAGTGATTTGGTTGTGTGAGTATGATCGGCAATGGATCGGTACAGGTATGTTTTGTATGTAATAGTGCGGCTTTGCGCTAGTGTGCAACTTCCCCTCCCGCAAGAAATGACAGAAAGATTTGAACAATATTTTTTAGCTAAGGCTACTCCCTTCCGTGTTGCTCGCTGGGGATGGCAGACATTAAAGTCTGCCGTTTGGTACCAGAAAATAGTAAAGTTTGAGCAACCCCAATTCCAATTTAAGCAAACGAAATCTAATCTTTTATTTTTATTTATTTATTAATCAAAATCAGATTCATCGTTGCTGTCACTCGAGCTATTGCCGACATTTATAATTAATTGTTGACTCATATAATCTATCGCCACGTGTTTATCCCAATCTGCCATTATAGTTTCTTGTGTTTTTTGAATTACATTTTGCCAGCTTTCCGCAGTTACTTTCACACATGCATTTTTTAATAAATTTACCATTTTGTTTGCCGTGAATGGGGGTTTTGTGTTATTTCTAGCAGCGTGTCCTTTAACTTGAGCCCATATTAATTCAATGGCATTGTATTGACAATGATAGGGTGGAAGTCTAAGAACCCAATGACCATGTTCTGCAGCTATTTCGTCGATCACATATCGTTTTGGGAAGTGTTTTTTTGTTCGTAATATATTTAGTAATTGTACTTTTAGTAAGGAGTTATCAACATTTTCACCATGTCGTTGAAGCCAGTCAATGATTACTTGTTTTTTGTCGGCCTGGGTCGGCATTTTATCAATTTGGCGTGAGTGATAGGATGCGTTATCCATAATAATAACTGACGGTTCTTCCAATGATTGTACCATTTCCTTAAACCAACTTTCGTAAACCTCAGAATTCATTTCTTCGTGGTACTCAACTGTTTTTTTGGATTTAAAGGCCAACAAAGCATCTGGCATGAATCCTTTCACAGACCCTGCATGGCAAATGATTAGACGTTCTCCTTTTCCCATCGGTACTGAGGTAGTGGAAGCAGCGGTGTCATCAGTCCAGCTCTTAGACACTGTGTGGTTCGCATTCAGCCAAGTTTCGTCAGTGAAAACAACATTTGACCAATCTGTAATTTTTTTGGCTTCGCTCAAAAATTCGCAACGAGCAAAAGCTACGTCGCGACGCTCCATCAATATTTTGCGTTTGTCCGATTTTTTATAAGTAAATCCAATTTCATTCAAGACCTTTACCAATGACGATTTTTGACCTCGGAACAAATCACATTCACGCAAAGAAGCAACAAGTTTTTTAAGTGTTGGAACTTCTTTACGTAAGTAATAGTTATATATATGACGGCGTATAGCGTCTGCGTCAAAGTTGTCAACCGAAGTCACACGACGTGGTTGGCGTTTTTTCTTCGGCGTACGAAGCTTATTCTCCTGCATGCCGCTTGTTCCGTAGGCTTCGGTAGTAATTTTTGTAATCGTAGATGCACTAATACCTAACGCGGCCGCAACGCGCTCTCTCACTTGCGACAATGGTAAAAGCGGGCCGCCATTTTGATACTCTGCTTCAAAGTAATTACGAAGCTTGATCACCATTTCTCTCGTCTGTCCTTTCAGCACTGATCCTTTCGGCATTTTATAGTTCCAATATAAAACTCAGCAAATAATTACTAGCACGGGCGTCTTGTTGCGAGTGACAGTGACAAATACAAAACGGCGGTGGACCATTGAGTTTTACTACCTTGATAAAATACTACTGCTTACCCATAGACAAAAAAATTGGCAGTCATAGGAATTGCCGATAGAAGTGAAAACTTATAACTCAGAATTTGATAGCTTACCTTGGAAACTACACGGGTGTAACCGGACGGCGTGGCCTCGCCATCTGGGCATGGCCATCTAGAAATGCGTCAGCATTTCCCATTGGCTGATGCGTTTCTAGATGGCCATGCCATGACGGCCTGTCCACGCCCTTTCAACATTCCCCATTGGCTGACGTATTTCTAGATGGCCAATAGCCATGGTCATGGCGCCATTCCTAGGACTATTCTCTTTCCGCACAGACTCGATAGAAAAATGAATCGAAATCGTGTCCACTATAATCACTTGGTCACAACACTTTAACTGACAAATTAGATCTGTCAAAAAGAGGATAAACGGTTGGATCTACTATAGAGAATAGCACGGCTGATTGAACGTTAAACATTTAAAGTAATATTTCAATTGGGTACTAACGGAGAAAAGTGATAGCTTGGAAGCTTAACATAAATTGCACTATATAGCAGAAAAATCCGCACTTCGCAAGTGCTATAAAATTTTATAACATACACTCCTTGTGATATTTTATGCGTCTTCATTCCCCTTTTACAAAGTAACAACATCATTGAGAATCGAGTTAATTAAGTTGGTTCTCGAGATGAATCAATATCATTGGCTTCGTCTTTTTCTCTATTAAACCTGGCGCGTACTCTGTTTCGTTATTTTAACAGTGTGTGCTTGAAAAGGCAGGGGTGCTCAACATTTTATTGCAAACGAAGTATATTATACAATAATGGTGATGGAGATTTAATAATATTTCAAAGTAGGTACATTGTTTGTGTAAACTTAAGTTTTATCGTAAACTAGTATTTAAAAGTATAAACGTTATAAACTCAGTAAGGATTAGCTTGTCCAGATCAGATAATGAAGCTTATTTATTTCTGACAAATTATACAACAAATTTTTTTTAACAATGATTTAATTAGCATATTACGAAATAATAAAAATGGTCCCCATAATAAAAATTATATTTTCTTAAGGTCGATTTAATCTAATCAGGTTTAAGTTATAACAAAAGATATATGAATGAAGCGGAGGTTTGCTGATTTGGACCGATTAAGAATGAATAAATATAACGCGCTCATGGGCTGTACCTTTTATTAGTAGGTATTTTCTTTATTAATATTGCTATTATTTGATTTTTACTTTTAAACCATAATTAGTTTGCCATTCCAAGGTCTCGATATTCAACAAAAAAAGAGAATAAAACCTATTTATTGCCTTAGTGAGAACAGCCATTATATGGTGAAATTACAATGGAACATATATCATTTTTATGTCACACAATGAATGCAGTTCAAAAAAAAATAAACTTAGCATTAGAAAGTTACATGGCTGATCACGTTGGAGGTATAACATAACAAAAAATCCCGTTTACATGACTCTTTACTATAATATAATAAAAACACATAATGTTACTATACACACGTTAAGATTACGTTCGTACGTACGTACGGAGTTCCCACTTATTAATACTTTGCTTTAATTAATTTAGATAATAATAATATTCATGTTGGATACATCCCTCTTATGCAAACTCAGAAAGGTAAAGGACTGGATGTTAAATCCATTAAATAAATGAGTTCTTTGTACCTAATTATTAAATACATTTAATGCCACTAAAGTTACAAAGCTAGGTATAAGTATAATTAATTTAACGAAATAAAAATCATACTATATTGGATTATATGTATTTATATGTTTAATTAAAATTTGCATTATAAGTGGATTTAGGATTTACTTACAGCTTTTGATCTTTAGTAGACTATGGTGTAGGCGCAAGTGTATTATGATTCTTTGATTAATAGCCTATGTGATCAGAACCTATGTAAGTACTTACAGAGAATCAGCCGTACGATTCTCTAATTATTCGTCGTTGCGTTCGTCGATGAGCTCACCGATGTCAAATACTTTATGAGATATCGTACATTTGTACATTAGATTATTTTCCCAACGTTTCATGCCATCTCGTCATTTGTTTCACGGATGTTGTCAAAGATGCAACGAGGTTTGCTCTTAGATAATCACACGGCTGATCTTGTTGCTCGTTTTTAATTTTACTATAAAACTAGCTTTTGCTCGCGACTTTGTCTGCGTAAAGTTTTTTTTATAGTAATGAATTATTGTAACTTATATATAGCTATGTTCATGGCTATCGCCCGCCACTACTTCTGATATTTGAGAAAAGTTGATGTAGATACTTTATACTAGTTTTTATGCAGTTTTTTCCACTAATTCGAAGGCGTCCACTTAAGTAACCAGGTTTTTTGGAGAGCTCATACGTGAGTATGCCACATACAACTGACCCTGGGAGAAACAGTCCTGCCTGTAATCAACTCCCTTCGTATTCCTCCCTGAGTTTATCTTTGTGACTTATTTAATAGTCATTGTGAAACAAACCTTAATTGAGACCTGCCAGCTTAAATATAAAAGGAATGTAATTTCGGATCAATTGTACACGTGGAACCAAGACGGTTTTTCCTTCAGCCTCAGTCAATATTATGTAGTATAGCAGTAGCATTAGCATTAAACATCTTTATACAAATTTTCACAACTATAAGTTCAAAAACAAAGAATTCTGCTTACATAGTTCCTCCATTTCACCCTGTCCTAAGTTATCCCTGTCAAAAGTATTAATGAATACCTTTTTTATTTTAATGCATTATCTAAATACAAGTTTTCACAACTATATGTCTATATACAAATGAATTTTGTATACAAAGTTTCATCCCCCATTTCACCTCTCTGAGTCGTTCCTATCAAAAATATTAAGGAACTCCAGTTTTTATTTTAATCAAACTATGTAAATATAATTTTTCACACCTATAAATTCAAAAACAAAAACTACATACTAATCTTAATCCCCCTTTTCCATCCTTAAGTTATCCTTGTCAAAAATATTAAGGAACACCATTTTTATTTTGAATTAACTATCTAAATACACCTATATGTTCAAAAACAAATCATTTGCCATAGCAAGTTTAATCCCCCTTTACACAACCTTAAGTCATCCATGTCAAAAAATATTAGGGATACCATTTTTTTATTTTAAACGACCTATCTGAATACAAATTTTCACACATTTAAGTGCAAAAACAAAGGATTTTTTTTATACAACAATATTTAACTCAGTTTTACTCCTCTTAGGGGCTGAATTTCAAAAAACCCTTTCTTAGTACACCTATACCCACCAGGATAAAAACACTATCTAAATTTCAATTTTCTACAACCAGCGGTTTAGGCTGTGCGTTGTATGTCACTCAGTCAATCAATCAGGACTTTGATTGTAATATAATATATTCATTACGTTCTTATTCAATCAAAACTATAAAAGGTTGGCGTTCTCTGGAAACCCAGTTTGAGCTGGATTTGCACATCGATAGCGTCGTCATTGTGACATAAAATAGTTCGGTGTCTCGCGCTCGGTGTAGCCACCTTCATATCTATGCTGTCAATGTCCTACTGGAAGAAAGGGGCTGTACAGGTGTACAAAATGCACTATTTGTATAAAACAAGATCTACATTGCAGAAATGATTTATTGTAATATTGAGCGAGAAATGGTACTTCGAATATTTCATTTATTTTGTTATTTTCAATATTTTTTTCTTATTGTCTTCTAAGCGTTTTCGGTAAGAAACTGATCAAATTAAACAAGTACAAACGTTAAGTTTGATTGCGTTTCCAAAAGTTATTGACCTAACCATATTTTAAATACAGCGTCTTTAATCTAGAACACTGCCAGCACTACACATTGTGCGTCTCACTCCAACACATAGAAAAAACGTGGATTACTGAGCCGAATTGGTTAATTTTGTCCAGAACATGTTTTCTAACCACTTCCAAAAAAAGGTGGAGGTACTCAATTTGACTGTATTTTTTTTTCTTTTTTTTATGTTGTATGAACCGATTCTCAAAATTCTTTGTTTGAAAGCTGGTGCTTCACGTGTGGTCTCATTTAAATTTCATCAATTTCGGTCCAGTAGTTTTTGAGATATACTCCAATAAGTGAACAGAATGGAAGTCGGTATAAAATTTTTCAAATTGTACTTGTATTGCAGTCAAGTTTTAGTTACATTTTATGTTACTCAGATGCAAATATCATGCGTGATGCCTTAACATTCGAAATCAGAAGTATGAGCTTTAAAAAAAACAAGTGATTAGTCCCTAAGGCCTTTATTAATAAACGTTGCGTAAACCTATATTAGGCGTAACATGCTTTGTCTTGCTTTCACGCGTGACATTTACAGCAAGCGAAAAATTGACAGATAGATCTTTTAACTACTCCGGGTGTAAGCCAAGTTTATTAATAAGGCCGTCAGAGAGTACATTATAGAATCTTTGTATGAAATAATGCACTGTTCTGAATTGTTCTGCCAAGTATGGAGCAAAGACTACACTGACTGATTAAACAGGACAGTATGGAGTAGCAAAGAACATTCTTAGAGTAAAATAAAATTACCCCCATACAAAACATTTACATAATGTTAACATAAGTGAAACGCAAATGAATCATATGTTTTTCTTTAAAATACTTATTCTAGACTATACGCTAAACTTATTTAATTTAATAAAATGTCGCTCCACGAGTTGCTAGCATGTTTGTATATAGTTATACGTCTCGTTAGGTCACGTTTCAGAGACAAAGCCTAGTCGGTTATGTCTTAATTTAGAGTCCACCAAGTTAAATCCTGTCGCAACTAACAACCAACCTATGGAACACGTTAAACAGTAAAATAGAAAATCTTAAGGATGACGTGAACAACTAAGGCTAAATAAATAAGTGAACTAATTATCATCATCATCATAATCAGCCCATTTTGTTCCCACTGCTGGGACTCGAGCCTTCCTCTCAGAGATAGGAGTTAGGCCATAATCCACCACGCGGGCACAGTGCGGATTGGGGAATAGGTTAGTGGTCAACCCATGTCGAAGTTTTCAGGCCGCTCGAAGGCCTTCGACATAGCCTAACGACTGTTGTCCTAAGACAAACAACCGGGACCGACGGCTTAACGTGCCCTCAGAACTCTCAGTTTAATAATGCCCCTAGCGGTCACCCATCCAAGTCCTTACCGCAGCAAGTGTTGCTTAACTTGTTGATCGGTTAAGATCGCCAAGTCGAGCTCCGCTACGAGCGCTTCCTAGTTGTGAACTAATTAAGTGAAGTGATTAAGTAAACATATTCTGGACAAACTTAACCAATTCGGCTCAGTAATCCACGTTTTTTTGTCAGAAACAATTGCTGTGTGCCTGAACAATAAGTGAGTCAAGAATTAACTTTCAAAACAGGATAGGTACTATATGTAGGATGTAACTTTTTACCATGTATTTATGTATGGGTTGTCTGGAAGAGATCGCTCTGAGGGATAAGACCGCCCATTGTTACACCTAGGTTTAAGAATTGTACTTTTTAATATTAAGTGATTAATGTGGTGTTCCAATAAAGTGTTTTCTATCTATCTACATAAACGACAGATAATCTCGACAGAACGCCACTATATACCTACGAGTAGATTGGTACGGGAGGTAATTGAAATTATCAAACAAGAATTTTAATAAAGAGAACGGGTTTCAAGTGTCGCAAACCTGGAGTCCAGTGGTTGCTTTGCAAAAACCGAAGAGTTCCGAAAAAAGCTCGCGAGCAGATACCGTGAGCTACGTGTGTCGAGACCAGCCAGAGTTTCACTGACCATGTCAGTTTAAAATCATAAGGAAGGCATTTCATCATCAGCCCTCTTTCAATGCGGACGATGAGTGTATGCGGTTCAATTAATCAGTTAACTTAGTTTTACAGCCAGCTTAGGCTGGCTCATACCTACGTAAATCAGGAACGTTTTGAATAAAATTTATAGGCAGTATATATTAAATATTTTTCATAAATCTTTATTACACAACTGGCATCTATCCTACTTAACGTACTACGTGTACTGGAAAGTATAAACTAAACTAAAATTAGTAGTTCTGCAAACAGTAGACCACGCGAGCACTATAGCCTTATCAGCGACAATTAATCGCATTACTTCATAATCTATTATGTCGGAAACCATTTACAAATTATAATCATATTCTAAATTCCTCTTTGAAGTCAGATACCAAATTTTACCAAAATCGGTCGATAAATAGCACCGCAGAAATCTTTCCCCTTTTTTAGGAAACCTATTTCCCCCACTCAAAATCGCCAACGACATACCATATATTGAACAGTAGAACCAATACTAAGTTACGTCAAGATTAGTTGAAAAACGCGACCTGTACAGCAAGACGTAGATACAACCTAACAAATATACGGACAGATGAAAGTCAGTTTGGCCAGTTAAAGCAGAGACACTTCGGTCAATCATAATATAAATATACGCGTTCGAAGTAATTAAAAAAGATACTGATACCAATTCAATGATTTCCATTAAGTAAAGTTTTTATTACAAATTAAGTAATATTAATTAATTAATAAATATTATTATAATTTAATAAAAAAATCTAATTAAACTAATACTAAAATAATACTATTAATATAAAATAATAATTTAACGTTAAAATAAGAAAATTAATAATAATTAATAAATATTTATAATAATATTAATCAATTAATTAATATTAATTAATCAATATTACTGACGTATTAGTAATTTACTTTTTTGCTACTTTATTCTACAAGTCCATGGTAAATTCTTAATACCACCAAAGATACCACGCCAGTTCTGTTTGGCGCAGGAATGTAGCAGTAGCTCAAAAACGTCATGTATTTGAAAGGAAACAGATGAAGTATGGGGCTATTGAAGCTGTTAATGCAATAGATAGGTACTTGAATTTAGAACGATTGAATAATCATATAAATGGGATTAAGGCTATAAATGTAAATGTTACTAGTGACTCCTCGCGACTTCGCTCGGGTAGTAGGCACGGCCTTCGGCCTTGCCATAACCTTCCACGTTTTCTTGGTTAGGTCTCTACACAACAAAAAAGAGTGAGCGAGATTCATCCGTTCTCAAGTTATAGCGTGACCAGAAGGAATATGGGTTATTTTGATATACTAAACTAGCGACTGCCCGCGACTTCGTTCGCGTAGAAGGCACGGCCATCGGCCTCGCCATAACCTCCCATCTTTTCTGGATTTTTCCTATTTTTCATAATAACCTTCTCCTGACAATAATGAACAGAACAAATTATAGCCGTTCCCAAGTTATAGCGTGACCAGGAAAAACAGGGGTTTATATAAGATATATTTATATATATAAAGATAAATTAGATCCGTCCGAGTATGGCATTAGATCGATAAAATCCAAAATTGGGCTTTTCTTCGTAATAATATCTGAAAATTGGCAAATTTAACCCGTCAAAAGCATGTCGAGGTTTGCTCAGTATAGGGTTCCGTAGTCGACAACGATAATAAGTGATAGCCAACACAACAAAAAAAAACATCTATAATATGTAGACTTATCTATAGCCATCAGGTGAATTGTTATAGTTGTTATCTATATTACAAACTAGCTGCTCTCCGCGTTTTCACCCGCGCGGTGATGGATGATGTGATGATGATGAATCTTATATATCATAGCTCAGGGTGAATGTAACTTTCAAATGATGAAAGATTTTTTTAAATCAGTCCAGTACTTTTTGAGCCATTTCGTTACAAACATACTTACATACCTTTCCTCTTTATAATGTTTTTTAATTATTCTGCCACACTACAGATTCTTTGGTCCGTACCTTTTTTAGGTTAGTTTTTTTTTTAAATATTACATTTTCATGGAGATTAGTTCTCCAAACATCACAATAAACATTCTTAAGCTATGGTGGAAAGTGCTTACAAACTAAAGTGAGTCCATTTTTTTTGTAAATACATAAATCTATTGCTAGGTGAACAATATTTCCTAATTTTATACTTATGTGTACGCTATTGGCCAGAAGTACTGGCCTCAGGTTCACGCCTTTGCCGTATCCTTTTTAACATAGCCTTCACGATCTTTTCGGTCTTTTCATCATCATCATCTCAGCCGTAGGACGTCTACTGCTGAACATATGCTTCCCCCATGATTTTCCAAAAGGACCGGTTGGAAACGGCCTGCATCAACGTCGTCCTGCGACCTTCCTCAGGTCGTCTGTGTCAATGGACAACCTACGCAGCGCTTGCTGGTCCGTGGTCTCCACTCCAGAACCTTTCAGCCCCATCGGCCATCTGTTCTGCGTGCTATGTGCCCTGCCCACTGCCACTTCAACTGGCTAATCTTCGTTCTTTTATCGTCATTTAATATATTCTTTATAATATGTATAATATATATAAATAACACTAAAAGTGAGCTAAAATACAGTTACGACCGTTACCAGCTTATACACGTACAACGGCTCAAATGTACCTACCAACTACCCCTTGGAAGCATAGCCAGAATGGTAGAAGAGTTTAGATTAGACTTGGAAGTATCAAACTCGTAACATTAATTTAAAGTTCAGTTCATTTATCTCCTTACGTGAGTAAATCAGGCTGTATTTATATATCTATATCTTCTTGCTCACGCGCAATTGATTCAACCCTTCTCATCTATCATCAGTACCTGATACACGAAGCTGATACAGGGACAAGTCCATAAGATAACAATTTAATCACGTTTATTTTGATAGCAGCCACCAAAACAACCCCATTAATGCAAATGTTATCTGAACCACCTACTCATTATCTAATGAACACAATGTTTCAAGCCAAACTGGCAAGCTGAGATACCGAAGTGTTGAAATTGTTAATTAACCTGAGTTGTGCTTAAGTGCAGCAATCCAATTTATGAGTGTTAATAGCAAAGTTGAATGTTTGTGTGGTTCTTGGAAATTGTGGTTAATGAATAACCAAATTAATGACAATAGAACGACAGGGAAAGGTAAATACCGATCTATATAAATATAATCATCATCAGCCTAAATTCGTCCATTGCTGGGCATAGGCCTCTCCTAAAGTACGCCACAGAGCTCGTTCTTCAGCTCTCTGTATGTACTGCAAGCTGCCTTCCGCAGGTCTTCTCTTCATCTGGTCGCAGAGCGTCCTACGCTACATTTGCCAAAACGTTATCTAACTCCAGCGGTTACCTGATCTTTGGAAAATGTGGCCAGCCTATTGCCACTTCAGCTTACCTGTTCTTTGAGGTATGTCGACTACTTTGGTTCTCTGTTAAAATTGTCAAATAACTTCATTTCGAATCTTTTGGAGAAATCCCGAGCATAGATCTCTCCATAGCTCGCTGAGCGACCTTAAATTTGTGGACTAATCTCACATTGAGTGTCCAAGTTTCAGCTCCATAGGTCATGACGGGTAGGGCACACTGATTGAAAACTTTCATCTATAGGCAAGGCATGGCGATGCTTGCCGAATGCTGCCCAGCCCAACTGGATTCTTCTGTTGGCTTCCAGCTCAAAGTTGATTCTACCTAATAACAAAATTTTGGCCAAACTGGATCCTGAATAACTTCGAGAGTTATACCATTGATGATGAACGGTTCCGGGTTAACAAGATCGTTAAACATGATCTTAGGCATGAACATGGATAAGAAAACATGTTCATGCCGAGACCGATGCGTCGTGAACAATCAACTAGGCCAGACAGTATCCAATGCAGGTTCTGCAAGCTGCAGCGACTCCGCCATAAGGACAATATCATTAGCAAATCGTAGGTGTGTGATGTGGTCGCCCTTAATATTGATTCCAGTTCTACGCCATAGATGTATTTTTTTATCTTTATTTCTAAACTTAATATTATAAAGAGGACAGTTTTTATTGTATGTTTGTAAGATTTAAGACCGATTTCTAAAATATTTCACCATTAGAATACGTTTTTTAATGATGGGGGGAGGGGGAATGCTTTTCATTCTTTTCCGCCGCGAGGGTGATGGAAGGGGGTATGTGGTGCTCAAACCCACTAAACCTCTCCGTGAGTAGTCCTCCGCCAAGGTGGCACAAGATGGGGTCACGCTAGCACTCACCATCTCGCCCCCGCAGTAGGTCCGGCAAACGGGCCTCAGCGCCTGTGAAGAGATAACCTTGCACCAAGGTCAGATGGCCCCAGATGTCTAGGGCCGTGCAATGCGACGTTGATTTCTCCGACTCTTCCCCAGTGACCCCCCTACGGTGGAGGGAGGAGACGTGTAAACCGTCTCCTCCGTTCCCCTGGTCGTCTGCGCCGTAGCGGTTCAGCTCGGATATTGCCATTAGAATACTACTACATTATCCCTGAGTAATATAGGCTATTAACTTATATTTTGATTCATCATCATCATCCATCACCACGCGGGTGAAACCGCGGAGCACTGCTAGTAACTGTTAAAACCCCCGGCAGTTAAAACCAACTACTGCACGGACGGATCGCCTCGGTGGCCTAGCGGTAATGGCGTCACTGATTGTCGGAAGACGCGGGGTTGAATCCCGTCCAAAGATGTGTAGTTCTTTCTAAACTTGCAAAGTTTGGTGTTGCTAAGCAGGCGTTATTGCTTAAATATGATTGGTATATGTAGTTTTTTAATTTTTAGTATATATAAAATATGCTCTAAGTTTTGCTTTTGAGAGTGGCTGAGCAGTGAGCAGGTTTATCGTGGGTGCATGATTCATTTTAATCTAACGTGTGATATTAACCTACATAGAAGGGTGTCAGCTTATACACAACGTAACAATAAACGTAACTCTACTGCAACCAGGGCATAGTTCAATGACTGAACCTACTTATTTATATGGTCTAGTATCTAGTCTTAATTCTAAAGTGATAGAGCCGCTGTCGGGCCGCGTGCTTTGAATTTGATACACTAGGTATTATTCTCGCAGACGATAACTCTAACTTGGTGATTGGGTGTCTGAATGATAAGGTGTCTACTGTCCAATATTTAGTGATACGTATTGTGCCTAGTTCAAAGTAGTAAGGGAATGAAGTTGGTTATGAGTGAAATGTAATCAAATGAAAACCATTTATTCTACTCTCTCTTTCTATATAATATAATATAGTATAATAATAAAGGTCTTCAGGTCCGAACTTAGGCAGATCCTGTACTATGGTAACCTGATGACTGATATACATACTTAAATACATATACACACCCAGACACAGATCAAACAGACATGTTCATGCACACAAATGTTTGACCTGTCCGGGGATCGAACCCGGGACCAGCGGCTCAGAAGCCAGGGGTGCTACCAACTGCGCCAACCGGCCTGTCATTCTATTCTATATTGTTTTCGTATATTTGCACATTTGCGATTATTCAAGTTGATACTAAATTTTGATACTTATAGTTGGACTAACTGCGCCCTGCGGTTACCCGCGTAGTGATGGATGATGATGATGATGATGAAAAGTACCCTATGTGTTAATCCAATGCCGCATCTACCTCCATACCAAATTTCATCAAAATTGGTCCAGCCGTTTGAGCGTGAAAAAGTAACAAACATCTATTCATCCATCCATCCAAATTCTCACATTTATAATATTAGTGGGATTAAGTGATATTTTTATTCAAGTATAGTTACAGTCTATGACAGGTAAAGCAGTGGGTGCATTACTAAAACTTTATAAGGTGATTGTCGAGGAAAACACAAAAAAAACACGTTTAGTACTTTTTATATCGTTTATTTTTTTACACTTAGCCTAGACTCGCTGTTTAACTTTAAATGAGGTTATGTAAATTGAAGCAGCGTTTACAAGTAAGGCAGTAAGTACACAGTATATTACACGCCAAAACTCGAAGTAGCATACATCTAGGAAAAGAAAACAATATAAAATGAAAAAACGACACCAATGTTGGCTTTTTTTCCAGCCATCTCCAAATGACTGCTAAAAAAATTCAGGGTTTTAATTACTTTTTGTCAGCTCACCCCATTGCTGAGATAAAAAAGTACAAAGTCCAAAGAGTGCAGTGTGGTTTGTTGAATAGGTTACGTAATCTGCCCTAGTGTCGGAGTATGGATATATGGATGGACGGATGTATTCAAACCGCCTAAACGCCTCCGTCATAACCTTACTTATGATAACCTATAATTCAACTTACTAAAATTGGTTTACCTACTGGACCTGCTACCTCAATACCCGCGCAGAAATTTACTTTACCATAGGCTCGTTTTCTGAAATAAATATAGTATTTTTTTTATTTATTCACAAAATCCACGAATCTTAACATAATTTATATAATATTAGCACTTACATCCAATAACGGATTTACTTTCTATAAATAACAATTTGAAAGAGAGCAGAATAATATACTACTAACAAAGTGTACTGGAAAGATAAACATTTATATTTCAATAACTTATACCTATAAACATTTTTAAACTTTATGGAAGCTACTTAATATTGATACATATCTTATATCACGCTAAAATTGTAAATTTAAGTAATTATGATTATTTATATACACCTATATTATTATAAAAATGCTAGTACTAGAAACTTACAGGATATGGGAGAAAACATTTTGTCAATTTAATTGGGGCTTGTGTGTGAGTGTGTGTGTGTACGTGTGTGTGTGTGTGTGTGTGTGTGTGTGTGTGTGTGTGTGTGTGTGTGTGTGTGTGTGTGGGTGGGTGCGAGGGTTTAATGTGTGTACCTATACATTATTCATTAGTTATTGTGTTGATATAAGAATTTTTCGTTCTAACGATTACTGAATTAGCTGAATACTGCGTATGTGAGTGTGGGATGTAGAACAAGCTAGTGTGTCTAGTACGGAGCGTGGGAGCTCTGTTGTTAATGTTTTTTTCCGGACTGTAGGCTCTATCTGTGATGTCAAATGCAATTAAATTAGGTAACGTAATTTGGTTTCACGTGAAATAAAGGCATACCAATGAACAAACTGAAAAACACCCTTCCAATTTTATACAAAGTTGGAGAATGGTAGTAATTCGCTTGTTCAGAGCACCAAACTAAACTAGCGAATTAAAATCTTTTTTTAATAAATTATGGTAGTTCTTATTCTGTTCATACTAAAGTCCAAATTCGTATAATGCCAGCAAGTGACAATTCTTAACCCGTAAAGCTGCCTTGGCATACCTGTATGGCAAAAAAACTTTCGTTAAGAATTGTCACTTGGCATACAGGTATGCCAAGGCCAAATCAAATAAGGATCCAATTAAAAATGTTCTCTATTCAAATATACAATAGATTTCAGCTAATGTTTTGTTTTTTTGATGCTGTAAATGACCTGGATTTTTTTTTTACATAACAAATTATCATTTGAAAGATACCAGATCGGTAATTTCAACGAATAAGCGACAGTCACTTGTTTTTTTGCGGGGTTTATGCAACTCTGGTTTGCAAATTTGATCATAGTCGGGAGCTCACTAGGTTAAATTTGCAACTTCTGTTTAATTATGGGTATGTTTAGTATAAATTTAATTATCATGTAAGTTCTTGCTTTCTAAACTAGTCTCGAAACTGATGTTAAACGATTTGAATAGATATATGTTAAGAATTATCATTCGAAGTGTTACACGAATGTGGATTTTAGTAATAACATAATAAGAACTACCATAGTTTAGAGAATTTTAGTTTAGTGTACAAGCTATTCAATACCAATATTAATAATAATCTCCAGTGGAGATATCGGGGTTTGAAACTATAATAAACAAGCGACACTGTCGCGACATCGTTCGCGTAGTAGGCTCGACCTTCGCCCTCGCCATAACCTGCAATCTTTTCTTTCTTTTTTCTTATTTAATAACCTTCTCCTGACAATAATTAACACGACAAAAAATACTTAGCGAGATTGTTCCTCAAGTTGTAGCGTGACCCGAAAAAATAGGGGTTTATTTTTATAAATATAAATACATAGAAGATGCATAAGATTAAAAAAAAAGTTGTCCAATGTTATCACTGATAGCAATAATCACTGGTAGTTATTTATAATGGCACCACTCCAAATTACAGGGCAACTATGAAACCAACTCCAAAACAATATACCTGATTAATAGACCCGGGTGCTGTTTAATTAATAGCTGGTACGTTGTAAAGTACATTATCCATCATAAACAAAGCTAAGTTTGGTTTTGGTTAGGTATTACGTGTAAATTGGGTTGATCGAGTAACCTACTAAATTCGTGTCTACATTTATTTAAACAATATGATATTGTAAGACAATAGTCTAACACCTTTACTAATAAACGTTGCGTAAACTTTATACTAGGCGTAACTTTCTTTGTCTTGCTCTCACGCGTGACTATTACTATAAGCGAAAAATTGACAGATAGACACGAATAACTATTCCGGGTATAGCGAAGTTTATTAGTAAGGCCGTTACTATAGAAAAGCATAATACACACGAACTTTATCAGTAGATCACTTATATATAGGAAAGTACCTACTGTATTTACTATTTAAAACTAGCTTCGCCAAACAATTTTTCTATGGTAAAAAGCCGTTTTAAAAATCTAACTTTGATTATTTCAAACCTATCATTTCATGCGATATACGAATTACCCATGCATTCTAGTGACAAGTTTTTTTTCTGTAGTGGTAGAAGAGAAGAGTCTGATAACAAGTACAATTTGAAAAATTTAATACAGAGTTATTGAAGTGTATCTCAAAAACTACTGAACCGAATTTGATGAAATTTGAATGGGACTACACGGAAAACACCAGCAGAAGAGAATTTTGAGAATCGGTTAACCCAGTCAAAAGTTATGAGGCAATCAACATAAAAAAAATATAGAGTCGAATTGAGTACCTCCTCCTTTTTTGGAAGTCGATAGAAAAACCAATATAAAACACTGTTTTAAACTATCACGGTTGTTCTCTAAAGTTATATGATTATTAACGGGATATTTACCGTGGTAAGGTTGTGGAATGAGCTCCCGATATTTCGGCGCAGTTACATGCACCATGTTTACGGGAAGACTTGTTGATGTCTTCCCATTTAAATATCCCGTTAATAATCATATAACTTTAAAAAAACAATATGTCCATTGTATGCTCATAAGTATATATATATGGATAGATTTGTATGGGATGTTTTATGTCAATGATCATCATTATTTGAAGTGTTTTTTTTAATTTGATTCTTTCATAATTATTTTTTTATAAAATAAATTGAATTATTTGATAAAAAAATTAGATTAATATAAATAAATTTAATATACTAACATTTTTATAGAACTATGGCAAAATACTGTCAAATAGGATTTACCATTATTATTGTGTTTTCAGACTTAGTTCAGAGTCGAGAGCCACAGAACAGTCCATTGTCACGCAAAACTACAGTTCTGGGTAGGACAGTAACTGTCATAGGCAAATGTAATGTTTACTTTCAGGCTCACAGCTTAGCTCTACTCAATTGTTTGGTTAAAAATATTTTTTACTAAATAATTTCCATTATTTAGTAAAAAATATTTTTACTTCATTACCAAATAGTGTAAATTAACTTGTAAACGATTTCAACAAGTTATTTTACACGTTTTGGTAATGATGTCGGTTCCATTATTTGGAAAATAAAACTTTTTCACCATTTTTAGTGACCCTTGTTACTTACGGGATCGATTGTCATTCACCATGAATGATGATATCATCAAGGCGAAACACTTTTCAGTTTTTGTAGTATAACTCAAAAACAGCTTGACTGAATTTGATGAAATTTAAACGGGACCACCTCGGATGTATACTCTACCAAACACATAAAGAATTTTGAGAATCGGTCTTCAAATGGGGGAGAAATTGGCTAACATACACATTATAAAAATATACATAAACGCAAACATACCTCTCGTACTCATACCTCTTTTTTTAGTCGGTTAAAAATATTAGTAGATAGTAGAGGCTATCTGAAAAATCCGGCACTAATAATCTGGGGCCCTACTCCCACCTCTTAAAGTAGTCATGTTTCAAACTTACCATTAAATTTGGTACCATCACGTCAATATAGCAAGCTTGAAATAATAATGCATTACGATAGACGTTTTGTTGACGTAGTATCAAATATTTCACACAATTCGCGAAGTTTGACGTGACTTTTGACACTAAGTTTCATTGTTCCAGTTACCATTTTTTGACGATCCGTACTCCTATCTCTTAAATTAGTCATATTGCAACCTTACCATTAAATTTGGTTGACCGTTTTGTGTCGGTGGGAGTACGATAGTAAGTATGATTATTCTAAGCTTATTACAAAACGCTCCTGATTAATAATACTTTCGTAAAAGGTGGGAGTAGGCCCCCTGGTTACTAACCCATCCCTTAACCAGCATTGGACGCACTTGGTAGATTACATCACACTATCCTTTCTTTCTAAAAGGAAGGCCCTTATCCCCCAGCAGACAAACAATAGTCTGATTTTATACAAGCATGCTATTAAGCTAATCAACAAATTATTCAGTTTTGCTGTCACTGGACCAAAGTCCGGTATCCTATTCTCTGTCTCCGCAATTTGCAGTAGATTGAACGATATATCTCCGGGTATCTAATCTCGTGTAACAATTAAGCCGACAGTGTTGGCGCGCTGACTAATTATTGATTGTAAATTATAGTAGAAATTCTTTAACATGACTAGAACAGCTGTTTAAGGAGTGTTAGTTGTATTATTATTATTAGAATCGTGTTAGTATTATTGGGCTAGTTTCAAGGATCTCTACTCAGTTCGTGGATATTTTTGTTCACATTCATTAATATAGGTCATCACATCACACTAATCTACCACTTGTACTACCAGAATCTACCTGAACTGAGAACAGAAACGGAGAAACTGGAGCTCTCTTTGTTTCATCATTTCGGCTGTGTAGGTACATAACATACGTACAAATATATGTACAGGTTGCGCCATTTAGATAGGTCAGTATGGTCAAGGTTGAAAAATAAGTTTTCTTAAGAACTATAACATCGATTTTAGTGCAAAAACTGTATTCACAGATTTAAACAAAAACGTTCCTTTGCGAGTCGAACCCAGTATAAATAAAAAAACTTTTTTTTTGTTTCCTTTGCCTTTCTGGAAAATTTGTTATCTACGATAGTACATTTTAGCCTGATAAAGAGATTTTATCAAAAATACACATGACGATACAAAACGCTATAGTAAAGTCGTTACATAAACGAGTTGAGTGCGTATTGAAAAAAATGGTCCTCATTTCGAATAAGTACTTCATTAAATTAAATGATATGTAGGACAATAAGTAAATAGTATATGAGGCAACTAGTGAATAAAGGGCGGATTTAATGCGAGGGCCATAGATGAATCACGAGTAAGTGAAGGATTCTAACGACTGAATCACGACCGCAGGGAGTTATTCGTGATGATTGAATCACGAGCGTAGCGAGTTATTCAAGTGTTAGAATCCTGAGCGATGCGAGTGATTCATGGCCATCGATATAAATCCGTTTTATTCAAGAGTTGCATACTATACTTGACTACGAGAAAAAGAAATAATTTAAGCGAAAATAGACATTTAATGGAACAACAAGTAAGGTTAAATTAATTAAAATGCACATTAAACTTAGAACAATTACTAAACATAATAGTAATTTATTTATAATTATTATATATTTTTCTATAATCGCAGCAAAGAACACAATACAGTTTTTATTCTAATGCTAAACTCCTTGTCTCAAATATCGACCAATCAAATCTCAAGGAGTTACTTGCACAAAGAGTTTGTATGTCGACTATTATTTGCGTAAGGAAGATGTATAAGCACTGAGATGGAGATCGAATATATTGGTGTGTTCGAAGTTCAAACACCAAAACAGTGATTAAAAGGCCTTTTTATTCACTGTTTTAGTGAATAAAATAAGCTTTCTAGAGTAGGAATGGTATAAATACTATTTATTCATTTTAGATATCATGTGTAGCAAAATGTACTGTTTATGGTCTAGGTATTTTTTGTTCAACAAGACCGGGTACAATTCTCTCGAACTGAGTACAAATTTATAAAAAAACATGATTTCTATAAAGAGATCTTTGTATTATAGTTTCAAACTGCCCATGCTGACCCATATAAAATGGCCCATCCAGTAGTGTTGCACTAAATAAATGATAGTTGGTGCTGTATACACTAGATGTATGTGTGCACTGACATACATATTCGTGTTAGGCCTATTGAAGCGGAGAAATATCACTCCACATTGATTTGAAGACTGCTTCCGGAACACGAGTCCGGAGTTCCGGAGAATCGAGGCGATTCTCTTGCATATAATGCCATGAAAGCCATTCACTCTTGCAAACATGCCCAACGCACTGCAGAATCGGGGAAGCCCTAACAGCATTCTTATAGTACAATTACTTAGATTGCATAGTTTAATGCCTATATAGTAAATCTCAGTACTAGACCATCTAGCTAGAGTGACAAATAACAAATTCGCGAATTTTTAAGTTTACTTACAATACGTGTTTATAAATCAAGATTGTAACAAGAAAATTCAATCAAATCGAAACTTACTATGCTGCCAATGCCGCTCCAAATATCACACAGAGTGTCTTAACATAAAACATGAACAGTTCAATGCACTTTCATCGGATTACTGTGCAAACTGGATATGCCCGTCATGCACTAATATTACTAAGCGCATCAATAAACAAAATGATAATACCCCGGTTCGTCAATCCCAAATACCGATCGTCGACGAAACTTTAGATATGTCCTGTGATTTCTCGGACCAATCTATATTGCAATCGTCTAAGCTTTCGTGTGCACCTAGTCCTACAATCAGCACGCACTCCGTCACCGACAAAAATACGGTTACCATGGACAAAATTAGTACATTGTTGGATCAAAAACTAAACTGCACATTGACAGCATTTATGAATAATTTTCGTCAGGCGCTGAAGGAGGATGTTAAATTACTCGTGCGTAAGGAGATGGAGTCTGTAGTACAAAATATAAAGGACGAGTTCACAGCCACTACCAACTTCATCTGTGAGGATCAGTCTGCATTGAAGCGAGACATTGAAGAAAAGGATCGCGAAATAAAGAATCTGCAAAATGTGATATCAGACCTGAAAAAAGACCAAAGCGCAATAAACGCGCGTGTTCTGTCCATGGAACGAATGACTCGTAGCCAAAATCTAGAAATTCAGGCGGTCCCTGAAAACAAAAACGAGAACCCTATTGGAATCTTCAACAATTTATGCAGTACTTTAAACTTAGAAATAACTCAAGACCAGATCCATTCCTGCCGCAGGGTGGCTAAGATGAATCCCACTTCGGATAGACCGAGAAACATACAATACAATACAATACAATAATACTTTATTGAACACCAAGCTTATAAAAGAAAACAAATAAGAATATTTTACAAAACAGGTTGTACAATGGGCGGCCTTATCGCTATAAGCAATTTCTTACAGGCAACCTTGGGATGGATAGAAATTTATATACATTAGAATTGGCGCATGGTGGTGTTAAATGGAAATAAATAAACAATTTTAACTTAGTGCATAGATTATTTAAGAAAAAAAAAATATGCCTTGTTACCATATTACTTTTCAAAATATTTCGTTTGCTCAGACACAATCAAATATATACATATAAATAACACATACATACACAGATTAGGTACATATATAATAATATGATACATAAATACAATACACACATACATACAATACATATTTATTATATACTCGTATATATATATTATATAATATAAACATACCTACTATAGGATCAGTTAATAAATAAAGAAATTAGATTTACAATGCTATACATACAAAATATTCAAGAGTTATGACTAGCAGCCTTCAGACATGTAATGCTTCTTTACCATATTCTTAAATAGGTTAATTGATTGAGCGTGTCTAATATCAACGGGAAGAGCATTCCACAGACGGGCAGCTCGAATAGTAAAAGAATTTTGATAAAATGTTGTCGAGGAAGTAGGGGTTTTCAACTGACGGGTACAGGAAGAACGAAGAGAAAAATCATTAGAGAGATGGAGAAATTCAAAACGTTCTTTAAGATAAGATGGAGTCGGAGGGAAGAACAGAATATTATAAAGAAGGGAAAGGACATGTAAATCCCGGCGACGTCGGATGGGTAACCAATTGAGCTTAGACCGGAATTCAGATACATGGTCATACTTGCGCAGACCAAATATGAATCTGATGCAAAAATTTTGTATGCGCTCTAGTTTATTTAACTGCTCCTCAGTTAAGTCCAGATAGCAGGCGTCAGCGTAGTCAAGTATTGGAAGGAGGAGGGACTGTGCTAACGCAGTTCTGGTGGCAGTTGGGAGAAAGTTACGGAGTCTTCTAAGTGATGCTGCTGATGCAAAAACCTTTCGACTGACTTCAGCAAGTTGAGGTTCCCAAGATAAATGACTGTCAAGGTAGACACCCAAGTTCTTGACCGTTTTGCTTAAGGATATAGTATTGCCGTCAAAAATAACTTGTGGGAGGCAACTTGAGCGTAACATACTAGTTACGCTCATTAATCCCATCCTCAGAGACAATGTACTGTCTGCTTGTTACCGATACAATAGATCACATAAAGGTGACACACTAAATACCTCGCATCTCGGACTCACCCGTGAAAAACAAAGGATTTATGTCACGGAACACCTGTCGCCTGAATGCAAAGCTCTCCACGCCGCAGCGCGGAAAGCGGCGAAAGAAAAATCTTACAAGTACGTTTGGGTGAAATACGGCCGCGTTTATCTGCGTAAGGATGACGGAGCTAGCTGCATTTTAATAAAAAACTTAGAAGCGTTAAATAGACTGAATTAGTTAAATTATTGTCTACGTGTATTTCTGTTTCTTAGATACAGGTTTTTAGCTAATCTTAAGGTTCTTTATGATGTTGATCTACTACCAAAATGTGAACCGAATCAGATCTACCAACAAGATATACGAAATCTTTCTTAATGTCACTAATAGTAATTACGACATAATTTGCTTGACAGAGACTAATTTTAATGATGGTGTTTTTGACGCTGAGGTGTTTGATGAACGATACACTGTAGTGAGACGGGATAGGTATACGACTAAAATACCTAAATATGAAGGCGGTGGTGTATTGGTGGCTATTAAAAAGAATATAGATTTCGTCCGTCAAACATCTTGGGAGTCTATATTTGAAGATATTTGGATCAGTATTATACCTAGAGATAAAACTGTCAAAATTATTAATATGTGCTTATGCTATCTTCCGTCATATTTAACTTCGGATAATTTAGACGAATTCTACACTACTTGTCAATATATCGTGCGAAATCACGACCGCGAGGAGTTTCTCTGTATTGGCGATTTTAATACTCACATGGACTGGACTAAATCTGATAACCCGTTCGTAATGACCCCTAGTAACCCACAGGGAGTGAGAGGTGATCTTCTTTTAGAACATATCAGTTTATGCAAGTTCAACCAACATAATAGCATACCCAATATATATGGTAAATTTTTAGACCTTGTCTTTTCAACTATGTCAAGCTTACAAGTATACAGCTGTGAGCCAATCAGCAAGATGGACAGATATCACCCATCACTCGTGATTGAGTTCGAAACAGTTCATAATTTTACGAAATCTTTGAAGCCAAACAAAGTGAGGCGATTAAATTTTCGAAAAAGTGATTTCCAAAGTATAAATGAAGAATTTAAGCTTGTTAACTGGAATGAAACTCTAGACACCTTTGATGTTGACCTTCTGGTTACCAAATTTTACAAAACACTCAATACAATACTTTCAAAGCATACTCCTCTAACAAAAAATATCACTGGTAATTTCCCTAAGTGGTTCTCGCCTTCCCTTATACGTACTCTCAAAGAAAAGGCAAACTATCATTGCCGCTACCGTA
This sequence comes from Selenia dentaria, assembly GCA_917880725.1. NCBI lineage: Eukaryota > Metazoa > Arthropoda > Insecta > Lepidoptera > Geometridae > Selenia > Selenia dentaria. The sequence goes on from OU862894.1 coordinate 26,477,650, forward strand.
AATTCAAAAACCCTCGTGACTATGACACGTTTTCTATTTTACGTTTTAGGTGCAAAAAACTTATGGACCATGATTATAAAAAATTCACTTCTTCTGTTGAGTTATCTTTGGAAAAACATAACATGAAACAATTTTGGAGTTACGTAAAAAGCAAAAAAGGATCTCCTTCAATACCTGCTAGAATGCAATATAGGAATTGTGTGTCGTCAGACCAACGAGAAATCTGTGAACTATTTTCTAACTACTTTAGCTCAGTTTTTGAGCCTTCTCCATCTTCAAATTGCACTTCTTATCCCACGCACAATCAGACAAATGTTTTAAGTACCTTATCCTTTACGCGAGACGATATCATGCGTAAAATTTCTAGGTTAGATCCTAACAAAGGAGCAGGTCCTGACGGAATACCTCCACTAGTAGTAAAAAAGTGTTCCAAAGAGCTGGCGGCACCTCTTCTAATTATATTCAATGCATCCCTCCAGTCGGGTATCTTTCCATCCTTGTGGAAAACAGCTCATGTAGTTCCTATTTTTAAATCAGGTGATAAATCATGTTGCAATAACTACCGTCCAATTAGTTTATTATCTTGTGTAGGTAAAGTCTTCGAATCATTAGTATACGATGCCCTTTACCACCACATCTGTCCACTTATATCAACTAAACAGCATGGTTTTGTCCGAAATCGTTCCACAACCTCAAATCTACTTGAGTATAAAAACTATATATGTAACGCTTTTGCAAAAACAACACAGGTGGACTGTATTTATACAGATTTTGCCAAAGCTTTCGACAAAGTGAGCCATAGCACTTTAATTTCAAAATTAGCAGCTTATTACGGAGTTCATGGTAACTTGTTGCGATGGGTTGAGTCGTATCTCACCAGACGCAGTCAATTAGTCGCGATTAAAGGCTTTCTATCTTCTCCTGCTCATATAACCTCAGGAGTGCCCCAAGGTTCCCATCTCGGACCACTGCTTTTTATTTCCTTTATCAATGATCTTATCGACAAATTTAGTAGCCCTTGTCTACTATATGCGGACGACCTCAAACTATTTACTAATGTTTGTAGTATTAAGGATTGTGAAGTTCTTCAATCTGATATCAGTATTCTTGACAAATGGTGTCAAGATAATAATATGTTATTAAACGTTAAAAAATGCTTTATCATAACATTTACTACAAAGGTCAATAAAATACTTTATATCTACAAGCTAAAAGATCATTGTTTAGAGAGAAAGGCGGTTGTCAGAGACCTCGGGGTCTTACTTGACGAGAAGTTCACATTTAGAGACCATTATGACTACATAATTACTAAATGCACTAAGATTTTGGGTTTCATCTCTCGGATATCTAAAGATTTTAAAAATCCATGTTGTTTCTTGAATCTTTACTTTACATTAATCCGTAGTATACTTGATTACAACTCGGTCATTTGGTCACCTTTCTATGACGTTCACAAAAAACGTATAGAACGAGTACAAAGTAAATGCTTAAGCATATTATGTTCCAAACAGGGTATCAAACGAAAATTTTCTTCATATTCAGAAAGGCTGGCCAAATATAAACTGCAAACCCTTGAAACTCGACGATTATATAACGATCTAGTTTGCCTATTTAAAGTTATACACTCGAAGATTGATTCTCCCTCGCTTCTCTCAAGCATTAGTATTAACACAAAGCCTAGAACACGCGATGGATTTTCCAAAACTTTTATTTTGCAGGTATATAAGAATAATACTTCCTTTTATAACCCTATTGTGAGAATTTGTCGCCAATATAATGAAATTCTGAAAGAACATCACGACTCTATTGACATATTTGTCCAAAACCTACATAGATTTAAAACTAATGTCAGGAATATAGTATTTAAGGCCTATGATGAAAGTATTTAAAATTGTTTGTTTGCCTCTTTTTATTGTTTTTATTAAAATACATAACTACTTACTGCTTAACAATCAACCATGTTGTGTACACATATTTAGGAACATAGTCTAGATCTAAATTGTACTATTTAATTTTAACCATTTATTGACTGTATTCTGTTTTGTGTGCCAATAAATAAATAAATAAATAAATCATCTAATCATTATAATCAGCCCATTTTGTTCCCACTGTTGGGACTCGAGCCTTCCTCTCAGAGAGAGGAGTTAGGCCATAATCCACCACCATCCAGTGTGGCTTGGTGGATAAGTTAGTGGCCAACCCATGTAGAAGTTTTCAGGCCGCCCGAAGGCCTTGGACATAGCATAACGACTGTTGTCCTAAGACAAACAACCGGGACCGACGGCTTAACGTGTCCTCCGAAGCACGGAAGCGCTCAGTTGAATAATGCCACTAGCGGTCACCCATCCAAGTCCTGACCGCAGCAAGCGTGCTTAACTTGTTGATCGGTTCATAAGTAAACAGATTAAATAGCAGTTACTTCATGTTCAAGTCGCAATTTCTCTCAAACTTTTTCCAAGTACATAAATAAATAGCTAACTAAGACGTTGAGACACTCAATTTTATGGTGTAGTTGCCAACAGTTTATTGGATCGAGATTTACTTGTAGATCCGTTGTAAACTTACCTTCGGTTTTGTTATAATAAAATACGGACTACGCTCTGACTGCTCGCAGTTAACTTTGTTAGGTAATACACGGGAATATACACTTTCCAAGTAAAGGGCTAACCAGTGAAAGAACATGAACCTTTTTACACGTTATTTTTTTTTTGTTTTAGCCACTATGTTCATATTGTTTTTTTAAGTCGACTTTAAAGGGAAAGTTTGGAATCCGAAAATGGAATTGAAAGTTTAGATATAAGAGCCATTAATAAACAATGGAATGGAATGGAAAACAGTTGTGTTACTAAGGCTACGTTCCGGTAAGCGCCGAAATCACTCGCAGCGTTCGCACACCCATTTCTTTACGAGCCCACGATCACCGTGAGCGAGCTCTATACGTCATCGATGACGTCACCGAAAACGCTCACGTCGCGACCACAACGCTCGCGGATCGAAGGTGGGTTTTCGCGGTCGTAGCGAGCTGTCACTGTCAAATATCAAAATATGTATAGGGTTCTATCAATTTTTAAGAGAAAACTTGGCGCGCATTCGCGACCGCGGTGTGCCATATGGTTTGGGCATTCTAAGGGAACTGCAAACAGGGGCGCGACAGTTGTGAGCGTTGATGCCGTTTGATGCTTATCGGAACGTACCTAAGTATAACGTGGTAAGTATAAGTAAAACGTGGACATAATTTTATTAATTTACTGATAGATAGAAATGACTTTAAAGTATGAAAAGTAATATAAACCTAATTGTATTAATACATAAATTTGAATTAAGTGACCTGTTGTAATATATTCATGAATCACGCATTTTAATTTCTGCCTATCAAAGCCTTATTATACCTTAATTAATTAATTTACTGTCGTATTAAACCTCATTTGAATTTGCCAGTAGATGTGATAAATTTGAAAATAAGAATAAGATTAGATTGACGGACTCAACAGGATGAAATCCAAAAAACGAGAATACCGATTTATTAAAACGTCCCATATATCTTACATATACTCTTTTACATATATTATAATTAGTTCTTACGGGATGTAGACCTGGATTTAATTGTTTTTGGAACTACCACTATTTCGGCATAATTACTTGCATCTGTTCATGGGTAGGTTGAAGATGCGGGTAGAAGAACACATAAAATTTATACATATAAAATGTCTCCGGCTGTTGTTTGTGTATAACATATATTGGTTATTATCGATACAAATTATGACACGGCCCGCACAAAGGCAAAAGAAATTAGCCCGCCATTTAAGGTCACCCTTTTAGCTTCGAAACATCCATTATAACACCTGTTTTACTTTATATTTATTGAGTTGTTTTTTTACTCATTACATTTGCGGTAGATTTTAGTATTTACTTAATAAATTTTGTGTCGTTTAATTTATCATGATATCTTTTCGAGATTTGAAAACATGTTGAGCTCGGATGCCTTTTAGGAGCTGTAGAGTATGTGCATAAAGAGCACCGTCGTGGTGTTACGATGAGCTACCATTCAGATTTGTATATGAAAACCCAATCCAGCTAGTCAGTCCAGTCACGCAACTGTCAAGTGTGAACTTCGACTCTATAAAACTAAACAACAGTATATTATTAGCAATTGTATTCAACTTTTTTATTTCATCATCATCATCTCAGCCGTAGAACGTCCACTGCTGAACATATGCCTCCCCCAAATTTTTCCGAAAGGACTGGTTGGAAGCGGCCTGCATCCAGCGTCGTCCCACTTTTTATTTAACGGTAAGCAAGTGCGCGACCCCTATTCCTAGAGTCATCTACTAATTAATGCTACCTCAAGCCCAAAGCTTTCAGTGAAGGTAACAAGCATATTAAGCAAATTCCACAGCATGGTGGTAAGACACTTGCTATGGTCCACCATGCTAGCTACGAGTACTATCCGATTGATAACTAATTTCTTAAAAACAATTTGAAACCGACTTCCACTCCTTGTTGATGATAAGTTATTATAGATAACAAAACTACTGGTCAAAAGCATCCGGTTTCAAATAAAAAAAACCTTAATCAAAATGCGGTCCCCTATGTAAAATGTTATCAGGTAACACAAATAACAAAAAAACGACGAACTGTAAACCTCTTCCTTTTCTGGAGGCCGGTTGAAAATATGATGTCTTTAATCATCTAACCTGCTTAGCTGAGCGCCAGTCACAATATGTGCTACCTTTGAGATCATCACTGATCATCAAGTATAGATATTGGTCAATAGTTAGCTTACTAAATAGGGAAAAAATACTGCATAAGAGAAATCTACCATTGCGACTAGCACCTACCTACCATCTTTTTATTTTCCATGCAAGCCCGTTGGAATATTGGGTGTTTATGTTGTTATAATTTATTACTCGCGGCGGTGTTTTTATGTTCTTAACCGATTTGCCCTGTTCTCACTAAGTTGGATAACGGCTTCATATATAATCTGATCTTTCATCAAGTAGTGTGTGCAGCAAAACATCATCCATTTTTGGAGTTCTATATGCCTCAAACGGTAAAACAGTAACCTTCATAGATTCACATCGTTATCGGGCTCTATTTCAAGGCTCTATTAAAGCTTTTTCAACTTTTTGTAACGCTTGGAGATATTATGTTGAAATGATTACAAAAAACTAAGTTTTTAACAGATCCTTCAAACTGTAAAAGTCTGTGAGTGCATTCAAACGATGCGATCATTTTATGTAATTTGACAACCGCAAAAAAAAACGAAACCTAGTACTTTCTTTGAACCTAGAATCATGGAATATGACGAAGCAAGGTCACGGCCAAGTAAAGAAAAGATTCTGAAAGTTGATAACGTGTAGTGTATATCATATAAACAACTGTTTTCTATTTACAAGCTTACATTCGTTGTATTAGAATTGACCGTTATGTATAGGAGAACATTTTTTTAATAACGAGTTATATGTTTGCCCTTCGGTTTGACTGATTTATGTCTTTTGTATGGAACCCTCGGCGCGCGAGTCAGATTCGCACTTGGTTTTTTGCTGCTAAAAATACCCCGTATCTATCGTCCTTATTTATTTACCTTAGTCAGTATATATGAGGCTTTCTTCTTTTTGAAGTGTCTCTCCAAAAGCGAAGGTTGGCAGTAAATTTAGCATATTCTCGTATATTTCTGTTATCCCCATGAACTACATATAAAGAGTAAAACTAGTTTATATAAGACTTATTTTATTGCTAGGTGCTGAAAAATATCAGTAGCTTCTAACTTCTACCAGTAACTTTTTTCATAAGATTCATTATACTAATAATTCATTTCAGATAATTAGGTTTTTTTTTAAATATTGTTAGCAAAACTACTGTGAGGGCTTCACACTGAAAAATAGTCATTATTTCTCAACCGGTTTGTACAGTAAAAACCCGCATTGGCCCATGATGATGGTTGTATAGCAGCTTGGCCCTGTGTTAGTCGGGTTACCTCAAGAAATAATATCCGACACAGTCTGAACAAGTCGCTAAGGCTCTTAAAGGTTTAAAATTTAAGGCACGTGGTCGATTTATGAAGGAACGTTTCAATCTGGGCGATCTTCGGTGTTGCGGTTGTGCTTTTATTGCAACAATTTGCTATTTGTTTATGTCTGCGGCTTGCTATAATTTCATGGTTCATTTTGAGTCGAGAAATTTTGGGAGGGGTTTCGTAATGGTGATGGATCTTCGATTTTAGAAGAAAATAACTGAAGGGATAAAAGCGCTGAGGTTCGTATAATATTTTTTCTAAGGCTTTTAGATTCTTGTACATGTGACCACGATATACCATTGTTACTTCATGGCCTTTATGGAAAATAAAATAAAGTTGAAATTAAATAACTTTTATATCGTGGTCAATATTCAATTTCAACTTTATTTAATTTCAAATAAAGTTGAAATTAAATAACTTTTAACGGATTGAATCGCGTATAAATCATTTTATCCTGACGTTTCGAACACTTTTCAATGAAAATAGTCACGGGAACACCCAAGTCCATGTTCCCTGTCACTTATGCGCGATTTAATCCGATTAAATTTGTTTAATTCAACATGATATTTTTTTCCATAAAGGCCATGAGGTAAACAATTATATATCGTGGTCACTACAAGTACAAATATAAGAAACGGGATATTTTCCTACCATGTATTTCTTTGACCGTTTCTAAGAATACGCCATTACTTTTGTTGCACCGCTCGCCGCAGTGCACGGACGTACCTCCCAGAAGAAAACAAAAAACATATAAAAGAAGAAAAACTTCTAAGAGAAAAGTTTACAGTAAAGATCCACTGAGTTCTAGTTAGTTCCTAAATAATAATTATCCAAAAGATTCTTAAAAAAAACCTCTAAAACATAGCATAAGAAATAACAAGTTGCTACGAAAGGCCAATTTGTACGAATTGCGGTTATCAGAATATCGCAAAAGCGCTTAGTAGGAAAGTGCACGTTTTTTTGAAAATTACTAATTTCTTATAGAATGCTAGGCACCAAGGACCAACGGAGAACAGTTAGTGGACACCATCATCTTAATCATTCATCTCTTATTTCGATTGAGGAGTAGTTCCAGAAGGATCCTGATAACCTTAACCCACGAGTAATCCACTCGAGCTCGTTTGAGTTCGTTATACTATTTAAATTTATTTCCTTTGCTAGTGATTGAACTTGGAACCCTGCGCTTCGAAGCCAAGTAGACTGCCAATATCAACTTTCCGTTTCGTCATAAATGGCGGAAGAAAACGTACTATGATGAATTGCAACTATGGTTTTCCCGGGTACATGGTTTAATTTTCCTCTATTTTATCAATGCGTGAACTACGTGGAAAACAGCTACGTAAAACTTTATGGTGAAAGAAGAGTCATCTAATTATACCACAAACACCAGGTATTTTATTAATTACTGTGACTCATACACCCTTTGTAATGTTTTCCTTTTATTGGGAGCTAGCAGGTGTCCGCGACTTTGTCTGTGCAGAATTAGTACTTCGAGCAGCTTATTATCTTCTCCAAGGCCACATCTACCTTAAACAAAAATGTCATAAAATATTAACATGGTCAAACGCGATTGCTATAATAGTGCATATTGTATGAGTAAATTTAAATACTAACCGTCGTTTTCAATAACCTATCTATCGCCGGTTTACCTTACCAGAGATAGATATTTGACATTATTTGTATGGACGTTATGAAAATGAAAAAAAAAATGAAATATTTATTTATTGCCACACAAAATATCACAAAAAAACAAATAAAAACAGTATGCGGACAATGGTAAGTAAGGTGATTATTGCTGGCAAAAGGGTTACACTCAGCATAAGTCGCGTGACATTTTCATGCTTCCGCGACGCTGTTTTTCAGTGTACCCCTACGCTCGGGCTGGCGTTCGCCGAGATAGGTGTAGCGAAAGAGGGAGACTACGTAGAGTTTCTAATTAAATACAAAACAGCTACACATAGAAACTAAGCGTACGATGGAACAACACTATACTAACAAATAAATAAAATATATTACATCAATGCATATGATAGAGCCGTAAGTGCTGTGTTTATGTTGTGATGATGTATGTATGTGAGTGTGAGGGAAGGTGCGTGTGAATGTGTTTAAGTGTAGTTGTGAGGGGGTAATTTGATATTTAACTTTGTGTATTAAAGGTTGCTTCAAAATTTCTCTTTTGCCGATCAAGTAAATTAACTTTAATTTTTTTCCTGAAACTATATATGCTTATTTTTTGTCTCAGAGGTTATGTCAAATTTCTATCGGTAGTAAGGAAAACTGAGGATAGATAGAATATTGAAAACGGCCGTTAGTAAATCAATCAGTAAACTAATAAAATACAGTACTTATGTACATACAAATATAAAATTAATCGCCATGTGTAAAATTACTGTCATTACATTTCATCACCCTTGACGGTCGTCGAGCACGTCTAGTGTATCTGTCAAAATGATAGCATGCTTTTAAGTAAGCTATTAGAAACTGACACAAACTTTGACAGTCACTGTCATAATTACGATTTTGACGTAGGCGGAGATCTTGTTATTGGGTTGAGTGCGAGATGGTGAATGTTACCGCGATCCAATCTCGCCCTTCTGCGGCGGAGGACTGCTTCCGGGTTCGAGCCATTCGTGCCAACAACCCACTCTCCCTCTGTCACCCCCATGGCTTAAGGGTAGTACACGGCATTGTCCCTCTCAAAAAACCTTAAAGAGAAATGCGAAAAAAACACAGTATTCAGTAAGAGTAACTCCGAAGAGAAGTAACAGTGAAGCGCTCGCAGTCTTGGCGCAGTCAATCGACTTGGCGATCTTATCCAATCAACAAGTAAGCAACGCTTGCTGCAGTCAGGAGTTAGATGGGTGTGTGCTAGTGGCATTATTAAACTGAGTGCTTTCGTGTTTCGGAGTGCACGTTAAGCCGTCGGTCCCGGTTGTTTGTCTTAGAACAGACGTTAGGCTATGTCGAAGGTCTTCGGGCGGCCTGGAAACTTCGACATGGGTTGGCCACTAGCCTATCCACCAAGCCGCACTGAGTCTGCGTGGTGAATTATGGCTACCCTCCTCTCTCTGAGAGGACGGCTCGAGTCCCAGCAGTGGGAACATAATGGCAGTGGAAACATGATTATGATGAACTCCGAAGTTTGCAAATTATAGGTTTACACACCCACACACACTCACACCCCGCCAGGGTTTGAACCTAAGACCACGCGCTTCGAAGGCAGAGTCGCTATGTCTGAGCTAACGGAGCCGCCAATTATTAATTACAGAATACAACGCAACAAAATTGAAGTCATTATAACAGATACAAAATCTTAATTATCATTTATTTATATAGCTAATTATACCTTACCTAAGATTAATGTAAGAAACAACTTAATACTAACATAACTTAGAATAACATCTAACAAGTTTCTGCTAAAGACTTAGGAAATACTATTAATCTTTGTATTCACTGAATATCACGAATATCATTCATTAATTGGCGTATATTACAGGGTTGGATGATATTAATATACTGTGTCACTGGCAATACATGGAATTCAGGCATTCTTGATAAAGAGCAATTACATCAACCAACAAAACATGTATGATGGTGGAACATGTACGTGGAGAATTCGTTCAAGCATTATTAATCGTAGACACTTCTCCAAAGCACAAGGATTTCAAGATAAACGTAGGTTCTTTACGATATTGCATGTAACTATAATAAAAATAGAATTTAACTACTAGTTCTGCGAAGTGCGAACAGTAGAGCTCGCGAGCACAGTCTTATCAGCGGCAATTTTTGGCAGTCTGGGCTATTTCCAGGTCTTCGTAATTCAGGAAAAATTTTAAATATTTATTTCGACAAGAGCTTGACTAATTTTGCTAAACTTTTATTTGTTGTGGGTACTATACCGAATATTACCTATTAAAATCATCTAATTTTTAAACTTCTTAACATATTGTCTCGGCAACCACTTAAAGAATAATTGGTTAAGCATAATCATTATGCTCATATTAATAATTCCTCTTTAAGGAGTCAGGTACCTAATGTGTGTACGTAATTTTATCAAAATCGATTGGTACATTGCGCCGCAGCTAACTTCCCCTCTTTTTAGGAAAAATACCCGCTACTCAAAAATAGCCGATGACAAAAAATATTACATAGTTGAACATGCATACCAAGTTACGTCAAGAGTAGGTAAAAAATGCGACCTGTACAGGAACACCAACATTGAACCTAATAAATATACACAGACAGATGAAATTCAATTTGGCCAGTTAAGTAGTCAGCCAATAAAGTAAAAAAAAAATTCACTTAATGGTCTGATGATGAGTTTAATATGTAGGTATCTCACTAGAATTAGATAAACTAGTAAAGAGATGAATGTTAAGTTAAGGGAGTGACTTAGATAAAAACTATATTTGAATAGCGACTGGTTTTTAAGGACAGCTGCTTAGGTATACGTACAGATTTTTAATATTGATGGTGGTAGCTAGTCAGTAAGACACCTTACCGCCATGCTGTAGATTTTATCACGATGTTACTTTCATTGCAATTACCCTGCAGCAAAGTACTTGGAGCGCGTGGACTTGCTTGGCACTGAGTAAGTAGACCGTATTCGCGATAAATAGGCGACAAAAATGGGAAAAAGTGGTGCGGTGCAGGCGGAGGATGCTTGCCGGCGATTATTACGCGAGTGCCGGCAGAGCGGTCGGGGTTAGCAGTTTGTAAATGTCATTGTTTTCTGTTGTGTAAGTAGGCTACCTACAAAAATAAATCGCTCGAAGATTTGTACGTAGATGCGATGTTGACATCCCTACACACGTTTTGCGCTAAACCTACGTAATTCGATGCTAGTAGGGAAGCCGTTCTACTTATAGATATTGACTTACTTTGAGGTTAATACATTTGAAGTGATCATTCACTTGAAATGTAAACAAGCAATATTAACTAACTTTCGCAATATACATGCGACATTTTTATATAAGTAATCCAGAAAATCCAAAACATCTTCCAAATCCATCCAATAAGATCGGGCTGAGTAGTAACTTTTTTTATTTTTTTATTTATAGTCATAGAACCAACAACACTTAAATAAAATAATACGTGCGTTTTAGGTAACACTTATTGCCAATTACAGGTTCTTACTCTTTATGTATATAATGTCATATCGCTTAGAAGGATAATATATTATTATGTTTAACTTATACTTAAGTAACATAGGAGAATAATATAAATGTATTTTAAAGTTAGATATAAATACAATTTTGATCAATAATTCGGGAAAAGAAAAATCGAGTCCGAAATAAAAGAAAAATAAGATACGCATATGCTGTAATGTGAGATAGAAAACTATCGCGAGTTATGTTCATAATTACGCTTAAAACCGGTAAATATTACGCGAGTCCTAGCCGGTTTTAAGCTTAATTATGCTGTAATGTAGTCGTATTTTTAATATGTGTATGGTGTGTATGATGATATGTATGGTGGTTAGGATGATTATGGTGTGTGAGCAAGCGTACTGCGTTGTTAATTGTTAAAATAATTTGCATTTTAACATTTAATTTACTATGTTGGAAGATGTCGATGTCTGAAAAACATTTGTTATAAAGCTTGAGTGCTCGGCCAATAACTGGATTTTGAACATAGTTGGAGCAGCTAGGTGGAACATGAAATAAATTTGTATGTCTAGTGCGCTTAGCGGGAGCTCCAAATTGCAAGAAGAGTGGCGTTAATTCTGGACTATCTATTCTATTACTACATACGTCGTGAAGAAACAGAATCTGTAACAAGGTGCGACGATCCTTCAACTGTATTAATTAATGAAAATTTTGTAACAAACATACATACATACTTAACATATTGCATGTAACTAGAAGGAATAATAAGGAATATTAGTATGATTCGATAGGAAGTAGGCTAACAATAGTGGCATTAAGCTACATTCGTGCGAACTCGCATTCCGGCCATTGTGTAATGCAATAATTAGCCATTTCGTAGAACGGCGGATTGCGAAGAATATCTACAACGCAATATTTATATTAAATAGGAATCAGTAATTATTCACTGCGATAGGCATCAATAGCTAGCGATATCAACCTCAGAAATCTATTGTTTTGTTTTAATAACGTTTTCTTGTTATAAATGAGTATTCATGAGTATTCATACTTGGTTTACGATAAAGTTGGATTGGTGTCTATCAAGTGCTTATTTATTAGGAACTAGCTGCGCCCCACGGTTTCACCCGCGTGGTGATGGATGATGATGAAAAGTATCTTGTGTTCGTGTATTGTATTCAGTGCTCTACCGACTAAATTTCATCTAAATCTGTTCAACCGTTCTTGGGTTAAAAATGGTTTAATTAACCCGACTTTGTTTTTAATATGTAGATATACAAAATATAACTTCTATAATACTTACATAGGAACATAAACAGTTCATTTAAAACATAACCGCTTTCCTCCCATAACCCTAGTCGACCTATGTTTTGGACGTTTAGGACTCCAGGCTCAACTGCAAAGCTCAACCAGTTGAGCTGTTCGGGCTTTTTTCCCGTAGTCGCAACTAATTGTGTAGATTAGAAAAAAAAAACACTTTTGTCTCAATCGGTACCTAGACTAAAACACGAGGCTCGACTAGTTATGCCTTTGGACTTTTTCTCGTATTCGCAACTACTCGTGTAGATATATTAGGGAGATTAGCTGCAGGACAACGGTGATCACATTACATCAGAGTTACGTATTGAAAATTTTGATACTATAAAATATGTGTTAGTTTTTTACATTTACTTTTTGTTTACTTTATGACTTAACAATTCAGTCAGTCGTTTCTATTCCAGAAGTTCTATTATCTAAGTAAAGTTTACTTTGAAATTAATCCAGCGTTGAAATATCACGCGTGTTCTCAATTGATTTAGTATCGAGAAGCCTTCAGAATAGTTAATTTATTATCGTTTGTTTGTCGTCAACTAAATGCAAATCAGTGTTAATGGGCTTTACAATAATGACGTCATGAATATCGATACCTATCCGTACTAAAGTGATCCTATGCTATATAATTGAAATTTAATCAATAAACGTTTTATTATAAAAAATATTTTATGTATGAAGCTCTCGTAGCGGAGCTTCACTAGGCAATCTTAACCGATCAAAAAGTTAAGCAACTGTGGCATTATTCAACTGAGCGCTTCCGTGCTTCGGAAGGCATGTTAAGCCTTCGTTCCTAGTTGTTTGTCTTAGGACAACATTCGTTAGGCTATATCGAAGGCCTTCGGGCGGCCTGAAAACTTCGTCATGGGTTGGCCACTAACCTATCCACCTAGCCGCACTGGGCCCGCGTGGTGGATTATGGCCCCACTCCTCTCTCTGAGAGGAAGGCTCGAGTCCCAACAGTGGGAACATAATGGGCTGATTACGATGATTTAATGTATTATAACGATATAAAGGCTTTTAACTTTACGAAAAAATTAATTCATCAAAACCTATAGAGTAACGTAATACAATGAAGGTATCAGTCTTTCTCAATAATTTAATGGTACATCAGAAAAGGGAAACTAAAAGAAATAAGCCTGAAAAGTCAAACTGAAAGCTAATAAAAAAGATAAAAGTGAAAACAGTAACAACGCAATAAAGAGGTAAGCCTTCTTCTTCTATTAATTTCATTATTCTAACATTACTATACTTAACCTTGCAATTTTAGAGAGAGAGTTATGGTTAACACAAGAAGCACCATCTTTTATATAAAAAAGAATCATCAACATCGGTTCACCCAGTCGGAAGTTTTGAGGTAACAAACATAAAACATGCGGTCGAATTCAGATCCTCCTCCTTTTTTGAAGTAGGTTAAAAATACACATTCTCGGACGGGTATCAAACCCGCGTCTACCGACAATCCGTGTCAGGCCTCTGTAGCCTAGCGGTCATGACGTCTGTCACGGATTCTCGGAAGACGCGAGTTTGAAACCCGTCTGAATATACTTTTCTTTCTAAAGTTGCAAAGGTTGGTCTAGCTAAGCACGCGTTGTGGCAGGCGGTGGCCACCTTCTGCGAAGCGGTGATGAGGCAGAAGGAGGCCGCGGAGCGGATCAGGGAGAACGATTTCCGAGCTGACCCGCTCCGGCGCAGACGACCGGGGGAACGGAGGAGACGGTTTGCACGTCTCCTCCCTCCTCCGTAGTGGGGTCACTGGCGAATAGTCGGGGGACTCTTCGCCGGTTTGCACGGCCCTACACGTCTAGGGGATGACCTTGGTGAGCAAGGTCATCCCTTCACAGGCGCTGAGGCCCGGTTAAGATCAATCCGGGCCTACCGCTGGGGCGAGATGGTGACAGCGCGACCCTGTCTCGCCCCACCTTGGCGGAGGACTGCTCAAGGGGGGGTTTTAGTGGGTCTGAGCCCCACACGCCCCCTTCCGTCACCCCCGTGGCGGAAGGGAAGTGCACAGCATTTCCCCCCCTCAAAAAAAAAAGCTAAGCACGCGTTATAGTGCTTTAAAAATCTATCTATATAGGTATATAAAAACGAACCCCAATTTCTGTTGGTCTCGCTATAACTTGAGAACTGATAGAAAAATCTTGCTAATTCTTTTTTCTTGTGTTAATAATTGTTAGGAAAACGTTCTCATAAAAAATAATCAAGAACAAATGGGAGGATATGGCGAGGCCGAAGGCCGAGCATACTACCCGAACGAAGTCACGGGCAGTCGCTAGTCATACAATAAAAATGACTACTTATATATTAGGAAACTGAAACGCTGTCAGAGACACTTTGTAACTTTGAAACATTAGACACTTTGTGTAACTTTGAAACGGTAGACACTTTGTAACTTTGAAACGTTAGACACTTTGTGTAACTTTGAAACGGTAGACACTTTGTAACTTTGAAACGTTAGACACTTTGTGTAACTTTGAAACGGTAGACACTTTGTAACTTTGAAACGTTAGACACTTTGATAGAGTCACTTTGAAAATATGAATACAGGATTGAAATGTGGATTTCTTCGACTGCATTTATTTAAACCTTGTACTTAAATTTTTAGTTATATTTGCAGTCAGGGTTATTTATAGTTATTTTTGTCACTAATATCGTACTTATCTGAATTCGCGCAATGTTTGCCCGAATATATTATTGCTTTGTTATGTATTATTGATTATGCATTAGCTAGAATCTATTCAAATATTATATCCACTAATCAGCACAGCTGCTTGAGGGCTAGTATAATTTACTTTGTATTTATTATCCGAGTTCGAACAATAGATAAGATTAGCTGCGTATCGCACATATCCCTTTAGGGCCTGCGTTGCATTCCTACTCACTGATAGGTATACTAGATGACAGTAAGGACATTTAGTACTGATCGCAAACTTGTATAGGCCTGTTTGGTATTTAAATGTACAAACACGTATCAAAACAGAATTTGGGATGACGTTGACATGGATTATCGATTACAACGATTGATATGAACATAAGTGATAGTCGAGATAAACGGCTATAGACGAGACTATGGCACCTGCCAATTTCAGTCTCATCTTAAAATATTTAGGCATTTGACTTGCCTTGCCACCCACTAAATGGGCCTCTCATAAGAGCCACTATCAATGTTGATAAATGGGGCAACGTTGGTGTGGATGACTAAAGGTGTCTAGACGTGTGCTGCGGTTTTAATAAAGCGCTACTTCCGGTATTATGCCCTTTAACACTTCCACCCTTTTTGTTACTTGCTCTTGCGTCTTCACACCCAGACGGCAAATTAACGCATGCCGGGATGGGACAGGGTTCAGGGGTCTCATTTAGCCCCCGGGAGAATCGGGGTCCACGGTGTCACCATTCACCGACGGCTCGGCTTAAAGCCGCCCCTGTGGTATTAAGAATAAATATTATTAATATAACTTCGCAATTATTTTACGGATGTCATCTGGTTTTATACATTGCCATATGTGGGGCTGTAGCCAACACTTAGAGGCCTGTTTATCAACAGTTATATTCGAATCAAATATAACTGAAAAAAATAATCGAATCGAAAATATATAATAATGTTTACAAGGCTAAGTCCATACTGGTTGGTTATACGTTGCAGTCCACTGCACTGCATTGATATAAATTACCGATCACCGTGCTTTATTGGGATTGTACGAAATTGAAAATAAGAGGATGCGGTTCCTACCATATGTTGCACATTGTGTAGATATGGGAAAATAAGTACCAACATATCGAAATTCTTAATAAAATATTTCCAGAACCTAGATGATGAGACATAGACATGTGCTTTTACAAAGAATTGATTCAGTTGACTGTTTCAAAGTAAAGTTTGAGGTGCTGTCAGCTCAGCGCTTGTCAACGTTCAATTTCCTTTACTTGAAATCAAGCAAGCGCAACTCGTAAAAGCAAGCGCAACTCGTAAGAACCTATTAATATAATGTGCACTCTTATTTAAAATTAATAATCCGTCAATCATCATCATCTCAGCCGTAGGACTGCTGAACATATGCCTCCCCCAATCCGTCAATGTATGTGTAATAAAAATTGCTATTTTATGATATGTGTTTCATGACAAATACAATAGTGAATAAATAGAAAAACTGATTTACAGGTAAAATTAAGTAGTATTTTTGATTTTTTTTTAAGTAGCTTGATATGTTAAAAACTTGCACATTATTCTGAGAAATATAATAAGAATTAGGTTTTATTCCACAATAAGAATAGATATTTTGAGTTGAAATATTATCTTTCAGACTTAATTTACAACTTAACTCTAATAATAAAAAAATATTTTGTCATGTTCTATTAAAATATTAAGTTTATTTTAGTTGGCCGGCACTTTAAATGTTAGCCCAAAAATGTAGAGCAGCTGGGTCATCTTTAATCGTCATGTAAGTTCGTGCTCTCTAAACTAGTCTAAACTGATGTAAATCTACCCACATTTGAATAGAATAATCATATGTTTAGAATTATCATTCTAAGTGTTACACGAATTTGGATTTTAGTTATAACATAATAAGAACTACCATAGTTTAGAGAATTTTAGTTTAGTGTACGCACAAGCGAATCAATACCATTATTTATATTATCAGCTGATTACATTTCTATCTTTCCATATTCCGCTAGGAAATCAACACGATAGTGATTTTATACGCCTTAATCCTTTGAGTACCATTGACGTAAATGTACGTGCGTTTCATTCATAGATCTTTTGTTGTAATTATCACGGTATATGAAGGGTTAAACAAAACTAGTAGGTAAGTAAATTGAATTTTTATTATAGGGATGTCCGTCTATTCCCACCAGACCACCTATACTGGCACGGTAGCCAGAGGTCACGGGTTCGATCCCAGTTCATTTCGCATAAATAACCTACAACAATCCCGATCATTTCCTTTGTCATCTCTTTGTTTTAGTATTTATTGAATGCACTCGCTACCATTGTTCCGTACTTTGTCTTTTTACATTGTTTTCCATGTTGAATGTCATAAAGCTATTAAGTTTATGGTTTACCTCACTGTTTGAAGGAATAAGAAAAATATTCATAATTTTGTACCTACTAGACAGTTTTACCTACCTAGCTAGAATCACTTATTAAAAAGGCCGATACCGGGACCGCGGAAGGGTTAAAATAAAATAATTGAATGAATAAATAATTATATTGTAGATTCATTAGAGATAGCGAGAAAAAAGCTCAATTGGCTTTCTTTAATTTTTCTACATTTGTGTTTCTTCGAGTTTTACGAGTAATAGTGGTTGGATCCCTCTTTATACAATATTGTATATATATATATAAAATTATCTATACAACTTATAAGCAAGATGTGTTTTTATGGTCTCATTTTACATAGTTATATTGCAGGTTTACTCAAGGTTATTTAAAATTATTTCATTTCAGTTAATGAAACCGAAATTAGCTTAAAAGAAGTATTAAAAACATAACCCTTCCTATACCGTGATAATTAAAACAAAAGATTCATTAATAAAACGTACGTAAATTTACGTCTCTGGTAGCCAAATGGTTCAATAAAAGTAGTCCCAGATTAATAACACATCTGAACAGAGGCATAATGTAAGTAGGCAATAGGTGTAAAAAGGAATAGTAGGGCTAATCGAAGCCTCAGGGCTGCATTCCAGCGAGCCACAGGACAAGCCAAAATTTGGCAAAACAGCCGGTCCACGACGCCTATAGGTCAAACCTAGTACGGATCAAGATTTAATCCCGCCCGTTTCACGACACCTGTAAGAACAAATTTTGTCCTAACAGGCCAACATCTTCTACCTGTTGAGAGCCAAATCTTGGTCGGCTGTCAAAACTGATAGCGTTCACAGAGACAAAGTGTTTTGTTGCATTTTCACGACAAATAGACAGGTTTATTTATGTGTACTTAACTCGAAGTGCCTAATTACATTTCCTTAACTGGACAGTAACATAAAATCCTCAAATCACTCTTAAACTAACAAAACTAAGTTAACCTAAGTTATATAAGTCGTTTTTGACAGACAGTTATAGAACACAGATAATGGTAAAAGACGTTCTAGTAACGCTCGATCAAATGTTTGCCGAACATTATTTAGTCTGAGGGTTGCTGGTACGCAGCCCAGCAAACACAGCTAAGTTTAACGAGGTACTATACCAATTATTCAATTCTTATAAAATGAATAGACTGCTGTGATGATGTCACAAATTTACAGGAGAATAAAAAAGTAGTCTGAAATATTAACGCTTTTTATATAATGAAGACATTCAAGCCGTGGATCTGATGATAGACAACACGTCGACAGTGAAATTGTTCATGGCCAGGCACTTCGCACGCCCTTAATTGACTCCCGGTTTTTTGAGTCTTATGCGTTCAATTTAACTTGCAATACTGGGAAACTTTATAACAGTGGTGTTTGCGATGGTATCATATAAGGTGAACTCTGCATTTTAAATTGAATAGTTCAATTCGAATCATACGAATCACATCCCGATGATGGCAGAAGAGGAATTGTCAACTCTGTCCCCATAAAAAGTGACCTTAGTAAATATTGAATTCAATTCATTCCAAAAGGAAATGAACCATTAATAAACTGTGTTAGCTTCAACAATTCTTTACTAACAAGTACAAATAAACATACCACTTCTTATTGCACTCTTCAATAAAAGTTCACAACACTTTTTTCTGAAGCATTAAAATCCGTTACGGCTCTCGGTCTGGATTTTATTGACATGTGAAAACCACATCTTTTTTGCAGCCACATTCCCGTCATACTATCTTTAGTATTATTGATTGCTTTAAAATCTAGATGAAGATTCATTTCGTTGGCTGCAAATTAATATTGGTCGTACGACAAAGTTAACCTGCGGCTTGTTTTAATAAGTTAAGTTCTAAGTCCGGGTGTTAGGGTTCAACATTGTTTTGGGTTGTGACATGTAATGTGGTGAAGTGTGTTTGCGATATTTTACGCGTATGGAGTGACGAAGTGACAGGCGGTAAGGCGGTGTCCTGTGTCGCGTCCAATCAATTTGTTGGCCCACAATGCGCAATACATCGTCGCCAAACGAACTGGCTCACACCGGGGTGGTGGAATATTCTGGTAGTTTTTGAACAAAGGTATTTGCAAACAAGGCTTTTTGTATTCATTAGGTGTCGGTGTTTTTATTCATAAGGCAGATATGAATTCGGATTGTTTTTGAACGAGCAAAAACTACAATTTTTTCAGAGATAACAGGTTTGATATTGCATATTATTTGTACTTGTCGCTACTCTCCTTACATCAAAGTAACACTGCACTTATATAAAAGGGACGTCCTGTAACCTGGAACCGATGGAAGTGGGAGGGGGTCGCACTATATGTGAAATTGTGTGAATATATAAGTTGTAGCAATTTTGATCATTCTGAAATTCCTATGATTTGCTTTTGGATTTGTTGTGCGTAAATAAATTATAAGACAATTAAAACCTTCTGATGACATTCAGTTAAACGTTAATCTACGGATTTCCAAAAAGGAGGAGGTACTCAATTGTACTGTTTTTTTTCTACCGAATTCCAAAAAAAGCAGGAGGTACTCAATTCGCCTGTATGTTTTTTTTGTGTTAGTTACCTCATAACTTTCGACTGGGTTAACCGATTCACAAAATTCAAATGAATCAAACAAACACACTTTCTCATTATTATAATATTTAGTGTTATACTCGTAGTTAATAAACTTAACTAACAAAATTTAGTGCCTTTTTAAAACAAGCTAGTAATATTTCACGACTCACGACGCCGCTTCCTACGTCCGGTCTTTTTGGAAATCTATGGGGGAGACATATGTTCAGCAGTGGACGTCCTACGGGTGATATGATGATGAGGATGATTAGTAGATTTCAGTCAACAAACTCGTCTAACGAAGACTACGATCACTGTACAGTTTTTCTAAATGTCGGGTTTAATCAGTTTATATCGTAAATGCGACAGTTTGTGAGGGATGTTTTGAGTGAGGTTATAACTCAGAAGAAGAAACACAGATATATTGTTACTTTCATCGCGCTTTTTAACCAACCTTAAGAAGGAGGAGGTTCTATTTTTGATTTTATGTTTTTCTACCGACTTCCAAAAAGGAGGAGGTACTCAATTCGACTGTATGATTTTTTATGTTTGGTACCTCATAACTATCGATAGGGTGAACTGATTCTCAAAATTATTTTTTTGTTTGAAAGCAGGTGCTTTCCGTGTGGTTCCATATTTCATCAAATTCGGTCGAGTAGTTTTTGATTTACACTCCAATAACTCAATAGAATGGAAGTCGGTATTAAAATATTTCAAATTGTACTTGTACGTACATTGTATACCATATTAAAGAAATACTTATCTTGAAAAACAATAATATGAAAACTAATAATTTTTAATTAAGATAAATAATGATAAACTGGCTGCAAAATATATTGGGTAACTAAATATATTGGTTGTGTATAGAGGTATATACTTCTTGTATGAGACACCCGTCGAGCAAAGGCGTATTCTGGAAAATAATAATAATTACATTGTAAACTTATTTTTTCTTCTAATAGTTTTATTATAATTAATTATAAATAATCATAGATATAAATTTATTAGAAGAAAAAATAAGTTTACAAAATAATGTATTATAATTTTCCAGAATACGCCTTTGCTCGCCGGGTGTCTCATACAAGATGCATGGTGCGCAGGAGTCGGTCTGTGGCGGTTGTTTTTGCACAGCTAATGAAGTGGCGCGCTACTCATTAGGGCCCGTAACGAGGCCGCCCGGTTCGATTCCCGG
This sequence comes from Selenia dentaria, assembly GCA_917880725.1. NCBI lineage: Eukaryota > Metazoa > Arthropoda > Insecta > Lepidoptera > Geometridae > Selenia > Selenia dentaria. The sequence continues at coordinate 26,498,900 of OU862894.1, forward strand.
TCAATGTTCAAATAAGGTTATGATTATGATTATATAAATGCTCTATGTGAGTCTAATGTCGTTGTTTAATATCTGATAGAAAAATAAAACTTTTTTACGCGAATAAACGCGAAAGTTTGTGTGTTTTTTCACGCAAAAACCAGTGAATGGTTTTAATGAAATTTGGTATGTAGATAGATGAGGCACTGACATAACATATAGGATTCATCATCATTCATCACCAAGTGGGTGTAACCGCGGGGCGCGGCTAGTACTAAATATAACGAATACAATTTTAAAATATTTTAAATTTTTCGACCAGTAAAAAATAACTTATTTACCTACCGTATCAAATAAACAGAAAGTAAGCGATATAACCTACTTCCTACTAACATTATAAATGTGAAAGTTTGGAAGTATGAATGTTTGTTACTCGATCACGTAAAAACGGCTGACTGGATTTTGATGAAATTTGGAAGTTTTTATCCAGTAATAACACATTTTTTACTATTATTTTTTTATGTCCGAGAGTCCCTTCGCGAGGTTCCTGCTTGGAGACTCCGCTTTCAACGACGCCGGTTTCGACGGTTTACCGTCTACCATGTTCGCTGCACTCCAACACAGTAGATAAATAGAGAACAGTACGGAAACTACCTTCAATCGTTCGAAACGGCCCACTGACATAAACATGCGAATCGATGAGACCCCTAAGCGGTTCTCGCGGTGCCGTCAGTAGTGAGTGTTACAAACAATTTTTATATCATAATTTTTTTTATATAATCTAAAATATGAGATGTCACACTTGTCTGAATGCTATGTGTTTTAAAATTGTAATGGTGTTCTTGTATGATCGATCATAAATCATAATAAATTAAATTCGTAAAACATAACACAAAATGCAAAATGGCGGCTGCAATAGATTATAATATTATTATAAACTATATCGTAGTGGGTGTCGTTTTTATGGTTTTCGAGGGTGTCGAAGCCGATAGTGCTGACAAAATCGAAATCTAAGATGGCGTCTGCGTGCAATTATCAATTTTTTCGTCATGGGTGTCGTTTTCATGGTTTTCGAGGGTATCGAAGTCGATAGTGCTGTCAAAATAGAAATCCAATTAGGCGTCTGCGCGAAATTATCAACTTTATCGTCATGGGTCTCGTTTTCATGGTTTTCGAGGGCGTTGAAGCCGATAGTCTTGTCAAAATAAAAGTGCAAGATGACATCTGCCCGAAATTATCCACTTTTTCATCTTGGGTGTCGTTTTTATGGTTTTCGAGGGTGTTGAAGCCGATAGTGCTAACAAAATTAAAATTGAAGATGGCGTCTGGGCGAAATTATCAACTTTTTTTTGGAGTCAATAATTTGTAATTTATGAAGAATAAAAGTATTTTTTATGTAATGTTTTTTAATTACAAGATATCAAACTCATTTTTGAGGATGAAACGCAGTACGGTTTAACCCGAAAATGCATGACAAATACCCGAAAACAGAGCTCTGTGCATGAACACTGCACCCGCGCCACCTGCACCGCCTGCCACGCTTCCAACCGCGGTTCACGTACGCTTCCGCCAAAACTTGTAAAAGGTTATGCCATAATGATAAGTTAGTGTAGTAAACCTACAAAATCCTAAGATCTACAAGTGGTTGTGTGTCAAGACTAAACTGTTTTCCGTATTTTATACTATAAAGATTAACCGACGCCATGATACACCTACATACATTTGATTTGTGAACCAGAATTAACTTGATTTAATGTCTACAGCAGATTAACGAATGTTTTATTTAAAACATAAAAAATACCTTAAAACATCAAAAGTGAGAACCCTATGGCTTCAATGGGACATAGATAATTATTTGATCAACTAGGCTTAGTTTCAATACTGTTGCATCTTTATACTGTGACTCCGATTCATCAACAAGTAATTCTACCAGCTTGAACTTTGTCAAATTGGGTAGCGCCCTCTCTTGCTTTTTTTCATAATTAACCTTTGGCATCTAGAACAACCCCGTGTAGGAATTTAGACCCACCTGATGGGGGGTTCAGCTTCTCTGACTGTATATTAGGCATTTTTTAACCGTTCGATTAAAATATTTACACCACGCTGGCACTTGATAACTGAATTTATTATAAGGTCCCGCCCGGTGTGACACTGCGGTGAAAGGAACTCTGTGAAGGAGCTCCTCTCTTACTACTACTAATTTTGCGGTTCTTCCCGCGCCCACGCCGAAAACCCTCTTTTTCGTTACCTAACGCTATTTCCACCGTCCAGTCGGCCCGAGCGGTTACTAGTTTAACAATTATAATAAGAAATTTGTAACTAGAATATACTTAAATAGTTAATAAAACCGTCCTTCTGTATTTCTCAATGTTCAATTCTATAAAAACCCTAAGCTAGGAACCCTTTTGGGCTTTCCTTAGATAATGGTAGAATAGGTAAAAAAATTTGTAACAGTTAAAAAACATTGTTACAAATTTAAACCGATTGAACGAATAGTTCCCGGCGAAGTTCTAGACGAAGTCACGCACATAAACTAGTAATTCATAAACTTTAATATATACATATATATTAAATAGGCAAATGTAACCCATAGTGAGAGTAATTTTAGTAAAGTTTCAATTGACGTGTTGTTTGGGGTTAACAATGTTAGTCGCGCCCTCCCATACTAATGTTTAGCGCCACGGTCCTCTTTTGATACACACGGCCAAACAAAATGGCAAAGTGAATTTCTGCATAGCTTTTAGTTTTTTTCTGTTTGTCTCTACCGGCATTTACAGCGTCACCGGTGAGGTTGCGAGCGCAGATGGCACTCAGCCAGATTTATCATTGTCCACAATCACTTTCGTTTGAAATATTGCAGTGGGAAAGACATTTTCCGCAACGGCTCTATTGCCATTTTTTTATATATATATATATATATATATATATGCAAACTTTAATACCCGTACATTATCACCATTATCACCATTATCTCAGCCGTAGGACGTCCACTGCTGAACATATGCCTCGCCTATTAATTTCCAAAAGGACCAGTTAACAGCAGCCTGCATCCAACGTCGTTCTGCGACCTTTACCAGGTCAGGGCGTTAAACCACCATGTTGGTTGACGACCTACGCTGCGCTTGCTGGTCCGTGATCTCCACTCCAGAACCTTCCAAACCCATCGGCCATCTGCTCTGTGTGCTATGTGCCCTGCCTACTGCCATGTTATCTGGCAAATCTTTAGGCTTTATCGGTTTTTCTTCGGATTTACTCATTTCTATTTGGATCACGTAGAGAAACCCTGAGCATAGCCCTCGTGTGCGACTTTAAGCTTACTTATGAGGCACATAGTATAAGAGACCACATTTCAGTGCCATGTTCATACTAGCAACTGCCTGCGACTTTGTTCGCATATTAGGTTCGGTCTTCGGCCCCGCCATAACCTCCCGTCTTGAGTAATTTTTATTTAATCTAAGAACCTTCTACAAAGTACAAGAAAACATTTTAAAAAAAGATTAATGAAATCGTTAAAGCCCTTCTCAAGTTATAGCGTTACCAGAAAAGATAGGTCACTTTTATATATTAGACTAGTGACTGACAGCAATTTCGTCCGCGTAGTAGGCTCGGCCTTTGGCCTCGACATTACCTCCCATCTTTTCTTGTTTTTTTTCATAAGAACCTTCACCTGACAATAATTAATACATTAAAAAGAAATAATATAAATTATCGAGATAGATGATTGATATTTATTAAAAAAATAATAAGGTTTCAAAAGATGTGTAATGAATTTATTTATTTGGAAAGACGTATGGTTTGCTTCGTAATGGAATCCATTAATAGACAAGTTATATATACGGAGAAGTATATTGGATATGTGCGCTTACAAATAAAACTAAAAGTTTCAGATCTCTTACGATTAAAGTCAAAGTAGTCAAGTTCTTTCTTTTTTTTTGAAATCAGATCGGTTTAACAGGAATTTCAAAGTTAAGGCGATAACCGTATTGCATGCGGACAAAGTAACGGGCATAAACTAGTATGATTATCTATAGATTTTTTACTAGCAGACATGCAAGTTGGAAGAAACATTTGTCCATGTGTACATTACGACCGTCCTCACCCGACCACCAGTTTGTAGGTGGTTCTTACGTCCAATAATATCCGTAATTTTATCTTATCAACTTGTAGGAGATGCTTATGCATGGTTTGCGATAAATTGAAATTATAACGTCTCATGTCCGTCGGTTCGTGGACACTTTGTTTGGTAGTATTTTGGTTTTCACCTCTACAGATACTCTACTATAGACTTTAAGTGACTTTAAAAACAGGAGGAGGTTCTCAATATGACTGTTTATTTGTAACGCAACGACTCTGCTAATTATGAATTGATTTTGATGACTCTTTTTTATTGGTAGGTATAGGGCCCATTATACAGGGTGTTTGGTAGAGGGACTGACATACCAAATGAGCGTGTTCGGGGGACCACTTGGAGAATACAAGTTGGCCAAAAAAAATCCCAGACCCCCCAATTTTTTTAAACCTTTTTTTAGTGAATTATCCCTTTTTCTCCGAAATCGCACCTATTTACCACCATAACATTTGTAAAATCTGTTTTAGACTGGATGTTTTAGTTGAATTTGTTCTCTATACACCTTCAGGCCAAGCAAAGCAAAATTGGATACCTGGATTTTGAATTGGATTGGTAATTAATACGATTTTTGAAAATATTTTTATATATTTTAGTTTAAGTTTTATATACCTACTTAATATATAAGTCTAGACGGCGGTTTTGTTAATTTTTTTGCCTAAAATATTACTTTACTGAGTATTTCGGTAATGTACCACTTTGGCAAATTTAAACACTAATATGTCAATGTAAAGTTGTTTTCACAAGAACATTATTTATTTATATTCCACCACAGTATAAGTAAGTACTTCATTGTACTTAGTCCTTAGTATAGTAGTAATTTAATTATAATAATAATATACATGTACGAAAAATATAATTTATTCTTTATTAGGCGTACATTACAGATTCTAGAAGGTACACCAGTAAGATAAACACTGTTAATATAGTAATTTTAACTCATCTACAATACGAAAATGATATGCACACTACATGGCAACACAGTCAATGTCGTCCTTGGAAAAATTTCAATGTGTAAACATAATTCAATATTATAATGCGATCATTGTAAAGGGCACTGTAGTAGATGATTATTGTACGAATAGAACAAAATTTTTTTGCCAAAAATTGGAACTGACTTCAACACTAAAAAGTGTGAAAAAACTTGTCGAAGTCGGTACCATGCGTACACCTTAGTGCGACCATAGGGGTAAGATGAAAACCAGCCTGGCGTAGACACTCGTGTTTACGCAGCCCGTGCTGAGCTTAACTCCGTTTGCTAAAAATAAGTTTGTATTTAATCAATAAGTTAGTTGTTATCATTGTTAGACATTAATATGTTTTCGTGATAGTTGTTTATGTTTTTTGTGTGTATTTTTGGCAATAAAAATAATTTCAATAATATGATAGGTGCTTTTAACTATCATGGTAGTCGGTTAATTTTTTTTATTTTTTTTTTCATCATTTTTAGTGACCATTGTTAATTACGGGATCGATTATCATTTACCGTTAATGGTGATATCATAAAATTATCAAAATAGGCGAAATACTTTTCAGTTATTGGAGTGTTACTCAAAAACTTCTAGACCGAATTTAATGAAGTGGGACTACACAGAAAACACCAGCAAATTCAAATAAAAAAAGACTCGTCAAAATCGATTCCCCCAATCGTAAGTTATGAGGAAACAAACATATAAAACAGTCGAATTGAGAACCTTTTCCATTTTTTGGAAGTCAGTTGAAAAATACTTCATCTCAAGGGGATACGTCTACATGTACAATGTATCTTAACGCATCTTGAACATATTGAAATATTGATTTGAGAGTGCTTTGCTACGGAACACGCAAATAACACGATACAACACAAGTCATTGTAACTTTACTAGCAAGAAGTGAATAACAAGATAAGTTGTTTCACTGATTATTTTGCAATATAAGAAAGAAAGAAAGAAATATCATTTATTTGACACACAGGTTAAAAACAGTAATGTAAGCAACAGTAATAGCAATGTGTCAAACAGGCCCCACCTCAGCACATATGTCAGATGTCCGTGATCTGTGACATCTGACGCTGATTTTCAGGCAAAGCCTTGTAGGTGAATAGGTTAGAAACAATACAATATTCTACCTCCAGTCACACGACAACAAAGAACACATTTTAAAAATACAAACAAATATAATACGTATAGACAGATGCTTGACAGGTTCACTTTAGTTTAATTTCATCTTAGAAACACGAATTTCACAAGTAAGAATAACAGCGCATTTGACCTTAACATACTCTATATAAATTAAAAATCTGTTATATTGTTGTCTCCGTACTTAATCGGCTCGCTGATCAGATTTTTTTTAAGTTGAGCCTAAATGTGTTAATTTTTTTTATTTTCCTAATGGGTGGCGGCAGATTATTCCAGCACTTCGTAGCCGCATAACGGAATCCACCTCTGAAACCCATGGTACGGTGCCAAGGTACTGAAAGTTGCAGAGTTCCATGCCGGCGTGAGTGAGTGATATGTGTATATATATATATATATATATATATATATATGTAAAGTTACAATTACTTGTGTTGTATCGTGTTATGGACGCGTTCCGTAGCAAAGCACTCTCAAATCAATGTTTCAATATGTTCAAGCTACGTTACGATACTTGGTGCATGTAGACGTATCCAATAAGTTATTATATCCAATCCAATATCCCTTAAAGTAATCGGGTAATATCAGAACGGGCGCATTACGCGCCGGATTGTTTTATCCGCACAAAGGTATGGACCGAGCACGCGCAACAATAAAACATATGAGTAGAGTAGTGCTGGAATAGGACTTATCGACAACACATTTACTATTTTCAGATGTTACCTTATAATTTATTACTTGTTTTGGCTGTAGCATTAATTTATTTAATTTCACTTATCATCATCATCATCATCATCTCAGCCGTAGGACGTCCACTGCTGAACATATGCCTCCCCCACAAATTTCCAAAAGGACCGGTTGGAAGCGGCCTGAATAGAATATATTTAAATAAAAATATATTTAAAAGAATATATTTCACTAATACTATTATTATACTACTGTGCTCCGCGATTTCACCCGCGCGGTGATTGATGATGATGATGATGAATCAAATATAGCCTATATTACTCAGGAATTATATAGATTTCTACTGTTGAATCATTTTTTGAACCGGTTACGTAGTTTTTAAATTCGATGCTCGGCGATATGCAAAGTTTAGTTTCGCTAAGCAAGCGTTAGTGCTTTGAAAATCGTATAAATTATAGTTTGTACTAAATTCGATTGTTTGATGTCAACGACACGATTACGTATCTCTTACGCACATTTTCGTGCTATGTTACACATAGAGCGACGCGCTATTCAACGATTATTGTTGACTATTCGAATACTGCTTAACAAGGAAGTTGTATTTATATTATATATAAATATACATAATATACTTCTCCAAAAAGCAATATTAATATTTTAATAAGAATTTCTATTCTAGTTGGTCTGTGGCGTCTGACACGGAGAGTCAGAAGACGTGGGTTCGAATCCCATCCGAGGATGTGAATTTTTCTCTCCATAAATTTCAATGTTTGGGATCGCTAAAGCAGGCGTTAGTGCTTTAAAAAATAATACAATAAAAATTACAAGAGTTGCGATGTCAACACGAAAGTTTAAGTAAGTATTTCTAAATAATGCTTCTTTCGGTTGGACAGTGCTGTCGAGGCTGTTAAATAAATGTCGCCCCGTCCCCGTAAAACGGTTAAAGTCAGATAGAGAGTTAAAATTCGATGCTTGGACCTGAACCTCGGTGGCCTAGTTGGTCAATGGCGTCTGACACGAAGAGTCTGAAGACGCGGGTTTGAATCCCGTCCGAGGATGTGAATTTTTCTCTATAAATTTCAATGTTTGAGATCGCTAAAGCAGGCGTTAGTGCTTTAAAAATAAGACTATAAAGAATTTCTATGTTTGATCAAAATATTATTAACACATCCTGCTATTCACGGCATAATCATTTCTGATCGACAATGTCCCATCACTAGCCTATCGGATTGCATAGCGGCGCGTACGCAAGAATCTCGCGTTACGCACACCATCCCACTTTCCATTTCCTCTCCACATTATGTTTTTTTTAATAAAAATGCATACCAACTGATGTCTAGATTCTTAAGTTATGGTTTAAGTTGAAATAGAACTGCCACTTATTTCTGAATTAGTTTAGTTTATTTCTATGGATCAATTGCAACAGTTAAGTAACTTAGGCGGTTTTGCATAACATTGACTGAATACATTTAGCGTTAAAAATTGTTACGTTGTCTCTATCGGCTTTCAAATATAAGACTGAAATAGAACGATATTTTTTAATTTCGTCAAATGAGCCTTCGAGCAAGTAGCCTCTATATTAAGTTATTATATACTTTTTAGTATTTAAGAGTGGAAAATTACATATCTTCTGACAGGATTCGAATCCGCATCTGCAGGCAATCCAAGTCAGTCGTCATGAGTAGACCACTGAAGCACCCATTTGAGTATCGAATGTATCTTTTTAGTTGTTTTTAACTTATTTAATTTTTTTGTTTTATATTTTTTATTACTTGAATAAAATTGCAAAGTTAGATTTCGCTAAGCAGGCGTAAGTGCTTCTAAAACCATATACACAAAATATTACATTTATGTTATGGGACTGAGAGGTATGTTTGTACTTTAACATATTGTATTTAAACATGTTCTCTTTAATGTATCCTGCACCATTGCTTCATAGTAGATACAGTAACTCTTTAGATTATCTCTAAACCATATTCATAATTACTTTTAACAGCAATGCGTCCCGCGTATAAAGGTGAAACTCGCGTTACTTGATGTCATGATGCATCAAGCACAGCCGCTTCAAGACTGTGTAAATTGTTTCAATCACTGGCAAGAAACACTGATTGAAGATATTTAAAACTCTAGAGATATCGGAGATGCCGCACGTAGTTTATGGTAGTCGAACGGTTTGGCTGTCATAAATTATGAGCCCATCTTATTACTAAAAGATCAAAAAGGAACACAGCCTGTGTAACGTTAAAGATAAAGATATATTTATTTGTCTGGAAAACATGTGTTACAAACAATACCGCTAAATATCCGGCATGATAGAGATGTCAAAATGCTACAAAATTGTATGTCATGTTTGCCCCCTAAGGACGTACAAATAGTAGTGAGATAGCTACAGTCATTAAATTATTCATTTTAAATTAGTATAGTATAGTAATTAATCTTCTAAAACAACGAAAAACATTATTCTAAAATAAAACTTACATTGTAGTCAAATTTACTCGTATTTAATTTATACATAATTGTTAAAATTTATTCTTATATATTAATTTAAAAAATAAATTTAACAAAACAAAATGAAAGTAAACAAAACAAATTCCACCTAATAAAAAATAAATTACAGAAGGAAGGAAAACACCAAAAAAAAAGTCAATATATATATTATTTAAAACCTGCTTTTGCTTGATGCCTTGATGCATAAAGCGCAGACTCTTCAAGACTGGAGAAATTTGGCATATCTAATGCTGATCTCAAACGTTGTGCAACTCGTGATGCTATGTTTTCTGTATATCATGTTTTACGTTAAATAACATAGTAATGATTATTTCACTTAAGACGCGGTCCAACCCCAATTTTAAAATAATTTACGATGCTTTACCTAAGGTTGGAAATCGCATGTTATATTGGACGATGTAATGCGAAAGTGCATTAATTTTTGTACGTTTTCTTAATATATTTTGATATATACAATTGAAAAAACTGCTGGTTACTAATTTAGTACTATATGTTGGCTATGTATTACCTAATAAAAAATATAGTGTTATCGCTGAAAATTCGGAGAGTTTGGACGTGAAAGTTTATTTTTATGGACCTATTCAGGATTGAGCGAGTAATTGTTAGGAATTCTGTTCGGTTATTACTCTTTGCCTGTTCCTTTTCTAACCTAAGTAATTTTTTCATACAATATTATTGACCTGTTTAGTTACACTAGATGTTTAAAGATTCTGCTTTTTACTATTATCAGGGTACGAGCGCGCCTTAATTTACAATCAATCTAATATTATAAATATGAAAGTTGATGAGTAAGTATCATCGTAACTAAACAACGCTAAAATTACTGCACAGATTTATATAAAATTTGGAAAAGAAAAATTTTCTACCAGGGCAGGTTTTTTATCCCTAATAAAGCTATAGTTTCCGAAAGTTTACGATAACCTTATTCCAAGCGGAGGAAGTAAGGGGCAGAAGCTAGTTATCTGTGCAATAAGCTAGTTTTTTGAGAAGAGTTACAATGAAATAGCTGCTCCCTGCGGTTTCACCCGCGTGGTGATAGATGATTATAAGGATGCTAATGAAAAGTATCCTTTGTCCTTCCTCGGGTACAATGTATCTCTTTGACAGATTTCATTACAATTCGTTCAGCCGTTTAGGCTGGAGTTCACCAACTAGAACTTAACCATTGATTACCTAATCGCCCCCTTAAACTTAAACAGTTTTTTAAACATGTCACTTTTTTTATGTTCACCATCTTTTTAAAGCGAACGTTTAAGTAATCGAGCGTTTTTGGACGAATAAATCGTAAATGAAAGAATGGTATAATACTACTTTGAAAAGATGGTAGCGTATCTTGTATCATCTACATTTACCCGAGCTACATTCAAATATGGTAAGGTAATATTAATATACTACAAAATGTAATGCGTGACAAGTCATTGGTATGTTCACAAGTTGTATGTATTTCTAATTCAGCACCTTTTTTATGGTAATATCAAAGTTCGATTCGAAGTTCTATGTGTTTGTTTTGTTGGCGTCAGAGTTATTTTGTGGTAATTGAAATTAAAAATTCAAGTAAGTTTTATTGAAGTGATTATGGATGATATTATATTACAACTTTCATCAATTAAATCAAATAATTCCAAGGCACTATGTTTGTATAAACGAAATCTTGTAACGAATGCTTTTACGTCAGTTTCTTCTAAATACTTAATTGTATCCACTTTGGAAAACACGGGGTGCGCGTAAAATTCGCTCAATATCTTCAAAATCATCTACCTAACATGTTATCTTCTTCAAAGATATAATTCAGAGCATCTGACATTTTCACGTAAATAAACAATAACCAATGGTTAAACAAGGTCGCAGACATCGTTTAAATTAAACATCCGATTACGAAACTTAATCAATGGTTACTGCTTGGTGAACAAAATAATATTGCTAAACGGTCATTTAAGAATTAAACGTCCGTTTACAGTTTAAACATGTGTTGGTGAACTCCAGCCACAATTCGTTCAGCCGTAGATGTGGTAAGGTAATAAACAGACAGACAGCAAGAGTGATAGAGTTATAATTTTTTTTATCATATAATGTATGAATCAATAGAATAAAGTGGTTAACGGCAAAAAACTCAATACAAAATAAATAGCTCTACAACAGACATAAAAGATATTCAAAGAATTCTGTCACAGAATAACAAGAATATATATAGTAATAAGAGTTGTAACGGTTCTATCACCTATTTTACCCTTTTACAAAATTCACCGTCCTTTTTCTGGCACTAATCACCAAATTAAATAGAACCCTACCACTTGAACATATCTCTAAGAAACGTGAAGAAGGTAGAGTTCTGGATTCAATAGTTATCTGGTGTCCACGTAATGGTTGCGCTGCATCGATTTATTTAGGTACGCGAGAGCATGAATGGAATTTCGGAAGCTTGTTTTTTGACAACACGGTCTGTTTTGTTACTTGAATGGTTTATAAAATGTTTGGCATTCGGTAATGTTTTATAAAGACCATGGTTAATAAAAATGTATTTAAGCGGCAAGCATGACGGTCTTGTCTAATGAAGTCTAGAAAAACGCGATGGATGATGAAACATACTTCGTTAAGGCGCTGCAAGAGCTAACTTTTAGGTATTTGCGGGGGTGAATTACCACTGGTTGTAACAGGAACAAGCGTGCGTCTGTAAACACGATAACTTCTACGCAGTTTCAATTTGATTAAAAATAAAAGAAGCCATAATGGTAAAAAATAGATTCTTTAATTAGATGGTTCTTTAATTTCTTAAAATATCTTTTCTGATTACAAAAAAATTATTAGTTGTCGCTCAAAATATGGACGAAAGATATACGATAGTTATTTTTCGTATTTGCATTTTTTTTCTTGAAGGTGCTAAATAAATTTTGTGCAGTATTATTATGAAAGTTTTTTTTAATATCTGAACTATGTACTGTATGTTTTTCAAGTTTGTATCAGTAACTAGTATGTCTGAACTTTAAGACGAAAAACATTTTTTGGCGCGCCTTAAAAATAATCTTGTAAATGTACGTACTATTGTAATGATGCATTATATTACTTTAAGCACAGCACAGTGGATTGCAGAGCAACGACGAGAGTGTCATAAGATCCTGAAATATATGAAATGATTATCAATGGTGCTATCGATAAGGCGTAAATTAACGTTGCAAATTAACATGCTTTTCATAGCATAACTATAATTATGACAGTGTCATTCTCTTGAGGAGGCCATACATAAAAACCTAAGACTTTAAAGTTTCTGTTTATAGACTAAAAACAGTTTGTAAACAGACTCTTGAAATTAATGGATACGAAAATACTGAAGCTCCTTATTATTCTAGAATGAATTCAACCATACCATTTAATCTCCACAATATCACGTGCAAGTTTGTTTTCAGACAAGGAAACGAGCGAAACCTTCGTAAATCTGACAAATACTAGTAAAATTTCACACAAATTTATATCACAATAGCTGACCCGCCAGCGGAGATACGGTAAATTACATTTTCTTAACTACCCCACGGGAACTCTTTAATTTAACGGGATCAAAAGTATCCTATATGTTGCCTAGGGATATAAGCTACCGCCATACGAAATTTCACTTAAATAGGTCCAGTCGTTTCTGAGATTAGCCCGTACAAACAAACAGACAAATAGAGAAACAAAAAATGTAATTAGTTCGATTTCACTCCTTACATCCCCTGACACGGTTTTTAGCATTTTTTTACATTGTATACAAATTCGATATCTACAGTTTTATTATATGTAGTGATAGTAATTGTATTAACCTTTATAAAAGTATGATTTTCTGTGTATGAACTGATATAAGAAGTTAATCGAAAAACCCCATAGGTTTATTACAAAAATGTATTTCTCAAATTGAAATGAATCCATAAAAATATAGACTGTTTTTCAGACAATCGATAACTCTCTTTTCTTCCAGGTAAGCAACATTTCCTACCAAATGCAAGACACCTCAACCATTTTTGGTACGTCAGGAATCCAAAGCGCGCGGTCACACTCCACCGACCAACAGAAATGTGTTTCTTTTCGACCACAACTTAATTAATTTCACGGATGCCCTTTGAGGGAACTTTTTACCTTGATGATGGTTTAATTGAGGTAATTTTAAGAATGTTACTGGAAACATTCTGTACTTTTTTGGTACAGATTGAGGTAATGAATAAGTGTGTGTTTTGTCCATATACTTAGGAAGTATTTAAAAGTCAAAAGCATATTTATATTAAGTATAGTATAACATATTATAAATAGCATTAGTTTAGCTCATACATTAATAAATTTTGATACTCGTACTTATGATGACTTCTTTTGAATATTTTTAACACTTCTTGAGTTTATAATTCATTTTAATCAGCCCATTTTGTCGCCACTGCTGGGACTCGAGCCTTCCTCTCAGAGAGAGGAGTAGTGCCATAATCCACCACGCGGGCCCAGTGCGGCTTGGTGGATAGGTAAGGCCTTTGACATAGCCTAACGACTGTTGTCCTAAGACAAACAACCGGGATCGACTGCTTAATAACATGCACTAGCGGTCACCCATCCAACTTCTGAACGCAGTAGGCGTTGCTTAACACTGTTAATTATTAAATCAATTTTTTTTCACCGTGTCAAAGTGTCAAAGTTAACTGAGAATTACTTTGTAAATGGTAACTCGTTAAAACTTAATTTATCTACCAACCTCCAAAAAGGAGGAGGTATTCAATTGGACTGTATTTTTTTTTATGTTTGTTACCTCATAACTTTCGACTGGGTGAACCAATTCTCAAATTTTTATGTTTGAAAGCTAGTGCTTCCCGTGTGATCCCAATTAAATTTCATCAAATTCGGTCCCGTAGTTTTTGAGTTACACTCCAATAACTGAATAGAATGGAAGTCGATATTAAATTTTTGATATCGGATGTTATCAATTGTACTTGTTTTACTTAGCTAACGATTTTTATTACTTTGATTTGTGGTTGCGATTAATAGAACTGTTATTTAAGATTACATTATTAAAAAAATCACTGTAAAATATTTCAACTTTTTCGAAAAATTTCTATTAATGCTTGGCTAAGTGACATGGGTTTTTTTCTTATTTTTTCATAACTGGTGTACCTTGGCCTCTCGCCCGGTACCTGGTTATCGTTGAGTTTTAAGACATCCGTTATATAATTTAATGATACATCTGTAACTAATATTATTTTTTTGCTTTACTTAAGAATATTAGGAAAACAAGCACGAAACATTCACAGTCTTAGGACCGTCTTTGAGAAATATGCTCAGCAGTGAATCAATTTTCAAGTACTGATCTGAGTTATATGTTATTCTCCATTTTAACCAATACCAATGGAGCGTGCTCCTGAAATACAGATTTTAACCTTTCAATTAAAACTTGATTATTCATCAATATTCACAATATGAAACAGATGTATACGATGTATGATAATTTATTTTTATTTATTAAATAATTATTACTTATAGTTTGTTTACTACTTTATAGGCTTGTGTTTGACGAAATATGAATATTTTCTTAAACATTGAAATGTTTTATTATTTTATATATAATCATTATTTCTAAAAAAAACACGCGAAGTATCACATTTACGGACAAATAAAATCAAATCCATTGCTGGAGCGTTTTTTGGATTGGGAACATTACAACGCTTCAGCAATGTTGTATGAAACTATATGCTAGTGTTATTAAATACTCTTTGATTGGATCTCTTTTACCAATCTTGGCATACCAAAGCAAGTTTATTTGCTTAGTACAAACTGCGTTCACGTGGCTGTATAGCCATAAATGAATTTTTCTCTCGGCACAAAGAGAAAAAATGAGCATTTTCTCTGAAATAGTATGTTGTATTTTAATGAGATTTAACAAACAAAAATGTACGGGGGAAATCAATAAAATTTTCTTTTAGTAATTGCCCCAATACGACTAATATATCTTTAAAATTAAATTAAATTAAATGTATAATATAAAATTGTGAATGTTTTATTTCCCTGCATTCTTTTGTGAAAAGCACTATAGATGCCTCGGCGGAAATGGCAATTGCCTGTCTCGTATTAGTGAACTTTCAAACTCATACAGCCATGCAATTCTCTAAGAGCAAACATCGTTGCATCTTTGACAACATCCGTGAAACAAATGACGAGATGACAAGAAACATTGGAACAACAACCTTATACTGCCCTTAACAAGGGCGATATCTCATAAAGTACACACATACATAAATATATATTTATTTGACATCGGTGAGCTCGTCGACGAGCGCATCGACGAATCATTAGAAAATCGCACGGCTCTGCAATTGCCTATTTTTAGCGTCTTGCCACGATGCTGGGCGTAACCGATAGTTTATAAAAAGCAAAAATAAGCCTGATTTCAATCAAACTTCCTTCAATATTAGCATTGGCTGGCATAAAGCTGTTCGGTAGGCGAACCTACTTGCCATTGCGATGGAGGCAAGCTGATATCGACACAGTTACATACCATTGTCCTTTTATAATAATAATGTGGGACAAGATTCACACGAAGGTCTTCAGGTCCCAAACTAGGCAAAGCCTGTACAATGTTAACCTGATGATTGATATACATACTTATATTATTATACATGTACACATCCAAACATAGGTCTAACAGACATGTTAATGCATACTAAAGTTTGACCTTTCTGGGGGGATAGAACCCGAGACTAGCAGCTCAGAAGGTAGGGTTACTACCAACTGCGCCAACGGCCAGTCAGGTTGAGTTTTATTCCTTCTTGCAATATCCATCGCCAGATACAATAAACATAATTTCTTAAAATTAAAGTGTTACTTAAAGCTGTTACAAAAGGGGTTTTAACACTGGTAACGATTCACTTGTAAAAAACTAAACTAAACTAGCGAAATAAAATTTAATAATGATAGTCCTTATTTTCTTAACACTAAAATCCAAATTCATGTAACATTGAGAATAGCATTTCTAAAAATAGGAATATTCTATTTAATTTTGGGTATTTTTAAGTTAGTTTAGCGCGCATCAAGTTACATGACTTTTCATTGAAGAGTCATGTAACATTTCTAATTTTAGTGCTGTCATTCGGAAGGGTTGTACTGATTTGGATTTAGTCTAAACAGAATAAGGTCTGCCATAATTTAGACATTTTGACGTGATAACGTTTTGCAAATCGAATAACACCGCCTGCACGCACGAAAGGGTATGACTCATTGCCACGTTCCGCCTGAGCCGAGAGCAAGCGAGAGCGCCGAACAAACGATAGAGAGGCACGATCGGCCTAAGCGTTCGGCTTGTCTTATGACGTTATCACGTTAAATTATCGTCCGTAACCCGACTTTACAGACAACATTTTTTTTAGCTTGGAGAATGCTTTCAGAATCGACACCAAAGTCATTAAACCTCCTTTTGAAACCAATGTTTGCAACCTCAAGTGTAAGTATCAACCTGTGCAAACTCCAATAAGGTCAGCTGCAATACAGTGACCTCAGATTCCCACAGCCAGTTGCCATGGCAACTGATACCCATATCAATAGCCAATACACCGATATTGAGCGTAATTTGTAGCTTCGTGCCCAGAACAGATTTACTGCGGCTAAGATACCGAGCTAAGGGGAGAAGTAGGGTTAAATAATGCGCTTCTTAAAGGTTATTTGGTTTTATAAGAAAGGATTGACTTACCTGGATGTTTGAGACTACGGTGTCAATATTTGAACATGGTGAGTTACGGTTTTATAGGTTTCCATGGCCAAAGGGAAAAACGGTGTTTTATTGCCTAAGTGATGCTGTCTGTTTGGGTGTCTAACTCGTTAAACAGAATTACTTCCTGAAAATGTGATGTTTCTTTTTATTTTAAATGAATTTTGGTTCTACACAAATTATCAACAAACCTGAATAATGTTCTAATTTATAATTGGTTGATGTCTAACTCATTAGCAGAGAACTACTTCCTAAAATTTTATATTTTTAGTTATATCGAATAAATTTTCATATTTCTACACAAAATATCAACAAAACTTAATGTTGTACTTAGTTTTACACAAAATATCAACAAAAGTGAATATTGTACTAATTTATTGTTGGTCTTCCTAAAAATTTGATATTTTTAATTTATAAATGATATTTTTTATAAAATATGAACAAAACTGAATTAGGTTCTAATTTATTATTATTTTTAAAAATGATTTCTCTTACGTTAAGATTAGGGTTGCTATTTGAGTAGAGGATATCATTTAACACATGCTTTGATTACTTCAATAGAAAAATTGAGGATTAAGTTAGGTACATTGATATTTTTCTAACAAATATCTTTGCTTGTCAGCCAAACTTCAACTTGTAACACATAAAATTAGTTATATATCATAGACTATCATTGTATAAATATTATCAAAAAATTGTATACCAAAAAATTTAATAGGTATAAACATTTTTTCAACCTTTTAGTGACCCTTGCTACTTACGGTATCGATTGTAATTCACCGCCAATGATGATATCATTTAAATAGTAGTAACACTTTTCAGTTTTTGGAGTGTGATTAAAAAACTGCTTAACCGAATTAGATGTAATTTAAATAGACCATCTATTAAGTATACTCTACCAAACAAAATAATAATTTTGAGAATCGGTCCACAAATAGGGGAGATATCGGCTAACATGCACACTAAAAAAATACACAGACACGAACATATAACTTCACCCTTTTTTGAAGGTGGTGAAAAAGAGCCATCAAAAACTAGTTCGCAGTCAGTTTAGTTACACTATTTTGGTTGTTTATTAGACTGACATAATTGAAAAAGTTGTACATTATCATTATCATCATCATCATCAGGTGATTTTTACATGATAAGGAATTATTTGTACTTTTTAAGTACATTGGTACATTATTTAATAAATTTCCTGTCTCTTTATCAATTCTGAATCTGCTATACATGTGATCGAATCCAGTTATTTACTTTACTCGTTTTAGACTAATAATAAAAAATAATAATATTTAGTGATACAGTAATAGCACAACAAAATAAGCAAACGTAAAAATAATACTTATTTTATTAAAACATATTTTTATCAGTTATATAAAAATAAGCCTACAGAAAATATATACAAAAAACTTTTTTACTAAATTGGAAAACAATATTTCTATGCAGTACAAGCACCACAATATAACCTGAAAAAATATAACTCGGTGTCTGAGGCTCTCAACTCTACCAAAGAAAAGAATTGCATCGTTTAAAAAATTGAACCTCTGAAAATGTACACAAAAACCCTGTAAACAACTTTGTTATAAAAAGCATGCACTTTTTCACATTTCTGCAAATTGATCCCATTAACCGGAACTCCGGGTCAACGACACATTATTTCAAAGTTGATCTATATTTCACAAAAAATCTCTACAATACACTATGAAAAAATAATCACGTCTTCCATCCCTGTCTCATCGATTCAGTAACGACCAACACGCAAGTAAGAAAGAGACAAAAACAGAATGTTAGTGTGACTCGGTTATGGGCAGAGTTTCGCAGTGATCCATGACGGCTGTTGTGTTTAAAGTTGAAGCGACAACGCTGCAAGTAGAGAGAATTACTGTCATCTCGCTCGCTCATTTTTTTTCACCAATTGAATGTTGACAGCTTGTGACGCAAGCCTTGTAAAATTATCAAGGTTGTCTATGATCAGGCGTCTAATTTTCACATGGTGCGAGTTTTTATAGGTGCAGACACTTTATAGCTGTTTTGCGGATTCCATCGTTTTTTACCATAACTACTGAGCGTAGACAATTGGAAATATTGTAGGTTATTAAAATAATTTTAATAAACATAGTTAACAATTTATTGAACAATTCATGATGACATTTTATGACTCCTAAGTGTCAATTATAATACATAAACCTATAATGGGTTTGTCATAATTTTGATTTAGTAATTTTTGAAACCCATTGTAGCGCGTTGATGTCTTTCGTACTACGAATATGAACCTGACTTTGTAATACAATTTATTATAAATTAATTTCAGTTTACTCTGAATTGTTTTTTTTTAATATTTATGTAAGGCTAACTCTACTTAAATATCTAACACGTTATGTGCATTAGTATTATTAATTATAAAATTATTTAAATAGATACGCAAAATGTATAGTAAAAGTGTTATTTTCTCAATTTGGAAAAAATTACTATACCTACTTATGATCGTGCAAAACTTGTAATACGTTTGTCTGATTCAGGGACTCGTATTCAAGCAGTTTTACTTTCAATTGCCCGATGTACACACGAAGCATACAGAAAGCCCCAGAACGATTCACCACGGTCTGTAAACCGAGCATTGAGTTAAAGCATAATCCCGCTTAAAAAATAAAGCATCAGTAACACCCGTCAAAATTAAAAAAGATGCTTAAGACAAGTCATCAACATCAGTCAACGATGATGATTTGAACCGTTACGCCGTCGACAGAACCATCTACATATCGGCGTTGAGTCCTTGCCGTGAGAAAATCTTTTAGAGTAATCGACAGTTCTAATATATCCTATGGAGAGTCGGAGGCTGCGAGCGAAGGTTTCGTAGGTCGAAAAGCGCGCGAACGCAGTGTGGCGTCGATGCCCGCGCGCAGAGCACGCTCACACAAACCGCGCGTGCCCGTACACGCAACCTGTCAAAATCGCGTTGACAGTTCCGAATTCAAATTCGGACCGCCCATTGGTTACTCCCGAAACTTTAAAAATGGAACGTATGATCACCAGTTCGAATTGACGTTACCTTTTTTCTGACATTGTGTTGACAGTTTCGATTTCAGTTGGTATTTGTCGGTGACATTTAGAAGCGTCAGTACACAGGTACCCGCATATTTGCTTACAGTGTCCCGAATTCAGTGCTAAACGTTTCTCTAGGTCTGCTTAATTTTCATTTAGTGATTGCAAGGGCGTGAATTTTGACTCGTTACAAGTGCGAACTAAAAAGGTGTGAACTATTGGATTTTACCAATAATAGAAGTGCTTTTGAGCAGTATTTTTTGTATATTTTCGTAGACACGTGGTAAAAAGTTGACACGGAATTGTTTTGGTTATTCAGACTGGTGAGTTGCGTACTTTGTTTTTTTTTTAGTTTTTTACTTTAAACTTATATTTTAGAGTTTGCCTGTAGAATCAGGATAATTATAATGTTCAGTGTTTTCCTTTCTACTGTCTTGATAGTTTTGAGAGATAGTGTAATATTTTCAGAATATATTAAAAAACGTGTGAAAAGTGGAAAGAAGACCCTGATTTATTTAAATCATTTGATATGGTTAATATTGCGAGTGCAGGGGTACTGAATTTTTTTGGACCTGAAGAAAATTTTCTCTTTCTTTGAGTTTATATAGTATTACGAGTATAGTAAATACTCAACTACACTTTAAAAAAACACTATAATGACTTTTAAAGTAAATCAGAACACTTGAAAATAATTGGGAGAATAATTGTATCATACTTATGAATTTAACTTAATTTCTTATGTGATTGGCCAAAACGGATGGAACGATGGAAATATAACACTTTATTTGACGGCGTCGTTGGTGACCTTGCCTGTAAAGCGAGGGGCTCAAGTTTGATCCCTATCCGGGTCCTGGTGTGATAAACAGAAATGTTAAAACGCGGATCTTAGATGTTGTGATCTGTGAATTATAGTTTTTTTTTTATAATGGTTCATCATAGTCCCTTTTACTTGATGTTAAGCGGAGATGGAATCAAGAAGCAATGACCATTAGTGCAGATGTAAGCTGCGTTAATCGCCACCCCTATGATGACCTGAGAGATGATTTTTCACGTTCAGTTCAGGGTGAACGTTTATTATAAACTTAATAACGCTTTCCCAAAGGTTTCTATTCTGTACTATGATACCCTTAACTAGTCTGTTCTGGTGCCCTATTCGCTACGACTATGCATGTATCGCGATGCACTACGATATCTACAAGGAATAATGGTTAAACTGTATTGACTACACGATAATTCCTTGAAGATATCGTAACTCAGCGCGTTACGTGTTTGAATAGTCAGCAAATGCAGGGGCATTGAAAATCGTCTACGTCAGAATAGGTATATTTACACACTAGTTGCGCCCCGCGGTTCGATGGATGATGATGACGAGTATCCTATGTCCTTCTCAGAGATATGACAAATCGAAAAACACAAAAATAATGAAAATTGGTCCAGTCGTTCTTAAGTTATAAAGGGTGTAACTAGCACGACTTTGATTTATATAATTGGCTTATTAGGTAGACTTATTGAACACAGCCTTAAAACGACACACACGCGCTGAATACCAATTACGGGTACGTTCAAAATGACAATTGAGGTTACTTAATAAATTCGAAACATACACATTAACACTTCAACAAACATAATTCAACTTTTTTCCCTCCATTAACGACAATAATAGATAATGTGCCCGCCTAATTGCAGGTAAAAAAAACATCAAATCTCAAATAGGTACCTACTATACAATACTAAAATGAAGTAGGTATTCTATTCTTTAAGTTTTTGCGTGTTTAATAGGTCAAATAAATGACGCATCTGTTGCTGGTTTTTGTAGCCTTTTTCGGTTACGTAAGGTTGTACTCAGTAATGCACACAATCCCTTTTCGGAAATGAATGAAGCTTAGTTTCAAACCCTATTATCGTTGCGAATATGAACTTCTTTTTTCTGTTTTTATACGTTCATTATATATATATATATATAGTCATAGTTATAAGAGTTTATTTGTTTTTATGTTTTTAACTTAAGTTTCCCTGAGTCATCTGTAGGGCTAGTATTTATCTCAGTTGCTAATAAATGTTGATTGAAATCGAAAAAAATGGCGACTCTATGTCACTTTTGTCAGCTCCAGTCATCAATTTATTAACATTTTTGTTTACTGGAGTTGTCATAACTGATATAGATTTTTCAAGATTTCAATCAGTATTTGTTAGCAACTGAGATACATAATAGCCCTGCAGATTTTGAATCGTTAGAGGCAAGGAAACATTATTTTTAGTGACCCTTGCTACTTACGGGATCGATTGTCATTCACCGTTAATAATGTTGTCATCAAGATAGGCGAAACACTTTTATTGTAGTGTAACTTAAAATCAGCTTAACCGAATTTGATGATATTTATATGGAACCACCACCTCGCAAGTATATACTCATTCAAACAACAATTACAATTTGAAAAATTTGAAGCCCACTTCCGTTCTATTCAGTTATTGGAGTGTAACTCAGAACTACTGGACCGAATTTGATGAAGTTTAAGTGGGACCACACGAGAGGCACCAGCTTTCAAACAAAAAATAATTTTGAGGATCGGTTCACCCAATCGAAAGTAACGAGGTAACAAACATAAAATAAAATAAAAAGCAGTCGAATTGAGTACGTGCTCTTTTTTGGAAGTTTGTAAAAAATATAATTAATTTTGAGAAATGAATCGCAAATAGGGGAGAAATCAGTGAACACACACATATAGAACCTCCTCCTTTATGAAGTCGGTTAAAATGCGCGATGAAGAACAAATATGTGTGTGTGTTTGTTCTAAGGTTCTTAGTTATAACCTCACTCAGAACCTCTCACAAACAATGAGATTTATTATTTCAAATCTATTTACAAATAGTGAAACAGACTCTCCTAGTAAATTGGAAAACCAGCCCATATTGACCAGAACAGCCACAATTTCCAACCCAATAAATTCCGATTCACTGTGAACAAATAATGGTTTGAAAATGTAGAGCACATTTTTCAGCCTTGAGCCATATAGTTACCGGCTTATGAATTAGAGTTTCCATATGTTTTCATTAAGATGTACATGTATTATCATGAACAGAGGTATAAAAGGGATAAAACGGTTCGTAAAGTGAGGTGCAGTATATTCCTTACATAACCTCCGCACATAAGAACGTATATCATCCAATGATCAGATATCAGATAACTGATGGCTGTAATTATTGTCTTTTATAATTAGGCAAACTGCAACCGTCACTTGTTTATCTGCTACAATAGGGCCCCAAATACACGAGCAGCAACTGCACAGTGAACTACAGTCTTCTACATACACACATACACGAAACCATTTGAGCAGTTTCAAATGCTTCGGGGTTGGCGGTCGAGCAGTCACCAGGCATACAATAACTGCTCGAGCTGTCGTCTGCTCTCACGCAATTACCCGTCCGCGCTCTTCATTTCACGTCGCGCGCCCTTCCCGCCCCTGAATTTAAATAGTGACTTGTTAAGCAGTTAATACCAGCTGCTCCAGCAGTTATCAATGGCAGTTTCAAGCTGTTGACTATGACAAGAGCCGTCCGTGTATGCTAATCACTGGCTGAATGCTCGAATAGTCCTTGTATATCCGCCCTAAGAAGTCAAATAGCAGAATAGCTTTCGAGACGTATTTTACTTAACATTTCAATCAGTCTCCTCACCGTCGCGTCGAAACGCATTTAACGTAAACCGTCCGGTCCAATTAAAAAACTAGTCATGGAGCATGGTCAGCGATCGGAAACGTTCCAAATAAATATCGGATGGACCTCTGACCCCTGCCCGTGGAACGCAATTACAATTTCTTTGGACCGTACGCGTTTCTTGTCCATCTCGTCAGTTTGGTATTAAAATAAATGTTTATGGATAAACTGGTTGAGAGTATCAAGTGTAGTAAGCACTTTGTAATCTTTCTGAACATCTTCGGTTATCGGGTGTTCGTTTTTACATTTTGGGCTCTGTTAAATGTGTGTCCTTTTAACCACACGCGTTGCAGTTTCGGGAAAAGTACGTTAAAGTATCTACGGAAATCTATTGTGTAATTGGTCAAATATGGTGAAGCGCGAGTCAACGGGTTATGCTATTCTTATATAGTTAAATTTGCGAAAAAGATATACTTAATTGTAGGACAGAGCGTGCCTATTGGTTAAAGTTCAAAACTTAAGGTTTAAAAAACTAAAGACTTTAAATTGTTCATAGAAGAGACTCAAATCACCTAATCTATATATTTCTTATATATATTTAATGACCTTAAAATACAAACAAAGATTCAAAAACAGAGAGGCACTGATAATGTGATCAGCCGTGTGATTATCTAAGAGCAAACATCGTTGCATCTTTGACCAAAATCCGTGAAACAAATGACGAGATGACAAGAAACGTTGGAAAAACAACATTATGTACAAGGGCGATATCTCATAAAGTATTTGACATCGGTGAGCTCCTCGACAAGCTCGTCGACGAATCATTACAGAATCGCACGGCTTTATTGTAAATATTGACTTATATACTGAGAATGCAATGTTTATATAAATATCTAATAATATTTTATTCAATTCCAATACTTTCATACATTATTATGTATTGTAATATGTAACAATAAAACAAATATAGAATATTCAAAGAATTCAGTACGAGCCATACACTTCTATACAGTATAGCAAAACAAGTATTTGAACTATTTCAAAACCGTTTGCAGACTGTTCTACAATCGAAAGATTAATATAGGTATCTGTTACAATAAATGAGCTTGTTTGGGCCGTAACCTCTTAGATAAGAACATGACCTTTGCCAAATACAATGTCCCTGTCACTTCCAGTTAGAATACACCATTAGCTAACTACCAGCTAAAACGTGATAAACGTATTCGTAAGGATGCCCCTAACGATGCTCTAAAATGGCCGTAAGTAATGGCTCCAAAAAAAAATTTATAATGTATTCACTTCGTCTGAGATAGTAATAATCTTTGTTATATTTAATGCTCTGTTACAGTTTTGTGTTGCTATCAAAAACGCCATGTCTCTCAGGATTCCCAGTCCCAGGAGGATCAGGATGACCAGCTGCTTCCAAGATCCTATACGTTACTGAACTGCGCTTATCACTAGACATATAGTCAGTCTCATTCGCTCAATGTTTTGTTAATTGCTACAGAAACTTTCAACCCTCACACAAGTGCTTTCATATGAATGTTTGAAAGCAGAATATTCGGCAGTACCTTCCCATACGGACTCTTGCAAAAGTATGTTACCAACTAGTATATCACCAAACTATAGCATAAAAAAATGCGGGGCAGTCTTTGGGGACTGCCAATAGAAGTGAATACTAAGTAACTTGAAGCGTTCGGTGTCAATTCGAGACTTCCATGATTTTTGTTCACTCAGAAAGTGCCCAACGCGCCTAAAGCGTTCGGTGACGATGACCTGAGTTCCATGATTTTCGTGCACCAAAAAGTGCTCGACGCACCTAAAGAAGTTTTCACTTAAAAACCCCTAATTGACACCACCCAGCGACTACATATAAGGATTTACCTGTGTGTATTGCAACGGATGTGGTCGGCTCTATTTCATTATAATTTGAAACGAATCGATGCAAGCGATGTCGGAATCCAGGAGACTTTTCCTTATCAGATTAATCTATAAATTGTGCTCATTGCAACAATAAATATAATTCATAAGTTAAGAAATGTTTACATTGAAGTTATATTATCTAATATATCTAAAAAAAGAACTTGAGATACCTAGAAGTAGTGCCTCATCCTTTAATAAGATATTAATGTTTTTGCACTGATCTAAATTAAACGCCGAGCTCAACTAAAACCAGCGAGTTTTTTTACCTGCTAGCTTTACCCTGTCTGTTCCGTTGTGCTGTAGTCATGCTACATTTCTCGTAATTTGACATTTCAACTCTATACACAACCTTGGTACGTCAAAATAGCGTAAAAGTGGTCCCAGTCGGTCTGTACTTTTTGATTTTGATAAATGCCAGTCATAAATAAAATGAACAAATGGCTTTTATAGCTGAATGGGTGACGAAAGACTGACAAAATTTATATGTTAGTATGAATAGAGACGCCGTGTCTAACTAGACTTTTGACACGTGAAGGACAAACGTTTTAAAGTTTAAAGTCTTAGATGTGACTGTGAAATAATAAAGGTACTTATCTATAATAATAGTACTATTTAACTAGTACTTCTGAACCATTTGGTTTTAGTCTTTGCGACGGCGTTGGCCCGTGCGGACCGATTAACAAGAGAGTTCCTGGAATATCCAAAGGAGTAAATAGCTACTATTTGTTAAAATAGCTACTAGTGTCTGGGAGGTAACTGGGGTATTTCTATATCTGCAAAGTAATTGTTATACATGGTTATAATAATCAATGAGTCTGCTCTGAGCTATTTTGAAATTTAAACAGCTACACTAATAAAACCACTACATAGTATAAAATAATTTTGCTTTTCGCGTCTTTTTATCTGTTAAATCCTTTTAACCAACAAAAGAGAAGGTTTTCACTATCATTTAGACATGTTTTGGCGGAATGTTTCTATATTTATAATAAAACCTAATTGTGTTTTTATGTAAGTACATAATATATACTTCTTAAAGAAGTTCTATTGTATGACGTTTTTGTTGTATAAGATGCAAACCTTTGTTAGGATATAAATTATTGTTAATCAGTAAGTAATAAGATATAATTAAGTAGATAAAAACTAACGTTACAATTTAACCTCCTTTTTTTCTAAAAAACCTTTTATAAGACGGGTGGATCGCTAGACGATAGAGTACGTTCTATTGGATAGATTGATGTATCTATATTTGTTACCCTTTTCCACTAAAACTGCCGTGCGATTCTCTAATGATTCGCCGATGTGCTCGTCGACGAGCTCACCGATGTCAATACTTTATGAGATATCGCCCTTGTACATAAGGTTCTTTTTCCAAAGTTTATTTTCTTCTCTTCATTTGTTTCACGGATGTTGTCAAAGATGCAACGATGTTTGCTCTTAGAGAATCGCATGGCTGTTAACATTGGTAAATAATGGCATAACGTTAATATAAATAGTTGGGAATAACACATAAGCAGCTGATTTTTCCAGAAAAATAACCTCTTTGGGAGTTATTTGATTCACGGGATTCAGACCGCAGTTAGCAGGATATAAATTTTAAAACAAAAGTAGGTTACCTTTCCAATAATATTTAAGGCGCGGTAAAGCTTTTGCATCTGAAATGCAGCCTGTTCATGAGCAACACACTCTTTAACATAAAAATATTAAGATGGAAACACAGATGTTTTAAGAAACACAATGCCGAATACCACAAGATGAAACCCGTCGAATATTCGCGCAAGCAAATATTTAAATTTCAATTCGAACGTCGCATATCAATGGGGAGCCATAAGCCACCGGGTTTTTACCTTTTTTGTACACAGTCGCACTGAGACAATAAAGAAAAAGCCATAGGGGAAAAAGAAAAAAATAACGAAAACAGCATCTAGATTCAAGACCCTGGCTGATTCGAAGTTGGAAACAAAAGAAGTCGGCTCCTGCCTGACCGAGATCTTGGAGTACGCGAGCGCATCTCGTATTCTTTTTTCCAGTTTGTGTTTTTTTTTCTTTTAACATTGCATGTGATTTCTTTTCTCTGATGCATCACAATGAGTCGGGTCTATCGGACGTCAGTAGCTATTTTTGAAATAATTACGTTGTTTCAAATGTGATTATGAAATGAAAAGCGCTTTGATACTTGAATGGATTTGATGATTTTTTCCTAAATAATTGAGTCATAAAGACTTTGTTTTTTTGTAGAAATACGTATTATTATGTTAGCTATTGTTAAACATAAATTCTATTTTATACTGTACGCTGATTGTAATGAGTCTAATGAGTTGTCATGGAAGTCATCTTCAGATCAGTTCCATAGCACCATAACATTCTTCATTCACCATTTCACTACTACATAGGTATTTTTGAGGCACTTATGGCAACGTATTGAGCTGTGATTGCATAGATAGCTCATTAACTTATTGTAAGTGCTTATACATATAACAAATGAGTGTTAAATAAATACTTGCAAAAAGCACAATTCTAGTTTTATCGTGAATAATACAGTTTTTTTTCATTTATTAAACAAATATTTGACTACAGTCTCACCTGATGGAAAGTGATGACGCGGTCGACGGTGGTACATGCTTGTTTAAAAGGTCCCTATTCACTCTGTATTTGAAGACTCCCAGATTGTATATGTCGGGAAATATAGACGCTGGTAGATTGTTCCATACTTCAGCAGTAGGCATTATGAAGCCAGATTTGAAGCGCTTCGTGCGTATTTTAGGAATATCGACCATGTACGGATGACGTGTTCTTGTACGTCTTGTTGTTCGATGAACAAGTACAATTTGAAAAATTTAATACCGACTTCCTCCTATTCAGTTATTAAAGTGTATCTCAAAAACTACTAGATCTAATTTAATTAAATCTTAATGGGACCACACGGGAAGCACCAACTTTCAAACAAAAAAAAATTTGAGAATCGGTCCACGCAATCGAAAGTTATGAAGTAACAAACATAAAAAAATACAGTCAAATTGAGTACCTCCTCCTTTTCGGAAGTCGGTAGAAAAAAGGAGATGACGGAATAAGATTGTGGAGATAGATTGATTACTTTAACTACATTTTCTAAAGTTAGCTCACGAGAAGACTACTGGTTTGGCTGATGGTATATATGCACCATGCATAGGTGGTTTGATATCACTACAATTCCAGAATTTCACGTCACACAAAGTCACGAAGAAAAAGTGCACAGGCGTTAATGTGTTAAAGTGTAAATAGTGCTTTATCAAGTGAAATTACTCCATAAAATGAGACTGATAAGCCAATGTCTCAGGTTGACGAGACCAATGGACTTACCACGTCAAACTTCCTCTTAAATCTCTATATGGCACTGCAGCTATCCAAGGCAGGCGTGGGGCTTAAAATTAAACGTAACTTTACCTGTGTCATTTGAAATTTCATTAAGTATCTAATAGTTAGATATCGAATAATTTTTAAGGCTTTCGGGATTCAGTGATTAAGCTAAAATCCCAAGCCAGAAAAATACTGGAAGACTTCTGGACATAATGAGTACTGTGGGCCTAACACGAATAACTACGTAAGTGTAACGTAACGTATAGTTCAAGTAAAACAGTACAAACTGTCATTT
Organism: Selenia dentaria; assembly: GCA_917880725.1. Lineage (NCBI taxonomy): Eukaryota > Metazoa > Arthropoda > Insecta > Lepidoptera > Geometridae > Selenia > Selenia dentaria. The sequence continues at coordinate 26,528,263 of OU862894.1, forward strand.
ATCTAGGGCAACTGTGACACAGATAACTCACAGTTTGTACTGTGCCCGTCAATAATATGATTACATTAACATTATGCATATTTTCGTGCTTATGTATAGGTACGATAGATACGTCGGGATAAAAATAATACAAAATTTAAGAGGATTGCATAGCTAGTACTTGTCTACCTCTTAACATTGTCCGATTTCAAATTAATATAAATTTATTTTTTTATGACTTAAAAAGACTTTTAAAAAACAATACTTTAAAAAAACACTGAAATCGGACAATGTTAGCAGGTAGAAAAGAGTTTTTTCTTTTAGTATGGACAAGTACTAGCTATGCTATCCCCTTAAACAATTAAATCCGTTTTAAGTTGTTTAATTTCAATTTAAATATATTTTAAAATACTGATACAAAATTACCATTATCTTATTAATTAAAATTAGATCTAAACAGTGTAATTTTCTTAATAAAAATGGTAACAGGTTAAGTTAACATCGTTTCATATAGGTTATTATGAGCAACACCTATAATTACCTATATTTATACCAGTGATCTTGTAATCTTAATCAGCGGTTAGGTCATCGACTAGTTTAATATATTTGTGTATGGGAAAACATTGTAGAAACAGGATTCGATTCCCAAGGAGGATGTTTACTCATCTGTGACTAATACAATTGAAAGGTTGGTTGTTTTTCGTAATCAATGTAACAAATCTAGAAGCTAAGGTGCTGTCATATCATGACGTCGATAAACATTAGGGGTTTTAAAGCAGTTTATCTCATAAGCAGCAACTTAATTTAAACTACAATAAAATTTAAGATATTTCTTAGACTTCTAATTATACATTGACGGATTTAAAAACATATTTTATCATACTTGAGTACATTAAAAAAAATAAAACAAACCACTTAATTTCACTTTCAAAACAGTATTTCTCTTTATGCACTATTGTATTTGTCATGAAACACATATCATCAAATAGCAATTTTTTTTTATTTAGGCGTGCACATTATTTTTTTAAGAATTTTGTACGTTTTTATTAGATACGCTTGCTTGATTTCAAGTAAAGTAAATTGAACGTAGCTGAGCTGACAGCGCCTTAATAATGTTTTTACAAGCTAAATACTAGAGTATAATATAGTTATTATTGTTAAAGTTACCTTTACCATAGTGAAGTAAATAAATTTTTTGAATTGAGTTTTTATTGTCGAAATAGTGAATATTTCAAGATTTATAAATATAGCACTGAAGACATACTTTCAATTAAAACATAACTGTATTTCTGTATTGTCTACAGTATATATTATGTGTAGTTAATATTATATTTTCAACCGACTTCCAAAAAAGGAGGAGGTACTCAACTCGACTGTATTTTTTTATGTTTGTTACCTCATAACTTTCGATTGGGTGGACCGATTCTCAAAATTCTTTTTTGTTTGAAAGCTGGCGCTTCACGTGTGGGCCAATTTTATCTAATTTGGCTTAGTAGTTTTTGAGTAACTCTCCAATAACTAATTTTTACCAAAGTAATGGAATGGAAGTCGGTATTACATTTTTCAAATTACACTCGTTGAATTGAGTTTTTACATTTGAAATAAAATATTTCAAGATTTATATATATAGCACTGAAGACATACTTTCAATTAAAACATAACTGTATTTCTGTATTGTCTACAGTATATATTATGTGTATTTAATATTATATTTTTATTATTACATACTCATCCATTTCTCGCTATAAGCACAGTATTTGTTATGTTTAATATCAATTAATATATATTTTGTATATAAATATTTATATATTTGGATCTTCACGATACAGGCTTGCCTAGTGTGAAGATCACAATAACCGTTAGAAGTGTTTTAAGTTTTCTCAGCATTAGGTAATCTTATTTACATATAAGTAACATTTAGTAACTAAGTGGGTGTATGTACATTGCCTTACATCTAATGCTGCAAATAAAAATATTTTCGTGTGTTCGACCTCTTTATGCGGCACACACCATGCTATGTAACTTGCAACATACATTTGTCCAGGGTGGTAGAGAACATACAGGGAGTCTTCTTTATATGCACATCATTCATTATATGTTGAATTCTACATCTTCCACCAAACCATTTACATAAGATAAACATTTCTCCACCGTTAAAAATAACCCTCCCTCATTCCCCTACGTTTAATTAGCCTTCGAAAATATTATAACAGCATGTACACACTTCAAACATTTGTCTTTGATTTTTAACACCCACATTAGCATGTATCTTAAGGGGTACCTTAAGGCACCCTGCGCGTCATTTGAGGACGGGCCACTGAACATAATACTGCTTTGCTAAATGGAACCTTATGTCATGGCATAAAAGTTTAAGTTACAATGAGCAATGGCGAATTTTAGGGCGTACCTATATTTTGAAACAGTGATGCATCTTACTTGTTTTAAAGTCTCATCAAAGGTTCATAAGATTTATATTACAGTAGCGACTGCCCGCGACTTCTTTCGCGTAGCATAACCTCCAATCTTTTCTCGGATTTTATTTCAGTATTGTGTGATTCTTCTTAGATTAAGTATTTTGTTACTCTAGGGATTCGGCTGATTTCTTTGAAAGTATTTTAAAGAAATCAGCCGATTTTTCAGTACTTCTGAAATTGATTCTAATTGCAAAGTGAGCCTAAAAGTAAACCTTGTAGGAGGAAGGCTATTTACGTACAAAAATGTAAGTTAACTAAAGAAGTAACTAGTAAGTATACAGTAGTAGTAATTGTAGATAGTAATAAACGATTGTGAACTTATGGTGGTGACATAGTCAATGTATGACAAAACCCCCTTTAAAAAAGTAGATACAAAAAAAATAATACGATAGTTTATGCGTGTGTGTAAAGTCTTTTGCGCGCTGAAGAAGCTCGACAGAATTGAGTGAAATCTGGAATTGAGATACAGATAGCTGGACTCTGGACTAAAACATAGACTCATCTAATCCCATCTTAAATACACTCATGTGTTCTTTTTTTTATGTATCCCGCAAAGTTCCGATATAATTTCACGCAGGTGGCTTATAGCAATATAACTCCAATATGTGCCCATATTGGAGTTATATTGCTATAAGTCTTCATTGAAATACGAGTATATAGTATCTTCAGGTATATATTGCATAAGTTGATTTAATAACATCTTTGTGGTATAAAACAGTAAAACTAACAATTCAAGTCTGACATTGAATATTAAACCTGCACATGAATGCTACATCACCTAGAGCTCTAAGTATGTACTTTTACTCGCCACTACACTTCTCTCGTCGCTACCACAAAATTTCGCGAATTTTCAATTGAAGTAAACAGTGGTTCGTCAAATAAGCAAATTGTATAACAAACCTAAATATAATATCGCAGTGGTTATGAAATCTGACACGATTACTCAGAAGACGCGGGTTCACATCTAAACATTTGCTTGGTGGTTAGTACGACTAACGTATTAACCTAGTGTATTAAGCGCTTTATCACATAGTATTATCGTTCATTATCATTGATAGTCAACATCTTTTACGAGTATTTTAGTTATACTTATAAGGATTAGCTAAAGGAGTCACTCAATCGAGTCGTTGGTACCCTAAAAAAATTTAATTAAACAATCATCGCAAAAGATTTCTCCATTCGCATTCACATTTCTCACCCAAAATAAACTTGTCATCTCGATAAACTGATTTTATATATCAAAAGTACTTTGTCTGTAGCATGGATCTAGCCGCGACAGCTGGCTGTCTTTTACCGATAATTACTTTCAAATTTTATCCACACTTGTAGTGCTGATTAAAGAGCTTTAAAAGGTTTACCTACAATAAGTGTTTTTATCAGAGCTACGACTATTAAGAGACGTCACCAATCTTACAGAAAGAGGTTTGCTTAATCATCATTATTTAGCCAGAAGGAGTCCACTGCTGAACATATGCCTCCCCCATACATCGTTTATATACGAGTACGTATACGTCGTTTTTAAGAACGTTAAAGTTTTGAATAAGGAGGTTTGCTTAACTTTGCTGATAGTCATTTTCCGTATTTGGTCTGATAAATATGTTATGAAATATATAGTACTTCATAATAAGAAAGACGCTAAAGCTTGATATTGCTTTATTTTGTCTTGTTCTTAATCACTGTTTTCCACAGTGACAAGGCAAAGCAGTGGTCGAATTAACACCACCGTTTAGCGTTCACTTACCGGGGGTGCAGGTGGTCTTTGTTTAAACTCACCTCATTTGTTTTGGGTGTCTTTTTGAAGTATTTAAAAGGTAAATGCGTTTAACCTTTCAAGGCTTGGTTGGAGGTTGTATTAATACATCTTTCTTATTTGTCGAAAACTGATTGGTTTGTTTACTTTATCGGACATAATACAAAACAATTTGTCAATAAACAAAATTTGTGTATTTTAAAGTTAACAGCTTATTAACTTTCACATTAAATTTCTAGCAGGCTTTGGTTTCGCATATCCGCCCCCTTCAATTCTTTCTTCAACTCAATATTGATTTATTTTCGAGAAGACGCGGGTTCGAATCCCGTCCGAGGATGTGAATTTTTCTCTCTATAGGTACATTTCAATGTTTGAGATCGCTAAAGCAGGCGTTAGTGCTTTATAAAGTAATACTCGTACTATAAAAATTACAAGGGTTGCGATGTCAACACGAAAGATTTAAGTATTTCTAAATAATGCTTCTTTCGGTTGGATAGTACTGTCAAAGCTGTTCAATGTATAAAATGTCGTTCCGTTCCGTAAGACGGTTATAGTCAGTTAAAATTTGATGCTCGGACCTGAACCTCGGTGGCCTAGTTGGTCAATGGCGTCTGACACGGAGAGTCAGAAGACGCGGGTTCGAATCCCGTCCGAGGATGTGAATTTTTCTCTCAATAAATTTCAATGTATGAGATCGCTTAAGCGGGCGTTAGTGCTTTAAAACGTAATACTATAAAAATGATAACTTTTCTTTGCTATTTACATATAATTCTTTCACATATAGGTACGTCATATTATAATTTCTCCCAAAGAAAGTATAATGCATAAATACTTCATGCTAAGTAAGTACTTGGTTTTCCTCTTTTTGTTTCCGTTGCGATCTATTTATGCCTTATGGCTTATCAGAACGAGTCGATTTGTGTGGACCTCATCTGGTTGAGATGCACCGCATCATTCAACGACCTTCTATGTCACATGGAGTATAGAAAAGTGACAATCTATAGATAAGCTGTCGTGCTATGAACTAGTATCAGTGAACATATCAGCTATTAACGTAACTGTAGTGATTTTAAATTCAATATCGTTGTAATTAAAAGGTATTCTACTCAAACTAAATTATTTCCTAGGACGAAGGCGATTTCAAATTATTATATTCAATAAGGCAAGCTTACCGTCACACACGTATTATTAGTTTACCTTACTAACATTACGTGCCAGTACGACATACCAGTCTACGGGTTTAGATGCTCAATGTCCGATTTTATCCTGAGGGTGGCAGCTAGCGAAGTAGGTAGCTAAACTAATGAGTGCCCTACTAGCATGTCCAAGATTTCCTCACAGCGTAATTTCTACAAAGGTCAAGCCTGAGGCATTAGCGACCGCTTAATAAGTCCCCAGTAACCTCCTATATAATAAATATATCTATATATTATATAGGATATGTATTTTAACATAACTCACGCAATTAAAATATGTAAAAAAAATATTACATTAGTACCTACTACAAATTAAAATTGTATTGCGCTCATGATAAACTATTATTATGACTATTTTATAAACACCAAAACGTTTAAACGAATAGTTCCTAATAACTGCCACATCCAAAAGCACGCTCCACTTCTCTCCTCACAACCCAAAAAATCTAATCGCAGTCCATTATTCTCTACCAGAACTAATTCCGACCTTATCATAATTTGAATCGACATTCTGGTTGACTTTTGTATGACAAACCAGTGTTTTCTTACGGTTATTAATTTTTGTGGTACCGTTCTAGTTGGTATCATGTAATGGTGCTGTTGTAGTTCACTCACCTATGTTAATGAATTTTGAACAAAATTACGTTAAAAGTTATTTAGGATTAGCTGCTCTCCGCGGTTTACCCGCGCGGTGATGGATGATGATGATGAATCTTATATAGCCTATGTTACTCAGGGTGAATGTAGCTTTCCAATGGTGAAAGGATTTTTGAAATCGGTCCAGTACTTTTTGAGCCAATTTGTACAAACATACATACAAATCTTTTCTCTTTATTTTATTATTTTATATATATATATATATAATCGATTAAGAATACTGCACGCGTTCGTAATACAGCCTTGTTTATATTCATTTGAAAAGTTCCTATGGTCTAATTTTATAGTTATATTATTAATGATAGGTCGTTTGCTGATCTATGCAGAACATCAGCCGTCAGATTCTCTGACGATTCGCCGCTGAGTTCATCGACGAGCTCACCGTTGTCAAATACTTGATGAGATTTGTACACAAGGTTGTTTTTCCAACGTTTCTTGTCATCTCGTCGTTTGTTTCATGGATGTTGTCAAAGATGCAACGATGTTTGCTTAGAGAATCGCAAGGCAGTTAACTGTATAATGAATGATAGTTCTACTTCAGGTGATCTATATTCAGTCATGAGTAATTTGGCAGATTGTGAACTATTTATTGGTTCTTTAGACATTTCTTTTCGCATAGTAATTCCATTAGAACCAATTAATGTCAAGGTACGAACTTATATTCTGAAAACTAAGATGGCATCCTTATTTTTTCGAAACTTCACTCGTCTTTTCTGTAGGTTGCGTTAAACAAAATTCGAATGAATGAAAGAAAGAATGAACTAGTACTTCTAATGCACTGAGAAAAATGTAATTTTGAGATAACCTTATAATATCGTGACCTTGATCTAAAATTGGTGCATTGTCTTTTATTATGGTGATAATAGGTCAAAATGAAACTATAATAGAAAAAGGATTTAATTAAATTGATTGGGTAAATAAGACAACATATGATTATTGTCACCATAAAAATTGGTCATATAAAATAATATTACTTTCTTAATAGATTAATAGCACGTAATAGTAAATAATCCACTCTCATACGAAGTTGAATGACAGTAACACTATTTAGTAGGATATTAATAATGTGCCAATCATCATACATTTCCAGGTATGGGCATCGAATTTTTATATTATATTTCATGTTAATTTATATGCAACCCATCAAATACCATTACAGAAACATCTCATTATAGAGTAAGCATTAGGGTAATAATGATGTCATATCATTTTATGTGAATTACCTTAAATACGATTACAGAGACTGATATAAGAGTATGCATCAAAACTATAGGATGGTCCTACAATATTAGTGTGACAGCACGACAAGTCGGCGAATCGAGCTGTCACAGATAGGTTTCGACTGCAGTCGGTGCAGACGCCTGGTCTCGGAATGTTGTTTCGTAATTTTCTCTCACGTTTGACTCAAAACAAACAAAGAGTACCTTACAACTGATTTTAAGTAAATTTTGTAATGTACCTAGATCGTCCCCACGTTTGGTCGTAGCGACCGAGACTAAGTCGACTCACCGACCAAAAACGTTACTGTGTCGACGCGAGAGTGTTGAGTTTTTTCGTAATGTTTACCAAAAAGTTTTGTTTGGGATACGTCAGTCAATGGTTCAAAATTTAAAAGAGTGGCTAATAGATCTAGTTAATATTAAATAAGTGACGTATACAGGACATGGTCATATATACAAATAGCATCATGGGCAACACACTGCTATACAGTCAAAATGCTTGATCTTACGCCAGCGCTGTCTCCACACTCAATCCAACCTCTTGAATGTCACAAATCAACAAACTTTCCCTATTACAATTAATTTCACTTCCAAGACCTATCTTTATCAAAGTCATCGGGCGCCAGCACTACCTTAAATCCTAACCTATTGTTGCCATACCTTAGCAGTCACGGCTCCTGCCTTATTGGCATATTGCGAGCCCTACATGGAGAGGACCTAATGACCTACGACATTTCAACCACTGTCTCTGTCCCTTTCCGTAGCACCAGCTTGAAAAAGGACAGGTGATTACCATAAAAGACTACTGTCGTATTTGTTTTGTTCGATTTGCCGGCCAGGATACTGTATCAGTTTCTCATATTGTTTCTTTAGTGGACTGACTTTTTTAAGTTGCAATAGGGTGCGTTCCAATGTTGCATAGTTGCATTTTAGACAAGGTCATGTTAAGTGCTAAATATACCATAACGTAATGCAGAAAACAGGAAGAAAAAAAAACAATCACTCAAATGACACCGAAGATATGCAAAGACTACAATGAATGAGAAGTTGTGAATTTGTGGATATAAATAAAATTAAGCTGTAAATGTTTTTATAGCATGCATACTAAAACAGTCATATAATTATTATGATCTAATGCGTGTTAGCCTATATGGTATAATCCTTTTTGTGTTGTATTTTGTTTTAGATAGTCACTATGGGGGTTCCTTTTTTAAAATTCTGTTTGATTTTCTTTTTTATTCACCGATCATATTCTTAGATTACAACCTACAAACTCCTCATGGTTTTTGACACTAGCATGTACGAACACTGGCAGAATTGTGACAATTTATTCACAGAAGCCATAAGAAGAAAAAGAAGAAGAATGAGAAGTTATAAACCTACGTTGTTGTAATGATAACTATTTTCGCGATGCTATTGCTGAGTACCTATATTAAATAATAAACAATATAATATCAACAAACTACACCTAGACAGAGCTGAATTATATAATGTATACCCAAACGAATTTTTATAGGTATAAAACCCGGGGTAAGCCACTTTTGCATAAGGCCGTCATATAAACAACACCTGTTAACCTGGCTTTAAGTAGTAGTGTGCAAGCACTGCTGTGCTTAAATTGGGAGCAGTAGAACTATAATTGAATGAGTTCGTTAGACGCAGTACTTCCTGTATACTCTATTTCTACTGCGAAGCAGTAATAATATTCTAAATACACACAGGATAATACTGGAGACTTATTATTTTAATGTCTTAGCTTAGCGTTTCGGGCGGAGTGCAGTTCGTCGCTTGTGACGAAATGTCGACGTACGAGATTTCCACCTAACACCAGGTGAACCTCGTGCTTGTACCGTCTCTTAGTATCATTAAAAAATATAGGCAACTGTACCAAGTGGAATTATTGGGTGAATATGACTCAAAACCAACGCTGTGCTATGAGGAGCGCAGTTGGTGTCATGCGAAGCTTTAGATTACAGCTTTGAGTAAAACTGGTTATGAACAGGCTTGCTACTTACCATCAGGTGTATAACGAGACCGTCTCCTCTCTTGATTACCCTTTGAGTACCATTGACGTAAATTTACGTGCGTTTTATTTTTAAATCTTTTGTTTTAATTATCATGGTATATGAAGGGTTAAACAATCCCCTCGCTTGACTTGACTGTCTCAATTCAATAGTAGATATTTCAATTCGTCGAGTACTAATATTTAACATTTTATAGTAATTTTAGTTCACGTCACTACTGAAGAATTTTTGAAATCGGTCCATTTCAAAAATTTTTAATGTTTAATATGGGTAAGTAGGTACATAACATTTTCAAAAGAGTTAGGGATCCGTAAGAAAATTTTGATGATGTAACCCAATGTGTGAAAAAATAACAAAAAACATTTTTATATCTTGTACGCTGCGGAAATTATTGACAATAGAGCAAAGTGATGTACTGCAGTTTTATAGAACAAATCAATATCTACAAAAAAATAATAATATTATATGTCTTACTATTACACATTATGCCTCAATAACTACTTTTCCGTGTTAAATATGCAATATTAACGCCGGTACAAACTAGGCCACATTATTTGTATCTTTGTGTTAATTCTTATCTATTCTAATAAGAAAGGGGAAAGATATGATTGTTTGTAACAGATAAGCGTAAAAAATACATAACTGGTTCAAAAAAATATTTCACCGTAGAAAGCTATAGTAATACCTGAGTAACATACGCTATATTTGATTCATCATCGTCCATCACCGTCCGGGTGAAACCGCGGAGCGCAGCTAGTTAGACATAAAGTCACTGGCAATAATTAGATTTGTCAAGTTGTAGAAACCATGGGATCTCTCTCTTCCGTTTTACTGCTCGGTTAAATCACGCGTTATTCATCATTGTAAAAATATTAAAAATACAGAATAAAATGATATATCAAAGCAGCATTTTTTCTCCACCTACTACGCCTTCTCAAGAACAGTCCACTCGCCTACCAGCTGAGGTATCCACCGAACACCAGTAAAGAATAATCGTATAATTTTTATAGTATTACTTTTTAAAGCACTAACGCCTGCTTTAGCGATCTTAAACATTGAAATTTATAGAGAGAAAAATTCCATCCTCGGACGGGATTCGTCCCCGCACGACGGTTATTCAAATAGAGAGTTAAAATTTGATGCTCGGACCCGAACCTCGGCGGCCTAGTTGATCAATGGCGTCTGACACGGAGAGTCAGAAAACGCGGGTTCGAATCCCGTCCGAGGATGGAATTTTTCTCTCTATAAATTTCAATAATCGTATAAGTCCAATGCGTCCCAGTTATGAGTAAATGTTCTCTTTTGTAACTCATATTTGAAACGATCGTACGATATAGGCAATTGAAATATGGAAACCGATATCTGGAACCAAATAAGTGCATAGGCAAGCTTAGTATTTTACTATTTTATTAATTATGTAATCTGAAACCGTTCCTAGGTTCCGTATAAGCTTATATCAAGGCCAATAGGAAATCCTTGTATGGGACAAAGTCAGGGTTATGAATATCAAACATAAATCTTCAGGTTGTCGCAAAACCACGAGCGAGTCTGATAAACAAAAAATATTTTGCAAGTATTTAAATAATCTAAGAAAATTCACATTCGAACTCGATGCATATGATTACGCACGTTATATAGATACTGCATTTTAACTAATCAAATTACTGTGGGAACGGCGCCAGAGCCATATTGACTCCTAGAATAATAAATATTACAAAAATCTATGGATTTGTATAATTTTTTTAATAGTGCAAGTTTTATTGAACAAGTACATTTTGAAAAATCTAATACCGACTTCCATTCTATTCAGTTATTGGAGTGTATCTAAAAAAACTACTGGACCTAATTTGATAAAAATTAAATAGGACACACGGAAAGCACCAGCTTTCAAACGAAAAAAGAATTTTGAGAATCGGTTCACCCAATCGAAAGTTATGAGGTACTCGTATCAAACAATAAAAAAACAGTCTCATTGAATGCATGCCTCCTCGTTTTTGGGAAGTCGGTAGAAAAGAAATAACGCCCGCTAAAGTCCCGTCAAAATTGGGTTAGCCATTTCAGAGATTAGCCGGAACAAAGAAACAGACAAAAAAATATATAAAAAACATGTTATCTGCCGTATATATATTTACATGTGCATTAAGTACAAAAATTGAAGTTTTGACATTATAATGGACACTCGAATTTCACGTTTTTGTTAAATTTAAATAGTTATAGATAAATTCTCTTGTTATGGTTATATTCTACGTGGCTGGGCCAGAGCGACGAGACAATAATCATATCGGTGATGAAGTTAAACTTAGATAGGTACCACTGGTACCATCCGTCTCTAAGAGCAAACATAGTTGCATCTTTAACAACATCCGTGAAACAAATGACGCGATGACAAGAAACGTTGGAAAAACAACCTTATGTATAAGGGCGATATCTCGTCAAGTATTTGACATCGATGAGCTCGTCGACGAGCACATCGACGAATCATTAGATAACCGCACGGCTGGATTCATACCGATGTCGTAAACACCACCAAAGTATGCTAAACAAGCCCATCGAACTCTTTAACAAATACCAATTACACCGCTTTACAAATAATAACATGAGAAATTATACACTGAGTAATGTCCAATCATTGGCCCAAAGTGGATGTAATCACTTTAATACGCGTCCTTATACACTTTGGGCCAAACTAATGGTGCGTTGAAAACTGTAATTTTATTTTGCTCTCTGATGCAACCATGAGAATATGAACCAAATACCTCGACAAGACGTTTTAAGGTGTCATCAAGTGGTCATAAGTTCACATACTAGTGAGTATTTGAGGTTTGGAAAACAAAATAGAAAGTGAAATTACTAGGAGGACAGAAATGTAGAAGATGTCTCTTGAGAGGATGAACGGTGCAAATCACTGGGTTGTGATCTTTAGTTGGAACTGTATCACATCTGTAAAGAGCTTTCCTGGTGCATCATCAGTGGAATGAACATTCCATCTCACAAAAAAAAATACTATTCCTCATTAAGAGTCTGTTAAAAGAGTGGTTTCAAATATAACCTAAGTAATCTATACTTAATAATATTATAAAGAGGAAAGATTTTTATGTATGTTTGTAATGAATTGGCTCAAAAAGTAATAGACCTATTTCAAAAATTCTTTCACCATTGGAAAGCTACATTCACCCTTAGTTATATAGGCTATATAAGAATCATCATCATCATTATTATCATTCATCACCGCGCAGAGCTGAGAGCATCTAGTATACAATATTTCGATTTTAAATTCTTGTGAGTTTGTCACATGTTTATTTAATAATAAAACTGACTTTGCTCGCGTTATAAGCCGACAAGGTCTAGGTTTCGGACATGTCTGACGAGTGATGACCATCTTTAGGCAGTTTACGCTACAAGATCGTAGTAAACACTGTGACCTGCAGCACACACGGCCCGGCGCGGTGCAAGAGCCGAACTAAAATACAACAAATTTTGCCTGTGAATTAAAAATACCAGTTTCTATACAAATCTATATAATATGTATATATACAAATGCACCACTATTTCTCCTGATCACGCTATATTTTGAGAACGAATGGAATAATCTCGCGAATTCTTTTTTATATTAATCATTGTCAGGAGAAGGGTTCCCTAATGATTAACCAAACTACGTATGACAAAATATTACATTAAAACCAACGTCTACAATTAATTTCTAAAACATGTTATTTTCAAAACGATAACGTTTCGAATACAGCTTGTTTCCAAAACCTCGTATTTCATAAATATTTTATTTCACAAACAATCACATTACAATCATATATTTTGAAAACGTAAAATTTATCTAAAATATGTATTTAATTTTTTTTATTTCATACCTTGTTTCTTGTACATATTCACATTTTACAAAGTGTCAGTACCTATTTATTGAAAGTACCTACCTCAGGTAGTTTGTGGGTAGGTATCTTTCTTATGCACTACTCTATACAACTACCTACAAATACATAACCTAACCTAGGGTTGGCGCCACAACCTTTCATTACTTAGTTTTAAGCACGTGAATATAAAAAAAATATTGGTCAAACGATAGATCATAAAAAATGTTTTTTAATAAACATTTATTAAATAATATAAATATAAAATAAAGCGTTTGTCGGAGTTACGTTCTTAAATGTAAATTTGTGGAATGATGTATTGAAAGTTAATTTATTTGGTAAATGTTGGTTGTGAAGTAAAAATTTATAACTTAAGCATCGGTGAAATGACAGGATACGCAGGAGAAGGTTCTTATGGAAGAAAAACCAAGAAAAAAATCGGTTACGGCGAGACCGTAGGCCGAGCCTACTACGCGAACGATGTCACGGGCAGTCACTAGTACTCGATAAAAATTGCACCTGTCAGCGTACATCATACGTCCCATCGCCCACTTTAAGTTCATTCGTCGAAACAAAAAAGGCATATCTCATTAGCGTTTTATCACCGTTCGTCCACCTCATATCATCGGCATACCTTATAAAGATAGTGCCAATGATTACTCAAAACAGATATGTAACTCCGTACGATGATGATAATTATTGCCCCACCCATGCCCATTTTGGGCATTTTTTCTCAGGCAAGTTCATGATTGGCGTAGCCTGGTTTGGAATGCTAATTAAATGGATACTTAGAGCACCATTTTAGTTTCAACTGCCGCATGCTTTGCATTATTTTGTGTCGGTTTAGGAAAACAAATAGTAAGGTGTGTTTGTGTTGACCAATAATAATCTTACTTAGAAAGTGTAGGTATGCAGCTTTATATGGATGAGAAAACAATTTAATGGAAGTATAATAATGGAATGAAATGGTTTATGTGTAAAAGTCCTATGTCTATTATAAGAGATACCATATTACCGCACAAACTTTGTTTTGACCAATAATAATCCGTACTTAGAAAGTGTAGGTATGCAGCTTTATATGGATGAGAAAACAATTTAATGGAAGTATAATAATGGAATGAAATGGTTTATGTGTAAAAGTCCTATGTCTATTATAAGAGATACCATATTACCGCACAAAATTTGTGTTGACCAATAATAATCCGTACTTAGAAAGTGTAGGTATGCAGCTTTATACAGGTGAGAAAACAATTCAATGGAAGTATTATAATGGAATGAAATGGTTTATGTGTAAAAGTCCTATGTCTATTATAAGAGATACCATATTACCGCACAAAATTTGTGTTGACCAATAATAATCCGTACTTAGAAAGTGTAGGTATGCAGCTTTATACAGGTGAGAAAACAATTCAATGGAAGTTTAATAATGGAATGAAATGGTTTATGTGTAAAAGTCCTATGTCTATTATAAGAGATACCATATTACCGCACAAAATTTGTGTTGACCAATAATAATCCGTACTTAGAAAGTGTAGGTATGCAGCTTTATTCAGGCGAGAAAACAAGGGAAGTATAATAAGGGAATGAAATGGTTTATGAATAAAAGTCCTATGTCTATTATAAGAGATACCATATTACCGCACAAAATTTGTGTTGACCAATAATAATCCGTACTTAGAAAGTGTAGGTATGCAGCTTTATTCAGGCGAGAAAACAAGGGAAGTATAATAATGGAATGAAATGGTTTATGAGTAAAAGTCCTATGTCTATTATAAGAGATACCATATTACCGCACAAAATTTGTGTTGACCAATAATAATCCGTACTTAGAAAGTGTAGGTATGCAGCTTTATACAGGTGAGAAAACAATTCAATGGAAGTATAATAATGGAATGACATGGTTTATGTGTAAAAGTCCTATGTCTATTATAAGAGATACCATATTACCGCACAAAATTTGTGTTGACCAATAATAATCCGTACATAGAAAGTGTAGGTATGCAGCTTTATACAGGTGAGAAAACAATTCAATGGAAGTATAATAATGGAATGAAATGGTTTATGTGTAAAAGTCCTATGTCTATTATAAGAGATACCATATTACCGCACAAAATTTGTGTTGACCAATAATAATCCGTACTTAGAAAGTGTAGGTATGTAGCTTTATTCAGGCGAGAAAACAAGGGAAGTATAATAATGGAATGAAATGGTTTATGAGTAAAAGTCCTATGTCTATTATAAGATAGATAGATAGATACCATATTACCAAAAATGCCATACCATATATCACTAAACATGCTTCTAGCCAAGATGAGTGCAGTGGGTGGACCCACTGCACTCATCTTGGCACGAGTAACTGCGTAAGTATAACGTAATGTGTTGTTCACGTGAAACAGTATAAACTGACATTTATCTAGCGCAACTGTGGCACAGATAACTCATAGATTGTGCGCCGAAACATGACGCGTTGCGTTGACGTTTTCAATACAAATACTTTTCGCAAATTGTTTGTACTACTCAGCCGTGCGATTCTCTAACGGCCTTATTAATAAACTTGTAGTAAATCCGGAGTAGTTAAAACATCTGTCTGTCATATTTTCGCTTGCAGTAAATGTCACGCGTGAAAGCAAGACAAAGCATGTTACGCCTAAACTATGTTTACGCAAAGTTTATTAATAAAGGCCTAAGAGTAAACAACGTTGCATCTTTGACAACATCAGTGAAACAAATGAAGATCGCACGGCAGTACAGTACAGCAACCACTTGCACCAAAGCATTCATGCACCAAGTCATTGACTCGAGTTGCCGCGTATAGAAGAGAGGCAAAACCATGAACGCTACGCTTCGACGAAATGCTATTTTCAACCGACTTCCAAAAAAGGAAGAGGTTCTCAATTCGACTGCATGTTTTAATACTTATGTTACGCGATCATTCTGCCTATAAATAATAGATTTGATGATTCTTTTTTTGTTTGGTCGTAGTGGTCATATTTAAGAGGTGGTCGGTCCCATTTAAATTAAATCTAAACAAATTTAGTGGTTTTTGAGAAAATTAACAAACAACAATATATTTGGATGGTTTGGATCGACAAAAGTCGACAAGGAGGGCTTCACCCTTGTGGAGAAGAAAAAGCGTCGACCTAGACCAGTCCGAAACTTCCGCGGCACCGCTCCGGCTGTAACGACAGCCATCCATGCTGCAGAGCCTATGTCAGCTATATACCTCTCCCGATTTGAGAAGGACACGTCAGGCGACGAGATCGTGCGGTATATACGCGAGACGTACTTCAAGTCATATGTGTTCAGATTTCCAGCCAAGTTGAGAGAAACATTCCTGGCACCAGACTTTTGGCCTGAAGGGTTTGGTTTTCCGACGGTATAGGGAGCCGAGACTGAACATGAATCCCTGTACGATATAGTGTTGTTATATTAACCATATAAAATATAGATGTTAGTCTGTAAGGTATTTGTTTTTTATATAGGCCGCTGGTATTTTTATAATGTATAATGTACTATTGCCTGAAATAAAGAATATTATTATTATTATTTACCCTATTTTTAGGTCCCTTCAACAAAGTTTTTGTTTGATACAAATTATTATCAACATCGGTTTGTTTATCTTTAATAATTGAATATGGATGTCGGTTACATATTTTTGTAATTATTACACCACATTTTCCACACCAAATTTTTGCTAGAAGCATTTTTCAGAGATTGCACTGAATTTTTGCGATTATATTAAGGGGATCACATAGCCTAGTACTTGTCCATACTAAAATAAAAACTCTTTTCTACCTCTTAACATTGTCCGATTTCAGTGATGTTTTTCATGCAATCAACACATTGTTTCCTATGGGCGTACGTTTAGATTTTTTTCAGTATTTTTTAAATATAAACAATAAATTTATTTTACTTTAAAATACTGAAAAGTTAAAACATACGGGCCTAGCAAACAAAGTGTCGATTGCATGAAAAAAAAATCACTGAAATCGGACAATGTTAAGAGGTAGAAAAGAGTGTTTTCTTTTAGTGTTGACAAGTACTAGCTATGCAATCCTCTTACGGGGGATCCCAATAATCTATTTATCCACAGTTTCCCTTACTACCGATAGAAATATGACATAACGTCCATACAAATAGTGTCAAATATCTATCTCTAGTAAAGTAAACCGGCGATAGATAGATTATTGGGACCGGCCGTTAAAGAGTCTTCTTAAAGTAAGTAACGCCAGTAGCTTTGTTTTCTTTTGGTCGTAGGTACTCATGTCATCTTTATCGTTCGTTCACAGATCGTGAGTGGGGTGAAGGTGAGCATTGCGACCATCTAATGATGACAACGGTCGGGGCGCGGGGGGACGCCGACCAGTGCGTACCTATCACCATCTCCGTCGCCGACCGCGTCACCTGCTACCATCATGTTCACCAGGTAAGATGCTTCCTAAACCTTTATACTTTTATAACCTTTATAAGACTTTAGTAAAATATGAAATAGAATGCAGCGTTTTCAGTTAAATAAATTGCAGTACAGAGTTGTTTATATTTTTGGGACCAGTTACTTATATCCATACTATATTTACACTATAGTAATAAAATAAAGCGCTCGCAGCGGAGCTTGACTTGGCGATCTTAACCGATCAACAAGTTAAGCTACACTTGCTGCGGTGAGCCGTGCGATTCTCTAAGAGCAAACATCGTTGTATCTTTGACTACATCCGTGAAAAAAATCGCGAGATGACAAGAAACGTTGGAAAAACAACCTTATGTACAAGGGCTCTCATAAAGTATTTGACATCGGTGAGCTCGTCGACGATCGCATTGACGAATCATTAGAGAATCGCACGGCAGTACTTGGATGGGTGTAGGCTAGTGGCGTTCAACTGAGCGCTTCCGTGCTTCGGAAGGCATGTTAAGCTTTCGGTGTCAGTTGTTTGTCTTAGGACAACAGTCGTTAGGCTATGCTGAAGGCCTTCGGGCGGCCTAAAAACTTCGCCATGGATTGGCCACTAGCCTATCCACCAAGCCGCACTGGGCCCGCGTGGTGGATTATGGCCCAACTCCTCTCTCTGAGAGGAAGGCTTGAGTACCAGCAGTGGGAACATAATAAGCTAATTATTATAGTATTATAATTTTATAAGTTTTTAAATTTGTTTGTACGAAGTAATATCTTGAAGTACCGAACTGATATTGATGAAATTTGGCAAGTTTAAATTAGAAATAAATAGTTAGGCATTGACTAGACTCTAGTCAATGCCTAACTATTATATCTATTATATATATCTAGTCACTAGAGGAATGCACAATACACCCCAAGAATGCACAATACACCCCAAGAATGCACAATACACCCCAAGAATGCACAATACACCCCAAGCGGGACGTCAGTGCAGGACTTATCGCCCCCACTATGAACAAGAACAAGAACAAGAACTAGAGGAACGTTTGACCAAGTAACAAGACCAATGTTTTTAACTTCTGATATACCTATGTATAATGATTTTGCTTGATTTACTTAACAATATATTGTAGAACTAATAAAAACTATAACCTAATGAACAAAGATGTATGCGTACATTTAAAAAAATCCTATGTACAAGATGCATCAGTATTTATCAAACTTAATTTAATCTCATCAAAAGTGCACCAACAATTGTACTGCGACTGGCAGGCCTAACATGAATAACTGCGTTAGTGAACCGTATCGTTCACGTGAAACAGTACAAACTGATATTTATCTAGTGCCATAGTGACACATACAACTCATAGTTTGTAAGCCGAAGCCGAAGGAGATACGAATACTTTTTCGCAAATTATTTGGCTACGGCCTCTGATTTGTTTATTTTGTTACGTTATTTATGAAACCAATGAACGTCACAATCGACTTCCAGAAGCTGTATCTAATTTTAAGAAAAAGTATACTAACGTGTACAAAACGTGCATCAATCGACACACTTATCGATGCACAACATAGCGGCGCCACTGTCTACGTAGAATCACCAATACGGTATCATAAATCGTGGTTGTCTTATTTCGCCACAGGCACCCAATAACTTTGTTACATATGATGATGACTAGCAGCATCCAGGCGAGGTCGTGACTTACCGATTCAAATCTTCGACGTCACTTAACATTGGCGGTCACTTCGTGACTCTGTCACGTGCGCGTTAACCGTTACATTTTTAAAACAATTCCATAATAATTTTCGGCTAAAAATTACATGTGGAGACTGTTTAGAATGCTGACGTATGAGGGTCTAAGTAATGACGTAAAATTGCTGTGAATTGTGAAATAGATGTCGAATGAGTAAGCTCGATAGGAGACATCACTCACCATGAAACATGATTTTCTTACTTTTATATAATACGAGCTGTAACCCGCGTCCGCCGCTGTACTTGCAACACTGACTAACAGATAAAAATCAAATAAGTTTAAAAGTGGAAGTTGTAAATGTCCGGTAAATATCCGGTTCTCAATAACTCCATTCTAAAATTATTAATACCATTTAAATATGTTTAAAATATAAAAGTTCGAAAAGAACTTTCTTTATAAATTGTTATATTTTTAGCGCTTAGTGAAGAGACTGGTAAGATCTGATGAAATTATTGGGCGAAATTTAAATAAAAACCAATATCACGGATGACGTACGTTCAGAGCCACGCAAAATAATGGTGCCTAATTTTGTTTGTCACTGCAATTCTTATGACGGTATTTGAGGCGCACGGGACCGATACTACATATTTTAATTAATACTTATTACAATACATCTTAAAACTACTTCAAACTTCAAAGAGACCACGTTTAGGCAAACGTAGCGTAGGACGCCCTGTGGCCTGGTGGAGAGACGACCACCGTAAGGAGGTCTGGCATCTGGCAGTAACTGGATGCAGAGAGCTAAAGACCGAGCTCTGTGTCGTACTTTAAGAAGGCCTATGTCCAGCAGTGGACGAATTTGGGCTGATGATGATGATGACAAGACATCTAGACGGCGTTGTAATTAGAAGTAGGTATAAAAATGCTGGCTAACACTGACGCCACGATAAAAGTTTACTTATTTATTGGCTAAAGTTGCAACTAGTAACCGCAATTTCATGGTTTCTCGTCTCCGCCAAAAACTGACTCACATCCTTAACTGTTACCAAGCTATTGCTACTAAAAGTATAAAACGTTGAAACATTTCTTACAATTTATTTATTTTTATGATAACATTTCGTTACGTATATAATGTATCTCAAAATACTTGTAAACGTGTTAAAAATGACGTTGAAATTTTAACACTTTTCATGACGTTCACTTGCTAACCAAATTCGAGAATCACTATGTACAGTCAAGCGCAATCTTCAAACGTTTATTTACAGTGAACTTTATTTTTACTCAATTAAGATCAATTATCGAGCATTCTGACAAAAGCAACATAATACTAGGAGTCCACATTGTGACGTCGAAAGTTTCGCAATACATGACTTTTGTTTGCTCTAGTTTTTAGACCATTTTATATTTTGACGGCCGACACGGCGCCGCCGCGCCATTGACTCGTGACGTACATGTCAGAATTGTATTTGCTAATATTTTAAATAATATAAAACTATGGCTACGTTCCAGTAAGCGCTTAAATCACTCGCGGTGTTCGCACACCCATTCCCTAACAAGCCCACGATCATCGTGAGCGAGCTCGATATGTCATCGATGACGACACCGAAAACGCTCACAACGCTCGCAGATCGTATGTTGGTTTTCGCGGTTGTTGCGAGCTGTCACTGTCAAACATACATGTATAGGATTCTATCATTTTTTGACAGAATAATTGGCGCGCTGTTCGCGATCACGTATCCGTTCCGTTTGGGTTGAACATAGCAAGCATTGATTCATAGCGGAACGCTAAACCTGGGCGCGACAGTTGTGGGCGTTGACAGCGCTTTCCGGAACGTACCTTATGTAATTAATTTGTTTCTTTGTTGGAAACAGATCCCAGTATCAGTGGATACAACACTCCGGGATCCGTGGATACAAACCTCACTCAATGATACTTTGACATTGAGCACTAATTTTTCTTACTGACCAATCCACCCTCCGAATACGATCTATCACCATCCTTTTCAGGACAAAACGGTTCTATTTATGAATAAATATTCTTTTCAAAACAGTCCTTCTCTAAGCCAGCCCTTCTTGCAAGCCCAAGACTAACCCTCTATACTACCATACCACCATAGAGGCGACGAGTTTCTCCATCCTTCACATCTTGTACCCTGCGAGGATATGACACGCTTCGAGTGTTTAGAGCATAGGAAAAAAAAATACAGATTATAGAAAGGAAAGTAATGCTGCAGATATGTTCAGATCTGTAATAATAAGCTACCGCCTGGCGCAGAGCATTAAGGGCTTACATCGCTTCATGTGAAATATCGGGATGTATTATAGACCTTTAAGGAGCATCCCAGAGGAAATGACCTTTGAGCAATGAGACTGCCAACAGCCGCATGAACAGTTTTTTCCAAGCTCTGTCGTTTTTTGCAATTGATTTTTAGATAATAACTGCCGTACCTATGTAATATTTGTAATGCCTTTTGTAATTATAAAAAATGCTAAAAGTTAAAATATAAACTCAATGTCACGGTCCAATTTGTGGGCTGCGAACAAAAGCATAAATAAAATAATTTAAAAAAATTATATGTTAAATATGTAGAGAACATTGGAAGTTGTCGTGTTATATTTTATTTTGTTAAATGTCCTTGAAATAACGCAACAATAGCTTTTAAACAAAACTCTATGAGACACGCCGTAAGCGAGCTGGTAAAGTACGAATGTTCTTTTGAGCGAGTTATACATATAACGATAGCGTGCCAAATCAAGACTTAAGGAATTGCAATCTACGTGATGTACTAAAATTAGGCACTTTTATCTTACAAACGTTTGTAAAGACGGCCGTTAGTGGGTTCAGTGAATGGATAAATACGGGTAAAAGATAAAATAACAAGTACAATTTGAAAAATGTAATACCGACTTCCATTCTATTCAGTTATTGGAGTGTATCTCAAAAACTACTGGACTGAATTTGATGTAATTTAAATGACACCACACGGGAAGCACCAGCTTTCAAACAAAAAATGTTGAGGATCGGTTCACCCAGTCGAAAGTTATGAGGTAACAAACATAAAAAAAATCGAATTGAGTACCTCCTCCATTTTCGGAAGTCGGTAGAAAAGGAGTACATGTATACCTGAGTTTATTATAACAATAACTATTAGCAAAAATCTGAAATGTCAGCAAATATGTCAGGCAGTATACGAACTATAATTTCATCAATCATCAGCCGTGCGATTCTCTAATGATTCGTCGTTGCGATCGTCGACGAGCTCACCGATGTCAAATACTTTATGAAATATAGCCCTTATACATAAGGTTGTTTTCCAACGTTTCTTGTCATCTCGTCATTTGTTTCATGGATGTTGGCAAAGATGCAACGATGTTTGCTCAGAATCGCACGGCTGTACAGTTGCTTCCTTATTAAGAAAGTTTATCCAGCGCCTTTATGGCACTATTTAGTCATATTAAAACTTTATTAAAACTGCTACTAAAGTCAAACAGCTATTAATCTCAAAATGCATAGTAAACCAACAATAGTAATAAATGCGTTATTAATTCAAATACATAAAAAAGTATTTAACCTTCAAGTCGTTAACTCTAAACGGCATTGTAGACTACGTTCTCGGCATAACTTGAATCGTTTTTTTGTACCGCAACCACTCAAAATAACGTAATGCGCGTAAGACCATTACGGATTTATGGACCGTCGTTTGTACAGTGCTGGACAGTTGGATGGATAAAATAAATATGTCGTAAGTATCACCAGTCAGTAAGTAACAGTACGTAACAGTACGTAACAGTACGTAACAGTAAGTAACAGGGTCATAATCTATTGATACGTGATACTACGCATCGATATTGTGAAAACTATTATTCTTATGTGTAATTTATTTTATAACAAGTACAATTAGAAAAATTTTATACCGACTTTCATTCTATTCAATAATTGGAGTGTACCTCAAAAACTACTAGACAGAGTTTGATGAAATTTAAACGGGGAGCACCAGCTTACAAATAAAAAAAGAGTTTTGAGAAATGGTTCACCCAGTCGAAAGTTAAGAGATAACAAACATAAAAAAAAACAAATACTGTCGAATTGAGTTCTCCTTTTTGTAAGTCGGTAGAAAATAAAGACAGCTTCACTCTCTTGTATATCTTAACATTAGTTAGGTAGGTATCTAATTTGATAGTTATTTAACAAAATTAATAACAAACCTTAATTTTATAATAATACAGAACAAAAAGCTGCAAAGCTTAACTTCTGGGCGAAGTGCGCACCTGATCACAGATCTCTCAAAGTAAGTACCAGTTGGATATTTCTTAAAAGGATAGCTAAAAAAAAATAAGATAAAACAGCGTCACTTTAAAAATATGAAGACAGTTTTCTTTATTAAGGCGAAATGAGTTCCAACTTTCATGTTTCGACTTCGCGAAAACTTGGTTTTTTGACGCTTAAACCTAATAACCCAAGTTTGAAAAAAAACGTAGTGTAAATTAAATATATGTCCTTATGAACTATGGGAGCTAATACACGATTGAGCAAACTCGGCTTGATAGAAAAAAATCGGCAACATTCCCTAAATTTTGCAATTTTTCTTACGTGCTTCTTCGGAAAAAGCATTTTATTCAATTATGGGTAAATATATTTTAATTGATGTATCATATTCGATTTCTTAATGAAATTTACTAATGAACTATGGACTCCTTTATCATTAAAATGTAATCATTTGATTGTACGAAATAAATATAAAAAGTATTAGAACGTATTCAATTGAATTTTCGCTTACATCGTCCAATCTGGTAAGCAATTCTCAACCTTATGTAAAGCATTGAAAATTGTTTTAAAATTAGGATTGGACCGCGCCTTAAATGTTATTGTCACATGACACACAACACTTGATTATAATCACTCGATTACAAAAATGCAAAAAGTTCGTCTCAGCAGTCAAACTGTCCAATATAAAACTGAAATGAAACGAAATAAAAAAAAAAAATATATAAAACTTGATAAAATTTTTAATTCATTTATTAACTTTAATTTTAAATTAACTAAATAAAATTAATTAATTTCACGTAATTCGCACGGGCGATTTCAGTGGGGCTAGCATGAATAACAGCGTAAGTATAACGTTACCTGCCGAATCTTGACGCGTTGACGCTTCGCAAACTAGGAGTTATCTGAGTCACAGTTGCCCTAAATAAATGACAGTTTGTACTGTTTCACGTAAACAACACGTTACGTTACACTTACGCTGTTATTCGTGCTAG
Source organism: Selenia dentaria (assembly GCA_917880725.1). Taxonomy (NCBI): domain Eukaryota; kingdom Metazoa; phylum Arthropoda; class Insecta; order Lepidoptera; family Geometridae; genus Selenia; species Selenia dentaria. The sequence continues at coordinate 26,552,769 of OU862894.1, forward strand.
CCCCACTGGTCATATAGAAAGCAGTAGTTAGGGTCAAGTTCTTGCACTGAACTGTACGCAAACTAACCTTCTCGGTGGTAAGGCAATAGTTTCCGCCTAATGCAAGCTATTTATATTAGAACAGGCGATGACTTGCTGTTATATTGACAATTTTGTACACATAGTCCATTTTACTAAAGCCTTCAATATAATTTTATAGGAGCACGGTAAGAAGACAGTTCATAAAAAAATCTTCAAATTACATAAGACATCCATTTAGAAAATTGGTAGGCACCGAAAAGAAATGATAAATTAGATAATTTGTACATTCTACTTTGACTATTTTGTGGTACATATTTTTATGACCTTTTAGGGCAACTTTAAAATATGATAGTGCTCTTCAGAATTTTGTCATAGTAAATAAGGAAACTCCCAACGTTTAAGTAAGTAAAAAAGCTTTGTTAAAAGTGAGCTTACTGAAGAAATGGAACTTTAGAACTAAATCTCAGGCATACTAACGAACTATGGGTGACACTGCCACTGTTACTGATAGGAGTTATGATTACCATCAGTGCAACGGCCTGACTGTTCACTTAATTATTTTTTACCAAAAAATGGAATCAAGTTCAACACTAAAAAGTGCGAAATAACTTGTTGAAGTCTGTACCATGATAGTTCAAAAGTATAATATAAGTATATTATTACCTTAATGTTGGCGCATTGTACCGACTTCGTCAAGTAATTTCACACTTTTCAGTGTTGAAGTCGGCTATATTTTGGTAAAAAATGAATTGTCAAATTCAAATCGTTTATTGCGAATATAGGTAACCTAATAAGTTGTTACAAGTTTAAATGCTCAGCTATATTCAGCTTTCGGCATGCAACAATAATAACAGTTGGTGAAGGTAGACATGCTTGAGACTGTCAAAATAAAGTTACACAATAATAACACCTCACAACGTTAAACTGAACAATGTCGTGTTTTAACATACGAAAACTACTTAAATAAATTATAATTTGATCCCTATGTCAATTATGAATTAAATATACAATGTCAAAGTAATAAAATATATATACATTATGAAAGTCACTGCAAATTAATCAATTAAAAATTGAATAATTAATGTGGATAGAAGTTATCATTAAGGTATTCATTTACATTATAATACGCCTTGTGTAACAAAAACTGTTTTAATTTAAATTTAAATTGAATAATTTAATAATTTAAATGAAATGTTCACCCTTTTTAGTGACCCTTGCTACTAACGGGATAGATTGTCATTCACTGTCAATAAGGATATCATCAGCATAGGCTAAACACTTTTCACTTGTTTAAGTGTAACTCAAAAAATGATTGACTGAAATTCTGACTCTCCGTGTCAGACGCCATTCACCAAGTAGGCCACCGAGGTTCTGGTCGGTGGCCTAGTTGGTCAATGGCGTCTGACACGGAGAGTCAGAAGACGCGGGTTCGAATCCCGTCCGAGGATGGAATTTAATCTCTATAAATTTCAATGATTGACCGAATTTGATAAAATGTTAACAGTACCATCTCGGAAGTATCTCTTACTCGTTAATCTCTTTTAGTACTTATTAAGTACTCGGAAGTACGAGGACAAAAATATTTCAAAATCGAATTATTCTCTAAAAAGTTATGCGTGGATATAGTTAAAAAAAATATACGGGTCGACTTGAAAACCTCTCTCTTTTGAAAGTCGGTTGATAAAATAAAAAGTGAGTTTTGTAAATTACATCTTTCAAATGTCAAAAAGTTCATTCACAACCTTGTCACACATGAATTAGTATTCGTATTAAAGCTATCCAATGTAATCAAACCTCCAAACAACTTCCAAAACGGAAAGACATGTTCCGTTACATTGCATCAGTGTACCATTAATCATGCACATAATGCAACAAATAAGTGTACAATCAGATGTCGCATGGTACAGTCGGTGTAATTATACGATAACTCTACTCAAATTGTATTCAAAAAGTTATTATGATTTCATATCAGTAATAGAATGTCAGTCACATATTTTTGTTAATTTATATTTAGTTATAGTTGTATATAATATATATATATTATATATACACTTCTGTGATGATATCATCACAGAAGTGCTCGTAGCGAAACTTGACATGGCGATCGTAACCGATCAACAAGGCAATGCTTGCTGAGGTCAGGACTTGGATGACCGCTAGTGGCATTATTCAAAATAAATATATAAATTATTCAAATAGGCGATTCCGTGCTTAGGAGGGCACGTTGAGCCGTCGGTCCCGGTTGTTTGTATTAGGACAACAGTCGTTAGGCTATGTAGAGGGCCTTCGGGCGGCCTGAAAACTTCGACATGGGTTAGCCACCAATCCGCACTAGGCCCGCATGGTGAATTATGGCCCAACTCCTCTCTCTGAGAGGAAGGCTCGAGTGCCAGCAGTGGGAACAAAATAGGCTGATTATGATTATGATGAATAGAACGACAGTAACATAGTTTTGTTATTTATTTATATTTAGATACCTTTTTTTTTTTGTCCCGGGGAAATCCTTTATGGATACCACCTACCACGGGGAGGTAGGTGGTTATGTGGGAGTCCGTATACCCACCAAAACCCCGGGGTGTTCCATCACTGCCGCCCTCGGTGGTAACGCGGGACAGATTTTCCACACGACCGCGAACCCGCCGCGGCTGTCCGTTGCCGGACCCTTCTCTTCGCGGCACGCCAGAACACATGGCACGCCGCAACTACCTCGGAGACCAAACCCGCCAACAATGAGCGCCAGACTTCCCCGTGTCTGGACGCCCGTGGTCTCCCTGCGGTGGGTCGGATACGTAGCCCCACCGCCTGCTACGTCAGCCACAGGGGATAATCCCCAGCGACCCCACCTCCTCGAGCCTGCACCAAAGTGCCCGGCCCCCCCTCCTCGAGCCTGCGCCAAAGCGCCCGGGCCCCACCTCCTCGAGTCTGCGCCAAAGCGCCCGGACCCCGCCACTCCTATGTGGACTTGGCGGCCAAAGCCCATAAGAGCGGCCCCGCCTGAGCCGGCCAGCGCACCCCAACGCCGGCGCGCCCCCTGGGTTTCTTTTGGCTTCACCGTGGTGATCCAAGCCACGGCTACTGAGCCCCCCCGCCACGTCATTGCGGGAACCCTTCGGGGGGGATATTTAGATACCTATAATTATAGCATCATAACTGTTCGACCAAGACAATGACATTAATTACGTAAAATTTAATGATTACCATGTGCAATTAATTATTATTATAAATTACTATATTCACATGTTAAATGTGGCGTCTTGGTGAGCTTTGCCAGGACATAGAGAAAAGTATTCGTCTCTTCGGAAATCAAACGGGAAATAAAAATATTATAAAAAGAAATAATTCATTCATTTTTTATAATGCAATAATCTTGCAATCAGTCATATTGACTATAAAAAGATGAGCTTAAGGCTTTTTGGCGTGGAGGGGCGCGTACTACTCCCAGTGGAGTTAGACCTTTTTTTTTAAACTCAGTTCATCTGACTATATTCATCTTTAATATACTTTAATGCATATATCCTTGCATTGCCTTGAAGCAAATACATTTGGAAATATTCATATTATTAATGTGATGTTTGCTATGACAAATTTGATTGTGTTTCCAATATTTCGGTAAAGTTGGAAGCGCAATGATCGTGGATGAACTGAGGGATTGCGGGATATGTACAAGGAAGGTAAAGTAAACATTTTTAGCACATTTTAGGCTGGTTTTAGTGTCACGCTGATCATTGGCGCTGACAGCTCAGCCGTGCGACTCTCTAATGAATCGTCGTTGTACTCGTCGACGAGCTCACCGATGTCAAATACTTTATGAGATATCGCCCTTGTACACAAGGTTGTTTTTCCTACGTTTCTTGTCATTTCGTCATTTGTTTCACGGACAACGCAACGATGTTTACTCTTAGATAATCACACGGCAGTGCACCAACGCTCGCGTTATTCTAAAACGCTTTCTAGAAGTTCATACGATTCGTCTGTCAACGCCAACGATCAGCCGTGCCATTCTCTAATAATGCATCGTTGCGTTCGTCGACGAGCTCACCGATGTCTAATACTTTATGAGATATCGCCCTTGTACACAAGGTTGTTTTTCTAACGTTTCTTGTCATCTCGTCATTTGTTTCACGGATTTTGTCAAAGATACGATTTTCGCTCTTAGAGAATCGCACGGCAGCGTGACACCAAAAGCAGCCTTACACTAAAAACTGTTCTCCCGTGTTGACACAGCCCTATTAATTTTATCGTCAAAATGTATAACACATAAACCTATCTATCAATTTGGGGTTCCCAGTGTACAAATAGGACCAATAATCCGGCACGTGGACGAGCGATGTGGATACGTAAGGTTGTCGATGTCGCGACGTAAGCCGATCAGCGCAGGTTTGTTGGCCGCAAGTGTACATGTAGGAATATTATTTGTAGCCGTGTACAGGTGCACAGAAAATACAATTAAATTAAAATTTACCCTCTCTTGTTTACAGAGGCGTATATGAATGTAAACAAATCGAACCTCTGTGTTGTGAGTGTTTATTTATTAAATATTATCTGTATTGTTGTCGATATATCGACAACGAATAAATCAGTTTCAGTCATAAATAATTATGATAGCAGTCATGTTTGGAACATTGATGCAACTAGTCTAGTTTAAATTCCTTACGATAGTAAGTATACCTAAAGTAAACAATGTACGAATATAAGACTGATACAGTGTTTATAAATATACCCAACACTATAATATACTATGAAAGTTTTCTATACTTTCATCATCGTCACACAGTTTACCCGAGGAGTGCATGGATTAAACAAATATATTATAGCCAGTTTCTATCACTTATAGTACAAAAACTAACTAGTATATTTAATGTAATATTTTAAGATAATAATAACACACTCTATAAGTTGAACTATGTTAAATTACAAAATATGAAAAATATTACATGACCACTTACGTTGCGGTGATGGGTCTAGCATGGATTCAATTAGTGTTTAAATTAACAGACTCCAAAATGAAAATGCATGGACAAAGTACATACACCATGTCAATAAAAATATACAACCGCATTCCTAATGCATTGAAAGAAATAGAAAAAGATAATTTATTTATAGCTAAGTTAAAAAAATATCTAGTTCAAAAAAGCTATTACTCTTTACAAGACTTCTTCCTTGATAAATGAAATGTGAAATTGAACCATGTCTTTAGGCCATGAGATATTATATTACCTTTATATACCTACCAAAGTGTAAATATCATAATGTAATTTTAAAAATGTATATAGATTAAGCCTACCCTAAGTACTAGTGTTGCAGAGCCCAGCCGGGTTTCTTGTAGTGCTTGATTCTCAAGACTTTCGAAGTGATATAGGCTAAGTTATTTGTAAGAATCAATACTCTGGAAAGCAATAAAATCTGAAATCGTAATCGGAACTTAAATAGTAAAGTATATAAGATTTTAAGTATAAAAGCAAAATACAAAAAATGTGTTTTATATACTAACCTAAATTATGAAATATATATAATTAAAAAAAATATATTGAAAAAACATGTCCTTCTATCTATCACATCTATAACCAATAACGAGCTTGATATTAAACTTTTCTACCCGTCTGTACATTACTCAATCCAATCTTTGATCCTATGGTACATCCACAGACATCTTTGACATTCAGTTGACAGTCGGACGTCTGAGCACCGTCTGTTTTGACACAATCGTATGTTAAAGAAGCGGGATCTAATTAAAGCATTGTGTTAAAGCTGAACTCATTAAAACTCATAATGGAACCGTAGGCATTCATTTGCTTGGTAGAATAATGGTAAGTACACACGTTAATTTATTTTGCGCCGTGGTGTTACATAAATGTTGATTGGAATTGTAATAATGTCACGGTAGCAAAATTATTTCATATTAAAAATATATTAATATAATGCAAATATATTTAATTGTAATAACATTAATATTCGTGGGCGCTACAACGTGGCAATTTCGCACCTGTGGAAAAATAAAGAGTATTAACACATAACGTATTTTTTGGCCACAAATTCGAAGAAAGATTTCCACGTTCACGTCCCGCACGTGGCCTGAGCTGCCTACGAAACAATACAATTTTGGGAGCGCGACTCTACTGGTTAATACATTTTGTAATAACATTTTAAATAGTAGTGGTATTTAAAGTAGAAGTTATTTTTTTACATTACTATTAGGTACTAGGGATTGCCCTCGACTACGTAGCAGGCCTTCGACTTCGCACTTTATGATGTTGAAGTCGGTTTCGTTTTATGGTAAATATTTTTTTGTGTTTTGTTTCCCAAGTTTTCCATTTTGGCTGTTGATTGAAAGCAATATAAGCAATTAAACCGCTCATCGGAATACATTATTGTTTACATATATTTAATGTTCTGTTTAGTAGATATGTTCAAGAAAGAGTAGATTTATCTACCTATTTCTAATTATAATACGAGTAGCTATAAAATTCTTTAGTCAACGTGCGTATATCAAAATTACCACGACTCTATTTAACTCAAAGCGAAATGAGTGTAGATTTCGACCAAATTTCATGATTCGACTTCGCGAAAACTTAGTTTTTCGGCGCTCAATCAAATAACCGAAGATCAAAAAAAATTTAGTGTAAATTAAATATACGTTCCTATGAAGTATGGGAGCCAATACACGATTGAGCAAACTTGGCTCGATATAAAAAATCGGCAACATTCCCTAAATTTTGCAACTCTTCTTACGTGCTTCGTGGGAAAAAGCATTTTTATTTAATTATGAACAAATATATCAATGAATATTTCATATTCGAATTCCAATGATATTTACTAGTGAACTATGGACTCCTATATCATTAAAATTTTATCATTCGGTTGTACCACGGGTTGTACTAAATATATATATAAAAAGTATTAGCACGTATTCAATTGCATTTTCGCATTACATCGTCCAATCTTATAAGCAATTGTCAACCTTGTGTAAAGCGTCGTAAATTGTTTTAAAGTTAGGATTGGACCGCGCCTTAAGTGATAATTCGTCTTTCATGTGAAGTTGGCAATGCATTTGTTGCAACTTTGTTAAGAATCGATTGCCTTTTCTTTAAAACGCATTTGCATTACACACACTGAAGTTCCGGAAAAGCAGCAAGGTATTGCTTTATTATTGATAATGGGTGATTTACAAATCAGGCCCTCAGTACACAGTTGCGTATCTGTTCCATAGGTTATCCAGCGCAGCCGTAGAAGACTGCATACGAAACCTAACATAATTTATTATCAGATATCGAGTAATATCTCCCGCCCTGATTTAAGTCCTACCGCCTAAGTACGTGCGATATCGAAGTTGAACACGGCTCGGTTGTATATCCGTTGATTTAATGTAGTCAACGATATTGCATCTTTACAATTTATTGCGATGGAATACGGCCGTGGGAAGGATCGCCGGGGAGTTGATTGTATTAATTGTGGCGGAAGTATTATTTTTATAAATAGGTATATGTTTATATGAATATGTTCAAGAATATTTCATGGCCTAAGCAAAAAGCCGCAAAGAGTTTATAATGGTCCTGTATCTAAATTATATACTCGTATTAAGTAAAGTATAAATTTCATTCTTTGGAAATAAATGCAATGTGTGATTTGAACAAATGGTTGAACACACATCTTGGTATGAGGTTTTATTGTATGTGTAAAGCCTCCCGAAACACAGGAAATCCTAGTACGGGTATATAAGTAAATATTATATTATAATTATGAGAGTAAATATTATAATTCAACAAATACAATAGATTTCGCAGAAATCAACCTACTTTTTCAGAAACTGCAACGTGTGTGGTTAAATATTACCTAAAAATAATACTAACGTAACGTGAATTTTTTTTAGTTTGGCAACATAAATTTAAATTTGGTATTGAACTGCGAAGTCAAGGTCCTAGGTAAAAGTTTATATTTAATAAAATATTAATTTCACTACCCTCATCAAAACAAGTGTATATACGCATTTGATTTAACATATTTTATCTACATCTTCACTAATAATAAAGACGAACGATTTATTTTTGTAATGGATAGGTATAAACTCAAAAACTACTTGACCGATACAAAACATTCTTTCCCCAATAGAAGGCTACATTGTTCCTAAGTAACATAGGCTATATATATAACTCGTCGCGGTACGCAGCGGTAGAGTCTTTAAAGTACATTATGAAGAAGAGTAATTGACGCTCATAAGTGCGTCTTTAATGCCTAAATTGAATAAATGATTTTGACTTTGACCTGACTTTGACATCATCATCATCATCAACCAGCACGCGGGTGAAACCACATAGCGCAGCTAGCCTAAAATAAAAAGTATGCTTGCAATACATACGCTTAAACTCGTGAACTGTCGATTTACATCACTCGTAGTTACAAAATTATTTTATTTTTAATATTAAGTATACATTTTTTACTCATCCCCAAGCCTCAGAAGCTGTCAAATATCGTATACGTGTAACTTCACCATCATCATGACTCACAATAGCTACCGACAGTCCATTTTCACAGAAGCATTAAAACCTAAAAACAAAAACCTATTTATGTTCGTATAAAACGTAAAAACAATACCACACCCATTACAAAGTGCGTCTTTAGGCGGCTTACAAAAAGCCGACAGCGATGTTTTATAGAAACGGATCATTCAATTACGAGTACGCTGGGGCAATGATTGATCCGTCAATAAGTACATAAATCCATTAAGGCAATACGCATGCCTGTTAATTGTGTATTTCTGCAGCCGTCAGTGATGCGTCTTAGTTTTGTAACGTTAAGGGGTCTGTACCCGTCCACGGCGAGCGAACGCTTCCGTGATTGGCTAGTGGCAATATTGCCGGCATCTTAGATCTAAAAATAATATTGAACACTTCATAGTAAGTAACTTTAAACGGATTAATTTTCTTATTATTTTATGAGAGACAACTGTCATCCAAACATTGAAATTTATAGAGAAAAATTCCATCCTCGGACGGGATACGAACCCGCGTCTTCTGACTCTGCGTGTCAGACGCCATTGACCAACTAGGCCACCGAGAATCTAGTCCGAGCATCGAATTTTAACTCTCTATTTGACTAACCGTCTTGCGGGGACGGAGCGACATCTATTGGACAGTTTAACAGTACCATCTAACCGAAAGAAGCATTATTTAGAAATACTTGAAACTTTCGTATTGACATCGCGGCCCTTGTATTTTTTTTTATAGTATTACTTTTTAAAGCACGCCTGCATAAGCGATCTCAAACATTGAAATTTATAGAGAGAAAAATTCCATCCTCGGACGGGTAAAAAGTAATACTTTAAAAAAAAACTGTCATCCAGTTGTTGTCCAGCTGACCCCACTTGCGGTTTCGCTGGCATGGCCTACCGGATATGATGCCCCCATTGTCCCGCAAAAACTAGAAGTATATACCAATTTGACTCATGAAACCTGCAGCGGACCTGCAAGGATTTCGATTCGACTATGAAATGATCAGTCTACGTCTATACCAAGCCTCAATGCATCTAGTGGTCACAAAGTATACCTTGTGGCTATACATTCAGATCTTGCCAACATGGGCTTCTCCATCTTTGAGGTCTATTTGTCATAAACATGAGGCAAGACCCCACGGGAGAATCTTAAACAACCTTAAGGTCTTAAGGTTGTTTCTCTAGAAATGTCATAAATTAAAAGCTTAATCAGATCAATCAGTCTTTGGCAAAGTCTACCACTTGGATTTAGCTGACGTATACATGTTCATCAACAGACTCTCAAAGGTTCAAGTTTAACCCGTCCGAATCAGCAAGCCCCTGGTTCATTCATAAATCTTTTGTTATAGCGTAAACCTGATGCGGACAGATTAAAACGCACCACCTGCCGATCACTCGGCACTTTTGCTGATTTTTACTGTTTTTGATGTGTTCTGTGGTTTCAATAAATAGCTATCTATGTACCTATGCTGCAGCCGCAAACTTTAGCGAAATAATTATTGTGTAAGCGCGACTAAATTCTATCTATTAGAAGTCCGTTTATTGTAAAGTGACATACAGTCAGACAAGCAGACATTTTAAAAACCGTTACTTGATTCATGCTCATTTCGAACTTTTTTTCTGATAGGTTTTTTGAAGTATGGCTATATCCAATGTACAGAGACTTTTGCCTCTACAGTTTTTTTACAATATGAATTACCACGTAATTGAATAATATTGAAAAATATGTCGATATGTTATACCCTAAGACATGCTCTCGCTTACATATGACCTTTACCCCGCTCCAAATATTAAGTAGACGATCCAGTATAAAAAAACAACTCGAAAAGCAACTCTTAATGCATTGTCAATCACTTTGAAATGTATGACTGGTGAATTTAAAAACATCGCAAGTTTGCGTAATAAGTGTTTTGATGTAATTAAAATGTCTTATATATAATTATTGTTTTATATGGTGATGGAGTTATGTACTACCTTTTAAATTAGTGATGGGTTGCGAAATCTTAAGTAGTTAATGTTTATTTTTATACTTGCGTTAAAATCATTTGGTTTATGATATTCACTTTGTTAACTTATATTTAGTTATGTTTAATAGTATAAGTTGTAATTTTGACTAAGAGAATATCGATACGAGTAATAGAACATCTGTCTGCTGTATGCTCAAAAAAACACAATAGTACATTGTTCACCGAGAGGAGAAAGTGACCGATTACCGTCGAGGTCGTCGTTTGAAGCCCGAGCCGTAGGCGAGGGCTTTAAAACACCCGAGATCGGGAATCGCACTTTCTCTCGAGTGATACATAGTGCTTTATACTACACCTACGAGGAAAATAAAAAACTAAATCTTTACTAATTGAAATTTATATTGAAATTGTTGCAGTTAGTGAAGCTTAATGTAACACTTTTTCCATTAATGTTTGTTTGAGATGTTTGCGATAATGTAGGAGGAATAACTGGCTGTGCTGTTGGCACTGCGCTCGTAGAAGGCTGTGGTGCCAAAGGGGCAACTGGCTGCTGAGGGGCATCTGGCATCGCCGCGCTCGTTGATGGTTGAGGAGATGAGTCTTGATGCACATCAATCGATCACGATATTTGGTTATTTATTCGTGTTTTGTTTTCTACGGAATTCTCTATGTAGCTTTCTGCAACAGCGGACGATTTCCAACCACCGTGACGTTTTATTGTGGTTAAATCAGCACCAGTATTGGCAAGAATAGTCGCTGAAGTTCTGCGAAAGCTGTGGCCAGTGTATTCTAGTGGATTGAGTAAATTAAGGTACGAAGCTATTTCTCTTGGCACAGTACTTATTTTGTTTTTCCCAATTACTTGTTTCGTACATTTTTTGTTTTTATATTGTAGTAAAAACCGATTGGTTTTGGGGTCACTGGGGCGAATTTCGTTATATTTCTTCACTATCTCATAAAATAAGCCCGATATAACAAATGATCGCTGAATTTTGGTTTTTGTGTTAGGAATATTGACGATTATTCCATTTTCGAGGATTTCGATATCGTCTGTTGTCATATCCACAAGTTCTTGCGAACGACAGGCCCCATTTACTCCTAAAATCAAAATAACCTGTAAACAAAAATATCACACATGAAAACCTAGTAGATTTCTACTCATAAATAGGTACGTAATAAATTTTAAACCAGTGCATTTTGTTCATAAACTTACCTTCATCAACAAATATTTGTCATCTGGAGCATTCTGCAAAAAGGAATAAACATCCTTTGTAGTAAGCACTTTTGATTTCTTACTACGGAATCCCTCCGACTTTCTTTTCAGAAATGCTGTAAGTTTTTTGTATTCTTGAATATTTATGTCGTTTCTTGTCAATATAGTACTTTTCAACATTGAGTACATAGACCATAACGTACTTGGTTTGTATTTTTGCGCTTTTTCACTGAAATAAGCTAGCAAAACAGTTTCAGAAAACGATGCCGCATTTTTTTCACTTTTCCATTGCAAAAAATCGTCATAAGTTTTATTATATTTTTTAATTGATTTCTGTGGTAAAAGGTTATCAATCAGTATTTTTGCTGTTTCCTTCAACTGCGGCGGAGTTCATCTTCATCACTATCACTACTTATCATTTTGATAGTTTTATTTTACTTTTCTACGAAAACTGAATCCTCAAACAACACACAAATTGAAAATGGCGCCAGACGCCATTGTCTGCAATTTTCACATGTTCTTTTTTCAAATTGTTTGACACCATCCAACACACAGCTAGTGGCCAGTGTCATTTTGCGAACTTGGAGATAAAAACTCACTGTAAAAACTTTTTGGCTTTTGATATTTAGGTTACCATCGCATAGTCTTACCCAAAATTAAAAAAGAAAAACCACGTAAGAAATGGATTTTCATACACTTTTCTCTCCCGCTCAGATGCGTTTTCTCGCCGCATATTTGTTCGATATGCAATGACGTACTTTCTACCGTAAATTTGATAAAGTATCAAGGTACTTTCCGAGCAGGTGTAGTATAAAATATATTTCGATTTTGTTTAAAGCTTTAGCAATTTTTTTATTGCGTTAAGTAGGCAGACAGGCAGACGGCCCACCTGATGGAAAGTGGTCACCGTGCCTATAGTTATTTGCAACACCAAGGGCGTTGCCAACGAGTTGCCGACTTCTAAAAGGAATAGAAGGGGGAGCGGGGAGGGGAGAGGGAGAGAAGGGGAGAGGGGAGGGGATGGGGTTTGTGCCTCCGGAAACTCCCACAGACCGATCGAAACGCAGCATATGACTTCACGTCGGTGTTAAGTGGGAGTGTGGTACTTCCCGGTCGTACCGGCCCATTTGGCTGTATGATGGTAAGTCGTTCGCATGATGCTAAGCATCACGCATGTGCATGTGTTTTTTTTTTGAACGCGGTTACTTACGAGTTTGATTTTTTAATTTCAACTTGATACGAGTACTTTTACGCGTTACTGAGAAAAAGGGTCTTGATATATAAAGTGTTCCTATACTAGTTCCCTTTTCCTTTTTAGGTACGGAACCCTCAAAATAACAATAAACCATTTTGTGTCTTGTAAAGTCGGGTTCCCAAGATGTATGGCTAAAGTATGTAGTATGTAATTTACACCGTAGGCATCTTTATGTCTATCTACCATTAAATGGCCTGCAAAACTAACTCTAATTAAAGCGACGACCCGTATCATTACTCTACCAGCCCAGAGTGTCCGACACTAGCGACACACCGCGACACCGCCCTAGCTCTACGGTGTCAGTGTTCGCAGTAATTAGTGCATGCAAATGTAGTACTAATGAGACGCTATTGTCCTATACGACAGAATAGTTAATAGTTAGTTTGTAGCCCGTGCGTTGACCGGTGAAACTGGAATTTTGCGTTTCTGTTTACATGTCAACACAAACTGAACAAAGCAATAACTCGGCTGATGTTTAGTGACGAAGTGCTCGATATTGTAGTACCTAGAAGATATACCTGTTTAGTCATGAGTTGAACACTCCGAAATTCCACCTCCAGATGCCATTTCAGAAATGAGAACCTTCGTGCAACGACGGACTTATCTATATATATAAAAGCGAAAGGTCACTCATTCATCACGAAATCTCAAACTACAAGTGCTAGTGCTAAATGTTTATAATTTTTCATGGAGGTTCTTTTTAGGACGTAGGTGCTCACTAAGACGGGATTTTATGAAATTCAACCCCTAAGGGGTTTTTTGGGGTTGATAGTTTGTATGAAACTTCGTTACTGTGAGCTCTAAAAGTTTAAAAAAGTGAAATTCAACCCCTAATTGAAATCTGTAATTAAGGTTATCCCGCGAGGCCACGCGAGCGAAGCTGCTGGCGGGTCGGCTAGTGCTTGATAATGGATGAACAACAGGCGGTTCTGATGTCAAAAATGAAAACTTTTAAAAAAATAATAATAATAATATCTATAACCGTGGAAATATTTATTTTTAAATACCAAACATATGGTAACAATACCTGTATATTAATAAAAAAGATTTAGGACCAAACAATACAAACTCAAATAACCTTTACCACGAACAAAGCAAAACGAAGTAGTACTTTACGTAATGCAGATAACATTTATATACCCAAAGCCCGCACTAATTATGACAAAAAAAAACATATGCTCTGATGGAGCCAAATTATATAACAAACTCCCTAAAGAACATGTTAAAGTTTTAACGTATTCTTATCAAAACTTAAAATACATGTTATTGACAAACTCTAAAGCCGACCCTGACCTTAGGCAAACGGAACAGACGTTTCCGGTTAACAAATACGATGTAGTATACATCTTGAACTACCCTCAAAACTGAAACGAATTACGTATTTCTAACTTTTACCCACATAAGCAAAACTGCATTTTTATTATTATTGTTTAAGTTATAATTAAGCAAAATAGTATGCCTACAAACATGGCTCTGATAATTATGTGAATAGTGTTGAGTTTACGATCATATATATTTTTAAAGCGTATTTTTCGCTCACCGTTTGTATATTAGCTAATGTTAAAATTGTATTTCTCATACAGTGAAATGTTATATCTTTTGAGAAAATACACTTCTTTAACCACATATTTTATATGTATACTCGGCGGATCAACTCAAAGCTGTCTTCTTTAGTCCCCTTCGCCCAATAATTTCACACTTGGTACTGTGTCAAACTAAAACACAGTAATTTAAACAAACATGTGCATAGATACTCGTATATATAATTAAGTCTTTACAACCTGGAAACTACTTAAAAAATACTGGTTTTTCTCATTTCACAGTATTTAACATAAACGAGCAATGAGAAATTTAGTATGTATGGGTTTCAGACGCGACACATCGATCTAGCTAGGTTTCATTTTTAGAAAACGTCGTTTTATCCGTGTTTTCAGGTAATGAAATACAACAGTTTGTTCATTGTTCAAACTAGATGGCGTAATAGTCGCATTGCAAAATCCTGAATCGCTGTCACACGATTCTCACGGAACATGTGTTGCTATTTTGTACTCGTGTCAAAATCTAGCAAAGCCCGGTCATCCAGGTACTAACATAGTAAGAGTATCTCACCTAAAACATATAATAATTTAACTGACTTTGTATTTAAAAGTTTATTAAACGTAATTTTATTCCCCGAACAACAAAGCACATATTTCTTCGTTAACATTGCATAAACATCAGCGAGATCATTATGAAAGCATTTACGTACACTGCTGTCCACATAAAACATACTATCTCATTATTTTCACTTAACCGCGACGGATACCTAGTGTTTAATCGAAGATTAAAATTAGCTGTCAAATGGTGAACACCAAGGCGCCGGGGTCGGTTATTTAAACACTGGCCCTGGTACTATACCAATGGGATTTTAATTGTTTTTCACGCTCATTTAGTGGTAATTGAAATAAATCTGCCTCCTTGCTGTTTATTTTGCTCGCGAGTGTATTGATTTGTTGAGCTGTAGGTTCTTTATTTGGTAGATGCTGTACTGTGTGAGTGGACGGAGTTCAATAATTTTCCCCCCGGCGTCAGATTTTTGATTTAATGAGGCAGGGACACCCGACCTAGGTGGCGAGTCTTTAGTGCAAGATACCGTAGTATCATCGCAGTGCCAAATATTCTGAATTTTTTTATAGGATAGTTTGGTAAACAAGCAATGGCTCACCTGATGGTAAGTGA
The DNA here is from genome assembly GCA_917880725.1 of Selenia dentaria. NCBI lineage: Eukaryota > Metazoa > Arthropoda > Insecta > Lepidoptera > Geometridae > Selenia > Selenia dentaria. Next base: position 26,568,425 of record OU862894.1, read on the forward strand.
TGCGGTCGCCCACGCACATCCGCAATACCAGAGGTCTCGAGAATGCGTTGCCGACCTTTGAGGAAGGATGATAGGAAGGACGAGATAGAAAGGGTGAGGGTGGAGGGGGAGGGGGAAAGAGAGGGAGAACGGGGAAGGGGGGAATCGAGCGTCCGAAACCTCCCACGAACCGACGACACGCAATAGCAAGCTATGTTACTTCATGTCGGTGTTATGTGGGAGTGTGGTACTTCTCCGGTCGTACCGGCCCATTCGGCTGTGGGGTTGCAGCGTGGCACTACCACAAATGACTTGAACGAATACTGCACAAGTAATATTGTCGGAGTAATAACGACTAGATGATAGACGTATTTGCCGGTTTTACCATTTTATGAGTTCTCGCGGAAGTTATGTCGATAAAGTACTCGTAATATTGTGTTGAGGATGTGAATGTCAATGTAGAAGGTGAAGTTAGATCCAAAAGGCAATGTATCGGAGCCATAAATTAGTACAGCGCGACATAATACATAATTTAGTTCTAAGCTCAGGGCAAGACTGCAACTGCTACAGGCAGACATCAACCACTTTTCACTGGTATTTTCATAATGTTACTTTTAAATAATCGGTTTTTGAATTTGATCAATAAAATACGTAGTATACAAAAAATTATGTTGTGTCAGTTTCATTTTACTACTGACAAGCTGCTATCCGCGATTTCACCCGCGTGGTGATGGATGATGATGATGATGAATCAAATATGTAACCTATGTTCATCAGGGATAATTAAGGATTCTAATGGTGAATGAATTTTTCAAATCAGTAGTTTCGGAGGCTATTCAATTCAAACGAACAAACAAATCTTATTAGTAGATATAGATATGCGACTAGTTCAAATTGACGAGGATTGCGAAATTTCAGCAACCTTTCTTTGCTCGCCCCCACCTACCCTAAGATAATAAAATTGCCAATAGTAGGAGGAAAATCTAAAAAATTCGTTACTTTTATAGATTTTCGCCTGTGATGTTATGTATACCTTGAGTCTGTAGTAAGCTAACATCAAAATACCTACATGTAATTTCTACTTCAAAGTTTATTCAAATATTACCTTAGTAATAAAGCGTCGTTAATGTTGACAAGTTTATTAATAGGAAACAGTCAGCCTAGGAAACAGTCGCAATCGTTAGTCGTTTATGCCGTTTATGCTGTCAAATGTGATGTGTACCACAGATTTATGTGCCATAATTAGCATCACATTCTTTTGTGGTCTGGTGACCTTCGGCTACAAGTGATGATGGGGATATAAAGGCAATAGAGTTTCCAGGAAGTCATTAGAATGGTGAGTTTAACTCTTTATGTCAACAAAGGTAAAAATAACTACTTAAAAGTACCTTAACATTGAACTACGTAATTTTCAACACTCGCACAAAAATCCGTAATAATAAAACCTTATTAAAATATAATTTATTGATTCAGGCGCTATTTGGGGATATATATTTTAAAAACGATATTAAAAGTGATTATTATTGACAAAATTTCTGCCAGTCTAGTGCTTGACGAGTCAACATCGTCCTGAGGATGATTTGTGTAGAGGCGAAACACGTGTCGAATCGTTTTTGGTTGATTGGGTTGTTTTGTGTGTTGCTTTCTATTTGCATTATATGCGGGAGAAAGAGTGGTGCACACTGCATTTCTGCTCTAAGCATTTTTTAAGTGTCGCTAAATATTTCTCTTCGTATATTTACATATATTTTGATGTCAATCTGTCTGTTTGTCCGACATACACATCTCTTTCTAAGAGTTAAGAGTTACGGGTAAAGACTGTAAATGGGTTGACGGATTCCTCAGTTGTTAGTGAACTTATCTTCGAAGTCCGGGTTCCTGGTTCGGTTACTGTTCTGGGAAAAGGAAATGTTTGTTCCCGGTCGGGTCTTGGATTTTTAAATATAATTTTGTGATGACTCCGCGAATCATAGTGCGGGCCGTGTGTGTAAACATGTTTTTTTTACGTTATCAAGTTGAAAAATACGTCAAATACTTAATACTTTCGGACCGGAGAAATAGCTTAGAAATAGCTTTTAAGTGAATGCAATCAAGAAGATATAGCTATTATGTTAAATTTGCAAATTTGGCAAAGAACCCTTTAAGTGTGAGTCTTACTTGTCAGTTACGGCCTTACTTATAAACTGCTTGCTCATTTGACAACTTATCCTATAAAAAAACAATAAAAATAGAGATTCAGAAAATGTATTTAGGTTATAATAGGTTTTTCTATATGTATTCATTATGAAAATCGGAGTTAATACGCGCATGTCACTCGCCTGTTATTGAGCATAACGCGGGCCCTTAATAGCCGTGCGATTCTGTAATGATTCGTCAACGAGTTCGTCGATGAGCTCACCGATGTCAAATACTTCACCCTTGTTCATAAGGTTGCTTTTCCAACGTTTCTTGTCATCTTTTCATTTGTTTCACGGACGTTGTCAAAGATGCAACGATGTTTGCTCTTAGAGAATCGCACGGCAGTTCAGTGCTATTAAAAATATTAAACTGCATCAGTTCAATGTTTACAAGGCAATACAGTGCGCTCGTCACTCATACTAAATCTCTTTTAATTTTGCTGGAAACGTTTCCCTTCACTCCGAAATACAGTAATGTTTGCACACTACTGCTTCACGGTTACATAACTGGCAACGGTGTTGTACTTCTGCAGTTTTGACTCTGCAAAGTCCTACCACTATAAAGTCTATCTTTACCATTAATTGCGACACAGTTCCACCGATCACATGCACGTGCGATTCGAGTTATAAACACCAATTAGACCCTAATCGTTTGATGTAGATAAGCGCCACAACCAGAACACTGTCATGACACTACTGGCAGGGAACTGACACGATAAGTAGCTCGTTGACATATTACAAACTATCACTAAGCATGTACCTAACTATCGAATATAATGTAAAGTTTGTCATGTCTAGCTATTAGGCTATTAGCTATGATGATTAGCTATTACTAGGAAAGTAGCACGGTGCCTAACAGTTTTAATATAAAATCAGTTCTTACAAAAAGTTACAATATTAAGAGAGAAAAAAATAATTTTACCACAAAATGGAACCGACTTCGACACCAAAAAGTGTGAACTAATTTGTCGAAGTCGGTACCATGCGCACAATATTGTGATAATAGGTGCTTTTGAACTATCATGGATCCGACTTCAACAAGATAGTTAACACTTTTTGGTGTTGAAGTTGGTTGGAGCACTAGGTAAAAACAGGCGGTGGCCACCTTCTGCGAAGCGGTGATGGCGCAGAAGGAGGCTGCGGAGCGGATCAGGGAGAACGATGTCCGAGCTGATCCACTCCGGCGCAGACGACCGGGGGAACGGAGGAGACGGTTCGCACGTCTCCTCCCTCCCCCGTAGTGGGGTCACTGGCGAAGAGTCGGGGGACTATTCGTCGGCTTGCACGGCCCTACACGTCTAGGTGGTGACCTTGGTGAGCAAGGTCATCCCTTCACAGGCGCTGAGGCCCGGTTAAGATCAATCCGGGCCTACCGCTGGGGCGAGATGGTGACTGCCAGCGCGACCCTGTCTCGTTCCACCTTGGCGGAGGACTTCTCACGGGGGGGTTTTAGTGGGTCTGAGCCCCACACGCCCCCTTCCGTTACTCCCGTGGCGGAAGGGAAGTGCACAGCATTTCCCACCTCAAAAAAAAAAAAAAACTAGGTAAAAAAAATCTTTTTAGTGACCGCTTGCTACGTACGGGATCGATGTCATTCGTCCATGATGATATCATATCATCAAATCATCAAAGCAGGCGAATCACTTTTCACTTATTAGAGTGTAACTTAAAAACTACTTGACTAAATGTGACTAAATTTAAATGGCATGCTTTTTTTTGTTTGATATAATATGTATATTTTAAAGTGAGCCAGTTTAGGTATACTAGAGTATACCTTAGAGATGACTCTGAAATAAACTTTACCAAACAAAAAAAGAATCATCAACATCAGTTCAAATAAAAAAAAATACGGTCGAATTGTGAAACCTCCTTTTTTGTAGTCTGTTAAAAATGCCCAGCGCAATTTTATCTACATACAATTATTAGAATACTTAACATTCTGATGCTTCTAAAACATTTTATAGTCAAGTTGGTGTTGCCGTGTGGATTCCTACTACTAGTCAAAAAAAAGTCTAATGTCAAAATCATTTATTCAATTTTGACATCAAAGACGCAATTATGAACGTCAACTTTTCATTATAATGTACTTTAAAGACTCTATCGCCGCGTTCCAAAATATATAGAGCCCACCGAGAAGAAGCGGCAAGAAACTCGGGGCCATTCTTTTTATATAGATGTTTACAATGTTTCTACTTAGGTACTACAAATATTACATTTTATGGGTGGCAGAGAGACAGCTTGCCAGAAGTGGAGTATTCCAAGCATCTTTATCTTCTATATAATGTCGAACTTTATAGTAAGCTTCTTTTATTAAAACGTTTTTTACAGTCAACTTGAATTTGCCCTCTGTGAGCTCAGTTATGTGCTTTGGGATTTTATTGTAAAAACGCACACAATTTCCTAGGAATGACTTATTAGTCTTCGCAAGTCTAAAACTAGGTACAGCTATCCTATTTGTAATTCTGGTATTAAAAGTGTGGTGATGATCACTATTTAACTTATATTTATGTAAATTTTTACGAACATACATTATATTTTCAAATACATATAAGGAAGGCAACGTTAATGTATTGATTTCTTTAAATAACTAGTACTATTATACTACTAATACTATTATAATACTAATATACTAGAACTAGTACTATTATAGTAGTATTTAGGGGACTATTGTAGTAGTAGGTACTACCATACTACTATAACCGTACTCAGCTACAAACGTCTGTCACTTCTGTTTAATACAAGTGAGTTTATCGCTATCTTACAAACCAGTATCTTTGCAAGATCCCACAATTTGAACGGCTCCATTATATTCTCAGATTCTAAAAGTTGCCTCCAAGCTGTTTTAGCCTATCCGTTTCGTTCAACAACCATTTTCATTTATACTTCAAATAAGACTCTGTACACTAATGTCACATGCTAGGTCAATATTAAATTATGACTGCCTGGCCATTCCGGTATACTGTGGAATGAATCAATCAATTAATGTGCTAGAAATGCTTCTAACGTAAGATCTAGTAAATGTTTTATGTAGACTCCATAGGTCGTGACATAATTTGCGTTGTTTTAATTTATTATTTTTCTATCTCTATGGATATCTTTAATATCCTATTTCTTACTAATTATATTAAATATGAAAGTATGTGAAAACTGACTGAACGGATTATTATACATCTATCGGAATTAAGATAGCTTAAATCCAGGTTTACCAACTACTGTGGCTGAATGCGCGAGCGGGCCCGCACCCCCTGCCACCAGTCGACGACGGAGGAACACCGCAGAGGTTTGGTGGGTAGGTCGCCCTCCTGGCGGAGACTCCCACACTTGCACCAGCTCTCCCCAGAGCTGGTGATCAGGGTATAAAAGCTTCCTCTGCGTAAAAAAAGGGTTACCAACTAGACAATTAATTCACTCTTCCTATGTAGCATCTGTATTTGGTCTAAGATTTAAAAATACTATTTTTAACCGACTTCAAAAAAGTAGGAGGATTCTCAATTCGACCGTAATATTTTTTTTTTAAGTGTTCGCAGATAACTTCGTCGTTTATTAACCCATTTTCATGATTCTTCGTTTTTTGATAGAGTATATTTTCGTTGTGGTCCCATATAAATTTAATCAAATTCGGTCAAGCAGTTTTTGTGTTACACTCCAAAAACTGAAAAGTGTTCATTTATATTGATGATATCATCATTGACGGTGTATCCCGTAAATAAAAAGGTCACTAAAAGGATGAAAAAAAAATTATATCAAAAAATAGAACCGACTTCTACACTAAAAAGTGTGAAATAACTTGTCGAAGTCGGTACCATGCACGCAATACTGTGATAATACTCGTAGTTACTTTCGAAGTGTCATGGTACCGACTTCAATAAGTTATTTCACACTTTTTAGTGTAGAAGTCGGTTCTATTTTTTTTATATTTTTTACAGGCGGAATGTTTGATTATACATTTGTATTTACTATAGCTCTACTTGTCAAAAAAATGGTCGAATATACTGTTTACTGGTTTGTACAGCAGTTTTTAAATCGTATTTCCAAACGCTTTCCATTTATACCTGTAAATGTCAAAGGCAACACTGATAGGTGCATTTCCCCGACATACAACAAGTTGATTATGATAGCCTGTAGGCTGTAATAATCATATCATGTACGAATAGTATACTGTAAAGCATCTACTGCCGGGAACAATTGCCCGGGCGTGGAAAGAGCGCTAAACTCTACCCGCGGGCAATGCCGGCATATACGTATATAGGTACATAATGGTACCTGCTAGATATCACAGAGTACGAAGCATTTATAATGAAAGTGTCTTATGAAATATTACAAAAAAATTTCACAAAACAAGAAGTGAGTTTTTGGCTTGATCGTTTTCACATCTGTAGCGCTATTCTTAGCTTAAGGTATTACCTACTATGCTGAAGTTTGACATCCTACGGTGTAGAAATAAAGGTTCAAATATTATATGATAAGAGTTAATCATCTAGTCATCTCATAAAAAAACATTTAGGTTTTCAATTTCAATATAATTTAATTATCATATGTATAAAGAAAAAAAGGTACCATTTTATCTTCATTTAAATCTCTTACAGTTTGAACGTCAATGTCGATGAAAATGGTAACCTTGAATGACCGTAATCAATGAAAATAAAAATATAAATACAAACTACTTTTCTTGTATTTTGCCAGAGATATTGCCACAACGTGCTAATATGCGATCTTTACTTATGATATGATCCGTAGTAAAATATTTGTAGTAGCTAGTTTTTAACGGCAGATGTAAGCTTATGTAGCGCCTTAACTCGAAAGAATTGGTAGAGTATTGCCTACAGCACCACTAACATTTGACCACTTTTCCAATATTTTGGCGGAGATATTGGCAGAACGACAAGTTGTAGTTAATGGTGATATGTGATCTTTACCATGATGTAATTTTAATATGAAAAACGGTTGTGCCTCGCTTGCAAATGCGAAGCGACAGCCGCGAGCGTTTTGCACTCTTTTTGAGAAAGACCACCGGATGTGGTTGAAACTATAGTTGGAAAGATCTGACTTATTTACGTGAGTGATTCCCGTTTTTTATATTAAAATATGTACAAACCACGTTAGTTTTCATGATGTAATTTGTGTTAGATATATGTTGGGGACTAGTATTGAGCGATAGATTTAAGCTTATGAGCGCATTAACTCGAAAAGTTTGGTAGAGTATTGCCTACAGCACCACCAACATTTTACCATTTTCCGATATTTTGCCAGAGATATCGACAGAACGACGTGTTGCAGAGTGTGGTGATATGTGATATTTACATAATACGATATAGTTTGTGTCAGATATTTGTTGAGCGAAATATATAGGCTTATGAGCGCATTATTTGACAGGCCGGTTGGCGCAGTTGGTAGCACCCCTGCCTTCTGAGCCGCTGGTCCCGGGTTCGATCCCCGGACAGGTCAAACATTTGTGTTCATGAACATGTCTGTTTGATCTGTGTCTGGGTGTGTATATGTATTAAAGTATGTATATCAGTCATCAGGTTACCATAGTACAGGCTCTGCCTAATTTGGGACCTGACGACCTTTGTGTGGATGTTGTCCCAAAAAAAAAATTACTCGAAAAGTTTGGTAGAGTATTGCCTGCAGCACCACTAACATTTTACCATTTTTTGATATTCTGGCGGAGATATTGGCAAAACGACAATGATATGTGATCTTTAGTTGTGACGTGATTTTTTGTTAGGTATTTATTGTGTCTAGTAATTAGCGGCAGATGTAGGCTTATGTAGCGCCTTAACTCGAAGAGTTTGGTAAAGGTTTTGCCCACAGGCACTACCTACAGGTATTGCCTACTGTACAGGTCTACGACAGTTGAATCGAAAAATAGTGTAGTTGACACAGTACAAAATAAATTACAATGTAATATAAACATAACAGTGGTTGGAGCAAATAACTCAAATAATTTAACTTTTTTATTTACTTTATTTGAATAAACAAAATGTGTAGAAAAGTTTACAAATAGAAAGGTCACATTAAGGACTATTAATTTAATATTAATTTATTAATAAAAAATAACTTTTATATATAGATATTTAATGGCGGTTAAAGTATTATATAAAGAATAAATAGGACATTTTCACAATACCTGGATTTAAAAACTGAGTAATTGTTATCTAAATTGAAGATGTTTTGAGCCTGGGGTTTTACGCTTAGTTTTTGGAGTAAAGTGCCAGATAAATATTATTTCATCTGTTCCCTTCTTTTTGTTTTTGTTTGTTGACTATGAACGAATACTATTCTAGTCTATTTTAAAATAAAAATGTAAACTCGATTCGTAAACTACGAGTATCGTTGTAAACGGAAGTCTGTAATATTTCGTGTCTTGATCTTTTCATTCTAGAAAGAAAGTACCTATTATTTACAACATAACAATCGCATTGTTATGAAACATTTCTGATTCCTTTGAAGCAATCAATCAGTTTTATAAAACTCGCAAAAAATCGTGCTTTTCCACGGCCCACATTTTATGAATAAGAATAACTGAGAAAAGTTCTGACTTTGAAAAGAAACAAGGCAAGGTTTAAATTGTGTATTAAATTATAAATTGAACAAAAAGTTAGCTACGGTATTTTTTACAAAGATGCCAAAGTCGTGAATGAATGAATGAGTGAGTTTCTTCGCCGATCTGTTATTTATCTCGTGAAATGAATCACGCGATGCAGTGACAGTGGGTTCATCAAAAAATTGAGTTTTTTGGAGGATTTTCATATCGTTTTCTTAAGTGCGTACGTTTTCGATACATCATCATCATCTCAGCCGTAGGATGTCCTGCTGAACATGGTCCATCTCCTTAAATTTCCAAACGGACCGGTTGGAAGCGGCCATCATCCAACGTCGTCCTGTGACTTTTATCAGGTCGTCTGTCCACCTTGTCAGTGGACGTCCAACACTACGCATGCCTGTCCGTTGTCTCCACTCCAGAACCTTCCGGCAACATTGACTATCTGTTCTTTGTGATATGTGCCCTGCCCACTATGCATCTCCTCATTTCTGATTCGATCACGTATAGAAACCCTGAACATAGCGCTCGCCAAAGGTAGTTGCGTAAATTTAATCTTACACATAAGGCCCATAGTAAGAAACCACATTTTAGTACTAAAGTCCTAGTCCTAGTCCTAGTGAACGACAGGGGTTTGAAAGCACCTACGACCTAAAAAGGGAAGATGTAGGTAGATACCACAACATTTTGGCTAACCCAGCGTCTGACGCAGCAAAGGAATTGTTCCAAATTATCAGTTGCCATAAGTAGGTGTTAGATTTAATTTTTAGTGTTAGGTTAATTTTAATTAAGTATTGTATTGTTGCTTAGTGTTAGAAAGTACGATGGGGCTGACATGTACTAATTGTACAAAAGCCTCGAAATAAATAAAGATTTAAAAAAAAGTACTAAAGTCATCACTGGTAGCACACACTAATAAAAGGATTTTGTCTGACTGAGGTATTTTGGATGAGAAGACTTCACATAGGTACTTACTTTTATCGTATTCAAAAGGATGGCATATATTTCTACATCCTTAGATAATTACAATGAAGAAAGTAGATGCTAAAGACGTAAAATATTTATCCTACGTAAATGACAAATTACACTACTGTTGCGAATACGAAATGTCTGGCATTTCCCTACCAAACGATTGAACATCTTAGCACTAGTACAATGTATTGTTATAAATGTGGCTTGTGTAATGTATGTAAAATCTCTGAGATAAAGATGTCAGGATATTTTCAGAGTTTGAAAACTATTGTGAGTATCACAAATTATACGAATATAAAGATACCGGCTATAATCACTGGGTATTTATGTCAGTTTAAGGATATTTTCATCCCGATCCAACTTGTTAGCGCTGTTCAGTGGCAATTTTAAACGTAAAATTATGTATACAATTTGGCAATACACGTATAGGGAGATGATAAGAGATAGGTAGGTACTCACTCGGAAGTCTCGGATCCAATGCAGAACGGGCCCGTTGTTATTATTCGAATATAGTTCGTATGACACCTTTATTGCCTATTTAAGCACAGTTTATAAATATTGTTTATGCAATTATGTAAATATCCACTAATTCACACGCGGACTAGCCATTTGTGTCGGCTTTCAAGATCACACTGATTGCATTTCTTCCGTATGCACTTGTATAGATGCGTGCAAAGGACAGGGGAACGGATATGTGGGTGTGTGGGAAAGAGACAGGACATAACGTCTATTGCCATTTACGAATCCCAAACAAATTACGATTTCGGCGTAAACATCCCCCTCGGCTTGAGAGGCCGTAGGCCTTCAAACAACGCATGCAAATTTTAAGGTCACTCCATTGTACCTATCTACGCATATATTAATACTTAAACGATATTTCATTGATTATTTTGTTAACTATTATCACTAAATAATTTATACAAAGTAAATTTAAGCAGAAGTGGACTGTATATTTTATATTTAAATTTATTGAGTTGGTAAGGGGTAGACCTTTACCACAGGCCTTCTATAGAGACCAGTTTTCGTACGGACATCCACTACTCTTACAACGCCATCCTTGCCTGGAAAAGTGCGCTCAATCACTCCTAGCGGCCAGTTAAGGGGGGCACTGTTATCTGACTCTAGTAAAACAACAGTCCCGGTTTGGATAGAAGGATTAGACTTCGTCCATTTGTTACGCACTTGAAGAGTGTGAAGGTATTCGATTTTCCATCTTTTCCAAAACGACTGGACGAGATGATCTACCACACGTTTCCTTCGCAAAAGGTTAACCTTTTCATGGGATAAATCTTCGAAAGGAAGCGATTTAAGGGGTGTATGCACTAGGAAGTGCGCTGGGGTTAGCGCCAAAGGCTCGGCAGGATCACTGCTTAACACTGAAAGGGGACGTGAATTTAACAATGCTTCTATTTGGGTAAGCACGGTCGACATCTCCTCATACGTTAGCAACTGGTTTCCTACAATTTTTGCTAATATCCCCTTCACGGAGCGAATATTTCCTTCCCAAATGCCACCATGGTGTGGCGATGATGCAGGATTTAGCGCGAATGTGATCCGATTTTCGCGAAGTTCGTTGGCAAATTTGTCGTGGTACTCCTCCGAATCAAGTAAACGATACATGTTATCCAAATAGGACTTCGCACCAATGAAATTAGTGCCCCGATCCGAGTATATAACACTCACAGGACCGCGCCGAGATAAGAAGCGCTTGAAGGCATTCAAGAACGATTCTGTACTAAGGTCGGAGGCCAATTCTAAATGTACCGCTTTAGTAACCAAGCATATGAATAAGCATATGTAGGCTTTAGTGCTGCGTACGCCTCGTCTATGGTGTGGAACAATAGACAGAGGCCCTGCGTAATCAGTTCCGCAATGGCAATAGGCCTTGGCTTCAGTAACCCGGCATGCTGGAAGGCTAGCCATTATGGGAAACTTATTCACAGGTCGCGTTTTGAAACATATATTGCATTTTTGCACCCTACTTCTAACTATGTTGCGAGCCGCCATAATCCAATATTTTTGCCGCAGGAGCGACATTAAAAGCTGCGGTCCAGTGTGCAAGTTTTTGTGGTGATAGTAGTCAATAATTAAGTTAACAACATGATCACTACGTGGAAGTATAATCGGGTGTTGACTGTCATATCCAATCATGGCATTCGTCAGACGTCCGCCAACACGCAGTACGCAATTTTCTTCATCATAAAACGCATTGAGTTTAAGAAATGCGGGTGGCAAAACCATTCCCGCTTTAGCTTTGGCAATTTCATTAGCGAAATAAACGCTTTGAAGATTCCGTATTATCATTAGTTCCGCATATTCTAGATGAGAAACTTCAAATTTAATGGGCAGTTTTTTGATAAATCGTAATACATAGATTACTATCCGGAGCAATTTATTCCATGATGATACCCGATTAGCGAGTTCATAAAGAGGTGGTAGTGGCGCTGACGCTAATTCAGTAGTCGTCATCACATTCACCTTAGCTTCAGGAATATCCTCTCCAATACTAATATCTGAATTAAGTGGCCAATCAGATCGGGGTTCATAGGCGAACTTTGGACCATTGAACCATGAGGGGTGTGCGAGTAACTGAGCAGGTGTCAATCCCCTACTCAGACTATCGCTTGAACAATTGGCCTTACCAGCAATGTGGAAGAATCGACTGGGGTCAATTTTCTCTTGAATCTGCGATACTCTATTTGCAACGAACGTCTGCCAACGAGATGGCACAGCACGAATCCAAGCGAGAGCTACTTTACTGTCAGTAAACGCATAAATGGAATGTGCTGATATTGAGTACGTGTCTATTACCATTCTAATTAGTTTGGCAAGAATTAAGTTTGCGCAAAGTTCGAGCCGAGCAACAGTGACGACTGATTTTGACGGCGAGACCCGTGATTTGGCGCAGACTAGGTTCATCACGGTTTTATCCTGTTTCGGGAAATATACGTGCATGTACACTACTCCCCCGTAAGCAACCTCCGAAGCATCGGCCATGCCTATAATAGAAATGACGCAATCATCTGTAACTCCGACATGACGCGGCAATTTAATATTTTGCAGTAACGGCAGTTCTGCTTCGAATTGTTGCCACAGATCAATAATATGCAGCGGAGGGTTCTCGTCCCAATCGACATGCTCATTCCAAAGAGCTTTGACAATTAATTTGGCCAGAAGTGTAACTGGAGCTACTAATCCTAATAAATCCCATAAACGGGCAATTGTGGAAAGTATGTTTCGCTTAGTACACTGGCGCGATTGCGAACTGACGCTGAACGTGAATACGTCTTCGGCAGGTACCCAATGCAGTCCTAATATTTTTAGCTGGTCGGCGGGGCTGAATTCTACGGTCTCAGAAACACGCCGTTCAGGAGGAATACTTGCCATCACTTCCGACGAATTGCTCGAGAATTTTACTAAATCGAACCCTCCAGCGGCAAATAACTTTATCATCTGATCGGATAATGCAACACCGTTCTCAACTGATGAGCAGCTCGTGGCAAGATCATCCATATATATGTCCTTTTCCGCGACGCGCGCTGCAATCGGAAACCTCTCACGTTCATCACTAGCCAGCTGCTGCACAGTACGCACGGCCAAAAATGGGCTGCAGCGGAGACCAAAGCTAACGCGAGTCATCTCATAAATTTGAATCTTGGCATTAGGATCAAATCGGTACAACAGTCTTTGAAAACGCCAGTCATTTTTATTCATTAAAATGCGCAAATACATTTGACGTATATCAGCACTCAATGCAATAGGCAGCAATCTAAACTGCAATAATATTTTAAATAAGTCGTTTTGTAAGTTGGGCCCGGTATGCAAAATTCCGTTTAAAGAATTACCGTTGGTAGTCAAACTACTCCCATCCAAAACAACGCGTAAACGAGAAGTTTTCTTATCCTCACGCACGACGCCGTGATGAGGTATTACATAATGCGGTTCAATAAAAGACGCGACACTATTATCAATCGGCTTTAAATAACCCTTGTCTAAATATTCCATGAATATATTGTCGTACTCCTCTTTAATAGATGGATCAGATAACAACTTACGCTCGAGTGATAAGTACCTACGCTCCGCACGGTCCATTGAGTTACCTAAACAAGATGCATTTTTCTTAAAAGGCATAGAAACAATATACCGACCGTCATTTTTGCGGCGCGTATTATTGACGTAGTGTTCCTCGCATTCTACTTCCTCAGGTGATAATAAATTAATCGAAGTTGGGACTTCCTCAAGTTCAAAAAATCTACTCACATTATTATTAAGCGATTCACTCACAGTACAATATGTGCGAACCATGTTGCAAGTGGGATTAATCACCGGCGCTTGACCTACGACAATATAACCTAGCAATGTTTCTATAGCTACAGGTTCACCAGGTGCGCGCGATATTGTTTTCGGGCGCAAAATGCGTGCGAACAAATCCGACCCGAGTATCATGTCTATAGACGCAGGCGTAGCGAAACGGCTGTCCGCTAACGGTATATTTTGTAAATAATCAAGTTGACCAATGTCTATTGCGGAGACCGGTAATGCGTCAGTAATCTTACTAACCACCAACGGCTCAATCGTAAATTTAACCTCATCATCATGCCGTGACCGAAGAGTCAAACACGTTACCCCTTCAATCGGGTTAGTGACGTCACCGATACCCGAGACATATTTATTCGAATTAGGGAATAGAGGTAATTTTAAGCGATCAACACATTCTCGAGAGATTATGTCTTTCTGTGAGGCACTATCAATTATCACTCTAATTAAAGATACATTACCCAAATCGTCAATAAAATGACATTGTGCGGTACCTAATAAAACCGAAGTTACGGGTTTAATATCCGATGTACTAGTAACATCACTCCTGCAGCTAACAGAACACAATGAAACCGCTTTATTGACACTGCATTGTTCAGAGCGAATCTCAGGTGAACTGTCAATTGCTGCCGTCGAAACTTCACCTTTATTGACAAAAGTAGTATTTTTTCGATTTAATCCAGAAGTACCGTTACGCGGCACGAAATTCCTATTTATCGAGGAATCACTGTTAGTAAAGTGCAATAAATTATGGTGTCGACGATTACACGTTTGACACTTGTTATCTGTATTGCATTCAAGCAGCGTATGTTTATCACTAAAACAATTAACGCATAGCTTATTTCGCTTTATCAACGCAAATCGCTCGTAAGGAGACTTTGCCAGGAATGAAGGACATTGGACCAATTTACTGTGGTCATTATTCCTACAACAAACACATTTAACGTGATCCTGAACGCTCACAAAAGCCTTAACGTTGACATTATTATTATTTGAGCGTGACCCCGACTTATCTGCCGACTGATTGGCGCTCGCATATTTAGTATTTTTACCAAACTGATTAGACGACCTTGCATTGGCGATGTTGCATGAACGTTGCAACACATGCGCATAATTACGTATAAAACCAATGAACTCAGAACAAGTAGGCATTTTACTTGAATTACGTCCATTATCAGTTAACGACATCTCAAACGCGTTCACAGTTTCTATATTAATTTTCTTGCAGCCGATATGAATTAATAATAAATCCTCTACACTATTAATTTGCAGCTGTTGTAATGCTGAAGTAAGTGAGGAAAACTTATCAATAAAATCTTCCAAGTTAGCGGGTGAATTGGATGTGACTACGGGAATATTCATCAACTTATCCACATACGAAGTGGCTAACAATCGTTTGTCGTTATACTTATTCAATAAGGTATCCCAAACTACCCGATAATTTTCTGCCGAAGGTAAAATTCCGGAACAAGCCTGCAGCGCCTTACCCCGTAAACAGCTGATTAGATAACGTATTCTCTGCCCGTCATCCAATTCTACATTTTCGTGAATGACCGTGCGAAAAGTCTCATAGAAAGTAGACCAGCTTTCTAAGTCACCAGAAAATGTAGCTAACTCCAATTTTGGAAGTCGAGTATTATTGTTATTTCTATGGCTCAACTCACAGCCCGAATTATTTTTGGTGTCTTTAGTTTTATTTAACTCATTTATTTTGAATTTAATTTTAGTATATAGTTGTTCAAATGCAATTAAGGATTTATACGACGTTGTGCCCTTGTCAGTTGACGTAGTTTCATATGCACAACGTTCTTCCAAAGCCTCATTGTAACTTTTATGAATTGAGTCAATGGTAAAACTATTGGCTAAAAATGACGTAACTTCATCGGCATTTTGATTGTCAAGTGATAACATTTGGTCATAAATAGACTGAACAAGTTCGAAATACACAGACATCTTATTCTGAATTCGAAATAATTCTCTTTCCGATAGATTTAGGGTCTCTTTAGCGTCCCGTTGTGCCTTAGCCATTGTGACTAATTTAACTATCTAATATTTACCTATAACTAA
The DNA here is from genome assembly GCA_917880725.1 of Selenia dentaria. Taxonomy (NCBI): domain Eukaryota; kingdom Metazoa; phylum Arthropoda; class Insecta; order Lepidoptera; family Geometridae; genus Selenia; species Selenia dentaria. The sequence goes on from OU862894.1 coordinate 26,584,481, forward strand.
CTTATTTGAAGCGAATCAGGTATGTAGATAAGTAAAGCACATACGAGGTTAGCGCATAGTTAACTCATAAGAAGTCAACTATAACAATGGCGCTAGCCGCCTTTTCTCAACCACGTGGATGCACGTGTATTAATTTTACGTAATTACCGAAAACCCGGTGGTGAAGGACCATAAAAAATGTTAGCGCTGTTCAGTGGCAATTTTAAACGTAAAATTATGTATACAATTTGGCAATACACGTATAGGGAGATGATAAGAGATAGGTAGGTACTCACTCGGAAGTCTCGGATCCAATGCAGAACGGGCCCGTTGTTATTATTCGAATATAGTTCGTATGACACCTTTATTGCCTATTTAAGCACAGTTTATAAATATTGTTTATGCAATTATGTAAATATCCACTAATTCACACGCGGACTAGCCATTTGTGTCGGCTTTCAAGATCACACTGATTGCATTTCTTCCGTATGCACTTGTATAGATGCGTGCAAAGGACAGGGGAACGGATATGTGGGTGTGTGGGAAAGAGACAGGACATAACGTCTATTGCCATTTACGAATCCCAAACAAATTACGATTTCGGCGTAAACACAACTATTAATTTGAAGATGGCGGGAAATAACCAAAAAATACTGTCATTAATTTCTTTAATTTTCCTATAATTGTGTTTCAGGTGGGCATCAGTAATAACTGGTGCTACTGGAACACAAGGGCACTTGCCCTACCACAAATTACACCTTCGCCGAAAACTTAAGCTTAAGGTAGGGGTCGATCCAGCAGGTGTCGAGTTGGCGGCCAAGCCTCATTACCTCCTGGGCTATCACCGTCCAGGTCTACAATGAAGATCCTGTGGACAGATCCACAATCATCACACCATTGTAGACCTGGATATATTAAACTTTACTAAGATGACGGTTTTATAATGACATCCTGTCATTTACAAATCACAGTATCAACGAATCACACCTCTCTAATGAGTTTTATACCATTGACTGACAGACTGACAGACAACGCACAGCTAAGGTAAATCGTTAGTCGTAGAGACTTAAATATTGGAAAGTTTTTGAAAAATTTTGTCTTCGATGTGATTATTTTTCAAATTGTACTTATTACATCTCTAGATGTAATAAGAAAAGTTTTTTCGAATTCCTAAGGGGAAAAATGGGTGAAAACGTTTGCGTGAAAGTCTTTAGTTTTTGAACTTATACATGTAAATATTTTTGTATAGGTAGTTCATTTAAAATAAAAAAAATATTCCTTTAGATTTTTGCACAGGGATGACGAACGGCCGATCCCAATAGTCTATCTATCCACAGTTTTCCTTACTACGGATAGGTTTTTGACATATCGTACATACAAATAGTGTCAAATATCTATCTCTAGTAAGGTAAACCGGCAATAGATAGGTTATTGGTACCGACCGTTGGGGGTAAAATGGAGGATAAAACTTTGTATAGAAAATTTACTTTTTAACTTATTGCTGTAAAAAAATTGTATTTAGATAGTCATTCAAAATAACTCTATGCGGACAAAGTCGTGGGCAAAAGTTAGTATTACTATTAAGTAAGTGACAAGTACCCCATCCGTGATACTAGGTCGCAAACAAAAAGTTTTAGAATCGCGTCAGATAACTAACTAAAATTAAAGACTAATAAGATGCTGTACGCCAACTGACTGACATCTGGATAATTGGCTAATTAAACTAACCAACACTAGCGTCTTAATTATTTAACGTCAACGTTTGATTTAGCTCATGGTAGCGTCGTAAGTCAAATGAAGCTATTAGATACGATGCTTGAAGGTATTCTTTATATTTATATGTGATACTAGTAATTAATTAGAGTTTGAACACTATCGTGATTATCACACATTATACTAATATAAAGATACCGGCTGCACTCACTTGGTATTCTGTCGGTTTAAGTGCGCGACGCGATCTCCAAGCGTGAACACTCCCTGAAGAAGAACCTCATATACGTCGAAACGTCTTCAGATCTCTGTATGGGCGTGTATCTGGGCTCTTAATACAAACGGGCGACATAATACAAAGTGAGTATAATCGGTATATTATTATAAGTAATTAACTAATTAAAATTACGACGTTTACCATTTTCTACCGACTTCCAAAAAGGAGGAGGTACTGAATTCGACTGTTTTTTTGTTTGTTACTTCATAGCTCTCGATAGGGTGAACCGATTCTCGAAATTATTTGAAAGCTGGTGCTTCCTGTGTGGTCCCATTTAAATTTCATCAAATTCAGTCCATTATTTTTTGAGTTACACTCCAATAACTGAACAGAATAGAATGAATCGGTTATAATTTTTCAAATTGTACTTGTTAAAAGTATGAAATCCCTACACTATGTGTAACTTATCTACGCATGACACTTTAATTATATAGATCTAGATAAGTAGATAAATAAATACTTTTAAAAATACAATTCAATAGATTTATTCTAGCAGATACTCGTACATAAAACAAGACAAGACTAAAAATCCAAATACAAGCCTGCACGTTTATATTGTTTCTAACTTTTTATGTGTAAGTATTGTTGCTAGTATAAGATTGGGTATATAAATTTGAGCTACGTAATTAAGACAAATATTATTCTGTAACTCTGACTGTACCGTTCTGGGCTCTATGGTGAAGGTTTCGAGTCTGGAGTAAAAACATGTGGGCTTAGCACTAATAGTTAGCAGCCATCGCATGGGGTTACGAAGATAAATAAATAATCTTAGTCAACGGTCATAACATGCTTGTATACTATTAGTTTAGACATATGATTTACTTAGTGTCTTACCATTTATATAGGCATGAATGAAGCTATATAAGAACCTGTAATAAGCCTTATGATATCTCACATTATACCTATTATTTCATAGTATTAGTTCAGATTGTTGTTTAAACATATATTGAATAGTTTGTAGACTAGACAATAGCGTTAGGCACAAACCTGTGTGGCTTATGAATGCTATGTTATATAACTTCTAATATGTATGTATTTTTAATTAGGTAGATAAATAAAAAAAACTACTTAAGTGTAACGTAACGTGTCGTTCACGTAAAACTGTACTAACTGTCATTTATCTAGGGCAACTGTGACACAGATGACACATAGTTTGTACGCCGAAGCGTGACGTTTGTTATACGAATGCTTTTTCACAAATTGTACTAATCGCAAACCTTTGCATTTATTTTGTGCCTCAATGCATTTCTATATTCATTTATTATTCTTGTTCTTAACACAGTCTAAACTCATCCAAAAAGCACGCATAAACAAAAAAAATACTTGAAAAAAAATACTTTGTTAAATGATAAATAATTTAACAAAGTATAAAAAAAAAACATCTTGGAATATTATGTGCGCTACCAACGTGTACGTTTTGTGATTTCTTGTTATTGGTTGAAAAATATGAACATAAAACGTCAGTCAAATCGAAAACATCGATGCAGCGGCGGCATCTAGCGTGGGAACAAGATGCATTACCGGCTTCGGCTGTAACCTATTTTATATAAGGGCATCTTCACGAGTTTCGTTAGACTAACGAAAGTGCACAAGAACAAAGACCAATTTAGACGAGAGTCTTAAACCAGAGCACGCTGGTTTTGTTAGCTGTATGTTGATCTTGAGATGTAGGGTACCAGTACTGTGTTACAAGTATTTAGAAAAGGTTTAGGGTCGTAGATATATATATTAACTGAAATATGGAAATTGGATCGTGAGTGTTGTTTTAGTGAGCGTTGATATTTGATTAGTGAAGCTATACGATTTATTAGTCCAGGCGGTTTTAATAAATACTCACATAAGTTAGCACATAATATTTACTATACAACACGCCTATAGATCTTAAAATGTTGTAATGATTCGAATATTAATCTTAGGTTGTATTATTTTTCAATAAAATATAAATCATTAATAAAATAAAATATATAAAGGCGAAAAGGATATTTTTACATAATAATTTTGTGTATAGTTTTAGGTAATTAGATACGTGTTTTAAAAATATTAAATTATTTTCTTTAAAAACGGCATTGTAAGGAGTCTGGCAGACCGCTTGAAGCAGACTGCAACCTACCGACGTTGGTTGGCAATTGCCACCTGATATTTTAATATATTATTTTTTACAATTTTATTTTATTCTATTTTTATTGTTTTTTTATGGATCATGAATCTGAAATAAAGTCTTATTATTATTATTATTATTATTATTTAAAGCAAGCTTTTATATTATTCAATCACTTTAGTAACAAAACTATGCTTGCTTATCTATTTGCCTTACCCACGTCATCTAAAAGGGATTAAGTTATATTTTTGTAACAAAGCGGCCTAGGATTCTAATATAATTTTCTCAGGTCTCTAACTCTTACTTTTCTACCGACTTCTAAAAATGAGGAGGTACTCAATTCGACTGTTTTTTATGTGTGTTACCTCATAACTTTCGACTGGGTGGTGGATCGATACTCAAAAGTATTTTTGTTTGAAAGCTGATGCTTCCCGTGTGGTCCCATTAAATTTTTATCAAATTCGGGCTAGTAGTTTTTGAGTTAATTCATTATCTGAATAGAAATGAAGTCGGTTTAATTTTTTTCAAATTTTACTTGTATTTCTTACGCTCGGGGATACCTAAGCATATTGAATGGGAAGCTGTATTTTCCTTCTTCACTACGTTTCAAGGTTTTCCATCAACCTTGGCAAATATCCTTTAACTGCACGCATTTGTGCAACACTTCTCAAGTGCAACAAGCAACATGCTACTTCTGACCGATTCAGTGCTGTACCACTATTATCGACAAGTCAAAACTTAAATGCTGTTATAGCTTCCACATTCCCGAGTCGTGTTTCACTTGTTAACTACACTTCCATGTTTTCCATCAACCTTAGCAAATATCCTTTAACTGCATGCATTCGTGCAACACTTCTCAAGTGCAGATAATTAAGTAACATGTAACTGCTGACCGTTTCAGCGTTGTACCACTATAATCGCCAAGTGAAAACTTCGCTGGTTTCCCACGCCACACCACAAAGGCGGCTAATAATTTTAGTCAATTTTCCAATATCAGTGTAGAGGAGGTGTGTGATAGAAGCGGTAGCGATAGTGAGTGCTTCAATATAATTCAATCTTATTCTTGTTTTTGCAATTCGTAAATTGTTGCAAATATGATCTAGAATTTAGATTATGTTTGCAACATTTTGATTCTCAATGTTAACATTTTTGATGTAAGTAATAAATTTGACTTTCAGATAAAGTAAGCAGCATTTGAACATACGACGTTTTACTAAGGCTATAAAACAGACCCTGAAAGTAATATCAGAACAGGAACTAACATAATATATGTACACGAACAGAAGTTAGTTATCTTCTGAATGACTTTACCGATTTGAATAATTCATTTTTTGTTTTGGTCGCTCTGATACAGGGATGGTTCATTAATTTTAAAAAACATCTTCACCTTCACCCATCATCATGCAGGTGAAACCGCAGGGCGCAGCTAGTTTATAATAATTATCAAAAAGTTTCTCGAAGTTCATGATTTAATTTCCAGTAACAGCTATGGGCTTTTGCTTCTCTAATCTTTGAGTTGGCTTGGTACAAAAAAAGCTACTTTTTTACCACCAGTGAGGAATTGTTACTTATTCTGGCTCAGATTTTCACTAGTGGTAGAATTCAAAATGTTTTCACTATTGGCGTGGAGATGGGAGGGCTTTACTTTATTTGATCAGATGAGAAACAGAAGTTTCTGCTTACCACTGGTGGCAAAATGTCACTGTTCTAAGCAGTTTTTCTGTCTATTAAGTTCTTGTCTACCGACTTCCAAAAAGGTACCACCTGGTACTCAATTCGACTGTACTTTTTTTATGTTTGTTACCTCATCACTTTGGACTGGGTGAACCTGTTCCGAAAATTATTTTATTGAAAGCTGGTGCTTCCCGTGTGGTCTCATTTAAATTTCATTAAATTCGGTCGAGTAGTTTTTGAGTTGCACTCCAATAACTGAACAGAATGGAAGTCGGTATTACATTTTTCAAATTGTACCTGTTTCCTTTCACGTTGATAATTTGATTGACGTTTTAGGAAAAAATATCTATCACGTCACTTACAAGTATAAAAATAATACAGTAGAATACATCTTACAGATTCCCTTTTTACACCTCAGTTCAATTTTGAACGTGTGCCATAAACTGTGGCGGTTGTAAAATATTTTTGGATTATTTGGTTGCACGCTACTCTTAAGTTTTCTGACCATGCACCAAGGATAGCTTAGAAACCGCAACAGCATATCGGCTGCATGCACAACACGGGCCTCGCATTACGTATGGGTAACGAAACTATGGTCTTATGGCGTATACGTTTGCTCTATAAATTATAGTAGTATCAGTTGCATATCTATACTATAGGAATAAGTGTTATTATCGCGTATGAAACCGATATAGCCGGTTCAATAAGCAAGTTTCGAATAGAAGTCTACTACAGCAACTTGCGCTGTGTTGACCGACACAAATGATTACAAGGATAGCATAATGTGTGACAAATTTGGACGCTGTCGGCACAAGAGATTTATTACACTCTTTGGTTATTTTATATTTTAAAATACCTATAACAATCTTCAGCTTGATCCTTGTCTGACTGTCATACTGTACATTATACCTGTTATACTTACTCATCTTCATCGTGGTTTCAATCCGCCGTTGCCCTAAGGTAATCTTATCATAACAATTTATTTGCATGTTGCAATATTTGTAAGTTAGCATAGAACCTTTTTTTTTTACGAGGTGGAAATCTTATTAGATACCCGGACACTATGGGGAGCGTCCGGGTTATGTGGGACTTTCCACTAAAACCAATGGCCTTCTTCGATGTCTTATTGATGACCCCAGGATCTCCATTGGAACGCACTGGGACCATCAAGACATATTGCCCTTTGGCTCAACTCTGAGAGCATTTCGCATCTCCTTCTTCCAAGAATGGCACGGTTGGCAATTGCCACATCATGACGCCGTCTTCCTCGAGCTCGTTGATGAGATAGTTAGTACCCCCAACTATACCCGAGCTCTTAGGATCCCCTTTTAGTCGGCTCTTACGACAGGCAGAGGTTACGTAACCCTATTCTTTAAAAACCCGGGCTTACAGGGATTGTAAGAAACAGTGTTCATTATGTTGCGGTTCAAATAAATAAAATAAAAAATAAATAAATAACACAAAATAAAGACATATGTAATACATTGCTAAAGTTTTATAGTATTCAATTAGGCTATACTTACATAATAGTAAGTATGGTAAATCGTCGATGTCGTGTTTCTGTATAAATTAATCATTGGAAAAATTTATTGTCCTGAATTGCTCGAAAAAGTATAATTTAACTTTTTTTTATTCCACGTTCTAGCAGCCGTCTCCCGTTTAGCCTCGTTTCTTGCCGCACTAATTATATTGAGAATTGTCCTATGCATCGTATGTGCTCATCTTATAACAAAGTGTGTAGTGATAATAATCTAGATATATTTAGTTCTACTGCCGTTTTCTTTAAACGCCAACTACTTTATAAATTTAAATAACTCTGTTTTATGTAATGCTCTTAAATTATTTTTTATTAATAATATATTTTAAAGCATAGTGTACCTAATGATGTTTGCATTGCAATTGCATGTAGTGTTCACTTCGAGAAGGCCGTTAACTTGTAATCATCGTGGATTACCATCATGGCAATCTATTTTTTTTCCCTGTTCAAATTTATGTGTAACGTCTAGTTTTGTGGACCTAATAAAAATACTTACTATTAAACCGTATTATTGTATCGTGGAACAGCAATTGCAAATCTATATTCAACTGTTGGTCTGCATTCGAATGATTCTTTTGTTTGTCTCTACAGATAGTCTGTGTCCGTATAGATAAGTATTGAAAAAAAAAATGAAAATATTTATAGTCAAAAAACAAACTCATATATTCAATGTTTCATTACAAACTTGCTAACCCTGCGGCTTTGCTCGCATACGTGTGAGATCACAGTTGATGTTCATTTTAAGTCAAAAAACTTTACTGGTGAGCTCTAGATGTTTCCACTGATACGAAATGTTAATCTGATGGTTAGAATGCGAGTAATACTTACCTAACAAATTAAAAGGTCTTTTTCAAATCCACTTGTAAATATTTTATTTAGCAAAAAGGACATATATAAAATATTAACCATGTTCAAATCTTGTTCAATCAATTAAACTAATAAACCCGAAATCGGTAATAATTCGGCTATTAGCAGTCAATAAATTATTTCAAATTTCAACAATGATTCACATGTTTATCAATGGACAAATACAGTGAAACTTGGTCAAATGGGACTTGGATAAATGAGAAACCTCTATTAATGAGAATTGCCATGAGGTCCCGGTACTTTTTCATTCAAGTTCAAATATATTTATTTCAGGCAAATAACCCCATAAAGCGTACAAATAATAATACAATAAAATATATCTTGAGTAAAGTCCAAAAATACAAATATGTTCAATAAATTACGTGCACAATAAATTGCAATATTCCGATACTTACAAAATAAAAATTAAATGTCAATAATACAATAATGCAATGTCGAAATTATATAAAATTATGTCCAATTAGAAATACAATATGTCAGATAAATAAGTTTCTACGTTAATTATTATTATATACAATACCCATGTCTAATAAATAAATAATCAATACCTTTGCATCGGTACTGCGACATGTTTATCACAGCAATGCCGAAGTCAAGCACAATCGATCCTGCGTGCAATCATCGCCAATTACCTCTATTAATGGGACTTTTCAAACCTGGTTAAGTAAATGAGATCTGATTTCTAGGATTTATTCGATGTTTACCTTTATAGTTGGGACTCTGTAACTCAATTCCCTCTTTAAATGTGACAGATTAATCGGATTGGGACAGGTTTTGACACTTTTGTTTACAAACATTAGAATGTCTTTCGCACATGCTTTGTTTGTTAGTACTATCTCAGGTTTTGACCTAAAAACAAGGGACTACTCTCCCTCTAAAAATGGAATAGCCATACATTTCAACCTCTACTCGTATAAGCGGGAGCCTCTGTAAATGAGAAATATAATTTTAAAACTGCCTAATTGGAAAACTGGATTAATGAAAATCCTCAATAAATGGTACAACATTCTTGGTCCCTTGCGCGGTGAAACGCGTTTGTGAGCTTTTATAAAATACTAGCTACGTCCAGCGACTTTACCTGCCTGGTGGTGGAAAGGTGATGTTTTATTTGTTAACCATCCCTGTATCAGGGTGACCAAAACAAAAAAATATTATTTAAATATGTAAAGTCGTTCGGAAGTTAGTAAGTTTCACTCATGTTTATTCTGCTTGTAGTATATTATAAAGTAGTATAGGGTAGATCCCAATTTTTTGTTACTTGTATATTACACTAGCGACTGCCCACGACTTCGTTCGCGTAATAAGCTCGGTCTTCGGTCTCGCTATAACCTCCGATCTTTAATGTTTTTTCTTTTATAAGAACCTTTTCCTGACTATAATGACCACAATTAAAAAAGAATAAGCGAAATCGGATAAGCCGTTCTTAAGTTATAGCGTTACCATGAAAAATAGGGGTTCATTTTTATATAGATAGATAGATTTAGGTCGTTTGCTCTCAAATTGTATCTGGCCTGACGTTTGGTTGAGACGACGGGTGACTGAAATGCTGGCGCCTACTTTGGCCAAAAAGTTAGCATTGACATTTAACATTTCCCCCCGCCATTAGGCTTATATAGATTAGTTTTTATTTTTACTTTTATTCATCCATCTCCCCGCGGTTTCACCCACGCGGTGATGGATGATGATGATGATGAATCTTATATAGCCTATGTTACTCAAGGTGAATGTAGCTTTACAATGTTGAAAGAATTTTTGAAATCGGTCCAGTACTTTTTGAGCTAATTCGTTACAAACATACATACATACAAATCTTCCTCTTTATAATATTATAGTATAGATATAGATTTAATTTGGTGGTTGGTTTAAACTAAAAATAGTTTCTGGGTTTCATTCTGAATATAGCCTTGGCCAGAACTCGATACTACCCCCTAACTACTAAGTAAGTATACCTTTTCAAGCGTCACTACGCGATTGAACTACGACCTGCATATCAAATGAACGCTCATTGTGATTGTGCTAATGAGATTCCATCTGCATTACGAATGTATCAAGAATAATAATTAATAATTTAATTGCATAAAGGATCTTGAATGATGTTTAATTCAATTCAATTCGTTTATTTATTTCAACCATCAGTCATATTAGCATGTTAAATAATCTTAAAAAATTAAATTACACAAAATTAAATTTAAACATCATCATATTAACATAAATCATATAAAGTTAGAAATAAAACAAATAAAAAAGTCAATAATTAGTATATCCACTTAATGATAATGATTAGCCTGCCTCTGTGTCATTTGTTTGTTCGTCAGTGCATGAACCATTGAACAATGGTTTATGTACTGACAATCAAACCTATTCGCAAATACGTTTAGTATGATGTTGGAGCTGGCCCGGAACCTGCGCCCCAGGGAAGTGCATCGCTTCCGCATCGTCGTGTAGAAACAGTCGACACGGGAGTCCGCGAACATCCCTGATGCGCTACAGTGCCGGGGCAGCCCCATCAGCACCCTAAACGCATTATTGTACTGCACACGAAGGGTGCTGTACTGCTTCTGGGTATACGACACCCACAGGCCACCCGTGTACATAGACGTACAAAATGCTCTGAAAAGAGTGATTTTGACGGCTCCGGAGCATCGAGAAAACCTGCGAGCAATCATATTAGACCTCACAATTATACACCTTAATAATAAATAAACTTTTAAATTAATAAACTTAAAAAAAAACTTTTTATGTTCATAAGAACCACACTCGAGACCTGTTTGAGTTTGTAAGCTTAAGTCTAAATAAGTGTCTATATCGTACGCATGCTTTGAGTTACAATCCAGGTCAGATCAAAATTATTATGTGCTCCTTCTGGATCATTTATGCATATCTATATGGTCGTAACTTGTTTTGTGTACCTAATAAAACAAAAAAAAAACAAAATATAAGCTAATTAAAAATAAATATCACGTGAGGTGTGTAGTTTGTCCTGCAGAATAATTAAATTGAGTCTATTAATCCTTCCTATACCGTGATAATTAAAACAAAAGATTTATGAATGAAACTGACGTCGGCCGACGGATCAATGCCGTTCTAAAGTAGCGTGTAGATGGCTGCGCACAAGCGTATTTAGGGTCTCAACCGAGGTAAGCGGCGGGGCGCGGGGCGGGCTAGTGATGTGGCCCCTTTTTGCAAGGTGCTATTGATTTAAATCGACATTTATTGATCGATAATCACTCGATTATCTAATTATTAAAATATAACTTTTCAAATGATAATATGAAGCAACGTTAATAGGTGGGATTGCCATATTTGCCAGGACCATTTAGGACTGCCAGTAAATAAGAATTATTTTTATTCTTGTTTATTTTAAAGGTTTTGTCCATTTGTGGTTTTTAGCGGAGCGCAGCTAGTATCTAACATAGATAAGAGACTATTTTCAAAAGTCAAAATCATTTATTCAATTTAGGCATCAAAGACGTACTTATGAACGTCAACTTTTCATTATAATGTACTTTAAAGACTCTACCGCCGCGTCCCAAAATATATAGAGCCCACCGAGAAGAAGCGGCAAGTATTATATAATCAAGTATTATATTAAGTATATATTGTCTCATCTAAGTGTCTACAGGTAACGAATATGTACTACATCTACACACAAACAAACATTCTTAGTTATGATTTTAGGTAAAGTAACATAGGAAAGAAAGCATCCGAGTTATAGAAATAATTTATGATGTAGAACCTAAAAATACCAATTAAATAATCAGATATGTTATTGTCTCTCTGTTAGATATCCTTTCATAAAAAAAAAAAACTTAAAACTTAAACGCAACTATACTATCTATCGGACTTAATAACATGTAGCATTAAATTAAAACTATTGACCGAGCGAGTGCGAAGCACGAACGAAACGTCTCTCCAATAACTTGGACAAAATTGCTTTCATATGTCTGTCTGTCCGGAGGTCCGCAAATTCACATCTGTATACAGGTCGCGTTTCTCAACCAATTGTCGTGAAATTTTATGAGTTCAATAATTTTATATTTTTTTGTTGATTCAGTATATGAAAAATTTCCAACATAGGTATAATGATTTCATAGGTTTTTAGTATCCTAAAATGAAACTAGATCAATGGCTCCATAAAAACACTATAAAGACTTGCATACCAAGATGTGAGATTGTTTTAAGTCCGCGGTGAATATTTATTCAGTTCAAGCTGCGCAAAGACATAATCGCAAAGTCGACTGTTCACAGAGCCACTAGTAAATATCATACAATAAATAAGTATCAAAATTTTCTACATCGAATTTATTCATCCGATTCTAGTGCTCATCATTCGACTAGTGAAAACACTTATACCTCATCACTATTCGCATGGCCTGATGTTGAAAACGCCGATCATGTGTCTCAGTCACTCGTATACGTTTGGCGCATGATTGTTACTCTTTCTCCCGGGCGGTACACTCTTTAACAGAAATATTAGTTTTTCGGTTGATTTTGTGGATATTTTTGTTATTGATGTTTTCATATTTAAGTTTGTAAAGTTTAGTTCGTATTATATTTCGGTTGTTGTTTTTGTTAAGTATTATTTATTTTTGTTAGGTTAATTTGTTATCAGTAGTTTAGTACGCGGAATGCCACGGTGCAATGTAGTTTTACGCCGCCGCCGGGCAAGAAAAACAATACGTGCTTAAAAAATAAACACATTAAGTTACTAACGTGAGAGTTATACAAAACGGTATGGTGTTATCCATACGCACCGTTCGTTACATCCTTGGAGAAGATAAAAAGTGCGAGTTTGTCTCATTTTTCGTACTCCGGGCAAGATATAACTCCGTTCAAAACCTGTTACAGGCATAGACAACTTTGATAAATATGTAGTTAAACGCATACATAACCTCTATAAAACCGAAAAGGAAATTCAATCACATGAATAGTCGAAATTAAGAAACATATAAAAACTTTCAAGGAGATCGTAGTCGTTTAGCCAAAATAACTGAATAATTAAGTTTTCATTAGGGGAAATCAGAAATCAACAAATTCTAATCGAAAAGAGCAATAATATTTGAAAAAAAGGTAAAACTTAATTGACAAATAAAAACAATCTTAGATATGAAGTTAGGCTCTATATATTAAACCAATTAAGTATAATTAAAATAGTTTACGCATTATACATAAATGTTATGTTTCATATTATTTTGTTAAATATTGATGGAGTAAATAGTTACGACTGGGAAATTCAAGCGGATTTAGAACAGGTATAGTTAGTTATTATTTATTCTCAATTTTACTGAAGGATAATAATATATTACAAAAAGCCTGTCACTTTAAATATAAAATTAGTGCTCGATATCTCGTTTCGGTGAACAAATTTTTCCACCCAACTGTACATGCGCGAACAGTCTACGTGCCTAACTTCCGAGCGGCATTGATCAGTCGGCAGTACTGTATATATACGTCTATGGGACGCAAAGGGTTAATATCGATAAGCAAGCAACTTTATGTGACCAGATTTTTATACTGAAGGAAATATTATTAACCCTTCCTATACTGTGATAATTAAAACAAAAGATTTATGAATGGAACGCACGTATATTTACGTCAATGGTATGCAACGGCTTAATATAACTTTTATGTATTCCAGCGCTCCGAAGTGGCTGTTACGCTCTGTACACCGTCTATTTAGACGGTATGCAATTTTTTTTTATGTGATTACATTTTATTTAGCCGGCAACCATACCTTCAAACCAAAACACAGTATTGCGCACATTACTGATTCACGGTAGAAAAATGTATGGCGGCAGTATACTTACCGGGACGAACTCATGCACAAATAGCTTTACAGCAGAGCAAACATCGTTGCATCTTTGACAACATCCGTGAAGCAAATGACGAGATGACGTAGAAACGTTGGAAAAACAACTTTATGTATAAGGGCGATATCTCATCAAGTATTTGATATCGGTGAGCTCGTCGACGAGCACATCGACGAATAATTAGAATCGCACGGCTGCTTTTAAAAAGGTAAAATGATAATTCAAGTGTATTATAAATATACTGGCAATATACTACTACAAAAGAAAAAATAACATATAATACTAAATTCTTTGGAATAGATTTTTTCATTATATTTAAAGTTTTGTAAATTATTAAAAACTAGCCCACGACTTTTGCGTAGAAGACTCGGCCTTCGGCTTAGCTATAATCTCCCATTTTTTCTTGATTTTTTAATGTAAAGAAACATTTAATAAAAATGAATGAAATCGGTGAACTCGTTCTCGACTCATAGCGTAACCAGGAGAAATAGGGGTTCATTTATGTATTATTAAAAATATAATTAGGAAAAAACGGCAGTGTGGAAGTGGATTTTAAGAGTTTATTTTTATGACTTGTTTTGTTTCAAATATGTGGTACAAATATAATAAAGTACTTTCATGAAACCACTCGCTCAACCGAAGTGTCTACAATCCTGAATTTCGGGGTTACTTTTAATTATAGTTTATCTCTTCATTAAAGTTATCTGACGTTTTATGTGCCTCAAATAATGTCAAATAAAACGTCAAATATATTTAAAAATTAATTAATTACAGTTAAAGTATCTCAGAAACCCAGCATAAGTCACAGCTTTAAAGCTTTATATAAGTCTAACTGAAAAAAGCAAGATTTATAGCTGGTATATGTTGTGACTTCAGAAGTCACAACATATATTTTACATCTCTCGTATTCGGTAAGTAGGTCCTTATTACCCCCAAATGGGGCTTGTAGGTGACCAATTAGGTAATAATGTAGCTATAAGCCCTAAGGCGGTAAGTAATTAAAAAAAACACTTCACTCTTTCAAAAAGTTCGCGTACATCTAACCATCATACTGGCAATAGACATCATGCATTCAACCCAATGACAAAAGAGGTTGCTTCGCTATTCAGCCTTGTCTTCGTATGAGTATAATAGTCATCAATTGTATTTTTGTAATGCCGGTTTTTTTCTACTTACCTCACAATCGAGATGTAAAGCAGAATAGTTAGCTCGTGTGTAAGCATCAATTGCACCCTCGAACTATTGGCGTATATATCTCGGGCTGCAATTGATGCCTTACATCCCTTGGCTACTAATCTACTATTGTTTAACAATATGCCTTAAAGTCCCCAGTCCTCTGATGCAGTTGTTTAAGAAAGCATTGCGTTTAGTGTAAGATTATTAAAGAGAAAAATAATAATATTATGTATGTGATCGTGAAGGCTGATCCTTCCAAACACATGCCTTTTCGCGTAATTACCCCTTCTCACATTGACCCTTCATTCATTTTTGAAAGTAACGATTTTTTAATTAATTCAAGATCTGTACGCACCTTAATATTGTTCTGTAAAGATCCTGCTGACGTCACCTATGAAGTTTGTAATCTGCTTGTAAGAAGTAATTGTCAAGTTACAAATCGAACTTTATTACAAGGTATAATAATATTAAACACACAAGTAAACAGGTTCTAGGTGTATCACAATATTTATTTGTTTAGTCCGTTTACTACCTATTGCATTTGATGATGTCATACAAGAAAAGACACCGAGTACAAACCAGTATTTGTAAGCGGAAATGACAGACATGTATGCTTGTTTCAGTAAGACTTTGAATAAGATTAAATTATGTTAATTAACAAGAACAATTTGAAATATCTGAAACAGACTTCCAGTCTATTAGCTTATATTAAATATTAGATATATTACATTAGAGTGGAACTCAAAAGTTACTAGACCGTATTTAATGTAATTTAAATGGGACCACACGGAACGCACCAGCTTTCAAACAAAAAAGAATTTGAGTCGGTTTACCCAGTCGAAAGTTATGAGGTAACAAACAAAAAAAAACAAAAAATATGCAGTCGAATTGACTACCTCCTCCGTTCTGGAAGTCGGTAGATAAAGACGTTTTCTAAAAATGAAACCTAGCTAGATCAATTTATCGCCCCAAAACCCCCTGCTAAATTTCATCGTTGCAACCGTTTCTGAGATTCAGATTAAGTATCTATATACATATATACAAGAATTACTCGTTTATAGATATTAGATACATACATAGACTGATAAAATCATAACCCTTCCTGTTGGCTTTGCCGTTGTCGGGTAAAATTACGTAACTGGTACCAACTAAGGAGTGACCAGAGTCGCCGCTATTAGGATCGATCCCCACCTCAGTCTTGAAATTTTGGTTTAGGAAACATCGTGATGAAATCCACAGTATGGTTGTAAGGCACTTTTAGTGTCCACCTGACTAGCTACCGCGGGTGTATCCCACTATTTCCATGTAAATACGAAATAGAAAATGTGGAACTAGCGTTTTTTTTTCAAAATTAGGTATATCCCATTATTTGCGGCAATAAAACTAAAAACTATTAAAAATGATTAAAAAATTATTAAATGATATAATTCAGTTATCAAATATGGTGTATATTCAATGGAATTCAGTTTTCATGACTAGTCTAAAGCAGTCATATACTCACTTCGACTGCATTTTTTATGTTTGTTACCTCACAACTTTCGACTGGGTGAACCGATTTCCAAAAACTCTTTTTTTAAAGCTGGTTCTATCCGTGTGGTCCCATTAAAATATCATCAAATTCGGTTATTGTATTCGTGTTATTAGGCAATAAAAACTGCTACAAAATCATTATGGCAACTAGAGCCATCAGCTTAAACAACTTCTAAACTGTTTTACCAACACAGCAACACTTAAGCTACTTGACAATAGATGGCGTTGTTAAGCAACACTAAGCTAATGAGTTATTGGTTTGAGGTTAGAACAAGATTTTTTTTTACTTACGAGCAAACCTCGGTCATCCACGTACTGTTTAAATAATGGCTTGTCTTTACTGACACACGCAGCTTAGTCATAATAATATGCCTTGTTCATACCTACGCTTGAACCGCGACCCGCACTGCAAGCTGTCCGTCCGCATCTCCACGCTCCTTGTTATTGTACTGATGGGATCCTGCTTGCATCACCTTTGAACTTTGTATCTTGTACTCTGCAATGATAATTGTACTTAGGATTTATTAAATATGGTAATGTTATACTACTAATTCTGCAATGGTTATGATGGCCTAAGCTACTTTACTGTGTGAGTCAACCATGTGCAGGTTTGTATTAGTAGTATAGTGCGTAGTATACAATTGATGGTATACTCTTGTATTTTACCTATCAAACGCTGGGTTCAACTCAATAATAAGGATATCTTCTTCTATTCAGCACAGCGGCATTTTGTTGCTTAAGAGCAGAAAACATATAAGGAATTCCTTTACTGCACTGTTTTAGTTTTTTTATCGCGCGACTAGGGTATTTATACATTTACTTCCTAATCTAATCTGTGGACTAGAGGTGACATGTCAGTTACTATAAGTAAAACTAGCCTAGGTTTACATGCGTTCAGGGGCCTTACCATGAGCTCTTAAAGCAGGACTTCTAGACAACTGCCCGGTTTATTCGTACCATGACAACGTAATAGCAGGCCTGCCCAGACCTACTATTGAAGAACCGCAGAAAAACCGTTCACCTGTTTTTTTGTATGGACTTTCGTTAACATGTCGCTCTAAATCCGCTCAGTTTATAAGCTTATAAACGTCTAGGCGTCCGAAATGTTGGTTGTAATAAATTGCTAAAATGCCAGAGACAACATTATCCATTCATCTTTGAGAAAACAATGTTCAAGCAGTTCACCTAAATGAGCGTCATGGTACGATTTTATTCAAAACTGTTTACGCCAGGTTTAAGAACTGCACGGAACTTGCATGGTTTTAATGAAGTTGATAGTAAGGCCCCAGTTGGCCACCCTTACGGCCGTATGAAGTTACGCAGTTTGCGTGTGATGTTCTAATTTCTTTTCTATTTAATTTTTTACCTACTTTACTTACCCTGCAGTGGTTGGAAGAGAAGCAGATTATGCACTTCGCTTTAAGCTATTTATATTGCACTCGTGCTAAATAAGCACTCGGTGCAATAATAACTTACTTTTTGCTTGGAGCAACTGAACAATCTCCTATGGTTAAACTTAGTTCTAGAAGTGTTCTGTAAAAATGCAAGGTTTTTTTAAATAATTGGGAAGATTTAAGAACTACTCAAATGATTGTGCCATGCCATGCATTTCACAGACCGAAGGCTCTTACGATGTCTTCAGACTATCAAGTGAGAGGCCTTTCCAGGTTTTCCAGATCGTGGTCACCACTCAAGAGCTTTTTTACCCACCAGTTATCGGTTTGTCGAGCGATGTGGCACGCCTATTACCACTACCACTAGCAAATTATAACATTTTTAGATTCAGGAAAATATAAAGAAACACGATTAACTTATGAACAGGTACATAACATTATGTAGGCCAAAGTTCAAAAATCCAGTAACTTATGCTTTGTTGATTACATAAATATGAAAATCGATAATGATGTGTAAAATCAATATAATTGTTATGCTATGATTTTTATTGTTAAAATATTTAAAAATGCATTAATTGCAATCAGCTTCACATAACCTTAAAAGTAAATTGCCTATGTTTATCTGACCTTTCCTATTCACTTGCATTAACAAAACAAATTGTTGGCAACTTGATACCTTATCGCAATAATATTAAAAATAATATTTTACTTAATATCTTAAAAATATGTTACAATAATATAACGACATGGTTTCATCAATGTTTGAATATACGGATACAGTTTACCAGGTGTTTCAAGGTGAGGTTCATGTTTAAGAATTATTCCGCATTTAATTGTAATTCGAATAAAATCATTTAAAAAAAATATTCGACTTAAATGGAATATGAACTCAAAATAATAGCTGCAAATGGGTGAAACCGTTTGCAACTACTTGCAAAACATAGTACACTTTGTAACAGTATCATAACTTTTTAAAGCAATACTGTTAGCTTCGAATACATTGAATAATTTATTTAATTTCAACAAGTTTCTAGATAATAGTTATTGCACCAAACACCCAATTATTGGGATCTGTTCAGGACATTGTATTACGTTTTAAAATAAAACATAATGTCAATACTTACAGTGCATCGGTTTATTACCATTCCAAATAACAGTCAGCATAGTAAACCACTCGACTAGAACGTCGGGGCTGAACTGCCCGTGAGAGGTTGGCTCTACCGACAGAGAAAAATACCCTCTCTACTTTCAACCTCCGCCACTAGTCTCTGATTGGTCGGTGAGCCAACCCCGCAGGAAGTTGGTAACGTGCTAGTCAAAATAACAACTAATAAAATTATATTTTGAATACAGACTTGAGATTTATCTAAAGTTGCTAACAATACTTAGTTGGTATTAAGACTTGGTTAAATAGAAATGTATAAACGATAATAAGTGTCAGTCACCAAAAGGATGGACAAACATTACAGTATTTCTTCATAAACGGTGATAATAATTTACAACAGTTAGAAAAGGAAAATTTCACTAAATCTTTTTATTAAATTTAGTTAATGATTAATGATCAATATTTTTAATAATCTATGATGTTTTGCTTTCCTCCAACACCCTACATTTTACCATGCCCGTCTTTCTTTAGGAGGTTTTAGTCAGTTCTTAAAAATTATATATTGATCAATTTTAGAGCCAAATATTGACATACTCGAACAGGATTCGAACCCGCCTCGCTGAGGAGACGTTAGTGCTTTAAAAATCATAGGTAGTAATTTTACGTCATCTGACCTACAGTTATTTTATTTTCCTTCCAAGCACATACCGTTTGGTCTCTACTGCTTTATTATAACTATAGATTACGTAAAAAGGCATTGTGTGTGTGTTGTTTTCAGTACAAGTAGGTACAGACTTTTTGGCTTCCACTCTACCCTCTTACTCCTAGTATAAAAATTAATAGGAAATGGAATACGGGAGCTATTGCAAATTCAATCAAGCATAAATATTATTTGTGCTTAGAAACCATACTGCACGATGTCTGTAGTGTACAACTAGGATGTAGACGTGGAACAAATTTTTATTAGAACATAAATACTTTGTTAACAACATAATTGAACTGTCGTTAATTCTATTACAGTATAAAATGCTGTGCTAATGTAATAGGTGTGTATTTTATACGCTACAGTATAACCATTTCTGATATGGATTGTGCAATAGTGTTGATTTGGTTTTATTACCTATAAAAATATTCAATTGATTTTTATAATTAATTCACTACCAAGCCTTTTAACTAATTAAAGTAAGCATTCTTTTTGTTTACATTTTATACGCTGTACGTATACGTTACGTTTATATTTGAGTTGCAATTATGTTTAATATAAGTACATAAATATGTGTATTAAATCTATTTATACATAATATGTAATAATTTTGCAATATATTTCACTAAAATGTGTATGTAGTATTTATATTCTGTACTTACTCATGTATTCGGAGTATGCTTTATTAAATTAAAAAAACCTGTACCAAAATGGGGTATTTCCACCAATAGTGTCGCCATTAGAAAACATATTTTATTTATTTACTTGATAGAATAATAGTACCTCATAGTAAGTAGTATAGTATGACTAGTACTGCCTCATTACTATATTAACTTATTTAACAGAGAAAAAAACTGTTTAGAACAGTTTTAGAATCTTTTGTAAACTGTAATAAAGTTATAACTTGATTGAAACTTTCGTAAGTATTACACATTTTAATGTTATTTGACGGTTTAACTTACGCAGTTGGTATAGTCAGTACTAGCGCGAACGCAGCCAGGTGCGCAAGCACTCCATGAAGAAGTGACCCGGACGGTCACGAAACCGGTCGAGATATTCGAATATACCTACCGCGTAAGTTAAACCATCAAATAACATTAAAATCTGTAATAAAGTTATTTATGGAGAGAAAAAGTTTCGAATAAACTTTCGTTTCAACCGTCAATTGTCCAAAGTTGTTAAAACTCTAGCTGCGCTCTGCGGTTTCACCCGCGTGGTGATTGATGGTGATGATGATGAGTCATAATATATAGAGCCTATGCTCATCAGGGTTAATTTAGGGTTCTAATATCAAAGAAAATTCTTAAATCGGTTCAGTAGTTTCGGAGCTTATTAAATTCAAACTAACAAACCAATTTTTTTATGTTCATAATATTATTATTATACATACAGAAATAACAACTAGAGACCACAAACAACGTATTCATATTTCACATTGTTTTTTATTTGTATTAAAATTCTGTCAATTTTCAGGTTCGACCAGGGCAAGTCAACGAAAGGGGCGAGCAAGCTCCGTCGGGATCTCATCAACGCAGAGATAGCCAACCTTCGGGATCTTCTGCCCCTACCCCCTTCCACCAGACAGAGGCTTTCTCAACTCCAGCTCATGGCTCTGGTCTGCGTGTATGTGAGGAAATCCAACTATTTCCAACAAGGTCAGTTAATATTTCAAATAAGTTACAAAACATATAAGGTTTATACTGCCAGTTCTACTTATGTTGCTTATCCTACCGACTGCGACAGTATCAATCTAAGTACGTTAATAAGAGATATTACAAACAGGAAGCTAAATGAATACCTTTTTAAGATTGTTAAAGCACTAACGCCTGCTTAGCGAGACCAAACTTAGCAATTAGAAAAAAAAATATTATGACCGCTAGGCCACCCAAGCGACCCGAACGACCATCGAATTTAACTTTAGTTGAATTAACTTGTCGTATGGGGATGGACCTTTTTCAAAATTTTATTAGAGGAGTAATAGATCGTAAAAAAAATCATAAAAGTTCGTAAAATATTGATTGAAATTTAAATTGAAAGTTTACGTTTCATACACAAAAAGCCCTTCATTTACATGACCTGACTGCGCCGCATATATACATCGATTGTTGGTATTAATGAAACTATCTTATCCTGGCAAAGACGTCAGCAGTTATGGTATCTCCAACAAAATCGTCGTATATGTTACGCAAACCTTACTGGAATGTAGCTAGACCTCGGCTGCCACGTTAGCTAGACCTGTGGTTCTTAACTGGTAGTCCGCGGACTACTAGTGGTCCCTGGAAGCAACTGAAGTGGTCCGCGAATACACCCAAATTATTACATTTTTGGAACTAAATGGCACTTTCACATATATTCGAGAAATACTGCTTACGAGAACTGAACCAAGGGTCACAAAAATCATATCAAAATAATATATATAGGTACTACTTATCGCTGTAACAAACAGTTTTGCGTCACATATTAACAATTTTATGTTTTTTGCACATTTATTTGTAGATAGAACAATTCTTCATTCATAAACATTTACTGTATATTTCTGTACTTATTACTTATTCTGTGATATTATCAACAGTTAGTGGTCCATGGTAAGACGTTTTTGAAATGGTCCCTCATTAAAAGGTTAAGAACCACTGAGCAAGACCCTAACCTTCCAGCGATTTCTCGGTTCGCAAGGAGCCGCTGCCAGTACCTGTAGCGAACTATCTGACACATCTTTGCCACTCAACAAACCGTGGCAGAATTAATATCTAACACGTGTGAAATACGCTGACAGCTTGCCGTAACTTAATGTAATGCTATTTATGGAAGTTTGACTTTAGATGAGGCTGCGACGGCTTGTAATTAGGTACATGTTTATATGGGCAGAGATGTTATGTGATTATATTTGCTGTATGCAAATTAGAAAAAAACTAGCTCTCACAAACTCAGGGTTATAAACAGTTTAGCTTTGTAAGCTTATATCTAAACTAGCTGCTCTCCGCGGTTTCACCCGCGCGGTGATGATTGATGCTGATGATGAACCTTATATAGCATATGTTACTTAGGGTGAATGTAGCTTTCCAATTGTGAAAGAATTTTTTAAATCGTTCCAGTACTTTTTGAGCCAACTCGTTACAAACATACACACAAATCTTTCCTCTTTATAATATTAGTACAGATTTATACAGATTTCTTTGTACAATCACAATACGAATATAACTAACTTGTTATACAACACTGTGTGTTTTAGTGATGTGTGTAGTTTTGAAATTAAATTTACCTATATTGTGTTTTGTGTTCGTTGTAAGTTACAAAGTTGTTTTTTGGTATCAATGAAATGTTTTTTATTATAAAAAAGGAACTTTGTAAAGATTTCTATTCAATATGTAGCTATTGAATACAAATCTTAACAAAGTTCCTTTACTTGTATTTTCATTCGATAAATGCTGATTATATTTGACTACGCTTTGAATTTCCAAGGGTCCAACGTCTAACTTTGCAAATAACCTAACTTTGTCATAAGACACAATAATATTATGAATGCCAAAGAAATTCGCCGGAATGGATAAATGAATGCCGATTCCTCCGAACTGATTAGACTGAAAATTCAATTGGGGTATAATACGATAGCCAAAGTTTAAATACAGGTATGTATATACATGTATTTAAACTTTGGCTATCGTATTCCGGAAAAAATCTTGAGATATAATAGTTTTCAACACTGTAGCAGTTACGGAGCGCAGCTAGTATTGTTAAAGTAATTAATGAGTATGCTTGTAATATTGGTAGGAAAATTATTCAGATAAATATCTTTAATCGACTCCAGTTCTCCACTTTTGTATCCCTGTAACGAAATGACAATATTAAACAATTTTGGTTTGATCTGTTTATTGCTTTTATAGTTTGCATTAATTTTCCATTTTTAAATTATCCACTTATACCGGCAGTTGAAATTAAAAATAGTATTTTTATTAGAAACAGAACCTACCTTAATGTATATTCTTTTAATAATATATAATATATAATTCTTGAAATAGTAAAAAAAAAATTAATTTTCTACTTTCATGCTTTCCCTCTTAAAAGGGATCAACAGTTAACAAACATAAATATTTTCATATATTTTGTTAGCCTTATCAGAGAACAAAATCAATCAATCATCACATCACCCGCCGGATCGGTTTTCTCTCTGCGCTACGATATGAGGTTGTTTAAAAAAAGCGTCATTAATGTGGTTTTACAGAGACGCTTTCACCAGCGCGGTTGGTAAGCGTCGCGGGCCACGAGCTTTGCGTCTCTAGGACGAATTACCCAAACAGTTATTCTACTATTTCTGTGGACAAAATGGAATATAACAACAGCTTAAACACTACTTATATTTATTTATTTATTTATTTTTATTGATCGCCAACATAATGTACACTGTTACACTCATAAAAATAACGACATAGTAGGTATACAAACTTAGTGCCATCACAATTATAGGCGAAGACTACATTCTAAATAAAAGCTAGTTTTAGCAACATATTAAGCATCTTTTTAAACAGTAATTATTATAAGTAAGTAAGTAAGTAAGTAAGTATATTACGTATACACTACTAATTTCCCATATGAGTTAGCGTCGCGTTCATGATCTATCGATTTAGCAGAATATCATCTGGTATCAATAGCAACGTAACTGCAGCTGGACTGTTTTTCAATAGCAGAATAAGAAAACGTATCAAAAGTCACCGTTCAGCTACGGTCCGATTGCTATTTAGTTAGTGGAATCGGCCCCATTATCATTAAAAAAACGTAAAACCGATAATTTACGTAATTCTTTGAGAGCTTTGCGTCTCTAGGATGGATGATGGATCACGCGGATGGCATACGCTGACGGCAGTAGCAATTCGGCCGCACTTACCACCCGAGCGGTTTTACAGAGATGGTAAGCGTCTCTGTAAAACCAGCCTTAAATTTCTTAGAGATTGGCAGCGCGTTGGTAGCGCCCTTGTTGTTGCAAATATCTATAGGCGACGGTGACCACTTTCCATCAGGTGGGCCGCCTGCTTGTCTGCGTACTTTTGGCAATAAAAAAATGGCGTGTAATAAGGGGCGAGTCTATTGACTCTGATATCTATGTCTATATATACGGTATCCACGTATATAGCACAGTTCTATGTCACGCAGAGTTTCCCAACGGGTAGGTTAATATTTTTTCATTAGCAACTTGCATGGTGGCAATTATCTCATAATGTTGTTTGATGTACATCATTCTGGAGTATTATAGGTTAAATGGGCTAACATGTTCACTTCAAAAGTTACAGATAAATATATATTTCAATAAAATGTAAAAAATAATATTTTTAATTATAACTACTTATACTACACAGGAGTGTAGTAGTTTTTATTAAAAGTTTACATTCACGGTACACTCAATTAATTTCATTATTGTTTTAATGAATACCGCCTTCAAATTTGGTTATTTACCACTGCATCAGTACCGCTTGTTACTGTCAAGAGCTTACTTACAACTTACAACAACAAAAATCAAGAGGAGATTTAGCTAATTTGAGGATTAAGCACAGCACACATAGCTATGCATGTGAATATGATTGACTAAATGCGCAACCATAATCAAAGAAACATCACATAACTTCACGCTCGAACGCGCATTTGGCGACCTTGTAACTATTCCCCATTACACATTACAATACAACTAAATGCATAAAAGCTTGAGAATCCTTCAAGCTCAATTTGGCGCATTACCACAAGGTCGGCTCACACACACGCAAAGAGCAGACCAGGGCCAATTCTATTATTAAACAACGGTCAACGATTCCCGCTACAACTACTAACTCCAGTTGTCGTTCGATAAATACCCAATCAGTCATTTTACTACTTCTGTGGACAAATTGGAATATAATGACAGCTTTAACACTACTTATATTACTTATACACTACTAATTTCCCATATGAGTTAGTGTCGCGTTCATGATCTATCGATTTAGCCTACGAAGAAATAACATCAGGAAGAGTAACTGCCTAAAAAAATGACCCAATAAAAGTCGTGCTAAATCAATAACATCGTTCACGCCGCTATGACTCAGCTGTCATAGTAGACGTTGCAGCATGCGCGTGGACCAATCCATGCTTTCCTTATTGAATCCATATTGAAATTTAAACCAATCACCGAACATGTCTATTTGTAATCTCGGAAGTAATACGTATTTGGAATCATACGTCGTTTTGGTTTGAAGGACCACTTTTTGTGTGTTTGTTCTGAGTTATGATTCCTGACATTATTTCTTCGTAGGATTTAGCAGAATATCAAACTTTAATCGATAGCTGGCATCAATAGCAACGTAACCGCAGCTGGACTGTTTTTCAATAGCAGAATAAGAAAACGTATCAAAAGTTACCGTTCAGCTACAGTTCGATTGCAATTTAGTTAGTGGAATCGGCCCCGAGTCTCCATAAAAAAATACGTAAAACCGATAATTTACGTAATTCGAATCGATGTTCTCACGATCGGAACAGTTACTCCGCTACTGGATTTAAAAAACAATGGCGTATCGATTTTGATAGGAAAATTAGAGAAAATTAGGGGTCCTGGCATCGGCTACCGACTGATGGTTATTGGTCCTAATAGTGCCTGCAGGGGATCGAACCCGCGCCGGTCATGTCACGCCCGCGAGGTTCACATGCCGATGAGAATCAGGAATCCGATTGCGGGATAATCGATTCGATGTGAATTCTCAATCGATGCAATACTTTGTTTCATGCTATGAATTTTAGCACTATTGTAACAATAATTTGTTTTTCTAACTTACGTAACCTAACCTCCAAAATATGCTTATTGCATTTTTAAGCAATATTCGAAATAAATAAGTGTACAAAGTCCAAGCCAAGTCCAAGTGTGCCAAGCCCAAATTCGTAAAAAAAAGTATACATTAAGTGTTTATCGTGACAATACGCCTTTTACGTTTTTTTTTGGGTTACTATACATATTATAGGTACTATGCTTATGGCATAAATTAAACCTTAAGTAATTATTTTTATATTTTAAACCAATCCATCATGCCCCTTTTTTGGCCAGTTAAAGTTATTAGAGGTAACGGAAAACTACCTATTTAATAACTTGGATATATTCTAAACGATAACGTATTACTTTATAAGCTACTCGTACCATAAACTATTGTACCACTAGACAATAGCCCCTGCTTTTCTCTATAGGCACGGAATATTTTCGGATGAATCACGTATGACTAACCTGTACAGAATCCTGTATATCTTTCTCTCACGACATGTAAGCCTAACTGAACATTCCTCTGGCATTCTCCTAGGATTAACACTAGTTTGATTTTCTAGTATTGTGCAACTCATTTTCCTTATTCCTTAATTGCCTTAGTGATAGGTGACAGGGAAAGAGGTTGAGTTCCTGAATCTTTATAGAGAAATATTGACGAAATTTCTAGTTTATAATATTTTAACATATTTAAATGGTTTTGGAAAATGATAACGTAAATAAATAAACATAATTTTTATTACGATACACTCATTTTAAGAGATTTTTGCACACGCTTGATAAATATATTAAAATTATATCGATAAAATTGCAAACAGAATCTAACACGTTTTTGCCCCTGAGTATTTTACACATTTTGTTTTCCTTAAATAACATTTATGATAATATCATGGCAGAAAAACGAAAGGTATCCTTATATAATATATGAATTATATGCACAATATATGATTGGGATGGGACGATTTTCCCTAGGCCCTTGCTATTAATAATTAAATAAGTTACTCATAGCTGGCTGGAACGGACATATCGTACAAAGCCTGCTAAAAAACTAAAAAAAATATCTAGCCGTATAATTTCGCTGGAAAGTGACATGGTTCCTAGTGCAAGAATTAACTTAAAAACGAGATATTTATCTTTATTTTTATTTAGAAATAAGGGATTACTCACGTAATATTTATCGCGAGCGAGCGAGACGTCATCGACGCGGGCGTCCCGAACATTCCTTGAAAAATACCACCGAATGTGGTCGAAACTATAGTCGGACCTATCCGATATATATTACGTGAGAAATCCCGTATTTCTAATTAAAAATCAGTGAAAACCACGTTAGTTTTTATAACGAGATATTTATCATTGTATAGTGTATTTATTAAGTTTAATTCTTGCATTATAAATGTGTTAAAAAAATTATGATGTTTATAAATTTTGATTCTTAGTATTTTTTTGACATAATTACTATTAAATAACTCCTAATCTATTATTAGTTGTACATAAATTATCCTACACAAATTAATGGTTTTAAGTGTCCATTATCATTATTATTATAAGAAACGCATTAATAACCGTTAAATTGAAATAATTTATGCGCATAACAGTGCACTTTAAAAGCATCATGGTCAAATAAATTTAAAAATATACATTAACGAATTAGATATTATTCATTGACAGTGTTTATGCTATGTTTATGATAAAATATGCTCAGTGATATAAACCGAAGTGTAAAATTAAAGATAAATCTGTCCAAGTAACAGATATATCACAGAGTTATTCGTAGAGTTATGCTCAGTAAATTGTATATTATGATGAAAAACATGCTGACGAAATGTTAGCGTTTATACGCCTCTGCCTACACCTCCGGGATGAAAAGGTGTGATGATATGCATGTATGTATAAATTATAATCTAGTAATTTAAAATTATTAGTTAGTAGTTTTTTTTTATAATATAGTTGGATGGCAAACTTTGACATTTGTATTCTTCAAGGTATTCGATTTAGTAAAATTAAAGTAAGTATTTTAAGTAAAATACTGGCTTTATAAAATATAACCTCAAAACGATAGCACTCTAATAGATACTCGTAACTTTAATACCGACTTCCTTTCTATCCAGTTATTGGAGTGTAACACAAAAACTACTAGACCAAATTTGTTGAAATTTAAATGGGACCACACGGGAAGCGCCAGATTTCAAACCAAAAAATTAAGAGTTTTGAGAATCGGTTCACCCTATCGAAAGTTATGAGGTAACACACATAAAAAAAACCAGTAGAATTGAGTACCTCCTCCTTTTTGGAAGTTGGTAGGAAATGCATTATAATAATGTTTGACGTTTTCTCAATGAGCTATAGTAAAACATATAAACTTGAAATCTTTTTTTACGAATGTGCTAGACAAGATTTATCTTAAATTGACATTTTGACACCAGCCCTAGTCTTATTCAAGAGAATATATTAAAAAATACCAAAAATAATAGTCGCTGATTTCTAGTGACTCATATTTAAAATCATAACTGGTATAATCTCAGATCACTGTAGAACCAATAATCGATATCGGTACCGAATAATCGTTAAGGATAGAGCCCAACTCGATAAACGTCCGATTGTCCGGTATCGTGAGAAACACAGTTTGCATATGATTTCGCTGTTATGATCGCTGTAGATTTTCAATGCTGATTACTGTTTTGTTGCTTTATTTCGAACCGAGAAAACCTCAATATTTAGTTCAGTCGTTTGGATTCACTTATGCAGAAACTTGATATGAATCCGTAATCGGTCTCACAATTTATAATATAGCTTTATAAAAACATGATGTCTCTAACAAGTTGTCTTTAGCCACATTAATATAAGACTCTTTATAGTATAATTGAAATTAAACTAGCAACAGCCCGATTCGTGTTAAC
This sequence comes from Selenia dentaria, assembly GCA_917880725.1. Lineage (NCBI taxonomy): Eukaryota > Metazoa > Arthropoda > Insecta > Lepidoptera > Geometridae > Selenia > Selenia dentaria. Next base: position 26,614,001 of record OU862894.1, read on the forward strand.
GTTCCATTTAATAGAGAAAACTTAAAACATGTAGGTTTCAATCTACGTGTATAAAAAAGAACCCCTATTTCTCCTGGTTACGCTATAACTTGAAAAAAGCTTTACCGATTTCATTCATTTTCATTTCAATTACATTAAAAAACAATAAAAAAACGGGAGGTCTTAGCGAAGCCGAAGACCGAGCCTACTACGCGAACAAAGTCGCGGGCAGCAGCAAAAGTTGGTAACCTATTATCACAATATTGTGCATGGTACCGACTTGACAAGTTATTTAACAGTTTTTGGTGTCGAAATAGGTTCCATTTTTTTGTAAAAATTTTTGTTCACAATATTTAGTGACCGTTGCTACTTACGGAATCGATTGTCATTCGTCGTCAATGATGACATCCTCAAGATAGGCGTAACGCTTTTTAGTTTTTGGAGTGCAACTCAATTCGGCTAAGCAATGACCGAATTTGATGTAATTTAAATGGGACCACCTCAAAGTATACTCTATAAAACCAAAAAAATAATTTTGAGAATCGGTACATTTTTGGGGAGAAATCGGCTATTAGTATATAACCTCCTCCTTTTTTGAAGTCGGTTAAAAACTAAAAGAGATCGTAAATACAATTGACATAAGCCACACGTCAAATATAGGAGCACCCGTCAAGGCATAACGCCCATTCGGGCATTCATTACGATTCCCAATACTGCAAGTTAAATGGTGAAATTACACAGAATTATCAAGCACGCATACTCCTGTAGGAATGTTCTCAACAATTTTTGCATACCTCCCTGGGAACTTCGTATCTTACGTAATTATTCCGTAAGTGGGGGATCGGTTTACAAACGGCTTTGGTTTTTGTTCTGGTTATAATCGTAATGTAGGGTTACAAAGTGTTTTGTTCTGGCTGATAATGTGAGGTTGTAAGGAGTTGTACTGACTCATATTTTAGGAGTAAGTAGTATATGCGACTGGGTTTTCTACGAATATACCCACATAAAGAAATTGTAGTGAAGAAGATAATTGCTGCGGTCAGGACTTGGAAGGGTGACCGCTAGTGGTATTATTCAACTGAGCGCTTCCGTGCTTCGGTTTCTTCCCAGTTGTTTGTCTTAGGACAACAGTCGTTAGGCTATGTCAAAGGCCTTCGAGCGGCCTGGAAACTTCGACATGGGTTGGCCACTAACCTATCCACCAAGCCGCACTGGGCCCGCGTGGTGAATTATGGCCCAGGTCCTCTCTCTGAGAGGAAGGCTCTAGTTCCAACAGTGGGACAAAATGGGCTGATTATAATGATGATGAAAGAAATTGTACTAATATATCCACATACAGCGAGTTAAAAACTTTTTAATCTGACATGGTCACTAATGCAAGAATTTACTTTAGAAACGGGATATTTACCATGTATTTAATTTGAGCTAACACATGCAACTGTGCTGAAACATCGAGAGCTCAAATTAAATACAATACATGGTAAACATCCCGTTTTTAAGTTAATTCTTGAAGGGGAGCCAAGTGGACGGAAGCGTAAACTATTATTGCTCGTGAAGTTCCACAAGCAAACGACCGGAAGATTTATTTGTTTTAATGGGATACTTTATATAATCTGTTTTTTTTTTACTTTCTGGCACTTAGACTAACCTGCTCGTATCATAGAAATAAGCCTCAACACTTGACTAGAACACTTTTAACTATATATCAAGAATGAAATCCCATAAACTAACTTAAATGAAATATTGAATTAGAGCCCCGCAGTACGCTAGACGGACGCACAGATACTAGCCCTAAGTGATCGTTTACAACAAGATAGATTAATTCAGAGCTATAAATCTGAGCTCCATGCTCCATTAGGATGTGAGTGAAATGTATTGGATGAAATAACATACCTATATTTTGTCAGATTAGTTATTTATTGTATACGTCTATTTACATGTATGAATAAAGTAAGAAGCAGTGACGTTTATAAGGAGAAAACGTGACGAGCATTGTATATTACGGAATAAGCCTAAGCATTTCGTCACAAGTCGACGACCTAAACCTTTTACGAAGAGGAATTCTTAATGGTATGGGTGGTATACGATACAATACAATACAATAATTCTTTATTGAGTACCAATCTTATAAAACAAAACATAATACAGTAAAAAAGCACTACAGAAGATTGGACAGTTGGCGGCCTTATCGCTATAGCAATTTCTTACAGAGAACCATGCATGGAGATAATTCTTAATATTAATGCGGTAGTTAGTAGTTGATAATGATAAACTAATACATAATATTAAAATATAAACATAAATACAATATTTTAATACATAATAATAAATTATAGTAAAATATAATATTCAGTAGGTGCTTGATAAATATTCCTTCTTCACCATATCTTTGAAAGACGAAATGGTTTCCTTATATACCACCGGGGGGAGCACGGTGGTTATGTGGGAGTGTCTGCCAGAAGGGCAGCATAACCGCCAAACCTTTGCGGTGTTCCGTCACTGCCGCTTTTGGCGGGAACGTGGGAAATGAGAATGGGCTAAGATTAATAATCCCAACGATCGTTCTCCGCAATATACCTGAATTAAAATTGATAGTCTCTAGCAGCCTTGCGCCGATGTTCAAGTCTCTGAAACTAACCATCAACCAATGACGAACTGAAAACCTTAGCTCATCCTTAGATTGGTTCCAGTCATCTAATTTGCTGCAGTATTTTAGTTATAGTGAAACAACATACATAACATAATGTTTTTTAAATATTACATCTACCTGTTACAGTTGTATAGGTTAACAATATGGGTATATTACTCTGTAAGCTCATCGGTTATCGAGTGTCCGTTATTTATGAAAGATTTGTATTATTATTTTTTATTTATTACGTACACAAAACAAATTACAATCATACAAAAATACATGAATGATCCAGAAGGAGCACATAATAACTTTGAACTGACCTGGATTCTAACTCAAAGCATTCTCTATCGTACGCAACGATAGAGAAACCTATTTAGACATAAGCCATGATATTCCCGTGAGAACGTCCGATTGCTTATTATCTATTTTCGTTAGAATATTTCTCTACACGATTTTATTCTTGAAGCCGACTTTGAACTACTGAACATTCTGTCACTGTCACTTTTAACTATTTAGCTCCGTATATCATATTGACAGTAGTAATACGTACGATATATGATTCTCAGGCGTGTGATAAAACACATGACCAAATAAATACCGGCCAGTCCCGCAGAATCCTCTTCTTCCTTCTCAAAGTTAACAAACAGTTTAATCCCTTCTCCAAGATAAAACGTTCCTTCTAACTATAAGGGCTGCCCCTGCCAACTGTCGAGTTCAGTTTAGCGTTGGGTTTTATCATGATCAGAAATTAATTACCTACGAGTACAGTGAGAAATCACGCTTGTCAGACCTGGAAATAAACATACAAAGTTAGGAACAAAATCATTAGCTGCCAACACGGTCTGGAACGAAGCATGCTGAATATTAAAAAAAGGCAAAAAATTAGACACGAAAATACGAAGTGTTTCAAAAGCCATTGATGCTTTAACTCATGCACTAAGGCTGAAATGGAAAAATAATCACATCGTGGATAGGTCCAGAAGGAAAAAGATGCAGAGGAAGACGCCACATGAGATGGCAGGACGAAATCACAAAGATAGCAGGCCCTAATTGGAAACAAGTGGCCCAAGATAGAGACAAATGGGCTTCTTTAGAGGAGGCCTTTACCCGGGGAGAGGTTCTTGCAAATACATAAAATTATGAATGGAAAAAAAACATTAGGTTAATTCTACGAATAGACTTATTATTATTCGTAGGGTTAATTATACCCCCTAATTTTTGCTAGCAACAATTAGTCCAAAAAATGTTTGTAAGGTAATACAATATAGCAGATTTAGCATAGTTATAAGATTTTTTTCATGTACATACTACTATTTTGCAAGAGATAAAAAGGCTTTATATATTATATATTGTGAGAAATCAAATCAAATAAAAAATAAATTTATTTTCAATAACTTAGGTACCTAATTGCTAGTTACAAAGTACGCTGATACTCCATCTTCTACCTTTTTAGGCATGCAAAACTTACAAAATTATAAAATTCAATTGCACCAGTCCAATATTTACCTCCAGGCAGAAGGCGTAACTCATGGCTCACAAACCTCCGGATGTGGTTCAACATGAGCAACAGGTCGCCATTTTGGGCAACAGCATCTAAGGTCCGAATAGCCTTAATGGTAGCCAACCTTCGGTAGAAGATGGCACCGCAAGAAGAAGAAGAATATCTAGGTACCTAAAGTTACTTACTGATTTTAACTGTCGCACAATCATACACACATAGGGCATACAAATTATGAACTTCTTAGTAATTTTACAGTGTCTTTGCATCATATTTTAGGTACCTAACACCCCAATGCATTTCGGGCTATGAAGCTCGATGCTGTAGGTACGAGTATCTATTCTTTAGTTCTTTGCACAAATAGGCACAGTAATTATGTCTGATTACGCAGCAATTGCAAACGAATAAACAATGTGTCGATAATGACCTGTTAAGTGTTCCCTGCCTCGCCTGTTGTGGTGCCATAGCACTGCCAGCGTAATAATACGGTGAAGCACGCGGGCGCATCACGATGTGCCTTTGAACGGTTAAGTATTTGTTTAGATTTGTGTTTTCTGTCTCACCACAGGTTGCAATGTCAAGGTGTCTCTAGCCTATACCTCAACATAGGTCGACACCGGCGGTATGGCTAGTGTACCAATTTAAAGTAGATCAGTTATGGGAAGTGTTTGCTTCTTCTATTTGAGACCTTTATTCTTAAAGCATGCTAAGTTGTAAATCTCAGCTATAATTCAACTTATGTGGATACCGGCGGTATTACTAGTGTACCAATTTAAAGTAGATTACCTACTTCTGGAAATAGCTTGCTTCTTATTTGATTGGTATTGAAGGATGCTTTATTATGAATCTCAGCTAAAGTGGAGATTTGAGAAAGCTTTAACATACTACAATTTATTCTTATTACTCAATTCGCGGTGGACTACTGAGTAATCAATGAGATAATAATGAGAATAAAGACTTAAGTGATCGGATTATATATATATATATTTATTTATTGTGAAATCTTCTTTAGGCGCGTTTAGCACTTTCAGGGTGAACAAAAATCAAGGAACTCGCGTCATCGTCACCGAACGCTTCGTCATAGATAATGTAGTTTTGAAGTGAAAATTTATTTAAGGGGCAATACTAGTTTCCATTACTAGCTATTGTTGTTGATTGTGTGTCTTGAAAATAATTCGAACAGGTTTCACTTATATCGGCAGTCCCCAAAGACTGTCCTCATGATTTTTTTTTATTTCAATACTTTAAAATATTTACAAAAAAAACTGAGTTACTGACTACTACCTACAAACGCATAACGTTTGAAATCTCTGTGAAACGTATGCTAAGTATAATTAAACACTTTACATTACAACAGGTACTATATATATAATACACGAAAACAATCGATTTTTCTACCGACTTCTAAAAAAAGGAGAAAGTACTCAATTCGAATGTTTTTTTTATGTTTGTCACCTCATAACTTTCGATAGGGTGAACTGATTCTCAAAATTATTTCTTTGAAAGCTGGTGCTTCCCGTGTCGTCCCATTTAAATTTCATCAAATTCGGTCTAGTAGTTTTTGAGATACACTCCAATAACTGTATAGAATGGAAGTTGGTATTACATTTTTCAAATTGTGCTTGTTAGTATTTTCATTAGCATAGTAGTAGTCTGAAGTGTCTTGAAACTTTGACCCTGAATAATTACGAATTAGTTTCAACTACAGACCTGAACACAAGTACAACTGTATATTTGCGTCCATTTCCGTAATTGGAAATAATTACTTCTCTGTATCGTGTATTTGTTGCCACTGTACATGTGATTACTTGTACTTGTGACCACTTGGTAGCAAATTCTGTTCTGCTAATTCTGAAGGTACATACTAAGGAACATGCCAGGGTCTGTTTTATTGACCCTGATAATACTGAACGTTAATTATATATGTTAACTTCGATTTGAAAGACGGTAATTCACGGTTATAAAGTACATTTGATCTGGCAAGCGTAAAGATTTAAAATATTATGTTTTATAGTTTGCACCTTGGTAATTACATGATCACGAAATCAATATGTTAAAATTTGGTGTGTGAAAATAATTTACGTTTGAATTTGAGGATCTTTTAGCGAAGTTACGTGATACGAGTACAATCAATTTGGTGTGTATTGTCCTGAAATTAAATAAAATTCATCTAGTTAAAATTCGTCTAGTTTCTCTACAATAGTTAAGCGTCTATCTACACCTGTCGCCAAGCCCTGTAACGAGTCACTAAGTAATTTTCTGCCTTATTTAAAATTCAAATTAATGTTAATGTGACATGGCGGCTCGGGGCCTAATTGGATTAACATATGTATACATACGCGTATTGTATATATACTATTATTATATATAATGTATATTATATACTATGCTCGGTATACAAATTAGGAAACCTGTGATTTTTGTAATTTTTCTGCTGATTTCCAAAAAGGAGGAAGTACTCAATTCGATTGTTTTTTTTTTTTAAGTTTGTTACCTCATAACTTTTGACTGGGTGAACCGATTCTCAAAATTATTTTTTTGTTTGAAAGTTGGTGCTTCTCGTGTAATCTCATTTAAATTTCATCAGATTCGGTTCAGTAGTTTTTGAGTTACTTTCCAATGACTATAATAGGTGTCAAAACTACTGGACCAATTTAGAAATTCTTTTAACATTAGAATTCTACATTATCTCTGATGAACATAGGCTATAATAATATAGGGTGTTTGGTAGAGGGACCGACAAACCAAATGAGCGTGTTCGGGGGACCACTTGGAGAATACAAGTTGGCCAAGAAAAATCCCCGACCCCCCAATATGTTTAACTTTTTTTTGTGATTTTTCCCTTTTTCTCCGAAATTGTACCTATTTACCACCATAACATTTGTAAAATTTGTAAAAACTAAAAACATCCGGTCTAAAACATACTTTACAAATGTTATGGTGGTAAATAGGTAGGTACAATATTCGAGAAAACGAGAAAATTCACAAAAAAAAGTTAAAAAAATTGTGTTGGGGATTTTTTTGGCCAACTTGTTTCTCCAATTGGTCCCCCGAACACGCTCATTTGGTTTGTCGGTCCCTCTACCAAACACCCTGTATATTTTGATTCATCATCATCATCATCCATCGTCACGCGGGTGAAACCGCGCAGCGCAGGTTGCAATATTCCAAAGGGAATAAAATATTTTTGTCGTGGTATTACTTTTACTCGTCTTTTCCAAAACTCAGGGTGTGACTGAACAAATGCGCACACATCTCGTGTGTACATATAGGGCAAAGGCAGATTATTGAGGTTCTTAAAAAGTGGTTTACAGCTATCATCAAACCAAGCATTACATATGACACGAAACATTTTTTCGGCAATATAAAAACTCTGTCAAAATCGACAGAACCCCCAGACGAACCATAAAACAGTTTAATTTGTGTCAACTCGTGACAATACAAAAAAAGCCCAATTTATTTTTCTGGGAATGTACTTAATGCCATCCCTATTCGCTTCAACATCTACATTATTCTCATGTATATATCAGGCATATATCTCATGTAGCAAGCTCTGCCATAGATAAACAACAGTAGTCTAATAAGATAGTATAGGTTTACATGTAAGCCCCAGTATGGGTCAAGGTCCCATGCAAGCTCAACTGGTAAACTTAAGCTTAGTGACCACTGACAGCTTAGATATAACGAGAGATAAAAACCACTAGAACTATCGCAAAGCTCACCAGTCTATCACGTGAAAATAGAATAGTTGAGTTGCGTAGAATATGAAAATAGAGTAGTGGACAATTCAGCGTGGTTTTTGTCTACTCTTTTATAAATCCTATTATAATTTTATATAATTTTAGCTAGAAATTCGTCCCTGTGGGTTTTATGCGTACTTTCCATTATTTCGAGAGTTGAATTCTACCTTACGGGGTTTTAATAAATACGCCAAGCACAACCGTGCGATTCTGTAATGATGCGTCGACGAGCTTGTCGACGAGTTCACCAATGTCAAATACTTTATGAGATATAGCCCTTGTCCATAAGGTTGTTTTTCCAACGTTTCTTGTCATCTCGTCATTTGTTTCACGAATTTTGTCAAAGATTTTTTTGCAACGACGTTTTCTCTTAGAGAATCGCACGGCAGTCGTTGGCGTTTATTATTGTATCATGAGGAAAATACCTAATCATTTTTATTCTCGAGTAATTATTTGAACTGCTACATACTCGTATTAACGTAAAAGACATGTTAAAATGCACGAATGAACAAGTTGGTAAATAATTAACTACTTATGGTTAGCCATTGTTCCCGACATTATTCACATGGACTAAAGATAAATACTTAGTCTATTAAACTTCGGACTTCTAAACAGGAAGTTTTCTAGTTCTGTTTTTTACTAATTTAAACAATACTTCCAAAAGCTACCTTAAACAAACAGACAAACAAACTCAAACTAGATCACACTTTTTAAATACAATATAACATGTCTAGTAAAATCACTGACCGGTGCGGACTTAGTTAAATTTTATTCATAAAATAAATGTGCTGTGAAAAGTCAGCTTATTAAACTTTTAACCCTCTTATTATTTAAACAATTTTGAAAATTAAAAACCGGTCCTAACTGGTACATAAAGCTAAACGGGTTCGTATTTTTCTTTAATCATTTTGTTATCAAATGATTTTAATATGAGAGACAAATGAAAAAACAGGACAGACAGAACAGACAAAGGAATTTGCCTTTTAGCAGCACTATATTAATAGATAACATTAATCTATCATATATATAATCAATATCAATCTAAGCCCAATTATAGTATTGAATAGCAACGTTTAATTACCCCACAACCTTTATTTATAAAGGTTGAATTTATCGAGTCAGCTTATTAACCCCCCTTTTGAACACAATTTTGAAATTTAGAAAACGGTTCTAACTAGTTCATTAGGCTCAACAAGTTCATATTTTTCTTTGATCATTTTGATATCAAAGATTTTTGGAAATGAGGGACAAAAAACAAGCAAATATCAGCACTACAATATCAATCTAAGCACAATTATAGTATTGAATAGCAACGTTTCATTACCCAACAACCTTTACACCCGCAGCGTACGCACAGAAAGATTTATAGCGGCATTCGTTCACTATTATTACACGTAATGTTTTACAGTTGAATATTATTTTAATAAACACAGTTATTCTAACTTTATGTCTGTATCTCATTGAACCTTGAAATCATTCTCACAAATTGTAAAAAACATAGCTTTATTCTATATGATTATAATTAACTGATCCGGGTCAAATACATTGGCAGGGCAAGTAATGCTGACCATCAGGCACATGGCTTGTCCATCTCCTCATTTGATTGCATAAAGAAAAACACTTTTGGAACCAAAACCGATACACTAAATACTTTTTCATGTAGGTTGAGCTTCTCAACCTATAAATGCTACGAGTACAAAGCTATTCGAATATTTGATCCATGTGCAACAATACATAATTTCAAACTTAGAGAGAGACATAAATAGAGATAGATAGGCTACGTTCCGGCATAGATTACTGGTTCCGGGAAGCGCCGAAATCACTCGCGGCGTTCGCACACCCATTCCATTAGAAGCCCGCGATCATCGTGAGCGAGCTCGAAACGTCATCGATGACGTCACCGAAAACGCACACAACGCTCGCAGATCGTAGGTGGGTTTTCGTGGTCGTTTGTGAGCTGTCACTGTCAAACATCAAATGTATAGGATTCTATCGATTTTTGACAGAAAAGTTGGCGCTCTTTTCGCGACCGCGTAATTGTTTCACTTGGGTTGAACATTGCAAGCATTCATTCCAACTGGAAGGCTAAACCGGGGCGCGACAGTTGTGAGCGTTGACGGTGCTTCCCGGAACGTAGCCTAAGAGTGAGAGATTAGTTGCATTGATTAGGTACCATACTTACTTCTCATCATATTTCTGTTGTAATATGAAATGTCAATATAACCAGATAAGTTTTTATTCAAGTAAAGCCAGGGGGCAAGCACTACGCCTGTTTATAACACTCAAAAACTTAAAACTGTCTTTTTTTGCCCTGCACTACACTGCGCTTGTCATCACGAACCATTGGTCTATGATTCTCTTTCGCCCAGTAATTTCACATGCTACAGTGCCCTTCACGCCTAACACAGTAATGTTACCATCTTATAAATCTATACTACAGTAAGTATCGAGTTTCCTTGCCTCTAGCAACTCGATCTTCTTTAACTCCATTCCTTTACAAAGTAAAATGGTTATAGACACTAAAAATCCGTTTGAACAATAATTAAGTACCCCAAATCTATATTAATGCTTCTATATGTTTGCATGAGTTTCCTGCGAGCATGGTAAACAAAACCAATCAACATTAAGCACTTCCTTAATAACATTTTATTCTGCTTCGATTAATCTAAATCTACCTTCTAAAAAATCATACTAACAATCTTCCTAAATCGCTTTAAATCGATTCTTTACTCTAACAATGACCTCTTAAGGTCCAGTAGTCCCTATTTTTACAACCACATAACAATTTTACAACATTCATAATTAATTTAATTGTCAGTAAGCTATTCCAAACAATTAGCGCCTTGGGTAAGGTCAAAAATTATTATTCATAATCGATTAATAGAATCGATTACGACATGCGTTTACGATTCGATAAAAGACCGACTCGAATCGATGAAAGACGTTTGACGTTAATTGTGTGCACGGAACTTTATATCTCTTTATTCTTTTGTTGTTCGCTTATCGGTAATACTTATCAATCACTTTTTATATCTATTATCTCCGTGCAAGTACTAATATTAATAACTAGCTGCGCCACGCAGTTTTACCCGCGTGGTGATGGATGATGATGATGATGAAAAAGTCTCCTATAAGTTACGAGTATTTCAGCGTCTCATCTATCTACATAACAAATTTCATTAAATCTATTCAGTAGTTATTGCGTGAAAGAGTAACAAACATACTATATAATCTTTATCCATCCATCCATCCATCCATCCCACCATCCATCCATGTATCCATCCATCTAAACTTTCACATTTATAATATTATTGGGATAAAATGTCTTCTCACTACTTATTACATTTACGTTTCATTCGTGTTTAAAAGTACACCAAAGAAATAAATTTCAAGCTAATTACGTTACGTATATTGAATATATAAAATTTTAATTAAATTTTAAGAATAAAATGTATGCGGTGTAGGCATAACTGGGTAGGATAAATGAGGAGTGTCATATTCAAATATAATAATAGTAGTACCGCAGGGGCGGCTTTGATGGGGAACTATCATCGGTGAGAGCTTGAGAGCTAACGGCTGAATGAGACCCCTGGCCCTCGGCTTGCCTTAATTGGCCGTCCAGTGGTAGAGATGTAAGAGCAAGTACCAACAAGCTGGCAACAAGCTCCAAGGCTGGAAGTGTTAAAAGACATCGGAAGTAACGCTCTAGTGTAAAACAGCATACCTCTTGACACCCTTAAGGCATCCACACCAACGCTGCCCCTTTTATTAGCAATGATACGAAATAGACCAAACAGATCATTAGTTATTTTACAATTGCTGTTCCATGAAAAAATTAAGAAGCATTACTGAAATAGCTCATGCTATCTGAGCTCAGATTCAATGTCGGGATTCTTGGCGTTGACATTTCAAGCGTCGCTCAGTTTCGCCGTCAATTGAAAGGGAAGGCTAAAGTAGCCTCTAAGAAGTTCAGTGCACATGGAAAATGAGACGGTGCTTCACGTCGGCACACCGCCTGCTTTATAAGGCTCAAGTTCAGCTTCACATGGAGTACTGTTCTCACCTCTGGGCGTAGGCTCCCCAGTACCAGGTCATTCCATTTGACCGCATTCAAAGCGATCGTCGAATCATCGGGGATCAAGTTCTCTCCGATCGGGCTCGACTCTTTGACACTGCGTAGAAATGTGGAATCACTCTGCATCTTCTACCGCATATATCATGTGGAGTCGTCCGAGGAATTGTTCGTTCTAATACCTGCTGCTGCTGAATTTTGCCATCGCACGTCACGACAGAATATGAACTTTCTTAGAAATCATGTCGACGTCTGGGAGCCAACAACTGTGCGATTCCGACAGCACTTTCTGCGTCACACTACCACTATGTGGAACTAGCCACATAGCGGTAATGGTATTTTCGAACAGGTACGACTTGTTAACCTTCAAGACGAGAGCCTATTTCTTTCTCAAAGACCGGCAACGCATCCTCGAACCTCTGGTATTGCGGATGTCAGTAGGCGACGGTGATCACTTACCATAAGTGAACCGGCTGCTCGTTTGCCAACCTATCCCATAGAAAGAAATATAATATTCATGTTACCCATCAAAATAAGAATTAGACAGATAGAGATCAGTACTAGCACAAACACAGCCGGGTGCGCAAGCACTACATGAAGAAGTGGCCCAGACGGTCACGAAACCGATCGAGATATTCGACTATACGTACCGCGTAAGTTAAGCCGTCAAAATAACATTTAAATAGACAAATTCGATCCTTGAACCTCAGTGCCTCGGTGGTCTAAGTCTGACACGACAAATCAGAAGACGCGGTAGCCAATCCCATTCGAGGACGTTATATTTCGCTCTAGAACGGTAAAGTATACACTTAAGATTGTATAATGGAACAACTTAACTGACTTCCAATTAATAACTAAGTAACATAACAGAGACAAAAAAGGCCATTAATCAATCCTTGTTCAGTAAGGTGCAATTTGACCTTAACGAAGTACTCGAGTCTCACTTTCAATTGTTTATAAAAAATAAGTTTAGTTTTGAAACAAAAGGTCAGCTTAACCGGTAGTGATGATTTCATCAATAATTTTACAATAGGATGCGATGGTGTAGGTACAACATTATATAAAAATTATTACTAATTTATAGCTATGATATTAAGATAGTAAGTACCATTTGGTATCCATTATACAGTCGGGTTAAAGGATAAACGCTTATTTACTAGATGTTTTCAATTGAATTTCGATTAACTTCTGTCTCAAAATCATTTCGGTTTAATAGAATTAATAGAACTTAATCGGGCATTTGTTTTGTTGGCTGTGCCGTTTGGTATTTTTAAAATAATAGGTAGTACTTATTATATTTTACTTTTAGGTACACAATTTCATCATTTTTTTTAATAAATCATCCATAAAATTGGGTTTTGAGTTAACATTAGAAACGGGGTATTTATTCTGTAATCCTTTTCGTTTGACTTCCCGATATTTCGGAACTGTTTCAAGCGTAGTAAAAAAGTGCTTACTTCAAGATCATGGCGCTTGCAACAGTGTCGAAATATCGGGACCTCAAACAAAAAGGATTACCCGGTAAATATCCCGTTTCTAAACGTTAACTCTTGCAAAGTGACCGTGATTTTTTAAAAACTTATATTGGTTTTGAAAGTGTACTCAAATTGTGTAACACATAACATATTGCTGCTGAGACGTACCTATTTCTTATATACTATGGACAGTAATAGTTAAAGAATTCTACACGGTCTTGGTCTATTTCGTATCATACCAATAGCACACATTCTGCGTCCAAATACGAGTAGTACATAGTGTACTTAGAGTGAGTATATATTACTTATAATTTTTACGTGTCACGGGAGCTGAACACAATCGCCAGATACAAACGATAAAACGAGAAAGTCGATTTTTGTATTTCGCCCGAAGTCAGGAGAAGCCCTTCGTGACGCGTGCTAATATGGCAAAATCCAAGATAATAACTTAATTTAACGTTTACTGACCGCAGCTTGTTTTATGTCAGTTGGTAACGAAACAAATAAGCCGCTCGTCTCATGTTAAGTGTCACGCTTACTCATAACCACATATATATATATATATCATCATCATCTCAGCCGTAGGACGTCCACTGCTGAACATAGGCCTCCCCCATGATTTTCCAAAAGGACCGGTTGGAAGCGGCCTGCATCCAACGTCGTCCTGCGACCTTCCTCAGGTCGTCTGTCCACCGTGTCGGTGGACGACCTGCGCTGCGCTTTCCGGTACGTGGTCTCCACTCCAGAACCTTTCGGCCCCATCGGCCATCTGTTCTGCGTGCTATGTGCCCTGCCCACTGCCACTTCAACTGGCTAATCTTCTGAGCTATGTCGGTGACTTTCGTTCTTCTACGGATCTCCTGAGGAGATATATATATATATATATATATATATATATATATATGTACAATAGATAAAGCAAGTATCACGATTCGTATTGAAACACAGCGTGCCAACTTTTTAATTAATTGAATTACGTGATTTTACGTATAATATAATTTAAAATAACTTACCTGTGATAAGAAATATATCCTTCCCTTTGAGGCCTGAAGTTTTTGGCCTATTGCAGTTAATTATCACGCAATTAGCTTACGCGTGTGTCCGGCTGCAACAACAGACACTGCGCGGACTGTAAGTAGCGGCGGCCAACCTTGACGTTTGGTCGGGGTTCACACACGGGAAGTATATGTACGCATTTCCGTTACATCTTACTCCTTCGCCAGGCGGATGCTGCCACTAAAAAAAGCTGCTCAGTTTGCGACGCCATTTGCCTCTGTAGACCACACGAGACCCGCGTCGTACTTGATGTCTAATCTAAGCTTACAAAATGCAAACACCAGCCGTGTGTTTCTTTAAGAGCAAACATAGTTGCATCTTTGACAACATCCATGAAACAACTGACGAGATGGCAAGAAACGTTGGAAAAACAACCTTGTGTACAAGGGCGACATCTCGTATAGTATTTGACATCGGTGAGCTCGTCGACGAATCATTAGAGAATCGCACGGCGGTAATAAACTTTGACGACTCTATCATCAAATCTATACTTATTGACAGACAGTAATGGCGGGCAAAATGCTTCATTCATAATCGTGTGTTATTTCGCAATTTTTATTTGTCATGTTTGACAGCTAATCTACGTAGAAAGAATGATTTATTGAAATTGTAAATGGCCATGATTCGATAGAATCGTATCTGTTAATAATTATGTTTGCTAATAGTTAATTCAAGTTGTTATACAAATAGTATTTACGTATAATAATTAAGTATTTAAGGTTCAAAATCTGAATATGAAGAACTCAGTTTTATGACGTTTTTAGGGCTCCGTATCCAAAGGGTAAAACGGGACCCTATTCCTAAGACTCTGCTGTCCGTCCGTCTGTCACCAGGCTGTATCTCGTGAACCGTGATAGTTAGACATTTCAAAAGGTTTACAGATTATTAATTTCTGTTGCCACTATAACAAAAAAAAAAACAGTCAAGTGCGAGTCGGACTCGCGCTCGAAGGGTTACGTATCATTAACTATAAAAAAGGTAAAAAAAATTATGTCTGTTATTCGCGCGACTCCGACTTGCACTTGGCTGGCTTTTTTATTAGAGTTCAGTGCGATACTATGACACCGGCTAATTACCCCTCTGTCTGACCTAACTTTAAAAGATTTGTATATTATGAACCGTTCTAGGTAACCAGTTTAATTTTGAATAGATACTGTGCCTTTATTATTATATTTTGCCAACAACTGTATAACCTTTTTCTACCGACATCCAAAAAGGAGGAGGTACTGAATTCGACTGTTATTTTTATTTATTTTTTTTATGTTTTTATCTCCTAACTTTCGATATGGTGAACAGATATTTTTTAATTGTTTGAAAGCTGAAATTTCATAAAATTCGGTCCAGTTACACTCCAATAACTGAATAGAATGAAAGTCTTTTTTGTTTTTTTTTTTCAAATTGTACTTCTAGATTACACCCAAGACGAAGCCGATTGGGTCACTAATATTACATATATTGCATTGTATTAAAAACATGTATTTTTTAAAGTAGCGGCCTGCATTCTCACAGTCATAGATACTAATAGAGCTACACCAGGTGTTTCTAATGTCGTAACTTATAATAACCGTTTTGCTACCCATTTCCGAAGATGTTTGATACACTATGACGGCCACTCTATAATTAAAAGTATATAACGATCGTGAAAGAGTTTCTCCGATTAACACCTCGTGCCACAACCAAAGAAGTGCTTAGCGTAGGTATGAAGGGAAAATAAAGGTGTGGACACACTGGCAGATAGACAATGAAGTCTCACTTGTATGTGCATGTGCTTTCCTATGTCCGCTTGTAACTTTACAACGGCTGAACCAATTTTGATAAATGATAGATATATGTCATTAGATTCTTCGGAATGGCGCGAGTGTCACTGAGTGAACGGAAATACGCATTTTCCGTCCAAAGATGTGTGTACTTTTCTAACTATAATTAGAACTGTCATCCAGTGATCATGTTCACTGAAAAGAGTTTGAAACGTCGGTATAAAATAACGTAAAAATACGCGATTTAAGCTGTTAGAAGTTGTTTAATTTCAATAGTCTAGTAAACATTTATTATGTCATTCCAGATTATAATCTCTGCACATGTTTTAAACTCACCGAATTCTGTTCAATAGTTTTGGCGTAAGTGTTAGCAAACATCAGAACGGGTACACTTTTATATTTAAAATATTAGTGTTATTAGTTCATAAATTACTAAGATAAACATAAAACAATTAAACTCTATTTTTTTTAATTTTATTTTACAATCACATATACATCTTTTTTCCTAACGGTTATCAATTTTCTGTGAATGATGTAGACATAGACCCGCCCATCGTCACTTCAGCTGATTTCGAGAGTTTCATGAGTAGCTTTGGTTCTTTGCGGATTCTCGTTTCTAATCCGAAACCATACGCTATATTAAGCACTTTTTTAAACTTTCACGGTTGTTTTTAATAAACATATTGCCACGGTTTTCATCCCGTAAGTAGCAATATGTATATACGCTATATTATTTTACACACACAACATACTCACAAATATGTTTAGCATATTTGTAAGGATGTTGTATAACATACATGTGCCTTAACCTTAATCCCATATATCAGTCCCGCCCAGCAGTAACTCTATCTGATTCCAGATCAAACTACAAGTTTATTAATAGCCAACTTGTTGAAATCGATTTCCAACTTGATTTATAAGCCGAATGACCCGCATTTGTGGGAGCAATCGACTCTCATATGTAACTATCAATTAATTTATAGTTTGCGGTGTTTTCTTTGAATGTTGGTTCACACCGTACAGTTTTCAGTTTAGACAACAGATTGGTTCACATATTTTCATCGCTAGAAGATATCCCTTGAAATACCCTCATCCTTCTGTTCTCTTGTAGTACTTATTATTTGTGAACTGATTGGGAAAATTAGAGTAAATTTTAAAACACTAGGGTTTTCCGGCTCGAAGGACCAAGACTTGCTGGACGAATAAATAAGTCCTTCCCTGCATTTTATTTTGTGAGCATTCCATGGCAGCCCAATAAGTAATATTCTACTACTATTGAATAAACTGTGGTATAATCGCCTGTTGAATTAATTAGCGGGTTGCTTAGCGATTGTTTTGAAATGCGCTCGCGCACGCTAGCTAATCAATTGTAACGTGCCGCAGCGCCCGTAATATTATTTAGTTCTGTTTGATGAAATTAGATAATTGTTTAATTTCTATAGACATTATATCTAATGATTATGATTAACATAATTGATCAAGCGAGTGCGAAACATGAGCAAAGTGTCTTTGCAATAGCTTAGGCAATTCGTATGTCCGTATGTTCTCCTCTTCAGGTCGCATTTCTCAACCGATCGTAAAATTTTGTGAGCAGCTCAGATAATTAAACATATTACTATTCTACTGACGATTCAGTTTTGGAGTTTTTGGTGTTTGGATTTTGTTTTATGGTGCATGGTGAATATTCGTTCAGTTTAATCTATGCAAAGACATAGTCGCGAGGTCTACAGCACACAGAGACACTAGTAATAAAACGTGTTATAAATATATATGTATAGCATCATCATTATCAGCTGGAAGACAAATTTCAAATTTCAAATTTCAAATTTATTTATTTTGGTACAGAAATGTTGGCCTTAATTATCTTAAAACTATTCTAGAACTAGACAATGTTTAATGCAATTTAAAACTTTCATTAAGATAACACATAATATCTCTAGCTCTCACGGTAGGATTCCCTGTGTTTGTGAGAGCTAGTTCACTCCATTAGGGTCTAAGTTAACATAACTATTACTATATTTTTTATTATTATTTGTGTAACTATGTGTGTGTGTGTGTGTGTGTGTGTGTGTGTGTGTGTGTGTGTGTGTGTGTGTGTGTGTGTGTGTGTGTGTGTGTGTGTTGGTGTGTGTGTGTGTGTGTGTGTGTGTGTGTGTGTGTGTGTGCGTGTGTGTGAATATTTAGATGTTAATATGTAGCAGATTTTCGGTACCTTTAAGTCCTAATATAAGTAAGTAATTTGTGATTTTCCGTTTACATAATTTCCTAGTATCGTGTATTAAATTTAGTGTTTTGTTTAGTTGTTTATATATATAATGTCCTAGATAGTTGTAGCATCTTTTGCCTATTGTTTTCTTAGTTAATGTGGTTTGCCATGAGCATTTGCGCCTCGAATAAATTTTGTTATGATCTCTACTGATGAGGGCTGTTTTGTGGAATCTTAATGCACTTGCCAATACGAAAAGTTGTCTTACTCTAAGTTCCTTAGTGTCTGCGTAAAGTGCATCGGTAGAGTATCTATACGGCTTTTTATATGCAACCTTAAGTATGGCACGTTGCACTCGTTCCACTTTCATCAAGACGTCTACTGCTGAACATAGGCCTCCCCCATATATATAGCATTAAGTTTGAAAATTAGGATTAGTTACAAAGTGGTTTTGCAAAATATCAAACAATGAGAAAATATACCTATACATATGTTTTTTGACCGCGCAATTCAAAAACAACTAACACCGAAAACCATTACAAAATTTATAGTAGGCTCATTTTCCTCTATATGTTATGTTTCTTCGATCCGTTCTGAAAATGCATCCGCAATTTTAAGAGTGCATTCCTATATAAACCGAGTGGCGAGCAGGCAGGTGGGTAGCGAAATTGAGATGTTCGTTAGGACGTAATGTATGTATCGAGTCATCTGGCCACCGCGCAACTCGGACCATTTCAGGTCTTTTTAATAATGCTTTGTTGGATTGAAGGATTGGAGCCTTGAGGTATTTTAGTTGTGGTATTGCAGCAGTTGGCTTAAAAAGGTTCTAAACGACTATATTACGTATTAAAATCATTTAACAATGACGTATGTATCTACCTCATGTTTTGTTTGTTAATAGTTTTGTTTATGTGGACAAGATCTTTAGGGACCCAAACTAGGCAGAGTATGTAGTATGGTAACCTGATGACTGATATACATATACATACTCGTATACAGACACAAGTTAAACAGTTTATGCACACAAATGTTTAACCTGTCCGGAGATAAAACCCAAGTTCATCTGCTCAGACGGCAGAGTTGTTACCAAAGTCAAGTTAATA
Organism: Selenia dentaria; assembly: GCA_917880725.1. Lineage (NCBI taxonomy): Eukaryota > Metazoa > Arthropoda > Insecta > Lepidoptera > Geometridae > Selenia > Selenia dentaria. Next base: position 26,633,519 of record OU862894.1, read on the forward strand.
TTAAGTAATAACAGTTAGGAGTTGTGCTTATTAATTAGAAGATGAGCGCTATATATGATTTTAATTTAAGTAGAAACCACCCAAAATGTAATGCACATGACTTCGAAGATTTCCCAAAATCGAATAATTTCTACTCATATGCGACTATTTTTCATGTGTTCATCTTAAAACTGCTATGTCTGCGGTGTCGACACCATTGCAATACCGTACAGAGTTTTGAATCTTATGTGCACCTAATTAGCTGAGCAACTGCACTGAGCAAGCTAAACGCTTACCAACGGGAAAATCACCCGTGCAGTCACTAATCTTTTAAGAAAGATTTTTTGTATTTTAGTCTCTTTATCAGTCAACATCATTGCTCATTATATTTTGTTTTGCTTTTTTTTTTGGCCAACGAGCAAGCGGATCGCCTGATGGTAAATGATACCGTCGCCCACGGACATCCGCAATACCAGAGTTATCGCAGATGCGTTGCCGACCTTTGAGGAAGGAAGATAGGAAGGAAGAAATGGAAGGGGTGAGGATGGTGGGGGAAGGGGAAGAAGAGGGAAAACGGGGGAGGGCGGAGGCGGGAATCAGGCCTCCCACAAACCAACTGAAACGCAATAGCAAGCTACTTCACGTCGGTGTTATGGGGAATGTGGTACTTCCCCGGTCGTGCCGGCCCATTCGACTGTGGGGTTACAGCGTGGCACTACTCCTAGATAAACCATTTGAATTGAATATATCGCCGTAGAAGCGAATATGAACAATGAAAACATTTATTTAATATTAAAACCGACTTTACCGACGTTATCGACACATACCGCGCCCGCGCACGCACCGCGGCTCTCGCGGCGGGCCGAGCGCGGTGCAGCCCGCAGTGGTCGCCGCGATCTTGCCGCGTATACTCCCTGAGGATGGGCATCGGACATGCCCGAAACCTAGGTCTATAACGTCGGCTAATTACGTGAGTAAAGTCAGTTTTAATATCAAATAAATATGTGTCAAACTCATGCGAATTTTAAAACTTGTCTAAATCGGCTTTATTTCATAGTCATAAACTCTACAGTAGGTAGTTGATCCCATCCTCGCTCAAACACCCTATATCGTTCCAAAGATACAAAAAAAAATAAGATGGATGTAGCAGAAATGAACATTCAATAATAGATAATGTACCGTTTACACACTTCATACCCTCATTACTAGAATTTTCTGTATCCCATCATAAGTCAGCCGAGGTTCGAGAATAAACTTTTCTGCTCATTCCATACATAATTTCTCCGGCCTGGGATCGAACCTAGGACCCCACTTTTCGAATGCAGGCTCAATACCAACTGAGCTAACGGGGACGTTTAAATTAAGTTGAAGTTGAGTCATAAGTTTACTTTAAACTCCACTGTAACATAATTAAGATTAATTTCGGAAATTCATTGTACCGTACAGGTACTTCAAAAACTCACTCGATGCTCACTAAATCCTCACTAATATAAATATAATAGCCGACTAGCCCGAGGCATTACTCTGAGTCGGGATAAATGTCTCGCGCGGGCGCACTAACTGATTCTAATGCGGGGTACATTCGTTTAGACATAATGCCGTAGATTTAATCATAGTTAGAGAGTCCATCGTGTAATGCTATACGTGAAGATGAGAGGATATGCGATGCGATGTATTTTCTTAATGAAATGATGAGGCGAGGTTATACCACACTGCAACATGACCATCACAAACTGTAAAAAGTCGAATTACACTATCTATTACTATAGTTGTCAAATAAGATAAGCTTAGATCGATGTACTTATGAGATATAATTTAAAATAGCTTTACAATACGGCATAAAGATCGAAATAACCTATTGAGGCGTGTGATATTTAAGAACAACATCGTGAAAAATCAGTATAAGTAACTTAACACGTACAATTTGAAAAATTGAATATTGACTTCCATTCTATTCAGTTATTGGAGTGTAACTCAAAACTACTAGACCAAATTTGATGAAATTTAAATGGAACCACACGGGAAACACTAGCTTGCAAACAAGAATTTTTAAAATCGGTTCACTCTATCGAAAGTTATGAGGTAACAAACATTAAAAAAACACAGTTAGTTGAGTACCTCCTTCTTTTTGGAAGTCGGTAGAAAAATATACAATTCTTGCGAGTACATACAAAATGTTTGTGTCTTTACAATCCTGAAGGGATTGGAAGTACCTAGTACTTATATAAAACCCATTATACAAACCCATGTGTTTCATTGCGTTACAGATCATTAAACCTGTCCCATGTAATAGGTGCTATACTATTGCCTATCTGCAGCTTTAACGGCTACTTTCCAATAACATATTATTCTTTTAGGAAATCAGCTCACGAGTTGATTGCATAGTGCAGACATGATGCTTACGCTATCCTAAACAAACCAATGTTAAATATGAAAATATATACAGTTAATTCCTGTCTCATTTTCTACCGACTTCCAAAAAGTAGGAGGTACTCAATTAGACTGTATTTTTTTATGTTTTCCTCATAACTTTCGATACCCTATCGAAAGTTATGAGGAAAACATAAAAAAATTCTCAAAGTTATTGTTTTGTTTGAAAGTTGGTGCTTCCCGTGTAGTCCCATTTCATCAAATTCGGTCCAGTAGTTTTTGAGTTACACTCCAATAACTGAATAGAATGGAAGTCAGTATTACAATTTTCAACAAATGTTGTTTCACAGAAACAATATAAGGCACTTTTGTAATAACAAAAAACATTATAGTTTTCTCTCGCATGTATGACAAGCAGCATTCCTTCACAAGCAATTTTCGCTTACACGTAGGGCACAGCATCCTGACGTGGCGTCCATTTGTCTAGGCAGTCTCACAGTTTTATGAATTATTTAGCCACATTAAACTTAATGTTTACACGGAGAACATTGGTAGAGGTAATTAAATACTTTGGAGACGTGACTGAAACCACGATGTACCGTTACAAAATGCAATAATTATGGAGAAAGAAAAAAGTATCCATAGTTATACTAATATTATTTTAACGTCAGGATACTCGACTGTAAGCAGGTACTTACAGCGTAAATAAAACCGTCAAAATAATAGAGAAAAATTCCATCGGACGGGAATTTTTCTCTCTATAAATTTCAATGTTTGAGATCGCTTAAGCAGGCGTTAGTGCTTTAAAAAGTAATACTATAAAAATTACAAGGGCTGCGATGTCAATACGAAAGTTTCAAGTATTTCTAAATAATGCTTCTTTCGGTTGGATGGTACTGTTAAACTGTCCAATAGATGTCGCTCCGACCCCGCAAGACGGTTAGTCAAATAGAGAGTTAAAATTCGATGCTCGGACCAGATTCTCGGTGGCCTAGTTGGTCAATGGCGTCTGACACGGAGAGTCAGAAGACGCGGGTTCGAAGCCCGTCCGAGGATGGAACTATTCTCTCTATAAATTTCAATAAATAAAAGTTATGTAAGTTTATGTATTTCCATAGTATACATACGAAAGTATAAGTATTTCTAAAGATTCTTCTTTTGGTTGGATAGTGCTGTCAAAGCTGTTCCATAGATGTCCCCGTAAGACGGTTAAAATCAGATAAAGAGTTAAAATTTGATGCTCGCACCCGAACCTCGGTGGCTAGATGGTCATGGCGTCTGTCACGGATTGTCGTAAGACTCGGGTTCGAATCCCGTCCGAGAATGTGAATTTTTTTTCTCTAATAATTATGTTTGGTATCGCTAAGCAGGCGTTAGCTAGATAGATAGTTAACTCGTTATTACTACACCACATTATAAAATACAACAAACAAATGAAAAACTTAAAATTATGTGTCACAATGGGCGGTCTTATCGCTCAGAGCGATCTCTTCCAGACAACCATAGGCGTTAGTGCTTTAAAAAAGTAATACTATAAAAGTTATATAAGTTATTTTCTTATAGGTATATATATGTACTTATGTAGTTATTCAGTTTTTAAGTAATCATATCTTTTAGGTAGAAATACTTCATAAATATTTACATAAAAGGGTACCATATTATGAATAGAGTTGCGCCTTTTAGAATGATCCATAGCCATTTTATTCTTGATTTCTAAATTTGAGAGTTTGCATGCTAGTAGCATGAACGTTAACATCAATATAACTAAACCTAACCAAATAACGTGTAGTCCGGGAAAAATGTTGAGTTTAATTAAATCTACTGACTCCCTCTTCCAATAAATAATTTGATAAGACGAATAAATTACTAATCATATGATTTTCAATGTAATAGACTGAGCGAGCGAAACGTCTCTGCTTTAACTGGCCAAATTGACTTTCATCTGTCCGTATGTTTGTTAGGTTGTGTGTTGGACTTCCTGTCGCATTTCCAACCAATCTTGACGAAGCGTGGTCTGCATGTTCTACTATTTAATATATTTTTTGTCGTCTGCGATTTTTGAACAAAGTGGTACTTTTTCTAAAAAGGGGGAATTTGGCTGCGGCTCTATTTACCGACCGATATTGATAAAATCAGATACACGCATTAGGTACCTAAAGAGCGCTCGTGGCAGAGCTCGACTTGGCGATTTTAACCGATCAACAAGTTAAGCAACACTTGCTGCGGTCAGGACTTGGATGGGTGAGCGCTAGTAGCATTATTCAACTGAGCGCTTCCGTGCTTCAGAGGGCACGTTATCCGTCAGTCCCGGTTGTTTGTCTTAGGACAACAGTCGTTAGGCTATGTCGAGGGCCTTCGGGTGGCTTGAAAACTTCGACTTGGGTTGGCCACTATCCTATCAACCAATCCGCACCGGGCCCGCGTGGTGGATTATGGCCCAACTCCTCTCTCTCTGAGAGGAAGGCTCGAGTCCCAGCAGTGGGAACGAAATGGACTGATTATGATTATGATGATTAGGTACCTGGCTGGAGGAATTTCAAATTTGAGCATAATTGGTCAAGTGGTTGCTGAGATAATAGGTTGTGCTGTTTAAAAATGGACGATTTTGGTAATATTGGGCAAGAACATTTGATACCGTCTGCTATATACAATATTAGCTGCTCTCGGCGGTTTCACCCGCGCGGTGATGGATGATGATGATGATGATGAATCTTATATGGCCTATGTTACTCAGGGTGAATGTAGCTTTCCAATGGTCAAAGAATTTTTGAAATCGGTCCAGTTCTTTTTAGGCCAATTCGTTACAAACATACATACAAATCTTTCCTCTTTATAATATTACTAGCTGGTGCTCGCGACTACGTCTGCGCAAGATGATGATGATGTAAAGTAGCCTATGTGGTACTCCAACCTATAATCTATCTCTGTGCCTAATTTCAACCACATATGTTCAGCCATTCTGCTGTGATTGAGTAACAAACATTCGTTCATGCATCCATCCATCCATCTAAACTTTCACATTTGTAATATTAGTGAGATAAGTATAGGCTAATACACTGCGAATTTGCTGCTGATAAGACTATGCTCGCGAGCTCTACTGTTCGCAGAACTGTTAGTTCGATAAGAATTTTTACTTAATTATTATTTAAAAGCTTTCAGCAGCACCAAAGCCATCACGAGTTCCAACATCCTTTGATCCCATTTAAGGGAGCCGTGAAAAGACGCGTCACTTATGCAAATTTTATAGCCAATTACTAAAGGAAATAGATCCAATACGGGACCTAGAACGAACCTAGGTCGTACCAAGTCCTACCTTGGCCAGTCGTGCGAGGCCTTTTGGGGATATATCTGGTCAAGTGTGACAGTTTGATTGTAGGTAATTGTGGGAGTTTTTTTTCTGACTATATGTAGATATTACTGTTGCTGTTGGTAGTCCGGAACCCATGCGGAGGGTTCCAGACGGCATTTGTTTCGTAGCATCTTATATAACATGATCATCATCTTATATATATTTTATATTATAATTTTAGTAAAATATATACAATAATATTCACATAGATTTGACTCAGATAATAGTTTTTCAACATCCACACACGATTTTTAGGTCCTAAACCAGGCAGTGCCTGTACAATGGTAACCTGATGACTGATATACATACTAATGTACATATACACACCCAGACACAGCTTAAACAGACATGTTCATGCACACGCGGTGTTTAGGTCCTAAACCAGGCAGTGCCTGTACAATGGTAACCTGATGACTGATATACATACTAATGTACATATACACACCCAGACACAGCTTAAACAGACATGTTCATGCACACGCGGTGTTTAGGTCCTAAACCAGGCAGTGCCTGTACAATGGTAACCTGATGACTGATATACATACTAATGTACATATACACACCCAGACACAGCTTAAACAGACATGTTCATGCACACGCGGTGTTTAGGTCCTAAACCAGGCAATGCCTGTACCATGGTAACCTGATGACTGATATACATACTAATGTACATATACACACCCAGACACAGGAGAAACAGACATGTTCATGCACACGCGGTGTTTAGGTCCTAAACCAGGCAGTGCCTGTACTATGGTAACCTGATGACTGATATACATACTAATGTACATATACACAACCAGACACAGCTTAAACAGACATGTTCATGCACACGCGGTGTTTAGGTCCTAAACCAGGCAGTGCCTGTACCATGGTAACCTGATGACTGATATACATACTAATGTACATATACACACCCAGACACAGGAGAAACAGACATGTTCATGCACACGCGGTGTTTAGGTCCTAAACCAGGCAGTGCCTGTACTATGGTAACCTGATGACTGATATACATACTAATGTACATATACACACCCAGACACAGCTTAAACAGACATGTTCATGCATCTTGTGTCGTTGGTGTCCTATATTGTTATTATAATTAATTTTATATTTACTATATTAATTAAGTATATTATTATTATAATGCCATTGATTTCATTTTTTCACGGATTTATAACAAAGGCATTAAGCGGGACTGTAGCCAACACTTAGAGGCCTGTTTGGTATAAAATATACAAAAGTGTTTAAAACTGAATTTAGGATGACGGTGACATGGATTACCTGTTACATAAAAAAATAATAACCACAGTACTTACTTTATAATATATAACATACAATCATAATTATTGTTTTTGTTATTATTAATACCCTTACAAAGTCGCAGTTATGATAAGTGCATATACCATACACTGATTTATAAATTTGTTATTATAATAACACATTTTAAACTTGTGTGTTTTGTGTTTTGTGAAAACAAATTATATCTAATAATTACGTAATTACAGATATGCAAAGAATGCGGCGAGCACTTGTATGGCCAAGTCAAGTCAAGCCACAATACTCTGATTCAAGGAAGTATTTCCATAGAACCGCCCCACCATAATGGTTTGCAGAAAGGGATCAAGTTATGATCTTATGGTTATTTAACTACTTAGACGTACGTTGTGTAGGCAGTTTTCGTATTTATGTACGTTCTTAGAGGAACATACACACGCGATATTTTTGATAGTTTCACTGAGTTTACGATTATGCAAAAAGTACCTACCCTGAAAATTCCGTTCAATGCTCCTACTGTAGCTTTTTGTTCAGATGTATATAAATCAACTGAGGCAGTCATCGTCAAAATAGTTGCCCATGTTGCTGCAGCTTTTAAGGCACATCATAAATCTGCTTATTATATTTTATAATATTTTGTTCTTTTAACTTTTATAATTGCCCGAAATTATCCCAATAATATTATAAATGTGAAAGTTAAGATGGATGGATGGATGGATGCGGATGTTTGTTGCTCTTTCACGCTTAAAAGGCTAGGCCAATTTTGATGAAAGTTGGTATGAAGGTAGAGGAGGCGCTGAATGAACACATAGGACACTTTTCATCATTATCATCATCATCCATCACCACGCGGGTGAAACCGCGGAGAGCAGCTAGTAAGTATATAAAGATAACCGTAACGCAGGTCTAAACCACTGAATAATCGGCCAGCACTCGTGCACAATCTCTGCTAAAACTTTCCATACCCAAGCATAGGACCATTAGCTTTAAAGGTTCAAGGCTTCAAGTATAGCGCCACGAAAATATGGAATAATTTGCCACCTTCTATGAGGAAAAAAGTTAATTTTGATCTTTTTAAACTTAAATTCAAAACATTATTACTTAAACGTCAGAGAGATACTCGTAATTTTGAGGCAACCTTTAAAACCAAATAATAAATATTACACACATGCTCAACCATACACTCACACGCACTCCACACACACGCACACACACCTAGTATATATAAACATAACAAATCAACTGTTCTTTGTGAACTGAAGAAAAATAAAGAGTAAAACTATCCGCCTCATGCAGCTACTCGAGTACTTAACACCTTAGCTTGATCATAGGCGAATGCTGAAAACCAGCCTTGCGTAGACATTCGTGTTTACGCAGCCCGTGCTGAGCTTAACTCCGTTTGCTAAAATATGTTTGTTTTTAATCAATAAGTTAGTTGTAATCGTTGTTAGATATTAATATGTTTTTGTAATATCATTATGTTTTTTGTGTGTATTTTTTGGCAATAAAATAGTTTCTAATTCTAATTCTAATTCAATAATTTAGGGAGAGAGGAATTAAAATAAAATTTGCCCTTGAGCTTTTAAAATGTATGATTTTTAAGTATCATACTTAAATATGGTAATAGAAACCACAACTAAGTAATATGGTATAAAAAACTAACTTAGATTTCAATTATTTTTACTGAGAAATACGGGATTACTCAAGTATACTAGTCTGATGGATCCGACTATACATGATATACGTATTACGTAAGTAACCCCGTATATCTCAATCAAAAAAAATTACCAAAAAATTAAACCGACTCCGATACCAAAAAGTGTGATATAACTTGCTGAAGTCGGTATCATGATAGTTCAAAAGTAGGTACCTTTTATCACAATATTATGCGCATGGTCCCGACTTCGACATGTTATTTCACACTTTTTGGTATCGGAGTCGGTTTCATTTTTTGGTATTTTTTTTTTCATTTTTAGTGACTCTTGCTACTTACGAAATCGATATTCACCGTCAATGATGATAATCATCAAGATAGTCGTAGCAATTCTCAGTTATTGGAGTGTAACTCAAAAACTGCTTGACCGAGTTAGATGACATTTAAATGAGACCACCTCGGAAGTATACACTACCAAACAAAAAAATAATTTTAAGAATCCGTTCTCAAATGGGGGAGATACCGGTTAACATAACATACTCATAAAAAAATTTACACACACGAACATATAACCGCCTCCTTTTTTGAAGTCGGTTAAAAATAGTGAAATATTTTAAAAAGGAACAAATTCCAGTAAAACAAAATAAATTACAGATGCAAACAAACTGCATAGTCCGTCTTATTATGAATATGAAATGGATTTTAGATTAACCACAAAGATGGTGTTTCATCCTAGACGTTTTTATAAGCTTTACATTCAATATCTCTCTAATCACCCCTTGTAACTTAGGCAACCGCCGTGACTTATCAGTATTCCAATCCATCCTCCACACAACCCATTTCGATACACTTTAGAAAGTGTAAATCCCTCTTACACTGCGGCAGGCCCATTAGGAACGAGAATTATTCGATATCTTATCGATACTATCGACTGCCCGCTTAGGTTATTGTTTATCGACTAGAAAGTATCAATAGATTGAATCGATTAATTACGAATTATATTTGTCCCGTAAGTGCGCAATGACATCGATTTTATAATGGTGGCTTCACCCGTGGGCGGTAGTGATGTGTCACAACAAATTTAGTGTTTCGATAAGCTAATCGATTTTTTGATCGATTGTCTTTGATTTATGGTATTTTAAATTGGGTTGTGTAAGAATATCGTTATCTAACTATGCCTTTAGGGTAGTAATTAGCGCCGTTGTCACAAGTAACAAGGGGCAATAGTTTGAAATATAACATAATAAATTGTGTTGCCTTTAGTCATTAACCTTATGGACCAATAATTGACATATATTGAATACAATGAGCTATGACAATCTATCAATTATAGTAGTACAGACCATGAGGAATACGCCTACCATTCATAAGGTCCGGTAGTTGGTAATTTGAATTAATCGGGAATGCACACAGATATTACGAGTAGGTCAGTTATTTTTTAATTTCTTTTAATATGAGCGAAATTAACCAATTTTTGTTTCACCTCTAATACATATTTTGGCCAGTTTATATCAATGTTCATTGAGTTCTTTTGTGATTACAATCGTAGTGGTTTCCCATTGCCTTCTACGTTGGGTTGTTTTGAGGGTATTTAAGTCCTCACGGCCCGCCCCCATAGCCGGAAACAGGATAATTAACCGCCACTTGTGGCTTGACGTTGCTGCTCGTTTTGCACCACCCGGGGGTCACGTGTAGGGTGATGGCTCCATGAAGCCACAGACCGGAAAAGATGGAGAGAAGCAGTTAGGAGACTTCAGAAAAGTCACGATCCTCAAAACTGAGGGAACGACTGAGGAGGAGGATATCAGTATTACATTACATGCGTTTACGACACTATTTGAAGTTACGACTTGACAAAAATTGTGCGTGAGTTTCGTTTTCACCATTTAGCTACAGATCCTAAAAGCCACTACTGTACCATGCACTTACATCATATCGTACAGCCTTTTAAATGAACTTATAGACTGATATCTGAGTTGTTGAGTGGGCCAATAGTTTTGAATAGAGATGTGTATCGGTGCCGGTACGTCGAGAAAGCCACCTTCAAATTGTCGATTGTTCGAGTAGCATACGCCACGAAAGTGTCATTGTGCTGATGTATGTGGTGCAGACAGTACTTTGTATAATTTTAAAGTGAAAACAGATTATCTCATACATATCTAAAGTGTACGATAAGGGGTTTCTCCAATATTATAAGTATGCATTTAAAATAAGCTCTTAAATTGTCTTAACTAAGAACTAGGGACTATTAATATATGTCCCCCTACGCTGGCCTCTCAGAGGGACAAAGGGTAGTTAGATAACGCGGGTTCAAATCCCCCCCGAGGATAAACTGTAACCTCAAGTGTTTTTAGATAATTACTACTAGTAGGTAAGTGTCAAGACGTAAAAGTACTTTGCCTGAATATAAGCGTACTATCTGCCTATGACAGTAGCTAGTGCCTATGATAGTGGCTGAGAATCATGTTATTAAGGTATAATGTTCTGTGCAGTGCTGAAGTGCCCTGAGTTTCCGATATATAGTTTTTAGTCTCATTGGTCTACTAAATACACATAATCCTTGTTTAATAATGGTTCATCACATTGACTCCCTCTTTCCTGATGTAAAGCGGTGATGGAATCAAGAAGCGATGGCCATTCATTAATACTGTATACTACAGCAACCTTCAAACTTTAACACAGAAATGCTTACTTGCTATGGTTTTGAACCAGAATATCTGGCACAGCGGTCATACCCACTTAAGGACAATCGCAAAAGATCCTAGCTTCTGCCAAGTAGATTTATCCAAAAACTTCTTTTATATTGGGTGCCCATGGATCGACAGGATTTACCCCAAAAATTCTATACAGAAGTTATTGGACTGGACTACCACATGAAGAGATTTGCTGTGGGGAAGCTCGAAAAGATTATAAGCGTGCGGGTGATCCTGCTCTGATGAAAAATACCATGCTTCTAAACTTAATTGCAGAGATCAGACATCATCATAGATAGGTAGAAAGGTTAATAGATGTCACCTACATAATGCATTATTACATAGGTATGCACATGTCATGATAACACAGGTATAGTAAGGGAGCCCGACCCTGTAAGCCCGGGTTTTTTTAAATAATAGGGTTACGGTAACCTCTGCCTGTCGTAAGAGCTGACTAAAAGAGGACCCTAAGAGATAATTTATTGATTCAGGCGTTACTTTGCTGAAATCCATTATCAAAAAAACGATATTAAAAAATATTTAGTGACACTTCCGCTGAAAAGAAAACAATGAATTTGGCCTATTTGGGGGCGTGCACCACCCTCCCTCCCGCATAAAATGCTAATAGGAAGAATACAAAATAAAAAGGTCTAGCGCTCGACGAGTCAACATCTCCTGAGGATGCCTCGTGTAGAGGCGAAACACGTGTTGAATCGGTTTTGGTTGATTTGGGGTTTCTTGTGCTTTTTATTTTGTATTCTTCCTATTAGAATTTTATGCGGGAGGGAGGGTGGTGCACGCCCCCAAATAGGCCAAATTCATTGTTTTCTTTTCAGCGGAAGTGTCACTAAATATTTTTTAATATCGTTTTTTGGACCCTAAGAGCTCCGGTATAGTTGGGAGTGGGGCCCTAACTATCTCATCAACGAGCTCGAGGAAGACGGCGTCATGATGTGGCAATTGACACCGTGCCATCCTTGGAAGAAGGAGATACGAAATGCTCTCAGAGTTGAGCCGAAGGGCAATATGTCTTGATGGTCCCAGTGCGTTCCTATGGAGATCCCGGGGTCATCAATAAGACATCGAAGAAGGCCACCGAGGAGGTTTTAGTGGAAAATCCCACATAACCCGGACGCTCCCCATAGTGTCAGGGTATCTAATAAGATTTCCCCCTCGTACATAATCCATTAAGCACGGTCAAGATTTATTAGTTTCAAGTTTGTATATATTTCACACTTTCCAATTAGTTTGCTTATTTTCTTGGAGCCTCAGTGTGTTTTTCATGTGTAAAACTGTATTAAATAAAGTACTTAGAAGTGTGTGGTGTAAATAAAAGGTTGATTTTATACATACACATACTACGAAACTTTTGTTAGATTTTCCCGTTTTCACATTATGAACGTAATGCGACAGCAAATCATGGGTGAAATCAACAATCATAATACTATGCAATTTTCGATTCGATATAATATATGGAATACATTCCGTTTTGCGTGCGAGATCTTATTATTGTAAGAAAACGATATTTTCTTGTCGGCTCCTAAACCAATGTTAACGAGTATAAAATGTAGTTATAATAATTTATTTCGGTAAAAGGCAATTGTTCACATTTAAAGTAAGAAGAGGTTTTGGATCCTAATTTAGATTCACAAAAGTTCTAAAACTCTTTCGCCAGTGAAAATAAATGTTACATTGCCAAAAAAAATTATAATTAATAATTAAAAAAATGTTTGTATGTTGGGAAACTAACGTAGTTTATACACATCTTGGTCTTTTTCAAGGAGAGTGCAGAATGTTCCTCACTTTCCTTAAAAAAAAACACTAATATGGATGAAACTAAAGTTGGAAAGATCTGACTTACTTACATGATTGATTTCCGTTTCTCATAATAAAAATTTATATAACTATAGCAACGTGCCGTCACTTAGGGCCTTCGGCCTAGCCATAACCTCCCATCTTTTCTTGGTTTTTCTACTGGTTCCAAAAAGGAAGAAGTACTCAATTCGATATTTGTTTTATGTTTGTTACCATAACTACATAAAATTTAAATTTCATCAACATTGGTCCAGTACTTTTTGAGTTACACTCCAATACCTGAATATAATGGAAGTTGGTATAAAAATTTTCAAATTGTACTTTTCTTTCATAAAAGTTTTCTCCTGACAATAATTAACACAACAAAAAAAGAATTAGCGAGATTGTTCCATCCGTTCTCAAGTTATAGCGTGACCAGGAGAAATAGGGTTTAATTTTTATATATATATTCATATACACAATGTATCAGGCTTCATAACATGTGATAATAAAAATGTGTGAGTGACAGTCTTTATAAAGCTCCCAGGAAATTATAAATGTGGTAGGTACATCTATTTAAATTTCGCGTGAAAGATAACTTAGTATTAATAATATGCAACTTAAATTACAAATTGCAATAGTGTATGGGTCAAAGTTCTAAAATGATGAATAAATTTCCTTAAACTCGGTATATAAGTAGCAAGTAGAATACATTTAGTTTTGGTAAATTAGGTATCTCAGCGATATACAATTTCGTAACTGGGGATATGGCTTGCTTATATAACTATGACAGGTTTTGAATGAATAAGGTTAATCGCTGAAAGTTCCTGCAGCGAAGTTGTTCGTGTTAGATGATTACTTATATATAATACATGTGTGATTGTTGTATTGTAAAGAGATGACCAAGTCATTAACCAGGCGGTAAACGCCACGACTTCCCACAATATTTACATTGTCACCTAAGCCAAAGTACTTAGACCGCGAGGCCCCATTTACTTACTTTGCCTAAGCTTTATCTTGATGTACTTAGGTGTATTTCTCCTGTAGCTAGATTTACTCTTATGTATTTATTCTTTTGTTTCAGTTTTCAAACGCTTTGACATCAACCAACAGCAGTCCAACGCACCAAACTTCGGATTCTCTAAGGTACCCAATCTACAATCATCATTATCATCGAATAACATTACTTCACGACTTTTAAAGACTTCCCTCTAAACACTCACGTTAGGGATCGAATACGTCTACGCTGTAAGGGTTTTGATAGTTAATTTGTGTCAAACTTACGGGTATATTAAAATACAAAAATGAATCCATCCATCTATTCGACCATCCTAACTTCTTCTTCTCGGGGTGTTCTTCTAATGAAGGTCGGCGAGCATCATTGCAATTTGAACTCTCGACACAGCAGCTCTGAACAATCAACGGGTGCTTTTACTCGTATTATACCACTGGCGTAAGTTTTTCAGCTAGGATGTTCTTCTACCAGCACTGTGTTTGCCTTGTATCTTGCCTTGAATAATTAACTGTAATAACTCGTCGAAACACCCAAACAGACACACCTTAACATTAGCTATGATATTAGTGTGTCACTAATTCTGCGTCATCTTAAATTGTAATAAGTCGATTCAGTAAATTTGGAGCACAGCGTGTGGATATTTTATTGCTTGTAGGGCATCAGACATATTTACTGTTAAAACCTAGTTCGAAACTAACGTAACAACATAAGTTTTTAGTCGTTAGGTACTAATAATTCATTAACAAGCTCAATTAAAACCGCCTCTTCTATTGTTCTCAATACATTCCCACGCTCTGTTATACTTTTCCATCCTTACGTAACTAAGTCGTTATTCTGTCTCGTTTTTTTCTATTAGTTTCACTGTACGAAGAAAAAGACAAATGCATAGTTTAAATATAATGGTTCAAGTTGCGATGGGGTGTGGTTAGTGCCAACCGCTCATTAACTTCAATCTAGTAGTTTTAAATCATATGGTAGAATAATGATTAATTTTTCAAAACCTTTATGAATATACATAGAATACATAAAAGTTCTAGGTTTATTCTCAAACGTTTTATTTACCTTTGAGTATTTACGGAACAACAAAATAAAATTCTAATAATTATTAAATAATAGCATAAATGGTAAAAGCAAAATGTAGGGGCTCTACATGTTGGCAACTTTGCAAATATAGTAAGAAAAAAGGGGCTAACGTGAAACTCCCTCGATGTCGAAGTATTATTAGGGAAATGAGATACATGTAGGTATTGTGTAACTATAAGCAATATTCAAGACGTTTTCAAAATTACCTCATTAGAGCGGAACAGTTTCCAACATGCGCTACCTGCAACTATCTGAGTTATCTACCACCTACAGTTAGTTAAGATATGCTTAATACTCCAACAGTCACAGTTATAACGCATTCCTTACAACAATGCAGCTTTGAACTAATTTTCCTCGACCAAGGACTAAGAACGGTACCAATAGCGGTAGTCAACCCAAATCAAATTACGGTACTCTCACGGTCAATCTTAGTCGACGATGTTCTCATAGGGCATGACTCAGTAAACGAAGCCATCGACTTAATAAATAATCGTTAATCAACCTACTCGCTTTGGGTGGTTTCCAACTCCATAAGTGGACATCCAACTCACGTCAGCTTCAAAAAAGGTTCCACGATGAGCAATGTGAAATGCCAAAGAACTTTGATATTAGTGCAGAGTATGATGCGATCAAGGAACTTGGCATGCAGTGGATGCCACAGACCGATGAGTTCACATACAGCACCTCGGTAACCACAGCAGACAGACTAACCATGAGGTCAATACTCAGCACAATAGTCCGCCTGTTTGATCCTAGCGGATGGATCAGTCCTGCGATTTTTCGAGTATTATCTTAACTTTATATTAAACCTTTTTATGATCCTTCAGTAATGTAGATACGTAGATAGTATGAGTTGTGTGAGTTTCTTCCATTTCCAGATCATTTTTATATACGTATATTTATTGACGTCTGTTTTAGTTTGTCAATATACGTATTCACCTACCAACATTATCAAGAAAATATAAGTGCACTTAATTAGAAATTAAAACAAAAAAGTATGTTCTTCTGTATGTCAAAAAGGTCCAAAGAACATTGAGCTTCAATCAGAAATCTAAATAATTATATACGAATTTTGTTGGCAATGAGACCTTTAGAACATAAAAGCGTTGCTTAGTAGCATTATCGGGGCGTTATTCTATCTGCACAATAGTTGCTCTCCTTCCGTAAAGTACACTTAAATTATGATGCAAATAAATTAAACGTAACAATAGCGTTTATCAAGAGCATTATCAAGAGAACCATATATTTTGTTGATACATTACATTATTCGCAATGTATGTATGTTAATACTCTAGGGCTAGTATAGCAGTAGTATAAAGTAGTAGTACCTATATAGTACAGTACAGCACGAATCTCACGCTCGTTGGCGCTGCAATTGCGTTTTATAGAGCCGAAAGGGATTTGCTCATAATAAACTATGACTTTCTCATCACCGTTAAGTATTTGAATCAGGACTGCACCAACGCCGTAGTCACTAGCGTCTGTGTGCACCTGGAAGGGTTGGTTGTAGTCCGGACAAGATAGTACCGGTGAGGTGGCCAAGCAAAGTCTCAGCTTTTAGAAAGCGGAGTTAGCTTCTTCAATGCAGACAAACAGAGGAGCTTTCTTACCCTATGAAGTAAGTTTATTAAGGGCAGAGATTATTAAACACGTATTACGTACACGTACACGTACGATTAAAATCACTAAACACGTACTTTGCAGACGGATACTACTTGGTTGAAAAAACTGTTTCTTTTTCTACCGTAACTATAAACAAACTGTTGTTTTGTGCTAATTACAATTTTAGGTTATTTGGTCCTAACCTTCGAGGAACTAGCAACTGATTCATACAAATGTGCAATTTGTGCTACAATTCGCGTACGATTGTGCTGCGTTTCGTACGCGATTGTTACGTTTAATTTATTTGCATCATAACTTAAGTGTACTTTACGGAAGGAGAGCAACTATTGTGCAGATAGAATAACGCCCCGATAATGCTACTAAGCTTTTATGTTCTAAAGTCTTATTGCTAACAAAATTCTTATATAATTATTATTATTATTAATTTATGATTGAAGCTTAATGTTCTTTGGACCTTTTTGGCATACAAAAGAGCATACTTTTTTGTTTCAGTTTCTAATTAAGTGCACTTATATTTTCTTCATAGCTAATCTCTGTATAAAAATAAAACCTTTTTTGACGACAATTACAAAGGTGTAATTGTCAACAATTACACCACAATAACACAGTATGACTAGGCTGTAATGGCAACATCCTATTATTTTCAGTAGTTCAAAAGTTATATAATATTTTGCTCCGTTTTGCTTTATAACTGAGCTCTCTGACGTCAACATGAAATTAAAAATTGTATCTCGTGGCCGAACATATTAGCAAACTACTGTGAAAATAAGATCAAATAGAACTACTAAAAAACATAACTTAAGAAAAATAGAACTATCCTTGAATTTAGAAGGCAATAAACAGGCCGAAAAACACAACATTTCGTATTCAAAGCAGTCATAGATATAAGTTTTTAAACTATCATGGTCACAAACATAAGAGGAATTCAAATTATCAACGGGATAATTACCATGTATATTTTCTACGAGTTTCCATTATTTCGGCACTGTTGCAAGTCATAGATATTTTTTTTTACGAAATAATCTCATCGGCTTACTTAACGATCACTTCTGGTAATAATAACCTAGAGTTATTATTACCAGAAGTGATCGTTTGTACTTCTGGTAATAATAACTCTAGGTTATTATTACCAGAAGTTTAGAGTTTAAGTTTTTTAGTTTAGTATTCTTCTACGTATAATATCCATAATATTGTAATATTACTAGATATACAGTCTGCTCCTACGTAGAAGTAGAAAACGCCCTCTTTTTACAATACTCAAATGATGGATGATTAAAACTTGATTTAATTTAATTTAAATTAATTTAATTTAATTTAAACAAAGTTCATTTGGCGGGAAAACATTTCAATACTTTTTTAAGTGCAGTGTGCCTAGCACGAATAACTGCGTAAGTGTAACGTAACGTGTCGTTTACGTAGAACAGTACAAACTATCACGTATCTATGGCAACTGAGTCATAGATAACTCGTAGTCTGTATGCCGAAGCGTAACATGTTGACGCTTTCGATATGAATACTTTTTCGCAAATTGTTTGTGCTACGGCCTCTGAAGTGTTTGCACAATGACGCCAACATGTCAGTTCGAGTATAGGAGCCGAGTTCGAAGGCAATCCCATTGCAAAGAGGCGTGAGACGAGGAGACGTGATATCTCCGAAACTGTGGAAGACATTGAAAGACGCCTTCAAGCTCATAGAATGGCAAGGACTTGGCATCTCACCTTTGATTTGCCGACGATATTTGTAGTACCGACGAGATTTGTAGTACCTAAGTAGAAACATTGTAATCATCTATATAAAAAAGTGGCCCCGAGTTTCTTGCCGCTTCTTCTCGGTGGGCTCTATATATTTTGGAATGCGGCGGTAGAGTCTTTAAAGTACTTTATAATGAAAAGTAGACGTTCAAAAGTGCGTCTTTGATGCCTAAATTGAATAAATGATTTTGACTTTGACTTTGACTTTGATATTGCAGTCATGGCAGAATCCATGAAAGACCTCAGTACAAAACTCAAAGGCCTTAATATGTACATGAACAAGACAAAAATTATGTCTAACGCCCATGTTGAGCCTACCCCAATATCAGTTGGGAACTCAGTTACCGACGTTGTTGACGAACACATCTACCTGGGACAGATGGTCAAACTAGGCAGGTTCAACTTCGAGAAAGAGGTCAACCGTCGAATCCAACTCGACTGGGCAGCGTTCCAGAATTTTCATGAAGTCTTCTCGTCGAAAATACCTCAGTGCCCCAAGACAAGAGTCTTCGACCAATGTTGTCTTATGACTCTGAAACGTGGTCTCTTACTATGGGCCTCATAAGAAACCTCAAAGTCGCGCAACTAACTATGGCGAGGGCTATGCTCGGTCTCTACGTAATCTAATCAGAAATAAGGAGATCCGTAGAAGAACGAAAGTCACCGACATAGCCCATTAGAGGGATGCATATGTTCAGCAGTGCATGTCCTACTAAGATGACCTTTTTTAATATCGTCTTCTATAAAATGTACATGATTGTTTTATAGTTTTATTATTTACTTTGGTGTTTTTGTTCGCAGGCACTAAACGGGTTCCTCATGATGATGACGCAGAACGGAAAATTATTGTACATATCTGACAACGCAGCGGAATATCTAGGACATTCAATGGTAAGTACGTGCTAAGTGTTTTAACCGTTTCTTAAAAACATAATGTCAAATATAGAGCAATAGTGATATAAACATTGTTATTTATTTTCAATGTATCTAGTGTGTTTATACAGGAGGCCTCCTAAAAGCGAACTACGAAGTTTCGTTTGTCGGATTTCACGATTTCTACTGTGAAAGCACAAATACAGACAAGGGTGATAAAATGTAAAGACAGTTTTTTTTCTTACTGATTAATTATATTTGTATTTAGAGTGTGTTTTAAAATAAGCAGTTTCTGAATGCTGATTGTCCTATTGATCTAGGAATTATGATCAAAGTTATATGATTATTAACGGGATATTTACCGTGGTAAGGTTGTGGAATGAGCTCCCGATATTTCGGCGCAGTTACATGCACCATGGTCACTCGAATACTCCCAAATGGTCGTGAAGTACACACACAAGCAAACAGATCAATTATTTGAATCATGATGAAAGTAGAAGCAAAACGCTTCGTGCATTTTACTTTGCTATTTTTGAATATTCTGTTTTAGCTGTATTCACATATGTTGATTACCTATGTAATGGTGACGCAGTAGTAAGTCTGATCGTTCGATGGTGAAAATGGTCATTATAAATTATTTAATTTCTATACAAATATATAGTCATCTTTTTATAATATTTTGTGTGTAATTTTGCACAAGCAGTACCTGTACTTCGCATGCATTGTATCACATTTTTCTTACCTTTCATTCTTCGTTACACATATTCTTCTACGTCGTTGTCTCATGGCTGAGGGTCGTGATCATCACAAGTGGTGTTTCCCACTAAGATCTTCCAGGCTTCTCTGTTTTGAGAAAGTTGGATGGATGCGTGAATGGTGGATTTACACGCCCGTTTAACAGTATCAGCCCATCGGGTCGGTGATCTTCCTCTGCTTCTCTTTCCTTCCTTACACATATACAAACCAATCAAATATTGTTGTATATTACTAGTATCCCGTTTCATCATTCCTATGAACAAATCTAATTATTACCTATTTCTTTATAATTTGTCTTAGTTACTTTCCTTTCCTTGTTCCGCGGTGGGTCCGGAACAGTTCGGATACAAATCGTACCGCGTCTGACCCCAAATAGTTGCTCGTTAGCCGCGCCGCAGATAAATTAATCACTGCGTTTTATTGTTAGCCGCGCCGCGCCCGCCGACTCCTATTATACAGGGTGCTGCAAATTGTTATCACTTTTGTTTGGAGATCTATAACGAGGTTTTGTCTCAATCGTGCAAGTGATTTGTGATATTCAAACTCAAAAGATAGTATTTAAATCACTGTAATTGGGCTCGCGCTACTCGCGTGATATATTTCATTCGTACAGGAACATTTTTCCAAATATAAAGTAAGTAGTCTAATATAATATAGGTAGTATTTCGCAATTACTAAATATTGGTATTAATAAGGCAGCGTTTATTACAGAGTAAACTCTCCAAACATAAGTGTGTAATACTCTTCTGGTACATGTGGCAGTTGTTTGGTAACTTGGTTAAATTATAATCTATCCTACTCTCACCTCTATCACTGAAAAACGTTTGAAACACGTATTTATACGTTATACGCGTGTTTATCCATTTAAAATTATTTAATTACAAATAGCTTGTGCGCTAACAGGTCTTCGTATTCCTATGTTAAAGTTTTCAGTCAAATTTATACACATTTCGTAGATTTATTAAAACAAATAAAATCAATAAGTATAATCTAGCTAGCGTAAATCAAACTTTAAGGTCCCAGATGCACGAGCAGCTTGGAGCAGTCAGCATGGACTACTTTAACCTGCGACTGCACAGTGAACAACAATATTCTACGTACACACATACACGAAACCGCTCGAGTAGCAAAAGAGTTGCAAATGCTTCGGGCGGTTGGCGGTCAAGCAGTCGCCAGGCATACACGGACTGCTCGTGCTGTCGACTGCTCTCGCGCAGTTACCTCTGCCCGCGCTCTTCATTCCACGTCGCGCGCTTCCCGCGCCTGAATCGACATTTTGACTTGTTGACCAGTTAATAACAACTGCTCGAGCAGTTATCAATGGCAGCTTCTGCTTTTTAAGTGCTTTAAGCTGTTGACTATGACTGCAAGAGCGGTCCGTGTATATCGGCTCTAAAAATTAATGACGTATGGTGCGTAACCAATGCTTTGCGAATAAAATGAGACTGCGAAGCCAAATTTGTTACTTTGGTATCAAAGATAGTCCCATTCCATATACTGCAGCCAGTCAACAAGAAAATCTTCGTCAGTCCAGTTTTAAAGTATATACCTACACCCTGTATCTCAGTTTTGGCGGTCTCGTGTGAACAACACTGCCCGCGCCTGCATTGCCGCGTAATGATACCAGTCAATATCTTCAAATTATGATTAATGGGTGCAATCACAACTACCACTTTACAACCTTGTCGGTGTACAATACACGCCACAAGCTTCTTCAAAAGCCACAGGGATGCTAATTTGCGTATTATGATATGGTCTCAAAATATATTTAATACGTAGTTGCGAGAGTTGTAAGACAGACGTTGGCCACCACAATATTAGTTCAGTCGGAGAATATAACAGACTTTTCTTCTTTTCTGCTCTTCTATTGTCAACTCTTGATGTGATAGAGATTAAGAAAAGGGCTTTTATGCTAACCTCTCCTATATGCACTGCCCGAAGTGTGTAGCATAGAATTTGAATCATTATTGGTATTATATACTGATTTAGGCATGTGACTTCGTCGGCATAAGGAGCTTATAGCGAATGATATTAATTCCGGGCACAAACCACTTCCACTGCATATATCATTCAAATCCATTCAGCCGTTTTTGCGAGATTGAGTAACAAATATCTAAACATAAAAACTTGTACGTTTATAATAAAAATACATTGTGTGTTTCGTCTTTAATTTGTGATACAAACACTTTCATTCACGAGTGATGAGATTTTACTACACTCGGTACCACGATACTGGCTTAATTAATATTGGCACTCATAGAAATGTCTAATCTCCATACATACTTAAAATGTATCTATCAGTATAACCAAAAATGTTAACCACAATATTGTGCGCATGGTACCTCGACAAGTTCACACTTTTTTGTGTTGAAGATGGTTCCATTTTTCGGCGAAACTAATTTATACATTACTTTAGTGACCCTTGCTACTTACGGGCTCGATTATCATTCACCGTCAATAGCAATATCTATAGACTTTTCAATTATGGGATTTCCATTTCAAAAACCGATTTTTTCGAATTTGATTAAATTTAAATGCGACCACCTCGGAAGAATCTTTCAAAAAAATTTTTTCAGTATCGGTCCGAAGAAATCGGTGAGCATAACTAAAATAATAACCTCTTTCTTTTTGAAGTCGGTAACTTAAACAAGTTACATTTAAACACATGTTTTTTTGGCTGGCAAACGAGCAAGCGACTCACTTGATGGTAAGTGACACGTCGCTCATGGACATCCGCCAAACCAGAGGTCTCGAGGCTGCTTTGCTGACCTTCGTGGAATGAAAATAGGAAGGAAGAGATAGAAGGGGTGAGAGGGAGGGGGAAGGATAGGAGGGACGGGGGGATGGGGGGATTGGGCCTCCGGAAACTCCCACAAACCGCCTGAAACGCAATAGCATGCCAGGTTACTTCACGTCAGTGTTATGTGGGAGTGTGGTACTTCCTCGGTCGTGCCAGCCCATTCGGCTGTGGGGTTACAGCATGACACTACCACCAAAGAATATAACATATAAGATATTCTATTTCTCTTCTTCTCTTCAATAATTACAGCTAAGCATCAATACTCTGTTTACACGTGACTCATGTAAACAACAACCAGTTCTTTATCTTATCTTATCTTATGCTGTATTCGTTATGTTTCTAGCTGAATGCGCCGATGATTATATTTTGATTGTTTCGACGGCCATCGAGATATACAAATATTTCGTATGCCTCGGGCTATTTTATTTTAAATGAGTATTTACTTTGCATTTTAGTAGCAGAGAGTAAATTCTTTTTTGCTAGCCTGGTGTTTGTTCTTTAAAAATCTTAAATTAAATCAGTAGTTCTTTGAAAATGCACGTTCAAATTTAAATGCATTACAGTGAAACTAAGATTTCAACAATGTTACTATTATTTCTATACGTTTTAAGAACCTCAATACAGTTATTGCAACATTGTGCATTTTACATATGTAGGTCTTAAATGTACATTTATATGTGTGTTTCATAATTGGGTATGGCAACATTGTCATATAATTAATGTGCGTCTGCCAATATCTGCGGTAAGCATGCTGAGCTTACCTAATCATTAGCCGATAATTAATGTATGAAGTAATTATCTATCTATACTTATAATAAAAAGAGGTAAGATTTGTATTTTACAAAGGTTTAGGTTTTTAAATTATCATGGTCACAAACATTAGAAGTATTCAAGTGATTCTGTGAGTTTCCGATATTTCGGCACTGTTGCAAGAGCCATGATCACGGATAAACTGAGGAATTGCGGGTGGGTGAATGTTTACGAGCAGACGAAGCGGCCTACCTTCTTTCGTACTCGTTTGTTATACTAGTCACCACTACTATTGTTCGCACTGTTAGTTTTTGATTTATCTCGACACACAACACTAACTGCTGTTTTTGTTTTTACACAATCGTACCACTGGATTCCAGATATTCAACAGTTGAGTTTGCAACTGTCAAATATCTGGCAGTTGAGTTTTCAACTGAGATTGACTTATCATTCTATTTATATCCTACTAATATTATAAACGCGAAAGTTTGTGAGTATGGATGTATGGATGTTTGTTACTTTTTCACGCTCAAATGGCTGGGGCAATTTTGATGAATTTTGGTATGGAGGTAGATGAGGCGCTGGATTAACACATAGGATACTTTTCATCATCATCATCCATCATCACGCTGGTGAAAAAGCGTATTATTCTTGGGCTCAGCATAGACAAAATAATAAGATCTCCGCCTACGTCAAGATCGTAATGATGACAGTTCTGTTAAAGATTATGTCAGTTTCTGATAGCTTAGTCAAAAGCCAAGTCAATTCGACAGCTCGATACACTAGACGTGTTCGGCGACCGTCAAGGGTGATGAAATTTAACACAAATGCCGCCAAGGGTGATGAAATGTAATGACAGTTTTTTCCATGGTGATTAATTTAATTACTATTATTGGTTACTGATTGATATACAAAGTATTTAAATGTACTCAAATAATACTATTATAGCAATTGCGTTTGACCATGTGCATGTTTTTTGTCATTTTGGTATAAAGGTAGATATGCCCTTGGAGAAATAATAAGCTACTCGAAGTACTAATCCTGCGCAGACGTAGTCGCGGGCACCAGATAATTTTTTGGAAAGGACAAGAGGGGTACAGTTTTGATATTCCTCAGACAAACCCAGTTACAAAACAGCCTATACCGAACAAAAAAGTGTCGTGCAAATACTTTTATGCGTATCATATGATGGTACGTCGCAACAATTTTAATTTATTGCTTCGATGTAGGCTTCTCTTTCTTCAGTTTTTGGTGGACATGTATGTCAAAGTGGAGAGTGAGCGCTTAAGGTTTATTGCTTTAAACCAAACAAAACTGCGAGCAGAAAACTATATACATTTACAAGACGCGGTCAGGAATGATGCGGATTTAGATCCAAACAATTTGGGTCAATTGGTAATACTCCCATCGTCATTTGTAAATAGCCCGAGATATCTTCATGAGTACACGCAGGATGCGTTCACATACGTGCGTAACTACGGGAGGCCTGACCTGTTTATTACAATGACATGTAATCCCGCTTGGCCAGAAATTACTAAAGAGCTCATTCCAGGACAAAATGCAACAGACAGACATGACTTAACAGCCAGGTTATTTAAAATAAAAGTACAAAAATTGGTTGCTCTACTTACAAAAGGTAAAATATTTGGAGATATGAAGTGTTTCATGTACTCGATCGAGTGGCAAAAAAGAGGTCTGCCTCACGTGCACTTACTGCTGTGGTTGACGGAAAAATTACGCCCCAACCAAATTGATGAAGTCATAAGTGCGGAGATACCAAATCCAGAAAGTGATCGAAAACTCTACGATACTGTAACCAAAAATATGATTCACGGTCCCTGTGGTGCACTAAATCCGTCATCACCATGCATGAAAGAAGGAAAATGCACCAAAAAGTATCCAAGGGCGCTTTTAAAAGATACTCAAACTAACGACAAAGGCTATCCTTTGTACAGGCGTAGAACACCAGGAGATGGCGGCCGTACGATAACTCTAAAAACCCGAGGTGGAACACAGGAAGTATTGGTTGACAATAGCTGGATTGTCCCATATTCTCCTCTTCTGTCTAAAATTTATAACTGTCACATAAATGTAGAGTTCTGCAATACGGTACAGGCGATAAAATATATTTGTAAATATATAAACAAAGGCAGCGACCAGGCTATTTTTAACATTCGACAGCAAGGGAATGTTAATATTGACCCGAGAGATGAGGTGCAAACGTATCGAGCCGGTAGATATGTTAGTAGTAACGAAGCAGCGTGGCGGATCTTGGGTCTGCCTCTGCATGAAAGACACCCAACAGTCACTCACCTTGCGGTTCATCTGCCTAATGGTCAGCGGATTTACTTCACTGAAAACAATTTTAGAGAGAGAATGGCCGCACCACCTAAGACGACACTAACTGCATTTTTCCTGCTTTGCCAAAATGACGCATTTGCAAAAACATTACTTTATGTTGACGTACCCCGCTACTATACATGGAACGTGTCGTCGAAAGAATGGAAACGTCGTTTACAAGGCACACCTGTCGACGGCTGGCCAGGTGTGAAGGCAGGAGATGCTCTTGGGCGCATTTACACAGTGCATGTTAGTAACTTCGAATGTTACTGTTTGCGAATGCTGCTGAATGTAGTACAGGGCCCCACTAGCTTTTTGGATCTAAAAACAGTTGACGGCCAAGAACTTGAAACTTTTCGACAAGCGTGTGAGAAGTTGGGGTTGTTGGAAGATGACAACCACTGGGATGCCACAATGGAAGAGGCAGTGCTGTGTCGCTCTCCTTCGCAAATAAGAGAACTATTTGCAATATTGATATGCACTTGCGGTTTATCCAATCCTCTTCAACTATGGGATAAGTATAAATCTGCATTATCGGAGGATATCTTGCATAGATTTGAAAGGATGGATCAAGTCAACAATGATCTATGTTTCAATGAAGCACTGAGACATATAGAGGACAAAATAATAACGATTTCCGGTAAGAAATTGTCTGACTTCGGTATGCCTACACCAGAGCGTCGAGGAGAGTTGTCGACCGATTTGATCAAAGAGCTAAGCTACGATATTGCTTTATTAGACGCTCAGGTCAGCGAAACTGAACCACGCCTGCTACCCGAACAAAAAAACATTTATAACAAAATATTACAACGAGTTGAGCTTGACAAAGGCGGCCTTTTCTTTCTTGACGCCCCGGGCGGTACAGGTAAAACATTTTTGCTTAATTTGCTTCTAGCAAAAATTCGTAAGGACCGTAAAGTTGCATTAGCGGTGGCTTCCTCTGGGATCGCTGCAACATTGCTGAGCGGTGGACGAACGGCACATTCGGTTTTTAAATTACCTCTTAATCTGGTGAGCGAAGAAACCCCAACGTGCAACATCAGTAAGAGCAGTGCCCGTGGCGCCCTCTTGCAACAATGTATGCTGATCGTGTGGGACGAGTGCACTATGTCACACAAACGCGCCATTGAGGCGCTTGATCGCTGTCTACAAGATATTCACAGCAATCGAAAGTTGATGGGTGGTGTGGTAGTGTTATTGGCAGGGGATTTTAGACAGACTTTACCTGTTATCGAGAGAGGCACTGCAGCAGATGAAATTAACGCATGTCTAAAAGCCTCATATCTGTGGTCTAAAGTTGAAAAGCTTTATCTTACCACTAACATGCGAGTCCAGTTATTCAGCGATGTCGAATCAGGAGCATATGCTCAAAAACTGCTAGAAATTGGTGAAGGCCACCTAAACACCGACCAAGAAGGTATGGTTCTTTTTACACAGCAATTTTGTCATGCTGTGGAGACAGAAAACGAACTTATTGAACAAGTTTTTCCGAATCTGCAACAAAATATTCTTGACGAAAATTGGTTGTGTGAAAGAACCATATTGGCACCAAAAAATGAGACTGTTGCGAAAATAAATAAAAAAATCTTGGCCGAAATAAACAGCGAAACATCAGTGTATAATTCCATTGACACAGTTATGTCATCCGATGACACTACAAGTTATCCCGTAGAGTTCCTAAACTCTTTAGAGTTGTCCGGGGTGCCATCACACAAGTTGGAATTAAAGGTAGGTGTACCCGTTTTGTTAATGCGTAACCTGGATGCGCCAAGATTATGCAACGGTACTCGGTTGCGAGTTACCGAATTAGGAAGGCATATAGTGAAGGCTACAATTTTAACTGGAGAAGCCAAGGGAGACAATGTTCTTATACCGCGCATCCCAATCATACCCAACAACTTGCCATTCAATTTTAAACGCCTGCAGTTCCCATTAAAAGTCGCATTTTCAATGACGATCAACAAATCGCAGGGTCAAACCTTGAAGGTAGCAGGCCTACATTTGGGCACGCCATGTTTTTCTCACGGTCAGCTCTATGTGGCTTGCTCACGTGTTTCCAAAGCGAAGAATCTGCATGTTTATGCTGAAGGAAAAAGATCGTTAAATGTAGTTTATAGGAGCATACTGCAGTAGCTACCTATAGGCCTATGATTAGGGCTCTGCAGTGCTTAGTTACCGTATTTCTTACTTATTACTAGAAGACGGGACGAACCTGAAGTCCACGCGAACGAAGTCGCGGGCAAAAGCTAGTTCAAAATAAAGTTTGATTACATATCCGGTTTCAGATCTCCGATACTTCAAATGGACATCAATACTGGTTCCATAACTCATCGATCGCTAGAATTCCCACGATACCGTTCTTATAGACCCGATATAATGATCTGTACTATTATTACCTCCCGAAATACCAAAAGCGAACCCTAGCTTCAGAAAGCTACAGTCCAATTTCCAATGATAGCGACCAATCTAATATTTTATTGTATTCTGCAATTAAGATTAATGATAAGAATAGAGGCAGTAAGTACTTAATCCAAATATCCAGTTAAAAACAATGCCGAAGGTTTAATACCCCGTTTATAAGATCAAAATTGGTCCGTGGGTGTGTCTTTAACAGTATTTCTGCTGATATAAATTGTTAAGAATGTTTATAAACAATATAATTATTGGTCTACACGATGTATAACACAGTTTTTTAATGATTTTACTCGTTTTACTTTCTAGTAAAAATAAAGGTTTTTGATATGTTCCACAGTCAAATAATCATAATCATTTATTCATAAATGTTCAATGTATATGTCAAAGATTACATAATAAGTAGGCACATTAACATCTTCATAATTATATCAATAAAAACAATAACAAGTGTATAATAATAAGTGAATATTGCTTAAAGCTATGAGTTTTTTTGTATATTTGAGGAACCTCTTCTATTATTTTCTACTCAATTCCACTGTTTCTTTTCTTTCTCATAACTTTCGATAGGGAGAACCGATTCTCTAAATTCGTTTTATGTTTGAAAGCTGGTGCTTCCCGTGTGGTCCCATTTAATTTCATCAAATTCGGTCCTGTAGTTTTTGAGTTACACTCCAATAACTGAATAGAATGGAAGACGGTATTATTTTTTTCAAATTGTA
Organism: Selenia dentaria; assembly: GCA_917880725.1. NCBI lineage: Eukaryota > Metazoa > Arthropoda > Insecta > Lepidoptera > Geometridae > Selenia > Selenia dentaria. The sequence goes on from OU862894.1 coordinate 26,662,761, forward strand.
CGTATTCTCTATTTTTATGCGGACTAACCACACGTTATAAATAATTTAAATAGGAATTTATCAGAACGTCTATATGAAGCTGTTCTATCCCTAAACGCAAAAACCACACACGTTGCTGAAACTAAAACCACAGACAATAGGACGCACAATTCAATATGCGAACCGAACAATGTAATGATAATCCAATCCATAGACAATAGGTTTTCGTCGCCCTAACCACTGTCTTGATTTATTGAAGTCTGAAGGACCATCTTTCATAGACCTACAAAATGTAAGCGAAATCTTTTTGCTCATCCATTACACCTTAAAATCGAGATGCATTAGGCTCAGGATAAATTGGTAGGGTTAAATAAGGAATGGTTCACAACGCGCCTATGCCTACGGCAATAACTACGCTGATGGTGCATTTGGACTTGTCTAGTGATAAGGTCGAGTAGATACAAAGTACATAATCAAGTCCTGTTTATGTAAAGAAATAAAGTGACACTCATTATTCTTTTATACGTATCTTTATTATTATATATCTTTAGGCATCAATAATTATGTACTGAATATTTTCTTGAAATGCAATGTTTCTGAAATAAAAATTATGTTTGAATAAATCAATTATTTATTTACTATGGAGTTTGACTTATCAAAATGCTCACAAAACTGAGGTAACCTAAGCGTACTATTGCTCTTTTGAAAATGTCTGTGCTTTTGGAAGAGCGTTCGAGAGTCCATTTAACATGTCATTTTCCTATTAAAGTTCTTTTTGGGATCTGGATTATCTGTCTTTGTAGAAATCTTAACTTTTCATTTCTTCTGAAAATTTTTGGACTATCAAGTGTTCTCCATTGAGTGGTACAAACCTCGACACAATCACTGCGTTCTCAGTGTTTAACAACGACAAAGTAACAACTTTTGTTACAGCGTTCTAAAACAACTTTAGAAGCCCTTTACATTACAACTTAGACAGCGACCATAAACAATAATCACTCATAAGAACAAAACCAAAAGTAAAATTTTAACATGAGCCCAGTGCCATTCAAGTCGTGTTCAAGTAACTGGATAGGTATAAACCCATTCAATTGCAGTTTTTATCCAGCTCCTCGCGCAGCCATCATTGTACGAATGCCCTTTACGAGATGGTGAGGCGTCTTCACAGACACAAGCGATGATATGTCGTTATTATTGCCATCGATTGTTTGATGCAATCAAAGGTTAATGCTAATATCCTGGATTGAAATGATGTTGAAGACTATACGGTTCTTTTTTTGATACGGTATATTTTCGACAATGGGTGAGACATTGCCTACAACTCGCGAATGAAATATACTAACCTATCTCTTTACACGTTATCCAGTAATCTTAATAAATACTTGCTTTGCTTTTACTTTAATACTAGCTGCGCCCTGCTGTTACACCTGCGTGGTGATGGATGATGATGATGAATGGTATCCTATTTGTTAATCCAGTGCTTCTTATACCTCTATATGTATAGTAAACTTCACCAAAATTAGTAAAGCCGTTTGGGCGTGAAGAGGTAACAAACATACAAACACACTCACAAACTATCGCATTTATCAATCTTTTTAAACAAGGAGGAGGTACTCAATTCGATTTGTTACCTCATAACTTTCGATTGGGTGGACCTATTCTCAAAATTCCTTTTTAGTTTGAAAGGTGCTTCTCGTGTGGTGGTTGCCATTTAAATTCCATCAAATTCGGTTTAGTAGTTTTTGAGTTACACTCCAATAACCATTTTTTTTACCAAAGATAATAGAAAGGAAGTCGGTATTAATTTTTTCAAATTGCACTAGAAATGATTGTGTATGTGAAAAGTAAACAAGATATTATGCGTCGTGTGCAAAACAAAAGTTCATAGATATGCCTTAAGATGTCCTGTAAATTAAACAGGTTTTTTTACACAACATACTATACTAAAAAGCATAATAACGTAGTCAATACGCAAAAGCAAAGAATTGTGAAATAAATCTAATGTATTTAATAATACCGACTTATACCATGTTTAATAATAACAAACCCAGGATCAGTCGTTCGATCATTCACTCCAAGCCAATGTTTCATTAATTCATATTATCAATATTATAATTTATCTCGGTAGCATTTTTCAGCGTAACTGTATTTTGTTTATCTTTTGAACTATTACCTATTCAACCAGATATTTGTTCGGTTGTTATCAAAATATGAGCGTCACACGTATCAGAATTGTATCAGTTCTGATTAAGTGTAACCGCACACGTTGCAGTTCCCGGAAAAGTAGGTTGATTTCGACGAAATTTTTTTATTATTGCCCAAATATGGCGAATCTTAAGTCAACGTGTTAATTATTCAGTACTACCAGTACCTTTACTACTTCGAGGATATTACAAGTACGATTTGAAAAATTTAATACTGACTTCCATACTATTCAGTTATTGGCGTGTAACTCAATTTGATGAACCGAATTTGATGAAATTTAAATGGGATCCACACGGGAGGCACCAGCTTTCAAACAAAAAAAGAATTTTTAAGAATCGGTTTACCCTATCGAAAGTTATGAGGTAAAAAAATACGGATGGTATTTAAAAGTACTTCAATTTATTCCCATTTCATTTACCTAATTTTGCCTGTGTTCCACCAAATATACTGAATGTGCACCAAAATATGTTCAATAAAATATGTCATAACGAGCATCTATTTAACAACTGTTGCAAACTTGTAAAAATAGTAATACACCTAATTTTAAAAACAAGCATTTATTTTTTTAGTTTTACTTCAGATAATGCACTGCAAAATGTATTTGAATCAAACACCAATTAATGTCCAATGTAGCTTTATTCATAAAAAAATTAACACATTATAAAATGTAATGCTTACTAAAAATGTTTTTTTAATACTAAACCTAACCTAACCTAACCTATAATATAATATTTTGTGTAACATTTAGGAATATTTGGTGCACGATCAGTATTTTTCGGGGAAGAATAAAATAGTTATTGTTACAATAGAATATTTGCAGCGCACTACAATAAAAAAGTGTTATATCTTGGTGTTAATTTGGAATTTGTTTAATGTAACATATTTTGTTGGCCGAGTAGTTTAATCATAGTAAAACAATTAAACGGGTTTAAGATCAATATTTTAGAAATGCATACATAGATGTACCTTTAGATTTTTGGTGAACACTAAAATATTATCCAAAAAATACAGTCGAATTGAGTACCTCCTCCTTTTTGGAAGTCGGTAGAAAAAAAACTATCCGTTTTGTGCTCCGGTTTATTTAATTAACATTTTACACTTACACAGGTATCTTTCTATTCATTTTAAAGTGCAACTACACAAGGTGTTCAAATATCAATGTTAGTAACCACACAGCAATCAATCAAATCGGACACTGCATCATTTGTATCACAATTATAAAGCACTGCATCGGTTTGTGAATCATTAATCTACATATCCGGAGGCCTGCCTGTTTGTTTGTCTAACATTCGTCCAACATTAGTTACACGAAGTGGGTACTGCTATCGGCATCAAAAGAACGTTATCGTAATCATTAGCTGTCAAAAACGGTGGTCAAAACTATAAAGATTCGATGATAATCGCAAAAAAGGCTGTACTTTTTAACTGTAGCAAGAAATAATTTAGTTTTGAACAAAGAATTTATTATTTTTAAACTTAATGTTATATTTATACTAGTTGCGCGCCGCAGTTACACTCGCATGTTGGTGGACGAGGACGATGATGAAACGTATCCTAGCGATATGCTTGGATGTTGTAACTCAATCTTACAAAAACATAGCTGAACTCGATTTTATTATAGCTGCGTGTATAATGGGCTTTATAAAATAACCCCATAATCACGAATGTAGAATTTTACATTTGAATGTATGTTATTTTGTAACTTCCAGCCGCTTTTAAATTACTCACCATAGTTCACTTTTTTCGAAAGTAAAGAGTGTTGTGGATATTTGTTTAGATACCAGCTAAGTGAGCGAACTATGCTTCTAGTATTTTTAAAATAGACCTCCATCCAATTAAATCATTATACTATTTAATAAATCCATTCTTAGAAATATCTTTCTATTCACATAAACCAACACCAAAAAACTCAATACTGATCATAATTATTCGATAAAACTTGAATGGAGACCTCCATTCAAGTTTTCGTCCTCTCGTAATAACTTGACTTCTTTACAAGATGGATTTTGTGACTAATTGTCACAATTCAGCCAGTGTCCGTACATGCCCTAAACCATGAGGAGTATGTAGGTTGTAGTCTAAGAATATGATTAGTGAATAAGTTTCAAATATAATATATTATCAATTATATTTTTGACATATTATTTTACATTTGAATGGATATACAAAATATACAACGAATTGTAAAAGTTGCCACAGTTCTGACATGACGAATTTTGATTAAATTTGGTATATTAGTAGCAAGTAGGATGCTTTTGTTTCGGTAAATGATCTCGGGGATAGACAATTTCTTGACATGGGAAGAGCCGAGGGATATATCTCGCAAGTTATAATTATAGTAGGTATTGAAGAAATAAGGATGAATTATACACTGAAAGTTCCTTCAACGAAGTTATTCCATCATCATCATCTCAGCCGTAGAACGTCCACTGTTGAACATAGGCCTCATCCATAATTTTACAAAAGGACCAGTTGGAAGTGGCCTGCATCTAACGTTGTTCTGCGACCTTTATCAGGTCGTCTGTCCACCATGTCGGTGGACGAAGCTGCGCTTGCCGGTCTATAGTCTCCACTCCAGAACCTTCCGGCCACATCGGCCATGTGTGCTGCGTGCTATGTGCCATGCCCACTGGCACTGGCAAATCTGCTGGGCTATGTCGGTGACTTTCGTTCTTCTACAGATCTCCTCATTTCTAATTCGATCACGTAGAGAAACCCCGAACATAGCCCTCTCCATAACTCGTTTTGCGACTTTGAGCTTACTTATGAAAGCTATATTAGTATTCAATATACCTGACATTGAATTAGCCTAATTGAAATTTGTTAATAGAGGAAAACCCTATACAATCCTCCAAACAAAATCAATTCCAAATAGCCAACAGTCGCTGTATAACTGGTTCAATCATTTCGCTATCTCCCAATCTGAAGCAAGCTAACGGTGAACCAACAATACTTCGTGGAATCAATCGAAAAGTAACCAAACTATTGGGAAACTGTAAGATTCGAATGAGTTGTATGGACCCACCGCTAAGATGCCGGGAAGCCTGTCTAAAACTAGAAACAACGTGAAGAAGATAGATAGATTAGATAGATTCTCTTTATTGAAACACCACAATACAAATATATTTATGTTACAAGTAAAGAAATAAGAATAAAATAAAAATACAATCAAAAATATTTCACAATCAAATACTTAAAATTAAAAGTGTCACAACGGGCGGTCTTATCGCTCAGAGCGATCTCTTCCAGACAACCATGACAAGAAGCAGAGTATTGAAAATGATCGGTAGACTTGAAATTACTAAATGGGGATCCCAATAATCTATCTATCCACAGTTTACCTTACTATCGATAGAAATTTGACATAACGTCCATACAAATAATGTCAAATATCTATCTCTAGTAAGATAAACCGACGATAGATAGATTATTGGGACCGGCCGTTAGAGAAACAGTGGGCTTACCACGAATATTTGCGTAATACGTAATCGTATCCTCGACATTAAACAATTGAATTAACTCGTAGTACTCAGTTTTTCAATTCACAATTCGATTACTTTTTCGTATATAATTTATGACACGATCTCTGAGTACTAAAGGAAATGCGTAGGTATATCCTTCTTCTTCTTCTTATTGGATGGCTTCTGTACGCGTATATCCTTTTCAGCGAAGATAGAGTTATGTCTTTTCTTGAAAAATATGATTCTTGAGCTTGTAAATAATACTGGTTCTAATTTTGTTGCTGTAGAACTCTTTGTAAATGAGTTCATGCGGGGAAGTACTGTCACCATACCTATTTCTAACGCGAAGCAGTAATGTTCGCAATACTGTGTTCTGGTTTGCAAGGTAGGTGTGCCGGTGAAATTACAGGCAGATGAGACTTAACAACTTAATGTCTCAGTGTTACGGGTGCAGTGCAGTTCGTCACTTGTGAGGAAATGAATTTGTTTTAGGTAGAGGATTACCACTGAACACCAGGTGGGCCTCATGCTTGTACCGTCTTCTAATTGCATAAAGAACAAAAATGCATGCTTCATACGAATGGCATGATTTTTTTTCATTCGTCCATTTCGTTGATCATTTTTTAGGTCTTCACTGTCCAAATTAAATCATGTAGGTACAGAGCTGATTGTTTACCAGACTGTTAGAGAAATGTTTGCCAGACTGGGATTTAAATGCTGTTTTTACCTATATATAATTTTATTGTAGTAGGTAGATATACTTTAAATTAGTAACTATGATCTTGTAATAAATGTATAAATAAATATACCAAAGATAAATTAGAAAGATGTGTTAATGTTGATTGCTAATCGTATTTAGTGAGACACCCTGTAGCTTTAAAGCTCTTCAGCCCTGCTACATTACGCCACAATAGCCTCTGGCGTCAATAAATTCTCAAGTATTGGACATTTGACGTTAATTTATGTGCAAAAATATTGCCGCCACGAATTCATTAAGCTATGTCCTCACAAAGGCATTAAGTTGCAAGTTAAAGCATGTTTTCTAAATAAAATGGAGCTAACATATTTCGGCACGAACTAAATTATCTCTTAATATAGTAAAACTGTAGAAGTCGAAATTCTGTACGATGAAAAAAAATGCTAAAAACCGAGTCAGGGGGATGTAAAGAGTGAAATCGAACTAATTTAGAATTTTGATAATTTTTTGTTTCTCTGTTTGTCTGTTCGTCTGCCTGTTTGTAAGGGCTAATCTACGAAACAACTAGACCGATTTAAAAAATGTTGTATGATGGTAGGTTATATCCCTGGTCAACATATAGTATACTTTTGATCCCGGTAAATTAATGTGAAAATTAATTTATAAAACAGTTCCAGTGGGATAGTTAAAAAAACTATAATTAACCATATCCCGCGAGTACACGCGAGCGAAGCCACTGGCGGGTCAGCTAGTAAGCTATAATAAAATGTAGGTATGCACATCAAATTAAATTAAGAAAGGGTTAAAGAATAATTCATTATAATTGAAGACATACGCAGTTTTAAATAAATAAACGTGCACACACTTATACACTAGGATTCGCCAAAAATCAGCATGATTCGTGGATTCTAGGTTTATAGAAAAAAAAAAAGATGCCTTCAAAACCAGCCGTGCGATTCTGTAATGATTCGTCGATGCGCTCGTCGACGAGCTCACCGATGTCAAACATTTTATGAGATATCGCTCTTGTAAATAAGGTTATTTTTCCAACGTTTCTTGTCATCTCGTCATTCTCGTCATTTGTTTCACAGATGTTGTCAAAGATGCAACGATGTTTGCTCGTAGATAATCGCACGGCAGGAAAGTGCTGAATTACACGAATACTTTTCCATCTGTATATTTTCTTGTGTACCCATATGAGCAATTAATAAATGAATTTGAATTTATAATACTATTAGAGCTCAACAAGCTAACCAGTAAAAACTTGCCTAGACAAGACAAAAATACTTACTCTTACAGCCCGCGGCACGTAACTCTAGCGCTGACCGTTATTGCGCAGAAGTCAAAATTGGGTATCACAGGGGGGCTAGAGGGACGAAGGACTCTTGTCTCTCTCTGGCACATCGAAGACGAGGGACTCTTGTCTCTCTCTGTCACATGTGCGCGACTGTACCCATGCGCAGATATCCCCTCCACATTTCGCTCAGCGCTAGAGTTAAGTGCCGCGGGCTGTACAGCCGTATTTACAAACAAGCAAAAGTAATTACTTAAGCAACGATTTTAATTCTATAGACTAGAATTTGCCTGAAGATAGAACTATCAAAGGCGGGAATTCTTAGTCAAGTAATAGTCACCGTTTCCTTTCCTTAAGCAATTTAAACATGTTAATTTTTCGTTCTTATTGCTAAAGTGAAATTTTATAAAAAATACATTCGCACACAAGTCTGAACTGTGAAGGATCTACATATTATGCTGTAAAAATTAAAATCCCATAACAACAACCTAATACAAGTGTAAAAATATACATTTAAAATTGACAGGATAATTAATGTCATGCATTTACTTTAGGGAGTAACGTTCATTGCTTCATTGCTCGACTATAGAATAAGATTTTATGTAATTGACGTATTATATCGTCGTTGGTGAAAATGGGCATAAGACTCATTGAAAATTAGGTCAGTTCTGCAACTTGTGGCATAGTGTGGACTAAGCATTATATAATCTATAGGTAGGTACCTATTCAGACCTATGTACAGCCGTAGTTGCGGTAAGTGAATTACGTCACGAGCACTTGCACACTGATTTATGAACCTACCCTTTACTTGCAACAGCTGTTTTAAGTAAAGTGACTGTTAAAATTAATTATTATCTGAAATGATTAACTGTTTAAATGCAACATAATAATTTAATGGGTTATGGTATTGAATGTCGATTTTATAAGATAATGGTAGTAACTCGCTTTTTCAGAACGCCACACTAAACGAAATAATATCTATTTTTAGTAAATTATGTCAATATTCGTATAATGCTTGCAAGTGACAATTCTTAAATTGGAAGTTTCTTTTTGATTGTGGGTATGTTTAGTGCAAATTTAATCGTCATGTAAGTTCGTGCTCTTTAAACTAGTTTAAGCTGATGTAAAACTACCCACATTTGAATAGAGTAAACATATGTATAGAATTATCATTCTTAGTGTTAACATAATAAGAACTACCATAGTTTAGACAATTTTAGTTTAGTGTACGCACAAGCGAATCAATACCATTAAACTGTAAATTTAAGGGTCTAAATCACGTATATTATTGCATTATAGTAAATCCGACGTTTTGAACACTTTCTAATATTGAAATTTATAGAGAGAAAAATTCCATCCTCAGACGGGATTCGAACCCGCGTCTTCTGACTCTCCGTGTCAGACGCCATTGACCAACTAGGCCACCGAGAATCTGGTCCGAGCATCGAATTTTAACTCTCTATTTGACTAACCGTCTTGCGGGGACGGAGCGACATCTATTGGACAGTTTAACAGTACCATCCAACCGAAAGAAGCATTATTTAGAAATACTTGAAACTTTCGTATTGACATCGCGGCCCTTGTAATTTTTTATAGTATTACTTTTTTAAAGCACTAACGCCTGCTTAAGCGATCTCAAACATTGAAATTTATAGAGAGAAAAATTCCATCCTCGGACGGGATTCGAACCCGCGTCTTCTGACTCTCCGTGTCAAACCGTTAGTGCTTTAAAAAGTAATACTATAAAAAAAACTTTCTAATATGGTCACGTAGTCTGCACGAATTATACGCGATAATCGAAATAAGTTTAACGGAGATTAATTTCAAAGCGTAGTAATTATTTAAACCTGGAACACCATTAGTTTTAAGTAAGTTGTGTCTTGCACCTTTCTAAAGCAACTTTTTTACTAGAGTTAACATCAGAAACGGGATATATAACGGGTAATCCATTTTGTTCGAGTTCCCTATATTTCGGCACTGTTGCAAGCGCATGATGAAATAAAACTGAGTTATGTTAACTCTTGCAAAAGTGACCGTGTTAGTTTAATCTGTCCGCATCAGGTTTACGGTATAACAAAAGATTTATGAATGGACTGGAGGCTTGCTGATTTGGACGGGTTAAATCTTATATTATATATATTACTTTTGTACTATTTCAATCCAAATTTATACACAATATGTGATGATATCGATTTAGGAAAATGTAAGCTGGTGATCGATTTTTAGTATTTTCATGTCTAGTCTTTAGAACAAAATCTCTTACTAAATAAAAAAAATTTACTTGAGCATATTGGACCATTCTCAGCGGTCGAGACGTATTACTATCACTAAACCTTATGGTAACATTATGCTGAAAATCATTATAAAACGGAACTTGTTTTATGGGTTATCAACGTGTAGAGTTTCTAAGTTTCAAGTTATTTCATAAACATTGTATGTATTAAATAGTGTTGTATGAAACAATAACCAGTTTTGGACGGCGATGAAACAATTGACAAAACAAATGAAACAAATCGGATTCACGTGTTATAGAGTTGACTATACAGCACTAATAATTACTCGTATGTTGGTTTTATTTCAAGTTGAGATATATATTTAAACCATTATTGTGCAAATTTTTACACACAACTGTAAGAAGTTATTAACCTTTTGCATACCAGAGACGTAAATTTACGTGCGTTTCATTGATAAATCTTTTGCTTTAATTATCACGGTATATGAAGGGTTAAACTGTAAAGGATTAGAATTGACAGATGGATAGAAAAATCTTATAAGCGAAACTTTCAAAATCATATTAAAAATAAACAATGTAGTATTCATAATAAAGGAACGTCTCGATAATTTTTACAAACATATTAAAATAGTTAAGCTATTATTTTAACGATAAAGGTCATAAACTGTTATAAAGTAACGTTTCTATCCCCACAATTATCCAGACGCTAACAGACATAATAATATTTACATAAATTGTTGCGTTGAGTCAGGGGGCGGGTTCGCCTTCAGCAATTATACCTTGCATCTTTCACTTTCATGCATTTCTCTGTGCCGAGCCACGAAGCCTTCGCAATTTTGTGGGTGGTCTATGGATTACTAGTAAAGTTTGAAATTATAAAAGGTCCGTAGCAAAGTTTGAATCGTGGTTTCAAACAATTCTGTTCCTAATTCTTTGGCCTTTTAGAGTTGATAGTGACCCAGTCTTCAAAGCACTGGGTCCCAGTTTCAATCCCTGTTCAGATAAATGTTTGTGTAGGTAGTAGTGTAGTGGTTACATACATCAAAAAAGTTTGTGATAGTTGCTAGTGAGCATAAACTGTTTTTTTTTCATTGAGGTTAATCAACAATTTATTAATAAAAGGTTTATCTAAATACATAAAAGTGAACCCTCCTGGTCACGCTATAACTTTTGAATGGATGGATCAATTTCGCCAATTTTTTGTTGTGTTAATTATTGTCAGGAGAATGTTCTTATGAAAGAAAAACCTAGAAAAGATATGAGGTTATGGTGAATCCGAAAGCCGAGCCTACTACGCGAACGAAGTCGCAGGCAGTTGCTAGTATTCAATATAATATAACTCCTCCCTTGGCTCGACCACATGCGGTGATCCTCCTGAGCATGCTGAGAATCAAGTTATCCAGCAATTCCTGGGATGACCTGAACCTTTCTTGAATAGCTGCTTCCCTGAGCTATGGCACTGTCTGAGGACGTGGCTGAAAGTTCCTAACAGCTCGCTTAAGAGCATCCCACGCGTGCTCTATTGGGTTTAAGTCAGGCGAGCGGGCAGGCCAGTCTAACCTTGTGAGGTCGTATTCTCGGAGAGCAGCACTGACTCGTTGAGCTCGATGGGCGGGCGCATTATCATTGACCAGTACAAATTGGTGCCCATGGTTTACTCGGAATGGTCTAACAATTTCATCTATAGCAAATAAACTTATATCATTGGGTATACTCTTACATGGATGATAGATAGATAACACTTTATTGTACACGTTTAACAAAATGACACCAACAAATACAATAATAACTTAAAAATAACATTGTATAGTGGGCGGTCTTATCGCTAATATAAAGCGATCTCTTCCAGAAAACCTTTGGATGGAGAGAAATTCCTAAACTACAATAGACGGTAGAATAGATAGGGCAGATGGTAATCCGGTGGTGCCTTTCAATTATAAGCAAAATGAGAGTATTGTGCTCAATTGTGACTATATTATATACCTAACTAATTATATATCAAAGGAGTTAAGTATCTATAAAACTTAAGTTTTCTCAATCCATAACAGTTATGGGTTGTGAAACTTCAAAATACGTAACAGTTATTGAGAAAATTCCGGTAGTACCCATCAAAGTAATTAGTAATTACTTTGATGAATTCTATTAATAGCAGTAATTGTAGTTGTTTCTTAAAAAGGTTTATAATGAAGTGGTTTCGAAACAAAAGGAATTAAGAATGCCTTAGACTTTTACTTTTTTAGCAAGTCCAGTGCAAGAATTCAACCATTGCATGAATGTATCAACCCTAAAGAAATATTACATAAGAGGACGTGCGTATTAAGGTTTCAGTTCCATTCCGTACCCAAGATACCCCTGGAAGATACCCCTGGGGGTGCCACGGGAACTTGGATTAGGACCCGTGGCAGCACCAGGTCAATTGGTGCAGTGCTTTTGAATGTATACAATCATATTTATATTATTGGAACTATTTTGTACTGGTGTACATCTGTACCATCACTATTCGATTGGAGGATTCACGGGAACTAGTAAGTAGGACCCATGATACCACTGGTACACAAATGTATGAATATAAGTATCTGGGGGTGCCACGGGTCCTAATCCAAGTTCCCGTGGCACCCCCAGGGGTATCTTGGGTACGGAATGTTCAGTTCAATGTTATTAGTCATGCTACTACCCGTATTATTGTCAGGTCGGTTAGTGTATCACTTAGCGAATGGCTAATGATATCGGCATGAAAAAGCCTGAAAAGTCCTCTTCTTATTTAAGTTTAAACCCCATTCCACATTTCCGGCACCCACCACAGGCGACGCGTGGGCGGCGGAGCGGCGCGTGCGCAATTATGTCTTAACGGAGGGCGCGCGACAGGTGGGCGGGGCGAAGTGACGTAGGCGCAGGGCTGCCACGTATTTGTGGCATCTACTTTATTTATATAAATAACATTTCATGTCTTTATAATAAACAATCTCTGTCTCTAAGTATAAGTCTTTAGGTTTTAAAATGAAATTTATTTTAACTTCAATACGCAGACAAGCTTCAGTAGCCACCAAATGATAAGCTCAAGTAGACACCAAAATTTATAAAATTATTTATTTAATCTGTTTGCAAAGATGTTTGGATATCAAGACTTAGCCTTGGACTGAATGTTCAACTTTGCTAAGCTTTCGTCCATGATTGAAGTTTCATGAAGTTAAGTTTATTAATATATTCTTTTAGTAGTTTGTCTAACGGAATGTAGCGTTACAGTTTTATAGAAGTGTAGAAAAATGCTTTATTTTTACAAACCATTAACGAATTGGCTCAAAAAGTAGTGGACCGATTTCAAAAATTCTTTGACCGTTAGAAAGCTACCTGAGTAACATAAGCTATATTAGAATCATCATCATCCATCACCGCGCGGGTAAAACCGCGGAGAACAGCTAGTAATAAATAAATCTAAAGACTATTAAAAACCTGCTTATATTTTATAAGCCGATTTTTATTAACATTTTATATTTTAATAATTGACAACCCTAACTTTCGCAGAATTGCAATCTGCAACAGAATTTTCTTTGCTCTGTAGTGAAATATGATTTAATTAAAGTTATTAAACCAGACCTAGGTTAATTGAAATTTGTTTAAACACAAAGTAAAGAAAATTAAACAACAAAATTGACCCTGTCGGCCTCAGGTCAAGATCTGGAAGGGTTAGAACGTTATAAAATCATAATTGTGGGTTATACCTGAATGTTGGTACAACAAGGTAATTTTGTAAATTATGGACTGGTAGTAGAATTTACTTACATTATCTGTGAACAATAGATACAACTATTTGCTAGGTAACAAAAGGTACACAGTTCAGATAATAAAGGATACAGTCGCAGCTAGAGTGGCTGATCTGTAGGTCTACCATGAGTTTTTACAATATTGAAACCGATCAATGCTCGATATCGACTGCCGCGAAATAATGTATGAAAAAATTAACAGTGCCACCTCGCGGTCAATTGTAGAACTAAAATTGACAGCGAGTACGCCAATCACGAGCTTAATAGTTAGGCGAGATCGAGTAACGACTATAGATAACATTTATGTTGCCAAGTCATGGTAGAGGTACTGTATGACTTTGCGATCACAAGTTATATATAGGCGTAATGGCGATTATGAATGGTCTCAGTCTCCGATGGTCTTGAGTTAAACTATTTCTAGTAAAATTGAAGAAAACTATTGAATATGGTGTTTAGAACATTAAAGATAATTAGCATTGTCTAATTCCATCATAAATATATAGGGCTTTTTCATTTACAAGTTTTAGGCAATGGGACATGCGTAATTGTATTTCGATAAAACATTTAGACTAAGCGTTCGATAATGGGGTTTTAATTATTTCAATGAACTTATCAAATGTGTTTTAGTTTTAAATTTCTTGTTAGTTTTGATATATATTTTATTTTAATATCAAAACGTAATTACGTACGTAATTAGCCGACGTTATCGACCTAGGTTTGGGGCATGTCCAAGGCTCATCCTCAGAAAGTTTCCGTTGCAAGATCAGAGATGTCGTATACAACATAATTTGTAATTTACTATAATCGTATATGATCGTATATACTCGTACCCATTGATTATAACCATCCCGTCCCCTTCTATTTCCAAACTCATAATTGAATTATTATGATACCAGCTGACCCGCCAGCGGCTTCGCTCGCGTGGCCTCGCGGGATACGGTTGATTGCAGTTTTTTAACTATCCCACGGCAACTCTTTCAATTGCCGTGATCAAAAGTATCCTATATGTTAACCAGAGATATAAGCTACCACCATACAACATATCATTTAAATCGGTTCGGAGATTAGCCCGTACAAACAGACAGACAAACAGATATACAAAAACTTTAAAAAATAAATAAATTATTTCGATTTCACTCCTTACATCCCCATGACTCGGTTTTTTTTCATTGTACAGAAATTTGACCTCTACAGTTTTATACGTAGTGATATACAGGCAATGAACAGTAAAAGTTACAGATTAAAAAACGTTTGCGTGCCCTGCTATAAGTCAATTAAAAGTTAGTTTTTATGATTTTTTGACAACGTATCTCATCCGTGCGATTCTGTAATGATTCGTCGTTGCGTTCATCGACTAGCTCACCGATGTCAAATACTTTGAGATATCGCCCTTATACATAAGGTTGCTTTTCCCACGTTTCTTGTCATCTCTTCATTTGTCTCATGGATGTGGTCAAAGATGCAACGATGTTTGTTTAGAGAATCGCACGTGCGATTCTCTAATGATTCGTCGATGCGCTCGTCGACGAGCTCACCGATCTCAAATACTTTACGAGAGATCGCCCTTATACATTAGGTTGTTTTTCCAACGTTTCTTGTCATCTCTTCATTTGTTTCACGGATGTTTTCAAAGATGCAACGATGTTTGCTCTTAGAAAATCGCACGGCTGTACTCCGCAGCATAGTATTCGCGACTAAATTATTTTGGCAAAATGTCATCATTTTCATTATGTCATGAGACTTTAATTCTCATTATTTCTCTATTAGAAGAAAGGTTCACTTACGGAATGCTAATTGCGCTGCCTGGTTCCGTCACCATCTACCACAGCCTCAAACCAACGCTTTTGTTTTTAAACAGACGTATACTTACGCTGATTGCGCAGACATTTTCATCAGCTCTCAGACCGCAAGGCGTATTATTTTAATCGCGGACGCGGCACCTTTACTGTTTGCCGTTTACCTTTATCCCGCAATTTTTCTTTATCTTTGTTTGAATTGTGAATGAATGGAATATTTTAGGCAACTATGTATATATAGGTATATAGGTATGCTTCTTATATCAATGTGTAGATATTTATTCCTTAATATCTTGTTTCGCGGTTCTTAAATTCCTCTTTTCTTTCGCAGACCTCGAAGCCTTTTGAATAATTCCTCGAAAAATTATTAAATGAATCAAATATATAAGGCGCAGTCAGCTCAGCGCTTAGCTACGTTAAATTTCCTTTACTTGAAATCAAGCAAGCGCATCTTGTGAAGACGTACAAAATCAAAAAAATAATCTAGCAATGAATGTGTATTAAAAATTCTTATTTTATGATATGTATATCATGACAAATACAACACTGAATAAAGAGAAAAACTGTGTTAAAGGTGAAATTTAGTGGTATGTTAGATTTTTTTTTACTCTAGTATGGTAAA
Organism: Selenia dentaria; assembly: GCA_917880725.1. NCBI lineage: Eukaryota > Metazoa > Arthropoda > Insecta > Lepidoptera > Geometridae > Selenia > Selenia dentaria. The sequence goes on from OU862894.1 coordinate 26,678,809, forward strand.
ATATATTTTTAATTCACTCAGTGTTTACGTAGAAGTCTTAGCATGTCATATTATTTTTATGTAATTTTAATTAAATTGCTGCTTATGAGATAAAATACTTTAAAACCCTAATTTTTAACGACATCATGAATTGACAGCTCCTTAAATAAAACTGCAACGCAGACATCCCGTGCACGGCTAAATAGAAATAACAAAACAGAATTAGTGCGATTCCCCTTTGAATCTTGCAAACATTAAAAATGTATAGGACTATGTGACAGTATGACTTAAGCAAGTGCGTGAATATAAAGTTTGCAACTAATATAGAGAAGCCAGTTAGAGTCAGTTGATCGTCAGTGATAAAACTATGACTATAGTAGATAATATGAGACAGTGGTCAAACACTACACGTATATACTCGTAGTTAAACTCTCGTAATAATAGTATAAGAAAAAAAACCATATCCACTTAGTCAAGCGCTAATAAACGTTGTTCGAAAAAGTTGAAAATTTTTACAGTGATTTTTTTATAATGTAATTTCTAATTACATTGCTATTAATCACAACCAATCAAAGTAATAAACAAGAATAATATAATAAGAACTAAGTAAAATAAATTAAGCTTTGACGAGTTATGGTTTATAAAATTATCGTCAGTTAACTTTGACATTACATGTTGAAAAAAATTGATATTTTGTTATTTACTACCGACTTCCAAAAAAAGAAGGAGGTGCTCAATTCGACTGTATTTTTATGTTTGTTACCTCATAACTTTCGACTGGGTGAACCGATTCTAAAAAATATTTTATTTTGAAAGCTGGTGCTTCCCGTGTGGTCCTATTTAAATTTCATCAAATTCAGTGCAGTAGTTTCAGAGATACATTCCAATAACTGAATAGAATGGATGTCGGTAGTAAATTTTTCAAATTGTACTTGTTTCATAACTGGTATACCTTGGTCTCTCATCCGGTACCAGGTTGTCGTTGAGTTTCTGGACACTTGTATATACCGGAAAAACAGGTTAGGGATCGAATACAAACTCCTGATATACACCCACCAGCTTGCAGACGCCACTGCGCACGCGCCCTGAAGGCAACCATCTGATATACCCGAATCCCGAGTTGACGTATTTGATTCCTAATTCGTATTCCTATTCGTATTCGTTTTCTGGTAAAATCCCGAGTGTCAACTCGGTATTCGATTCCTAATTCGTATTCCTATTCGTATTCGTTTTCCGGTAAAATCCCGAGTTGACGTATTCGATTCCTAATTTGTATTCCTATTCGTATTCGTTTTCCGGTAAATAAAATACTTTTTGGAATGTATGAAACTCACGAAACATTATATAACAATCTATAATCGCTAGTATAACCAATATCTCTTTTGATCGTTAATCAACCTCCCATCTAATCGTAATAAACAACCGGCCAAGTGCGAGACGACTCGCGCGCAATTCGTTCCGTTTCAATATCTATAAAAACGAGCAAATAATATAATTATTGTTGTATGGGAGCCCCTTTAAATATTGATTTTATTCTGTTTTTTTCACTACTCTTTCTGTCTATAGGAAGATCTCCTCATCCATGGCGACAGTGTCTACGACGTGATCGACAAACAAGACCAGCAATCAGTGAGGACGGAACTGTCCAGGGCGCCCACCGATGGGGAAGACAGGGTGTTCCTCTGCAGAATGAACGTGGCACGCAATGCCAGGAGGCAGATGCGGTTTGGTGATCAGAAGGTAAGACAATCATTGCTTGTTAATTCTTGTAAAGCAAGATTTGTTTTAGTTACTTCTTCTTCTAGTGCCTCTCCAACTAGTGAAGGCTGGCTGTCAGCTCCGCATATTTCACCCGGTCTTTGGCGAGTTTATATAACTCTTTTAATTCTTAAATAAAATTAAAAGGTCTTTGGGTAGTTTTTTATAGTTATACAATAGTTATTTATAGTACAATGACCTCCTTATTCCTTATATCTTTTATTTTATATGATTAGATATATAAGGTAAGGTCATAAGATCAGGAAACCCCTATCCTATTCTGATCGTTAGACTTCAGTTCCCGCAGAGATTGTGTTGTATATATAACACAATATCTAATAATATAGATATATAATAATAATATAATATACACTGTAACAGTAAGGCGAAAGTTTGTGAGTGTGTTTGTATGTTTGTGATCTCTTCACGGTCAAACGGGTGCACCAATTTTAATGAATTGTTTTGGAGGTAGGTGAGGCGTTGGATTACACACACAGGATACTTTTCATCACCAACATCCATACCCACGCGGGTGTAACCGTAAGGCTTTATTCAGTGTTTAACACAAATCTATATGTACGAGCCAATCATAATATCAAGCAACTATAATTGGAGAATAATAAAAACTGATATTATTTACAACGCTAAAGGCTGTTTATGTCCTGGTTATTATTATATCCTCAAAGCTAAGGTATCAACACAAAAATATCAAGGACCGGAAAACAGCTTGTTCCGAGTGTGACGATTCAACGAGAGGATGCCTCGTGTAGAGGCGAAACATGTGTCGAAGTTTTGGTTAATCGATTGCCTTGTGTTGTGATGTATAAGTACTTCGAGCGAGCGTTTTCAGCAGGCAAAAGGCACCCTGCATATTAGCCTGAAACATTTACCCAGCGGCATCGTCTTAACGCCTTTGTTATATTAACATAGTATATTTACGTAGCACTTTTATTTTTTACGAGATACGGCTTGAAGTTCTTACAGTGTTTTAAAAAGAAACTAGACTGGTAGAGAGTCATGTGCTTTTGACCACAATACCATACCGACTGCCTTACATACACATTTTGCACTTCTGTGAATTATCGTACTTGTATATCGATCTGCAATTTAATTACGAGATTTAGCCTCCGTGATTATTCTTGTCATTAGGTCAAAACACTGTGAAATTTGAGGTAAAGAAAACTATCGGAAAAAAGTCAGAATTTTCTAAGTGCAGCATAACTTCAGTTCCTTCACACTCCGTACAAGCCGAAAATTTTCATTTTTCAAATATATCTTTATGAACTCATAGCCACATACTTAACCTTTGTACAATTGGTTTTTGAGTCGGGCTAGCCCAAGATACAGGCTTAGCCTAGTTTGGGGCCCTCAGGGAAAGTCAGTTAGGCCTCATATTAAGTATTTAAGTTATACTGCATTACCTTAATAGGATGTGTTGAGATTGGTAAATAAACATTATTATTATTATTATAGGACGATGTTCAACAGTCGATCTACATCTATTTACAGCAAACGTGTGTATGAGCGCATCGGGGTAAACCAATGTTACTTTATTACTCAACCACTACATAGAAACCTTAATATATCGAAAAATAAATGATACATTGATATTAACCAGCTTTTAGAAATTAAATTTGAGTTTGAGAAGATATTGTATAGGTACGTATTGGTACGTACTCTACGTATTGGTTTTTAATAAGTAGTTACATTGATGTTATTTGGATGCTAATTTACCATCGTTTCGTTAATAACTTTACTGTACTATTTTTAATATGAAAAATGGGATTTACTCATGTAAAAAAGTCTGATCTTTCCGACTATAGTTTCAACCACATCCGGTGGTCTTTTTCAAGGAGAGTGCAGAACGCTCGCGATAGCGTCTCTCTCAGGCTTTTTTACGTGAGTAAATCCCGTTTTTCATATTAAAAATGTGTACAAACCACGTTGGTTTTCATAATAAGTATAATTTATTGTACTAGTGACAAATGAAAAGAAATCTAATAATAACTCAATCAATAGCAATTATGTAACTCAAATAATGAAAAAGGTGTACACTTCGCGATCACACACTGTGAAGTTAATACAAAATAAACTGACAATCTTATTCCAAAAAATAATTAAAAACCATCACCTATACAGTCCTATCAACGCACCTTCGATAACTTTCAAAAGGTGAATAATTCATTTTAAATTTAAACTAGCGTTTGAATTAAAAATGGTGTTGTCAGTCAAAGAGTTGGCGCAATGTTTGAATTATTTGAGATGTAATCGACTAGACGTAATTAACAAGTTCGTTTTAGAGATGATTAAGTGAAATAATATTTAAATGTAAATTGTTTGGTGTTGAGTGAACTTACTTATATGTAGAATCCATGACATGCTGTTTTTTCCAACAAAATATATATGTTAAACGTAAAGCAACCTAACGTACCGATGGGGCCTCACTCGTATATATTTTGTGACATGCCCTATTAGTGCGTTGCGTCGTCGCACGCGACGTTTCATTTCAACGGATCGACGGAGAAGGACGAGACGGGAGGGAGGGTGATGCACTGCACTGTCGGAGCTCCGTTGCGACGACGGACAGTGTTCCACTGCTAGAGGGACAAACTTTGCTTCTAAGTTTATTTCGACGGCGTGCGTACACTCTTGCGTTGCGACGCCGTGCATAGACGCAACGCCGTGCATAGACACAACGCCGTGCATAGACGCAACGCAGATGTGGCATACAATGCGTTGAGCCGCAACACGACGCATCGCACTAACCGGGCATCATTATTACGCAGTTATTCGTGCTAGGCCTATAGTAAAGTACCGACCAGCAGACAGGCTGATAGATAGACTTCGACGCACTCTGCGCTCCCACACAGCTGTTAACCACGTTATTGAAACTTTACAAGTATTCAATACTTATACAAACCAATTATATAACATTATGTTTGTACATCTCTGAAGACGTTGGTAGATGTGTATACCTTCAATTCGTCATTTACATTGTTCCCATGAAATTAGGGGTGGAGATGGGTAGATCAAATATATCATGATAAATGTCATCATGGTCATATATAGGGTGTTTGGTAGAGGGACCTACAAACCAAATGAGCGTGTTCGGGGGACCACTTGAAGAATACAAGTTGGCCAAAAAAAATCCCCGACCCCTCAATATGTTTAACTTTTTTTGTGATTTCTCCGAAATTGTACGCAAAGCAAAATTGGATACAAAACAGAGCTAACTAACTGATTTAGTTTAAAAAAATTGGGGTGTCGGTATTTTTTTGGCCAACTTGTATTCTCCAAGTGGGCCCCCGAACACGCTCATTTGGTTTGTCGGACCCTCTACCAAACACCCTGTATACATTATCCCTTCAAGAGTCGTTATATTATAACAATGAAATTTCTATTGTGTCTGGCCGCATGATGACCAACGAACGACCTTTGATGGATTATGATTAAAAAACAAAAACCTGAAAAATGTAAAGTGTTAGTTTTTGATTGTATTAATATGTTATTATTAGTATTAAGATACCAGCATCCTCAAGAAACGTTAGATGCAGATTGAATGAATAATTGAGATAGTGTTCAAGATTAAAATTTATTTATTGGTTTTAACACATAACTACGGAATAATACAAGTACAATTTGAAACATTTAATACCGACTTCCATTCTATTCAGTTATTGGAGTGTAACTCAAATACTACTGGGCCGAATTTTATGAAATTGAAAATAAAATTAGACCACAGATTTGGAAGGACCAGCTTTCAAATAAAAAAAGAACTTTGAGAATCGGTTCACCCAGTCGAAAGTTATGAGGTAACAAACATAAAAAAATACAGTCGAATTGAGTACCTCCTCCTTTTTGGAAGTCGGTAGAAAAGACAGTCAACTAAGGTTTTCACGCAATTCTGGAACAAACACAATTTTCTCTTAATTTTGGTAAATTAACTTCAAATGTAAATCTACCGAATAAATTAAAATATAATAATAATAATACAGTTGTAATATATTATATTACAAAAGCGTCAAAGAATTAAAATCGAATACAAGTAGTTACAGTTAAACTTATGCAAATGGATATACTTATATGTCGTACAGTATGTTTGGGACCGGTTCTCTTACAAAGGTAATTTTAAATGCAACTTGATTTTAAAGTATTTACTTCTATATTACAACGTTAGAATAATAATTCTAAAACAAAACAAAAATCTTGAAAATACGATGAACTACTGAAATACAAGTACAATTTGAAAAAATTTATACCGACTTCCATTTTATACTCAGGTATTGTAGTGTAACTCAAAAACTACTGAACCGAATTTGATGAAATTGGGTACACACAAACACAAAAATAATTTTGAGAATCGGTTCACCCAGTCGAAAGTTATGACGTCAACGTAAATACAGTCGAATTGAGTACCTGCTCCTTTTTAGAAGTCGGTAGAAAATACGATGGAATAGGTACTTGTTGTTTTACTACATTACACTGTGTAGCAACGTAATTTATACGTATATATTAAAATAATCTATGTTTTATTATTTAAGTATAGCGTATTATTATGTAAGTATATTTAGAACTAATTTTGTACATCCACATATTATCGTTTACTTTTTTCATTTTTCATTTGAGAATATTAATAGATACACAGCCCTCATTTCAAAATCATTATTTAATCCATCCAAAGGTCGTCTGGAAGAGAACGTTCGTAGCGATTGATCTAAGTTTTTAGATATATATGTTTCTGTAATTTCTATTTTTGGTGTCAATAAAATGTTTTTGTATTGTAGTTCACTTACAATTAGCTTATATACTGAAACAATAACTAATTAGAACTAATAATCTGATTATAATTAAACAGTTTAATTAGAATTAAACTGTATAATCATTTACCCAAATACATATTAGACTCAGATTGCGTTCATATATATAAGAAAAGACTTCATTAATTATTCATCAATAAGGGATATTATTCTATTAATGAATATCTTAGCGATAAGTTTATATGAATGAAATTGTATATTGTATAAAATTGGTTAGTTAATAATTATTTGGATTATTTTTAGTTAAGTATATTAGTATTATTTTGTAACATTCAGCATGCCTGAAAAGGTAAAACATAGAGGACTCACATTTTTTTTCTAACTCTTATTGTACCTGTGTTTAAGCTAATAAACGAATTTGGATTTGAATCAATTTTAAAACATATACAATATCCAGTATTCTAGCGGTAAGTACTAAAAAAGATGAGCATAATACTCTTTCACTAAAGTGAAAAAGTATTATAGAAGAGTATAAAGAGTATTAGTACAACTAAAGCTTTAAACATATTATAGTTTTTACATCGATTGGTAAGTTGTTAAATAGTGCACGCTGAAACAAAATGTATCTCTTACTAAAATTAGTTCTTGGAGTACTTACTTGTATTTTATTTCTATTTCTAAAACTCTAAGGCCTTTATTAATAAACGTTGCGTAAACCTATATTAGGCGTAACATGCTTTGTCTTGCTTTCACGCGTGACATTTACTGCAAGCGAAAAATTGACAGATAGATGTTTTAACTACTCCGGGTGTAAGCCAAGTTTATTAATAAGGCCGTTAATCTATAACGTTACACATGCGTACATTTTCGCGCTAGGCATACAGATATACATTATTTAATTAAACTTTTAATATGACTCTATGGGCGTCTAAATACGGCACTACCAAATCAATGATCCGTGCACAATCACACTAATAACGTCTTCCCGTCCAAGATCCGGATTCCCACGGCATTTGCCGGCGGTACTAGCACATCTCTAATAAATTGCCGGCCAGATATTGAACTTGATAACTCTGATTAGCAATGATCAGATTGTTTTATTGCTTTGGTTATAAATAATTATCGAAACCGGCCAGACAGTACGATCCGATGGCACTTAATAACATAGTGTAATGTGAGAACGGAATAAATATTATATTTAAATAGTAAGTAGGTTGGGGGAGACTGTGTATGGTTGTAGCAATCAATGCAAGTGCGACCCGTCTCGTCCCACCTTGGTGGAGGACTGTTCACGAGGGATTTTAGTGCGTCTTTCATCACCCACGTGCCGGAAGGGAAGTGCAAAGCATTTTCTTTATCTCTAAAAAATCTTGGCACAACCGTTCTATGATTGGCACGATCGCTGGCAATCTGGAATTTAACTACTAACCCATTGAATTTATTATAATATATTATCATTTTATTTTTAGACTAGCCTTTGACTACTAGAGCTACCACATGAATTTAAAAAAATGATTATGTTACGGAACAAGTACGAGATCAACTTGGTGTTAAACGGTAATCTTTGCCTATAACAGATGCATTTCGTCACTTGTGACTGTGCTTTTCACCTGATTTATTAAGTTTCAATGGATTCTTCGTTGATTATGTTGCGACAAAATATTTTCAGCACAATCACTTTCTTTGCTTGGACTCAGTTTCACAGCACAAGTAATAAATAATACGAAAACCGTTAATTTCTTATATTTTATATCCGATATCTGATTTATATCACATAAAAACTGCGATTATAAAGCTGCAATTTTAACTACAAAGTTATCTTTCAAGCTCACTTATATTTTTGTGTTTGTACGGAACCCTCAGTGCACGAGTTAGACTCGCAATTGTCCGTTTTATTTTTACTATACTTAAACAACTTTCTATTTGCGTATCAGTTCGAAACTTAAATGAAATCTAATTTAATAAGTGAGGTTGCCATGTTTCGAAGTGAAAAGCTTCTATCTAATTTTCTACCGACTTCCAAAAAGGAGAAGGTACCTACTCAATACGACTGTTTTTTTATGTTGTTGTTTTTTGTTACCTCATAACTTTCGATTAGGTTAACTGATTCTCAAAACTCTTTTTTTGTTTAAAAGCTAGTACTTCCCGTGTGATCCCATTTAAGTTTCATAAAATTTGGTCTAGTCGTTTTTGAGATATACTCCAATAACTGAATAGAATGGAATTCGGTATTAAATTTTTCAAATTGTACTTGTAGAAGACAATGATACTCTGGAATTGGTTTCGCTAGAAACTTCAAGCTTTAGGAAAGAAATCTTTACGCAGTGTCTATGTCTAATGATAATGAACCACATTTAGGGCAAGCCCAGTATGAGTACCACAGAATTCGCCCTATTAACATAGGGCATATCTATGGGTATTAGTATAGTAGTTTATTGAGTCCATCAACTTCCAACCAATAAAGTGTCGCTTATTCAACAAATAAAACCCAAACAGTATAATATTGCGTTAAAATTATTCGCAACACCCACCTCTTTAAGTGGCGGACTAGATACACCGGAGTGGCGTTAAAACACTTGAAAATAACTTATGTCTGCAATTAGAATAGTCACTGTAGCGATTAATAACGAGTGCGCACGTGCGGCTAGCTTGCTGTAAGTAATGAAGGGTGATTTGCTTAGTTAAGTATACCTACTTGTACAAATATATTGCTTTTAGATAGGTGTGTTTAAGGTAAGGCGCATTATATAAAAATAGCCAGTGAGTCAGCTTGGTTTAATGGCAGTTTGCAAAGTGATCTGATATTTTTTTTATACCCTTTTATTATACGAGTAAAACGTGGACTAAAGACAGTGTCGTGTTTAACCCATTGCGTACCAGAGACGTAAATTTACGTGAGTTTCATTCATAAATCTTTTGTTTTAATTATCTATAGTAAGGATTCAACCATGGTTTAAGGAAATGTTAGTACGCCGTTGATGAATTATTGAAGATAAAAACGTTTTAAATTTACGATGATTATCTGACGAAACACAATTAATATATAATTTTTTTAATTAGATCCCAGATACAGGTATAAAATTATTTTTGTTACATTAATTTGATTATGTTAGTACCTCAAAATATATGTGTCTGTTTATGGTTGGTGATGTTATCGAGAGCGAGAGTCCATCCCCCAGCTGGGCATTTGTTTTCATTGTATTTTAAGGGAGGTTCTTTTTTCCTTTTTTGACAAGGCCAAGTGTTGCCAGTCAGGCGCGCTCAAAAGTTGCATGCGTATTTCAAACTTTTGGTTTAACTGCCTTTTGCAAACGCTAAAACTCTTTAAAATTATGTTTTTCTTTAGTAAAAATTTTATTTTCAAACCGAATGCCACGTTTATACGTTATATACTTTCTTAATATTATTTTGACGGCTTAACTTGCGTGGTACAGTCAAGTATCCCGACTGGTTTTATGACCTTGCAGCAGGCCTAGACAAAAGATGTTTCTGTCATCGTTAACGCCAAATGATAACATCAAAATGTATGGCGTTGACATTATCTGTGGAAAAGTCACGTTACGTCGCGCTAAGTTCGTAGACACATTTTTGTCTGTAGCGTGTGCGGAAACACGCCTGTTTGAATTTTGTCTAGGCCTGCTGCCGTGCGATTCTCTACGAGCAAACATCATTGCATCTTTGACAACATCCGTGAAACAAATGAAGAGATGACGAGAAACGTTGGAAAAACAACCTTATGTACAAGGGTGATATCTCATAAAGATTTTGACATCGGTGAGCTCGTCGACGAATCATTACAAAATCGCACGGCTGGTCACAGCACTTGAGTTTGCATTGTCAAACTTATATTAGAAATGTCTAATAACTACTTACAAAACATACAATACAATTAAAAGTAAATGGTGAATTAATAACAAACCTGGAGAAATTGCTAATAATTTTAATAACTACTTTATTGACAAGATTATACCGATTTCTGGTTCGGGTAGTAACGTGACATCTCAATTTAAAAAAATGACCAAATCTATGTTTATGACTCCTAGTATACCATATGACATTTTTAAAATTATAAACGGACTAAAAAACACAAGTAGTGTTGGCTACGATGACATATCTACAAAAATAATCAAATCTGTAAGTAATTTAATATGTGGACATTTAAGCTATTTAATTAATTTATGTATTTGTGAAGGTATTTTCCCAGATGGCTTGAAAACGTCTATAGTAAAGCCACTGTTCAAAAAAGAGGATAAGGAGCAAATGCAATGTTACAGACCAATTGCACTCATCTCCATATTTTCAAAAATTTTTGAAAAATATATTTATCAAAAAGTATACGCCTATTTAGAAAGAAATGGTATATTATGTAATGAACAAAATGGTTTTAGACAAAACAAAAGCATTAATGTCGCTATCTATGATTTTTACCGCACTGTGATTACTAATGTTGATAAAAAGAATCCAGTGTGTGCTATATATTGTGATATGACACAAGCGTTTGATTATGTTGACCACTCTATATTGTTAAACAAGTTGGAATCGTATGGTATTAGAGGTAACATATTAAATCTATTAAAATCATATTTAACAAATAGAAAACAGATTACTGACATTTGTAGAATAAATATCAACCGTAAAAATGAAGAATCGTATCGGTCGGAAGCCCGCAATGTCCTATACGGCGTACCGCAGGGCAGTGTATTGGGTCCTCTTATGTTCATCTTATACATAAATGACCTACCAAAAGTTACTGTCCATCCAATGACTCTTTTTGCCGACGACAGTACTGTATCCATCGCGTGTAAAACAACAGCACAATATTCAAATGACATAAATGACACTTTAGCGTCTATTATACACTGGCTTGATAACAACAATTTAAAAATCAACTTTACAAAAACTCAAATCATGCAATTTAGGCAAAGACTTCTTACTCCTGACATTAATATTCAATATAAGCATAATTTAATAAGCGAAGTAGATTCTGCTAAATTCTTAGGTGTAACAATAGATAGTAAACTAAATTGGAAATCCCATATAGAGCAAATGTGCAAAAGATTAAGCAGCATAGCGTATGTTTTGCATAAAATAGCCCCTATAGTAAACATAGATGGTGTACTAACTTCATATCATGGACTTGCAGCATCAGTCTTAAGATATGGCATAATCTTTTGGGGAAACTCAACTGATAATGAAAAAGCATTTAAGGCACAAAAGCGATGCATTCGGTCTATGTTTGGACTGCATACTACTGATACCTGTAGACCTTACTTTATCAGACATAAAATACTAACGCTCGCATGTTTGTACATTTATGAAATTGCACTATTTGTCCGTAGCAATCCCTTGTTATTTGAACGAGTATCCGATGTTGTTCAACGAACAGACGGGATAATAGCAAGCTGTGTCTAAACACTTCTAGAACAGCATTGATGAGAAAAAGTTTATTGTGCATGGCACCGATCATTTATAATAAAATTCCACAAGAAATTAAAAATTGTAACAATGATTTGTTTAAATATAAACTAAAAAGCCTGCTGACAGATAAATGTTACTATTCTGTTAAAGATTTCTTACAAGCAAAATTTTGATTTATTTAACTTCCGCATTTTTTTTTAAATAACTGGTTTTATTTCATTTGACATTATACAATTCCATACAAGTTTTTCGTTTTTGCTGCTATTCTGATTATGTTTAATCATTTAATTATTATGTACCTAGGGATAAACTGAATACTATTTCCATGAGTTTAGTTGACTTATTTATTGACTTTTTCATTGACATTTAATTTAATTTGTTTTTTCTGTATTTTGATTAGTGACAAATAAATTAATTACATTGTTGATATGAATGATATGACGAATATAAAATGTACCTGTTCACCTTAGCAAGGAATTAGATAAATATTGTGTATTATCATGTAACATTATGACATGCATGCCTATCTCTTTTGGAATGTTTGCACGCCTTTCAGGTAAAGACATGTAGGACTACAGAAATAATTGTGTTACCAACCATGTATTCGTGTATGTACCTATACTATCTACTCATGTTTTTGGCAAATAAATGGATCTTTATCTTTATCTTTATCTTTACAAACATTGCTCGCCCTGCAGCAACATATAAAAATAGTGTACACACTGCGGTTGTAGTAAACCATACATTATTAGGATGTATGATTTCTAAGCAGACATTTACAGGATTGTAATCGAGACGCGATCGCACAATCTCGCAATTATCTCATGTTTATCTCTCCATCTCGTCATGATATCTACATTTTCAACGTTTGTACAAAGCCTAACTGAACTGTGTGGAAGATAGTTATTATATATATTTTTCAATTTAGAAACAAATTACTTTTCTAATCTAATCTGATTGGTAGGGTTATTCATCATCATCATCATCTCAGCCGTAGAACGTCCACTGCTGAATATATGGCTCCCCCATAATTTTCCAAAAGGACCGGTTGGAAGCGGCCTGCATCCAAGGTCATCCTGCGACCTTTAACAGGTCGTCAAAGTCAAAGTCAAAATCATTTATTCAATTTAGGCATCAAAGACGCACTTATGAACGTCGTCTGTCCACCATGTCGGTGGACGACCTACGCTGCGCTTGCCGGTCCATGGTCTCCATTCCAGAACCTTCCGGCCCCATCGGCCATCTGTTCTGCGTGCTATGTGCCCTGCCCACAGCCACTTTAACTGGCTAATCTTCTGGGCTATGTCGGTGACTTTCGTTCTTCTACGGATCTCCTCACTTCTGATTCGATCACGTAAAAAAACCCCGAGCATAGCCCTCTCCATAGCTCGTTGTGCAACTTTGAGCTTACTTATGAGGCCCACAGCAAGAGACCACGTTTCAGTGCCATAAGTCATCACTGGTAACACACATTGGTCGAAGACTCTTGTCTTGAGGCACTGAGGTATTTTTGACGAGAAGACTTCGCGATGTTTGCGGAACGCTGCCCAGGATTATTAATTATTATTAATTAAAAACGCAAACAGTATAACAATGTATCAATTCTACGATTAGACTATTCCACATTTTGCCAATATTTTATCTATAGCTATCTTCTAAACAAGTAATAAAACTGTAACTCAGTCAAATTAAACATTAAATATTGTTACAAAAGTTATGTATCAGAGTGATGCGCGTATAAGAGACAGACAAACATTGTAAAAATATATTTTAGGACTCCATTTCGATAACAAATTGCACCTTGATTAAGATTTATTATGTATAGATGGGTTATTTGTATAATGTATATCAATTTGACGTTTTACACTAGCTATACAGGGTGAATTTTTGAGACGGGACAGTATGGGCATGACCTTAACCGTTTTAGTTACAGGAAAACGTTTTTAGGAGACTATCCATAAATGTTAAGGTATTCTGAACTGCATTTACAGATTTTGGGAAAAAAATATACAGTCAGCAAGAAAATGGTAATATTACACAAAAACTTTTTTTGAATGCCATTCGATCCTGTTTCTTATAAGGATCAAAAGTCTCTACTGAATCGACTGAGGTTTGAGTATTAGAAATGTCAGAAATCGCGAAAAACTTTATCCATACATTTCGGTAAAAAGTCAATTTTAAAAGTTAAAACTTTTGAACTGTCATGGAACCGATTTCAACACGTTATTTCACACTTTTTGGTGTTGAAGTCGGTTCGATTTTCTAGTTGAAAATATTTTTTTACATATTTATAAATCGCGTTACAATACCTTAGTTGACGCTAATCTTAGTAAATCAGAGCGCATTTACAAATAAATGACCAGTAACCTCTAATGGGTTCGATGCTCACTGAGGTCCTTCAGGCAGCAATCAGTGATGGAAGAACCAACTAATGAGGCTTATCGTGAACCGCCCGATGACACAGCTGATGTCTGTGCGTACGGACTTACGGACCTTGTTAGTACGAGCTTGATTTGCACCGGGAGGTAATTAACGATGTTATGTAACTACTAGATGCAGTGTTCTTTAATACTGAGTTAAAACAGAATTTATACAGCCCGACCGGGGATGTGATTTTCTTTCTCTCTATAATAGCAATGTTTGGTGTCGCTAAGCAAGCGTTAGTGCTTTAAAAATCATATTATAACGATAGTTCGAAAGTACCTATTATCACAATATTGCGTGCACGGTACCGATTCCGACAAGTTATTTCACACTTTTTAGTGTAGAAGTCGGTACAATTACGATAAAAAAATGTTTCGCCCTGATTAGACCTGCCCTGACCTTGCTTTACGTGATACCTACACCGTCAATATCATCAAGATAAATCAACATTTTTCAGTTTTTGGCGTGTAACTCAAAAAATGCTTGACCGAATTTGATGAACTTTATATGGGTGGTCCCATACCCCCTATCCCTACGGAAGTATAGTTTATCAAACAACAAAAGAGTGGGTCCAGTGCGGATAGTGGTGAATAGGTTAGTGGCCAACCCATGTCGTAGCTTTCAGGCCGCCCGAAGGCCCTCGACATAGCCTAACGACTGTTGTCCTAAGACAAACAACCGGGACCGACGGCTTAACGTGCCCTCCGAAACACGGAAGCGCTCAGTTGAATAATGCCAATAGCGGTCACCCATCTAAGTCCTGACCGCAGCAAGTGTTGCTTAACTTGTTGATTGGTTAAGATCAAGCATCAAATTTTGAATCATCAAAATTGGGTTATCCGCGAACACACATAATTATATATATACGATCGAATTGAGAAACCTCCTCCTTTTTTGAAGTCTGTTAAAAATTATGAACATGTTACAAACTATATATTGATATATGAAAATTTTGAAAAAAAGCTTTTGAAGTGGTTCAAAAGATGTCGCTCCGTCCCCATTCGGTTAAAATCAAATTGAGTTAAAAGTTGATGTTCGGATGACGAGCCTCGGTGGCTTAGTGGTCATGTCATGACCGACTTCATGACGGATTGTCGGAAGATGCGCGTTCAAAAGTCAAAATTCAAAATTCAAAAATTATTTATTCAGTTTAGGCATCATAGACACTCTTATGAACGTCAAAATTTTTAAGTGATTCTACCGCTGTCTTCGGAAAAGAACCACCGCCGAGAAGAAGCAGCAAGAAACTCGTGGGCCATTATTTTTTCAAGTCTTTGTACATTGAGGTTACATATGAGTAGTATTAAAATAACAAATTTATTCAATAGTTGGCTATTAGGCAGAAGTGGAAAGCTTCCAGGCATTTTTGTCTTCTAAGTAGTGACTCAATTTATAATAGGCTTTTTTCATTAGTATATTTTTGACACGTAACTTGAATTTCCCTTCAGTGAGCTCAGTAATCGAAGTAAGTTCGAATCGAAATGTGAATTGTTCTCTCTAAAATTGAAATGTTTGGTATCGCTAAGCAGTCGTTAGTGCTTTAAAAATCATATCATAAAAATTATACAGCTTAATTGTACAGATGGTAGAATTGTACCAATCGTTCTTTGAACAAAATGATAATTTATATATATATAGGGAATTGTAAGAATTGGAGCTTTATTACAGTTAGAATATAACACTGACTATCAATGGAGACTTTGGTCTAGTCTTGGTCACGAACGTATCATGGCTTATATAATAAAGGAGTATAACTACGTACTGGAAGCGATAACGGCCGTATGGTGACTAAAACAGGCTTTGCTTTGCTTACCAGAGACGTAAATTTACGTGCGTTTCATTCATAAATCTTTTGTTTTAATTATGACGGTATAGTAAGGGTTAATACGTTTTTTAATATTATGATTTATGAAGCACTTATATAACGTCTGCTTAGCAAAATATTGCAATTATAGGTAGAAAATTTAACTAAAATCAACTGTACTATTATATAACATATATACCTACTGTTAAACTAACTAGAGATACGTTTTCTATAATGAGATGGGTGCATTGATGGCCTAGCATGACGTCAGATAAGGATTATTAGAAAACGCGGTTTAAATCCTATACGAGTTCTCTCTAGAAAATTAAAATTAAGGTGCGGTCGTATCCTGATAATAGTAAAAAGCAGAATCTTTAAATGTCGAGTGTAACGAAACAGATCGATAATAATCTATGAAAAAAATACTTAGGTTAGAAAAGAAATAGGCGCAAAGAGTAATAACCGAACAGAATTCATAAATATTACTCGAAGGGTTGCAGAAAAAATCCTAAATAGGTCCATAAAAATAAACTTTTACGTCCAAACTCTCAGAATTTTCAGCGATAACACTATATTATTTTTTAGTTGATACATAGCCAACATATAGTACTAAAGTAGTAACCAGCAGTTTTTTCAATTATATTCGTATATATCGAAAAATATAAAGAAAACGTACAAAATTAATGCATTTTCGCATTACGTCGTCGAATCTAACAAGCGATTTTCAACCTTACGTAAAGCATCGTAAATTATTTTAAAATTGGGATTGGACCGCGTCTTAAGGCTAAAAATAAGGTTACTTGTATCTTTCAGGGTCCAATTTGCGTAAAAATGAGGTGGTGCGCTATATATGGATTTTAAATTACAAACTTAAAATTTTGTTAAATAAATTGAGGTTATATTGGTATGTGAGTTCCAAGTATTATGGTATAATCTATCTTCAATCAGTAATCTGTTCTATCAATTTCTGTTTTGTTTTGCATGGCGCCGTAGGAAGAGATATTACAGAACTTAACATCTCAGGGTGGCGAACACAGTGCACTGGCACACAGTGGGCCGAGCACGAAAATCTGTTTAAGTGTAACGTTATCGCATCGTAAACGTATTTAGTACAAACTGTCATTTATCTAGTACAATAGTGACACAGATAACTCATAGTTTGTACTGATACGATAACGTAACACTTAAGCAGATTTTCGTGATCGGCCCACTGATCTTCATAATAATAATTTATTTAATTTGGCACTGCAACTATCACAGGCTGGCGTAGCTACTACTAATACCCAATAACAAAACAAACCAAAAAAATATGGTATGTCTGATATACTCTTCAAAATATAAAAATTCAGTGTATTCTCGCGTAAGTATGTATACCTTATTTTATGTCACACTAGTTACATCACAAATATCGCGATTCCACGCATCAGGTTGGTAGAATATATACCACAAAAGTATTTTCGAACGACCGAAGACAAAAACAAAACAACTGCGAGCCCACCACATTTTAATATGGAATGTGAAAGCAAAACGCTTCAAACAATTCCAAGTATGTTTCTATTGCAAATAACCATTATAGTCATTACCCATCGTCGTTATCTGCCGCATCTCTACAAGTACTTTTGTTCACAGCACATTCATATATTGTCTCTTGATCGCTATCACCTGATCCGTATTTTAACAGATCCATAAGCTCATCTTGTTTCGCTTTTCTATTCATATATCTGATCTTAATGCACACATACATCACTCTGATGAAAATGAACACTGCTGTAGAGAATAATGCACCAGTTGTTACCCAAAGTATAGAATCGTATGACGTCCATAGCTGCTTAACCAACTTCGTGTCTTTGTACTTTATGTCGTTGACTGTACTCGTGTTTGTAATGTATGTCTCTAGAGCAGAGTTTACGTTCTTCGATAAGCCATAGAATACCTGATCGTCCAACCACATGGCTAAGTCGTTTTTACCCAATTGTCGAAGGCGTCTCTCTAAAATTTCATGGCTTTTTCCTCTTCCTCCTAATTTGTGTTTACTTCTGTCCCAGCGTAGCAGCATTTTGAAGCATGGCATTCCTTTTGGTAACCTTGCTACTGCTTTGTTTAGAGTAGTTGGTAACTGGTAGTATGGAAAATGTAAAGAGACGTAGAGGACACGACATTCCTCGGGGGTCAACTGCTGTGCTAGGTATTCGTATTCCTTTACACCGACGTCGATAGTGCAGAAAGTGTTTTGGATAAATAATATGGCGAGGAAGTATTTCATTTCATTCATTTTTTTGGACTTAATAGGTATTTATTTAGAATTTTTTGTTGGAAAATCTTGACACCACGAATTTTGACAGTTCACAAATTACGATATACACTTGATATACACAGACTAATAAGATACTGATAGTAGATATCACATTCTCAGTGGCAATGAGAAAAGAGTTACAAATGGAGAGGCCATATTTCACTATTACACTAATATTATAAAGAAGATATATTTTCTTGTTTGTCCGAAACTACTGGACCTATTAGAAAAAAAATCACCTTTAGAATCTTACATTTTCCCTGATAAACATAGGCTATATAATATTTTGAAAAAAGTTAGGGATCCGTATGAAAACTTCAATAATGTAACCCAAGGTGTGAAAAAATACCAAAAAAGTCCTTATATCGCGTACGTTGCGGAAACTGTTGACCATTATAATATTAGTCTATGCTATTGACAATAAAGCAAAGTGACGTACTACAGTTTTATAGAAGTCAATATCTACAATGAAGTCCACATTACCATATGTCTAACTATTATGGTTATGTCACAATAAATAGTTTTTCATTTTGAAATAATGCAACAGTAATGCCGGTAAAAATCAGAACACATTATTTGTACCTTGGTATTAACCGTTATCTATTCCAATAATAAAAAGGAGATATATATGATTGTTTGTTTGTTTGTAATGGATACACGTAAAACCACTTAACACATTCAAACCGAGTATAAAGTTAATACGATTACATTATGCCTGAGTAACATACGCTATATTGAATCATCATCATCATCATCATCCAGCACGTGGGTGAAACCGCGGAACGCAGCTAGCTATGTTAAATTAACACTAACATATCGGATATTAAATTTATCTCTTTTCAACTAATTGAACCCTTTGAGTGAAAAGAGTAATAAAATGTTGTGAACTTCTGTCATGACGTCGTAAGTTTGTGCAAGACCAGCGTCGATACGTTTCTTTCTTTTAAGACAGATCTACTGTCAGTTCCATGTCGGTTCATTGTATATGTACCTATCATTGTATTGATACTCGCAAAATTAATGTCAATTTCCTGTAAAATACGCTAATTATCAAAAAAATATGTACGCAAGGCTTTGCCTGCATACAAAAAAACGTGTACCTAATATATAGTATTGGTCTGAAGAATTAAAACTCGATAGCTATGAGTTACGCATATTGCTCTAAAAAGATACAACACTAGAAAAGGTTCTTAGATATAGTCGGATTTATGAAAATGGCAGCCAACACCCATAATATTTTCTACACCTCTAACTTTGTAGATGTGCCATAGTCCATACCATAGATTAGGGTATGTATACTGGAGAGTCAATACGAGTAAGTAGGGCCTTACTTATAAACGCTGCTTAACAAGTACGACGTACTTATTTAGTGCGCACAATAGTTATACACCGTACTAAATGACTTTATTTAAAATTAAACAGTGTTTAAAAGTAAGGCCGGTAGTGCTTACAGGTTACTAATTACGGCCGGTGCCAATAATATATCTACGAGTATCTACAGTTTTCCTTACTACGGATATAAATTTGACATAACGTCCATCCAAATAGTGTCAAATATCTATCTCTAGTAAGTAGGGTAAACCCATTGATAAATCCTACTAATATTATAAACGCGAAAGTTTGTGAGTATGGATGTGTGGATGTTTGTTACTCTTTCACACTCAAACGGCCTCGGGTCCAATTTTAATGAAATTTAGTATGGAATTAGATGAGGCGCTGGATAAGATTGTTTTCATCATCATCATCATCATCATCATCATCCATCAATCAGAAAAAGCATTGGTATATTATTTTTGGGCACAGCATAGACAATATAACAAAATCTCGGCCTACGTTAAGATCGTAATGATGTCAGTTCTGTCAAAGTTTGTGTCAGTTTTTGATAGCTTAGTCAAAAGCACGCTATTATTTGTCAGCGAAACACTAGACATGCTCGGCGACCGTCAAGGGTGATGAAATGTAATGTCAGTTTTTTTCCATGGTGATTAGTTTTATATTTGTATGTACGTAGGTACTGTATTTTATTATTAGTATTCACTGACATACTATGATATTTATTTATATACCTTGCCTCAAAATAGTTTATGGGAAAGAATCAAGTGGAAAACTATTAGCAGTAAACAAGGTTTATAGAACTTTAATAAGTTGGTACTTACTAATTTTAAAGCCTCAAGAACATTATAGACTTTAACGGCCGATCCCAATAATCTATCAACAGTTTTCCTTACTACGGATAGAAAGACATAACGTCCATACAAGTAGTGTCAAATATCTATCTTTAGTACGTTAAATAGACGATAGATAGGTTATTAGGATCAGCCGTAAGCCACGCGCAGCATTCGTACTAAACCTTATTCTCTATTTTGCGAAGTATTTCGAAGTTTCCACTTTTAACAACCTGATACTCGTACCACAATGCTTTTCCAAGTTTCGCTTGTAAACTATTGAGCTTAATCGTTTTGCAAGCTGTAATGTCTATGGGAGTCACGACACCGACATACAGCTTACTTGATATCGTTCTAATGGACGTATTATTTCATAAATACCTACAATTTTATAAGAAAGGTTTATATTTATCGAGACCGGACGTTAGACGTTAATTCATTTATCATGTTTTTTTATAATAATAAGGGCTTAAAATATGAAATTGCCGATTTATCGCACTAGCCACTTAGAATTAAAATGGAACCTTCATACTGTCAGATTTAAAATAATTACATTCTTAATTTAACTATTTATTTGAGTCGTTAGACTAATGATAATGATGAACTGTTTCTTCTCTTTCTCTTTTCGTCAGTGAGATTGAATCATGACAACACGCCCTATACAGTACAATGGAGATTTTTAAGGTTTGTGGTGCTACTTCAAAATACTGCAGTGCGCTCGTCGCTCTTAGATATACTCGTAAACTGTTCAACATTCCTTCAAAAATCTTTAAACCTTAAAATCCTAAAACAGTAATGCTGACAATAGAGATTCGCTTTGTTTAGGCACATATGCATAATGTGCATGTGTGCATATGTCTGGCGTCTTGTTGGTGACCTCTGCACTGAGTTTGTCTCAACCAGACACAACTGTTAGGTCCCTTTTGCATAGTTATATTACTTTCTACACTACGGTGTGACTACGGCAATTTGCAGATGATTCTTATCATCTAGTAGGCCCCACCCAATGACAACGTGAAGAAATTTCCTGAAGTCATCTTCGTACGGACGTGGCAGTTTCAGTCCTATAAAGAAATACATTTTGGCACGACACGTATCTTGTTCTTGTTCTTGTTCATAGTGGGGGCGATAAGTCCTGCACTGACGTCCCGCTTGGAGTGTATTGTGCATTTCCCCCGCCAGCCTCTACCCGAGCCATCTCAACTCCTTCACATAACGGAGTATGGCCCTGGGTCGCTGGCACAACTGCTCCAGTGATGTTGGTGGTATGTTAACCGATGATAATCTAGAACTATACTGATCTTCAAATAGTCTGGTTGTGTTCCGTATATTTTTCGTAGCCGTGCACTCCAGCAGCACGTGCCTCACGGTCTCGTCTTCCTGTAAACATCCTCTGCACAGTGGACTGTCCGTTGCACCAGTTTTGTGAAGGTGATAATTTAGGTTGCAGTGGCCTGTGATAAGGCCTACTAAAAGTCGCAGGTCTTCTCGCTGCAGTTTCAGCAGATTGTTTGTTGTGTTCCTGTTCAAGGTTGGAAACATAGATCTTACGACACGTATATTCAAGATTGTTATGAACCTGACTGCCACTGGCAGCTGGTAGGACTGGAGGACTAAACAGTTGTGGAGGCCTAAGCTTTGAGATTACCGCACCATTAAAGTCTAATTTATATAAAATGTTTTTTAAGCACTAACGCCTGCTTAGCGATACCAAACATTGCAGTTTTAGAGAGAGTAAAAGTTCACTATCCTCGTACGGGATTCGAACCCGCGTCTTCCAACAATGCGTGTCAGATGCCATGACCACTAGGCCACCGAGGCACGAAGTCTCCGAGCATCGAAATACCTACCCCAATCTGTTTTGCTTTCCGAGATCCGTAAGTATATTTGATTGAAACGTATTTTCTATTAATTGCAATACAGACACATTACACACCAGACTTTAATCTTCACTCTTATTATAATTCAATTCTATGCAATTAATCATATCTTGCGCTCTCACTCCATCAATTAGAATCAAAAAAATTACATCAAATCAGCGTCACCAAAATCATCGATCACACAATCATTGGGAACAACATAAACTTGTTAATGACCAGTCGAAATATTATCTTATTTCAAATGTGTAGAGTCTAATGTTGTTTGTTTTGTGGTTAATGTATGGGTAATCTATTTCTGTGTGGCACATGGCCTGTAATCGTAGCACATTCCAATA
Organism: Selenia dentaria; assembly: GCA_917880725.1. Taxonomy (NCBI): domain Eukaryota; kingdom Metazoa; phylum Arthropoda; class Insecta; order Lepidoptera; family Geometridae; genus Selenia; species Selenia dentaria. Next base: position 26,701,622 of record OU862894.1, read on the forward strand.
CACAAAACATCAGAAACGTTGAGGATCATTATACAATGACAAAAGAAGCTTGTGCAACTACTTAAAATGTATGCTCTGCTATGTACGGACAGACTAAAAAGCTTTTGAAATCGGTAGACATTACTACTCTTAGACTTATATTAATACTCTCACATCTTATATAACCTTCAAATTATTAAATTGGACATACACACAATTTAACAAAAAACAGAAAAAATATAGTAATATTCCAACAAATACTACATTGAATTCGCTTGATATGGTGATTGCTTCTTACAAGTACTATAATATTTATAATAATCTTTATATTTGTGGAACAGAAAAACATAAGAAACAAAATACATTGAACGATTCTAACCGCTATAGTACAAATACTGTGTCGCAGATAGCAACGCCCTCCTCCATAACACCTACTAGATTCAATGCTCTAATAATAAATATTATAAAAACTAAAAATAGGTTTTCACAAAGTTTATCTGTAACAATAGTATTATTATTATTAAGTTAAAAATATGATGATATTGTATTGTTTATTACAGTATCGTTCAACCTAAAAAGATCCACAAAAAAGTCCGCGATGGTCTATCGCTTGGGTGGTGTGTACTATAATATATTTAGTATCAGCATTGCATCCGTGCGAAGCCGGGGCGGGTCGCTAGTAACATATATATATATATATATATAAATATATTATTTTATCCTTATTGGTAGTTGCTGTGATTATATAAAATATTTACAACTACCTTTGTTATCCATGGATAGAATGGATCCCTGGTGTAATGTACTATTTATTACCTACCTCAGGCACTAGTCTTCCAGGAAGTGCACTCAACTCATATTGACTCTCTAACTATTTTTATTTTAAGATAAACTTTGTGGATAGATAATAAATCCCTATTTATGCACGCTCTATATTTAGCTGCTGTCGGTACTGATCAGTTCCAGTATGTAACGTATTCTACATTACAATAATAGCTGGAATAGTACAACAGCAAAACATTCTGCGCGATCGCTTGCAACAGAATTAGTTTTATCTGTTCAGACACTTATTAACGACTGTAACTTAAACATTTGTTAATAATGAAGAGCCTGATGAACTAGCATTTTCTAACAGAACATAACATTATGAAAACCAATGCAATATTAAAATGCAATTATTAAAAATCAATTCTAAGTTACAAAACTTAATAACTCGACTTGTTAAAAATAATATAAATTTGGTAGTTTGGCTTAAGGCTTAATTTTCGATGCTTTACTTAAGGTTGAGAATTGCTTACCATAATGGACGACTTATTGCGAAAATTCAATTGAATACGTGCTAATACTTTTTATATATATTTCGTACAATCAAATGATTACATTTTTATGATAAAAGAGTCCATAGTTCACTAGTAAATTTCATTGGGAATTCGAATATGATACATTCATTGAAATATATTTGCTCATAATTGAATAAAAATGCTTTTTCCCACGAAGCACGTAAGAAAAATTGCAAAATTTAGGGAATGTTGCCGATTTTTTTCTATAGAGCCAAATTTGCTCAATCGTGTATTGGCTCCCATACTTCATAAGGACGTATATTCAATTTACACTACGTTTTTTTTTCGAACTTCGGTTATTAGGTTTAAGTGTATAACTTGTGGGTATAAGTATGACGGCATATGTCAATAAACTGCACTGTTCTGGGTAGTGAGGTATTTTGTGCTCGGTGGTGAGGCTTGTTATTTGTGTGCACAGGCCAGTATTTTTGCCATCTGTATTAGATTTATAATATTACCAGCAAGTATAAGCTAAGCTTAGCTTAAGCTAGACAACATCCGTGAAATAGTTGTTGACAATGGAAATACAACATTGTTGACACAAGGGCGATATCACTTATTTGACATCGTGAGCTCGTCAACGATCGCAATGACGAATTATTCCTTTGAGAATCACACGGCAGATATGTCAATAATGAAATAAATACTAATAGAAGGTAATGATGTAAAAGTTTTAATAAGAAAAATATTCATGTTGCAGCAATCAATTGTATAAAATGTCATTTCTTTGAAATACTAACTTCTTTATCTGTAATTCCTAAGAGAACACGCCCGCTCTCATGGTTAGTATTGAAATGAAGCCATCATCATCATTATCATCAGCCCAAATTTGTTCACTACTGTACACAGGCCTGTCTTGAAGTACGCCACATAGCTTTGTCTTCAGCTCTCTGCGTCCAGGTACTGCCAGCTGCCTTGCACAGGTCATTTCTCCACATGGTTGTTTATTTATTTATTTAATTTAATTAATTTTTACAAAATCCACAGATCTTAAAAATATATTAAATACGCTTCTTAGTTGTAACTTACATCCAATTACGGATTTACTTTTTATAAATATTACAAATAGAGTAATAGGTTGTGTTTACCTAAACGTGGTCTCCACTCAAAAACCAGCCCATCGCCACTTCAGCTGGCCTGTTCATAGAGCTATATCGATTAGTTTGGTTCTCTGTCGGATAACTTCATTTCGAATTGTATCCTTCAGAGAAACCCCGAGCATAGCTCTCTCCATAGCTGAGCGACTTTAAATTTATGGACTAACAGTGAGTGTTCAAGTTTTAGCTCCGTATGTCATGACGGGTAGGACAGGCCTGATTAAAAAAACTGTCGTCTTTGGGCACTGTGGTATACAACGCGAAGACTTGACAAATGAAAGCTACATGCATGCAAGAAAGGCACGCTTCGGAAAGCCCAACTGGATCCTTCTGTTGGCTTTCCTCCCAAAGTTATTTCAATCAATCTTCGCATTAATAAAGTAAATGTGCTGAATTAAATAACTCGTCCGGATACTTAGACTTGTCACCCATGCGAATCCAGCCGTGCGATTCTCTAGAAGCAAACATTGTTGAATCTTTGACAACATCCGTGAAACAAATGACGAGATGACAAGAAACGTTGGAAAAACTACCTTGTGTACAAGAGCGATATCTCATAAAGTATTTGACATCGGTTAGCTCGTCGACGAACGCAACGACGCATTATTAGAGAACGCACGGCTGGATGTATAATAGAAAAGTGTTAGTTTTATCAATGAGAATTAGAATTACTTCTTTCTTTACAATGCCGCGTACATCACAAAGCCATCTTTATTGTTATTAATACTTTCATTCTTTGATTTACAGACTCACTTTTACACACACTTTTTATGTATTCTTTTGTGCGTCTTCACAATTTTAATACACTCTCTATTTGCTAAAATACACGATATTTTATACTTTCCTGCTTTGAACATAAAAGCTATGAATCAGTTTATGGATTGTAAAGTTATTTTGGTTAGGTGTATTATGAACTTGAAGATAAAGCAAATAAATAAATTCTAAAAGGTTGGTATTAACCACACATTCAGCGGCTCGTCATCGGACTTTTAAAATCATTATAGGCCTTTACAACATTTTGTTACATTGACATTATTGTTGTAAGTGCGCGTTTTGAAATCGATATTTGATGAAGAGCCTTTAAATAGAGATCTCTATGGTTCAGGCAATGTACTAGTTACGGATGTAGAGTAGTCATGAATAATGTAGAGTAATGAGAAATGATATAGAGAACTGGGATATAATGTAGAGTCATCATCATCATCATCATCATCTCAGCCGTAGGACGTCCACTGCTGAACATATGCCTCCCCCTTGATTTTCCAAAAAGATCGGTTGGAAGCGGCCTGCATCCAACGTCGTCCTGCGACCTTCATCATGTCGTCTGTCCACCGCGTCGGTGGATGACCTACGCTGCGCTTCCAGAACTTTTCGGCCCCATCGGCCATGTGTTCTGCGTGCTATGTGCCCTGCCCATTGCCACTTCAACTGGCTAATCTTGTGAGCCAAAATGTAATGTAGAGTATGGAGAAATAATATAAATATGTTGTAAATTTTATCATTCAGTTGTACAGCCTTGCATAACATTGAATTCAATTATCGTGAAGTGTATTTAAGACATAATTCCGTTATTGTAATTAATTTACCTGAGATATTTTTTTTCTTTTTAAACTGTATGCAATAAATTGTTTTATAAATAGTACTTCGTAAGTCGCAATGTAATCGATGTTGACTGTAAAAGCGGACGTAACAATAATTAGTTTAGAAAAAATCTCAAAAATACAACATTAAAAATGGCCGAAATAGGTTAGCGTTATCAGAATAGACGCTACATATCATCAACGATACTAACCTTAATCTAAACCTAGGCACTGTAATCTTGATAAACATTTGTCTTAAAATAAGTACCAATACCAACTTATAATAATATTATGATTTATCTACAGCCGTAAATCATGCCGGATCTTTATTAATAGCACTTAGGTTCAGCGTTAGAACAGGATAAGTCCTAACACTATTTTCTGGTACGAACTTGATTTGTTGCAATGTCGACCCGGTGCTCGATATAAAAATTAGATAGTGGAAGGAATGAATCAATAGTTTACGATCTCGCTTATGTATAATCTAGTTTTAGGTGTATCTTTGAAATTAAAATGTGTTCTTAAACAGTGTTGATATCATCATCACGACTCATAAACCCCACCGAACATTATCACGATTACTTTTACCATTCAAACTAAGACGTCGTCTTGGATGTTGTAACATTACTTTGTGTCTATGCCTCCCGGGATAACGAAAACCCGGGCGAGTGTGTGTGTAGTGGGGGGAAGTAGTCGTCATCATCATCAACATCATCATCATCACCATCATCATTGACGGTTTCTTGATGATTGATGACGATGTTGTGATATCTGATTCTGTGTTGTTTTACTCTTCAACACGTTACGTACTTTTATGTCAATTTAAAACACATTGGTCTTTATTAATAAACGTTGCGTAAACATAGATTAGGCGTAACATGCTTTGTCTTGCTTTCACGCGTGACATTTACTGCAAGCGTAAAATTGACAGATAGATGTTTTAACTACTCCGGGTTTATTACAAGTTTATTAATAAGGCCGTTAACGTTTATAAATTAATCTAAGACATTACCACCTTCACCATCTAGTAAAGAAAATGTATTCCAAATGCATGTTTTCCGAAGAAATAACGTAAAATTTCTTCATAACATCACGACAATATCATAGGTACGTCTCCAATATCCATTCTCTCAATGATAATGATATAGAAATAGATATGTTACCTATTCTCTCAAAGTTTCTATTTACCAGCATTCCTTTTCACATTAGCAATCATATAAATTATCATGATACGTGTAACATATAGGTATGTGTGTGCATATCACTAACATCAAAAGATTCAAGCAAAAAATTCACTGAGACATATCATTTTTATATTCTCACGAACATCATAAAAGAATAATACCGATCATTACACGAAACCTTACGAACTGACACGTAGGTATATTAATTCCAATAATGACCATCAGAAAGACGCCTCTTTCGTCACAGCGTATAGAAAACATCAAATACGTATAATTAGGGGTATTTTTAAACTACGGTAATTGTGAATCGTATTCTTTAATTACGATGCCGATGGAGGTTACGGTACATCTTTGGAAATACTTTGTTTGAAGGTAATTTGAAGGTGATCAATCAGAAACTGATGGATTTTGATAGGCAATGTAGTGTCGCACTTCAGTTACTGTCAAGGCGAGGAACGGCTGCCGGTCACGATTTCCAGTTTGATTTTTAATCTTATCATCTCCTGTTTAAGTGTTTTGAGACGGACTGTCTACTAGTAGTGTTGTGCAATATTTAATAAAGTTTGTTACATCTAGCTGCGCCTTGAGACGTCGCCCGCGCGGAAAATCTTTAACCTACAAACATATTTTTCCGCGATTTGAAGTAGTACATAAGTTATCTCTATTCCAATTTTCATTCAAAACGGTTAAGCCATTTTAAAGTAAAGAAAACAAACATACGCACTTACTCGCTTACTCCAAAAGTTTTATTTTATACATATTATGTGTTATCCTGAACATCAGTTGAACATCGGTACATAATCTCTGCAGCAGTTTGTGATCTGTATATGTATTTCTAAAATATGTAGCCTATAAATCTACGTATCGCACTCTCACGTACTGCAGTATCTCGAGATTCATAGATACAAAGCTTTAAAACATACTTGAACAGTGTCAGACATTTTAACTCAACATCACAATAACTACAAAGACTTATTAAAAGTGATTAATGTTGAATTCAGAAGAACGGAAAGATAAAAACAGCCTAATTATTTTGTCTTTCATCTCACCCTCATCAGTCAACATGAGCTCGCATACTTCTAACGGCAGTCAGAAGTAGATAAAAATCACACCTACAGCTTGTTTGAATCAAAATTCATCTAATAGTAGCATTTACAACACCTCAAAGACAGATGGGCGTAATATATAAACTCTGTCAGTAAGATATTCCATCGATCATACATCTTCACTACCTCACCTCTCGAGTGAAATTAAATACGCACCTATCAATTTACTGATTACAAGTGCCCAATTAAAAAAATTGCCCAAAACATTGCATAAAACCATGAACTATGAACCGTTTCTAAGCAAATTGATGGCGATTATAGCATAAATTAATTATTGAAATTGCAGGGTAGCGCATACTCAATCATATCACGTTAGAAAGTTTTTCTGGTTGCAGAAGATGCCACTGGTTACATAGTAACTACTATTAAATCTGTAACCGTAGTATAATTTTGTAGGTTAGATTCAGTGTGTGGTCCAAATCATAGGTTATTTGCACTTAGCTTATTTTTCAAGCGACCTTATCACCTTATTCGTACTTATAAATAAAAGGTATTGTTTACGTGCTCAGTACATTATGTTTTTGTAGACCAAAGACTACTGAAATAGTCAAATGCCTCTGATTTCTAAACCTTTATTAGTTTTTATACTTACTTAAATGGTAAATAAGTAAAGTGTGTGATAAATGTAGCCCACATTTTAATCTATACATCCTATAATAAAAATGTAACGGATCGCTGTATGTAGGTACATGGAAGATATATGAGAAAAAATACTTACTTACTTTCTTACTACTTTTATGAACGAAAATAAAATGAAAAAAGTGATGAAGAAGCGAGCGAAGCCGCTGGCGAGTCAACAGCTTTTAAGGAATCACTACATATAATAAAACTGTAGAGGTAAAATTTCTGTACAATGAAAAAAATGCTAAAAACCATGTCAGGGGGATGTAAGGAGTGAAATAGATGTAATAAATTTTTTTCAATATTTTTTTATTTTTCCCTTTGTCTGTCTGATTGTACGGGCTAATCTCCGAAACGATAGGACCGATTTAAATAAAATTTTGTATGGTGGTAGCTTATATCCCTGGTCAATATATGGGATACTTTTGATCCTGTTAAATTAAAATGATCTCGTAGTTAAAAAAATGAAATTACCGTATCCCGCGAGGCCACGCGAGCGAAGCCGCTGGCGAGTCAGCTAGTTTAATATAATTGACGATTATGGCCATTTAAATGTTAGATAGATATTTTCTTTCCCGTTTTTGAATACAATTCCGCAAATATCAGAACCTATAATGTAAAACGCATCCAACATTAAAATAGCGCATTCACACCAGCTCCCTTTATATAGAGTCGAAGTATTGGCGACTTATTTAAATTAAAGCAGTCACACAGTGTGGGAGCAATTCTGCTTCTTGAGCAGATTTGCAATAAAGTTATAATTCCCTCATGGCAAGGATGATATGATGATCCTTGCTCAGAGTAATGACGGCATAAGCCCGTCTGCTCAAGGATCTGTCAAAGAATCAAGGTCTGCTCGATTATAACATAATTTGGTGAATAATAATGGATTTCATCAAACGTTAGGCGTTTTTTATTATAAGTAAGTTTCATAATAGTGCTGTTTTATAATTTACAAAGTGACGAGACAAAACAATAAGTTCTTCTCTTGGTGGTTAGGGTTACTCCTAATTGTGATGAGTTGTGATGCAGTTGTGCGATATAAGGGGATTGCATAGTTGGTACTTGTCCATACTAAAGACATAACTCTTTTCTACCTCGTAACATTGTCCGATTTCAGTGATTTTTTTTCATGTAATCAACACATTGTGTACTATGCCCGTACGTTTTGATTTTTTCAGTATTTTAAAGTACTATATTTTTTTTTTAGCATTGTGTTGAACGTCAAAGATTCTCGTTCGCCCAGTAATTTAATTGCGTTAAAAGCGCCCTTCAAATTTAAATCAAATTACTGCTTGCATACTACTACCTGAAAAAATGCAACACTAGGGATAATGCAAAATAAGAATAACTCATGATGTAGTCCTCAAGCGTTCCTGAAACGTACGGAAGGATATCTTGACATGTTTTTGCAGAACATATCATTATAATTTCAAAAGTATTTACATTATTTACACATTTTATAAATAGGTAAATGCTGTGTATCGATTAAAATGAATCGTTTTACTATCAATGTGTTTATAATCGGTTGCGTTCGGAAGCCTTTTTCAGTGCGAGGCAGACCAAAAGCAACTGAGAGCGCACCACGCTTACTATGTTCACTAAATTGTAATACCATCAACGCAATTCACACTAATCCCATGTTTTAGGGTTCCGTACGCAAAGGGTAAAACGGGACCCTATTATTAATACTTCGCTGTCCGTCCATCTGTCCATCTGACACCAGGCTGTATCTCATGAACCGTGATAGTCAGACAGTTGAAATTTTCACAGATGACGTATTTCTGTTGCCGCTACAACAACAAATACTAAAAAATCAGCCAAGTGCGAGTCGGACTCGCGCACGAAGGTTTCCGTAAAAACGGCAAAATGAACCAAGTCTGTTGTATGGAAGATTTATAGATGTACGGAAGCCTTCGTACGTCCACATCGCACTTGCCCGGTTTTTTCACTACAAAATGTCATTATGTCAAAAACTACAGAATCAAGGGCCAGTTTATTCGCTGCAAAAACCACACTCGTCGTTAGCCCAAGAGATACATTTATTTATGAAATGTAAATACGTCTGATTGTAATAACAAAACTGCTGCCGTTTTCTGTATTAAGATGTAGGTATTTGCATATGGCATTATGGCGGACCAAGTGCGATGTGGATGTACTAAGTAGCTCCTTTGAAAAATTATCTTCAGTATTTGTTGGTAATGCAGTGCTTACGTCTTATGGAAATTATACCTCCTTTGTAAATATACTCATGAAGTCATAACATAGTCTCAAGGCGACATTAAGACGACTGTCGCCAAACATATCCATGGAACAAGGATAAAAGACATTTATTCATATACTAGCTAACTCTCAGCTCTAGCAGGGTTTCTCAAAGTGGGGTACGTGAACCCCTAGGGTTTCGCCACGGCCGGGGGTTACGTGAAGGTGTCTTGATGACTGGCAAGCACATTGTGAAAGAAACAAGCACACCGTTAAAAAGATATTTCTTTTGACACTATATTTGTTACCTACCTTTTATTGAAATAAAATTCTTATTTTCTTCAACAGTCAATTTTAATACTTTTCTTTGGGGGGAGGGGAGATTCAATTAGTTAGTTAAGGGGTTCGCTGTCACCTGGAATTTAAACGGGGGTTCGTGGAGCCAAAAGTTTGATAAACCCTGGTCTATAGGATACGAAGCCACAGAAACAAATTTAATCTACCCCCTCAGGAGTGAAATTTGCAAAAACCCTTCCTTAGTGGCGCTATGTTAATGAATCAGTCAGAGGCAGGACAATTAATTACATGTGATTATTCATACCAGCCAATAGTACATAAGAAATACAAGCGTTAATGCATAAGAACCACTCTCAAGAAACTAATAAACTAAATCAATTCGCCCTTTCATAAATTCCAAACTAATCTACACCTCTAAACTATTGACATTCCTTACTCTCCCAGTTTATTGACACCATAGAGTCAACTGTTATACCAACTGGTCAGGAGAGTCACGCAGTCACGAAATGTGACGTCACAAACACACCTCTACATCTTTTTTTTCTTTTTCGTGTGATCCTTTATAACGGTGAGGCACGAGCGGTCAATCACGACAGCGCCACTCATACATTATCTGTGGTTATTGTGTTAGGTCTCACGCAGACTACTGTTTTAAACGGTTCGATACGATATTTTGTTTTAGAAAACTGGAATCGTATTACGATAGATTAGACTTTTCCGTGTAGTTTTAAATCATTTAGATATGAAAATATAAGGCAATTGTTAAGAAACAGAAGACATTTCTGCAGGTATACAACTTGTACATTTTCTTTAATTGAAGAGTAAATAAAATCTTTTATTCTAGGGGTAGGCAACGTATCGATAATGCCCATATAGGCGGTAGAAACCAGTAACCCTTAGTTGCTTGTTTTTCGCTAATTAATTACTAACTATATATCTACTATATTATTATTTAATTTAAGAAAATAAGTCGCTATAGCAACTAGCGCTATAGTGCCGGAACACACTGTTAGATGCTTGCAGGTGTTCCGGCACCTGTCTTTGAGACCCAGTCGCTATTCTAGGTCTAGGGTGATATCACCTTAGACCGTATCGTCATCTACTATCAAAGTATGATAGTGTTTAAAAACCTTTTTATTATAAATACATAAAAATAAAAGCAAAATAAGAGACATTGAAATTTGCTTTGCCAATGAACGAACAAGAATTATACAAAAATATATTAACTTATTATACTGCACGAGCATTAGTGTTACCTGAGACAACATAAATGTTTAGCTGAGTTCAGCGATTAACTGAATCAATAAAACCAATGTAAGAATCACTTAACGGTACGGTCAAATAAATCGTACTGTACGATTTCTTTGGGTACGGTTGTCTGCGCAGTGTCATATGGACTGTTAACAGAATAAATACTACGTATACCGTACCCTGACACGTTATAGGTCGATATTTCGAACTTTTACAGCTCATTTGCATGTGATAATGGGCTTTTAATTAATTTACGATTGAAAGAAAAAAATCTACTCAGTGTAAAATACGTAAAATTCATTTGCTTGGTTTAAGCGTAACTTGATCTAAACTAACTGCCAATGACAATAAAATTGCTGTGCTACCTAGACCGAGTCGAAAACTTCGCAGCGTTGCACTACGCCGGTCAACCTTGTGAAATTACTTCTAGCTTCTATGCTATTTAAGAGTGCAGTTCCACTTGCAGTGGTCTTAATCGATAGAGTAATGATCGCATAATATTGCTCGGCAAGAGAACCTATACAATGGTATGTAGGTACCATTTTGGTTGCACTTTGGTGTCCATATGATACGCGCATTTTGAAAATTCAAAAAAATATGGAACCATTTGCTATTGTGCTATGCTTTCTAAAATTCTAATGTGATTCAAGAAATTTACGTTTTCTTGCACGATATTTACGTACAATGTTTTAATTGTCATTCTATCTCTATCAAAGACAGAGATAGAACGTCGAGTGAAATTTTCTCTCATAATATAAAATACAATTTTAAGTATTGTATTTTTATAACGATAATAGTTATTTATGAAACCTTCGTAGTATGAAACTGTTGCGTAGCCAGACGTACCTATTAAAACACGAGTATTCCAAATTTTTTTAACAACATTTTTATATATCTACCCCAATTGAATTAAGCTCCATAATTAGCCCCTAAAATATTCCCACTGCTGGGACACGGGCCTTACTTTTAGACTATACGGGTTGGTTGATAGTCTAATGTGCCGTCATAACCCATCGACTGTACAATATCACCGGACGACCAGGCGTGCAACGCTATGACCACTTCGATATTATTAATTACTGGCAATATATGCAAACAACCCGCTGATTTTTGTTCTATATATCGTTCTATGTTCTATATATTCTATATATCTTAGAGAAAGTACTAATCGTACTTTATATAGGGAGAGGTACCTACCTCTAGGATTCCCTATGCCATGGAAGGCAAGATCATAAACTTGTACTAAAACCTTATAGTTTTAGTTTATTTTATGTTATAATTAAATATATGAATATTATCTGGAAATAACACATCATGAACGCAGATACCAAATCTCGCTCATCAAACAAATACTTGCCCGATGATTGAACCCGGACTCGCGCTTCAAAGGCAACTACAACCCGCCATGCGATTCTCTAAGAGCAAACATCGTTGCATCTTTGACAACATCCGTCAAAGAAATGACGAGATGCCAAGAAACGTAGGAAACACAACCTTTTGTACAAGGGCGATATCTCATAAAGTATTTGATATCCGTGAGCTCGTCGACGAGCACATCGACGAATCATTCTCGCACGGCTGTCTTAACGGGCCGTTTATGTGTCGTGAATTCTAAAACAGTTTGAAAGTCTGATCCATTCTCTATGATAGTAATCACAGACAAAAACCCAGCCACGTCATATAAAATGGGTAATAAATACCTATTGTATATTTCCACAAAAATGTAAAGCGTTCACGATACCAAGGAACTCATAAAATAGAAACACTAAAAGCTCTGATAGCCGCGTCAAATCTAATAGCTTTTCTACAACCATTTGCTAATCTGAATAATATTTTAAACAATATAATAGTTTAGTCGAAGGAATAATAGTGAAATGTAAGATCTGACGACGGTTCCATAGCTTTTTGACACTGGCTGATAAGATCCAAATTTAATATTTATTATAATTAGGGAGTAGGGAGAATATAATATAGTAACGGCCTTATTAATAAACTTGTAATAAACCCGGAGTAGTTAAAACATCTATCTGTCAATTTTTCGCTTGCAGTAAATGTCACGCGTGAAAGCAAGACAAAGCATGTTACGCCTAATCTATGTTTACGCAACGTTTATTAATAAAGGCCTAAGAGTATAATCTCTGATCTCTGTCAGTGAGGAGCGCCGACTGAAAATCAGTGCTTGGGTTTACCCTTGCGTATGCTGAGTCGGGGCTCTTTCATGGCATTACGCAACATTATTATTATGATGGTTGTCCTATTTTGTCAGTGTTTTTGTATGTTATGTTGTGTGATGTCCTGAATAAAATTATTTTCTTTCTTTCTTTCTTTCTTTCAATCTATACTCGATAATTTATTGATACAGGCGTTACTTTGCGGAAATCCATTATCAAAAAACGATATTAAAAAATATTATATTAAATAGGCCAAATTCATTGTTTTCTTTTCAGCGGAAGTGTCACTAAATACTTTTTAATATCGTTTTTTGATAATCTATATTCTATAGACTCTTTACTATAATATTATAAAGAGGAAAGATTTGTATATATATTTGAAACGTATTGGCTCAAAAAGTACTAGACCGATTTCAAAAATTCTTTCAACATTGGAAAGCTACATTCACCCTGAGTAACATAGGCTCATCATCATCATCATCATCATCCATCACCACGCGGGTGAAACCGCGGAGAGCAGCTAGTATAGTAGTATAATAAGAGGGAGAATATTAAAATAAAGTTAAGGTAGGAACTAACTCAGTAGGTCTCTCGCTGGCTGGTTGGCGCTGTTGGCAGCAACTCTGCCTTCTAAGCCCCCAGTCCAGGTTTTGATCCTTCAGGATCCTTCAGGGACAGGTCAAACAGTATTGTGCATGAACATGTCGTGTTGACCTGAGTCTGGGTGTGTATATGCACATATTATTATGTGCCTATGTATATAAGTCATCAGGTTAACATAGTACAGGCTCTGCCTAGTGTGGGGCCCGAAGACCTTGTGTGGATGTTGTCCCACATTATTAAAAAATACTGTATTTGACTTTAAAAACAATCTACACGGAAAAAGACAACTTAAAAAGTAAATATGAGACATACATATGGATCTCGTGTCTGAAAAATAAATCATAATTTTTTATTTTTATCACGGATTTCATCCGGTCCTTTACAAAGGCATAAGTGGCGCTGTAGCCAGCACTTAGAGGCATGTTTGTTATAAAACAAGTACAATTTGAAAAATTTAATACTGACTTCCATTCTATTCAGTTATTGGAGTTTATCTCAAAAACTACTGGTCCGAATTTGATGAAACTTAAATAGGAACACACGGAAAGCACCAGCTTGCAGGCAAATTAATTTTGAGAATCGGTTCACCCAGTCTAAAGGTATGAGGTAATAAACATACAAAAAAATCATACAGTCGATTGAGTACCTCCTCCTTTTTTTGGAAGTCGGTAGCAAATACAAAGTAGTATAAAAAATAGAATTTGGGATGACGGTGACATGGAGTATCTACAAAAACGGGTTAAATAACAAGCTATTGAAATGAACTTATACATGTAAGGAAGATAGATGGCTATGGACGAGACTACGGCTCCTGCCAATTTCAGTCTCATCTTAAAATATTTAGGCAGGTGGTGACTTGCCACCCACTAAACGGGCCCCCCATGAGGGCCACCATCAATGGTGACAAAAGGGGCAACGTTGGTGTGGATGGCTAAAGGGTGTCGAGAGGTGTGTTGCGGTTTCACTAGAGCGCTACTACTGGCGTTTGCGTCTCCACCAGACGGCCAATTAAGGCAAGTCAGGGGTCAGGGGTCTCGTTTAGTCCCAGGGAGAATCAGGGTCTGCGGTGTCGCCACTCACCGACGGCTCGCTACAAAGCCGCCCCTGCGGTATCATTATTATTATTATATACGTAGGTATTCTCGTTGCTAAACACCAAAATGTGCATTTGATATCTTGCTCGCCCAAATTTTTAGAGATAGACATTACTAGCCAGAATTTGATCTTCATTAGCAACACTGTGCGCTGGAGCACATGACGATGACACACGAGATTATTTGTGTAAATATATTATAAAAAAAAATACGTTACTTTTTAGTGTATATCGAAATTGGCCCAAAACTCCTTTTATTATTTTTCTCTAGTCTTTTCTTAGTCTTCAAATTTGAACATCTAAACTTTGACTTGAAAAATTTAATGTAAAACTATATTTGTAATTTTTTTACTTCAAATGTATGTCAATTAGTATAGCTTGTATACTCATGACTAACAGATCAATTAGTATTCAAATATAATATATATTACAGAAATAACATCCTTAAATCTATTTAATTGTATGAGTCATTGTGGCACGTGGGGGCCTGGGGCTGTCTACTCCACTATCTCAATAATTGACATCACAAAGCCTTATCAGACGACCAGCGTAACATTACCGCTGTCAAAGCTGTAACCTAATCGACTATCATCAAATCATGTTCATGTCAGGGGCAAAGTTAAACTGGTCAGAGAGGACGGGTCACGACGAGATTGAATTCTCGTAGTAGCTGTTTACTAATCTGTTGCTATAAGGCCTCGTAGTGTAAGGTCTCGTGCACACTGTAAACACTTATGTGTTAATGTGTTACTAATGTTGGTATATTGGAAAGGTCGTAACATACCATTCAGCAAAATATTGAAGCAAAACTTTGCATCGCGAATCTTTCGGAAGAGGACCCTAACGATTATTATTATAGATCTTTAGTTAGTACCGAGATCAATGAAGTTTGTCCAAAGTTTAAAATGTGTACAACTGGGAAGTTTGTTTTTGGTGACTGGGCTGGGCTACTCGAGGTATTCGAAAAAGTAGAGATACCATGTATGAGTTATATCATAAAAAAACTATGACATCTGATAAAGTTTTCCATAGCTATGTCAAAACTTATTCAAAATTATTTAAGACTGTTTGTATGCGTGCTAAAGCTTTGTTTATTAGAGATAAAATTCGGAAATCGAATAACAAAATAAAAACAGTTTGGAAGACTATAAATACTGAGACCGGCAAAAATAAACCAAAAGACACTGCATGTGTCCTTGTAATTAACAATCAGACTGTCTCAGAACCAATAAATGTAGCAAATACTTTTGATAATTTCTTCTCTAATTTACCTCTAGAAGTCACCAAGTCACTGAATTCTTGCCCCAATGCAGCAGAAGCTATTCTTAAAGCTAATTTCACGAACGAAGTACCTAGTTTTTCTTTTGAATATACTTCAACTGTCGAAATTATAAAAACATTCAAAAGCTTAAATATAAAGACTACTGAAGACTTATGGGGAATGCCAGTAAAAATTGTAGAGCCAATTATTAGTTTTATGGGTCCTATTTTGGCCCGCTTATTTAATCTTTGTATAGATAGAGGTACCTTTCCTAATTTAATGAAATATAGTAGAATCACTCCAATTTTTAAGGCTGGAGAGAAAACAGACCCCTCAAATTATAGACCAGTATCTATACTACCAATGTTGAGTAAGATCTTTGAAAAAATTATGCTCAAACAACTTTTGGCGCACTTCAACGAGCATTCAATACTGCACGAAAATCAGTTCGGCTTCACGAAAACAAGATCAACTAAGGATGCCGGTGTGAAGTTAATGACGTATGTCTTAAAGGCTTGGGAGAGCTCACATGATGCTATTGGTGTTTTTTGTGATCTCTCTAAAGCATTTGATTGTGTGGAACACCGTATACTGATTCGAAAGCTTTTCCATTATGGTATTCGTGGAGCTGCGCTTGATGTTATCGTGTCATATTTATCTGACAGGATGCAAAAGGTTGGCATAAATGGTGTAACATCTTCAGGATCTATAATAAAAATGGGTGTTCCACAAGGGTCCATTTTAGGGCCTTTTTTGTTCTTAGTTTACATTAACGACTTGCCACTTATGGCCAAGGATCTTTGTGATATTGTTTTATTTGCGGATGACACATCTCTGATTTTTAAAGTAGATAGGAAAGATAGCACACTAATTTAAGTAAACAACGCTCTATCTAGTATCTCTAAATGGTTCTCAACTAATAATTTACTCCTGAATTCAAAAAAGACAAAATGTTTGAAGTTTTCTTTGCCTACTGTTCCATATTTGGAGTCCAACGTTACGCTTGATGGAGTTAAACTCGTAATGGACAAGGAAACAGTCTTCCTAGGCATTAAAATTGACGCAAAATTACAATGGGGTCCTCATATAAATGCCCTGTCTGGGAGACTCAGTTCTGCTGCATATGCAGTACGTAAAATAAGAGAGCTAACAGATGCTTCTACGGCGCGGTTAGTGTATTTTGCATATTTCCACAGCGTAATGTCATATGGGATATTGCTATGGGGTTCAGCGGCTGATATAGAGACCATATTTATCCTTCGGAAAAGTGCTATTAGAGCTATATACGAAATAGGTCCCCGTGAATCTTTGAGAGATTTATTTAAAGAAACTAATATATTAACGTTGCCTTCCTTATATGTATTTGAAAATATAATGTATGTTCGTAAAAAATTACATAAATATAAGTTAAATAGTGATCACCACACTTTTAATACCAGAAATACAAATAGGATAGCTGTACCTAGTTTTAGACTTGCGAAGACTAATAAGTCATTCCTAGGAAATTGTGTGCGTTTTTACAATAAAATCCCAAAGCACATAACTGAGCTCACAGAGGGCAAATTCAAGTTGACTGTAAAAAACGTTTTAATAAAAAAAAGCTTACTATAAAGTTCGACATTATATAGAAGATAAAGATGCTTGGAATACTCCACTTCTGGCAAGCTGTCTCTCTGCCACCCATAAAATGTAATATTTGTAGTACCTAAGTAGAAACATAGTAAACATCCATATAAAAAGAATGGCCCCGAGTTTCTTGCCGCTTCTTCTCGGTGGGTTCTATATATTTTGGAACGCGGCGGTAGTCTTTAAAGTACATTATAATGAAAAGTTGACGTTTATAAGTGCGTCTTTGATGCCTAAATTGAATAAATGATTTTGACTTTGACTTTGACTTTGACCAAGGTACTAAGAAAGTACCAAAAATTTTACCGAGTTCAGCACTAAAAAGTGTGAAATAACTTGTTGAAGTCGGTACCATGATAATTCAAAAGTACTTATTATTACAATATTGTGTGCATGGTACATGCTTCGAAAAGTTATTTCACAATCTTTAGTTGAAGTCGGCTCCATTTTTTGGTATAATTTTTACACCGTTTTTAATGAGCCTTGCTACTTACGGGATCGATTGGCATTCAGCGTCAATTATGAAATATATAACATTATAATAGGCGAAACATTTTTCAGTTATTGGCAATTGGTGACTGTAACTCAAAAACCGCTTGACCGAATTTGATGAAATTTAAATGAAATCACCTCGGAAATACCTATACTCTACCAAACAAAAAAAAACAAAATCGGACTACTCTGTAAAAAAATATGCGTGGTCATAATTATACAAAAATATAATATGCGTCGACTTGAGAACCGTTCTTTTTTTGGAAGTCGGTTTAATAATAATAATACGTAAGTAAGTATTATAAATAAGTCTACGACCCCGTTAACTTATTTGATAATGACTCCTCCATCAAAGCGTGGGGTACCTGGTTCGATCCCTGGCCGGGGCAAAAGACAAATAACCAGAAATGTTTGTACACGACTCTTGGATGTGTTAATGAGTGTCTTCCAAATTACAAAATAACACAACATCTTCCAAAATACAGGGCATTCTAATAGTTGTAGGAACGGAATAGGTTTATTTATATCTTATTACTTAACAGGGAAACTATTCCCTGTTAAGTAATTGTCATGCAATCTTCACCAATTAAACAAAATATGAGACGTTGAAAAACAATAAAGATAAGAAACAAAATAGATATGAATACGGAACCGGTTTCGCAGTAATATGCCCAAAAACAGAACACATTGCTCGCGACTTTTGTATTATGTGACTGAACGCCGGTCGCGATATTGCATGTAGTTTACAATGCTTGCTCTGTACTTACGCATATTCAAACGTTTTAATACCGCAGTGGATGATGAACTTACTGAAGCTAACAGAACACGTTGAATCGCGGGATGCGGCCGCTGCTTGCGACACCAGTAGGGCTATTATGTACCTCAGTTGCTAACAAATGTTCATTGAAATCGAAAAATATGGCCCCTCTATGTCACTTTTGTCAGCTCCAGTCATCAACTGTCATTTTTCGTTACTGGAGTTGTCAAAACTGACAGAGCCGCCATTTTCCATGAATTGGCATCTCTAGATGTCTATGGTTAACTTACAAAGTAGAATCAGGCCCCTCTTTATGCGATTTAATTAACTGAAAAAAGTAATAAACTGTATATAAATTACCTAATTATATTGTTGTGACAATAATGATTTTAATATATTGAATATAATATTTTACTAGTCCATACCTATCTATTTTGTATAAATAAATAACACATGCAAAAATGTTTTAATATACATGTGTTTAGGGCTGAATATGATTGCGTTCCGGACACATTCTTCTTAGGAAGTTTGCGTATATGATGGGTAAAGTGTGATCACCTAATTGTGAGGTGTGTGATAAACCTGAAGACGTATATCACATACTGATGGAGTGTGCCCGGAACCAGGCTGAGAGGCAGAAAAGGTTTCACAATCTTAATTTATATAGAACACATTTGGGTGTGTTGTTTAATATTTTGTCATGTCAAACGTCTAGTGAAGCTGGAATGATTTATGAACTAGTGACTCCTTGTCTCAGTTCATGAATCATTTCACCCATCATCATAATAAACTTATATAGTTAGTTATTTATTTATAGTTTTGTTATCTTATTTTATTTAAATATTTTTGTAATGTATTAATATTGTGTTAAATGTGTATAAATTGTATATAAGGCTATGATGGGACTGTCATAAACACGATGTTTAAAAGTCCCTAAAATAAAAAATAGATAAAAAAAAAAAGAAAGGGCAGAATATCAGGCACACTGGCGCTAACAACCAAGACGGCTTCTCCTACAAGAGACCTTTAATCCTACCATCAGCGTGATGTAAAAATTTCAGCCAAATCCCGTTCTTTTTTATGGTATTAGGAATCGGTGCAAGCACGAAGCCCTGAGGTAACCTCTGCATAGAACAGATGCATTTCCTCAAACGTGACGAACTGCACTGTGCCTGTAACACTGAGACAACTTGCTAACTCTCATGTGCCTGTAATTTCACCGGCACACCTACCTTGCAAACCAGAACACAGTATTGCGAACATTACTGCTTCACGGTAGACAAAGATATGGTAGCAGTACCTCCACGGACGAACTCACTCACAAAAAGTTCTACTGCTCTTAAAAGTTAGTAGTTGAGTAGTGTTGCTGTGAATGACTAACAAACATCTATCCATACACACAGATATACATATTAGTGTATATATAGCAAAGTACTTAGACCGCGCGGCCCCGAGTACGTACTCGTAGAACGTCATTGCGATAAATATGCGGTAAAAGTGGGAAGGAGGAGATAAATATGGGGGCGGAGGATGGTTGCCGGCAATTATTGCACGAGTGCCGGCAGAGCGGTCGGGGTTGGCAGTTTTTCTACCGACTTCCAAAAAAAAGGAGGAGGTACTCGATTCGACTGTATTTTTCTTATGTTTGTTACCTCATAACTTTCGACTGGATGAACCGATACTCAAAATACTTTTTTATTTTAAATCTAGTGCTTTCCCACACGGAAAGCACTAGATTTGACATGTTTGATGACATTTCAGATTTTTGCAGGTAATTTATTATTATAATTAACACAGGTATACTTGTACTCCTTTTCTACCAACTACCAAAAAAAATATTTTTAATTTTTTATTCTTCACGACTTTCGACTGGGTGAACCGATACTCAAATTCTTTTTTTTAAAGCTAGTGCTTTCCGTGTGGTCCCATTTAAATTTCATCAAATTCGATCCAGTAGTTTTTGAGATATACTCCAATAACTGAACAGAATGGATGTCGGTATAAAATTTTTATAATTTTACATGTAAATTTCATTGTTTTCTGTTGCGTAGGTATGCTATCAACAAAACGTAGATGCGTTGTGTACTTGTTTTGTGGCGCTGTTGACAGCCCTACACGTCTCGCGCCGAACCTGCGTGAATCAACGCTAGTAGGGAATACGTTCTACTTATAGATATTTACTTACTTTGTATATAGACACTTGCGTAAGAGTATTTGTTGACAATTTAGTAGCCAACTTACAGGGAGCCTTATCTCTGCTAAGGTTAGAAAGCTGTGTATTGTTCACCTCATGACTTGATCCGCGATGTGTTCGGGTTCTGTATAGATAATAAGTCACGATTGATCGCCACGGTGCTATACTTCTGATCGGTTGAAAGTTGCAGACTTGTTGTCACGCGGATTTGGTCAGATTGCGACATAAAAACCATTAGGTCAATCAAATAAATGTCTGTATAAAATGTGGACCAAACCATGAAGGGGCAAGTGCCCCTGCACCAATGTTGAAGTTTCACAACCTACTACTAGTCATGGTTGTCTGGAAGAGATCGCTCTGAGCGATAAGACCGCCCATTGTGACACTTAATTTTAAGTTTTTCATTTGTTTGTTGTATTTTATAATGTGGTGTTGCAATAAAGAGTTTATCTATCTATCTATTTACTAGTAAATTCATTCTTGAAAGAAAAACAACTGCATTCAAAGATTTTTGTTGTCTTCTTGTTCTAGTCTGGAATAGGATCCAAGAAATGTATAAAATAAACAACATGTATTTTTATGATACCGATGATAGGGAACAAACCTGCACAATACACCCCAAGAATGCACACTACACCCCAAGCGGGACGTCAGTGCAGGACTTATCGCCCCCACAAGGAAACAAACCTCTCTAACGGCCGATCCTAATAATCTATCTATCCACAGTTTTCAAAGTTGTTAATCACAATAATCTATCTATCTCCGGTTTACCTTACTAGAGATAGATATTTGACACTATATGTGTGGACGATATGTCACATTTCTATCGGTGGTAAGGAAAACTGTGGATAGATAGATTATTGGGATCGGTCGTAATAATACATCCTGAATAATTTTATTTAGGAGCCGCACTAGAACTTGCGTATTCTCGTATTTATCTGAATCACTGAATACGCAAGTGAAGTTCAGACGGGAGAAATTTGTCGATCGTGGAACAACGCACAGTCTTACGTTCATCTCATCATCTCAGCCGTAGGACGTCCACTGCTGAACATATGCCTCCCCCATGGTTTTCCAAAAGGACCGGTCGGAAGCGGCCTGCATCCAACGTCGTCCTGCGACCTTCCTCAGGTCGTCTGTCCACCGTGTCGGTGGACGACCTACGCTGCGCTTGCTGGTCCGTGGTCTCCACTCCAGAACCTTTCGGCCCCATCGGCCATCTGTTCTGCGTGCTATGTGCCCTGCCACTTCCACTTCAACTGGCTAATCTTCTGAGCAAAGTCAGTGACTTTCGTTCTTCTACGGATCTCCTCATTTCTGATTCGATCACGTAGAGAAACCCCGAGCATAGCCCTCTCCATAGCTGGTTGTGCG
Organism: Selenia dentaria; assembly: GCA_917880725.1. Classification (NCBI taxonomy): domain Eukaryota; kingdom Metazoa; phylum Arthropoda; class Insecta; order Lepidoptera; family Geometridae; genus Selenia; species Selenia dentaria. The sequence goes on from OU862894.1 coordinate 26,723,850, forward strand.
ACTTTGAGCTTATCTATGAGGCCCATAGTACGAGTCTTACGTTAATCCCGAAATATTATTATAAAACTTTAAACAAAATCGCAACTGGACGGTGAAATTTTCTGGTTAATATCACACGACTCCTAGCCAGTTCCTAAATAATATTTACAGGCAAAACTCGCGATACCTTTATACTTCTAGGAAGCCTCACGCGGTCGCGAAATGCGCACCTAATTTGGCTGTCAATTATGTCAAATGAATCTTCTTCTTCTTATTAGATAGCTTCTGTGACTAAAGTGTTCGAATAACAATAATAATGAATCTTATACATATTTGACATTTGATATAATATTATAAAGAAGAAAGATTTGTATGTATTTTTGTAACGGATTGGCTCAAAAAATAGTGGACCGATTTCAAAAATTCTTTCACCATTGGAAACCTACATTCACCCTGAGTAACATAGGTCATATACGATGCATCATCATCATCATCCATCACCGCGCGGGTGAAACCACGGAGAGCAGCTAGTATTTGATACTTTGACAGTGACAACTCGCTACTAAACCAAAAACCCTCCTTCCATCCGCGAGCGTAGTGGTCGCAACGTTGGCGTTATTGATGACGTATCGAACTCGCTCACGATAACTGTGGGCTTGAAAGGGAACGGCTACAAGAACGACGCAATTTATTTCGGCTCTTAAAGAAACACAGCCTTAATATTAGGGCTCTTCAGTAAAAGCCCGTTGCTTGTTATCGACACACTGATAAATATTTAGTTTCCAAGCACTGCTACGTTTGAGAGGAATGTACTAAATAGTTGAAACAGTGCACGAGCGTAGACAGGTTACAACATAAAAAAAAGTTACAAAGGTTGCTAAACAATAAAGCTGTTCTCTTATTCAGCTTTATGGACCAGTGAATATGAGTTTTAAAAAGTATTCTAAAGTTTTTTGACGTGATGTCTTATTTAAATCCATGAAAGCCGACCGCGCACACGGAATAGTATGTATGTATACTCATTGTCACGTTCCGCCTGAGCCGAGCGTGCAAGCGAGAGCGAGAAACAAGCAATTGTCTTATGACGTTAACACGTAAAATTTTCGTCTGTAAACCGACTTACAATATTTTTTTTAATTAGATAATTCATACCCTCATTATCTTCCATCTTGTAGCACAACATACTGTAGCATATGTTTGGGCGTATCAGTCATTCCGGCGTTAATCTACCGCATATCCGGCTAATCTATCGTCATTACGGTACATTTGGTGGGCGGGACTCGGCGACGTGTCACATCTAGCTTTTAATCTTTGTGAGAAAGAACGTTATGTGGTGATTTGTGTTAGTTATTGTGTAGACAGTTTTGCAATGGATCAAATAAAACACGGGCAGTCCTAAAACGGATCGTACGAGTATAGCGTGATAGACGATGGTTTAGCGTCATGTTTGTTCGACTTAGTACAAACCGAGCTATTAATTTCTTTAACGACTTCTTCGATTGTTATTTGTATAGGATGGACAGCAAACACAGCGGTAAACAGCGAGATATCTGACAGTTTCAGAACCATTCATATTTTTTATATTATGATTTAATTATGTTCACGGATTTCATCCGATCCTTTACAAAGGCAATAAAAATGCATAGGAGTATAAAAAACAGAAAAAATATTTGGATGAAAGGTTACACGGCTTATAACTATTACAAAAATAGGTATAATGGCCAGGCTATTGATATGAACTTATTACTGATAAGGGCGACAATGGGCTATAAACGAGACTACGGCATCTGCCAATTTCAGTCTTATTCTAAAATATTTAGACGGGTGGTGACTTACCACCCACTAAACGGGCCCCCCATAAGCGCCACCATTAATGGTGACAAAAAGTTAGTGTGGATGACTAAAGGGTGTCGAGAGGTGTGATGCGGTTTCACTAGAGCGCTACTACCGGCGTTATGCCCTTAACACTTGCTTGGAGCTTTTTGGCACTTGCTCTTGCGTCTCCAACCCCAGACGGCCAATTAAGGCAAGCCGGTGGTCAGAGCTCTCATTTAGTCCCAGACAGAATCAGGGTCCACGGTGTTGCCACTCACCGACGGTTCGCCACAAAGCCTGCGGTAATATTATGATTATTATTATGTCAAAATTAAAAGCTATGATGCTATTAAAGTAATATTAGAGTCAGACTTATAAAGTTGGATTTAATGAAGCATTCAGACGTTTTAAGGTTTTTAATTCTTGAGGTTTGCTTTCGCATCGCTACAAGTCTAAAGCCTTTAAGCTTCTTTACAGTTTTAACTAATGTACTGTCAAGTTTCATTGCAATACATAATCAGCCCATAATCGTCCCACTGCTGATACTCGAGCCTTCCGCTCAGAGAGAGAAGTTGGCCCATACTCCACCACGCGGGTGTACACCAAGTGCGGCTTGGTGGATAGTTGATGGATGGCGGCCAACCCGTGTCGAAATTTTAGACCGCCCGAAGGCCTTCCCAAAACTCAATGAATCTCCAGCAAGCATCTACTTATTTCATCGCCTTAAAAAAGAGATGACTAACAAGGAACTCCCAGATACAAGGAACTTAATAGCTCGAGACAATTTCCCAGTAACACTTAACATAATGACATTCATAGTAAATTCATTCAAAACTTTGTCATACAATACACGGCGTCACTCTATTTACATGAGGTGATATAACAAGGCCTACGCAATACAACAGACATCGTCAGTTCAATGAATATGCTGCTTTTTACACAATGTTGCAGTGGGCCTATCACGAAGTGCGTAAGTGTAACGTAACGTGCCGTTCACGTAAAACAGCACAAACTGTATCTAGGGCTACTGTGACACAGATAACTCACAGTTTGTACGCCGAAACGGGACGCGTGATACGCTTACGACACGAATACTTTTTCGCAAATTGTTTGTGCTACAGCTATAACCCGCGGCACGTAACTCTAGCGCTGAGCAAAATTTGGAGGGGTTAGCTGCGCATGGGTACAGTCGCGCACATGTGCCAGAGAGAGACAAGAGTCCTTCGTCCCTCTAGCCTCCCTGTGAGACCCAATTTTTGACTTCTGCGCAATAACGGTCAGCGCTAGAGTTACGTGCCGCGGGCTGTACAGTACCTAATCCTACTTCCTACTCGACTACCCCGCTAATAGGTACCATATTTCTTACCGCTACTTTAGTAATATTACACTATTCAGTAATCTGTGGTAATATTCTATGTTATAATACCTTAAAGTATTAATAATAATAATAATTCAGTGCCCGTTGCTGTTGCCCATTTTCTACCGACTTCCGAAAAAGGAGGAGGTACTCAATTCGACTATGTTTTTTTTATGTTACCTCATATGTTTCGATTGGGTGAACCGATTCTCAAAATTATTAGTTTGAAAGCTAGTGCTTCCTGTTTGGTCCCATTTAAATTTCATCAAATTCGGTCTAGTAGTTTTTGAGATGCACTCCAATAACTGAATAGAATGGAAGTCGGTATTAAATTTTTCAAATTGTACTTGTCACTCGTGGATTGTGAAGAAATTATCTAATGATTACTTCGGTGCTTATTTATATGTATTTAATGTGAAATTTGAATTAACTGCTTTAACTAACTTTGTTTATTTTCACGTGAAGACCAGATAGGTTTGTTATTTAAATAATAAATAGCCAAACGATATTACTTATCCACTTACTAATTCTACAAAACTGCATAGTGCCTGGCCGGTTGATGCTGTTGGTAGATTACTGGCTTCTGAGCCGCTGGTCCCACGTTCGATGCCCGGCCAGGTCAAACATTTGTGTGCATGGATATGTCCATTAGATCTGTAACGGCTAATCTTATCTACTAGGGGCAACGATGCGCATTTTAAATGAAAAAATAAGCTCAATTTAATTATTATTCAGTTTCTTACTGACAATACTATTTACAAGAATGTCGAAATTTTTGAAACATTTTAATACGTAACGCTATATAATATATAGAAGCACTGGGCTTCTGGCGTTGCCTTAGTCCGCGTTAATTCAGATTATCGCGTTCCATCGGGGACTACCAGTTAAATTGGTATTAAAAAGTGTTAAATCCGTGTTTAAACTATCTTAATTCCTTCCAAATCCATTGAACCGTTTCAGAGTGAACAAATATACGAAGATGGACAGTCATTCACTCACACTCATACTTACACACACACTCACAAACTTCCGCATTCATATTTATAGTGTGGCTACTGTTCTTTAAGGGTTTGTACCCACGGATCCCGGGATTAGATTGGATTATTTTATTGATTGTGTGTGTTACACGTGTATGAAATATGAATCTGAAAATATAACAGCAACTGTCAATTTGACGGCTACCCTAAAGATTGTTTATGAAAGTAAAGTAATACCTTTGTATATAATTATGTGCATTAGGTAATATAAAAATAACAATTTTACATTACTTATTACAGAAGACTTCGCTAGAAAAAAAAAATTTAACTTTTGTATCCACGGATCCCGGGATCAGCGAGTAATTATTGATTCGTTTCTATGTTGGAAACGGATCCCGGTATCAGTGGATACAACACGCCGGGATCCGTGGCTGATTCAATCTGATTCCGGGATCCGTGGATACAAACCCTTCTTTAATATATTTAAAACGTAGATATGTTTAAAAATTGAGGCAGTTGCATCCAAATAAACGTCAAATAAAAATATGCACATTTTTATTTGTATAAATAACCAGATCAAATTGTATTTGATTTGATTAGTATTATATTTATATACCTATACAAATTTTGTGAAGCTAAGAAACGGTAATTGGTTTTTGACCCGACAAGACATTTGACCTTATTCAATCCGCCTTTAAATCAATTTCTACACACACAGTTTTATAAATGGTCATTCTATAATATTTCCTTCCATTAACATAATATAAATGGGCCCATTTCACATTCCAAGTTATACATCGTAAACTTGTAGATTTGCATGTTTTAGACAAGTCCATTTAACTTTGCATCTTTATCAACATAATTTTAAATTGTGCTTTGTATATGATCTAGAATAAGTTACAAGTATCAGGATATAAAAATACAGAGATGCAAGGAACACTTTGTAAAGTAATAGAAAAGTTGCTGATAATTTATTATCTAGTGATCACCATCCTTTTAATACTAGGAATACAAATAGGATAGCTGTACCTAGTTTTAGACTTGCGAAGACTGCATAAGTCATTCCTAGGATATGTGCGTTTTTACAATAAAATCCCAAAACACATAACTGAGCTCGCAGAGGGCAAAATCAAGTTGACTGTATTAAACGTTTTAATAAAAAAACATCTATTAAAAAGTCCGACATTATATAGAAGACAAAGATGCTTGGAATACTCCACGTCTGGCAAGCTGTCATTCTGTCACCCATAAAATGTTATATTAAAAGTACCTAATATTACAATAAAAATCTGTATAAAAGTATGTGGCCCGAATTTCTTGCCGCTTCATCTCGGTGGGTTCTATATATTTGGGAACGCGGCAGTAAAATCTTTAAAGTACATTATAATGTATTATTGACGTAAATAAGTGCGTCTTTGAAACCTAAATTGAATAAATTATTTTGACTTTGACTTTAGCTGCTCCATAACGGCATTGTTTTAACATAAGCAAATAACTTTAATAATTATTAATAGGAAGGTATATTTTAATCATTCGTTAAAACAACAGAAGGCCTAGAAAAAAGATGTGTCTGTTATCTTTAACGCCAAACGACAACTTCAAAATGTATGGCGTTGACATTACCTGTGGAAAAGTCACGTGACGTCGCGCTAAGTTCATAGACACATTTTTGTCTGTAGTTTATGCGGAAACACGCCTGTTTGAATTTTATCTAGGCCTGCTGCTCTCCATAACTATATACGAATTACCTACATCAATTCAAACACCTTACCCATTTCCTGTGCGGGGCCATATTCGCTATGACCATACAACAAGTAACGCGGCGAGTTACGTTATCTTCAAGGAATAATCGCGAATTTGTATTGACTTCACAATCATTCCTTGAAGATATCATAGCGCGCCGCGTTACTTGTTTGAGTGGTCATAGCGAATAACGGCCCAGAGTTGCACATTTTTAGGTCTAACCACATTTTTTTTTGTATTTTCTATCTTGGATTTTTTAAGTATTTGACATTATAGTTTTCATGAAAACCAGTGGTTTCCGCCAAAAACTACTAATTCAAGAACTTAAGATACATACTATAATCCAAGTACTTGGCACTTGCAGGGTACCGTCTTCCGACGGTAAAAATACAAAGAATAAGTTAGCCAGCGGTTTCTAGGTATTATTTTTAAATATATATTACTTTATTACTCTATATTTTGAAATAATTTACCAAGCCGCATGCTTCTAGCTTTTAATACGACAATGTTACAATAAAATATATATCGACCAAGGGCAAACGTATCCGGATCGAAGATTCAAAGTGAGTGGGTGACCTGTGAACCGTTGTGTCGATAGTATTGACTAAGAACCTATAGCAGACGATAGTTTAGGTTGCTTCTGGAAAAGTCACAAGTGAAATATAAATATTTTTAAACACTTAATCCATCAAACTCCGTGTGCCTGTTTAAGGTCCACAATCATCTTATTGCGAGAAAGGCTTCAAACCCAGTTGGAATATAATACATATAACTTTAGTTCTAGGCTGATTATGTATGTATTTTTCATTTAAAATCCAAGAAAGTACCGTACATAATCAACAATGTAATACGTTATTACGTTAATACGTCGGGAATTTGATGTACACATAGAGAAGGAAACTCTTCTAAGGTTGTAGGTCAATAATAATTCATATAAAAAAATACGAAAAAGTGAAACCGACTTCAACACTCACAAGCGCAATTTGAAAAATTTGATACCGATTTCCATTGTATTCAGTTATTGGAGTGTAACTCAAAAACTACTGGACCAAATTTGATAAAATTTAAATGGGACCACACGAGAAGCACCAACTTTCAAAAAAAAATTTGAGAATCCGTTCATCCAATCGAAAGTTTGAGGTAATAAAAATATTTTAAAAAAACAGTCGAATTGAGTACCTCCTCCTTTGTGGAAGTCGGTAGAAAATCAATAATTATAAAAATAGTCGAACTTTGTCTATGCCAGTGCTACAATTGCAACAAAGAATGTCATACCGCCGCGCCTTACGGAGTCTTACGAGCTTTTTGGGTCAAAGTTTAGCGGCAAAGCGTCAAATGTCGTTCAACTATTGATACAATCTAACCTTGAGTTTAGATGGTGTTATGCTGATCTTATTTGAATTTATAAAACAGGCAATGGAGCGGGGCATCAATGATAAACGAATGGAGTACTTGTACGTTGATAATATATCAAAAGTACTTCTATATATACGTACATGCCATGAATTTTCACGATTTTTATTAAGTAGTACGTTGAAGCTACCCACTATTAATAATACATTTTCATAAATTTTCCTTTTATTAAGAGTCCTTAGACTACATTTTATTGGTTAGTATAATAGCTTTAGAATATTCACGGCGATTTTTTCTCGGATGGAAATATCTTTTTTAAATATGGTGATGCCAATCATATTAATTACTAACTCCTACTTGCGAGACCAAATATTGCAAGTTTTGTGAGAAAAATAAACATAGGACGGGATTCAAACCCTCGTTTTCCGCCAATCCGTGTTAGACGCCATGACCACTAGGCCACCGAGGCTCGCCGTCCGAGCATCGTATTTATCTCTCTATTTGACTATAGTCGAGCTCTATTCCTATGATTCACATTTTGCACAGACACTAAATAAATAGATTTATCAGTCTTAAATGCTATATAATCCGCCTCACGGGCTCAGCGAGCCAAACTTAACGTCGAACTTTTTAGGAATCTTAACGCCTCTAATATGGTCAAACAAATGTCGAGAACCACGATATAACATAACAGAAGGGCTCAGTTGCAAATGCCACTAGCGGTCACACACCCATGTAGTGAGCACAGATGGACCGCAGTAAGCTTTTGCTGAACCAAGTTAAGCATCCGATAACTAGGTATGTGCTATGACAGTTTTCATGATATAAGCACGAAAGCAAACAAATTGACATGTTCCTTCCTATTGACCTTGGAGGCCATGGTATCCCAGGTAGAACAAGACTCTGCAGTCGATTAGACGGGCACGGCATTCATTCCCACCTCATACTTCAGATATCATCGTGATGAAATCCAGCACAGCATGGTGTTATGGTTAGGGCCCTTCTGGTGTCTACTGGCTAGCTACCACCCTCAAGTTTGAAAATCTAAGGCTAAGCCTCTGTAACTGTGTGTTCTGGCATCTGTCCTTGAAAGCAAAAGGCTATTATTGGTGGGATGCCACCTTGAACAGCATCAGTTGACCATCATATAAGATAGTAGTCATCAAGTGCTCAAGTCAAAAAAAAGTTGTTCAATGCGGCCTCGATAATCCCTGCTACTATCTCGATCATTCACATCATGTATTCCGCCCCTTTATAGTCAATTCTCATTGATTACTTTTTCCCAGGTCGTGCTGGTTCGTGGCCACTACGTGTCATACCTTCCACTGTGCAGCCGCAACGAGCCCGTGTTCCTGGCAGTGTGCACGCCACTCGCCATGCCCGAGACACGGGAGTGCGTCGTGCATGGAGCCACCAACGTCTTCACTACCGTGCATGCTTGTGATATGAAGATCCTGCATATTGATACCAAGTAAGTTACTACGTTCTGTGAAGGAGCGAGAAGAAACAGCATGATAAAGTCACTACAGACAAACAGGATAGTGGATTGTCCGATCCAACGCTATTTATCTGTCTTGTCAGCAACAAGGCATATACACATCTGTGGTTGATACATTTACATTTGTTATAATTGTTAAGTTACTCACAACTCAACATAAGCCTCTTTCTAAAGATTGGTCCATCTAACTGTTTCAAATCATCAGGTAGCTTACTATATACTGTTATACACATGTCTTTTATAAATGTCCTTATAGCACCGAGGTTTATATAATATGTGTTTAACCGATTCAACCGGGACATAAGTTCCAAACCGGTGACATGTCTCGGTGTACCGTGACGGACGGCAAACCTTTACTACAAGTAGGTAGGTATTATGAGGTAGACATATAAAAAAATCGAATTGCTTCAAGTTAAAGATCAGAAGAACACTAGTATTTTTTAGATGTTTTAGATAAGTAAATTGGTACTCGTATAACATTGTCAAATCTCCGAAGATTTATCAGTAGATATAGAATCAGACGTAAGAGTAGGTAAGACGTCCAGTTTTAAATCTTGACTTGAGTGTTAATGCAAGATTCATAACTAAACGTGTCTTTCTGGAATACCGCAGCCATAATTTGTTTACTGTTTTTAACTATTCAAAGCAGTAAACAAACTATCACTTCCCTCTATGCAAATCCCATACACCGCTGGTCCGTCAAGGCTGGGCATACAATAAACAATACATATTGATGCGTAACTGTCGCACAGCTACTGTTGACAACATCTCTATTGAAACCGATTCATATTCATGCAGTCGTCACCGAGCCGTGCTCAATGACAACAAATAATAAGCTACATTATAAATAAGCTACATGGAAATTTACATTCAGATCAAAACGGAACAAACTTGAACGAGAATGGTGTGATAGGTCGCAGTTAAAGACAATTGAATACCAAGAATGGTTATGTCTAACTTACACAAGACTTGTATATAAAAGTTTCTGATAGTTTTATATGACTTTTAAAGCACTAACGCCTGCTTCATCATCATCATCATCATCATCTCAACTGTAGGACGTCCACTGCTGAACATAAGCCTCCCCCATAATTTTCCAAAAGGACCGGTTGGAAGCGGTCTGCATCCAACGTCATCCTGCGACATTTAACAGGTCATCTGTCCACCGTGTCGGTGGACGACCTACGCTGCGCTTGCCGGTCCGTGGTCTCCACTCCAGAACCTTCCGGCTCCGTCGGCCATCTATTCTGGGTGCTGTGCTCTACCCACTGCCTCTTTAACTGGCTAATCTTCTGGGCTATGTCGGTGACTTTCGTTCTTCTACGGATCTCCTCATTTCTGATACGATCACGTAGAGAACCCCCGAGCATAGCCCTCTCCATAGCTCGTTGTCCGACTTTGACCTTACTCATGAGCCCCATAGTAAGAGACTACGTTCCAGTGCCATACACCATCACTGGTAACACACATTGATTGAAGACTCTTGTCTGCTTAGCGTTACCAAACATTGCAGTTTAAGAGAGAGAAAAAAATCATATTCCCCGTCCGAGGATGTGAATTTTTCTCTCTAAAATTGCAATATCTGATAGCCTTGTTCTAATAGTTGCAGTCATCTTGGGCTCCGTTAGCTCAGTGGGTAGTTACTTTATCTTCAAAGCGCATGGAGCCGGGTTCGATCCTTAAATTGTCCGGGGATAATATTTATGTCATGATCAGAAATGTTTGTGATCATCTCATGAATATTTTTAAAGTAGCTCTTAGACTTGTTCAAATCCGTCATCTTGAGTCTTCTTTCTTTCTTTTTTCTTTGTATTCAGATGACAGCGTCGCTAGTGGAGATATTGGTTGGATTGGATAGTGGTCTCGTCGAGACTTCTCGCGATAATTGAAAACTGTCCACACTCACAATGTTTCTCACTTACTGTTCTCGCTCCCATCCTCGATGGACGACTGTGCAGCAGCCTTGGTTATTTGTGTTTTAGCATGTATAAATAACCTTATTAAAACCAAACAAAGAGCAAAGAAAAAAAAGAAGATCCAGAACTTTAATTTTAATTCATTACTCCAAATTTTTACTATCGTATAAACACATATGCACTCAATTCGGCTTCCTAGTTCGCACTGAGACTGAAAATTAGAAAAAGAATGTGGTAGCGTTCTTTTCTCGCCCGAGAAACCTTTTGAATCGGCCAAAATTACCGACACCGAACGGAGAACAGCCGACCACGAGAACGAGATGTAGAGAAACCTCTCACATTCACGCTTCTCGGGCGTTCTCGTGGTTTCTCGGCGTGAGTCTGTAGGGCCAATCAGAAATTCACCAAGAAAAAAAAATTACATAAGGCAGTCTTTCAGGCCACTCTTCAATCTGCTACTGCAATTAAAATCCTACCAATAATATAATATAAATGCGAAAGTTAATAGGTATGTATACGATTCTATAATAAAGTTCCCAATGTTATCCGAGATTTGCCTATTAATAAGTTTAAAATTACTATTAAAACTAAACTCTGTCAAAAAGGTTATTACAAAATTTCGGATTACTTGGAGGATAAAACAGCTTGGGACTGATCACTCCAGGATCTATCTACTCGTGTACTAAGATGTCAAAGTGTAGCGTGTCTTGTCCTACTGATACCATTATTATGTTCTCTTTTGTAAGGCAACACACTGGAGCTAATAATTGTAGTACCTAAGTAAAAACATTGTAAAAACATCTATATAAAAAGGATGGCCCGAGTTTCTTGCCGCTTCTTCTCGGTAGCTCTATATATTTTGGAACGAGGCGGTCTAGTCTTTAATACTTTAAATTTATTTTATATTCATTATAATGCAAAATTTACATTCATTAGTGCGTGTTTGATGCCTAAATTGAATAAATGATTTTGACTTTGACTTTGTTGTACGGATGTATACTGTAGTTCCAATTTTGCCCACCTGAACTGATAAGTTGGCGGCACTATAATGGTGAACAGCACTCAGATGAGTTTGTCACTTGCAGACTTACAAATAAATATACAATCAGAAATGTTATGCAGCTGCCAGGTTTTAATGTTGGATTTATGGAAAAAGCTGAATATCTGATATGTAAAATGTTTTATTTATATTGTAAGAACTGGTCGTTCGTCTCGTGTGCGGAGCCAGGCGCGACGCTATATCAAAATGGTAGGTACTCATTGAAATTCAGCTTGTTTATAACGAAAACTAAAGGAAAAGTCAAGACAAAAGCTGTCTGCACATAATAAATGCTTCAAGCTTCTGTATTATTTAGTAAAACACTGACTTGAGAGAACACATACATTTTATTTTAATTTTGGTTATACCAATTCACATGACTATGTAACCTCTAGTACCATAGATTAATCCCCTATCCTCTCTGTGTCCATAGATAAACCAAGCTAGTTTGACAACCCAATCCATCGGTATCCGCTGAGACAAACAGCTGCGTTCCAATACAGCTTCGTTTTTGTATATTTAATTATGTGATTATTTAGTCATACTAATATTAATATACTAATATATAATATTATAAAGAGGAAAGATCTGTATGTATGTTTGTAACGAATTGGCTCAAAAGTACTGGACCGATTTCAAAAACTCTTTCTCTATTCGAAAGCTACATTCACCCTGATTAACATAGGCTATATAAGATTCATCATGATCATCCATCACCGCGCGGGTGAAACCGAGGAGAGCAGCTAGTATTTAATAATGTGATTATTAAGTACGAAATATAATACCCAATAGACCAAGAAAGCAAAACCGCTGACCTATAATAGTTATAAGTATACTTTCGAACAAATCATTTATAACACGCAATCACATGTCAAACTCATATCCAGGAAGCGACAGCAATAATATACACGATTAATATATTGATTTTCAAATCGCATAGTCGATTGTGTTTATTATTATTGATATTTCAATTGATATTATCGATATTTATACATTTTCCGGTATCGAATTGAAATGAGTAAGTGCCTGCTCACTCGTCACCTGATGATGTTTGCATACAATGACAACTTACAAGCTTCTGTCAGGGCTGTGACGTGAATCGTGTACGAGTATAAACGCAAAAAGTATTTAATGTTTATTTAAGTACGAGTCTTGTTTTGTACACACACTTAGTGAAGTTTTCATTTGTTTTAACCGACTTCAAAAAGGAGAAGGTTCTCAAGTCGAAGGGTATATTTATTTTTATGTATGACTACGCATGACTTTATACTTTGTCATTCACCGTCTATGATGATACCATCAAGATAGGCGTAGCGCTTTTCAGTTTTCGGAGTGTAACTCAATTTTCGCATTTGATGAAATTTAAATGGGACCAACTCGGAAGTATACTCTACCAAACAAAAGAACAATTTTGGATCTTTTTGGGTTTGGAATCGGTTCAAAAATAGGAAGAAAACGGCTAACATACTACATACAATCGAATATAAGTTGGTTAAAAAATACTTTCTTTGTGTATGAGACAAAAATCTCGTGCTGACGAGTGCAAAGCCGGCAGAAATTTCAAAGTTTTTAAAATTTGGTGTTTCGTATAACTGTAGTAGTGATTGATTTGTCACTTACCTAACAGTATCTTACTAACTTTACACTTATCACTAATAACTTAATAGGTATGCGAAGTATAGATAATCTCTCGTAGTTACTCCGTCATTCGACAAAAATCATCTTAATCTTGTCCGGAATCAAACTTATTTCTTTCTTTCTTTCTCTTAATAATCTCAGCCGTAGGAGGACTTTTGAACAGGCACTCGTATGTCTCCCTCATAGATTTTCAAAAGAACTGGTTAAATGTGGCCTGCCTCCAACGTCTACCTGTTAACTTTATCAGGTCGTGAGTCTACCTTGTCGATGATCGACCTATACGCTGCGCTTGCCCGTACGTGGTCTCCAGTCCAAAATCTTCCGGCCCCATTGGTCATCAGTTCTGCGTGCTATATGTACCCTGCCCACTGTCAATTTAACAAGCTTACCTTCTGGGTTATGTAGGTGACTTTTATTGGTCTACGAATTTCGTCATTAATATCGTGTCGTCAGATTTGATCACGTAGTCATAGAGTTAACCCTGAGCATATTATGCCTCTCCATAGCTCTTTGTGCGACTTGAGGTTAGTTAGTTAGAGACCACGTTCCAGTGTCATAATTCTTAACTATAGCAACACGAACTGATCAAAGACTTTTATCGTGAGGCACTGAGGTATTGGAAGAGAATATTTCGTGTATTTTCCGGAACGTTGTAAGTAAAAATAATAATTAATAAATAGGTATTTCCATACGCGCCAACTTTTACTTACTAAGATTAGATTTTTTTTTTGCCATAATTCCTCCGTGCCTCAACACTTGCGCTTTTTTGAAATTTTCTTCCAAAACTCTTCAGAGCCTCAACACAAAAACTGATCAAATACATTTATCGTGAGGCATTGAGGCATTCTGACAAATTACGCGGAGTTTCCGGATTTCTACCGCAGTAAAAATAATAATGAGTAAGTAGGTAATTCCATATTCGCCAACCTTTACTAACTAAGCATAATGATTTGCATTTGAGTCGTATCACGCGCGCCCGTATGTCACATTGTCCGTAATATTATATTGCATGTGGCACTCGTAAACATTATTGTTCTGTCTCTATCAGTTTATGTTATGCAACGCTGTGCATGACGCTTTGAATATATACGTATGAATAAAATTTACTTGGCGCCAATTATATAAATCAATCAAACCCTGTTCGAAAATATTGTTACTTTATTATATTAATACATTCTTTTTTATAAGTCCTCTTTTAGGAAGATTGTTTAATCCTTCCTATACCGTGGTAATTAAAACAAAATAGTCCGAGACGTAAATATAAAACGTATGTTTACGTCTCTGGGACGCAAAGGGTTGAGACCCTAATACCAATTATTATAGTATTACTTTTTTATAAAGAACTAACGTCTGCTTAGCGATCTCAAACATTGAAATTTATAGAGAGAAAAATTCACGCTGGACGGGATTCAAACCCGCGTCTTCTGACTATCCGGGTCAGACGCCTTGAACATTTAGGCCACCGAGGCTCTTTCATTAATAATTAATTTTTCTCTCTATATTTTTCAATATTTGAGATCGCTAAGCAGGCGTTAGTGCTTCAAAAATGTAATACTATAAAATTATAAAGGGATGCGACGTCAATACGAAAGTTTAAGTAATTCTAAAAATGCTTCTTTCGGTTGAATAGTGCTGGTCAAAGCTGTTCAATAGATGTCGCTCCGTCCCCGTAAGGTGGTTATATCAGATAGAGTTATAATTTGATACTCGGACCTCGAGCCTCGTGGCGTAGATATGATCATGGCGTCTGACACGAATAGACAGAAGATGCGGGTTCGAACCCCGTCCGAGGATGTGAATTATTCTCTCTAAAATAAGCGTGCATACAGCACGCTTATTTAAAGGAGCTACTTTATTCGCTCGCTTCTTTAGCTCGCTATTGATGGTATCCCTAGTGCCAAGCTTCCATGTTCCGTGCAATTATCTAAGAGCAAACATCCTTATATCCATCCATCAACATCCATGAAACAAATGACGAGATAGCAAGAAACGTTGGGAAAACTACCTTATGTACAAGGGTTAGAGAATCGCACGACTGGAGGGTAGAAGGCTTCGGTTGTTGTCTCAGGGCAACAATAGTTAGGTAATGACTGAAACCTTTTAGCACCTTCATTCAGGAAACAGCGTTATATGTTTAGGTTGTGCGACAGCATGTGAATATGTGTGTATAAATATTTTTTTTATAAAACATTGGAACCTCCAACTGCATACCTATCGTTATATTATATTAACGCGATTAAGCCCCGTTAATATAATATAACTATGTGTTCAAATCGCGAAAGTTTAAAAATTACTATTGCATACCTATCATTCCTAACCTACTCGTAAATGAATAAAATATTGCTCGTCGGTGCGCGTCGGTATTGTCGGTGTTTCAATTTAATTTGCAGCAGGATAGCCTGTTCTATTTTTATTATAAAATTTATTTTGGATTTTGTTGAATGACATTCATCCCTGAAACATAATAGGTCTATACAAAGACAACCTAGGAGGATTGCATAGCTAGTACTTTCCGTACTAAAAGAAAAAAACTCTTTTCTACCTCTTAACATTGTCCGATATTTTTTTTCTTGGAATCATCACATAGTTTACTATGCCCGTACGTTTTGTGTTTTTCAGTATTTCAAATTACTATACATTACCTTTTTTAGAACTTAAAGAAACTGAAAAAATCAAAACGTACGGGCATAGTAAACAATTTGATGATTACATGAAAGAAAAATCACTGAAATCGGACAATGTTAAGAGGTAGAAACTAGTTTTCTCTTTTAGTATGCAAAGTACTAGCTATGCAATCCTCTTAACCTTTCTGATTATCTTGCTCACTTCCTGCATATATTTATTTCTAGTGCTATCCACTCTCGTTGTGTCTCTCAGAATTCGGGGTCTTTCCTAAAACAACAAATAAATTCGCAGCAATGCAAATTTATTTTTAAAGTTTCAAGCAAACAGAAGCTGTGTAACTACCAAAACATTGTACTGACTTGATCAGTCTTGACATTGAAGTAATGACTAATGTAATGACTCTTTATGATTATATTTTAACAATGTCTTTATGCCAAACATCTCAATTTTGAAGTGGCGTTATAATGACTATCAATTATAATTTCAATGCTTTGGCAAAGCCTACTTTATTTCTTTACAATAAAAGCCAAAGTTTTTTGCGATGTTAGTTTTATTGCATTTGTCCACGTCGATAAATAATCGATAGATAAGCTAGCCGGATAAAGTACTTACCAAAGGTTTTCATATGAAGTGGGTCATTGGCTCAGGTTTGTCTGAATGTTTGTTCATCGGTTTATGTTTAATCTTCTCTTCACTTTTTTAGAGAAAAATAATAATCCTTATGCAAATATACATATTATTATGTATATGTGCTATTTTCCAAGACAAGTTTTTATACATATAATGTATATTAAATTGTCAAAATCATAGGTTTTTATTTTTATTTTTTCTATTTAATTATTTTTCCACACTACAGACTCTTTGGTCCGTACCTTTTTTAGATTTGTTTTTTTTATATTACATTTTTCTTGGAGATTCTTTCTCCAAACATTACAATAAACATTCTTAAGCTATGGTGGAAATTGCTTAAAAACTAAAGTGAGTCCTTTTTTCCAAATGGAAAAATCATAGGATAGGTGTTTCGTTTTCACTGACTAGGGATGTATACATTTTTTATAAACTCTGTTGGTGCAGTTCAGAATATCTCAAAAAGTTATAGACGGTCTCCTAAGAATGTTTCCTTGTAACTATAATTGTTAAAGTGCCTGCCCTTAAGGTCCCATCTCAAAAATCCTTGTTAATATATGTATCCCAAAAGTAATGTTTGCATATTTATAATTATGTAGCCGATTGGTATGCTAAAGATAAAGGTATAGATAAAATAAGCTGATAAAAAACCTTTTACTTAATATATTAATATGAAAGAAAATTACAATAATAAGACTATGTCAAGTAATACAATATTATATTATTAGCGACAATATATCGGCTGATGATCTGTGTTTTTTTCTTCTTCTAATCAAGGGCTTCAACATCCGGCTAGGCGGCTAAAATGTTTAAGAAGCGGGGAGTACATTCATTATACAGCGTGTAACAAAATGGTGTAGTAATTCTAAAAGGTATTATATGTAATTATATTATATAGGGTGTTTGGTAGAGGGACCGACAAACCAAATGAGCGTGCTCGGGGGACCACTTGGAGAATACAAGTTGGCCAAAACAAATCCCCGACCCCCCAATATGTTTAACTTTTTTTGTGATTTATCCCTTTTTCTCCGAAATTGTACCTATTTACCACCATAAAATTTGTAAAATCTGTTTTAGACCGGATGTTTTTAGTTGAATTTGGTCTCTAATACACCTTTCGACCACCCAAAGCAAAATTGGATACAAAACAGAGTTAACTAACTGATTTAGTTTAAAAAAATTGGGGTGTCGGGGATTTTTTTTGGCCAACTTGTATTCTCCAAGTGCGCCCCCGAACACGCTCATTTGGTTTGTCGGTCCCTCTACCAAACACCCTGTATGTACCTCGTCAGGCTGCACATGACAAAGTATCAAAGTTTATTCGTTTATACTTTTTTTCGTACAAAGTTTAAAAAATATCCAAATTATTTTGAAATACTCTATTTGGCATGCCTATTTTTGGCGCGGCTCCTCAGCTCAGGGCATCTTGTATACCTGTAGGTCTACCATGAGTTTGCAAAATTGACACCAATCAAAGCTCGATATCGACTGCCGCGAAAAACTGTATAAAACAAAGAACAGTGCCACCTTGCGGTCAAGTACTAGAGTACTGAAATTGACAGCGAGTACGCCAATCACAAGCTTAATAGTTAGGCGAGATCGAGTATCGACTATAGATGACATTTATGTTACCATCTCATGGTAGAGCTACTGGTCTATGTTTCGGAGGTTATTGCCGTCTTTGGCCTTGTTTTTCAGGAATGAACCTTCTCGGACCTTATTAGATAATCTTTGGTCACTCATAACTCGGAATAACTCCCAATTGTATGCAAGCTTCTGCGTGAGTGGTTTTAGTATTACTACATTTATGAATACTAAATTATAAACATGACACACATAATTACTTTGTTTGTTCAATTCCGGACGCACGTTAAAAAACGAAAATAAAACCATTTTAAGCAACATTATAATACATACAATATAAGATGGTACTTACATAACAAAGTTGATTGCCATTTTTTAATCACTTCATTTAATCTCCTGGCATAAAGGCATATACAAAACTAATCCAGTTCGTAGCATATCACAATAAACATAATTAATGTATACTTGACATGTACAAACATACAGATGGGGTCATATCCACCATTAATCATTGCGGTGGCCTTGGTGAGAGAATAGTGGATTTGTAAGCGAGTCAGTTCTCACTTTTGATTTCGTGTATTATTCTTCCCGATTTTATAAGTCGTGCGTGTTTGATAATATAACACCTATCTATAAAGGCTGTACGTAATACTGTAATTGCTGACGAAACAAAACTAAAGAATTTGCACATATAATAGTTATTAATAGAAATAAACAGTTGAAGATCGCGGCTTGTGCGAATTCTTATTCGTTTCTATTCTTTTCAAATACGTTTTTATCATTATTTTTTTCTAAGAAATCGTATAATTATAGTAACGGTATTTCTAATAGCAACGAGTATCAAACTTGAATTTGTACATAATAACACACTGGAGCTAATATTTGTAGTACCTAAGTAGAAACAGTGTAAAAACATAAAAAGAATGGCCCCGAGTTTCTTGCCGCATTTTCTCGGTAGGCTCTATATATTTTAGAACGCGGCGGTAGTCTTTAAAGTACACTATGATGAAAAATGTACGTTCATAAGTGAACAAATTACTAAATTGAACAAATTATTTTGACTTTAACATAACGATATTTCGGGCTTGAACAGCAAACAAAGCGTTTGTTTGCTAAATAGTCTTATGGTCGTTTATTTTTTAATGAAAAGGTTATTGGTACTCAAGCAAGATATATTGAATGAACTGGATTGAATTCTTTGTATGCCATGTTAATTGTCTTGATCTTTGTTCATTCTTTCAGATTTTACAAGTTTGTGCTTTAAATATATATATTATATATAGCTATATCTTTTCTGGTAAAGTGATGTAACGAAAAATAAGTTTAGACATCTTTATGGACAAGATCAAAACAATATTATATTTATTGCAGCCGCAACTAGCACTTGACAAAGCTCTCTAGTGTTTTATTTACCAAAACAATATCGAATCTAGCGATTCTAAATTCGATATTGTTTTGGTAAATAAAACACTGAGAGCTTTGTTAAATATTAGATGCGACTGCAATATAAATAAAGAAATGTAAGGATTCTCTGCCTATTGTACTCAGTGTTGAATGATCTTAACACCCTACGTACCTCAAAGATATTTTCCAATATCTCATGGATTCTCACGAGCGAGAACTTCGATCATCCTCCAACTTACAACTCTCTATTCCTCATCACCGTACGTCGTTTTTAGATAATTATTTTTCTGTTGTTGCCGTCAAGTTGTGGAATTCGTTACCCATGGATCTTAAAAGGTCGATCTCAAAGGATGCGTTTAAGAGAAAAGTTCGCCTATTTTACATTAGAAAAGTTCATCCGCAGATCCCATGTTCCTGATCTGTCCCACTAATGTAAACACTACTTGATTAATAATTTCACCACCTTTTGTCTGTTATGTATATTAAAATATGTCTCGTTTTGAAAATATTTATCTTATAGATAAATGTAATGTTTTACTGCTGTTACTCTCTATATGTTTTATATATTGTTATTTCATTATTGGTTCAATACAAATGTTTATAGTATTTATTATATTTTTAATATCTCTCTACAAATATATTATTTTACTGCACCGCTACAATTTTTCTTGCACCTGCAGGATGACTGGTAGAAAATGCTACTTAGCAGTAAGTCCTCCTTGTACATTTGTTTTGTGCTAAAGAATAAATAAATAAATAAATATAATTTCTTGTAACTTGGTACTGTAGTTTTTACAGTTGGTATATTTTTTGGGAAAAGATTAGAAATGCTAATAAATACTGCACGTGGTACGAAGTTCACCGGGTCAACTAGTACATCTATTTATCTATATATAAATATAACAAGTGCAATTTGAAAAATTTGATACCGACTTCCATTCCATTACTCTGGTAAAAAACAGTTATATACAAACAATAAAAGAATTTTGAGAATCGGTCCACCCAATCGAAAGTTATGAGGTAAGAAACATAAAAAAAAAATACAGTCGAATTGAGTATCTCCTCCTTTTTTTGGAAGTCGGTAGAAAAATTGCATAATTAAGGTATCATATAGAAACAACGTATTTAAAAGTCATTAACTTTATACCCGTACAATACTTATGTGGGGTCATAATTTATCGGTAATTAAATATGATCGATAATAAAACGCCAGGAAACGAGAGACTTACGTACTCGACGTAACTATCAACAATCGCTGCTGCAACAGTTTGGAGTAGTGTCGTATAATTGACTAAATCACTTCATTACATAATAAGCTAATTCTGTTTTTTTTTCGTTTATCCAGTAGCGAGTGGCACCTGGGCTGGGAACGAAGTTCTCTGCATGGAGTCAGCTGGTACCATCTTCTACATCCGGACTGCTGTAAAGAAGCCCAAAGCAAACATAGGTTAAGTAAGTAACATAGCATCTTTTATTAAGCTTGTGAAACGTTAATTATTGTTTGTGAAGTAATTGACGTATGAAAGCAAATCTTATACGATTATGTGTTTAATTCATTATCAAATGGAGTTATATAAAGGAGCAAGCATTACCTATCATAGAAAAACATTTAGATTTTCTATTGTTAGTATTAGTTTATCAAAGTTCTAACATTTTCAATATTACTCACGTAATACGGGATATTACTCGCGTAAAATTAGCGGATACATAGCGCTCGTGAGCCCCCCGCACCAACCTTTAACATCACGAGCGCTACGAGCTGCCGCCCGCAGTGTTAAGCGAGACGTCATCGACGCAGGCGTCCCGAACACTCCTTGACCTATCCGACAAATATTACGGGAGTAATCCCGTATTTCTAATAAAAAATTAGTTAAAACCAGTTTAGTTTTTATACCAAATGTCTAACATGATGATGACTTCTTCCGCCTTAAATAAGCTTATTACTATTTTCCAGGATGTGTTCCAGGGTATAAGCTAAAGGCTATAAGCTACACTCGTAATTTCACTCATATCCAAATTTATATATAAGAAGTACCTTTTTCTACCGTTAATCAGTATTGTTCGCAATACTGTGTTTTGGTTTGAAGATATAGATGGTTGCCGGCGTATGTATATATAGGCACATGAGACTTAACAATTTAATGTCTCAGGGTTACGAGCGCAGTGCAGTTCGTCACTTGTGAGGAAATGCATCTGTTCTAGGCAGTGGTTACCATTTAACTTGACAACTATATGATGGGCGGAACTACTAGCATTTACAACGGATAGCGCGGCGGTCATCTATGCACTTAGAAGGCCGGTAACCAGGTCAAGAATGATAGCCGAGTGTCATGAGGTTCTCCAAAACTTATCAAATAAATACAGAATCGTAGTAGCATGGACTAAAGGACATGGCTTATGCCCGGGGAACACAAAAGCAGATATCCTCGCTAAAAATGCAACCAAGCAACAGGTAAGTGGAGACTTAAACGACCTCTGCAAGCCCTCAGCGGTGGAAGTACGGAACCTACTTTGTCGCTACACTGAAGTAGAACAACAGACTGTTGAAAGTGAAAGTGAAAAAGAATGTGGGAAAAAAAGGACTGCAAACAAGCAAGATCTATGTTTCCAACGTTGAACAGGAACACAACAAACAATCTGCTGAAACTGCAGCGAGAAGACCTGCGACTTTTAGTAGGCCTTATCACAGGCCACTGCAACCTAAATTATCACCTTCACAAAACCGGCGCAACGGACAGTTCACTGTGCAGAGGATGTTTACAGGAAGACGAGACCGTGAGGTACGTGCTGCTGGAGTGCACGGCTACGGAAAATATACGGAACACAACCAGACTATTTGAAGATCAGTATAGTTCTAGATTATCATCGGTTAACATACCACCAACATCACTGGAGCAGTTGTGCCAGCGACCCAGGGCCATACTCCGTTATATGAAGGAGTTGGGATGGCTCGGGTAGAGGCTGGCGGGGGAAATGCACAATACACCCCAAGCGGGACGTCAGTGCAGGACTTATCGCCCTTACTTTGAACAAGAACAAGAACAAGATGGGCCTCGTACTTGTACCGTTTCTTATAATAACATTTAAAAAGAGATATACCTATAAGGCGCTGGAATAACACATACGATACTTTTCATCATTATCATCCATCACCACGCAGATGAAACTGCAAGGCGCAGCTAATTTGTTATAATTGAAAGTTCGAATTATACGTTTAAAAAGTCAAACAATAATGATTAATGGATTCATAAAGGCTGTCTTGAACTACATTTGCCCCAGTATTTGTATAAACAACACTTTACTTGCTTAGCTTAATATTAAAGACCACGTAAACTCATCCATCTATACAGCTCCAGCGTCTATCAGACTTCAATTCAACCACAACCCAGAACATCTATTGTTATTGATTAATAGTCTAGACCTAGACTATGAGACCTAGGTCTAGATTTCTCAACTGCCCTAGAAATCGTGGGAACCGAAATAATTTAGGCATTCAATCGCAGATAAGGCTGGATAAGTATCTTGGACGTAGGCTTGGTAATAAATTAGCTCACTTTGAAATTTAGATACGTGTTTTATTATTAATATAAATTTTAGATATATTGTAACGTTAATGTTATTAGTAACAACTTGAATTTATTTTGATTTTATTCATTTAATCTGAACCGTACACGAAACCCATCAAGGGAAAATTTCGTAATAACACGCCGTGTCGACACGTAGTAAAATAAAAAATATACATATTTTTTTACCAAAAAATTTAAGTGAGTTCTACAAATAGAGCGAAATAACTTGTCGAAATCGGTAATGGGTACAATATTGTGATAATAAGTACTTTTGAACTATCATGGTACCGACTTGAACAAGTTATTTCGCACTTTTGAAGTCGATTCCATTTTTGGTAAAAACAAAATTTACCATTTTAGTGACCCTTGCTACATACGGGATCGATTGTCATTCACCAAAAATGATATCATCAAGATAGGCTCACTTTTACGTTATTCGAGTGTAATTCAAAAATTACTTGACCGAATTTGATGAAATTTAAATGGGACCACCTCCGAAGTGTGCATCACCAAACAAAAAAAGAGTTTTGAGAATCAATACACAAATGGGGAAGAAAATTGCCAACATAGACACGAACATATAACCTTCTCTTTTTTTGAAGTTGTTTAAAAACTACTTGACTGACTGTTGAATACTTGACTGACTTCATTATATCCATACTGATTTAATGTGTGACTTTACAAAAAAAATGGCTACGCTAGTTGTTACCCCTCGTTCTCGAAGGTGAAGGCCTTCTGTAAAGATTTCCACTGTCTGACTGTTAAATAAACATGTTAATACTGAATCCATTCAAGAATTAACTATCACCAATCATACCACGTTGAAAACAACGGTTCTCGGCCGATAACCGAAGTTATCAGGGCGTGGTCAGTACTTGGATGGGTGACCGCCTGGGAACACCACGTAATGTTAGCTTTTTGCTGCTTTTAAAAATTTGTTTTTAATAGCAAAGCGAATTTAAAAATATTTGGGTTTCTTCGAAGCCATATCAGAGAGATTATATTTCTTTATTTTGCCTGGTTATGTATCCAATATGGATTAACTACTATTTTCGTTATGGTGCTAGCGAATACAGTGTAGTCATGCCTCGAATGTTTTAAATCATCAGATACGTATATAAAACGATAATTTAAAACATTCTTTTACCTTTGTATTTTAGAAATAATATGAACCATAATATAAATATACAATTATTAAGTACCTACCTGTAACCATTACATGTAATAGTATGGATATGGAGGAGCGGGGTCCTCTGACACAGGTGTTTTTATACCTACTAGAAGGTCCCAACCTATCTTAAGTTAAGTTAAACTTTGGCTACAGTAATAAAACATTTTTCATTTTCATTTTTCATAATATAATTTAAATTATTAATTTTTTTCATCATAGCTGTAAAATATTCACTTGTGTACTATAACATAAACCCGTCGCGCCATATCCGTCGCTTGGACGAAACAACAGGTCTACCATGAGTTTAAAACATTGACACCAATCGATGTTCGACATCGACTGCCGCGAAAAAATGAATGAAAAAAAGAACAGTGCCACCTCGCGGTCAATTGTAGAACTAAAACTGACAGCGAGTGCGCCAATCACAGCTTGATAGGTAGGCGAGATCGAATATCGACACGTATGTTGCCAACTCATGGTAGAGATGCCGGTCGCGCTCTCAAGCTGAAAAAAAAGATTTAGATTCCGAACGAAACTTCCAATGCTGGTACAATATTTAAAAGCCGAACATATTGGTTTGCTTCATCAACACAGAGTTGCTAATTGGTAATATGGTTTATATGGTGATCTGTGTTCTTCAGTAACAAAACACAACTGTTTAGAACATGACTTGCAAAACATCACGTAAAGATGAATATCAACGTCTTGTACGATCTCTTGATAACCTAGTACTGTACGATAGCGTTAACCCAAAACACCATTACACTTTCACTTGTTGTCACCATACATTGCTGACGGTATTTTGGCGGGTGATATCCTGATGATCTTTGTGACAATCCTGATTATTGTGTACGATAGATAAGGCATGGCAAATTGCTTCATTTCTCGGATACGTGACACAGATGGATAAATTGCTATCTACCTAAAAAATTTGCAGAGTTTTGCAAACTGCTTGATGCGATGCTATAAATGTTTATATATATCTTGAAATTAAGTTAATTTACGCGAAAGCAGCAATAATTAAGCTATGTTTAGAATAAAATTTAATTCTAAACAATAATCATATTTCTTGACATTTATATGAATATAGAGATGAAAATGTCCTACTATAATACAATAAGGGTGCTTTTTCGCTAGAGATGTGCTATCCTGCGTTGCTTTGGATACGTTTGATATCCACCAATTGGTCCATATAGCATAGGACTGGTGAAAACGGATTCAACTAAGCTATTTTTTTATATCGATGGCTGTGTGCTATGGATACCTGCTATGGATGCGCGTGCTATGTATGCCTGCTATGTATGCCTGCTATGGATGCCTGCCATGTATGCGTGCTATGGATACCTGCTATGGATACGCGTGCTATGTATGCCTGCTATGGATTCCTGGTATGGATGCCTGCTATGGATGCGTGCTATGGATACCTGCTATGGATGCGCGTGCTATGTATGCCTGCTATGGATGCCTGGTATGGATGGCTGCTATGGATGCGTGCTATGGATACCTGCTATGGATGCGCGTGCTATGTATGCCTGCTATGGATGCCTGGTATGGATGCCTGCCATGGATGCGTGCTATGGATGTCTGCTATGGATGCCTGCAAAGGATGCGCGCTATGGATGCGTGCTATGAATACCTGCTATGAATGCCTGCTAAGGATGCGTGCTATGGATGTGTGATATGGATGGTCGTCAGTGGTGTAGCTATGTCAAGAGCAGTACCTACAGTAGGCCCGCGTATCTTCCTCGCGCAGCTAGGTACCTAATTTGCAGCAGCGCATCTTTATAGCATATCTTACTCGCCCTGCTCACAGCTTAGCGTCAGTGAAAACGGTCACATAGTTTCGTAGCTTAGCCTCCACATCCTCGCAGCATAGCTGCGTTGCTTATCTCTAGTGGAAAAGCAGCCTTAGACGTGTCTGAGAAATAATTATTTTATAATATATTTATAATTACGGGCCATCAAAATGAAAAGGAACGGATGTGGTTAAAAATACAGTTGGAAAGATCTGACTTATTTACGTGAATAAATCCCGTTTTCTACCGACTTCCAAAAAAAGGAGGTACTCAATTCGACGGTATTTTTTATGTTTGTAACCTCATAACTTTCGAATGGGTGGACCGATTCTCAAAACTCTTTTTTTGTTTGAAAGCTGGTGCTTCCTGTGTGGTTTAAATTTCATCAAATTCGTTTCAGTAGTTTTTGAGTTACACTCTAATAACTGAATTTTACCAAAGTAATGGAATGGAAGTCGGTATAAAATTTTCAAATTGCACTTGTTCATGTTAAAAATTACGAGGCCATTCTTTTTAGAGCTTTTTGCATTTTCTAAATATTTATATAATAAATTAATGGTATTAACCTATAATTGAACTACAGACAGCCCCCCTGTGCTGAGGTTGTAAGCTCTAAGACGAGATTTTAGAGCTTGTGTTACTGCGATGCAAAGCTTCAGAAGAAATTACGCTTATAAAGAAATTATTGAAAATTACCTATACATTATAGAAATTATTGAAATTACGCCTATTTACTAATTTGAATGGTTCCATCACCTCAGAACAACCTACATCAATTGGACTATTGGCGTGTGACTTAGAGCAAAACTCAAATATGTGAAGGAGTTGGGGTTGCTCGGGTAAAGGCTGGCGGGAGAAATGCACAATACACCCAAAGCGGGACGTCAGTGCAGGACTTATTGCCCCCAAACAAAATAAGAATATGAATAAGGGCATTAATATTTAAGGTTATATATCAATTCTATATTGTAAGTATTTGAATTTAAAGTTTTAACGCAGGTAATTTTGTAGCCGGGTAGGATTTTTTGTCTATTTTGAACCTGTAGGCACAACTATCTAAATTTCTCAAAGCTGCTATGTCAAATTTACAATGTTTAACAAACTTAGTCCGCGACAATTATGATGTGGGAATTCAGGCTACGTTATAGTTTACTAAGAAATAATATCAGGAAGAGTAACTGCCTTAAAAAAATTACCCAATAAAAGTAGTGCTAAATCAATAACATCGTTCACGCCGCTATGACTCAGCTGTCATAGTAGACGTTGCAGGACGCGCGTGGACCAATCCCTGCTTTCCTTCTAAAATTTAAACCAATCACCGAACATGTCTATTTGTAACCTCGGAAGTAATTCGTATTTGGAATCATACGTCGTTTGGGTTTGAAGGACCATTTTTGTATGGAATTTGTTCTTAGTTATGCTGCCAGACATTTCTTCGTAGGTCATAGTACTAAAATGTACTATACAAATATACTCTTAAATGTGACACGTCAGGGAAAGTTGCAACGTGACTGTCGTGTGTGAACAAAGCTTTATATACTACGTGAGCGATTATAATCTTCTGAGAATTTGCTAAATGGAAACAAGCGAACTTGTAGAAAGGGGCACGATGTATAGTTATAAATGTATACTTCAACGTAGTTCAGACAATGTAAGTAGTCGACAGCAAGGATGGTACGAAACATTCACTGTCTCTCTGAAAATTACAATTGTTATTTGTATACCTAAATAAGGACTGAAAAACGAGACTAAAGACTACAAATAGAAGTCGTCATCCATTTGATGCTGATGGATTATTTAAGTTCCATCCAAGTAGGTATCACCGACATAGATCAGAAGATTAGCCAGTTGAAGTGGTAGTGGGCAGGGCACATAGTACGCAGAACAGATGGCCGATGGGGCCGAAAGATTCTAGCGTGGAGACCACGGACCGGCAAGCGCAGCGTAGGTCGTCCTGATAAAGGTAGCAGGACGACGTTGGATGCAGGCCGCTTCCAACCGGTCCTTGTGGAAATTTCTGGAGGAGGTCTAGGTTCAGCAGTGGACGTCCTACGGCTGATGATGATGATGAAGTAGGTATAACTGAAAAATACTTGAAATCATACATACAATGTAATTTTTCATGCTTATCTAATAACTGCGAAAGTGTGTTTATTTGCTCGTTCTTCGTGATAAAACAGCCCGCTAAAGTCGGGAATAAAAATTCAACCAGAATCAAAAACACAGATCACAGTCTATAAAGAGTACAATTTCAAAAATTTAGTACCGACTTCCATTGTATTTAGTTATTGGAGTGTAACTCAAACCGAATTTGATGAAATGGGATCACGCGGCAAGCACGAGCTTTCCATCAAAAGAATAATTTTGACAATCGGTTCATTCTATCGAAAGTTATGAGGTAACAAACATAAACAGTCGAACTGAGTACCTCCTTCTTTTAGGAAGTCGGTAGAAAATAGCTAAATAACCGTATTTTCGTTTTTTGGTGATTTAATCAAATACCTATAAAGGAAGTCATTCCAAGGCATAAAAAGGTGACATATTTAATTTTTTATATTTGTTAAAAGGTAACAGTTTTTTTTTGTATTTGGAGTTTTTTCAGTCTCTAATTCCGTTTTCCGGACTCTACCTATGTGGGCATAAGTTAAACCATACAAAAACTGCAGTTAAACCCACTCAAGGCAGATCTCAAAACTATCAATATAAGCCTTAAGCAAACATAAGCAAAGCACCTAGATAAGCGCTACTTACCAGCCACAATCAAAACTAGTCAATCTCTACTCGAGTATAAAACCAACAGTATAGATTGCAGAAATAACCGACTGGCATTAACCCTCATTACTCTTCTGACCACCTCTCTTTACAATATCCACCTTAAATAGTACATGATAGGGTCGAAAATATGATAAATCTTGTAAAAATAATTTGTGGGATTCAAATCGTACTCGGCTCGCAATCGAGTCATCATTCGAATGATTCGATAATCGGTAATGACAAGGACGGTTCTATTACGGTCGTGTGCGGTGACCTTTACCATACTAGTGCGCGGGTAGGTACTTGGTACCTATCCGGGTTTTTTTGCTGTATTGTTACAATGTATTGGATTTATTTGATTATAGAAATGACTGCGGTATAATGCCACTTACATAATAAATGCCTGATTCTCGACCTCCAAGCATCGAAACATAACATCATAAAAACAACTACTACTCGTATTAATAACATCAGCATGCGGCTTCAACATTAAACTGCTCCATACTGGTGTGGATATATAACCGAGGAGAAAATAAGAGTCGAACTATCTGAACTATTTGTGACATTTCTAAAGTTATATGATTATTAACGGGATATTTATCGTGGTAAGGTTGTGGAATGAGCTCCCGATATTTCGGCGCAGTTACATGCACCATGTTCACGGGAAGACTGAAGAATGCGGGTTTCTACGGGACAGGTGAAAGACTAAGAAGAGGGTAGATCGTTATGTCTGCACCTAACTTTTTAACTTTTCGACCAACCACCCGCATTCTTCAGTCTTCCCGTGAACATGGTGCATGTAACTGCGCTGAAATATCGGCAGCTCATTCCACAACCTTACCACGGTAAATATCCCGTTAATAATCATATAACTTTAGTGAACAACCGTGATAGTTTCAAACAGTGTGTGACATATCTGACTTTCAGAATTTAGTCAGAAATTTCACAAATAGTTCAGTTAGTTCCAGTACTTAGTATGACTAGTACTCAAAAATATGTTATTGATACTTATCATAATCAGCCCATTGTGTTCCCACTGCTGGTGCTCAAGCCTTCCTCTCAGAGAGAGGAGTTGGACATTAATCCACCACGCGGGCCCAGTGCGGCTTAGTATATAGGCTAGTGGCCAACCCATGTCGAAGTTTTCAGGTTCCTTCGACGTAGCCTAATGACTGACTAAAACAAAGAACCAGGACCGACAGCTTAACGTGCCCTCCGAAGCACGGAAGCGCTTAGTTGAACAATGCGATTAGCGATCATCCATTCAACTTCAGACCGCAGCAAGCGTTGCTTGACTTGTTGATCGGTAAACATCGCCATGTCAAGCTCCGCTCCGAGCATTTCTTTTTATTGATAGATATTGCATATCGAAATTCCACATCTCAAGAATTTTCGTCCAAAAATATTAGACCTGTAATCTTATATACCTACATATATAAAATAGCCCCTATTTTTCCTGGTCACGCAGTTAATACTTTGTAGAAGGATCTTATATTTAAAAAAAATAAGAAAAGATAGGAGGTTATGGCGAGGCGGAAGGCCTACTACGTGAATTAAGCCGCGGGCAGTCTCTAGTATGTTATAAATAATAAGCAAACCAAATGTATTTATTAGGTACTCTTTATGAAATCGTAATACTAAATACAACTTACCTGTTGCAAATCAATTTGTAGTACGTATTTACGTAGATTAGATACACTTTCTCTGTCGTGATTTTTTACAGCGCTCTACAGACTTGAGCATAAACTTCTTTAAAGGTAAATCTTCGTTGCAACAACTTAATTTATATAAATCTCAAAAGGCCTATAATACCAGCCCTTCCCACATAACTGTTTGTCATACTGCAGCTAACAAAATCCATGCATAACCACAGTCTAATAAAGCTAGGTGATATTCTTATCCAGATAGAAATCAGCAATAAATTCATAAACCACCAGGACCACAGATTAAAGTACGTATTTAGATAGAATAGATACATTTTCTCTGTCGTGATTTTTTTACAACGGTCTACAGACTTAAGCGTAAACTTCCCTAAAGGTAAATCTTCGTTGCAACAACTTAATTTATGTAAATCTCAAAAGGCCTATAATACCAGTCCTTCCCACATAACTGTTTGTCATACTGCAGCTAACAAAATCCATGCATAACCACAGTCTAATAAAGCTAGGCGATATTCTTATCCAGATAGAAATCAGCAATAAATTCATAAACCACCAGGACCACAGATTAAATACAGTATAAAGAATTAAAATGAATTTTAATATCTTTCAAGATAATATCAGTTTAAATTAATTGAAAGTAATGTGACAATCATTATGGAGTACGGAGTTATGATCATTGAGTTTGAAAGGTAGGAGTTCGCTTACTTGTTGGTTAACTTAATGTCAAGTTAGGTTTACTTTGTTGTGGCAAAGTAAGCTTTAGAAGTCTGCTATAGGTAAACAATTTGCAGTCGCACTTCTACTAAGCAGAAAACGATTGTACGAATGTTTTCTATTTATTTGTGGGCTTTGAGTACACATTGACTACGTTAATCACATTGATTCATTACATACGAGTACATGTTACACATAATATAAGTTTTCATGGCATGATATCAGGGCATGGACATATTGTACGACTAGCTGGACCGCCAGCAGCCTCGCTCGCGTGGCCTCGCGGGTTACAGTATTTTAACTATCCCACGGGAGCTCTTTAATTTACCTGGAATGTATCCTATATGTTGTTGGGATATAAGCTACCACCATACAAATGTTTGTTTAAATCGGTTCAGCCGTTTCGGAGATGAGCCCTGTACAAACAGACAGACGAACAGACGTACGGAAACAAAAAATTGAATAAAATCTACGAGTAAATTATTTCGATTTCACTCTTTACATCCCCCTGATTTGGTTTTTAGCATTTTTTTCATTGTACAGAAATTCGACCTCTACAGTTTTATAGTAGTGATGATGCATAGTAGTAAGTCCAAGTTTTTATTTAACACTACCTGCGCACCGCGATTTCGTCTATGCACGGGTTCTAGCCATACAGAAAGTGTCCATGTCATTACCTATGTCAAAACTGTACCTAATTGTTTTAATACTATTAGTATGGAATAGTAACAAATATCCATCCATCCAAACAGATAGACTTTTGTGTTATAGTATTGTTGTAAATTTCTCAGCACTATACTACCATGCATTTAGAATAATACTTTTTAGACATGGTAGAACTATTATCTGTTGAAGTGTTTGGACTTTTGCAGAGACCGGGGGAGTAGATACCACATCTTTCCCAGATATTCAACTGACAAGTAGTAGTGTGCGAATATTACAACAGGGTTAAGATCTGTTGTAGTTTAAAAAATTTAGTTCCATTGAACTGTTATGGTCAACGTGATGCTTAGATAAATAACAGGCGAACGACTTCCTAGTGACGTCACCGATTTACATTAAAAAAACATACCTTCTTGAGATAGCTATAATATGAGATATATATTGAGCAGACCCAATGGAGTCTGTATGTAATATTGTTAAAAGGAAAGATTTGTTTCTATATTTGATTTGAATATTCTCCTAAACTACTAGACCGATTTGTAAAATCATTTTAGAATCCTACATTATCTCTTATAAACATAGGCTTCTTATAGCATATTTACAAAAAAGATATGGATCCGTATGAAAACTTCGATAATGTAACAGGTGTGAAATAATACGAAAAAAAAACATATATCGCGTACTCTGTGGAAACTATTGGCAATAGAGCACAGTGATGTACCTAGTACAGTTTTATAGAGGACATGAATATCTACAAAAAACCTATGGCCTTTATTAATTAACGTTGCGTAAACATAGATTAGGCGTAACATGCTTTGTCTTGCTTTCACGCGTGACATTTACTGCAAGCGAAAAATTGACAGATAGATGTTTTAACTACTCCGGGTTTATTACAAGTTTATTAATAAGGCCGTATATGTGTAACTATTACACTTAAGCCACAAAAACTTTTTAATGTTTAAATCATGATCGTTGTATTTTTTTTATCTAAAAGTCTCTTAGAGGTACATACAGAAAAGGAAAGTTTACCTAAGAATAAGGACATGCACAACTTTAACCTAAGAAACAAGGACAAACTATTCCAACCTAGAGTCAGATTGGTTAAAGTTCGAAAACAAGGAAAATGCACGATTATAAAAATGTATAATAAACTGCCAATTAAAATTACAGAACTAAACTTAAGAGTTTTTAAAATTACACTTAAGTATTTTTTTGTAAATAACCCATTTTATTCTCTAAATAAGTTTATGGAAATGAAATCGGTATAGAAGAACAAAATATAACATATTATTCCTTTGATTGTGTAGTTATGAACAAGTAAATAAAGTTGCTTGTGTGACTCATCATTATTTACTTAAGTTAATTATTATGTATACTTGAAAGTTGAATTAAGTGACAAACGTGGATGACTATTTTCAAAATAGGTAATGATATGTTGTGAATTTAAGATAATTAATATAATCTTAAATGTATATACAATATTGTTAATTTATATGTAATGTGACTTACCTAATGTAACAATCATTGTTATAATGGTGAATACATTTCTGATTCTGATTATGTAATAAATGGGCCGCTTCCAACCGGTCCTTTTGGAAATTTGTGGGGGAGGCATATGTTCAGCAGTGGACGACCTACGGCTGAGATGATGATGATGATGATGCAAGAGTAACGCCACGGTAAAACTAGGCCACATGGTTCGTACCTTGGTAATAATCCTAACCTACTCTAAATAATCACAAAAACTACTTAACAGATTCAAAAAACTCTTTTACCAGTATTATGCCTGAGTAACATACGCTATATTTGTATTTGTTTCATCGTAATCATCATCCATTACCACGCGGGTGAAACCGCGGAGCGCAGCTAGTTATACTACAATTATATAGTTATACTATATATATATTGTAGTACTGTATCATCTGATACTAAATAATTAAGACATTATAGCAAAGTACACTTACAAAGTTAAGTCTCAGGTATCAAACGACCAAAATTACAAACAAAATTAAATAAGTCAAGTTATGTCTCGCGTCAAGTTACACTAAGCGCTCGTGGGCTTATCTAAGTTAAATCTACATTTTATGAATACATTGTGTTGCACGGATGTCCTGACCACCTACCGGCTGTTAGAATGGCTATTTAATGACCACTGTAGAATACAATTAATGTAAGTTACATTCTAGAGTCCCCAGAGTCTAGTCTAGAGGCGATAGTCACACTGGTATTATAAAATAATAAGGTATATCTTCGGTCTCCTATCTTCTATGGTGCATTATTTTTCACGCTGAAACTGCAGGCAGGCAGACTATTATTTTTATTTGGCAATTTTTACTTTGTTTTACACATATCCAAACCAAAGTACGTTACGACCCACCCGTACACCGCGACCACGCCTTACACATAAAACTGTACTGTATATTAAATTATAAATAACATGACATTTAATTTGATAACGTGTAGAAAATCATATAGGTTAGAATAGATGGATGGACTTTCTTTATAATCACGACACGATTGCGATGCGTTTAAATAGTACGCATTCTACAAATAACAATGTTTAAAATTGTGTTCAAATATGAACATTTTCTTGTTGAGTCCTTATAGTGAAACCTTATTGCACCTACAACGAACGAATGAAACGCTTGCATGTTGTAGTTAGGTACAGGGCCATCTTTTACATTTTTGCCGAACTAAAGTAATGACCATGTCTGTAACAATGTACCTAGTTAGCGTCGTCAACGCTCACGTCTACCGCGTCCCGGTTTGACGTTCCCCTTGGTTCCAATGCGTTTGATGCTTTGGCAATGCCCATTGCCCAACCCGAATGTACTAATGTGTAGTAGTAACTACTGTTCAGATAAAAGTTTCACAAGAACCAAGAGCATATTTTCATCATCAATAAAGTATATCTTGGGTCTTCTATCTTCTATGGTGCATTATTTTTCACGCTTAAGAAAATTTTTTTCATTTGGAAAATTTTACACATAGGTAAACCTGTTATAGGTATAACATAACATGTGGAAAACTGCCCAATGAAAAAAGGTGAGAAAACGAAAATTGTTCTTTTCACTGACTGCCCATATGGAAAGATTTGTTATTTTAACAATGATGATGCCTCAAGTAGTTCAATGTGGCAAGTCCTTTAAGAGAGCTATAAAAGCTCTCGACAGCCCTGAAAGTTCGCGTGGCACTGTACTGCGCTGATTCCCTGTGGTCCAAACCTCAGGATGATCAGCGCATTTTTAGAGTCTCTTCCTATAATTTCACTCCTAAACATAAATGTTTAAAATATATTAATAGGAAAGAGAGAAAACAGTAGTTTTAAAACTACTGTTTTTACCTACTGCTAGTTCTTGCACACTACTCCTTCGAGGCAAATTGTATCTGGCACTGCGGTCGTACTATTAGGACGGTTTCTTGTACAAACGGCACTTATTAAGTCCGGTTTCTCGCCGTTCTCGAAACCGAAGCAGAAGCTCTTCAACTGTGTCTCCGCACAAATGATATACTTAAATGAATGCTTAATTTTAACTATGTTTTCATGGACTTGTGTTCAATTAATGTTTATTTAAGGTTAACTTATTTTTTGAGACTTGAGTTCAAAGGACGAGGTCCCAGGTTCGCTATCTGACTGGGGAAACTATTTGTGTGATGAGTAGGTGTTCTTGTGTATTGGGTTTTGGTTACGTTTTAATTTTGTGTTCATATATCTCTCGCAACACATACAGTCCTAGTACAGGCACAGAACAAGTCTTGTACGTGTGTTACAGGAGTGTGAGTTTGTAAGTTTATTTTTTAATAACTTGCCCGCCAGCGGCGTCGCTCGCGTGGCATCGCGGAAAATGGTTAATTACAGTTTTTTAACAAACCCACGGGAACTCTTTAATTTACCGGAATCAAAAGTATCCTATATGTTGACCAGGGATATAAGTTACCACCATACGAAATTTCATTTAAATCGGTCCAGTCGTTTCGGAGATTAGCCCGTACAAACAGACAAACAGAAAAGCAGACAAAACGAAAGTCAAACAAACAGAGATTAAAAAAAGTTTAAAAGTTATCTAAATTAATTCGATTTCACTCCTTACATCCCCTGGCTCGGTTTTTAGAATTTCTTTTTCATTGTACAGAAATTCGACCTCTACGATTTTATTATATGTACCTGTATATAGACTATTATGAACCTCAACTATTTACGCGTATTTGTTATAATACGCTGAGATCAACACAAAATAGTAAATAAGGCTTCATGCTAGACCCGGACAGAATCACAATACCTTCAACTCTGCGAAAGGTTGAATAACTTATTATATAATTGAATAATTTATGTAAAAGATATTTTAATTGCAATCGTTGTTGGCTAATAAATCAGGTACATGCCGTGATATTGACAGGCGGACATGTAAATTGCATTTAGTATTTTGCCAAGATCTTAGAAAACGATCCGTTTGACATGCGTACTAACATTTTATGTATAACTAGCTGGTGCCCGCGACGTCGTCTGCGGAGGATTAGTACTTCGAGTGGCTTATTATCTTCCCCAAAGCCATACCTCTCTTTATACGGAAACGTCATAAAATAGTTACATGGTTATTAGAGTAAACTTAAACACTTAGTAAATCAATCAGTAAACACTAATAATAATTAGTTAATAAACATTTGTAATAAAATAATTAGCGAAATTGTTCCATCCGTTCTTAAGTTTAAGCGTGACCAGGAGAAATAGAGGTTCATTTTATATATAGACTAGCGAGTGATCGCAACTTAGTTCGAGTATTAGGTTCGGCCTCCGGCCTCGCCAAATCCTCCCGTCTTTTCTGAATTTTAATTTCATAAGAATTTTCTCCTGGCAATAAATAACACAAAAAAAGAAATAGCGAAATCGGTAAAGCCATTCTCAAGTTATAGCGTGACCAGGAGAAATAGGGGTTCATTTTTATATATATAGATATGTATAGAAGCCTGCTAAACTTATCCTATTCGTCTAACAAGCATACTAACCATTTATGACTATGAACATTGATTTGACCACCTTATAAGGGTGACGCTATGACAGATCCCACCAAGCTTGGATCTGTGAATTACTATTATCACACCATTGTCAAATTGAAACACCTTGTATATGATCAGTTTACGATTTTGAGCTTTAAGTTTTACTATATAAAACAGGAAATCACACATTAGGTATTGCCGTTTAAGATTGTTCGTGGATAAGCAAAGGTAATTATGACGATAATCAAGTTATTATTAAAGTGTGAATGAGTATAAAAGGTAGTTAGGTTTATTACTGTTTGTTTAATCAGTTGGAACCTGACTTATAGGGCCACTTGTACACGTATAAATATATTTTACGATAGAAACAGCATGACATTTTAAATGTATGTATCTAAAGTGAACGTGGAAGTGCTTGTTTGTTGTGGAGGGGATATAATATATATAAGATCCCTGTCAACGTAAAAGTCAAAGTCAAAATCATTTTTTAAATTTAGGCATCAAATACGCACTTATGAACGAAATTTTTTCATTATAATGTACTTTAAAGACTCTACCGCCGCGTTCCAAAAGAATCTGCCGTGCGATTCTCTAATGATTCGTCGTCGAGCTCGCCAACGAGCTCATCGATGTCAAATACTTCATGAGATATTGCCCTTGTACATAAGGTTGATTTTTCAGTGTTTTTTGTCATCTCGTCATTTGTTTCACGGATGTTGTCAAAGATGTGATGATGTTTGCTCTTAGAGAATTGCACGGCTGAAGATGATACGAGTATGTCTCATACAAACGAAATTATGAGATCTTTGAAAGCGTTGGTAGTTTTTTTTTTATTGGCCCGTAAAAGCCTTAATATTTGATTTAATTTAGTAGGTTTCTTTGTTATCTTTATGGTTGTATGTGTATGATAAAAACTAGTCCAAATCGGTAATGTAAAATAATTATCCATATGAACGCGTCATTAGATACATTTGTATGACTTTTAAAGCAATTACGCCTGCCTTATCGAGACCAATATTTGCAATTTAGCACACCGTCCGTATTTTAACTCTTTATCTGATTCTGACCGTCATATAGGGACTGAGCCGAAAGAAGTGATTTTACAAACATCTGACACAGATTGTCGGAAGACGCGTGTTCCAATCTCGTCAAAAGATGTGTATTTTTCTAATAATTTATCGATTCAGGCGTTACTTTGCGGAAATCCATTATAAAAAAACGATATTAAAAAATATTTAGTGACATTTCCGCTGAAAAAAACAATGATTTTGGCCGCACAAACTGCTTAACCCTTCAAGAGTCGTTATATTATAACAATGAAATTTCTATTGTGTCTGGCCGCATGATGACCAATGACCTTTGATGGATTAATAGGAAGAATACAAAATAAAAAACACACAAGAAAACCCAAATAAACCAAAAACGATTCGACACGTGTTTCGCCTCTACACGAGGCATCAGGAGATGTTGACTCGTCGAGCGTTAGACCGACAGACTGTCGGTCTAGCGGCGAAACACGTGTCGAATCGTTTTTGGTTTATTTGGGGTGTTTTGTGTGTTTTTTATTTTGTATTCTTCCTATTAAGCAGTTTGTGCGGGAGGGAGGTTGGTGCACACCCCCAAATAGGCCAAAATCATTGTTTTTTTCAGCGGAAGTTTCACTAAATATTTTTTTAAATCGATTTTTGTCTATTTTTCTGTCTAATATTGCATAAGTAAAAATAATAGTAGACATAAGTTCCATACAACTGTCTCTAATAATAATTTGATAGTAGTACGACGAAATTATTGACGAGCTGGTCGTAATGAAATAGAGGGCATCTTCGCAAAACCCTCTGAATGTGTCATGTGTTACTTTCGGTTAGGGTTGTATGCCGTACGGTTACTCTAAACAGTGTCTTATACCAAGGCTTATACGAGTACCTACTAACGTAAACTTAGTAAAGCGTACTTTGCGTGCTAATTATATTAACTTCGCTCCTTGGGGAACCGTTGTTTTAAGATAGACTTCCTCACGAGGGCGCCAGATCTCTTTTTTATATAAAAATTGTTTTCTCTTCTCCAACAGTTACCCAATCAGAACAGGAGCGGTCTTGCATCGCACTGCTGAGGCTGCAGCGGCGCTCGGGGCAGTTCCTATGGGTACACACCGTGATGCAGCTCAAAGATAACCTGGAAAACTCACAGCGGCCCGTCATTGTATGCACAAACCAGGTCTTGAGGTATGTTATCTTGGATAGATATGTCCCCAATATCTTTTAATTTGGAGCAGTTAAGACAGTAATCTTCTGGTTCTCTCTTCAATCTTCGATTTATTTTCTACGTTTCGACTGCCTCCTATGATTTACAAATTTAGTAGGTAGATACCAGTGCCGTGACTTCGTGGAATAAATTTACTGCCGATCCCTAGAGAACTACCCACCGGGCAATGCTTTGCAATCGCTCGGTAAATAATATAGTTAAACCGTTAACTATATTATTGACCGAACGATTGCAAAGCACGAGCGAAACGACTCTGCAATAGCTTGGGCAAATGATCTAACCTGCTAACAACATTTCACGAGAATCGGTTGAGAAATTCGACCTGTAGAGAAGAACAGCCGAACATCCAAACAGTCAGACAGACAAAGCATTTTTGCTTAAGCTATTATAGAGTCGCTATGCTCGTGCTTTGCACTAGCTTGTTCTTCTCTGCCACTAACAGACGTACAAACAGACAGATATGGAATATTATCTTCATAAACTTCCTTGTAATTCTAGGGACGGAACGTAATAGCTAAACTGAATAAGATTATTTTTTAGAATTCGCGTGGCCTCTCAAATATGGAAATAATAAACTATACCATATAATAGTACCTAGAGCACCAAAGGGATAAAGCAGAGTCTTACGTCACGGGCGGTAATTGAACCTTGAGCGTAACGAGGGACACTAGAGCTAACTCCCGATCAAAGCAAGGGAGTTATGTAGAGTCCTGAGTGTAGCTAGGGGTTTAAGCCGACCAAGACGAAGACAGGCTTTATGCCAAAGGTACTCTACTTTTCATACCTTCTGCGAGACAGCCAAAAACCAAAGCAACATAAATAAAGGATTTATTTAGTTTAAAGTCACACGAACTGAAAGTTACTATAAATGTTAGATAGTTAATGTTAATTTTGTCCAGTTATAGAGGGACATAGTAACATTTTTGAGTCAGCGTGTAAATAATAAAATACTGAACAGAGCAGAAAAAAATATATTAATCCTTCCTACCGTGATAATTTAAAAAAAAAGGTTTATGAATAAAACTGACGTTTATACGTCTAAACAAAGAGTTAAAATAACACCAAACACAATAAAATACAATAAATAGCATTTAGGTTTTCGAATAAATAACTCACTTTATAATTCCAAGAGAGTTTACATATGAATTTAATGTTATTAATTAGAAATACGGGATTACTCACGTAATATTTATCTAGACTTTAGTTTCGACCACATTCGGTGGCCTTTTTCAAGGAGTGTTCGGGACGCCCGCGTCGATGACGTCTCGCCTAGCACTCAATTTTAATGTTGCAAATTAAAATCACATTACATCCCTTAAGCCCTCCCTTCTCATACAACTCTAAATCCGTAGGGATATAATTCGTTGCTTTACGTCGAGGTTACGTGATGAGCAGCTGTGCGATTCTCTAAGAGCAAACGTCATTGCATCTTTGACAACATCCGTGAAATAAATGAAGAGATGACAAGAATAATGTACTTTGATTAAGTTTATGTAGATTTTAAAAACCTTAAAATTTGGCAGTAGACTCAAAGTAGGTACCTACGAGTACCTGGTAGATTTGCTGGAAAGGACGAGATACCCTCGACAAACCACTTATGGTTTATAGGGTATTTTTAAGTATACGCAAACTTTAAAGACAAATAAATGAAAAAAAAAATTGGAAAAGCAACCTTATGTACTTATGTATCGTTTTGTTTGTATTTGATTTTATAATGTATTTGACATTGGTGAGCTCGTCGATGAATCATTACAGAATCGCAGGACTGGTGACAATAGTAAGTATTAGTGATGTAACGAATATACATTTATAGGCATTTGCGGATGCGAATATCTCCCATCGATATTCGCGAGTGCGAATGCGAATGAGAGTATTTCAAGTACACCATTACTCTTCAAAAGTTTGATTATTAATTTGTTAAAAATATGTAAAATGTTAATCATTCGTTCCATATAAGTTGAATAGTAAATAATAATTTTCAATAATTTTGTTTTTTTGATATTATTATTTTCAATTACTATAAGATGATAATTTTTACAATCCAAAATGAATGTAAAATTTTGTAAGAACCACAACACAACATT
Organism: Selenia dentaria; assembly: GCA_917880725.1. NCBI lineage: Eukaryota > Metazoa > Arthropoda > Insecta > Lepidoptera > Geometridae > Selenia > Selenia dentaria. Next base: position 26,765,071 of record OU862894.1, read on the forward strand.
AAGAGTAGATACATGTTTGATATATTACGTCAAGCTACTTGACCCAAGCACATATTTTAGTTTTTGTCTAAATGAAGTTTTATAGAGGGTATCTTCTTGTTTGGTTTATTAAAAGGTATTCTTGTATGATAAAAGAAAACTATTTAATTTTATATTCAAAATAGTAGACAATTTGTGTAAAGACTGATTAAAGTATAATATAAGAATATATTTTAGTTTGATCGATGTTAAACATTAAATGTTTGTTTGGTAAATTCTAATGGAACTTTGATTATTTACAATACTAAACCAATACCAAATATTAAAGTTATGTCTCATTATAATTTAATAAAATTTGATAATTATAACTGCACGGCTATGTATATATTAGAATGTTATGTATTTATGGTTTAGCGCTCGGCGAGTCAACATCTCCTGAAGATGCCTCGTGTAGAGGCGAAACACGTGTCGAATCGTTTTTGGTTTATTTGGGTTTTCTTGTGTGTTTTTTTTATTTTGTATTCTTCCCATTAGCAGTTTATGCGGGAGGGAGGGTGGTGCACACCCCAAAATAGGCCAAAATCATTGTTTTTTTCAGTGGGAGTGTCACTAAATATTTTTTAATATCGTTTTTTGATAATATGGATTTCCGCAAAGTACCTAACGCCTGAATCAATAAATTATCTGTTTATGGTTTTGTAATACCTAAATATAAGAAATTATTTCCTTGTTTGATTTACCTTTTTGTTATTGACATCTCATTTACTTTTTTCGGTGTTCATATTCGCAAAACATCCGCGTAAATTTTACGAATGCGAATGCGAAAACGAATATTCGTTACCTCACTAGTACCTATATAATTATTGCCAATTACTTGCTGTTCGTTTCTGACAACTGTAACTATGAAACAATTAGCATGACATGAAATATTTGCAAATAAAACCACTGGCTCCGGTATCTAATACTTATACCGTTAAATATCTCAGATGTCGTTAATAAACTTGCAACCGATGTCATGAAATAATTACAACATCTCTATTTATAAAGCTAAGCTATTAACTAAGGTATGTGTCAATTTGTAGCACGTTGTTTATTAGAAGCTGTTGGTTTTCATAATAATGTACTGAATAAAATTGTTCAGAACAGTTAATTAGTACTTTCATATTTTTCTGATATCTTCTTCACTAATGGACCGTTATGTCCTTTCCATAATGGTAATGGACCTTTCTATCTTCGTTAGAAATATTCTCATTATTAACGGGAGGGTTCCCATCCCATGTAGGTATGTATTTTTTTTAATTTCCTATATTTCGGCACTGTTGCAAGTGCCATGATCACGGATGAACTGAGGTATTGCGGTAGGCGAATGTTTACGAGCAGACGAAACGGTCTACCCTCATCTGTGCTCGTTTATTACGCGAGACTACTACTATTGTTCGCGGTGTATTTTTTTGTTTATCACGACACACAACACTGACCGTATCCGCCAGAAATTATTTTTACATAAACAACACATATAAAGTAACTAGCCTGTTAATAATGTGAATATGTGTAATGAAGATTGTGATTATATTTGACGCGGTCCAACCCCAATTTTAAAATAATTTACAATGCTTTACGTAAGGTTGAAAATCGCTTATTAGATTAGACGATCTAATGCGAAAATGCGTTAATTTTGTACGTTTTCTTAATATTTTTCGATATATACTAACACAATGAAAAAACTGCTGGTCATAACTTTAGTACTATACGTTGGCTAAGTATTACCTAAAAAAAATATCGTGTTATCGCTGAAAATTCTGAGTGTTTGGACGTGAAAGTTTATTTTTGTGGACCTATTCAGGATTTTTTTCTGCTGAAAGAGATTTATATTTATGAATTCTATTCGGTTATTACTCTTTTCCTATTCCTTTTCTAACCTTAGTATTTTTTTCATAGTATACTATCGATCTGTTACACAAGTCGTTACACTAGGTGTTTAAAAATTCTGCTTTTTTTTTAATCAGGGTATGAGTGCGCCTTAAGACCCGCTTTACTATATTAAAGATAGAAGTTTGACAATATAATTTCAATATACAAATATCCATTACTATTATCTATCTTGTAATATTACATATTGTAAAATATTACAAGATAGATAACATATGATGTTATCACTCTGCCTTTTGTTTTAGTTGACTTTACTGTGGTACAAAAGGCAGTATCTTCTCTAAAAATCACGGTTTTATAATATGAAGTTTTACCTATTACATAGATTTATAAATTAAAGACACCATATAGAATAGAATAGAATAGAATAGAATAGAATACATATATTGTAATTATAGTAATACAATAGCACTTTTTGGTATGGTGTGTATGTGTGCGTGCGTGTGTGTGAATGTGTTTGTGGTGTGTATGTTTGTTTGCCCATAAAAACAATAAAAATATGTTACTGGACAGTCTCTAATAATGTATTTGTGTATGGTTAATGTTTTTATGGAACTAATGTCCGTTTTGGTCAGCTACTAAGATAGCATGTAACACTCGTTCCTATATTTTGTTTCCTCTTATAAAGCTAGTTATTACATATAGTGCCTATGTTACCTGTAATGTTGTTATGTTGTTAGTGTACCTAAAACTATGGTGAATAAAGAAATGTATTAAAATGTATTATATTTTATATCTCTAGAAAGGAAAACCGTGGATAGATAGTTTATAGAAACCGGTCTTCAGTAGTTCAGGAGTATAGTAGGTTTAAGAATATGCTGATGGTCCCTATCCTTACTCTCCTAGTAAAAATGATCCCGGCTTCAAGTGATTTTCATTTTAAAGAGAAGAATTTGGAAAATATTTTACAGAGGAAAGGTTTTTAAACGATGAGACAGTGAAAAACGCCTTTAAGAAGTTATATAATAGAATTATATATAGTTATAGAAGTATAGATTCCCCTCCCCAGGAGTTTTATAGCAGACATATCAATGCACTTCCATCCCAATAGGCAACGTTTATCGACAATAATTGTTATTACTTATAAGAATTAAATAGGTATATACTTCTCATTATAAATAAATTGTTACTTAATTTTGTCTGTATAAAAAAATCAAATATTGCAATTATCTACCAATATTTCAACTTTAAGCTCTGGGTTTCTCTGCATCTACTTCGGGCAGGAACATTACTTAGTAGTACCAACTACCTCGTCTTGACGACGGCCCCAGCCGAGGTCCCTACCTGAGTGGTGACATTGCTTATTCCTCTCCTTACAGGAAAGCCTGAGTCTGCCATCTGCACTTCCCATCCATCCCGTGATGCTGTTAATGCCACAGGCAAACAGCATTTAGACTGTTCAATAAAAACAACTTCCTTATTATATATACATATATATAACCGGCGAATACATCACTCACCTTCGATTTGCCGACGATATTGTAGTCATGGCAGAATCCATGGAAGACCTCAGTACAATGCTAGAAGGCCTCCATCGAGTTTCCCAACGGGTAGGTCTTAAGATGAACATGGATAAGACGAAAATTATGTCTAATGCCCATGTTGTACCTACCCCAATATCAGTTGGGAACTCAGTTCTCGAAGTTGTTGACGAGTACATCTACCTGGGACAGACAGTCAAACTAGGCAGGTCCAACTTCGAGAAAGAGGTCAATCGTCGAATCCAACTCGGCTGGGCAGCGTTCCGGAAACTTCGCGAAGTCTTCTCGTCAAAAATACCTCAGTGCCTCAAGACAAGAGTCTTCGACCAATGTGTGTTACCAATAATGACTTATGGCACTGAAACGTGGTCTCTTACTATGGGTCTCATAGACAAGCTCGCAAGTCGCACAACGAGCTATGGAGAGGGCTATGCTCGGGGTTTCTCTACGTGATCGAATCAGAAATGAGGAGATCCGTAGAAGATCGAAAGTCACCAACATAGCCCAAAAGATTAGCCAGTTGAAGTGGCAGTGGGCAGGGCACATAGCACGCAGAACAGATGGCCGATGGGGCCGAAAGGTTCTGGAGTGGAGACCACGGACCGGCAAGCGCAGCGTAGGTCGTCCACCGACACGGTGGACAGACGACCTGATGAAGGTCGCAGGACGACGTTGGATGCAGGCCGCTTCCAACCGGTCCTTTTAGAAAATCATGGGGGAGGCGTATGTTCAGCAGTGGACGTCCTACGGCTGAGATGATGATGCTGATGATATATAACCAGTCAAACACTAAGATTTCGTATAAAGCCAGTAAAATAACAAATTTCACTGTCAACAAAGCAAACACTGAACATTTCATTTTATTTGCATTATCAGAACGATTAATATTGCTGTGTTTATAAATAGGCCGTTGTTAAATCATTGTTAACAAAAGCTTGATAAATAATTTTGTCATTACCGTTGTGAGAAGGTAGCAGCTGGTTTCCAGCTAAGCGCATATTATCGTTGTTCTTACCTAGGTAGGTAACTTTACATGGATACTCTATAACACGATACACGTAAATACATATTTTATATGTGTATTAAATTATAGTATTTTTAGTATTTTTTAGTGTCTGTTTATAATGTCAAATTAACAGCTATTAATAAATGCTTATGAAAGTATATGTTTAGAACAAACAAAACTATTAGTAAAATTTTTGCCTGTGTTTGTGCTAATCTTAAAAACGGCTGGACCGATGTTGATAACATTTTTACTGACGTAAAACTGATAAAGAGTAACTGAAGGTTTATATGATTTGGTAAAATAAATTAAGATTCCGCGCATAAAATGGATATTTCAATACATATAGTACATATTTGTTTTAATTACTTAGACAATGTTGTTTCTGCAGAAAACCTCAAATGGAGAAATCATGCTTGTCTTGGAGATAATTATATTTTTCTTCCGTTTGGGGTTGAAACTATTGGTTCTTGGGGTCCAGATGCACGGCGTTTGGTAAAGAAGCTGTCCATACGCCTCAAAGAAATTACAGGTGACCAAAGAGCTGGTACTTACCTCGAACAACGTATCAGCCTGGCTATTCAACGAGGTAACGTTGCCAGCTTTTTGGGCACTCTAGCCTTAGACAGGGACTTAAATGCTGTTTTTTATTTATAATATATCTTTAATTTAGAAATATTTTAGTAAATTAGTTTTATTGTAATAGGTAGATTTATTTTATATCAGTAACTTTTTACTTCCATCATTGATATCACTTAGATTACATGTTGTTTCTTCTATTTAAGTGTTGTGACTTCCGCATATCACCTTTATCAAATATAGCTCAGATCATCACCCAGATACGATATAACAAGTACAATTTAATTCCTGAATTAATATTATAAGTAGTAATATCTTAACTCTTAAATTCTGTCTGCAGTTGCGATGTGTACATTTCACGTGCATGTGTGTCTTTTAAATAAACTACCTATTTCATCATTATAATATTTCATATTCCCTCAAAACCACGTTTATATATTATATACTATACGTACTATACGTATATACAACGTTTATATTTAAATACTAAGTGCCTGTATTGATAATATTTTACAATAATCGCCTACACTATACGACTTCATTAGTTTGATTAACGACTTCTAATAAATTACCTAATGTTAATTTTTGACGACCAGGAATAGTATATTTCATTACAAGTGGGGAAAGGTTGTCATTGCAAAGAGTTCCGACAAATCGGTTGACAGTCGGAACAAGTTGCAATGACGGTTCCGCACGTGTACTGAACGACTATTTTTAATACAGTTTCGAAAAAACGAAGCAAATTTAATAAAATAAACTCGCAAAGAACATTTCTGGAAAATGGCGCCAACCGTAGAATATAAGCAGAGATTTTTTTTCTTCACCCATTCTGGTAGGCAAAAGATACCATACAACCAAGTCTTCAGTAGATTTTTTTTATGGATATGGAATGAAAATGAAATTTAATGAGATGAAATGAAATGAAACCTAACCTAACTCATTCAATCAAATCATTAAATCTGATATTGAAACAAATTAGTAGCTTCTTTTTAGAAATATACGTATTTGCATGAATCATAAAAACTTTTTTTTTAGTTAAAACTTCATGGTTGGCTTTTCTTTTTAATAGACATTATTTTGAAAGTTGGGAAAGAGAACGCACGAGTTCGAGAAAGGTAAAAAAATGTAATAGCCGAAAAAAATAATAATAATAATAATGTAATCCCGAACGCTATACGTCCCTGCAATACGCCACTTTTAGAGCAACTGTATTGAAAATTACATTTAACTATTAAATATGTCTCATTCAGGTTTAACAAATATATTATACTCTTTTCTATGGGAAGAATCGCCGATGCCTAGCAGTGGGAACATATTCTGAACATGTATGTATGTATATATATATACATATATATATATATATATATATATATATATATATATATATATATATATATATATATATATATATATATATATATATATTGCTTATATGCATGTGAATAGGTATAGATATTACTTACCTAACTAAAATGTGTGGAAGTAAAAACTATAATTAGCGAACTAAAATTTAATTATTGTATGCTTTATTATGTTATTTTAACACTAAAATCTAAATTCATGTAACAGTTACAACTACTTTTCTAAAAAAAGGATTATTATATTATATTATATTATTATAGCGATCACCAAGTTACGCGACGACTAATCTGTCTAAAATATGCCCACAATTGAAGAGAAATGTCAAATTTTAGTGCTGTCATTCGGAAGTGTTATACTAATTTGGATTTTAGTTTAAACAGAATAAGAACTGCCATAATTTTAAAGATTTTTAGTTTAGTGAATGCTCACAGAATCGACACCACGTGATTTGAAACACTATACTGCGTTACCTTTTTAAAGGTATACACGTAGATCTAACGTATCAATTCTGTCTCTCACTAGAGTCAGTGGTCGCAGATATATAATAATCCATTTAACTTGCATTTTGCTGTACAACAAAGTAGAGTGCTTACCTACCTATGTATTCCTTTTCTTACTTTACTATCAAATCCTTCCTAAAACCTCCGCAAAAGCATTATAAAGCCAAACAGCCTGACCGTATACTAATTGGCTCTAAACCTGCACTATTAAACCGAACGATAGCACAGCGGACCCACAGCGCGGCAGACTTTGAAAAATTATTGGCTATAACTTAACGCGGTCACTTACAGACTTCCTCATTAAGATATCAATAGTAGAAGACGGTGGAGGACGTGTACGCCTCTTGGAAATACGTCCCTTACTATTTGATAGTTTTGTGCGAATGAAAATCACCACAAATCACTTACATACCACAGTAGTAGTATGTAAGTGATACCTTGATTTGTTCGAGTGGAGGTCGAGCCACCTGCCTTTGTGGAAGCGAAGGTTAGGTACCCTTCAGCAAAACTATACAGATGTTGTCTTGGTGAATCCACTCACTGTTAACACTCATTAGAAGGTTCAACTGCCGCAGCGCCAGATATCTTGCTTCCAGAAAAAACCGGCCATGTGACACGCGCAACGAGGATTCCGTACGTTAAGAAAACATCTAACATTATTGCTCTAACTGGAGACAAACTAGTTTAAACGGCAAACTTAACTTTGTCGTTCGATCCCTAGACGCGATTATAGCACCAACCGCAAATAAAAGTTTGTCATAGTAAATTCGCGATTCTTTTTATTAACTACATATTTCAGATACGGTTTTCAGATTTTATCCCTTTGTAAGACATTGCTTCTTGCAAAATTTCATGATTCTGGGTCAACGGGAACTTACCTATAGGGTTTGGTTCCCTTTGGAAATAGCAAATAACCGAAAAAATGCGACTTTTCTACCGACTTCTAAAAAGGAGGAGGTACTCAATTCGACCGTATTTTTTTATGTTTGTTACCTCATAACTTTCGATAATCCTATCGAAACCATCCAAAAACCATCAAATTCGGTCCAGTAGTTTTTTAAATGAATAGAATGGAAGTCAGTATTAAATTTTTCAAATTGTACTTGTACGATTATATCTTTCGATCGCGTCGAATTACAAGTTTGATTTTCTACAACTGAAATACACCGTAGACCCGAGTATTTGATATAAATTTCAACTTTATACTACTACTCGTTCCTGAGAAAGTGAGAGGTCTTTGTAGACAAACAGGCGGGCAGACGGACAACAAACGGATCCTACTAGTTACTATCCTAAAATCTAAAGGTCGTGAACTGACCTAAATAGGTTTAGTTCTCACGTTCTTTTTATAAAAAAGTATGCTGGGATGTTTATGTGATATATACATACCAGTTGCGATTCGATGTAAAATAAAATTATATAGGATTTAATATAGGTTTGAATTATTCAGATTAGTTGCATCAAACTGCTCTTGAGAAGGTTCTATTATAGTCTAGGAATATTTCTATATTCTCCATGTTCATCTCTGTGCCAAAGCCATAAAGTCAAAAAGTTCTACAATTTAGAAACGCACCATATGAAAAATGAAGTTGTAAGCCAGATTATATGTTAACCCTTTGCGTACCATTGAAATAAGTTTACGTGCGTTTCATTCATAAATCTTTTGTTTTAATTATCACGGTATAGGAAGAGTTAAGTAGGTATCTTTGAACATGGAAGATCGACTTGTTACCTGATTAATGATTAGTGGAGGATGAGATGGGCGGAAATAACACACCTACGTCTTCAGCGGCAATTTCTTAAAGTAATTTGAATGTTTGAAATCTGTACTGCCTTTATAAACTCAAGCTTTGGTTGATACTTTAGCTGTAAAAGTAACACTATGGCTCACATCACAAATCAGGCAAACGACTTGCCAGTTTCTATAAAACCTATAAAGTTTCATGCGCTTGCAACAATCTTACAAATGAAGGCTTCTCTCCGGTTGATGCTTTCTTTTACATTTATAAGTTCCATAATAAACAGCAATAGCTACCTATATATGGCTTCCAGACATCCTCAGACAAACATCACTGTATTTTAATTAACTTCAGGATATTTACAACATTATTGGGGTAATAATCACTACATATAATAAAACAGTAGAGGTCGAATTTCTGTACAAAGAGAAAAATGTTAAAATCCGAGTCCAAGGGAGTGAAGTCGAACTAATTTCTTTTTTTTTTCAAATTTTTTGTTTCTCTCTTTGTCTATTTGTTCGGGGTAATCTCCGATGCGACTGGACCGCTTTAAATGAAATTTTGTATGGTGGTAGCTTATATCCCTGGTCAACATATAGGATACTTTTGATCTCGGTAAATTAAATAGTTTCCGTGGGACAGTTAATAATAAACTGTAATTAACCGTATCCCGCGAGGCTACACGATTAAAGTCGCTGGCGGGTCAGCTAGTGTTGAATAAACTAATATACCTATTATACCTACTCGTTGTTCAAACAAAATTCCAAAGTTCCTTGGGAAAACGTAGGTATGTGTCTGGATGGAATATAAACACAGCTATTTTAAGATCTTGTTAGGACCATCAGTAGATCAGAATAGTGCCTTGTTGGTCGTAGGTTAGATACTTAAAGGTGTCTAACAGTACTCGATTACATTAACATTAGAGATCCCACAGTTATTCCGTTGTAAATAAATATTGTAAAGGGTGATTTATAGAGTCTGCGGTGCTTGGAACCGATCTGCCGGCCGATGTAGCTATCGGGACGCCTTGAAATATGCTTGCAGAGAGCTATTGTGTGAGAAACGGTGTCTAACAAGCGCCGCAATTGATCGATGGAGCGGGCAACACCCAGCCGTATTTCATGAAGAAATGCGAGAAACTTGCCATTTTTCCAGTTAATGTGGCCATAAATTTTCTCTTGCCTTATACTGTTGTGTTCCAAATTTGCCTTTGATTAGGTTCGTGCATTCAAAACAATAAGGCAATATACTGTTAAGGTGCCTGCTAACTAAAGTGGAGATAAGTACTTAGTTAAGTAAATAGTAGGCTTACCACTACTTTTCAGCTTTCTGGACGGCGTCAGTAGAGTAATAAATATATATGAAATAAAGAAAGAAACATTTGTGACTTTAATATTACATAAGCAATAACTTACAGAATAATAGGTATATAATAGAATACAAGACATATTCATCGATCCCAGTTGAACATAATACTGATTGTTAGCCAGCGCTGGTCTTCCGCTGGAGCCCATTTGGGATGCCACGGAGGGTTTACTATAAACAACAGCATGAAACTGAAATATAACTGTACCTAACAATAAATTAAATTATATAAATGTTTAAACTGACATGGTCAGTAATGCAAGAATTAACTTTGGATACGGGATATTTACCATGTATTGTATTTAATTTGAGCTCTCGATATTTGGGCTCAGTAATTGCATGCACCACACGAGTAAACAGAGGTATCTGTGAATAGGTGTTTGATATGAGCAGACGAAACGGGCTACCCTGTTCCTTTCACGTTTCTTGCGTTCCGTTTTATTACCACTGGCACAAAGTCACTTGGTGTCGACACACATAAATCACGGTATCTGTTCGCGAGCTTTTTTCGGAACTTCTTCGGCTTTTCCAAAGATGAACCACTGGGCTCCAGGTTCTCGACAGTTTAAACCCATCCTGTCTATTAACTTCTCTACTAAAATTCCACATACATATTATATTTGGTAATTGCGATTGCATCTCTTACCAATCTAAGTATATAGTGGCATGAATCCAGTGATTCGATCCCGATTCCAAAAGATGTTGGACAATGGCCGATTTTTGGGGGTCATTGTAATTCTGTTGTGCCGAAATATAGAGAGCTCAAAATAAATACAATACATGGTACATATCCTGTTTCTAAAGTTAAATTAAATCATGATTCACTATGCAGTACTATACATATTATAAAGAAAACAAATACGTGGTTCCGCGGACGCGGTTAACTTGCTATAATAGAAAAGATGGGGTATATATTTTCTATTATAGCAACTTTTACTGTCTTTTGATACCTACTTAATTATTACATAAATAGGACCGTTTCCTGACTCAGTTACCTAAGTTCGCCGGCCTCTTTCCGCAAACCTGATACCAAAAGCTCTCAATACTTCCATTTCATTTCGCCATTTGACCCTATCTTTTGCATTTTCCATTTACATACCCAGTTGGGTAACAAATGGACTGAGTATTTGTTGCACACCTAGTTTATACAATTCCTTTACTTTCTATTGTCTGGAACTTTGAATTGAATAGGTAACCGCATTCGGCGTCCAGATTAGGGGCAGGAGATATTAATCGGTGTTAACAAAATCATTATGCGTTGCCGTCTGGTATAAATGGCCCATTTGTTGATACGAAGGTACTTTGAAACTAAATAGGAGAGCATGTGCTTGTCTAAAACTTACTCTTGGTATTATTATTTTTATTTATTTCTGTTTCATCTCTATTGTAACAGTATGGTAAAAATATCAATTTTCACATTGGTGTCAAGCATTTACTAGGTACCTAGGTACCTAGATAGTGAAAAAGAGATAGTTGATCTAAATTAATCTAAATAGTATACGTACGTAGGTGTACGTAGGCTGTGTGGGTGACAATCTAGTTGACCCAACAACCTGCAGCACAAAGGGCGGTGGCGGTGAGTGTACACTTGAGCTTTTGTCTAAGACCAGTTCAAGTTATGAACGACATATACCTATATTGAGGTAGAACATACTAAACGTGTACAAAATGGTTGTCAAAGTCAAAATCATTTATTCAATTTAGGCATCAAAGACGCACTTATGAACGTCAGTTTTTCATTATAATGTACTTTAAAGACTACCGCCGCGTTCCAAAATATATAGAGGTTTTTGTTGTAAGTATACGTTTACTAAACTTATACAACCAGGCTTATACATAGGTAAACATATGACCGTTTTTAGCAACATTCAGGGAACTCTTAACAGGACTCCTAGCCAGTAAGGTGACCAAAAATGTTTTGGGTGCTGATTATTATGAAAACAATCTAAAAGTTTAATAATCCACATATCATAAATTCATAGTTCAAAGTTCATAAATACGCTCTTCTTTTGGGTCGGGTGATTTGACACAAGCGCCATAACGACGAATTCAATGATGATCATAAAAAAATCGTAAGAATCTATCACGCGCTCCAATTACTTACTTCGATTTAGGTAAACTGATTTTGAATCGGTTTAGCCGTTGAGTAGTGATGAGGGCCTTCCTTTTGGGCAACGCTGCGGTCGGTTAAAAAGACATTACCAGTACTCAGTAAATATGTTATTATAACTTTGAAATTTTACTGTTGACTATTCCATTAGCGGTTAACAACCTTAAAGATGATATTATATCTATGCAGATAAATAAAATTTAAGTGTCTGTAATTCTAAATTAATAGCTTTTCACTATATGTTGAAAGTATATACGGTACTTACATAAAAGCAAACAATTTTAAACATTTTTGTCTGTCTGTCTGTTTGATCCGGTTAATCTCTGAAACGACGAGACCGATTTTAACGGGACTTTCACTGGCAGATAGCTGATGTTATAAGGAGTCACAAAGCAGTAAAAGAATAATATAAAATACTTTTATTTACAAAAATATAACTCTGTATCTCTGTCTGTTTGTTACCTTATCACTCCTAAACGGCTGAACGGATCGTGATCAAATTTGGCAAGGATTATATCCCGGGGGATTATATTAATATGTGATATTTTTCATCATCATCATCACGCAGGTGAAACTGCGGGGCGCAGCTAGTTTTTTACTGCTTAGTAAAGATGACTGGTATTTACCTACCAGTTCATTTCTTGGCATACTTATAATAAATAATAATAATAAATATTCCACAACTATCACACAACGCCATCTAGTCCCAAGCTAAGCAGAGCTTGTGTTATGGGTACTAGACAACTGATAAATATATATAAAATTAAAAAATTAATAAATATATAATACTTATACCTATAGGCAAGCTTAGATATGTAATAATAATAATAATCATAATCATTTATTCACGCATTTAAATGGTTACAAATAACAATATTACAATAATTGATAACATTGAATTTCAATATTACAATATTGGAGAATATTGTATTAAACATATCGTGCTAGTTGACTTTAATTTTACATACTTGATACAAGAATATCTTCTGTTTCCTTATAGTTCTTTGCAGAAATCCACTGAACTATGTTATTCTTACAGTGCGCTTTGGTTAAATGATATATATATATTAGTGAATTTATTTATTTTATTATCCCAGGGTTATATTTAAGGTCCCAGATATGAGTAAAACCTATGGGCAAAACTTGTTCTAGTTAGACAAGATATCCACTTCAGTCGGCATGAACCCAAACCCTTACTGAGAGTGGTGCAGTTTTATGGAATCTAAGAGTAACTGCAAGTATGAACAGTTGTCGAACACGCAAAACCTTTGTACCGTTATATAGTTGATCTGTGTTATGTGTAAGTATTGTGGGCATAAATCAGCTACACTAGCGAGTGTGCCTTATTGTTCGCGGAGATTGCGACATTTGTAACGTTTATGCGTTGATGCTCTTGCGCAACCGACTCTACTCATGTTACCCCGTATGTAGGTAGGTAGCTATCAACAATCTGCACTATTTTACAGTCGGTCAACTGTGCAAGCTTTCATAGCCTTAAAGTGTTTCATAAATGTTTAACATCACTTACAGAAATACACAAAATATAGAAATGTTTATTTTTGGCAACATACAGGTGTCGAATGAATAGAATCAGGATAGTAGGGTAACATGTCCAGTGCCCGGCCTCTTAAGACATCAGGTAACCTATTTCACTCATAACTAAGATATGTAGAGGTATCATGATTGTAATATATTTTTATTAAGTCATAAATATACTTGAAAATAAATGTCAAACTAATTCTTGATCCACAGACTGCCAGTTTCTATACATAAAATAAATTTTCGGAAAAGTATGTTTTATCCAGTGTCCGGCCGCCCCAATCCAGTGCCTGACCATTTTATGCCTAGTGTCCGGCCCCCTTCAGAAACCTAGAGGCCGGGCACTAGGGAATAATGTATCTAACTGGCAAGTGGCTGGCCAGTGGGCTCTCGGTATATATGAATAAGAGTTATTTTTAATGCTAATACGATTTCTTACTGATTCTTCACTAGTTTTGCCCTACGGTTTTCCCTGAGATTAAAAATATAGGTAGAATTATGTGTTTATAAAATGAAAAAAAAATATGTGCTTCGTGTTTTTTAATAAAATCGTTTTATAAAAGTAACATGGTAATGTACTTATATTAATTATTAATTCTAGGAATCACATTTAGGTATATGTCATACTTCGACTTAATTTTTAGTTTCACAAGTATGATGTGCTGAAAATTTCGCCAGCAGCATCATTATAAGTCGTGGAGAGTCTGGAAGATGCCAAAGACTACCGGAATGAATGAATAAATAATCTCGAATTCTGCTTTCAAAATGAAAGTAAAATTAAATAATGACTGATTCATAGATAATAAGAGTTTTGGAAGTTCTGGACTCTGAATTTTTAGTTTGGAAATCCAATAAAAATCTGTTTAGAGATGAAGTCAGAAGCGTCAGATGAATAAAAAAAAACTCGTTTCCCTATAACATTTATCCTTCAACTCTCCTAATGACATTTAATCAATATACTTATTCAACTATTATTATTACCGGCAAAACACTCACGTTAGGGATCGAATACGTCGACCCGGGTTTCGAGCATGTCCGATGCTCTTCTTCAGGGCGAGTGCGCAGTGGCGTCTGCGTGCCCGCTTGCGTGAACGTGAGTGGTTTGCCGGTTAAAAATAACATTTGTTGAATATGTGTCAAACTCACGAGAATTTCAATACAAAAATATACTTATTAAATATAAAGACACACTAGTTCTCCAGATTCATTTTATCTATAGATAACGGCCGGAGAATGGGACTATAGCCAGTTATCCGGCCGCCTAGCCCTTTTTGGGGACGGTATACTAGACAGTACTACCAGTGCTCCGGCCATCGTATTCCCAAAGAAAGTCTTTTACTTATAATATTCGTACAACTTAATTTTGCGGCCGTAGACTGGTCATGAAGTTAAATAGACATTATTAGAGATATTACAAATAAAATTATACTTCACAGTATGCTCATTACAATAGTATATAATAAATACATTTTAACCGTCAAAGCTAGTGTCCGGCCTACCCCGGCCGGACACTAGAAGTTGCCTTTTATTGTTCCAGTCTGCCGGCCCCCGTCTTTTTTTAATTACGATACATCATTTCGTATATTTTACACCTAAATCGTATAAATAGACCTATATATGTAGTACAAAACATAAGACAATATTGATGCAACAATTAGAATAACATTAACTCACCATTTAAAACACCTCTCCGCAATTTTTTTTTTATGAATTTTGTCAATTCAATACGCGTGAACTGACCTCAATTTTCAAATGCAAACTAAAACTCCGCTGATAACTTACTGCAGATGTCTCTGCGTCTAGCTTGTAGGTAGTACAAAATATATTTTAATAATATTGATTTTAGGCTCAAATTCCTATTAGTGCTTTTAATTTATTTAAAAATAGTGTCGGATGGACGGACATTGGTAGGGGCCGGTTCACTGGACAGATTACCCTACGTAATTAAAACTAACGACAGTAACA
Source organism: Selenia dentaria (assembly GCA_917880725.1). Classification (NCBI taxonomy): domain Eukaryota; kingdom Metazoa; phylum Arthropoda; class Insecta; order Lepidoptera; family Geometridae; genus Selenia; species Selenia dentaria. The sequence continues at coordinate 26,780,622 of OU862894.1, forward strand.
CACCTATAATTTTGTCCCAACTCAGCATAATGCTGATTGTAAACAATCGGCGCTGGCATTCTGTTGGGACCGGGGCTGCGTTCCGGCAAGCTTTAGACCAAATAATATCCGTCCGAGATTTAATCGAGCGTTGCTCGAGCGTATTTTACCATTATCTGTCAAAAACAAGGTTTGACATATATACCTTATGTCTTAGCTTTGTTGGTTAATTAAAAGTTGGATGGTTAAACAAACTAATTTTAGGATATTAATTACTCTCCACCGGTCAAGAATATATAATTAGGCACTTTGACTTTAATACAAACAAACAATCCTGTCCATTCGTCGTCAAAATGCTTTAATGTAACAAAATACTTAGTCACTATCAACACTCTGTCACTTTTGACAGCCGACCAAGATTTGGCTCTCTCAAAAGGTAGAACAATTTTGGCCAGTCGGGACAAAATATGTGCTGACAGGTGTCGTAAAACGGGCGTGGTCAAATCTTGATCCATGCAAATGTTGGCGTATAGGCGTCGTGGACCGGCAGTTTTGCCAAATTTTGGATCAAGATTTGCCCACGCCCGTTTCACGACACCTGTCAGAACAAATTTTGTCCCGACTGGCCAAAGTTTTTCTATCTTTTGAGAGAGCCAAATCTTGATCGGCTGTCAAAAGTGACAGAGTGTTAATAGTGACAAAATATTTTGTTGCATTTTCACGACGAATGGACAGGTTTATTTATTTGTATTAAACTCGAAGTGCTTAATTATATATTCTTGACCGGTGGAGACTAATTAATATCCTCAAATTAGTTTGAAACCAACAAAGCTAACACATAGTTATATATGTCAAACTCGTTTTTACCAGATAATGGTAAAAGACGTTTTAGCAACGCTCGATCAAATCTTGGCCGAGCATTATTTGGTCTAAAGCTTGCTGGAACGCAGCCCGGCAAACTTACTTACGGTTTACTACACTACAACGTTAAGGTCGCCTGGAAGAGATTGCTTTTAGCAATTAGGCCGCCCATTGTGACACAATTTTTGTAATTACATTTAAGTTTTCATATTGTTATGTTTTTCTGAACAATAAAGTATTATCTATCTATCTATCTAACGTCACAAGTGACTTAAGAGACGATGTATTGATATGAGTCAAAGACATTGATATCAAGGTCTTTGGGGTATGAATTCACTTGTTCAAAAAAACTAAACTAAAAATGTATTATGATGGTCCTTATTCTGTTAACACTAAAATCCAAAATCATTTAACACTTAGAATGACACTTCTAAAAATAGGAGTAGGTATTCTATTCTTCTTCGTTGCGCTCTTGACAGAGCGGTCGTGATCGTCATGTAGTAGTGTTGGTGGTCATTATTCTATTCAATTTTGGGGTATTTTAGGTTAGTGAGCACGTGTTAGTGTTACGTGACGACTAAACTGTCTAAAATATGCCCACAATTGAAGAGAAATATCTAATTTTAGTGCTGTCATTCGAAAGCGTTATACTAATTTAGATTTTAGCCTAAACAAAATAAGTACTGACATAATTTTGAGATTTTAAGTTAAGAGAATGCTTACAGAATCGACAACAATATGTTACTACTTAAAATACTATTATATACTATTTCTATGAGTGTCATCATTATCATCGTTGTCGTCGACCATGGGGATCGAATACCTGCTCATGATTTAATAAATTCGTTCTCTGTTTAAATGAAATGAAATGAAATTGTTTTATTATTGTCTAACAATATACAGTTAGTACACATGCTTAATTCTAATTAATATATTATACTTAACCGTATGTACCTAATAGTGTATCCACACTCGGCTCTAGGCCTGTGTTGATAGATATGGATAGATACTACTAGGTTGATTTTATTTAACAAACTGTCCAAAGAACATTCTCTAATCCTTATACTAGGATTCCCTGTGTTATAAGGACTAGTTTCTCCCATTGACCTTTTCATTTTACACATTATAATGAACTATTGAAAAAGAGATCAATTCATTAATCCACACTAATATTATAAATACTAAAGTAATTGTATGTCTGTTTGTTCGTCACATATTAACAACTACCTACAAGTAGATTTTATCTTTACCAATAATTAAATAAAAACACAATCAGACTTATTTATATAAAAATACAAATATTATTACACTATTTTGGTAGACATAAAAAGTACTAATAACTTTTTATGTGTATTTTTAATCACACGTGTGAATCCACGGGTCACAGCTAGTATTTAAATAATGACCGTAACAACCATTCAAAACGGTGTGACAGAGGAGGTCTCGTTTCATTCGTGCAAAATAGATACTAACAGTAAGAGAAGTTGCCTTGTTTAGGATTTACTTAATAATATGGATTTTGGAATGATAGTTTACCAGAATGTGTCTATAAATGAAATTAGAAAACAAGTATGGTGGTGATGCAAGATAGTGTTGCTTGTAGATATTCTAATTATGGTAATTTTGTAGGAATGTGTTGTGTGTTATTTAAAAGTTATGTGTTATATTAAGTGTTCATATATAATAAAAATATATCAATAGGTACGTCACACCCATACTTACCAAAGAAGCCAAAGTTACTTACCGAGGCCCGCGCTAATCCTATTAATATTATAAACGTGAAAGTTTGTATGTATGGATGTATGGATGTTTGTTACTCTTTCACGCACAAACGGGGGGGCTAATGTTGATGAAATTTGGTATGGGGGTAGATGAGGCGCTGGATTAACACATAGGATACTTTTCATCATCATCATCATCATCATCCATCACCACGCGGGTGAAACCGCGGGGCGCAGCTAGTCTACTATAATAAAAAGAGTTAAAACATTCTTCTTCAACCTTTTTTACACAACATTTTAAATGTAACAAGTACAATTTGAAAAATTTAAAACCCACTTCCATTCTACTCAGTTATTGGAGTGTAACTCAAAAAGTACTGAACCGAATTTGATGATACTTGAAGAAATTAAATTAATGATAAATGAGACACGGGAAGCACCAACTTTCAAACAAACAAAGAATTTTGAGAATCGGTTCACCCAATCGAAAGTTATGAGGTAACAAACAAACAGTCGATTGAGTAACTCCTCCTTTTTGGAAGTCTGTAGTAAATATAAGGATAGTTATAGGTCCTAATCTTACAGTCTTAAAAAAAATATTTGTTAATTTAAAACATCAGATTTCTATCTTAAATGTTTAACTTTATTACTTACAAAACATAGTGACGATTAGTCAAGTTCTATTACTCAAGTATTACTTAGTAAGTAAGGTAGTAAGTTTCTAACTATGTATGTGAAAAGTATTTTGGTATCTATCTAATTATTAAAAAAATTTGTAGTCCAACTAATTCCAGACAAACATAGCTAACAGTTGCCCAAAACCTGCCTTATTAGGTCACTCCCCGTCTATAGGTCCACAAGCCAGACGTAGGTATCCTAGATGTAGATATAATGTTCAAGGTTCCCCAGCGTTGTAGTTAGGTTTTTTGCTCCATAATCCGGCTCTTGTAATGCATAGCCGAGCTAATGGAAATCGTATCCTTACCTACGTTGTCGGTTTCCCACCAAGACGGCCAATTTGTGCGTCCGTACAGGTTTCAATGTAGGGTTGTGTTTACTTGTTGTGATTTATTTTAAACCTGTTGTTTAAGTAGGTTAGGTAGGCTATCTATCTACACTTAGCCGCAAAGAATGCTGTTTTAAAAATACAATTACTTTTAAAATATTTAAACAATGTTCTTCAAACAATGAGATTCAAATAAAAAAAGTTTATTTCATAAAAATAGAGAAGCGCTCGCAGCGGAGCTTGAATCGGCGATCTCAACCGATCAACAAGTTAAGCAACGCTTGTTGCGGTTAGGAGTTGGATAAGTGACCGTTAGTGGCATTATTCAACTGAGCGCTTCCGTGCTTCGGAGGGCACGTTAAACCGTCGTCGGTCCCAGTTGTTTGTCTTAGGACAACAGTCGACATGGGTTGGCCACTAGCCTATCCACCAAGGTGCACTGAGCTGGCGTGGTGGATTATGGTCCAACTTCTCTTCTGTCCCAGCAATGGAAACATAATGGGCTGGTTATGTACGAGGGCGGGTCAATAAGTCCGTGACTTTTGGAATAAAACACAGATTTTTTGATAAATAAATCATTTTATTTTTCAACGTAGTCTCCCTTGAGCTCTATACACTTTGTCCAACGCTTCTCCAATTTTTTTATCCCTTCCAAAAATTATTTGTCGAGATCCTCAAAATAGGCCTTTGTTTGCGAGATGACTTCATCATTGGAGTCAAATCTTTTTCCACCAAGCCATTTCTTCAGGTTTGGGAACAAGAAGTAGTCACTCGGAGCCAAATCTGGAGAATAGGGCGGATGAGGGAGCAATTCATAGCCCAATACATGGATTTTTGCCATGGCAACTGCACATGTGTGTACCCTTGCATTGTCTTGGTGGAAAAGAACTTTTTTCTTGGCCAAATGAGGTCGGTTTTTTTTCAAATCGTTATTGAATCGGTCCAATAAGTTGGCATAATATTCCCCATTGATTGTTCTTCCCTTTTGAAGGTAGTCAATGTGGATTATCCCGCGTGCATCCCAAAAAACAGTCGCCATAACTTTATTCTTTCTTACCTGTTGACAGGAGTAGTGTTGCTTTTTCAGTAAAGAGGTCAGAAATTCAAAAAGTCACGGACTTATTGACTCGTATTTCATAAATATATAGTACCTAAGAAGTAAATTGCCACCACGAGCTGCTATATGAAATGCTTAAATGTGTGAAAATCAATAATCTTGTGTAAGCTGTAACACACTGTAGGACTAAACTATTTCTAGAAGTGCCCACACTGTAGGCAATTATTCACCAATAATTGTTGTAGGTAACTTAAATTTCTATCGTCCTATTCCTATTAATTCTCACTTTGTCTACCAAACTCACTTACTAGATAGTACCGTTGCGATTATGCAGGTGTAAATTCAACAAGTTTAAGACCGTCCTGCCCAGTACGTTTATCAACGGAAGGTATAATTAAATTACAAAATTATATGCAGTTTCTGGAGGCACTCTGATGAAGGCCACACCTTCTGAGGCAGCCCTGAAGTGAACGCATAAATCTCGCGGACATGACGTGGGCGGAGACATGTTGACAATTTGTTGTCGTTGGCTGCATCATGTGTTGTATTAATAATACCTACAGGTTAAATAGAGTGACACGTTTGATGTTAGAATCGCCTCAAGTATATAATTATTATCTAGAGACTATAGTCACAATAATTTGTTCAATGGTGGCATCAATAATTCTAAAATATTTGCGCTAACATGGGCAGGTAGCACTTACTATTAAGCGAATAACTTGCAAGCCTCGTTATTTACTAGTTAAAAAAACAGAACAACTTAAAATGAGCCAAAAATAGCCGTATTCTGATCCAATTGTTTTTATTTTAAGGTTTTTGGGCTCACTTACTGAGCATAAAATCACAAAATGCTGACAGATCCAGGCGCAGCTTCAAACGCCGTCTTAGAAAAAGTTTTTGGCCGATATAAATAAATATAAAAAAAACAAATAAAGATATCTCGGCAACGATGCACTTTAGGGCAAAACTTATTGAGACCAAATGTAGAGAACAAAAATTCACATCTTGTATTTCCTGTAAACTTGTTTGAAAAACATACCGTTTTTTATTTATGGCCTTAAATTTTTGAACGAAATTAATTTGATACGTCTTACTTATTTCGTTTTTAATTGTAATTTTAATCATAACTGAAAATTCTACCTCCCATAAGTACGAGGTATTGAAGGGAAGGTGAACTTTCATAGCTTCATCTAACAGACACGGATATTTATCAGCATCTGAGAGCCACAATGTCGTTAACTGCTTGCAATTGAAACTATATTTCAGGTCTCCAATCCAATATTAGAGAGAACAGACCTAGTCCTAAATATTACTAATAAAATCAAATCAAAATGATTTATTTAATTTGGACATTCGATACGCTCAATGAACGTCGATTACCAATAAATTTTCTTAAAAACTACCTACCTACTGCCGCGTTACAAATTAAATGGAGCCACTATCGACAAGAATGGACAAGAAATGAGAGGTCTCTGGAGAGAGATTTTTTTGGGGAATTAACTAACTTACTGAACTTACTAACATTTTTGCTTACTAGAGTAGTCAAACCTGACACAGAGCCGCCATTTTTCAAGATTTCAATCAACATTTGTTAGCAACTGAGATACAAAATAGCCTTGCAGGCCAGATTCGGCATCATGACAGGGGGATATAGTTTATCTCGATAAACAGGTGCCATATGTGCACGATAACACTTATTCCACAAAGACTAATAGAGGGACGCTTGCTAAAAGAATTACAAAACTAGGTAGTCAATTAATACTTTGATAGATTATCAGATCTTGTTCAACATTCAGAACAACCGTTGATGAAGTTAAACCAATGCAAAACGTGGGTAAACATTAGGATAGAGTAAGTGCCCCCAGTCCTTGCGCCCTTTGATTCGCGAGTAACAGATATCGCATTTACTTAATGCGAATGTTACAGCGATTTGTCCACCTTCATTTTATCTACACTTTGATGTACAGTTGGCAAGAATGCTTCTTGTGCGTATATATTTTTTAACAATAATATCAATACCAAATAGACTTTGCATAAAAGTTAAGTCATGGTATCGTTAAGGCAACCAGGAGCCGTTCCCAGTAGGCTAATGTTAAACCAAATAATCTAAGTAGTAATATTACTTAGAAAATTGAAATTTGAAGTAATACCTTACTATATACTTAGTTAATCTAATCACGATCATAGATGAAGGAAGAACCTCTATGGCTCGGTGCACTGTCCTACAAGAATATCTGCCACGGAAATGGTACGCTGCAATACCCAATCAACCAAGACGGCTTCTTGCTAGGCTAACGAATTATATAAGGCGGTGAAACAAATTTTTTTTTGTTAATATTTCTATATCTCTTCAGCAAGATTCCCAAGAATATTATGTACTTACCTATGAATTCCCGAGATTTTCCTCCTCACCGTACCTAACTAGTAGGTACCAGGGTTGAGTCCAACTATGTGACATTTCCCGGCATCCACTATCTAAAGGTTGACTCGAGTCAGCCCGCCAAAGGTCATACCGGGTACAAATTCAATACGCGCAGGCACCTTCCACTTATCGCTTGTGCTAATGTCCCCTTTGTAGTGTTAGGAATAATCTGTAGAAATGTACAAACTCAAAGCAAAGTTAATGTGGATAAGTAACTTAAACAGCTCTGGAACTGTAAAGATTATAATATCCTATAGGTACATCTATATGTAGGATATTATAGGTCTGGTACGATGAAGTAACTTAAGCAGTTGCTTTAGTGTTAACCACCGACACACTTTGCTAATATGCAGGCCTACTTCTACCACGGTATGTGTAAATCTGCTGAGTAAATAAACATTAAACTTTATTGCTCTCCATTCTCTGTTCTTAGTAATGGATAAAACTTGTAACATTGTCCTTATTCTTTGCAATACGCTATTATACCAATTAAAAGTTATTTGAATAGGTAACAGCGATAGTAGACGCGCCCATCTCAGATAGTTTGTTATACCACCAGACAAATAGTGACTACCACTGCTGCAAGGATCGTTTTGCTTGTTTAAATAAGATTTGAATAACTCAAATAAAACTTGTTTGTTAACAGTGAACAAGAAGCAGCAGTGATGAAGGCGAATCCCTGGTTGTACCACTACTATGCAGTCCAATCTAAGCTGCATTACGGACTGGCATACGAGGCAGCTACAAGAATGTATGGGCCTCCACCACCTGACGTCCAAGTTTATCCTCCGACCATGCAGTACACACCGGCTCCGCCAGTTTGCATCAATGGCACCCAACCAGTCATGATGCCGAATCCTGGTCTCCAACCACACATACCCCACGTTCCACCACACTTAGCTCCAATGCACTACGCGTACGAAAGGCCGGACAATGGACCTGTCGACTACTCAGTCTCATTACAGGAAAACAGGTAAAATATTTGATGAACTAACAATAAAATTCCGGGTCCAATATAATTAGAAATTAATTGCCGAATTGCACATCAATGCCGTCTTCCGATAAAACCTTGTAGTGTCGATCATTTTATTGTAGGAATGCGGATATACTTGAGACTATTGTCCAGTTTTTGTCCGTGATTATCCAAACAGGTGGCAACTATTCCGCATGTTTAACTTCAGATTCTTGTTCCAGGTACCACAATATTCGGATAGAGGATACGAGGATCCAGCCTAACGCCAAACGGAAAGGAAAAAGCTCAGATGAAAAGCCAAACACACCAGTCAGTATGTCTCCTCGTTGCACACCTTCCGCTGTCACGTCAGGAGACACATTAGTGGCGGTATCTGCAGGATCAATAGCAAGTAGACGGCCGGGATCTAAAAACTTCAACATAACAGACACAGAAATGGACCAATGGAATCCTAGTCCCACGTGGTCCGAATCGGCGTTGCAGAAAGTTCCTGATGTTTGTCATCAAGATCTAAGTCCATACGTGACGACAACGCCGCCCACACCGTCTGGGACGCCTACAGCATACACGCAAAATTATAGTCATACGTTTGTGTTCGACTGGTCACCAGAGCAATATGTTCCTCATACTAACAATAGATGTAACACAGTAACCACAGAAAGTTCCTACCAGCAAATGTGGAATAGAAGTACGAGGGCGTCATATACTAGTACCGCAGAGAATCCGGACGAAAATTGCAATCCTAATAGAATAAGTTTATCAATGAGGGTCAGTAATCCACCGCCAGCGTACAACGCTAGAGAAGGAGAGGCACTTAGAAGGCAATTAGGTAAGAATAAATTGTAGCCTACTTTGTACCATAAATTGTGGTCAAAGACTGAAATCCTATTGTTTTAATCACTAAAACATTTATAAGTTCCCGGTAGTCACCGATACAAAATATCAGTAGGTAAGTACTTAGTAAGAAATGTTTTCAGAACGTCTCCGCTAATTCATATTAATTGGTTACAAATTAGCTCAAATGTTGATTTGTCATTTTCTTTTACTGACGTTTAATTAACAAGGGTAGGTTCAATTTACCAACCGGCTTTCAAAAAAGTAGGTTCTCAACTCGTATGCTTTTTTGTGTGTGTTAACCATAGGTTTGGACTAATAGCTTTTTACCTAGTGAGCCGATTTTGACGATTATTTTATTATTTGAAGGCTGGTGCTTCTCATTATTTAAATTTGATCTGAACAGTAGTCTTTTAAACATCGGGTATTATAGAAACGAAGTCAGTTGCAGTTTTATTATTATTTTAACGGTTTAATAAGTATACATTGTGAATTATCTCTATATCTGAGTTTAGTTCTACTTTTATTATATATATAATAATAAAAGTAGAACTAACGTCGATACATGATTATGTACAAATAAGATAATGAAGAAAACCAATATTTATTGGTAGGTATACTAGGTAACCCGCCCGCGGCCTTGCTCGCATGGTCTACGAGCCACAGAAATAAATTGAACAACTATCAATGTTTGGACAGATTTTTTTAAGATTTACAGGCCATGATGAATTTAGATTTATCGAAAACAACGGTCGTTCCTCCTACCTAAGACCCACTTTCCTGCTTATCACCAGACTCTCAAAAACGTAAGCACGGTTATATACATTACCGTGGCATAAGTCTATAAATATCACCCCAACACGTTATTATAAAAATTCCATGTGTTGGTAAAAAACAATTTTTCACCATTCTTTGTGACCCTTGCTACTTACGGTATCGATTGTCATTAACCGTCAATAAGGATATCAACAAGATAGGCGTAACACTTCAGTTATTGGAGTGTTACTCAAAAACAACTTGACCGAAAAAAAAAATATAGTTGTTTCCAACACCTACGGCCTTATTAATAAACTTGTAGTAAACCCGGAGTAGTTAAAACATCTATCTGTCAATTTTTCGCTTGCAGTAAATGTCACGCGTGAAAGCAAGACAAAGCATGTTACGCCTAATCTATGTTTACGCAACGTTTATTAATAAAGGCCTGAGAGTTTGAGATCTAGTTGATTTTCCCTGGTCATCAGCAGACCTTTTTTATCTATTTACAGATAAAAAGGTGTTTATTCTATTACAATGCTGCTAATATAAGACTAGGTCTTAAAGCGTCATTATATACATAATCTATCTATAGATATATTTAAAATCTAGCTGATGCCCGCGACGTCGTCTGCGCAGGATTAGTACTTCGAGTAGCTTATGTTGATTGTTGTTGTCCCTTGTACCAAAAGGCCATAAAATATTTACATTGTTATATAAGTAAATTCAAGTACCTACTTAGTAAATAAATCAGTAAATAATTACATACAGTACCTACATACAGAAAAATATAAAATTAATCACCATGGAAAAATTGTCATTACACTTCATCCCCCTGGACGGTATTCGTGTCGCATTTCATCACCCTTGATGGTTGCCGAGCACGTCTATAGCACGTTTATAGTGTATCGAACTGCCAGAATGATAGTGCTTTTGACTAAGCTATCAGAAACTGACTTAAACTTTGACAGAACTGCCATCATTACAATCTTAACGTAGACCGAGATCTTGTTATTTTGTCTATGCTGTTCCCAAGAATATTACGCTTTTTCACCTGCATGGTGCTGGATGATGATGATGATTAAAGTACCCTATGTGTAAATCCAGCGCCTCATCTACCTCCATACCAAATTTCATCTAAATTGGCCCCGCCATTTGAGCGTGAAAGAGTAACAAACATCCACCCAAACTTTCGCATTTATAATATTAGTAGGAAGTAGGATGAATACCTATTTTTCTTGATCATCGCATCACGCGTGGACGGATGAAACAATTTCGCTAATTCTTTTTTTGGTGTGTTTTAGTCGGGAGAAGGTTCTCGTGAAAGAAAAATCAAGTAAGGATGGGAGCCTACAATGCGAACGTAGTCGCGGGTAGTCGCTCGTATATATTATATATAAAATTTATTTTTTAGATTTTTTATGATTTTGTTTTTCGATTTGTCATATCTCGGGGAAGGACATAGGATACTATTAATCACCATCCATCATCACGCGGGTCCACGGGGCACAGGTAGTATTATATATTTATACAGTTTGTTCTTATGCTTCTTTTATATTGTTACAGATCGTCCACACCCAGATTCACCGGACACCAAAAAGCCTGCATTATAACTAGCTATACACAAAGATTTATTCAAAATTTATTTTATCTAAATAATAATTTTGTTACCCCTTTGTATAAATAAATATAAATAATTGCATCATACTTAGATATAAAAAATGTATTAAAGCTCTGGAACTCTCCTGTGATCTTTATGTTTATATTTTGTAAAATGCTAGTATTAAAATTTAAGTACCTACTTACCTATTTTGTTAACATATGATTTGTACAAAATATTATTTAGATTAGCAAGAAATGTGTCTCACATTAAATGTGAGGATTTTGTGTATACGATAATTGTATATGTGTAAATAAGAGTTCCTTGTAGGTATTTGGTTCTATCCTGTAGAAACTTACTAGAACCATTTGCAACTGTCAAGTGTTGAAATCAATGTATGCAATGCCTTATCCTTCCCTATCTATTGTACCAAATACGAAAAAATGCATGATATACCCAGCATATATTCAAATCATTCATCATTTCGTGTTTTATTTATTTTCGTTTGAGTATTTCATCATTTTATATTTCTTGTAACTTGTGTCTTCCTATTAGCTTAAAACTTTTGTCATCTTCTTATAGAATTCCGTCCATTTTTAAATATTTCAATACATAAAATAATTGTACAAATTATAAATATGTAATATTTTAATGTAATCAAGGTATCGTAGCATTAATTTATGATCTTTGTTGATTGATTTTGAGAAGTATATATTACCTTGGACATGTTTGTTTTATTTCGCTAGTCCTAATGTATTGGCAAAATTTTTAATAAAACTCAATGTGTAAATAACTGATTTTTATTTCACTTAATTCTTAATTTATACAAAATTAGATTTCAATCGACGAAATTAAATTCATAGCTATATAAACTTTTAATCCGGTCTAAGTCTCATATTTCTCAAAAGACATAAATCTCTAGCCGTATCTTTTCTACCATATGGAGTTGACAAATCATATAATCTGAGTATCAAGCTGATATTAAAATTATCTGGAAGTGCTTTGATCAAAGTTGGGACGAGTTCACTAGGCATTTTCTGGAGAACCAAGTGAGCTCTTTCATAGCCACACTGAACGACATACACCAAAAACTGTAGGATGAAATGTGTTTGAGGGGTCACATTGCCATTCTTTCCAGCCAGTTGCGAAAATGATGTAAACAATGTTTCTAATGAGGAATTCAATGGTTCTCTTAAAAATACACCACCAGATACATTAGAGCTTTGTGTAGTGGAATAGTACATGCTTCCTTCAGACGAGTTGTCGTTAAGTCGTCTTACTTTGCTACTCGAACAAAGTGCATCGAAATCTTCACAGTCTTCAAGTCGTCGCTTTGTAGCACTTTGAGCTTTGTTAGAATTGCTGTATTCAAGAGCTGCATATATACAATAAACAGACATTTTTGCCAACACGGCACATTGTGGCTCAACTAGCTCTTCACATAGCTTTGCATTGTACAAATACTGAGGTAAAACATGAAGTATCAAAGCATCTGTGCATTTCTGTATATCTAAGTGGAACATTGCAAGAACTATATCCACTGATCTATCAAGGTCTTCTTGATAACGAAACTTAAGGGTTTCTTTTACAAGATTTGTGACAAACCATACAGGTCCAGTAGTGTTCAGAAGGCTTTCAATAATGTGTGTTGAGTCAATGTGCAGATAGCCCCTAGTTTTGATGTCTGTCCAAATAGTTTGGAGTTGCTCTAAAATCGGTTGTCTTGAAATTAGGTTGTGAGACAGAGTTAGAGCTTTAGACTTTGTGATTGGAGGTGGATGGATGTCATGCTGCATCTTTCGTATAATTTGACACATAAGGACAGCACGCTCTTTGAAATTGTCAATTTGCATTTCAATTTCTGTCAGTGGAGTCAAAAACTGCTGAACCATGTTTAGAGGTTTCAAAAATGCATCCTGATGGACTACATTGATATAGGAACATAACCAGACCGAAGCACATACAGCTAGTGACGCCATTTTTTGTCTTAAGGAATCTAACATTCTTTTCACATCTCCAGCAGAAAGGGAGCCTTGTTCCCAAGCAAATAAAATTTCTTTTATAGCTCCACTGACATTCATACATAAATCATGTGGTTTCATATTTGTATTCTTGAAATCAAAATCTGGAGCGCACAAGTGATGCAGGAAAAAGTCCACAAGCTGAGAGTCACACTTTTGCAAGATTTGATCCGGAGATTTGTAAAGACCTTTATGAGCCATACATTCTCTGACCCACTTTTCAAAAAATGATTCTCCATTTTCTTCAAGAACTGCTTCAGGACCATAATCTTGCACTATTGAGCAGAGGATCAGGAATGAAATGTCAAAAATGTAGACTTTAGATTGTGGAGCACCTTTATCGGCTGCGGCTATCAGTGCAAATTCATTGAATTTTATGAGTCTTGAAACAAATAACTTTAACTTTCCTTCAACAGTGGCAACTGCCAGAATTGTATCCAGTGTAGTCCCGCCAACTATTTGACAGAGCATTGCATACAATGAGTCCTGAGTCTTATGAAATTCACCTCCCATTGTTTTTAAAATTCCCGCTAAAGTGGGTTCTGCTCTTGTGATGAAAGATGGTACAGATCCTTGAAGACCTGTCGGTTCTAGTTTTTGTAGTTTGACATCTTTACTTTCTCTCTTCTGCTTGAGATATGATAGATGACTTTCTGATACCACATTTAGTTTCACAAGTGGTTCTAACAGTGATACAACACTGTTGCATGAATTTTTGGTGTCTACAACATCTAGTAGAGGTGCAGCTTGCAAAAGTTTTTCAAAAGCTTCAACCAATTCAATAGAATACTCAGTTTCTTTATTAGTTGTTCCACACATATTGTGAATGTAATGCATAACTTGGGGTACCTTCAAGAAAGTAAATGCAGCCCATAATGCCTGTTTTGATGCATCTTTACTAGAGTCATTGAGGGATATGAAGCATGACCTAATCAGTTCACAATAGAGTCTAGATAAGGGGTACCCTTTGATTCGACGGACCATGAGAAGCTGGCTAGAGAGTTGTTGCATATTGGCACTAGGATTAGCTAACACATTTATAGCAATCAAGGCTTGTAAGCAATGAGTAACAGGATCGGGTTTAGTATTCAGTGGAGCAATTTTATCAATATCCATATTACAAATCTTTTGCAATGTCTCATGAATAGTAACAGGAGCTTTGAATTGGGTATTCATCATCATAAATGCTTGAATTTCTTTACACTTCTTAGTTACTTCACTGTATTCTTCTGGATCATTCTGTTTAGCTAAGTAAAACATAGCCAGTAGGAAATCTGTACTGACTATTGAGTTTAATAACACAGATGACTTTTCTAATAACTCCTGGCTTTGAGCAGGGTTGGATGAAGGGTACTTACTGAGCGAGTAATGGTACACCTGCAGAAGCCACAGTATGATTGCTGAAACTGCATAAGCTAGTACTTCTTCCTCTAACTTCCCTCTACATGTGATACTATCTAAGAAACTTTCCAAAAATTCTAGTAGACTAATTACACAATGAGGCTTGTGAAATGCATCAAATTTCGATATTCTCTGCAAGACAGCGGCATAAGACACTAGGTGGGATGCTAAAGAGTGTTTCAAATATGAGATTACTAACTGGTTAGCACCACATCCAACCATGGCTTGCTGTAGAATACAGTCAGCGAGATTATACAAGTCGCCGCTGACTCCTCTTGGTAGGATAGTCTTGATATTGATGCCCCATTGAATATCCGTCCATCGCTCCCGCCAGGCTTTGAGGATGAGCGCCTTCAATGAACTGGTTTTACTGGTGATTTTCGACGCATCCATTGTGACCATTATTGTAGGGGATCGCTCGATTCATGAGAGCCCTACTTTATCCTCAATGGAACTCAATGGAAGTTACCTAGCAAAGTAATAACATTTTATCTTCACAACACAAGTCCATATAATAGAGCGAAATTTCTAACTAAACCCACTAAATACTGTTGTGTACACATCACAATCACAAAGTACTTTATTTATTATATTGTTACGAAAACTAATAAATAAAACAAATTAAATAAATATCGATGCTAAAGTAATAAGTAGTTTTGTTTCACAGATAAAATAGATGAATCACAGAACAATATACAGTCCCACCATCTTATCTGTTCAGGTGACAGCGTCGCTAGTGTAGAATTTTGGTATTGCAACCTAAGAAATTCACCAAGAAAAAGGAGAATCAAAACAAAGGGCAGTCTTTCAAGCCACTCATTAATTTGCAAATTCTACAAAGAATCCTACTAATATTATAAACGCCAAAGTTAGTTGGTATGTACACTGTAGTTCCAATTTTGCCCACCTGAACAGATAAGTTGGTGGCACTGTAGATGAAATCAGCAACGCAATCACAGGCTATAGGAATCAGGATACAAATATGTTTTTTTTTTAGAACGGACTAATGCTGTTTGCCTCTACCGGCATTTACAGCGTCACCGGACGGAACAACGTATAGTAACAATCATTAAGTAGCGTTTTGTCTTAGAAAATCAAATCAAGCACTGGGAGTCAGTGCTGCCAACTCGATTCTGCAAAAACGCGCTTTCGGCAAGTCAAAAACGCGCTAGAAAGCGCTAAATGCCACGAACGAATAAAAAATATGCTCGGATCAGATTCGGTAGGTAAGAGATTTATCGAAATTATTGTAAATTGATTAGGAAAAATCAGACTAAATAGGCAAGTATACGTTATAAAATTACAAAATAATTGAAAAAATAAAATAAGTAGGAACTCTTATTCAAAAAATAACATTTAATAGTTAACTTAAAAACAAACAATAAAAGGTGCCTAATATAATGATATTATGTAATAAAGGGACTTAAGAACTACTCATAATCAGGTCTAAATCATAATCTTCATCCGAATCATGGTCTTCAACGTATACAACACTCTCTGCGGTCGAAGTAGGTAGATGGTTGATCTTGGACTTTGAATATTTTTAATATAAATTTATATTTCTAATATGAAATAAAACGAAGGTTAGACTATGGTAACTAAGTAAGCTGCTAATGACAAAATAAAACATTTATCATCTTACTCATAGACCACAATACATTTACCATTTCAGTGTTGCTAAAAAAGTTACTGAAGCATTCTGTATTAAGCTAATAATATAATTTAAAAAAGCGCTAGATTTAGCGCTAGGCGCTAAAACGCGCTTTGCGCCGTAAAAAAGCGCTAGGTCTGGCGCTGAACGCGCTAAGTTGGCAGCACTGGTGGGAGTTAGGCGTGGGTCATAACGTACTTTGGACGTAACGGAAACGTAAAACCCGGTCACAATATCTGTGCACCTAACATCGTGACGTCATATGGGCGGTCTGGGTACGGTGTGAAAAAAAGTTTTTTCGAGAAATGTGGAGGTAAAAAAAAAATACTAACCTTTTCAAATGAATTTATTATTGATGAAGGGTTTGTTATTAAAAAACAATAATTTTGATTACAAAAACATTTATTATTAAACTCAGTCACTATAAATTATTGACTCTATGCCTGACATTGTATCTTCCTCACTTTCACTTTCTGAACTCTCCGAACTATCTTCCCCTAGTGATATTAAAAGTTGTGTGATGTTTTCATCTGCTAGATGATCCTTTTCTCAGTATTCTCGCTGTATTTTCTCCACGTGATTCACTTCTTTTTTCCAGTCAGCTGGCGTAATTGACTTAATCGCATCTTTTGTAAGTTGTTCTATTTTCTTTTCCGATTGATCAATGTTTTTAGCTGCCACTCTTTGCTTTACCAAGTTCCATATATATTCGATAGGGTTTAGGTCACAATGATAAGGTGGCAGACGCACAACTTCTTGGCTTGACGCTTCTTACCCGGTGTCGATAATTTTGGTTCTGGGTGGGTTTCTAAATTATTACTAGTACTTGGAGTCGGACTAGCGCCCGGCGAAGTAGGTGGTTGTACTTTGGCTTCATTTTTAATTTTCATTAGAGTCCTCTTTGATATCCCAGTTGCAGCACAGGTTCGTTTCACCACTTGGTCTACAGGTATGGTGTACTGTTTATTTGCTTTCTCCGATTCAAAAAAGTTCAAAAAACAATTTTAATAACAACCAAACCAGTCCAAACCTAACAGTAAACAGTATAAACTTAACAATAAATATTAAAAAACAAAACAACAACAAAGCAAAAATATCAAAATTATCGGGACGTGTATCGACAACGAAGATGCTAACCGTACTGTCGCGCCGGGGAGTGCGCGGAGAGGTGACAGGGGAAGCGGGAGAGGCGCCGCCAGCAAGGTGCACAGATATTCTGACCGGGTTGTACGTAGTTACTTGCTTGACGTAACTATTTTCATACTACGTATTTTTGTACCTAGTTACTCAAAATGTCACTAATATCCTTTGTATAAACTTAAGTAAAATAACCATGACCTGTTAGATATTATAAGCGGTCTAATGAATGATTATAGGTAGGCCATCTTCTAAGATTATCTGCGGCAAAAAAAGTTGTCAAGGAACGAGCACTGATATGCTATGGCGCTAAATACATCATCAGTTAACATATTAAACTGCAGTTTTGTAAAGTCTGCTCAGTTACTCGTAGTAGATACAGAATTTACGAAATAAAACTACTTTCAGCACGTTTAAACTTACGCCGATGTCTTCAAACAATAAAATCATTTCATAGTTACATGATGTCACTGATCAAAACGGATTGGCTTATGTTGCGAGATCGTTATATCAAACTCGAAATAAGTCAAAATTAATACTGCGGGCAGGAGCTTTACTTTTATTCATGTAGACAATTAAACTTACATTTAGGTTAACTGTTTTCCTAAATCTATTGCCATTTCGTCATCATTAGTTTCACCATGTTTACATGTTCGTATTTTGGTGTTATCTGCCACGGTACTCATGAAATCACTTTATTTACCACACGTCTAGGCATATTCTAGATCTTTCAAGCATAAAGTCATAATATATTATGTTTGTACGATGTCACTGATGTAGATGGATTAATTAACAGTGTGAACCTACGAAGAAATAATAGTCAGGAAGCATAATTCAGAACAAATTTCACACAAAAAGTGGCCCTTCAAATCAAAACAACGTATGATTACAAATACATATTACTTCAGAGGTTACAAATAGACATGTTCGGTGATTGGTTTAAATTCAGAAGGAAAGCAGGGATTGGTTTACGCGCGTGCTGCAACGTCTACAATGACAGCAGAGTCATAGCGGCGTGGACGATGTTATGCAACAAGTGGACTGGACCAACTCAATAATAATTAAATCGTAAATCTTGTATGTCTCGCGAAATATGATTAATTTATTAAGTTTTTGTCTAGAAGATATTAGAAGAGATTCTTCGCAATGTAGTAAAGAAAGATTATGAAACATTTTAGGCTTATACATGTTACAAAAAAAAATAAGTCGTTATTTGCCAACTGGATGTTTTTCAGTGGTCACAGAATACCTTCTGGTGGATATTTATCCAACCGTGTAATTAGATTTATAAAAATGCACTTGTAATGGTCTACTTCCTATCCTTATCTCCTTTCCGCATGCACGTGCGCATATAAAGCAGTCCTACTCTGACGACGGACAATCTCCGAACTGCAATGTAATGCATTCGGCTTCGCTCGCCAAACCCGCTAAGTTAAAACAAGATGGAGAAAGACCCCGCTATTACAACGTGCGCGTGTGTCAAATCAATTCATATTTGATGAACTCATAACTTTTTCTACTGTGTTTCCGCTACCAATGAACGTGTGAAGTGTACCGTCTTCTGAACCCATATAAAAGGTGCAGTTAACGAGCAGCAACTGCGAATCAGCGCCAGGTCGAGTTATGACCTAGGCGCGATGCTGAGGATCCTAGCTCCAGGAGTCGACAGGTACGTGCATGCTTCCTTTCCTTTTAGCTGCTGTATTCTACTCCTGTGATATATCCACTCGCAGCAGTGTTGTCTCCTTATTAGAAGGTCATTACAAGTGCTATTGGGTTTGTGTAGGTACATCTACTATCTAGGCATAAGTAAAGAGCTCTAATTCGCACATACAGTCCACTCATAATATATATAAATAAAGCTATAAATCAACCTATGTTCAGCTATCGTCAAAACCCTGAGTGATAATCACTTATCACACCTCATTGTGGTGAGGAAGAGAATTGAACCAGCTTAAATTCCCACCACCTTCATTATCAATTTAGAAAATTCAATCAATTTATAGAATTACTTTAGAAAAGCACTGTGTTGATATTACTGACAAATTAATTAGCAACTCAGCTAAACCACTTTAAAATTTGCAGAGGGTGAATTTTCATTAGCTTGAAAAATTAAACGTGCTTTAATTTGACCAAACAATGAACTGTTTTTTAATGCTATATAGTTACCTATATTACATACCAACTGTAGGCAATCGTTTATTGTTCATTGTCTGTAGTATTTCTTTAGAGCGTAAACGCTTTGGAAGCGCCAATTCGCGTTTTTGCTGAGTATTTGAAGGGTCACATAATAATGATTGATATAGTATATTATGTCAATTATTCTTACCTGATGTAATAGAACATTATTTGATTAACAAGTTCAAGTTCCACAGACTACATTTAGAAATTGTTTATTAGTTTGTTATTGCCGAGCGGTTTCTACACACACACGTTTTTAAAATCAATCATAAAACCGGTCGCGCCAGTCACGAATCGTCAGACGCGGCTGAGGCCTCTTAGAGAGAGGTCAGAGGACGTATCACTCTGACCCCCGCACTTACACAACTAAATATTAGTGCGCTCAAAACTTCCTGATATTAATTGAGGTAACATTTCTAAGTGGATTCTAACAAATAATTTTATATGACATCTAGTGCATCAACAATAGAAATTTCATTGTTATAATGACATCGACCCTTGAGGGGCTAGTATTTTGGTATTAACCAAATTTCTTATGCTTCTATTTGGTATCCAGGAATCCATGCTGGAGCCGGAAACTGGTAGCAGGAACTATGTAATGGTTAATAGTAGACACACCGTGTTTGGGATCGTATGAATCGTCTCATATAGCGATACCTTTTTTCTAGCTGGTGACCAGGACCTGATGCTGGATCCAGAAACTGGTAGGAGGAACTATTTGATGGTTGTTTTATTTGCTATTCTCATCTCTTTTGGTAGGTACATGAGTTAAATCTTTATTATTTTCTAGTCTATGCTCTTGTAGATAACATGTAGGTACTTGAAAAATAATTATCATTTTATGTTAATTAATGTCAATATTAAAAATAAAATGTGTCCTGCGTGATATTTTATTTCACCTTTTTGACCTACGTCTAACTATTTGTGACATAAAAACCAAAGTAGATAAAAAAAGATCCAAATATTAATGCACGCTATTTTGGTCAAGCGGTAAGCGGCTGCCGCAGGGCGCGCTAGTAAGTAACTCGCTAATGTAAAATACCTAAACTCGCGCAGCGCTGCGCAGAATAGAGGCTCTTAAAGATGTTGATGTTTCTTCGGGACAAATCATCAGCATAAAAAGATAAATATGATATTTTAGATAACATAATTTAAAAAACAGTAGGTACTTACTGTACCAACTGGTAGGTAGGTACTGCAGTGGTTCATAATTTTTTTATTATCTATAATTTTATTGTTTTCAGTCAAAATTAACGTAGTATAACTATGGTGGTTTTCACAGGCAGTCATACACTTGTTTTTCTAGCTTAAGTGCAGCTAGGCACTTATCTTGCCGCATTGAATCGGCAAGCAAGCGAGAATAAAACATAACAAGCAAAACCATTGCACATTACATACATTTCAATATGTAGTCCTGAAAAAAAAAATACATCCTAAATTAAATAAAAATTGACTGACTTTATTTTGCATAGTATTGACCATCTCGATTTGTTAAGGTATTTGATCATCTTTGAATAATTATAATTTTGCTATTATTTACTAGTAAAAGTGATCCCTGGACATTTAAATCGTGTATTGTTTCTGCACCACTTCACAACGAATGCTGGCATGATGATCCACAACTGAAGTTCACAATGATAAAAATGAAAATGTACGCGAAGATTTGAAGTGTGCTCGCTTGCAAGTAAAATGTCCGACTGATGACGTACTGAACACGACTTTTAAGCCCCGCCTACTTGAACACGACTTTTGTTGGGTAATTTTTTTAACGCAGTTACTGTTCCTGACTATTATTTCTTCGTAGGTGTGAACCCTATACGTCCTCTATTGGAATCCTAAATGTGTAGGATTTAATGCTTTCAGAGGTAAGGTGAACTTAGGTAATTCTTATGTTACTTACACAGTTCATTTTTATTATCTCTGTATTATAGTTGGTGTTTAAATCGGATTAGTATTGAAAGAAATTTATTTCACAGATAATTATCAGTTGTATTTTCACTAAAAAAAAGTTTTAATTCGTGGCTGTAGTAATATTGAGAACTATACTAGAACTGGGACTCACTTCTTATTCTATTATTTTGGTCACAGTATTCACCCTATTTACATAGATCCAGAAGGATACTTTACATACAAATGGCATTTAAAAGTGAAGTCATAATTATTTATTTGGGGTTGACCATCCTGCGAGATCTGACAATATTACAAAACGATTCTTATGGTTCTATCGTGTTTTCCTATCACTCAATACGTTTATATTTTATATATCCGCTAACTCGGGTAAAACATTTCCTATGGCAAGATAGAACCATAAGAACCGTTTTGTAATATTGTCAGAAAACTTGTTTTTTTTTTATAAACTAATAGCATAGCAAATCTATTTT
Source organism: Selenia dentaria (assembly GCA_917880725.1). Taxonomy (NCBI): domain Eukaryota; kingdom Metazoa; phylum Arthropoda; class Insecta; order Lepidoptera; family Geometridae; genus Selenia; species Selenia dentaria. Next base: position 26,802,600 of record OU862894.1, read on the forward strand.
ATAAGTTAAAATAAAGATACTGATATGTACCAACGTGTATCTATAACTGGATCTTTAGGAAACCTAAATAACACCAATCGGGAAATGAAACAAGTAGAGTGGTAACACTAATTCAGTTTTGCATACTATTAAAAAAAGTTTTTGTAAAACACTTAAAAAGAAGAATTGGAGACTGCTTTTGAGTGGAAGGAGACCGTTGTCTCCTTTATTTTACATATCCTCTAATTTTTACGCAATCGCACAAAAATAATTTTTTGATTTTAATTCGTACCTACTCAGTATCCACAGCGAGTGACTTTGTCGACTGATTTTGAATTTGACAAGTGAAAACCAAGTAGGTATCCCTGTTAGAGTTATTTTTTTTTTGCTTCATTATTCTTCACGTATAAGGCATCTGGAGACTATAAATCTAATAGATTATGGTCTCTTTTATATTATATTATTATAGCTGGAGCTAAAAATAAACTAATATTTGTTATGTACATTAAGTAATTGGCGACAAAAAAAATGTAATAAGACAAGCCCGCTGAGTCTCTTGCCGGATATTCTCAGTCGTGGTCGCGTTTCGATCCGGTTGTGAATGAAAAAATAAATGTAAAATGACAAGTAAGTGCCTCCTGTAGGCCTATACAAACTAAATGATTTTATTTGATTTGATTTATTTGCTGCTAGTGGCAGTTTAATTGCTAAAATTATAAGGCTTTAGGGCTCAATATTAGGTCTTGGGATGTATTTTTTGTTTTTCTTAAGCTCTACGCATATATTGGTTTGTTATAAAACAAGTAACCACGAACGGTGATGCGAGAGCAAAGCTGAGTTCCCCTCTTAGCCTTCCGACCTACCTCAGTTACACACGATGTGTGGAACTGAATTCAAAAACAGGAACGTGCGACTTACGCGTTGTCGATGTCCCGATCGAATTTGTTTCGGCTTCTTCCGGAAGCCTTCTTCAAATCTTGAGTGCGGTGCGCTCGTCTTTGCATCTCTCTTCGCTGGACGACATGCTGAGTATAGGTGTGAAGACAACCGAAAGGTAAAGTAACAATAGTAGGTGATCACTAACATTATATAAGTTCTTTGATAATTAGTGATCTATTAAAAGGGATGGTTTGGATTAGGAGTGAGCGTTATGGAACGTAACCGAACACTGTAACTACTTACGTCGTATAGAATCGTGTGACTAGTCACAGCTGACTCGAGTGTATGGTTATTTTCTGTACGTAGTTACGCGCTGTAACCATACCTCGCCAATGTACCACAGTGAAGCATAGCGTAGTGACTTCGAACCCTAACTCCTCGGTAACCTTACAATAGTAAGAAGCTACTTACTTGAAGGAAAGGGACAGAATTACCGCACGCGCTACGAGAGTAGTCGAGAGGTTTAGAAAACTAATGGAATAACGGAATCTTGACGGAACGCACAAGCATGACGGCACGAACGAAAATCGTCTGTATGACAAGTAGTAACTATTACGTAACATCAATAACCAGAAACGAAACTACTCGAAAGAAAGGAAAGGAATAATGGTACCTATGTACTGTGAGAGAAACAAAGAGGTTTAGATAAATAACTACTTATGAGGGAAAGGGAGAGATTGATAGTGCATGCTACGTGTTCACGCCAAAGCGTGACGTCACCTCAAGGCGCACCGCGCCCGCGTGCCCCACCGCCGCTTCGCCTGCAGCTGTCATAACTAGAAGAAGGCGGCTGCGAAAGGAAGCGGAAATAGTCACCTTTTTGTACTCGCGACCGGCGGACGTGTACCGCCGCGCAGCAACCGCATGGCACCGCCATTTTATATCAGCACGAGTCACCGCGAATGACTTCGCCGCGAGTGACCTTCAGGGTGTGTTCGGTCCAACCAGACACTACTCCTAAATCAGCACGTGTGTACACACGCATTCAGCCCGCCGCGTAAACCAGTGCACAACCCAAAGGGACAATACAAACATTAGAACCAAGTGACAATAGTTCTTCAGCTCATTCAGCACGCCGTCGACAGCAGGACGCCTCCACGAGGACCCACGGTCACCAGCACTCATCAGTTCCAGAGTCTCCCGACATACCCCACGGAACCCAGGTACCAAAAATTCTTCCCTACCTATCGTATGGTGGCATATTGCCCTGCCATATTTCCTTCGAGCCGGATTTATCCGGTTATCCGGGTATAACCGGGTACCCGGATAAACCACATTTCCCACGAGCGCGGATATCCGGCAACATAATCTCTTTCGCTGCCGGATAAACCAATGCTATCACCCCCTATCCCTTTAATACAGTCCATTGCCAATATCAGCCCGAAGATCAGCACGAGTTAATTCCCAAATATCGCATATTAACTCAAACTTCATTTTATTAATTTAATTTAAATCCCCTTACGTCATACAAATCAATCCGAAGCTTCTAGACGAGTGAACCGGCAGTGCGATTTGCCAAGCCAAACTAACCCGTCTAGCCACATTTCACGAAGTACGCTATCATTGTTCGTTTGACACTCGCGCGCCACAGAATAGACAATAATACTGCAGAGTTGTTTGGTTTGAAATTCCAAACTCGTTAACGATAACGTTAATGAGGCGTTTGTTTTTATGATTGTTAGCTGTTGTTTGCAAGAAAGTCGTAAATAACATAACTAAAGGCCAGGTACTTTGTTGATTTTAATTATAAAATAATACTAAGTACTGTTAAGACATTTGCTTGTGTTCGTGATTGTCATGAAGTAATTAATGTAAGTTAATTGTTTACATTTAAGAGACCAGCACAAAACGTCTTAGGGTCCCGTACAGAATTTACGTAAATAACATAACGAAATTTACGGAATATAATTAATTAAGTAATTAAACCATCAGCTCATATAAGGTTTCGTACACACGTTATTAATTTAGACGTTATTTTAACCGACTTCCGAAAAAGGAGGTGCGGAATTTCACCTACGATTAAATACTTTAATATTTTTATTTCCTTTTAATTTTGCTTGCGTCCTTGTGCCTGACTTCGCCTACGACGATTGACGATGCCTTCTGAGTCACAGGTAGCCAGATTTAGACAGTTACAAATCGCTATTATTAAGCTTAATTTGGAAGCGTTATCATTGAGGTCTAGCAAACCTAGGCGCTATAGCCCTGGATTCGCTGCCAGAGCCGCAGGCGTAAAATTGACCCGCGATAGATTTGACGCGGCATATTATATAATTTTAGACTCCGTAGGTTTATCAGACGACGAGGAGGAATTCTACAACGAGCAGTATGGAAGGACAATAGACGCCTACTACGAGATTCTCGTTGTAGAATTGGAACAAAAAACATGGTCATTAGCGCCCCCTCCGTCACCAGCTCAGCAGGTATCGAACCCGCACCCTCTCAGCTCCGCGCCTATACCCGCGCGCTCCTCATCATCAGCTCCGCAGGTATCGAACCTGCAGCCACAGTGCTATACGCAGGATTCGAACCTGCACCCTCTCAGCTCAGCGCCTATACCCGAGCGCTTTTCAATATCAGCTCAGCAGGTATCGAACCTGCAGCCTCAGTGCTGTACGCAGGATTCGAACCCGCACACTCTCAGCTCAGCGCCTATACCCGCGCGCTTCTCAATATCTGCTCAGCAGGTATCGAACCTGCAGCCTCTGTGCTATACGCAGGTTTTGAACCTGCACCCAATCAGCTCCGCGCCTATACCCGCGTGCTTCTCATCATCAGCTCAGCAGGTATCGAACCTGCAGCCACAGTGCTATACGCAGGATTCGAACCTGCACCCTCTCAGCTCCGCGCCTATACCAGCGCGCTTATCGCCATCAGCTCAGCAGGTATCGAACCTGCACCCAATCAGCTCCGCGCCTATACCCGCGCGCTTCTCGTCATCTGCTCAGCAGGTATCGAACCTGCAGCCTCAGTGCTATGCGCAGGATTCGAACCTGCAACCTCTCAGCTCCGCGCCTATACCCGCGCGCTTCTCGTCATCTGCTCAGCAGGATTCGAACCTGCAACCTATCGGCTCCGCGACTATACCCGCGCGCTTCTCGTCCCCACTTCAGCAGGTTTCGAACCCACAACCTCCGCGCTATGCGCAGGGTTCGAACCCACGACCGTTCAGCTCCGCGCCAAGACCCAAACAGGTAGCGAACCCGCAACCTCACTATGGTGACAACCATTGCTACCCATGTAGTAATGTAAAGGGTCACAAGCCTCGGGTATGTACACGATACTACGCACTACCAGTGCGCTTATTGCCGGTACAACAGCGCGAGGTACCACGGCGCCGTCCCTCACCTGATACGGGCCAGATGGTGTACTCCCGTCGTACTCCACCGCGCACTACCTCGCGTCCTTCACCGCCGCCTAGGCAATGACTAGGACGGCACATCCAACAAATACCGACTCAGCCCACAAAGAATCAGCACACACACAACACGACGACAAACTGTCATCGCAAACACCTTAAGTCAGTTAGGTGCTGACATTCTGCACTCACCCTTGCGCCAGCAATTCTGGACGTTATCAGTATACAAATGTATACAATGTTTACGTTTCCGCGTCCAAACTAAGGCTCCGTACATGGCCGACTCACCCGCCGACCGCGTAAACGTTCAGCCCGTATTTAGCAAAGTCACGACGGACTTTACTGGACCATTTTTGATAAAATCCAGTACACTGAGAAACACCAAGCTATTAAAAGGCTACCTCTGTGTTGTAACATGCCTAGCCACGAAGGCGGTCCATCTCGAACCGGTATCTGAGTTATCCACGGAAGCGTTCCTTGCGGCATTACAGCGTTTTGTTTCTAGGCGCGGTGTACCGACGTTAATTAGATATAATTGCGGTACAATTTATGTAGGCGCTAGAAATGAACTTAGGGAAATACAAGACTTTCTTGCAACCAACAATAACAATATCGCACCTACACTTTCAGCTCTTTTAACGCGCATTGCAGCCAAGCTCAATGCACGCCCTCTCAGCCCACTCTCTTTTGACCACGCGGAATTTGAATTACTCGCCGCGGGTCATGTCCTTTTAAACCGTCAGCTCAATGCCCTACCTGAGTATTCGGTAGGAGGACGAGCCATTTCTGCACACAAAAGGGTTCAAGCTCGTCCTACCCTTATCCCAACACCTTTGGCAATCCTGGTCCAAACCCTACCTGCACACCATCCAAACACGCTCCAAACGGACTCCCCGATCCAGCCCACCTCAAGTCGGGGAACTGGTACTGATGGTGGACGACCAGGTGCCGCCTCTACACTGGCGCATGAACCACAAGACGAACCCATGAAGGGATGGCGTCACCCGAGTGGTGGAAATCAAGAACGACCACCTGACTGTCGATTGACCACCACACCACACCTTTGCCGAGTGGGGAATATGTTCACGCCAAAGCGTGACGTCACCTCAAGGCGCACCGCGCCCGCGTGCCCCACCGCCGCTTCGCCTGCAGCTGTCATAACTAGAAGAAGGCGGCTGCGAAAGGAAGCGGAAATAGTCACCTTTTTGTACTCGCGACCGGCGGACGTGTACCGCCGCGCAGCAACCGCATGGCACCGCCATTTTATATCAGCACGAGTCACCGCGAATGACTTCGCCGCGAGTGACCTTCAGGGTGTGTTCGGTCCAACCAGACACTACTCCTAAATCAGCACGTGTGTACACACGCATTCAGCCCGCCGCGTAAACCAGTGCACAACCCAAAGGGACAATACAAACATTAGAACCAAGTGACAATAGTTCTTCAGCTCATTCAGCACGCCGTCGACAGCAGGACGCCTCCACGAGGACCCACGGTCACCAGCACTCATCAGTTCCAGAGTCTCCCGACATACCCCACGGAACCCAGGTACCAAAAATTCTTCCCTACCTATCGTATGGTGGCATATTGCCCTGCCACTACGAGAGAAACAAAGAGGTTTATAAAAATAACTACTTATGAGGGAAAGGGAAAGAATAATGGTGCATGCTACGAGAGAAACAAAGAGCTTTAGAAAAAATAACCACTTGTGAGGGAAAGGGATGGAATGGTAGTACATTCAATGGGAGGAACAGAGAGGTTAAGAAAAATAATCAGTCAGTCCTAATGTTGGAAAGAAAAGTTTGTTCATTTAGTTTACCTTTCTATTAACTAAATCTAACATGCCATTTCACATTAATGAGGGGTGTATTTTCAAAACCCCCTTAAATGACTTTGGACACATTTACATATTATTGCACCGAAATAAAGGTTTAAATGTTACTTTCAATGTGTCTATACGTTTACTTTCATAACCCACTTAAATACACAGTAAAATCATTCTAAAAAGTAATATTAGTAGCAAACTCCGCTAAAATGCCGTGTGTTACAATTAAAATCCTCTAAAATGAAATTGACCAATGACAGTGCGATATATGAGTCAGATGACTTTTAAATAGTATGGCGATTTCCGTTGTGTTGTTGAGAGTTGCTCGCGGATTTTAATTGAAATTTACAAGAAAAAATGAAAAATTTAGTGGAGTTCATAAAAATATATGATTTTAAGTATGCTCGGCAACGTCCACGCAATCCACAATCGTGGAAACGAGAATAGGAGCGCCGAAAAAGTTAAGTAAAATATTACCTAAAACTAACTAGATAAGTTCGTTGAAAAGTTTTATGCTACATGTAGTAGTGTAATCTCTAGGTACTCCAAAACTGTTACTGTTTTTATTTAGATGTCGTCAAGTTGTTATTCAGTATTGGTGATGAAAACCACGATGATATTTTATTAACTTGTATCTAGATATAAATCTGCACTAAGCCTACTCCCTTTTCCAGAGAAGGGGCCTGTATAGTACTAGGAATAATAAAAAGGTTGATGATGATTATGATTAGGATGAACTTGTATCTATTTATTAATATATAAACATTTTTTGCATTTAAATACTTTAATAGTAATACGGATTGCCAAGACATGACAAACAAATTAATACGAAATATTGCCATTTGCGCTAAGGTTATCGCAACATATACAAAATAATCTTATTGTGAAAAATTTAATCACGGTGATTTAGAGGTTTTTGAAATTACAGCCCTCGTTTATAATATTTTTTATAAATAATCATACAAGAAATGGAAGATGGCTTACCTATCATTCAATAGAACGCTGATAATATCCAATACAGGTCATGGGTATTTTACGTAAGTTACTACACAGATACAACGACACGATACTCTCAGTAACTAGTTACTAAAATACGTAGTTATGAAATAAGTTACGTCAAACAAGCTACTACGTACGTTTCCGTTACGTCCAAAGTACGTTACGACCCACGCCTAAATTGGATTCGATAACTGCACTGCGGTCCCAATTGGCTATAATCGATATTAGCGCGATAAAAGTCGGTCCCTTTGCCACTGCGGTCCTAATTGGCTATAATCGATATTAGCGCGATAAAAGTCGGTCCCTTTCACCGTGAGCGTGATTACGATGGCCCACGCTACGTCATCGATGACGTCATAACTGCCGCCATATTGACGATTACATGAACCATGCTCTACACCATAATCGTCGTGAGCGTTCTGTCAAAAGTGACAGGTGTTTGTTTATTTCTACAATGTATTTACTGGTGTCCCTTCTTTTTGATGTAAAAGTTATAAAGTCGGTCCATCCATTCCATTATTTATTTTTAATCCACACACTACATAGTTAACCTTCACACTATGTACGATATTTTTATGATTTTTGTTTTTCGCGCGCAAATGGTTCGTTATTGCTACAACTTTGGTCCGAATTAACAACACGCTTACAGTGCCACGAGCTGTCAAAATCGCGATATTTATCTCGGACCAGCTTTGGTAGACGATAGCACTGTGAGCAAAATTATCGCAAAACGGACCACGGCATGCGTTTTGAGCGTGATTACGATGGCCCACGCTACGTCATCGATGACGTCTTAACTGCCGCCATATTGACGATTACATGAACCATGCTCTACACCATAATCGTCGTGAGCGTTCTGTCAAAAGTGACAGGTGTTTGTTTATTTCTACAATGTATTTACTGGTGTCCCTTCTTTTTGATGTAAAAGTTGTAAAAGTCGGGTCGTTATATTATTTTATATTTATTTATATTTAACCTTCACACTATGCACGATATTTTTATGATTTTTGTTTTTCGCGCGCAAATGGTTCGTTATTGCTACAACTTTGGTCCGAATTAACAACACGCTTACAGTGCCACGAGCTGTCAAAATCGCGATATTTATCTCGTACCAGCTTTGGTAGACGATAGCACTGTGAGCAAAATTATCGCAAAACGGACCACGGCACTGGGGCCTTACTATTAGTTTCGTAAAAACCATGCAAGTTCCGTGCAGTTTTTAAACCTGACATAAACAGTTTTGAATGAAATCATACCATGACGCTCATTTAGGTGAACTGTTTGAATATTGTTTTCTCAAAGGTGAACGGATAATAATTATCTCTGGCATTCTAACAATTTACTATAACCAACATTGCAGACGCCTAGACGTTTATAAGCTGATAAACTGAGTGGATTTAGAGCGACATGTTAACGAGAGTCCATACAAAAAACAGGTGAACAGTTTTTCTGCGGTTTTTGAATGGTATGCTTGAGCAGGCCTGCTTTAAAGTTGTCATGGTACGAATAAACCGGGCAGTTGTCTAGAAGTCCTGCTTTATGAGCTCATATGCCGTGGTCCGTTTTGCGATAATTTTGCTCACAGTGCTATCGTCTACCAAAGCTGGTCCGAGACAAATATCGCGATTTTGACAGCTCGTGGCACTGTAAGCGTGTTGTTAATTCGGACCAAAGTTGTAGCAATAACGAACCATTTGCGCGCGAAAAACAAATATCATAAAAATATCGTGCATAGTGTGAAGGTTAACTATGTAGTGTGTGGATTAAAAAGAAATAATGGAATGGATGGACCGACTTTTACAACTTTTACATCAAAAAGAAGGGACACCAGTAAATACATTGTAGAAATAAACAAACACCTGTCACTTTTGACAGAACGCTCACGACGATTATGGTGTAGAGCATGGTTCATGTAATCGTCAATATGGCGGCAGTTAAGACGTCATCGATGACGTAGCGTGGGCCATCGTAATCACGCTCACGGTGAAAGGGACCGACTTTTATCGCGCTAATATCGATTATAGCCAATTAGGACCGCAGTGATAGTAAGGCTCCTGGTCATCATAGTGATTTTTTTCTAAATATCAAGGAACGTATTTATTGTTGCAGTCGGTTTGGAAACCCGGCGAAAACACCGCCCGGTAACTTAAGTATATAAGTATATCGGCCGTAAATTCTAAGCGCGGCGTTAGGTCTTTGGATAACACTCTGTTTTTCCACTACACTACGCAGACTTGTATTATACTCTCTTTGCTACACAGTCTACTACTCTGTGTTTTACACGCGCATGTTTACCTTTCTTTTGTTTACAAACAAGACTACTGTGGAAACCGATAATGAGTTTTAGAAATTACAAAGAGAAGATTGATGAGGGTGATACAGTGATTCTGTACATGAGCAACAGCCTATATGCACTAGATGTCCATACCGAGATAAAGAATAAGAAGGGTGATATGGTGGATAATGTTTTTCAAACACCTTACGGTGCCTTGAAGGTTAGAAATCTTATTGGTGCTGAATATGGAAGTCGGGTAAGTAGGTAGAATGCCGTCATTTTAATAATTTTACAACAGTCTTCCATACGAAGACAGTTTGAGACAGAAGAACTTATGAAAAATGTATTTCTAATGTTTCTTAGATAGAATTGTCCAAAGGCTGGGGTCATGTCTTGCAGCCTACTCCAGAGTTGTGGTCGTTGACTCTTCCTCACCGCACTCAAATCATCTACACCCCAGACATCAGTATGATTATGTTACAACTAGACTTGGTTCCGGGATGTGTTGTTATTGAAGCAGGTAATTTATTTCTTATTTTCTAAAAAACAAGAACAAAACTTGTTACTTGACTGACATCTAATAATATGTCAGATTATTCTAAAACATGTGTTCATTCTAATAATGTGAATTGGCATCACTGCAAATAGTTTTACATAGTGTGGGTGACAAATAATACACAATGCGTTGTAACTGTATAAACTCATTATAAAGCTTCAGAGTAGTTTTCAAGTAAGGGTTATACATTTGTTTTATTATAACGAAAGTAACAAAACTTTTATAATGTATAATAGCGACATCGGTCTGTATGGCTAAATGGTGACAAGAGGTATACTGCGGTTTCACTTATGCACTATTTCTATGTTTATGTCCTTTAATGCTTCACCTTCGACCCTTGGAGTTTTTTGGTACTTGCATCTCCACCCCTGAATGGCCAATTAAGACAAGCCGGGGTTAGGGGTCTCATTTAGTCCTAAGTAGAGTTATTATTACTATTTAACAAATATTTTATTAAGCCTGCACACCATTTCCTGAGTAACAGAGTAGTGCATAACAGGAATAAACTACCAGAACATGTTGTGTCAGCCACATCAATAAACAATTTTAAAAATAAACTGGACAAATGGCTATCTACAGAAAAGAAATCTTTTCTGAAACTATAAATCCAACACTGCAATGATATGGATGTATCAGCATATTGCTGCTCGTCCATTAATAGTAAATAAATAAATATCGCGGATTTCATCCGGTCCTTTACAAAGGCATAAGTGGGGCTGTAGTCAACACTTAGAGAGGCCTGTTTGGTATAAAAAATACAAAATAGTATAAAACAGATAATTTGGATGAAGGTTAACATGGTACTTATATCTATTACAGTCAATCGAGTAGTCATCAATGGCGGTTCTTCCGCCCAATTGGCTATAAATGCGGGAGTCCCCCAAGGATCAGTACTCTTCGCAACACTTTTTCTGCTGCATATTAATGACCTACTGAAACCCGGTATTTTTGGTTACGCAGATGACAGCACCGTTGTGGAGACACATCTAACGCACGAACCAGTACATTACAAATCCAGTCTCATAGGGGAGCGATGGTTCAGCGCTTGAACTTTTCTTTGCAGGCAGTCTCCGATTGGGGCGATGCCAATCTAGTTAAGTTCAATGCTGCTAAAACCCAGGCGTGTCTTTTCTCCGCCAAACGGAGCCCTTTCCAGCTGGCTCTTACTTTCAGGGATGTGTCCGTGCCGATAAGTAACCATTTCGAGCTTCTTGGCATCTCATTAACACCAACTCTCAATTTCGGCTCCTATATTGAGTCCAAAGCCCAGCTTGCCTCAAAAAAGCTTGGTGTTTTGGCTAAGGTGAGACAATACTTCACACCGGGACAGTTGCTTAATCTTTATCAAGCCCAAGTCCGGTCGTGTATGGAGTACTGTTCTCACCTTTGGGATGGTTCTGCCAAATACCAGCTGGAGACACTGGAAGCTATTGAGAGGAGAGCCAAGAGACTCATTAACGACGACCACCTAGTACGCAAGAGACTCCAGAGTCTCGAGCATCGCCGCAAAGTCGCTTGTTTATCGGTTTTTTATCGGATACATTTCGGTGAGTGTGCAATGGAACTTCTCAATTTGATTCCGCCATCCCCATTCTATAATCAGACATCCAGAGATACTCAGAAGCGCCACCGATTTATGGTGGATATTCCATTTACCCGGACGAAGCGATTTACTTCTTCGTTTATCATACGAACTGCTAGGGAATGGAACACCCTCCCTGAGTCGGTGTTTCCGGTTAAGTACGATATGGGGGTCTTCAAAACACGAGTGCATAGGTATCTTCTGGGTAAGCGCGCTCCATCATCGATCGCATCATCACTTAGCATCAGGTGAGATAGTGGCCAAGTGCTACCCAGTTCGGTATAAAAAAAAAAAAAATTACAAAAATGGGTAAAATGGTAAGGCCATTTATATGAACTTAGTAGTGATAAAGGATATAGTAGGCTATAGACGAGACTATGGCATTATTATTATTATTATTAATGTCATAATTATGCATATTATTAATAATTTCATACATAACAGTTCAAACTTCGCGTTATGTTCACAAAGTACCAAAAATGGTACATGTAACACAGGTGACAGAAGAACAAGTTTGGCTCAGACTCAGGTTTTGCGACTAGCTAAACACTGAAAAACACTTGTAGAAGCATAAATACAAGTTAATACTCATTATCACTTACTGAAAAAAAAAATGCCACTTACATTGTAATTCTCTCTGCAATAGTTGCAACATACATGATACCAAGCTATGTATTAGACAATAATTAAAACAAACACCATGTTCTATTTTTAAGAGTTTATATTACATATTAGTGGTGCTATGAGGGAAAATGGTAGAAATTACTTCACAGCCGACATATTAATGTATAGCATGTGATGTTACACAGATTTTCAAATTAACAGATAAACACATTGTTATTTTATTAATCTGTCCGAATCAGCAAGACTCATTCGAGTTAAGTTTCATTCATAAATCTATTGTTATTTTTTGCGCTGATGCGGACGGGTTAATATTATTGGTAATTACACAACTATGGGTCATATCCACAATTCCAATTTACATAAACAGAAATACCATTCAAAATTCAATAATATAATCATAAGATAACTCTTATCAATCTCAGTTATTATATCCTATACACTTATTTAAATAACAATATTGCTACCGTTATAATTATGTCAACCTATTATGAATAAGACTGACATGAATTCATTACTATGACTATTCAATTACTAAGGGCAAGTGTACTCATTAGATTTTACAGTGTATTTATCCGTTAAATTATAATATATATGTTCAGTTGATCTGATAAATAAAATAGCTAGACAACTTCAAAAACGTTAGTAGGTATGTTTCTATTTTGATTCCAGTACGAATTTGTCTCATCAGTGTAAATAATTTTCTCGATGAGCCAATTTGTTTATTTCAATTGATCAATAATATATTAATATTGAATTGCGAAACATCTTTTTGAAATTTGAACCAAAATTAAAGTGGATCAATAAATAATAATAATAAAAAAAACGCGGTCACGGCAAAAATACCATGTACAATTTTTCGCAGCTTTACCGACTTGCCGACTGCTCTCATTAATAAAGGGAACTCCAATATATACTCAGTATATTTTATTTTATTTTATTCATTCAATTTAATAAGATTCGATGAATGACGTTGATGATGATTTGATGAATATTATTTAAATTGTCAAAAAGTTATAAACACTATAATCCAGTTACTTTAAACTGTAAGTTTTTAACTGTATACAATATTACTAGACTACAATATTATTACAAATTATTTATTTCTGATAATGATGTTACTTGCTTAGTGGTAAAAATGTATAATTATATTTAATCACTCTTGTATTATAAAGGCGAAAGTTTGTGGGTGTGTTTTTAAGTTCGTTACTTCTTCACGCTCAAACGGCTGGACCAATTTTGGTGAAACTTGGTATGGAGGTAGGTGGGGCTCTGGCTGACTTGAAAGCTGAATCCGTCCCTGTTTTAATGTCTGGTTCATGTGGTATGTCCAGAAAAGCTTGAGGAATGCTGGCTTAACTTCATCAAGCCCTAATAATCATAAAGTTGCGTGCATGGCTACCTAGGGTTAGAACAGTAGGCAGACAACTTGAAAAGTTTAGTTTGTTTTAATTCATGAAGTACATATTATTAGAATAACACAGAATAATTCAGAGATATTATGAATACGGGTACCATTTTACCGGTATACTTTCAAAAACAGATCATCTGATTATATGTAAAAGGATTGTATCATGACTTACAATGGTTCAGATAGATCTTTAACCAAACATCAAGCAAGTTGTTAATATTATAAGAAAGGTCCCAAGACTGACCCCTGTGGAACACCCATTCACATTTTAGAACCTAGGAGATGTTGCATCGTACATTGCAGCTGTTAGTGCCTATCAGATAAACAGAATATGTAACGATATCAAGAACAGCTTTACGAATATCATTGTGGTAAAGTTTTCGAACCACTGTGAACCAACATATTTAAGTATTGTGTCAAAAGCTTGTTGAAAAGCCACAATTTTGAGCTTAATGAATATGGTTGAAATCTTGCGAATCACATGATTAAGTCGAATGATTATCCAAACAACAAAATCAAATCATAAAGTTTTTAATTATAAATTTGCCGCAAAAGACTAACGCATTCTTTTCGGTGTTTTAAAACACAAGGCACCGTTTTATCTATATACAAAACTAAGATGGGTGTCAAGCCAGAGATCGTTTGGATTGCGGAAATGCGTGAGACAACACAGCGGCATAGCTCCGCTGCTTTTAGAGGCAGTTTCCGCAATGCTGCTTCCAAATGCTAGAATAATATTTCACCACCGCTAAGGGACCTGCAAAACGTTAATACTTTTAGAAAAAAGTTAAAACAATTTATTTTTGTTCACCAAATGCGACAGGAAAGTCAGAATCATGATATTAGTGCTATATAATCCAAGTGATGGAGAATTTGCTTTTACTTACCTGCCGTGTGTAACCCGCGTAGAATCATAGTTAATATATATATATATACAGGGTGACTGGTTGAACACTTTACATATTGATATATAGTGCTCAGTACTCGATTCTCGTTCAAATTAAGAAAAAAAAATAGGTGCCTAATATTTACCTAATTTAACTTTAATTGTATACTCAAAACAATAAACATGGTCACTCGCGGCGCGCGTGTAGTAATAAAAGCGCGGCGCGGCCGGGCGGGCGGCCGACGATCGCGGCATCCTTTGGCGGCGCGGGCGGCGCGGCCCTTTGGGTCATTAACCCCGTTCGGACGCAGCTTGATTCCTTTGAACGCGGCGCGGCGCTTTGGGTAATTAACCCCGTTCGGACGGTGTCCATAATTTTCGAGTTATAGCACATTCATAGAATGAAGGTTTCCTCTGTAGTTTAACGGTATTTTTTTAATTTTATTTTTTTAAACGTTTCATGTGACCATGAATTATCATGTCCTTGTTTATGTAAAGTGTTCAACCAGTCATGCTGTATATATGTATATATATATGTATATCATGTACTATGTTAACACTGTTTTTTGCCGAGTGTAAGTGTTGGTATAATGTATAATGTATAAATACATATGTTTGTTTATTTTTCATTTTATCTAATACTTTTATTGATTTGTGTTATTGGTTAGTTCTTGTTTTTACTCTTATAATTTCCACGTTGTTTTCTTTTCAGTATATATTATTTGTAGTAGGTAATATGTACTTATTGTATTATTTAGTGTTAGTTGTGTATTATGATCAATTTTTTTGTTTGGTACGGTCATAATATCAATATTTGTGTATCACGCTGTTGTATAGGTATAGTAAACACTCCGTGGCGTCACAAACCAGCCCCAGCGGAAGACCAGCGCTGGCGAACAACCAGTATTATGCTGAGTTGGGACCGATTTGTGACATGTAACATGTCCTGTCCATTATTTAACTATTGTTCTTTAAATTAGTTTTAGTGCAATGGTACAGTCACATATAATTTTTTTTTCTACCTTCTTTCTTTCATTCTTATGATACATTTTCTGTTATGATTTTGATCATCAGGTACTGGCAGTGGATCGCTGACACATGCTCTGATCCGCCGAGTCCGACCACATGGTCACATATACACGTTTGACTTCCATGAGCACCGATCCAATGTAGCACGAGAAGAGTTTGCTTCACATGGCCTGGGTGATTTTGTTACTGTAAGTTTACCTATGTATTATAAATTATGCATAATTCTTCATCTTGCGGTCCCATTTCCTATCGGAGGTTGGGTATCATTAAGGCTATTCGGATCTTAGATGCTGCTGACCGAAATAGCGATCTCTTGCTCATGTTGAACCACGTCCGGAGATTTTTGAGCCATGAGGTACGTCTTCTTATGAATAATTAGTAAGACTTTATTATTAGTAGGACCAGATTATATATTTAAGGCCATTGTAGAGCAGCTAACAACCATTGTTCAATGACTTAACCAAGCATCCTTTGTCTTCCTATATTACCAATAAATGTTTATGACTTATCACACTGTCACACTTATATTATAAAGTCGAAAGCTTGCGAGTGTGTTTTTATGTTTGTTACTTCTTCCGGGACCAATTTTGATGAAGTTTGGTATGGAGGTAGATGAGGCACTAGGATACTTTTCATCATCTTTATCGTACATCACAACGCGGGCGTAACCGCGGGGCGCAGCTAGTTAAAAATAAATCGATAAGTGATACCTAATAGGAAGACAAGCTTGATAGATCTTGTATCTTGCCCGGAAAACTGCTTTAGTGACCTGCCTATGTGGACTAAATTTATTGCACAGAATTTTGTGGATTACGATAGTCCTACAAAAACTTCACACAAGAAGTTTCATTTTCTGAATCGCGCCAAAATAATTAACACACATAGTGAAGCAGATTGATTTTAGGGTAATACAAGTTTATAAAAGTTAATTTAGTGGTTTATTCTACTTTATCGGCCTCAGCTGACTTGTAAGGATGTTCCACTATTTACTTGGTTAGCCCAGAATTTTTGCAAAGATTAACTAACAGCGGAAAATCCAAGGGCACCAAATTTCCTATCTGCAAGGTTCTCTTACTCTCGTTTCAAGAACCGTATCCACGAAAGTTTACTTACATCGGAATTTTGGTCTGCCAAAATAAAAGGTTTGGCAGGTGTGGCCACTTTAGGGACCGAATGTCCATATCCATTACAGTAGCCGTATCCGTGGTAGGTACTACGATGAGGCCAATCGCATCCCACTTATACGCTTACTGCGAGGTGTCTTCTGCAATTTCGGGCATTGTGGCCCAATGCCCGAAATTCTGCATCAGAGTGGCTATTCTAGTCTTTTCAAGCAGAATTGTTTGTAGGCACAACACAGGGACGTGTTAGCAGATGGCTTTGGTGACGATGTGAAGGGGAAAGCTGATGCAGTATTTCTTGACCTTCCCAGCCCCTGGATTGGAGTACCACATGCTGCTACAGCTATGAAAGAACAAGGTTAGTCACCATCTTCATTATCACCGGCCAGAAGACATCCGCTCTTGAACATATGTCTCCCCTTAGAAACCCACAATGAACGGCTATTTGCCAATTGTATGCCGTGAACTCCCCTCGACATTCACATTGTCGTCCAACTCCTTGGGACCTACCTACGGTGACCCAGAATCGGTCTGGCCGTTCCGAAGATAAGCCGGAACAAAAAGATATACAGACAGAAAGAGAAAACTTTCAAAACATTATTGTTTTTGTTATAAATGTCGTTTCATATGCATTTAGGAAAAACTGTTACCTATTATGACATTACAACCAGACATTTCGATTTTATATATTTATAAGCTGGCTGACCCGACAAGTGTTTTCCTGTCCTGCACAGCTTTTACCGCATTTTCAATTTTTTCGGGACATCTGTCTTATTAATTTCCCTAATAAGTAACCTTATTCGGAGTATATTGAACAGTTAAAAAATAAGCTATCAAAATCAGTCCAGCCATTCTAAAGTGAGCGCTTACCAACAAACAAAACTGTTTTTTATTTATATATCTATGTAAGACTAGAATGAAAATATAACTAAAATAATGCAACCAAATGAATATTTTCAAATAAAAGTGAAAGGGGCTTGTAAAGGGGCAAGCTACTACTACAATGTGCAGTATAGCATATGAGAAGTTATTTTTATCGCCTGGGACTGGAAACATACATCATTAATTTTTCCAGGAGTTTCTGCTATATCAGTAATTGTATACTTACAATTATTTAAACTAACATGTCAAAGTAAATTATAAGAAGTACTTTGGCTTGCCACCAATTAAAAATAAGGATATAGGCAATTATCACAATTTACATACTTCACTTCTATCCCAATGGCAGTCAATAAAATACTGCGCAGAGCTTGAAACAACATCATAGATTTATCCCACATTATCTAGATGAAGTGTCATATCGCAGTATATTTACTGACCAGTAGCTCATCTTTTGCCTGAGTATCTGCGTCTATTTTCAAGGAACGTCGAAAGTGTGTCAGTCTGTGTTTTATGTTTGTTATTGATTCACGCTGCTACAGATGTTTCTGTGTTGTTGTTTTAAGTGAAATGTAGAATAGAGACAGCCACTACACATGTGGGATGATGGTAAGCGCGGTAACACTGCACACAAACTGCATGATCATCATAGCTTTTTAGGTCAGCAGTATCTTGCGTGCTTAAACATTATATATGAGAATAGTGGGTAGGTACTATAAAACACATTAAGACCTACACAATAAGCCTGAGACTTATCGGCCAATCCCTCGAGGACTTGTTTACGTAAACAACTAAACATTTTAAGGAAACCTGGGCTGTCGCAATCGTTAGGGTTGTCATCACATAAATGTTACACCGGGACATATGAATAATGAGCCATATTGGTCATACTGATGTCGTCAATAATATATAATATAATATGGGATAAAAAGGTACACAAACTGATTTGACCATAAAAAATCATTGCCATGTTTAGAATATATCTATACATATAATAAAAATGTAACGGTCTGTACATAGAAAATATATGAGAAAAAGTATTATTGGGACTAATAAACGAAAATATAATGAAAAAATGAACGTTAGAATTTTTGTCTGTTTGTCTGTGCGTTTGTGCACGGAAATCTCAGAAACGGCTTATCTGTATTAGATGTGGTTTTCACTAATATATTGTGGTAAGCTTCGCTTAACATTTAGTGTTGTTTCCTGTCAATCGGTTCATAAATATAAAAGTTATATAAACTAAAAGAATAACTCTCTCGCCACTCGCTCCAAGACCAAGCGAGCGAAGCCGCTGGCGGGTCAACTAGTAATATATAGACTTAGATGATTCATTGATTCAAGCGGTACTTTGTGGAAAAAATATTTATTATTTTATGTAAAAACTTGTTTTACTGCTCATATTGCAACAAAACCCTCGTATGTAGCGGGAAACGCGGGTGATCCTTATAAATCGAGAAATCGATTACAATCTGATTACTCGGCGTCGATTATTCAGATCCGCCTGTAAGTTATTCGATTCCATTCATTAATCTGGATTCGAGTTGATAACGTATTGTGAATCGATTTGTGCCGATTTGAAAGTAAGTACTTACTTAGGAACATATTTTATGGGATCTAATTTAGGGTTATCAAAAATATTCGCGGTAACCTTAAAGTTAATGGCTGTATACAAAATTGTAAAGTTGCACAAATATTTGGCACGGCATGTGATCGAATCCAGGACTCCACGATTCAAGAGTCCATACCAACTTAGCTATCGAGACTGAAAAGTGAACTCATATAATGTACATCAAAAAAAAAATCGAAACCGCCGCCGAAATTATATTTTGGGCAGTATAATAGCTCCCGGAACGCTTTTATTGAGTTGTTTCTTGAAGTTGCTTCTTATGGGAGTCGGACTGATAGTATCGTCAAGCATAAATCGCATCCAATTTTCAGCATGTTTGTTGTTGAAAGACTGAGTGTCGAATGACGTCGAGTGATATTTATACCACAAAGATTACAACGCTAGTTTGGGTTGTATAAAAAGCTGATCCGTGTGATGTCAGTGTATCGCTTTGATTAATGACATCAAAAGGCTTACCACATAAACGCTGCTTAACTTTAAACGACGTTATTTAGTAGTCATCATCATCGCAGCTGTAGGACGTCCACTGCTGAAAATAGGTCTCCCCCACAAATTTCTAATGGGACCGGTTGGAGTTAGCAGTGCTCTTGTTCTGCTCTGTACTAAATTATAATATTTAAATTTAACCCTTTGCGTCCCAGAGACGTACATATACGTCAGTTTTCAATTCATAAAGTTTTTCTTTAACTATAACGGTATAGGAAGGATTAAACAGCGTTTAAAAATAATGCGTTAATTAATGCCAGGCGAATAAAATAAAATACATACTGTCTGATCCAGTCGTGTGGTGACGTCTTCTTTCATTTTACGATTTTTTTCTGTTGAAGATGGCGCTGGAAAAGAAACTTAAAACGGCATTTTAGCCGCAGGAGCTTAAGTAACGTGTTTAATATGAATAATTGTCAGTTACTGAATACTTACGTAGAAATATTTGCACAAGAAAGTCGGCATGACTCGATAATGATTGAAGATCATGTCTAGATTTAACCGATATCCATCGGCGTAACCATAGCTATTATGGACCTGTCAGATTCGAACACCTGTTATTTAGAGCACATAATATAGGTTTAGCTTGACACTGAATTATTATGCTCCTTTCGCTTTACGGTTTTAGATTTATATTGTGATCCGATGTGGGATTGTTGGCTTAGTATGTGACATTTTTGGTTAAAGGTATGAGGTTAGTGTGTTAACAAAATATATTTTAGCTTGTGGCCTTTCTTTCTTTTCGCTTCGCTGTTTTGGATTCTGCTCTATTCTGAAGTATAGGATTACCTACTGGGCTTAGTATGAGATGCTTTTAGTTAAAGTAAAAATTAGGGGGCGGCGCGTCATGCAAATTAACAAAATTACAAGAAGTTTGAGTGTACTGATTCAGTTTACTCCTTCTGCTACTACTACTAACTACTAGCATGATCGTAAGAGAGAAAAGGGTAAATGTAAAAAATTAGGTACGTATACATAAAACATATATAAGATTCCTAATTCGAACGGAATTAGGAATCTGTGGACCAAATTATCTGTATCGTTGAGCGTTGGTAATGCTTGGGAACAGTTCAATATATCAATCAACTTTTTTTAAGTTTTTGGTGCTAATTTTAGGCTGAGGTGCCATTAGAGTATTGGCGAAAGCGTAAATGCGTTTCGTACAAGGAACATGGCATTTCTTTGGGTATAAATTAGGTCGGGCAACAAATAAAAACAGACTCTTACTTATAAACCCTGCTTAACTTTAAATGTATTTAGTAAATTACACTATTGTCCGAGCGAGTATGAAGCAAGAGCGAAGCGTCTCTGCAATAGCTTGGGCATAAATGCTTTGTCTGTCTGTTTGGCTGTTCGGCTGTTCTCCTCTTCTTCGATTCTTGTGAAATTTTGTGAGCTGGTTATATATAGAACGATAGTTATATAGAATTTTTGTCGAATCAGTTTCTAGATTTTTTTTTATTTTTTGTTATGTTATTGTATAGGTTTTTAGTATTTTAATATGAAATTGAAGTTAAATGGCGGTTTGTTCTAAAGTGCGTAAATATTTGTTCAGTTTTAAGCTATACCAAGTACAATTTGAAAAATTTAATACCGACTTCCATTCTATTCCGTTATTGGCGTGTAACTCAAAAACTACTGGACCGAATTTGATGAAATTTAAATGGGACCACACGGGAAGCACCAGCTTTCCACAAAAATACAGTCGATTTTAATACCTCTACCTTTTTGGAAGTCGGTAGAAAAAAAATTGTCGCGAAGTACATCGCTCTCAGAGGTACTAGTTATACTTTAAATATCGCATCAACTGTCACTGAACCAATAGAAAATCCATTTTTATCCTTAATAACGACGTTTGAGGGGTATAAGACTATCAAATGTTATATTGCCCACAGATGGAGAATGATGATGATGATGATGACTCTTATTAGCCTATGTTACTCAGGTTGAATGTAACTTTCCAAAGGTCAAAGAATTTTTGAAATCGGTTTAGTAGTTTTTTAAACAATTCGTTACATACTTAAATACAAATCTTTCCTCTTTATAATACGAGTATTTATATTTATTGCCCATAAATTCTACACTGTATTTCAATTTTTAAACATGGCACCCCTACACTGGTTTGGCTAATTGGTATCACATAGTTGTCGCCAAGATCTCTGTTCCCTTACAATACAATGTGACAAACTACAAAGTAATTGCTGTTTATATTTATCCTTGAGAATGCCATTAGTATTGTTATTCACCAATTATAGGTGCTAGATACACTTAGAATACTATTTAGGAATAGGACAAAGTCCCTAAACTAACTAGGTTATAACATGTATTCGTATTACCTAGTTCCGCCTTGCGGTTCCGCTCACTACAAATATCTCTTCCACAAGACAATATCTTAAGAGGATTGCATAGTTAGTACTTGACCATACTAAAAGAAAATAACTCTTTTCTACCTTTTAACATTGTCCGATTTCATTTTTTTTTTATACCGAACTGGGTAGCACTTGACCACTATCTCACCTGATGCTAAGTGATGATGCGATCGATGATGGAGCGCGCTTACCCAGAAGATACCTATGCACTCGTGTTTTGAAGACCCCCATATCGTACTTAACCGGAAACACCGACTCAGGGAGGGTGTTCCATTCCCTAGCGGTTCGTATGATAAACGAAGAAGTAAATCGCTTTAAATTTCAGTGATTTGTTTGTTTTTCAGTATTTCAAAGTATTATACATTTATTTTTTTAACTTCAAAAAACTGAAAAAATCAAAACGTACGGGCATAGCAAACAATGTGTTGATTGCATGAAAAATCACTGAAATCGGACAATGTTAAGAGGTAGAAAACAGTTTTTATTTTAGTATGGACAAGTACTAGCTATGCAATCCCCTTAAAGTATGTAACGGTCCGTTCGGTCAGTTATCACTTTCGTGCATCGATGTAAGATTGTAGAATCCTGAGTAGGTACTGGATTGTAAATTGAAACCCATTAATAAAAATAGTTGTATTGAAATCATTACGTTATACATAGCTTAGGCCGAAAGGTTCTGGAGTGGAGACCACGAACCGGCAAGCGCAGCGTAGGTCTGTCCACCGACACGGTGAACAGACGACCTGATAAAGGTAGCAGGACGACGTTGGATGCAGGACGCTTCCAACCGGTCCTTTTGGAAAATTATGGGGGAGGCATATGTTACGCTGTGGACGTCCTACGGCTGAGCTGATGTTGATGAGTAGTAACTAGGCAGAGTCTTTACTATGATCAAATGGTGACTTCTACAATACACCTAGACAGATCAAACATACATATTCATGCACACAAATGTTTAAGCTGTCCAGGGATCGAACCCGGGACTAGCGGCTCATAAGGCAGGGGTCGCTACTAACTGCGCCAACTGGCCAGTCAAATTTATGTTAACCAAGGTTAAAAAGTTAATGTAATTAATCTAATTTAATTAATATAATATTAATAAAAAAGACAGGGCAAAGGCGTAAACCTGAGGCCGGTACTTTTGGCCAAAAGCGTACACATAAGTATACAAGTACAATTTGAATAATTTAATACCGACTTCCATTCTATTCCGTTATTGGCGTGTAACTCAAAAACTACTGGACTAGATTTGATGAAATTTAAATGGGACCACCGTTTTCAAACAAAAAAGAATTTTGAGAATCGGCTCACCCTATCGAAAGTTAGGAGGTAGGTAAAAAAAAAAATATGCAGTCGACTTGAGTACCTCCTCCTTTTTGGAAGTCGGTAGAAAATTCACTAGCGATAAGATTCACGTATTTCGAAAAAAAATTACTCACTTTAGTTTTTAAACAATTTCCACCATAGCATAAGAATATTCATTGTGATTTTTGGAGAACAAATCTCTATTAAAATGTAATATCTTAAAAATAACAAACCAAATCTAAAAAAGGTATGTACCACAGAGTCTGCAGTGTGGAAGAATAAAAAAAACGAATTTCATTAACTTTTGCTTACTCACAAACTTCTCCATTACAAACAAAGCCCCGTCAAATATTTTCCCTTTCGAAATGGCCGACTAGCGTAATTATTTCCTACAGTTAATTCCCCTTTCTCTATATTTACGCAGGGCATAGATTGCACAATAGTTAGTATACTTAACAGGGCCTTTGTATTGCCATATTAGTAATACGGCCGCATCTGAAGACATAACGATTCCACGTCATTATGTGCTCAATAGCGGATAATGTACTTAATCGTCGTATTACAAACATATTATATTGCAGCCTTAGTACATTTATCTGTATAATATCTCTACTTATGTTGTACTAGCTGATTCGCCAGCGGCTTCGCTCGCTTGGAGGATACCTAGAGCAATATTTTGTGGTTATTTTGAATTCAGTGCGGAGCGAAGGGTTTTACTAATGTATGTACCTATACTTAGAATCCTAGGTGGAGCGAGATTCAATATACGCCGCCTGAACACAAGATATCTTTGTCTAGAGCACACTATTTTATTTTCCATCACTGTCTACGAGAAAATGCAAGAGCTACGTCTTGAAACTCGTATGTAGGCACTCGTATGTAGGTACTCGTATGTCGGTACTCGTATGTCGGTACTCGTATGTCGGTACTCGTATTTGTGTTTACAGTATAAATAAAACTTCAGGTGTGCATAAAAATTAAATGCATTATGATTATATTGGATACATTTTGAAAATTCTGAAATGGTATGTTAAAAAAAAATGTCTTTATGAAAGACGGCTGCAGAGCTCTGCAAACGGAGCATAACCTTCGAGAATTAATGGACCAATCAGAACGGAGATGGCATGTCTTATTAGATTTCAATGAACCAATCAGAAGGCAGAATGATAAACAGGCACGGGATCAAAATCCAATTTTTCTCCCGCTATACTTTAATTTAAAGTGTGATGAAATTAAATTTAATTCACTCCTGCTGGACTGAAAATTTCTAAAATAATTCCTTAATAGATGCACATAAAAGGCACCAATATGCAGAATTTCAAGTTTATATCTCCAGCGGCTTCTGCTCTGCATTGAGGAATTAATCGGGACGAGTAATTATAAATGTATAGATTACAAAACGGTTATAAATAACTTACAATAGAATAATAAGATAGAATGGTAAAAATGGCAGAAAATGTTCTATAACACTAACTGGATGGCTCTCGGATTCGCTCGTTTGACCTACATGGTGCAGGGTCACCTATGAAGACTTTTTTCACCTTGCTAAGTGAGAACCAAACTACGGCACCGAGTGCTTCGTATACTCATACCCATACCACGTAAACGTTAAATAGTCCGACAACGCAAATAAAATATATATATATATATATATAATATAATATATATAAATAAAATATCCACTCTTTTATTGGGCTTCGGCGCAGTCGCGTAAAAATATAGAGATTATTGTTATAAAAAATGTTTTGTTTCTCTTCGAAAAATAATAATAACCTTATATAAATAAGTAGATAAACACAAAAACACACACAACACACGTTTTACTTTAAGTAAAATGTGTGTTGTGTGTGTTTTTGTGTTTAATGTGAATTGTGTGTAGGTATACGTTTTGAGTCGTGAGGCATCACTGCATAACGCCAGGCTAACGACTGGGTTCACAGCGATGCCTCCTCTTAAAATAATTAGCAGCTCCGAAGGGGACTAAAAGAAAACTTAGTGTTCAGGCATTCAAAATCCGAGTTAAGTTAAGTTTACTGGTTCTCCAAAAACATAATTTTGAGGCGGCCTTTAAAATTACAAAGGTTATCAAGTAACGTAGAACCTGAATAACTTTCTTGTTCGAGAAAGATGTAGGACTACCTACCGTAGACTCCTGCCTCATGCATAATTATACACTTACACAATCCCACACATTTACAAGCACACCATACATTTTTGTTTTTTGTTCTTTACAGAATTCTCTGACACGGGAAACTATCCATACATCCACTCGAACGCCACTTTTGATTGAACGTAATCTTATATTATAATCATATAACGTTCAATTTCTACTGTTTTTAAAAGTGTTTATTTAATTTTTGTTTCTCGCCTTTTTCACCTCATTTTTAATGTACCTCGGCATGAACCATAGTCCGAGAACAGGGATGGACTGAAAACCAGCGTTACGCTTACATTACGAATGTAAACGCAACACAAGCTGAGTCTACCCCTTTTGCCCTAAATATGGTACTGTTGTCTTATTAAGTAAGGCTTATTAAGTAAGATCCTTACCCTGGCTTAATGTTAAGTAGTTAATTGTTTTGTTTGTATCTAAACATGTTATTTTAGTGACAATAAACTGATTTATTACTGTTATTATTATTATTAAAAGTCTCAGATTTCCCGCTAAAGGAGATATCTAAAGGGGATTTTGACACTAACTTGCAAATTGAGAATTTTCGGATTTTCTTTATTATGTGCTGTGAGACCTTCTTGTCTTTCATGGTCCCCGTGAGCACAACACATCATTAACATTTACTAACAAGTGTCATAAATGCCCAGACTTTTTAAGAGTCCCTAGTGAACAGTACTCCACATAATTTTTGATATTAAACACGCCAACGCGTTCTCGAGAAAATAATACATATAAGAATAATAAGTACCTAATAATAAAACTTTGGCTATTGATGTGGTGATGGGTCGTCCACCGAAAAGGTAGACTGACGACCTGATAAAGGTAGCAGGACGACGTTGGACGATACAGGCTGTTTCCAACCGGTCCTTTTGGAAATTTGTGAGGGTTATGTTGCTATGTTCAGCAGAGGACGTCCTACGGCTGAGATGATGACGATTTGATAGGATTAGTGATGATTTTGACAAATGAGGCATTGGATTATTTATTAGCCACGCGAGTGACATAGTAGGTACATGGCTATATGAGGACATAGATCTCTAAGTAAATCCATTAGGGAAACTGTAAACCACCATATTTGTATGGACCCCACTGCATATAAGTATATAATTTTAAGCGATGACCTAATAATTGCAAGATTTCCTCTCATCGTATTGCCCACGGCTCGGTGATAAATAGCAATTGCAACATGAAACATTAACAGCTCTAGAATATTAAAATGGTTCGCACATTTCTAAATCAAAACCATGGGACAAAACATGTTTCACATGTACCGTATACCAAAATCCAAATTATATATTGCGTATTAAATATACACACGGGCAAATAAATGTAATCTGCGGTCGATGTAACTTTGTAGGAAATTATAGTATTCATATATATTCGTGTGTAAAGTCAACTGAACAAAACTGTTTTCTTCTTACCACCATGTCACAATAAGAAACCTTTACGTTTCTGTGAGTCTTTAATCAGTAACAAAATATCACACTGTGACATCGTCCTTAAGTGTGTTGTGTTATAGACGTTAATATGTGGTTAGTTTGTATGTTGTAAGGAAAACGTGTCTTCTGTCTTGTAAATTGACTGTTGCAAAAAGCCATCATCGATAACGTAAATCAACGTAGTCGTTTACAAGTAACGTCTATTATATTTTATCAATTGGTATTTGAGTCGGGGGACAACAAGATGGATGGAGTGGGCACGGTTGAACCCCGTAACCCGCCATAACCGACACCGACACCTGATGCTATTATAATACGCCAATACCAAAAGTTCCATATGTGGAACGTACGTCGTGTACATACGTTCCAAATATGGAACTTTTGGTAATTAATTCGTAACGTGATTGTTATGTGATGTAAAAATAATTGAAACCATATTTTGTATCGTTTTTGGATGTTGGCATTAAGACGAAACGAGTTCCAAATTTCATGATTCGACTTCGCGAAAACTTAGTTTTTTGACGCTTAAACCTAATACCCAAAGTTTGAAAAAAAACGTAGTGTAAATTGAATATATGTCCTTATGAAGTATGGGAGCCAATACACGACTGAGCAAACTTGGCTCGATAGAAAAAAATCGGCAACATTCCCTAAATTTTGCAATTTTTCTTACGTGCTTCGTGGGAAAAAGCATTTTTATTCAATTATGGCCATATATATTTTAATTAATGTATCATATTCAATTTCTTAATGAAATTTACTAGTGAACTATGGACTCCTTTATCATTAAAATTTTATCATTTGATTGTACGAAATAAATACAAAAAGTATTAGAACGTATTCAATTGAATTTGCGCTTACATCGTCCAATCTGGTAAGCAATTCTCAACCTTATGTAAAGCATTGAAAATTGTTTTAATTAGGATTGGACCGCGCCTTAAGCTAGGCTAGGATTATACCGACTTCTGGTAGCTAGGACATTCTTGATTAACAAATTAATATATTCGCATGCTTAGAGGAATTTATTAATTATTTATTTTAAACAGGGGTACCTATTTGTACACGTATTTTTTCTTTATTTGATGGATGATCATTTCCATATTTTACAAGCGACTTCCACTTCATATTTTTTTAAACCTGACATGACTTGTAAACACGCAGTATAAGTAAATTTCAGCAGTACCTGGTTTTAGTATTATAGTAGTATAAAGCGTGTAAAAAAAAGGTATAGTCAAACTGAAAGGTGTACTTAGTTAAATCAACTAATTACTAATTACTTAGTTAACATAGTCAGGATTCACATGGCAAAGTTTCAAAGTTTAAATCGCTTATATTTTTTCATTAATAGTTCAAACATTATTATTATCCGTATTTTTTAGGACAGCATGTCTAACAAGACATGCCCAATCTTGGAATTTTGTTGGTGTCAATGCGCTCCGTAATCCCTACAGCATCTATTGATTCACTTTTAGCCCCTACCCTGCATGCGCCGTCTCTTCACACCGCACCTCAGCCTTATAGGCCTCTTGTTTACCTAATCTACGTTCTGGAAATCATTGCCATCTTTGGTATAGTTTTCAGTGATGAACCTGCTTGAGTATTATAAAAATTTTGGTTGCTTATTACTCGGAATGTTTACTTCTTCTTAAGATGCAAGAGTTAGGTCTCAATTGTAGGCAAGCTTCCGCGTGTGTGGTTTTAGTATTACTACACATTTTAGTCACACGCTGTATAGTAACGGTTAATACGGAGTTAGCGAATTGGTTATCAATTTTGAGAGTAGGTGATCAGGTGGGGCTGATCTAGTAAGAGAGAGCCCGGTCACCACGTCATGGATTGTAGTGCTTGAATTTATATTTTATTCAACCAATTTCACGGAATTCCCCCGGTCCTTTACAAAGGCATAAGTGGGGCTTTAGCCAACACTTAGAGGCTCGTTTGGTATAAAACATACACAAGAGTATAAAACAGTATTTGGGATGACGGTGACATGGATTATCTATTACAAAAATGGGCAAAATGACGAGGCTATTGTTATGAACTTATAAATGATAAGGGAGATATAAGACTATGGACGAGACTGCTGCACCTGCCGATTTCAGTCTCATATTATATTTATTTTTTATTGTGTGTATTCTAAATAGTCAAATTATTTTTATAATACTTACGATTTTATTTATATTTTATGATTATTATTCTTAAAATTCTCTTTTTAAATCAAAATTTATTTTACTGTAAATATAATCATTAGTGTGGTATTAGGTATATGACATAATATATTTCAATGTTTAGTTATTACAACAGCCGTGCGATTCTGTAAGAACATCGTTGCATCTTTGACAACATCCGTGAAACAAATGAAGAGATGACAAAAAACGTTGGAAAAACAACCTTGTGTACAAGGGCGATATCTCATAAAGTATTTGACATCGGTGAGCTCGTCGACGAGCGCATCGACGAATCATTAGAGAATAGCACAGCTGACAATAACCCGTAGGCTCGCCAATCGCCATATTTGGCCAATAATATAATAGATTTCACAGAAATCATATTCAGACTCTAGGAATTGCGATTTTTGTGGTTAATGTAATTGGTGTAAACCGTATTAATTATGTAAATAGTTAAATTAAATAATTAAATCGATTTATATCATAATCGTTATGCAAATACACTGTGAAACTTATAATCTTTGCGAGTCTCTCCTCCAATCCAACCTTTACTTTTTATAAATGTCACGTCTCTTGTCCAAATATGTCGTATTAACAAATGTACCTTACAACAGAACGGGCCAGGATCACAATGGCAACTATGTCACTTCAATATTGTAAGATATGGGACGCATTGTGAGGCTCTAATGCGGCAACATCTATAGTTTTGTATTGAGAGACTAAAGATGACCGATTGGTGCTATGAATCATATTCGTCTGGATTGTAGCAAGACTTATGTCCTTCGGCGCAATTATGGTTAAACCTGGTGGGATAACACTTGAGAGAGCTCATCCGGAGAGATTATAACTAGAGAAATATATAGAATCCAGCAACAGGAATGTAAGGGGCTACTATCTATGAAAGACGAATTTAAAGTTACATCAAAATTAACCTCATTTATGTAAGAAACGGATTTCCTAATTAATGTAATATTAAATAAAAAAGAAATGCCTCCAACTATGATAGAACATATTAATAAATATAGCTACGTAAGTACTATGCCACTATACAGATATACGAGTATATATATATATATATATCTAAATATATATATAGTCGTTTTCTGCTACTTGTTTGATCCTGCAAAATTTTATGAGCACCTTGTTGAACCCCCTAACTGACCAAATTTACTGGCTCCTGTAGTTTTTTCTCGCTTGGTTTTTCTTTAATTAGAACTTTCTCCTGACCATAGTAGGTAATTAACACAACAAAAAAAGAATTAGCGAGATTGTGCCATCCGTTCTCAAGTTACAGCGTGAGCAGGAGAAATAGGGGTACATTTTTATATTATATAGATTGGCGACTGCCCGCGACTTCATTAGCGTAGTAGGCTCGGCCTACGGCCTCGCTAGAACCTCTCATCTTTTCTTGTTTTTTTTAAAATGTAAGAACCTTCAACGAAGTATTAGAAAACATTAAAGAAAAATGAAATTGGTAAAGCCGTTTTCAAGTTATAGCGTGACCAGGAAAAATAGGGGTTAGATAGATAGATAATACTTTATTTTTCACAAAAACATAAAAATATGAAAACTTAAATGTAATAATTACAAAAATTGTGTCACAACGGGCGGCTTTATTGCTTAAAGCAATCTCTTCCAGGCAACCTTAGGATGGAATGTATATTTAAAATTCATCGACATGGGCGCGTTTTTAAAACATTTCATTTTATATAGTAGATTACACGTATAAAACACACACTATACTGCAAATGAAGATAGAAGCTCAAATCTATTGTATTATTAATCTCGTAATTAATAGATCGTATGATTCACGTCCAGGCTCTAGACTTGATTCCTTTCTAAAATCCTATCTCGGTGATTACTTCAATGCCAACTATTGTGTCCCCAATAGTGTTGTTTAGGTTTGGAAGGCACTAAAGCAAGTTCAATTGGATGCATTTTCAACGTCTCAAACGGACGGATAAGTGCAGTGCGGAACTTTTTACCTAATAACGGCGTAGCAAAAGGGATTTTGTTTTTGAACGGTATGTATGTTCTTCTGTTCTCACATCACGTTTAAACTACTTATCATAATTTGACAAATGATATGTTGGAAGCGCCTTATTTGGCCGTTGGTTACAGGCTATGTGATGTCACATTTAAGAGGGCACATTTAGAAACAAAAATAAACTTACCACCCTATCGTGTGTGGTATCATTAAAAAGTTTTTTAAAATGAAGGAAGGGTTTGATACATTAGGAAGAGCTATTTGGGAGATATCCTGTCAAAGTCTTGAAATCTATCTTGTTACTTATATGCATTATCTAGATACATGTAAAACAACAAACGCTAAACAAAAAAAAATTTTATGTAGCTCTGCAAAAACCCCAAAATCATTTAAATGAAAAATACATTTAAAAACTAAACCCGACTACTGAGTAATCACGCTAAAAAGTATGAAACACGAAAATTTTCTCATCTAAAATGTTTATGTACAAATTATTCGATGTATATCGTGTATTAAATAAACAATTTACATGTTATAAATATTATAATGTATTTCATATATTATTATTATATTCATAGTGGTGTTCTGAGGATAACTGCCGATACGACGACTGATATATGAAAATGTAATGTATGGAAAGAAAAACATTAGCAGTTTTGATAAAAGGAGTGATGCTCATTCCATCAACACGCGAAATAAGCACAAGCTATCCGTACATGTAACGCGTCTCCACAGAATAAGTCATTCTTTTATGGGACAATGTATATGATTCTACAGGGTGTTTGGTAGAGGGACCGACAGACCAAATGAGCGTGTTCGGGGGCCCACTTGGAGAATACAAGTTGGCCAAAAAAAATCCCCGACACCCCAATTTTTTTTAACTAAATCAGTTAGCTCTGTTTTGTATCCAATTTTGCTTTGCGTGGCCTGAAGGTGTATTAGAGATCAAATTCAACTAAAAACATCCGGTCTAAAACAGATTTTACAAATGTTATGGTGGTAAATAGATACAATTTCGGAGAAAAAGGAAAAATCACAAAAAAAGTTAAACATATTGGGGGGTCGGGGATTTTTTTTATGCCAACTTGTATTCTCCAAGTGGTCCCCCGAACACGCCCATTTGGTTTGTCGGTCCCTCTACCAAACACCCTATATAATAAAGTTCCTAATGTTATCCGAGATTTGCCTATTAATAAGTTTAAAATTACTATTAAAACTAAACTCTGTCAAAAAGGTTATTACAAAATTTCTGAATACTTGGAGGATAAAACAGCTTGGGACTGATCACTCCAGGATCTATCTAGTCGTGTACTAAGATGTCAAAGTGTAGCGTGTCTTGCCCTACTGATACCATTATTATGTTCTCTTTTGTAAGGCAACACACTGGAGCTTATATTTGTAGTACCTAAGTAAAAACATGTACATATATAAAAAGAATGGCACCGAGTTTCTTGCCGCTTCTTCGTGGTAGGCTCTATATATTTTGGAACGCGGCGGTAGTCTTTAAAGTAAATTATAATGAAAAATTGTCGTTCATATGTGCGTCTTTGATGCCTAAATTGAATAAATGATTTTGACTTTGACTTTGATACCCATACAATTTAGAAATAAAGACAAGTATTTAGGAGGAGCCGTTTAAATTTCTTAAAAGCCGACTTAGGTATAAGATGACATATGAAGGTGGCAATTGGACGGTATTGTAGTTTGATAAAACATTCTTATATAATCAGCGAGCCATACCATATACCTATACATGTTAACAAATTAAAAGCGTTACAGACAATTCAAGAATTTAATTTAGAAACGGAATTTTAACTTTTTTTATTAGTTATTGTTACATATTTTATTTATTAACGGGATAGCTCACTATTATATTTGTAGTACCTAAGTAGAAACATTGTAAACATCTGTATAAAAAGAATGGCCCCGAGTTTCTTGCCGCTTCTTCTCGGTAGGCTCTATATATTTTGGAACGTGGCGGTAGAGTCTTTAAAGTACATTATAATGAAAAATTGACGTTCATAAGTGCGTCTTTGATGCCTAAATTGAATAAATGATTATGACGTTGACCTTGACTAATATTATTAAGAAAAAAGATTTGGTTTGGATGAAATCAAAAATTTCTTATCCGATTTTAAAAATTATTTCTTCAGTTGATAGCTATATTATTCCTGAGTGATAAAGGCTGTATTTGATTCATCATCATCGTCCACCACCACGCGGGTGAAATCGCGGAGTGTAGCTAGTCAATAATATAGCAACAATGAAAACTAAACTAGATAAACTGTAAAGGCGTTATAAATCTCATTCGTTTTTAATAACCCAGTACTTAGCCATTAAGTCGTGGTCATTGAATCCGGGGCGGCACAAAGGGGGATATTTTTCAAAAAGATAATGTCCGGAACCTAGACAGCTAAGCAAAAGGGCTGTCTTATTAGAGTTCTACTCTTTACCCATGGGACCACCATAGGAGATACTCTTGTTACTCGCGGCCGGTTTAACAAATTGCTGTTAAACATTTATCCGAAAGATAGAGCAAGCGGCAAGGTTTGTCTCCAAAAAAATCAATACGTTAATACAGAAATAAAGTATGTAAAAACGTATTTTGATTATTATAATAGTTTAGTTTATTTTTTGTACATTCTAGAAACAATAAATATATATGTCGTCTGCATAGTACATTGTTATTTTATTATAGAATATAAAGTTTTTCTTTCACAAGACTATTTATTTTTCTATTTGCATGTGTTTTATGTTAGTGTATTTTAAAAATCTTACAATAACTAAACATAATTTAATGCGGTCTTCTTCATTAAATAATTATTATTTATTAAATAATTCCCTACAAAGAAAAACGGATACTGATACATTTTATCAACTGAATTTTTATTTATACGTGTGACCTTAGAGGTTAGATACTGTAATGATTACTGGAACCGGAAATATTATTTGTAGAGTGTGTGTAAAAAGAGGGCCGTCGTGGCGTTACAGTAACTAACGGTACTATTAGGCAGATAGCGGTCACACGTTCTCGCGGTCAGTTTTGCATTGGTTGTGATTTAATACACTACATAGATATAACCAAACAGGAGGCGTCGGTCAACTGTGGGTAGACTGTGGGTATATCTATGTAACGTAATACAACGTAACGAACGCAAAACTGACCGCGTGAACGCGTTGATCGCTCTCTGTCTGATATAACCTTAACATTGTTTATCTGGCAGCCCAATCCAGCTATTATCTGTCCCGTAACGCAACTATCAAATGTGAACACTCAAAATCACTAGCATAATGGATATTGGCAGAATTGCGACAACTAGTTGCAGAAGCCGTAATATAAGAACTGAGCTGAACTAAAAACTATAAGACAGTAAGTAGCAGCAGTTTTATTCAGCTTTTTTTATTAACTATCATTAAAACATTGAATTAGCACACGATCTCAATTACTAGGACGCTTATCATTTTGCAGTCTACATGAATTTCAATTGTTTTATGTTAAGTTTTATAGATGTGCTTGTGCTTTGTTTGTTTGTTTTAAATGTTTCCTTTTTCAACAGTTGGAACGGTTAACTGTGAAATGGTGAAACAGACCCAACTACTTAGACATGTCGTGTTTTGCTGTAACACATTTGTTACTGTTTAGATTGCGGATACTTAGGGCACTGTGGGATTGTTTTGAGTGATTTTCGTTTTATTTTGGTATTTGATCTTTAGCCATTTTACCGTGTAGATTATAAGAGCACACGCCTGTAAGAAAAGGTAGATTTGA
This sequence comes from Selenia dentaria, assembly GCA_917880725.1. Classification (NCBI taxonomy): domain Eukaryota; kingdom Metazoa; phylum Arthropoda; class Insecta; order Lepidoptera; family Geometridae; genus Selenia; species Selenia dentaria. Next base: position 26,837,386 of record OU862894.1, read on the forward strand.
TTAAAGTTGTGAGCAGAATAAGATTAAATTTATTATTCCTAACACAAAAAGCCAGTAACATTTGTGATACTTACAATATTTTCTTGGTTTTTTACTTCACGAAAGAATACTTCAACATAAAATCTTATGCTATAGTCGAGCAATGAACGTTACTTACTAAAGTAAATTCATGAAATAACCCTATCAAAATTGGATGTTATTTTTACACTTGTATTACGAGTAGGTTGTTTGTAATGGGATTTTAATTTTTACAGCATAATATATCCTTCACAGTTTAGACTTGCGAATATATTTTTTATACAACTTCACTTTTGTAATAAGAACGAAAAGTAAGTGTAGTGTAAGTGTTCTCATTGCATAAGCAAAGGAAATGGTGACTATTACTTGGCTGTGTATGTATGTCTAGCCTTTGATAGTTTTAATTTCCGGCAAATTCTAGTATGTAAAATTATATTTTTTTAGTTTAATTTGTTTAATTACTTTTCCTTAAGTAATTACTTTGCTTGTTTATAAATACGGCTGCAGGAGGCAGGCATCTACAGGTGTCTTCTATAAAGAGGTTTATTCAAGAGTTTTCAACAAAGAGGTTTATGCGAGAGCTTTCAACAAAGAGGTTTATGTGAGAGCTTTCAACAATGAGGTTTATGCGAGAGCTTTCAACAATGAGGTTTATGCGACAGCTTTCAACAATGAGGTTTATGCGAGATCTTTCAACAATGAGGTTTATGCGACAGCTTTCAGCAATGAGGTTTATATAAGAGCTTTCAACAAAGAGGTTTATGCGTGAGCTTTTAAGAATGAGGTTTATACAAGAGCTTTTAACTAAGATGTTTATGCGAGAGCTTACAAAAATGAGTTTTATACAAGAGCTTTCAGCAAAGAGGTTTATGCGAGAGCTTTCAACAAAGAGGTTTATGCGAGAGCTTTCAACAAAGAGGTATACAAGGGCTTTCAACAAAGAGGTTTATGCAAGAGCTTTCAACAAAGGTTTATGCAAGAGCTTTCAACAAAGGTTTATGCAAGAGCTTTCAACAAAGGTTTATGCAAGAGCTTTCAACAAAGATGTTTATGCCAGAGCTTACAAGAATGAGTTTTTTACAAGAGCTTTCAACAAAGAGGTATACAAGGGATTTCAACAGAGGTTTATACAAGAGCTTTCAACAAAAAGGTTTATGCAAGAGCTTTCAACAAAGAGGTTTATACAAAGCTTTCAACAAAGAGGTTCATACAAAGCTTTCAACAAAGAGGTTCATACCACCGCAGTCCCAGATATTCAGCTTCAAAGCAGAAGATAGCACTACTTATCAGGCACTCGACTTGCCTGTTTCTATAGTACAAAATAGAAACATTATTCTTATACAACTTCAAATTAATAAATTAACATTTTTCTTATACAACTTCAAATTTTAAAAAAATCAAATATTCTATAACAGCTTCAGAACTGTAATAAGTTTTTGCTTCACATAAAATAAAGATTACCTTCTTATGTAGATTTTTATTTAAGAATATAACTGAACATATTTATCGTTATCATATATTTTTTAATAACACTGATTATTGCAATTAAGTATTTCGAAACGGTTCTGCCTGTTAGACGAAGGCCGTAAAGGTCACTCCCATTAACTTCTAGGTGCACATTCCTCTAATCAGCATAAACCTTATCTACCACACGATAAATTACACCTCACACCTGTACCGGGTATGGTCTCGTACCGTCCGCAATAAACCATCGACCAATTACCACCATCTCGGAAACGCATCAAAACTTATCTGAGATCTTAACGAAGCATTTAATTTGATTAGCGTTAACACTGACGATAGATTGATTAATGAACCCAGTATCAAAGGGTGTGAGCACACGACACGGGCTCTTGTCGACGATTTATTTGTGCTTCCAAGCCGATTCCGTATGCGATTGGTAAATGAACCTGTAAATGAATATGGTTATTCCATCAAAGGTCGTTGATCATCATGTGGCCAGACACAATAAGAAATTTCATTGTTATAATATAACGACTCTTGAAGGGATATGCATAATGATTTCGACGTATAGTCTATGATTTTTAATGTTCATAAAAATATTATATAAGAAATATTCGACCAATAATGGAAGCGACTTCAACACTAAAAAGTGTGAAATAACTTGTTGAAATAGAAGCCATGATAGTTCAAAAGTACCTATTATCACAATATTGTGCGCATGGTACCGATTTCGAAATCGGTTTAATTTTTAGTGACCCTTGTTACTTACGGACCGATTGTCATTCACCGTCAATAAGGATATCATCAAGATAGGCGAAACACTTTTCAGTTATTGGCGTGTAACTCAAAAACAGCTTAACCGAATTTGATGAAATTTAAATGGGATCACCTCGGAATGTACGTACTCTTTCAAATAAAAGAGTTTTGAGAATTGGTCCTCAAATGGGAATAAATTTCTAGTTGCTATATGCCAGAAACTAGAAATTTATTTATGATATAAAATAAATTGTTAAAGGTTACGATAGATTTTTTTATCACAGAATACTGAGTTTGAGTTTCAAATTTATTTTACTGGTGTATAATACAAATAAAGGTCCTTACTACCCATAGGTGCATTGCATAAAGTAGAACGCAAGAAGTAAAATACCGAAAATGATACCAGTATAGCAAATGTGAGGAAGTTATTAGGCTACATTGCAAGACTTGACATAATAATAATGTTGTACGTACATAGACGTATTTGAAGTGTCTTTTAGTCTATCCGCTTTGAAACGTTATAGAAATAGTACGATGTTTTATTCATTTTTGTTCACGTTCACCGTATTTAGCCGTGGGTCCCGCAAGAGAGAAATATAGTATGTATCAAAATTATGTTCGTACGGAAGTCCGCATTTGCATGCGACAATTGATCTGACTTAGCATAAACTTGTGACGATGATTCCAAAGTGAAGCTCAGACTTAAGAGCATATTATAGCAAATAGCTGTCGTGTACACATACCCTAATCTTTAAAGGTTTAGGTTAAACCCTGACCTTACTTTGACTTATAGGTTGTATATTCAACGACATCGTAGCACCTTGTCGCATAGCAGAATTCAGTAAATTCTATAACTATTAACGGTATCCAAAGAGAATGTTTATTGTGGAAAAGCATCAAACATTTATGGTAATTTCGACGTAAAGCACTTGTTATGTATCTTGTTAAACCGTGTTCCCAATAAAAGTGCTTTGCGTAACGTCATCGGCTTTACATACGCTTGGTTATTTATTAGGTTTATCTGTTTTAATGTTTATTCTAGTTTTATGGCGCGTTTACTGTATCAGTTGAACATGTTAACAGTTCAATAAATAACAAGAATACAAAACTTGGTAGCTGTTAATACTGGCTTAGTAAATAATATTAGTATTGCCAAATTTTATTTTTATATCTTTTGGCAAATCTTTGGGTGACGCGAACTCTTTCCGCCTTATAATAAAACGTGAACTAAAATCCCGAATTAAATCATGGTTTAAGAAAATTATAAATCGAAAATTTGCCTAAGCTATGGCTTAAACTGGAGACTATCTTTAGTCCGTTTTATAATTAGTCGGTTTGGGTTCACTAATATTAATAAGTTTTTAACTTAAATTCTCGCAAATTTATAACCAAAATGTATCTTGGTAATTTATGCGTAATATCTTTAGGTGATTAATCGTACTAACTTATCAATGAGGTTAAGCGAACCTTGCTGATATTTGGATGCGTTTCCACCGGAGGCATTTTGAATTAAAGTATTTCCGAACCGATACGGCATAGGAAACTTCAAGAAGAGAGCGTATTTCTTCCTCAAAGGCCGGCGACGCATCCTAGAGACCTCTGGTAATGCGGATGTCCGTGGGCGACGATATCACGAACCATCAGGTTTGCCGTCTACTCGTTTGCCAACCTATATCTTACGCTGACGATACAGTCCTTCTGGTCCATGGTCACAGCTGGTCAGATGTCGACTCTCTGAGAATGCTCTACGTCATGTTATGATCTGGTTATGTTCGAACCTCTTAACTCCTAATTTTTCCAAAACGAAATTCATTGCTTTTGCTGTCAGCACATTTGGTCTACCACCTCCTTCGTTTGTTCCTCGTGCTCATCTGTGTGGAAATGGCGTTGGTTCTATCGACTGCAACTGCATGTTATTAGAACGGTGCTATCACATTAAATATCTAGGCGTCATGATAGACAGTGCAATGCTGGCTGGCTGGAATCAGCATATTACATCTATGGTGTCTAGGGTCAGAAAATTAACTTGTTTTTAAAAACATTAGACAAATGGTTGATTCTCAATACCTTAAGACTGTATACTACGGCTTAGCCCAATCCATCGTGACATACTGCATAACTGCGTGGGGTGGTTCTGTAAAATCAAATATGATATATTTGGAAAGGGCACAAAGAACAACATTAAAAGTCCTCTCCAATAAACCACGCCGATTCTCCACTAGTGAGCTATACTCATTATGCAAAGTCCTAACTGTAATTATTTTTATTATCTCATAAAAAAATTTACTACTTATAGATGACGTGCGTATCAAGAACATTCGTTGTAAAGAGGCAGTCCCGGATGTTGCCTATAATTATGACATTAGACCACAGGCGATGTCAGATGCGTCAATGTGGTCTAAGACTCCACTACTATCCTATCCGCACAGGGCTTGTCTAGACCCATACTTTTCTCTCTGAAAGAAAGGCCCTAATGACAACAGACGAACGTGATGGACGAGTCGATGCTATCCCTACGGCGACGGTCAGCTTCAGTTTTTAGACTGATGAAAATTATTTTTAAGGTGCTATCATGATGAATCTCCAATCTTATTTGACCAAGCGAGTGCGAAGCTTTTCTATAATAGTTTGGGCAAAATTGCTTTCGTTTGTCCGGACGTTCTCCTCTACAGGTCGCATTTCTCAACCAATTCATGTGAATTTTGTGAGCAGGATTGATAATTATTAAAAAAAATTTCTCGATTAAGGTTAAGGATTTTTTTCCAAATTAACTTTTTTTTCTTGGATTTTTGTATCCTAGCGGCGGCAATTTACGGTACGGCGGCCCGTGGCACTGATATTGACAATTTATTTATTTTTAGATTTTGTTGTTTTAGTATGCATTTTTAATTTTGTTTTAAGGTGCTTGGTGCATACTCGCGAGGTCTACAGCTTACACAGCCTCTAGTATACTTCTGGAAACTTTTATGGTATGGATACCTTTGAGCTGTACCAACCACCTGGTGTCCAGACGAAATGTCAACATATTATTGTCAATGATTCATCAAGCAAAGCAGCGGGCAGCTGATTTCCATTCATTAATATGCGGTTAGGAGCTACTACAAGGATACAAATCTTATCAAATTCTGATAAATTTATACGCTGACATGTTTCATTTGCTTGCTGTGCCGATAAACATCAGGGAACCAGATTCTGTGTGACACGGACCAGTCTAATCGTCTGTCTGTACTGCCTAGCTGTCTTGTAATTCGTTATGACTTTAAGGCTGAACCTTACCGAAGCTGTAGTTGTACATTAACGACATGGAATGATCCAGCTAAAACAAGTACAGATGAAAGGATGAGAGGTTGTTTTTTTTAACATTTTTTGGGACAAGACAGACAGTAATAATATCCTTGTTCCATAAAAAATCTATGATTTTGATGGTAAGTGACAAGCCTGTTTGTGACAGTTATACCAACCAGCAGGGCTATTGGATAACTTTGACATTCGAAGTGACTAACTAGGTTCAGTTGTCCACCGAACTTTGATGTCTACCCAGAATATCATAGCGTAGGTTTTGCATATCACAACGCCTAACAGTGACTATCAAATTGTCTTTTAACAGCTAATCGATGTCCATTTTGCAACGTGATTATCGCTACAAACTGTCAAATAAGATACGCAATAGCCCTACAGAGCTTTTTATAATTTAATCTCTAATCTCATTTTTCCCCAACCATACGAGCCGGCGCCGATGGTCGTATTATTAAATTTTGTCGTCTCCACTGAGTGAACCACTCTTTTCCCTGTTTTACTTCTAGTCCATATTATAACATAATGGATATCTATCTACACAAGAATTATAAGGAGATGTTGATTGTTTGTGAGTTTGCATGTAAGAGATTATTATTCAGAATTACTAATTTAATTCCGAAAATGTGTGCGTTAATATGATTTACGAGTATCTAAATCAAAAGCTAGCTTTATCCCAATAAACGCATTTGAAACTGCGGGCAATAGTTAAAAGCTAATTCATAAAATATAAGTTTTTACTATTACTTTAAGCGGAAACGCCTAAAATAACTGCATCAGAAACCAGTCTAACTAATACAAATAATTTGCCTATTCAAATAACTTCTGTACTTCAATCAAATTCCATATGGCTTGATTAAGATCTCGTATCCTTGTTACTTTTCTACTGCCAGACGCGTACATGAAATACTTGTATGACATAACTTGTCCCCTCAGGCGTTGCTCACACAATGCATTTACAACCACATTATATTTACGCCCTAGAAAAAAATCAACAAGACTTATGCAAAGGTGTTAGAGATTAATTTGGTAGAGAAGGCACTTTTACAAGTGATTAATGAGACCGGCACGTGCTACCCAAAGGCAAACTTACAAATGCCGTTACGTAAATACGTTTAGCTAACACAAACAGTGTAGATACCATTTGTGAGATAGCAGATGTAAGTTTGTAAGCAGTTGCGCCACTAAATCAAATTGCACTCAATTAAGATAAAGCGCCTGGAACGACAGCTATGGACAATAGTGCGTATGACTAATACAACGTTTTGTTTGGCTAACCGAATTACAACGGGGCACGGGGCCGGTCGAGTGAATTGAATTCCAATCAATATATCAGTATATTAGTTACATAAATCAATATAAAGTCCGAGCTTGAATATGTATGCAATCCGGACTGAATTTAATCGAGCGATCCAGATTGTATCTCCTAAAATGGTTTAGTTCTATGCAACTTGGAAACCCTTTCATTGACGACTTTAACATTATATTTACGGCTCTAGACCTAGGAAGTTATATAACGCTTTTGTTTATATTATACGGTATTAAATCCTGAAATATTTTTAAACTATTAAATTTTTTTACGTAGGTATACTATTGTATATCTATTAATTTCTCATACGAAGTAGAGCGTCAATACTTCTTCTATACACTGTTTTTGTGAAGGCGCGGTCCAACTCCAATTTTAAAATAATTTACGATGCTTTACGTAAGGTTGAAAATCGCTTGTTAGATTGGTCGATGCAATGCGAAAATGGATTAATTTTGTACGTTTTCCTTATATTTTTCGATATATACTAACACAATTAAAAAAGCTGCTGGTTACTATTTTAGTACTATACATTGGCTATGTATTACCTAAAAAAATATAGTGTTATCGCTGAAAATTCTGAGAGTTTGGACGTGAAAGTTTATTTTTGTAGACCCATATAGGATTTATTTCTGTAGAAAGCGAGTTATATTTATGAGTTCTATTCGTTTATTACTCTTTTCATATTCCTTTTCTAAACCAAGTTTTTTTTTCATGGGATATTATCGATCTGTTTCGTTCCACTAGAGGTTTAAAGATTCTGCTTTTTACTGTTTATCAGGATACCAGCGTGCCTTAACCTTGTTTGGTGTATTATCTTATTTTCTGATTTATATGCTCGACATAAACATTAACCGATAATTTAGTTATATCTTATGTGTTTTTATGTAGTATAAATTCTTGAATAACAGTTAAATTCTGTAATACATTATCAATAGTAGCTTTATTTACGACGTTACATAAATTTACCACTTCTGCACTAACCTTTGCGCTCATAGTTGATTGCATTAATTAGTTTAAATTCCTGAGCTATGTTTGAAGCAGAAATACTAATGCGATGAAATATTGGAATTGATTTATAATATTTAGATTATACAGAGGTTAGTTATTTTCGAGAAAGTACCTATCGAGGAGGTTCTCTTTTTTTAACTTAGATGAGCTTTTCTGCTACACTAGGTCAAAGCGGTTTGTTGTTTATATCCGCACATTAACATTTATTTTGGAAATAATATTAATCATACTATAATTTACATGCGGTGTGTTAATTTATATTACACTAGCGACTTTCCGCGACTTCGTTAGTAATATATATAATATAACGTATAACCTCCCATCTTTTCTTATTTTATTTAATGTAGGAACCTTCTACGAAGCATTAGAAAACAGTTAAAAAAAGATGAATAAAATCGGTAAAATCGTTCTCAAGTTATTTTTTTTTGTTGTAGGCACGACAGTAATGGACATTTTGCCTATCGTTTACCCTTTACTGAAGTTCCAGATATCAATTTCGTCGTATATATTTGACATTGCCAACATACCTCCAGGATATTGAACACGCATGAGTCTGCATGACGTCGGTGCAGTGACGTGTGGCATGCCGCGGGCGCGCCGAGTCAAGGCAAAGGGTCACCGAGAGAAAGGCATCTAAACGTTGTTACACTGTGACCAGTTAATAGTAACAATTAGCTAATGTGCCTGTCAAGGCGACCCGCTAGGAAATAAAGAGCTTTAGTTGCTTACGAGGTGACCGGATGTACCAATCATGTCAAACAACTGCTACCATAGCAACTTTAAAGGAGGAGTTTCTATGTTTGACCGTATGTGTATTTATGTAATATGTCAACATTTTACGTATGTTCACCGATTTCTCCCCCATTTGTGGACCAATTCTAAAAATCCTTACTTTGTAAGAGTATATACTTCCGAGGTAGTCCCAATTAAAATTTCATCGAACTCGGTCAAGCGCTTTTTTAGTTACACTCCAATAACTGGAAAGCGTTGCGACTATCTTGATGATATCTTTATTGACGGTGAACGACAATCCATCCCGTAAGTTCGCAAGGGTCACTCAAAAAGGTGTTTTTTTTAAATCAAAAATGGTATTGGTTTCGGCACTAAAAAGTGTGAAATAACTTGTCGAAGTCGGTACCATGTGCACAATATTGTGATAATAGGTACTTTTGAACTATCATGGTACTGACTTCAACAAGCTATTACATACTTTTTAGTGTTGCAGTCAGTTCCATTTTTTTGGTAAGTTTTTTTCATAGATAATATGAGACAAAATAAGTCTTTGGTTCAGGTGTTGGTATACACCCTGAAGGCCGCAATGTACCAAAAACAGATCACAATAGTATGCGCGAGACATCGGCGTACCTTGAAGATCCGTGTTGACCCCGCAACTGTCATTGACTATCGTAACACTCACCATCTGATGAACATTTTTCGCGTTTCGTCAGTTTAATTAATCAAACTAGTAAAAGTAAAATAACTTAGCTAGATAGTTTAGCCGTGGGGTGCCGGCTTACGGCCGGTCCCAATAATCTATCTATCGCCGGTTTACCTTACTAGAGTTAGATATTTGACACTATTTGTATGGAAGTTATGTCAAATTTCTATCGGTAGTAAGGAAAACCGTGGACAGATAGATTATTGGGATCCTCCATTAGTCTTTGGACTCGTACTTCTGTGCATTGCAGTACATTTTTCTCGTTTTATGCCTGATCCTAAACCTTAAAAAATTCTAGGTGTTTTATGTAGGCACCGCATTGTTAGAAAAACAAAGCAAGCTACATATATGTGTGTATAATAAAATGTGTACATAGTTGTAGGTAGATGCCAAAAAATATATTATTGTAGTACCTATATTTACATTCTCTTGGTCCCATATCCATCGTTAGTCAAAAGCTCGTCAAGAAACAATACATAAATTTACTATCTATTCTATACAGAACACGTTATATACTAAGTAAAAAATAAGTTATATTAAATTAAAAGCAGATACCATGATATTTAACTAACTCACTATAAGAGTACACAATTAAAGCATTTACTAACCTACATCTTGTAGGTATAAACTCTAGCAAAGTGGCTTTACTCGCGAACTTTGGTCATGCAGCTGACATTGTGCATTGATCCACATTCAATACCAGTTTGGGCTGCAATGGCAAACATAATGTACTTATGTAAAACTATATAGCATCTGTTAGCATACCATAGTCTACTAGTACTTTAGCCTGTCTAATAGGGGTTATAGCATGAACTTGCTATTTCGTACTTCAGTACGAACATTGTTTCAACATTGAAACATTGTTTTGTGGAATAAAATGTATTAATTTAATCAAAGTATTTACTCTATTTATGTATACAAATCTGCCATCTAATCGGAAGATTATTCGAAACCTTTGCGATAGAACTCTGCGACCTGGATTCCACAAACTGTGTGAAGGGATCTGTACTGCTCCCTTGGACGAAAGTTTGAGTAACATAAGCTATATAATATTTTCAAAACAGTTGGGGAGCCGTATGAAAACTTCGATAGTGTAAACCCAGGTGTGAAAAAATACCAAAACAACATTCTTATATCGCGTACGATGCGGAAACTATTGACAATAGAGCAAAGAGATGTATTGCAGTTTTATTGAAGAAGTCAATGTCTACAAAAATTTATTCAATGCCATTATGTCTAACTGATACATTTTTTAAACAAAAAATCCGTGTTAAAATAATGCAATATTAACGCCGGTACTACCTGAGTTGGGATCGTCTTGTGGCAGAAAACTATTTCTTTTGTTTATTTGTTGTTAATGTATGTATCTTTTTTTGTTTTTTGCTACATACGAGTATAAAATTTTGTGTAACAAGCCCACATTGGTGTAAATATTTGTCTACTCTAATAATAAAGAGGTAAGATTTGATAGTTTGTTTCTACGGATAAACGCGAAAACGACATAACCAGTATAAAAATGGTTCTCCAGTAGTTAGCTATCTTATACCTGAGTAACATGCGCTATATTTAACTCAGACCACAACACAATACAAATCACAGTGAATGACATCTGAAACCAACTTTTCAGGCTCAAAAAACTGTCTTTATAATGATGATGTCGTTGTCAAAAGACGTTGGGTTTGCTCTTTTATTCGTTCGTTTTGTTTTTTAATGCAAGGGTCGCCATAGCATAATCGCTACTCCCGGCGTAAGGAACGCTTTGTTAGTCTGAGTTAACTCCGTGTTTATTAATAACTTAGTAAGTCCCAAGCTACTCTTTGGCAACTCCGTGTTTATTAATAACTTAGTAAGTCCCAAGCTACTCTTTGGCTAATCTGGTATTAACTACTCCAAGCGCAAGTGTGGACTAAGGTGGGAGTAGACCATTTTTTATTAATAATGCCGGTAGTGTTAAAACTGATTGATTAGTATGAGGTATTGCGTTATCATGAAGCAATGACGCTGAAGACCAATTGACAAGTCGGGACTGTTTTATTGCGAGTTTCGCCATCATTGTTCGAAGTTCTGCACAGTAGACATTGCTGTTATTGCCTGATCGGATCTGATAAAGTTATAGGGAGTTACACTATGAAGTAACCACCAGGCCGTTACCATCACCTTTCTATAGTAAGATTAGCACTGTGGCGTGTGTCCTGAGGTCAACCAATGCGTTGTGCTTGCGATGGTCGTAAAGAATCCACTTTTCATCACACGTCACATTTCGGTCCAAAATCCCTCCATTTCTGTATCGGTTTAACAAGGTAAGGCAAGCTTCAACGCGCGCTCCATCCTCTCTGCTGTTCAGTGAAATTATGAGGTAAAATTTTAATGATACCGATTTAATTCAAATGGGTCAATATTGCGGGTATGCTAACATCAAATCATGCCGCTAACTCCTTGGTATCTCCGGAACGACTTCCACCATCTCCTTCAATTCATCTTTATTTACCTTAGTGACTGGTATTCCTCGTGTTTCAGTCGAAGTTTCCCCTGCGAAAGCGGTAAAACCAAAAACGCACGGTGTGTTGGTTAGCCGTATCCTCTCCAAACACAGTATTGACATTTCGAGCAGTTTCTGTCGACATGACAGATAACATGACATGAGTAAATTACGGTAAATAATCATCATCATCTCAGCCGTAGGACGTCCACTGCTGAACATAGTCCTCCCCCATGATTTTCCAAAAGGATCGGTTGGAAGCGACCTGCATCCAACGTCGTCCTGCTACCTTTATCAGGTCGTCTGTCCACCGTGTCGGTGGACGCCCTACGCTGCGCTTGCTGGTCCGTGGTCTCCACTCCAGAACCTTTCGGCCCCATCGGGCATCTGTTCTGCGTGCTATGTGCCCTGCCCACTGCCACTTCAACTGGCTAATCTTCTGGGCTATATCGGTGACTTTCGTTCTTCTACGGATCTACGGTAAATAATAGTTTAATGTATTACCCGCAGTGCAACTACCGTAATAGTCGTAAAATTTGTCGAGTCGCTAAGATCGATAAAAAATCGTATCGCCCCTAGCAAGTATGGAAGTCATATCGACGACTTATGCGATCGTCAAATTGTCGACAGTATTACGAATTGTTTGCATTCCACATGCGCCCTTCTATAATTTGAAGATAATTAATTTCTACGAGCATTTCGCTCTTCTACGATCAAAAGAAGGCCGAAGTCTATTTTTTATTGAATACTAGCTGCGCCCCGCGGTTACACACGTATGGTGATGGATGATGACGATGTTGATAAAAAATATGCTATGTGTTAATTCAGCGCCCCATTTACCTCCATGCCAATTATTTCATCAAAATTGGGCTAGCAGTTTGAGCGTAAGAGAATAACAAACATCCATAAATACAAACTTTCGTGTTTTTAATATTAGTAGGATCAAACGCAACTAAACAATATTCCCATTCCCGTCGCCTGTTGTTCAAAGCTGACAAAACAATCGTTGAAATTGATTAAATAGAGGATCTCAAACGTAATTTTACAGTTCCATGCTAGGGTTATCGTTATAATCGTAAAAGCTTATCGAGTTTGTCTATCGACTGCTTAATTTTGTTACTTGCAATGATCGACAAAGGATCGATATAGCCAGTTTTTTCGAAGTATGACGAATTCAAAACTCAAATTTATCGGTCGGTAAGTTCGGTACTTGCAACGCTGTTTCAACTAGATAAGCTATTGAGGAATTACATGCATTCACATGTACCTTTTGAGTGGTTGCTCTCAATACTCTCCACTGACAATAGCGAGACGGTTTCGACATATGATATGAATTGATATGATTAGGAGTATTGTTAACATAATACCTACTCACTACGTTGCATAATGTGTGTATATGTATGCGTGATACCTGTGCCAGTAGAGAAATAATCTTGTGGCTCCCAAATCCAAGAAATTATTATCTTCAGCATCATAATTCAGTCAGGTAGTTTAAGCTTTCATTGCGAATGTCGTTTGTACCGGTCATTTATAGGACAGGTCGGTTGGCGCAGTTGGTAAATCCCAACATTTTGAGCGGCTGCCCCCGGTTTCCCCGGACAGGTCAAACATTTGTGCGGATTCAAGATGGCGACTACCTTGAATAATGGTCCGATCCGACTGAAAATCGATATCTAAGGGTTTTTAGAGTCCCCAATTCGAAATATGAAATCCATTTTTTGATGACGGCATTGGTCAAAATGGCGAGGCCGCAGGCCGAGTTATATTGACGAGGCCGAAGGCCGAGTGTGCTCTTAAGTGAAGTGAGGCCGAAGGTCGAGCGTTCTTCTAAGCAAAGCGAAGCCGAAGGCTGAGCGTCCTTCTAAGCGAAGCAAAGCCGAAGGCCGAGCATGCTTCTAAGCAAAGCGAGGCCGAAGGCCGAGCGTGCTTCTAAGTGAAGCGCGGTTGCGTTTTGAGCCCACGAGGAAATAGAAGCCTTTCATGGCGAGTGAACATGTTGTGAATGTGTTCGAGCTCTGTCTGGGTCTGTATATATTTTTTTGATTTTTTTTTATTTCTTTATTCCATAAATTTACATGTATCATTACAGTAACTTAATACTAATACGATCCAGTAAAAAAATCTAATTAAATTATTTAAAAAATTGTTTAGTATATACAATAGTAAATCATATTTAAATAATTAAATTAATAAAAAATCTCAAATTAAATTATTTTCCATTATCGATTGCGCTACTTCTGTGAATTTCCTCAGGCTGCAGGGAAAAAGGTCAACATGGGTAGATATTTGGTATATCATATCTATGGCTCGTGATAAAGGGGCACATTTAAGTAGGTTGGTTCTCGCTGTTGGCACATTCAGCAACGTATAATTCTTATGCATATAAGTATGTATACGAGTAATCAGGTTACCATAGTACTGACTCTGCATAGTGTGGGGCCTGAATACCTTGTGTATATGTATGATGTATGTTGTCCTATATATTATTATTATTACCTAATTTTATGTTCCGGAGTATGAATTAATTAGTAATTTATAAGTAAAAACAAAGCACCAAAGAATTAGCAAACTGAAGTGGCAGTGGGCTGGTCATATTAGCCGAAGAACCGATAACCGTTGGGGTAGACGCGTTCTTGAGTGGAGACCGCGACTCGGCAAACGTAGTGAAGGACGTCCTCCGGCTAGGTGGAGCGACGATATACGCAAAGTGGCTGGTAGCAGCTGGATGAGAAAAGCCGAAGATCGGGCTCAGTGGCGTGCATTAGGAGAGGCATATGTCCAGCAGTGGACTGATACTGGCTGATGATGATGATGATGAAGTAAAAACATTGTGAATTTGATGTTATTTTGTATTTTTTCTTATTTTCTCATGGTAATTTAAACTTTTTTAAACATACCAAAAACGATTTGAAGTCTTCAAATAAGTTTCGTCCGGTGTTAACTAAACTTGCGGAGGGTTTTGTTTAAGTACAACAAAATTTGATTATTACAGGCAAAGTGCTTGCAGAGTTTAAATTGTATACTTATAGAATTTACACTAATAAAACAGATAAGTACAATTTTAAAAAAACTGACTTCCATTCTATTTAGTTATTGGAGTGTAACTCTAAAAGCACTGGACCGAATTTGATGAAATTTAAATGGGACCTCACGGGTCAAACAAATAAAGAATCTTGAAAATCGGTGCTCCCAGTCGAAAGTTATGAGGTAACAAACATTTAAAAAAACAGTCGAATTGAGTACCTCCTCCTTTTTGGAAGTCGGTAGAAAAGTATGAGTTCGTTTGTTTGATACACTGAGGTATCTTTAAACTCCAAATCTATTTAAATTACTGGACTGGTAACACCATGGACTTTCAGAATTGGTATCTGTCATGTTTAAGCGAACGAAGACGCATAGTAAGCTCATGTACTTAGCCTTAATGAAGCGGAATTCAATTATCCAAACGGAAACTAAAATGATATCTGTCACATTGTTACCAAGCCTGTAATCACGTCACCATCGCATTGCTAGACCAAACTCGATACTAATCCGAGATCCGATCTATCTAAAGGCATGAAAGCGTGATAGCTAAATCAAACAACAATTAACTAGCAACTCGCCAGCCGGATGCATAATTTAAAAATGATAAATCAGTTTTTAATCAGCCTTCATTAGGACGGTTATTTGTATTTTCCGATATTCTCGCGTCACGTTGGAGTGATTTAGTTTCAATATAGGACGGCTAGGACTAACAGAATCTGTGGTCTAATGCAGTGATTCATCTTGAAACAAATGCTTTGAGCATGGCGAGAAATTCGAAGCCTTATTAGTATTGAATGGGGATGAATGTATTGTATATACTGACACGGAGAGTCAGAAGACGCGGGTTCGAATCCCGTCCGAGGATGGATTTTTTCTCTCTATAAATTTCAATGGCATTGTATGCATTGAGCCGGTTGGGGCGTTTTATATATCTACCTCAACCGTCGATAATAAAAGTAGCTTACCGTACGCCGTGCGATTTTGTTATAAAAACTAACGTGGTTTTCACTCATTATTAATTAGAAATACGTCAACGACGCGGGCGTCCCGAACACTCCTTGAAAAAGACCACCGAATGTGGTCGAAACTATAGTCGGACCTATCCGATATGTATTACGTGAGTAATCCCGTATTTCTAATTAATAATAAATAAAGAGATGACAATAAACGTTGGAAACGCACATCGACAAATCATTAGAGAATCGCACGGCAGAATCGTACGGCTAGACGGGTTTTGTGCTTGCCAATGTCTATGTCTTCCGCACGTAAATACTTTTACATTGCAGTGAGCCTAGCACGAATAACTGCGTAAGTGTGACGTAACATGTAGCAGTACGAACTGTTATTTATCTAGGGCAACTGTGACACTTAAGGTGCTGTCATATCATGACGTCGATAAAAATGAGGGTTTTTGAATTAGTATATCTCATAAGCAGCAATTCACTTAAAATTACTTTCACGTACACATTGACGGACGTAAAACATATTTTAACTGAGACTCTAGTAAGAGTACATTAAAAAAATTTCAAACATACTACAAAATTTCACCTATAAAACAGTTTTACTCATTATTCACAATTGTATTTTTCATGAAATACATATCATAATATAGCAATTTTTAATGCACATACATTGACGGATACTGTTTTTATTCAATAGTGAACATATTTTTTTATGAATTTACGAAATACGTTTTTACAAGATGCGCTTGCTTGATTTAACTGAAAAAAATAGAAAGAATTCAAGCTCTGAATTGACAGCGCCTTAACTCGCTGTTTGTACGCCGAAGCTTGACGCATTGACGTTTGCGATGCGAATACTTTTTCGCAAATTATTTGTGCTACGGCCTCAGAATAAGTTACGTGGTTACTGGTACAGCAGCTACACTGTCGTTTGTGTTGAAGATGAAGTTTTGGTACTTAAGAGGATTGCATAGCTAGTAGTTTCCATGCTAAAAGAGAAAACTCTTTTCTACCTCTTAACATTGTCCGATTTCAGTGATTTATTTTTCATGGAATCATAACATTGTTTACTATGCCCGTACGTTTTGATTATTTCAGTATTTCAAAGTACTATACATTTCCTTTATTAGAACTAAAAAAAAAATGATAAATCAAAACGTACGGGCATAGTAAACAATGTCATGATTCCATGAAAAATAAATCACTGAAATCGGACAATGTTAAGAGGTAGAAAGGAGTTTTCTCTTTTAGTATGGAAAGTACTAGCTATGCAATCCTCTTAAGGGGCAGGATTATGTCTACAGGAGCAGTTCGATGCGGTCGCTATAAATCTCTATCATCGGTTGCATGGTATTTAAGAGATAAAATTAAGTGTTTCTAGTTAATGAATAGTTAACTTTGCAGCATTCAAAGAGGTTTTATAAAAATTTGCGAAAGATTAGTTACTGGTTAGAAAAATATAAAACAGTGCTGTACCGGCTGTCTGGCGAAGTAATTTATATCTATAGCTAGTTTATTATTGCTTATAAACACGGTCCTTTTGCAAGTGGATTTATTTAACGGGTGAGCTGTATGTATGCGTTGAAATACGACCATTTTTCTCGTTGACACCTTTTGCCCTTTGATTCGTAAAATAAATATTATAATAGTTTTTTTTAATGTATTTAAGAAACGGCACTTGCACGAGGGCACCTGATAAAGTGGTAACCTCTGCCTACTGATGCATTTCTGAGAACTGAGACACTAAGTTGTCAAGTCTCATGTGCCTGTAATTTCGACGGACCCATACCTTAAAACCAAAACATAGTTACATGTTCGGCACCATGCAACATTTTCGCAACTAGACAGTCTACCCGTGAAAATGGTGCAACTGTGCCAAAATATCGGAGACTCCAAAATCTATTAAATCGTGGTCTAAACTTGGAACTTGTTAATAACCGCGAAATCTCAAAAAATGTTAATTGTTTACAAAATTGTGCAAGCATTGTTCATATCTTAAATCAATAAAAGTTTAGGATACTGAAATGTTTAGGATACCTGTAACTGAGTCACTTATTATAATTAATTTGGCTGATGTATCCAATGTCCCAAATATCATGCTTCATTTTATGTGGCTTCGTTGACTCGCGATTCGCCATATTTGGCCAATAATGCAATAGATTTCGCAGAAATCAACCTACTTTTCTAGAAACTGTAACGTGTGTGGTTAACCGTAGAACGATTCATTTGCAAAAAAATATTCGTGCTGGGTACAATAAAAATTGAAAAACAAACAGCACCTCAATGTTGAAACATGAATTATCTGTACCACAGTTGGTTAAAACAACTGTTATTCTGTAAGTCCTTCACTGACGACCTGCTTAGGACTCCCCAAGCAGGTCGTCAGTTTAGTTTAGTTTTTAGAACAAGTGAATCGCTAACATTGCGTATTTCCCCGCCAATTAACCTAGTCTGATATCCAGACTCCTTAATGTATTTATGTCACAAAGTATTGTATAGATTCACTGGTAGCGATTCACTTGTTCAAAAAAACTAAACTACGGAACTAAAAAAGTATTATGGTGGTCCTTACTATGTTAGGTAACACTAGAATCGAAAATCATTTAACACTTAGAATTACACTTCTAAAAATAGGATTTTTAACCAGCACCAAGTTACGTGACGGCTAAACTCTAAAGTATGCCCACAATTGAAGAGAAATATCTAATATTAGTTCTGTCTTTCGAAAGTGTTATACTAATTTGGATTTTAGCCTAAACAAAATAAGAACTGCCATAATTTAGAGATTTTAGTTAAGAGAATGCTTACAGAATTGAATAGACACAACTAACGGGTTAGGCTGTGCGTCTGAGAAAAGTGTGTCTTGTACGCGCGTTCACGACGCGTGCTATATGACCATCTAAAGTACCCCTAATGTTATATACCTACTTTGAATTAGAAAATATTGATTACATGTATTTGAAAATATAAAGTATGTTCGTAAAAAAATTACATAATTATAAATTAAATAGTGATCACCACCCTTTTATATTAGAAATGAAAATAGGATAGCTGTACCTAGTTTTAGACTTGCGAAGACTAATAAGTCATTCCTAGGAAATTGTGTGCGTTTTTACGATAAAATCTTTTGGATCTTTGGGACACATAACTGAGCTCACAGAAGGAAAATTAAAGTTGACTGTAACAAACGTTTTAATAAAAAAAGCTTATTATAAAGTCCAACATTATATAGAAGACAAACGTGCTTGGAATACTCCACTTCTGGCAAGCTGTAACTCTGCCACCCTGTGGTAATATTTGTAGTACCTAAGTAGAAACATTATAAACATCTATATAAAAAGAATGGCCTGAGTTTCTTGCCGCTTATTTCGGTAGGCTCTATATATTTTGGAACGCGGCGGTAGAGTCTTTAAAGTACATTATAATGAAAAGTAACTACAAGCTTTCAAACAAAATAAGAATTTTGAAAATCGGTTCACCCAGCCGAAAGTTGTGATGTACGAGTAACAAACATAAAAAAATACAGTCGAATAGAGTACCTACTTTTTTGGAAGTCGGTAGAAAAGGAAGTAAACCAGAACTTCGCACTCTTCGCGAAAAATTACTGTCCCTAAGAAAGGATGATTAATGTTGGTATTTAATTTATGTCTTTTTCCAAACACAAATCAAATCCCTTAGCCCATTGCGGTTTGAAGTAAAATAAACTCACTAACTATAACGTTCATAGCGTGTGTAGTGATTACCAAAGATTCACTAGCTATCGCAATTTTTGGAAAATCTTTTGCAAACTATTTTAACCTACTTCAAAAAGGAGGGGGTTCTATGTTCGACTGCATGTATTTTATTTGTGTATATTCACCGATTTCTCCCCCATTTGTGGACCGATTCTCAAAATTATTTATATATTTTTGTTTGTTAAGTATATGTACTTCACATGTGGTGCCATTTAAATTTCATGAAATTAGGTCCAGCAGTTTTTCAGTTACTCTCCAACAACTGAAAAGTGTTTCGCCTATTTTTATGATTTGATGATATCATCAGTGCAGGTGAATGACATCGATCCCGTAATTAGCAAGGGTTACTAAAAAGGGTTAAAAAAAAATTACACACATTTTGACATTATCACGAGTAAGCAAGTTATAATGAGCATGTATTAGTGCATTACTGTGGGCCTAGCACGAATAATTGCGTAAATGTAACGTAACGTGTCGTTCACGTGAAACAGACAAACTGTCATTTATCTAGGGCAACTGTGACACAGATAACTCATAGCTTGTGGGCCGAAGTGTGACGCGTTGACACTCACTATACGAATACTTTTTCGAAAATTGTTCGTACTACGGCCTCTGACCATGTTAGATCTAAAAATACGTACTTATATCTACTTTCTGCAAACGACAATCGGATAAATAGAACAAGATAATTTATAGTTATAATTTAAGTATATAAACGTAAAATTTTATGTCAGTTCAATAAACATACAAAGTTGATAAATGTTCTACTGAACGAACATGACACGAAAAACTCGATTTATTGCTATAAGTTCGCTATAAACCCTAAACACATTATGCAAGTTTTACAGAATTACAAGTTGCCATTGGCTTTTGTTTATATTTATTACCTCGCCATGTTAAAATAACTTATGGAAAATTTTATATAGATATGCTTGGTCTATGTTTTTCATTAAAATATGGAGTTTGATCTCGCACAGTACTATACGTCTAACATAGAGTTAAAGGAACATATTTTGCACCACCGTCTACTATTTCTTATGATAATGTCCATACAAAGGTTGTATGGAAGAAATCGCTATAAGCGATAAGACCGCCCATTGTACTTTCCTAATTTAAGAGTATACTTTGTAAGTTAAAGTGCAATAAAGAATTTTTGTATTGCATTGTATACGTCACACAGTCTCGTACGATCTATTTGCGAAAAAGTATCAATATATTCCATTAATACCACCAATAAGTACAATTTTTAGTGACCCTTGCTATTTACGTGATCGATTATCATTCACCGTCAATGATGATATCATCAGAATAGGCGTAACACTTTTCAGGTTTTGGAGTGTAACTCTAAAACATATTTATATATTTATAATGCAGAAAAAATTCATCCGGATTTTAGCAAACATAGAACAGCTCGATAGTTGCAAACCATATTTTTAAAATTCAAAATTTTAACCATGGCTTCGGTATATATTTTCGAAATTTGTAAGTTTGTACGCAATAACCCTCATTTATATAAAGCTCGGCAAGACATAAAAACTCACATTACACTTTGACATTGGAACCGGTTATTGTTACCCAAATCCCGGCTGCAGACGCACTCGTCTAGTACGTTACCGATGTCAGTAATTATATACAACAAAATACAAAACCAACTTGATTGTGAACAAAATGACAAAATATTTATGGCTAAACTAAAACTATTTCTAAAAAACAAATCATATTACTCAATAGACGAATTTTTGAAAGAAACATAATATAATTACGATATAATTAACTATTGACATTTAAATTATTTCTACCAATATGTTACAAATTAATTTATATTTATATAACCATAATTGCGTCTTCCTCTCTTCTAACTTTGTGGTGCCCGACAGGGTCCATATAAGACTATGTACATTTTTTTAACACCTTTACATTGTATATGGAAGCAATAAAATATCTGAATCTGAAACTATTTGACCGAATTTGATGAGATTTAAATGGATCCCGTGGCTACCTCGGAAGTATACTCTACCAAACAAAAAATAATTATCAAAATTGGAGTACTCTGTAAAAAGTTAAGCGTGATCATACATAAAGAAAAAATATATACACGTCGACTTCAGAACCTCATTCTTTTGTTTTGGAATTCCTTTGAAAATATATAACACAATTATTTGTCAATTTACAATCTTACTGTTAGTCATACTGGTCCTGAAGAAGGCTTCCCGGACATACCCGAAGCTAATGCCCACAGTGGTCCTTCCCTATAGCCTTTTCAGGTTTCGTATATTCCGATAATAAGGGCATTTTTCATTATTTTTATAAAGATTTTATCTATTATAGAAAATTTAAATTTTAAAAAAGATACTCAGTTCGGGTTAGCCACTCTCCAGTTATGAGTTTGACAACGTACAGCGTTTTAAGATCTTTTTTTCTTACATTTCAACCACGATTTTCACTGACTATGCTCTGGAATATACTAGATTACAGTTGTCTATTAGAGTTATGAACATTATATTTAAGCATCCCCCTAAGAAATGTTTAATCAAATTGTCTATACTAATAGTGGTGCATTAAATTCATTTATGTTAGCAATTAATACGGAACACTCAGTGTTTTTAAACAATTCGCCCCGGGCCTAGCCTAGGGATTACAGCCGCGCGCAGAAATGCATCTAGACACGCTACTTACAGGGTCACCATAAAATAGTGTAATCTAGGACAAGCGAAGAATAGGTAGTGTCAATTTCTAGAAATTACGGTTTAAATATAAAATAAATGCTTTATAAGAAATAAAGAAAACTACTGGTCAAAAACAGCCATATCCATGTACTATGCGTATGCCTTTTCCTGGATAAAGTATGGTATCATACTCTGGGGCAATAGCGTTGAAGCAGATATAATATTTTTGTATGCCAAAAAAATGTGTCAGCATAATTGTAAATTTTCAAACACCTGGGAGCTGTAGGCATCACTTCATACATTTGAAGATTTACTTTACTTTAACCTAAATATATATGTTAGAAGTAGCAAAATTTTTATGAAAATGTGCACACTTTTATAAAAAAATAGGGTGACCAAATACGTAGGTACCCTACTCGGTACCCACATAAGTTAATAGCACCACCCTGGAAACTGACAATGTACAAAACGGGACCTTTTCATATGTCGATAAAAATTGTAATAAAATTCCAGAGGACATAAAATCTATTCAAATTGATAATATATTCTTTAAAAAATTGAAATCGTTTTTAATAGAAAAATGGTTTTATGGTAGACGAACTCTTTTAATTTTAATTTACATAAAGACAGAACTAAAATAGATCGGTCAGCTCTTCTCCACATTGCTACACCGCTCCAGCGTCATATGACACTGTAACACATGACATTTGTAAGACCTATTGTAATTCATATGATGCAATAAACAAATTAATAAATTATCTCTTCTTTTAACCTCTTCGGTCTCGTGGTTATAAATTTTCTTAAGCCAAACATATTTAAATTAAACTCATAATACCAATATTTCGTGTGATGAGCGCTGTATGCCATGTAAAGCCTTGGAAGTTTGTTGATACTGCAACTGACATTGGTAGGTGTTGAGCTTACCATCAGGCGCTATTGCGTCCTTCGCGGCATTTGATAGAATAAAAAAACAGGCCAAGTACGAGTCGGACTCGCACACTAAGGGTTCCATAGCATCAGTGTCAAGTCAAGTACCGCAATAATCGTTAAATTTGTCGAATCGCTAATATCGATAAATTTATTATATATTAATTTAAACAATCGTATCGGGCCCTAGCAAGTTTGGAAGTCATATCGACGACTTATACGATCGTCAAATTGTCTACAGTATGTCGATTATTACGAATTGTTTGCATTCCACAATGCGCCCTTCTATCATTTGAAGTTTTCTACGAGCATTTAGCTCTTCTACAACCAAAAAAATACCGAAGTCTATTTTTTTAATTGAATTCTAGTTGTGCCTCCCGGTTACATCCACATGGTGATGGATGATGACGGTGTTGATGAAAATTATTCTATGTGTTAATTCAGCGCCCCGTCTACCTCCATGCCAAATTTCATCAAAATTGGACCAGCTGTTTGAGCGTAATAGAATAACAAACATCCATTCATCCATTAATACAAAATTTCGCGTTTATAATATTAGTCAGATCAAACGCAACTAAACAATATCCTCATTCCCGTAGCCTGTCGATAAGCTATATCGAGGTCATTTTCAAAGTTGACAAAACAATCGTTAAAATCGATTAAATAGACGATCTCAAACGTAATTTTACAGTTCCATGATAGGGTTATCGTCATAATCGTAAAAACTTATCGAATTTGTCTACCGATCGCTTAATTTTCTTACTTAGTTGCAATGATCGACACAAGATCGATATAGCCAGGTATTTCGAAGTATGACTAATCCAAGATTCAAATTTATCGATCGGTAAGTTCGGTACTTGCACTGCATAATCTATAAAAATGAGCAAAAAATCACGTTTGTTGTATTATAACAAACAACACCCCTTAAATATTTATTTTATTCTTGTTTTTAGTATTTGTTGTTATAGCGCTAACAGAAATACATCATCTGTGAAAATTTCAACTGTCGTAACTATCACGGTTCATGAGATACAGCCTGGTGACAGACGGACAGACAGACAACAGACAGACGGACAGACAGACGGACAGACAGACGGACAGACAGACGGACGGACAGCAGAGTCTTGTAATAGGATCCCGTTTCACCCTTTGGGTACGGAACCCTAGATGAATATGACGCGCTCGTAGCGGAGCTGGACTCGGCAAGCTTAACCGATCAACAAGTTAAGCAACACTTGCTGCGGTCAGGACTAGGATGGCTGAGCGCTAGTGGCATTATTCAACTGAGCGCTTCCGTGCTTCGGAGGGCACGTTTAGCCGTCGGTCCCGGTTGTTTGCCTAAGGACAACAGTCGTTAGGCTATGTCGAAGGCCTTAGGGCTGCCTGAAAACTTCGACATAAATTGGCCACTAACCTATCCACCAATCCGCACTGAGCCCGCGTGGTGGATTATCGCCCAACTTTTCTCTCTGAGAGGAAGGCTCGAGTCCCAGCAGTGGGAACAAAATGGGCTTGATTATGATTATGATTATGACGGAACCCTAAAAAAGGTAAGGTAATCTCTGCTTGCACAGTACTGTTTCGAGGCAGAATATCTGTCGCAAAGAGGAACTTTTGCACAAAAGATCTTCCACTGTTTATAAAGGCTACCCAGCACTTTTTTATGCCGTAGGACATTCTGAGCACAAAGCCTGAATAATGGATACCCTACTAGCTGTTGAACCGTTGTTATTCGTTATGAATTGATGTTTGTGTGGGAACGAACATCGCGCCAAAGGTTGTCGAAGTTGCTAAATCAAGTAGTGGTTGCTAATAGCTTGTGGAGAAGTATTTAGGATTTGTGACGTCACAGTGACCTGTCTGGTTTTACACGAAATTATCGAGATTATTAGTACAAGCCGTTCCTTTGTGTATCACGTAAGAAAAGAGATCTTTTGTATTGTTTTATTTTTCAAATAGTTGTGTTACCTCGGTTGCATAATAATGTACCTAAATATTATTTATTAGGTATTATAACTTTTATTTTTAAATTTAAGTGTTTTGATAACCTGTCGGTCTAGCGCTCGACGAGTCAACATCTCCTGAGGTTGCCTCGTGTAGAGGCGAAACACGTGTGGAATCGGTTTGGGTTTATTTGGGGTTTCGTGTGTGTTTTTATCTTGTATTCTTCCTATTAGCATTTTATGCGGGAGGGAGGGTGGTGCACACCCCCAAATAGGCCAAAATCATTGTTTTCTTTTCAGCGGAAATGTCACTAAATATTTTTTAATAATGGATTTCCGCAAAGTAACGCCTGAATTAAAATAAATTATGTTTTGATAACATTAGTTAGGAGATTTTATAACCAGCATTATCAGATTAAACTATCTGTATATAACTACTAGCTGACCCGCCAGCGGCTTCGCTCGCGTGGCCTCGCGGGATACGGTAATTACTGATTTGATTTGGTCAGATTTTAATTAGGGGTCGAATTTCACAAAATCCCGTCTTAGTTAGTACATAGGTCCAAAAAAGAACCCTCATGCAAAATTTCAAACTTTTAGCACTCGCCGTAACGAAATTTCATACAAACTATCAACCCCAAAAAATCCCTTAGGGGTTGAATTTCATAAAAGCCCGTCTTAGTGAGCACCTACGTCCTAAAAAGAACCCCCATGCAAAATTTGAAACTCCTAGCACTTGTAGTTTCTGAGATTTCGTGATGAGTGAGTGAGTGACCTTTCGCTTTTATATATATATATATAGATTTAACTATCTAGTAATTAGATATTATTTATTCGTAGGATTTATTATAACTTTAATTTTTTTTATAACATTAGGAGATCAGATTTAACTATCTGTGGATTGACGTGCAACTCGAAATTCAAGTAAATTGTATTCAAAAGCCACGTTATTGAAATTTTAAATTCATTCGTGTGTGAACCCGGGTACAGCACCTAACCAGTGCGCTAAAAAAAGATAAGATGATAATGGTGATAGCGTAAGAAGATGATGGTGACTGCTGGACCAGTGCCGGAATTGTATCACAGCTTCTACCGAATGGCACAACAGTGACAACAGATGTATATTGCCAAGAATTGCAAATAATGATGGAGAAGCTCGCAATTCAACAACCAAGACTGATAAATCCATCACCCACCGTACTCACTAGGCTATGCCCGAACTGAAGTACTTTTTAAGTAGCAAAAAGTTCAACATCTGAGAGGCAGTACAAAACGCTTTCGCTGACTCCATCGCCTCCCGTCTTTTACAATAAAGGGTTAAACAAACTGCCAACAAAATGCCAAAATTGTATAGATAATTTGGGCCAGTTCTTTGATTAGGTAAAATATAAAAAAAAATATAATAAAATTTTCATACGGATCTCCAATTTCGTAGATAAAGACCTAATACAATACCAAAGACTGTCATTTATGATGGAACGCAATCGTTGGTTTCTGATTTGATTATGTTAATGATAATATATAACTACTATAAGAATTAAAGTAATAAAAAACTGTGTCCCACGAACGAAGTATGTACTTTAGTTATTTTAGCTTTTCTTTACTCGGTATCCGCCTATACAGCTGACTAATAGTCCTCTAATTAAGCTAACCCTACCCTGTCACATTCTAAAGCAAAAATCCTTACGGAATAACCTTACATACGAAAGGTAAACAAGTCATTAGAAGAATGAGACCGCTATTCTCCACTACTTAATTACCCTAATTATCGCTCCGCAGTATACAATCCTTAGACTTAAGTAACACGATTGATAATCCCATTTTAATCCGCACGCTTGACATGATTTCTGCTTCTGTCCTATAATACGCGTTTCTGTCGATTAGAGGGTTTAATTCCAACTATAACTCAGCGTTTGAATTGGTTCGATTAAGGAGTCGGTGCCTTAGAATATATGCTTATAAGGCGCAATGGAGATATATCGTATATAGCCCTTATTTATACATAAGCTTGTTTGTAAAATGGTGGTACTCTATGATGGTTTAATGGATACCATCAAGTATGAGCCGTAGTGAAGAACTTAGTTTCGGTAGCTCCTAAGCTGACTGAGCGAACTACCACCTAGAGGTGGTAAAGGTATAACGGAACATTGCAATTTTAGAGAGAAAAAATCACATCTTCGTACAGGTGTCAACAATGCAAACAATGCTTAGTAGGCGTTAGTGCTTTAAAAATCATATGATAAAAAGGTAGAACGGAAGTTCTAAGTTTCCTCTGGCTTGAGCTTTCGCAGAACATACGGGTTACGTCGGTTGCAGGGCGCAGATCACTTGTGATCATTACCATGATTTTGTATTTTTACCTTTCAGTCATAGACAGCTGTTATTCGTGAAGTAGCTGAGTCTCTGAAAGTAGCTGTCATTTGTCTAAAAGCAGGTAATACATACCTGTTCCATACTTTTGTATCAAATAAGGTGTCCCAAGATACGTCTCAAATATCATCCAGTATTACTAAAATAACCGTAGCTGGGACGCGTGTCTAACGTCCCTTACATAATAACACGTCCGCGCGCCACAACTGCCGTCGCGAGACTAATCAATTGGCGCGCTCTCGTGATGTCTTCATCAGCCGCCTGGGGCGGTTCCGCCCTGCGCTTGCGCACCTATGGGAAGAACGTTACTAATATAGCGGTATGATTGTTATAATATCTAAGGAAATTAAAGAATTATAAAATGTTGTATGGAAGCGCTTCAGGCGGTAGAAATTGAATAGGTTAGCGCTGTTTTGATATGTTGTAGGGGATTATCTATGCATGACTGTTAATAATTCCTATATGTGGAAACTTGTAAATGTCCCTTAGTACAATATTTAAGTATTATTAGACCTAGATTTAAGTTTTGCTAAAATTATAAAATATAATAAAAATAAAATAAAATAAAAAAATATAAATAATATATTTATATATACTTGTATATCTGTATTGTGGTATGTAATGTGGTAAGTAAAACAACACTTCTTTTAGAAAACAAAGATTTTGTGTTTTATATTTTTTGGTATTTCGAAATTGCTTTCCTGGAGTCGTTACTTTTGTTGCAGAAAAAATATGCAGGTACTTTCATGAACCCAGGGGAAACTTTTAAATTTTCATTCGTTTGTAGTGCACGAGTCATTATGTTTGTTTTGGTTGGGTCTGGAACCATTTAGCATCGTAAATACCTAATTTCTTGAATAAAAGTTACTATTATGAAAAATATACTGCTTTAGAAATATTCAAGTACACTGCTTGTCTGTTGCCAATGAAAATACGTGGGTGTGCAATGGAGAAATAAATAAATATTTTATCATAAATTCTCACAATATTGCATAAAACAAACACAACTACTTTATAAAGACTACATGGTTTTTATGCTATCTGTATACTTAGGATAGGCATTTACATTATTATTAGTGATATTTGCATTAATATCCCGAATAAACTTAATTTAAAATAAGTCACGACGTGATCAAAATAGAAATAAAAAAAATTAAAAATCTTGCCTAATTACACTGTAAGGCCGGTAGTTCATTACATAAGTATAGCACATAAGCTTCTTTGAGATAATTGTATACACTTAAAGAAACTATGTGTGATATACCTAAAACATCTATATACGAATTTATTTAGTAACACTATATAGTAATTAAATACCAATTTGAGATCGAAAACTTTCGGTAGTTATGTCCATACTTACGCTTAAAGCGCGCTCGTACCCTGATTAAAGAAAAAGCAGAATTTTTAAACACCGAGTGTAACGAAACAGATCGATAGTATATTATGAAAAAAATACAAAGGTTAGAAAAGGAATAGGAAAAGAGTAATAACCGAATAGAATTCATAAATATAACTCTCTTTCAGCAGAAAAAAAATCCTGAATAGGTCCACAAAAATAAACTTACACGGCCAAACTCTCAGAATTTTCAGCGATAACACTATATTATTTTTTAGGTAATACTTAGCCAACGTATAGTACTAAAGTTATAACCAGCAGTTTTTTCAATTGTGTTAGTATATATCGAAAAATATAAATAAAATGTACAAAATTAACGCATTTTCACATTACATCGTCCAATCTAACAATCGATTTTCAACCTTATGTAAAGCATCGTAAATTATTTTAAAATTGGGGTTGGACCGCGTCTTAACCATTACATGTCGCAATTCCTAGAAAAGTAGTATGATTTCTGAGAAATCTAATGTATTATTAGCCTAATATGGTGATTCGCGAGTTTACGGGTTAAGACCGGCTAGGACTCGTGTGATATTTACTGGAAATATGTATTCGTCCAGTGTTGAACTTATTTGATGTTCTAAATCTGAGAATCACTGTTGAGCACAGCGCGGGTTACAGCGCGTAACAATAACAAAATATATACTTACCTAGTTTATTTTAGCCAAAATCTATTTCAAATAAACCACGTAGAATTCCCAAGGCATCCGAATTCCGAAGCATGATTAAGCACGATTAAATCTATGCACAGTAGGAGCGTAAATAGCTTTTTTTTTCGAGATAATGGGGGTTTTGAGAAAGTACATTTAATGGATCTAAAACATCGAAGTAATATAATTAATATGCATGCTCAGTATGGATACATAGTTTCTTGGAGATAATACTAGCTTAAAGAGAAGGACATCAAATATCCAAGAGATCAAAAATACACAATTGCATTATTAAATCCTGCAATACTAAGAGTACGAGTAAACGAACTAGGTAAAAAACCGTCATCAATATAAAAAAATACGTGAATAACAAGTACAATTTGAAAAAAAAAAAAAATTCTTTACTCACAAAGCCGATGAAAATGACGCGAGTTTCATGATTTTTGTTTACCTAAAAAGTGCTCAATGCGCCTAATGAAGCACTTCACTTTCCACTTCATAAAAAAGTGACATAATTTTTTTTTACCAAAATTTTTAAAAGGTGGAAATTGGAATACTCTACCTATTTTCGTACCGAGTTACGACTCATGCACTTACTCAAATTCTTGCAAATTAAGGCCTTTCGATTTGATTTGACTTTCTTTGAAATATTAGTAAGTATTCTTAATAAAATACCTTGATCTACTCCTATATCTGAAAGAACCAATGTGCATTCGTATACGTTCTTGAAAGAATCTAAGGCACCTGTTAGACCGTGGGAATGTACCCTAATTACACTGGCGGGTAACGAGTCCAATTCGCGAGTGCGTGCCGGCGCCGCTCTCACGCACGCATTGTCTTCGGTAATTGCCGATCCTGTTCAATTTGCTGGATTTGTTGGTGCCCGCACTGTGATTCCTTTAAGTGGCCACTTTCTGCTATACTATTTATTTGAGACTAAGTTAACTGTTTGCCGGGGAGCGTTCAAGTGTTGTCTTTGAGTTCAGATTAACTTTAACTAGTCTGTATCTGTGGTGACATTATATGACTCTCTGCAATGCCATTACTACGGGTGAGTCATCTCAACCGAAGTTATATTATTACTTTGTTTCGAACTTGACGTCACTGTTGCTTGGCGGCTGAGTGGCCAGTTTCCTAGGATTATACATAATCCTAGACAGTTAATAATAATAATAATATACCCGCAGGGGCGGCCTTGTGGCGAGCCGTCGGTGAGTGGCGACACCGTGGACCCTGATTCTCACTGGGGCTAAATGAGACCCCTGACATCCTGCTTGCCTTAATTGGACGTCCGGGGGTGGAGACGCAAGAGCAAGTAACAAAAAGCTCCAAGGGTGGAAGTGTTAAAGGGCATAACGCCGGTTGTAGCGCTCTAGTGAAACCGCAGCACACCTCTCGACACCCTTTAGCCATCCACACAAACGTTGCCTCTTTTGTCACCATTGATGGTGGCTCTTATGGGGGGCCCGTTTAGTGGGTGGCAAGTCACCACCTGCCTAAATATTTTAAAATGTGACTAAAATTGGCAGGTGCCGTAGTCTCGTCCATAGCCTACTATCGCCCTTATCACTGATAAGTTCATACCAATAGCCAGGACATTTTACCCTATTTTGTAATACATAGTTATAAGTACCATGTTAACCTTCATCCAACATTTCTGTTTTTTATACTCCTTTGTATTTGCTATACGTAGCCTGTGTTACAGCTAGGTTCAAATAGAACATAATAGTGAAATCTGATAATCTAAAATTCTTTTACACTAATCTTAAAAATATACAAATTAAAAGTTGTATGTGCGTGTGGAATATGTAGTGTGCGTGTGTGTGTATGTGTGGCTCTAAGGAGTGAACATTTTGTAGTTGCGTAAAGCAGAGAAAGTTAGAAGATAAACAGTATCATTTAGTTATTCAATTATTTTGATTCACAATTCAGTATCATCGTAAAGTTACATTATGGGGGCTGTCTGACAGCAATTTTTATGATTCAATATTTCCTGACACGAATCGCTATGATTCCGTTAAATGGCCTGGGCCAGGATCTGGGCCTACCACGTGTAGCGTAGTCGTCATATCGTTGACGTATACAGGATAAACTACGACAACTTTGAGAAAAGTAATTAACGTGTATTTTAGTAAATAAAACATTTGGAAAAAAAAGAAGCTGTTTGTGTCACTACCAAGAGATATAATAAAAAAAAATTGTTTCTTTATTTCCTAAGTGTGTATATATTTTATGTTGTCCTTATTCCATGAACTCTAACAATTAAAAACAAATTGAAAAAGGCACGGACCCTGGAGTCTGTGGAGTGTAGTTTTAATTAAAAAAAAAAAAAGAAAAGAAAACTACGACAGTTGTATTAGATAAATGATAGTTTAATCATTTCGCACGTATTCGTACTAGGCCCACCGGAATTATAATTTTATTAGCAACCGATGAGACTCTCAAACCGTTTGTCTTCACAGGTGCCCACAAAGCTTTTAGTTATAAAGTTCTATGTGGCTCTGACCAAATAGGATAGCTATCCTGAGACATATAGACATTCGCTTGTAATTTCTCTTGCTACGCACTGTACAAGGCAGTGCTTGTACTGCATATTAAGGCAGTAAGGTTTATCTGCAGTATAACTACTGTAGGGATACTGCGGGGACCTTTATCACAATCGCTTGGAAACCACATTTACATACATTACATAGATTTACACAATATAAACAATACACCAGGGTATAGTCCAGACGGACTCTTTTTCGGTGAGGCCAAAAGGACTATCGAGATCGTTCTATGACTGATATTATGAAAATGTTAGTTATAGGTGGTTCATTTGCACAGTAGGCAACGCGGACTAAGATATAATTTAATATTTACTTCTTCCTATTTAAATAGTATATGGTATATACATTATTGTCACCTATGTCATATTATAAGTGTTTCAAACATAGTGACATTATTAAATTTGTTTTTCAAAACCATGTAAATTAAAAACCGATTTACTTCTTCGTTTATCATACGAACTGCTAGGGAATGGAACATCCTGCCTGTGTCGGTGTTTCCGGTTAAGTACGATATGGGGGTCTTCAAAACACGAGTGCATAGGTATCTTCTGGGTAAGCGCGCTCCATCATCGATCGCATCATCACTTAACATCAGATGAGATAGTGGTCAAGTGCTACCCGGTTCGGTATAAAAAAAATGGTCTAAGGTTCTAACATGTAACTATGTTATAGTTAGTGTTTTGCAGTAGAAAAAAACGGCAATATAATTAAAAAATATTACTACATAGTTTTGAGTCAATTGAACACGTTCCGCTAAATATATATCTACATAAAAGCGAATACATATTGCTTATTATTACACAATATTTGATATTTGGCTTGTGTGATGGCCTACCGCCTGTGTTCGTAATTCTACCTATTATAAAGTCACAATAGATATTATTAACCAACTGCCATGTCCTTTAATTTCAAACTGAATTTGTCATTTATAATTTACTTCGAGTTTCCTATAAACATGCAAACGTCGAAGGTAACCTATTAATAATCAATTAATAGCCTGTTGGCGGTGAGTAAATCATACACCTCTGAAGTTTAACATAAGAAATAACTCATAAAATGGGACACTGTTACAATATTGGATATCCGCAGGACCTAGATCGACCACCTACTTGTACGCAATAGCGAGTATTTCAATTAGTTTTACAAGAACGAATTAACCACACACGTTGCAGTTCCTGGAAAAGTAGGTTGATTTCTGCAAAATCTATTGTACCTATTATTGTAATGCGAAATCTTAGTACTCACGGGACGTACGATTCACCACGATTAGGCAGGTTTTGATGTCATCCACCCGCATCTTCAGTCTAACTGTGAACATGGTGCATGTAACTGCGCCGAAATATCGGGAACTCCAAAACCTGCCTAATCGTGGTGTACATCCCGTGAGTACATTAGATACTAATTATAATTTAGTTAACAACCGCGAAAGTCTAAAACAGTCTATTGTCATAATCATAATCAGCCCATTTTGTTGCCACTGCTGGGACTCGAGCCTTCCTCTCAGAGAGAGGAGTTGGGTCATAATCCACCACGCCGGCCCAGTGCGGATTGGTGTATAGGTTAGTGGCCAACCCATGTCGAAGTTTTCAGGCCGCCCGAAGGACATCGACAAAGCCTAACGACTGTTGTCCTAAGACTAGACTAGAATCCTAAGACCTATCCGTGAGCGATGGCTTAACGTGCCCTCCGAATCACGGAAGCGCTCAGTAGAATAATGCCACTAGCGGTCACCCATCCAAGTCCTGACCGCAGCAAGTGTTACTGAACTTGTTGATCGGTTAAGATCGCCAAGTCGAGCTCCGCTACGAGCGCTTCGTATTCATATTCGTATCGTAGTCTATTGTATTATTGGCTAAATATAGCGAATGGCGAGTCAACGATGAGCAAGCTATACACCTGATGGTAATCTCGACGCTTGCCCATGGCAGTTGCAGTGGCACCCAGAGCTTGTACTTAGTTTTGTAACTTTACTGTGCCCTTTACCCTGAGATAGTAATTTTAGAGTTTCTTTGGCACATTGATTTCACATGCTGCAGTCCACTTCACACACAGTAATGCTTGCGGAATATTGCTTCGCGGCAGAATCTCCGGCATTGCGTTCGTACCAACCAAGACGCACAAAAGGCTTACAACCGGTTAACCCTTTGCGAACCAGAGACGTACATTTACGGGAGTTTCATTCATAAATCTTTTTGTTTTTATTATCACAGCATAGTAAGGGTGTAGGCTGCCAGATCAAGTTGGTCTGCAAACTCTCGCAGTGGAAGAAAATAAGAATCTGCAGACAGCTGGCCATCAAGAGTACCTACAATGTCCTCGGTACAAGGAACTTCCAAACAAACAATATGCCTACCAAGGTCTTCCCTGACAATAGGTACCTAATTTAAAAAGGATTGCAAAATTAGACTTACAATCAATTCCCGCTGCGTCGCACGTAGCAGCATCAGCTCTGTAAGTCTTTTAGTAGGAAGAGAAGGACATAGGCAGTGGACAGGAGACAGGACAGGGATAGACCAACCAGACCACATTAGCTCGGTCGATGCGGCGACTCCTGGTACCCTGT
Source organism: Selenia dentaria (assembly GCA_917880725.1). NCBI lineage: Eukaryota > Metazoa > Arthropoda > Insecta > Lepidoptera > Geometridae > Selenia > Selenia dentaria. Next base: position 26,871,936 of record OU862894.1, read on the forward strand.
TGTCCTCCAAATATTTTCCAAGCTTCGGTGCGCTTTCAGTCCAGGGTGCTCCAACCAATTAACACTAACTCGTAATATTTAACACTCGACAGTGGACTGCACTTACTACCGAATTTATTTCAAATACTTATTCAATATACAATATAATAATATACTTATACTTAATCTTATTCAAATTAATTATTAATACATTTTCCAAGTCAAAGCTAGCGCCATGACACCACAGACAGGCGTGCGATTCTCTAAGAGCAAACATCGTTTCATCTTTGACGATATCCGTGAAACAAATGAAGAGATGACAAAAAACGTTGAAAAAACATCCTTATGTACAAGGGCGATATCTCATAAAGTATTTGACATCGGTGAGCTCGTCGACGAGCTCGTCGAAGAATCATTACAGAATCGCACGGCAGAGCCTCTGTGCATAGCGAGATAACAAAACTCAATACTAAAAACAAGTGACGTTACAAACGGTGCCCTCTAACTACATTTTGTCCCAAACAAAGGGGTTAAGGTATTAAGTCGGGTTCCCTCGCCTCTTACGATTGACATTCCGACGGTGGAGGAAATATAATATTCTACAAATCCATCCCCTTATTAATTAGTTTATATCGAAAAGATACGGTATATGTATATGTATTATTGCTAAAAACTAGGTAGTACGAGTTTTCAGTAAGAATTCGTCTTGGTGGGTTTGCAGCGCATGGAGTCAGAATAGCCCCGATGCAAAATTTTGAGGTATTGCTTTGTTTAGATTTGTAGCATTTTGAACTACTCACCCATTAAGGCTAAACGCAGGAACTTCACAAGACGCAGGAAAGTCTGCAGACATGCCCGCCGGACCCCACTACTATAGGTCTGTGTTGTTATGATGCTATGATGTATATGTGATGTTTGCTAGTGTAGGAGTGTCGCAGTCAGTCTGGCAGACTTGCCCGTCGCTGGTCCGCGCGATCTCATTTTGTCTGCGCGGGCACATGTCCGTACAGACATATCCGTACGTGAATGCTCATCGCGGGCCGCTTGTGCGATTGTACCTGAGAGCGACAGCGACAAATACAGACGTATTTTAATGATAATGCTTAAGGTTTCCGGTTACTAAAACACAAAATTAAGCAACAATATTACAACATGCTGCGTACCCCTTACTGTTGAAGTCTGGTGACATCGTCCAATAAATCGAGTCGGGAATCGAGTGAATCGATTCAAGTATCGAGATCGGTAAGTTTTTAATAAGGCGTCTGTTGACGAACGTGTGAATGAATTTTACTACCATATCCGTTTCAGTTCTTAGCCATTGGCACGTCCCTAATGATTTAGCGAGTGTTTCTGTAGGAAGGCGAATCGGTTAGTTTAGGAAAGCCTATATTAAGCGAACTAATGACAGTATTGGAATGATCTACAGTTTGGGTCTCGTTGTCGATTGTTGCGCGTTGATGTCTTTAGTACGCACAAGAGCGTGGCTACGAAGTAGCTACGACACAATTGCGTAGACACTTTAGTACCTTGCCTAATTTCGATATTAATGATCTTCGTTTAAACGCTAAAACAGAATAATGAGATTTACTGTGATAAGGTGCCAAAGTGTATGCATGTTTTTGACGTATGTTGTCTCTTAAAGCGATTAAATTCTTGATCTTAATGATGTTTGTGAGTAATTGTAAATCTTGATCAGTGAATGTTATAGTGTAGGTGTAGTGCGATGCTGTTAATGTTGCTTAATTTATGGGGCACTTTTAGGTATGGTTAGGAAGTAGGCGTGGAAGCAAACTAAATACGCGGTCTTGAATAAAAAAATCCATTTCATAGATATTTGTAGTGATCTGCAAGCAATTGGTTTTACAATAAAATATACACTTACGGACAAACCTTTACATTTATTATGATTTTTGTTTCGTATAATAATATATCGTTATTAATCAACGTTTATGCCGTTAATACATTTAAGGTTAAGTCATTTATATGTGAAGTATATGAATATCACTTAGTTTAAATTTAATATAATAACTAAACCGCTCAGCTTCGTCAGAAAAATGTATGTTTTGCAGTAAAAATATATTTTGGAATAAAAGTTACTTACCTATTAGCTTTATTTATTATTACCACGTTAGTTTTCATAATGAAATTACTTATTTATGTTAAAAAATTAGTCAAATCGGTTTCGTCCATTTTACTTGGAAGAATACCAAATATCCAAAGATCCATTCAAAGAAACAATTTCATATTTGGTCCTGAAAGAAACATGTTCATTTAACACATTTTGTGGCGATCCTATATTCGCAATAACGTACTATATTTTTGTACTGTGTTACTATATGACAGAAGTTTTGCCATTTGTCGCAAAGAAACATGTTTTCATAGTTGTAGACCTCCTACGCGGTGTGCACGTAAGAGGTACCTTCTACACGGTGTCCTCTAGAAAGACTTATAGACCACTTTTTTAATGTGATTAGAAGATGGTAGAAGCACGAGACCCATATTGTAAGTGGTAACCTCTGCTTGTAATAGATACATTTGGTCATAAGCGATAAAACTGCATTGCTCCCATTATCCTGAAACAATAAGTTGTTAAGTCCCATGTGCCTGTAATTTCGCCATCACCTATACCTTTTAAAACAGAAAACATTATTACGAACATTACAGCTGTGCCGAACACGTGAGGTGGGACTACTTCCCCGGACGAACTTCATTAGGAATTACATACCTGTCGATTAATATTTAATCTAAATTCTATGAGAGAGCTTGTTGTGCCGCCACCGACGGAGCTTTGAAATAAAGAACATCGTTCATTCGCCACATCGTATATTTATAGCGAGCGCAGGGTAGCGACAAGGCGCGTGTGTCGTCGGCGACAAGCCACCATTTCCATATACGCATAAAGTCCACACTTAAACCGAATACGAAGCTGTAATTAGAAGGAACTGTTATTTATCGCACGAGAAATGGAACTGGACTCCTGTGAAGGTTCGCTTTAGAATGAAAATAAAGTCCAAGTCTTATAATGCCAAGAAACTTTTGAGTAAATATTAGTTTCAAGCTGTTTGTTAAATACCTACTATCAAGTGATGCAAAGGACAAGTCGTGCAGTTCATAGTAAGCTGTCTTACGAAAGCCACTTGACAGTCGCAGTGCTACAGTAAGACCTTCCGACAGCTCCATTACAGTCGCAGTGCTACAGTAAGACCTTACGACAGCTCCATTACAGTCGCAGTGCTACAGTAAGACCTTACGTCAGCTCCATTACAGTCTCAGTGCTACAGTCAGGCCTTACGACAGCTCCATTACAGTCTCAGTGCTACAGTAAGACCTTACGACAGCTCCATTACAGTCGCAGTGCTACAATAAGGCCTTCCGATAGCTCCATTACAGTCGCAGTGCTACAGTAAGACCTTACGACAGCTCCATTACAGTCGCAATGCTACAATAAGACCTTCCGACAGCTCCATTACAGTCTCAGTGCTACAGTAAGACCTTACGACAGCTCCATTACAGTCGCAGGCTACAATAAGACCTTCCGACAGCTCCATTACAGTCGCAGTGCTATAGTAAGACCTTCCGACAGCTCCATTACAGTCGCAGTGCTACAGTAAGACCTTACGACAGCTCCATTACAGTCGCATTGCTACAGTAAGACCTTCCGACAGCTCCATTACAGTCGCAGTGCTACAGTAAGACCTTACGACAGCTCCATTACAGTCGCAGTGCTACAGTAAGACCTTACGACAGCTCCATTACAGTCGCAGTGCTACAGTAAGTCCTCTTCCCCTCGGACCGCGACAGCGAGTAGACGTAACCAAAAGTAGTGCTCATTTTATTTAAATTAATTTTAAAATTATATTTCACATAAATTAGTAACAGAATAATAGGAGATCATAACTACAGAACAGTTGCATACACCCAACGTTGTCACCTCGATACGAGCACATCTACAAAGAAGAAAACGAAGCTGCCATCTTTAAGTAGGCGTGACTGTCGCCTACGCCTACGCCGCCTCCTTAAATACACCGTCCAATCACACGCAAGCTCCGCCCTATACTCTGGCCGATACCTACCGGTCAGTACGCATACCTCTTATAATTTCTAGCCGCCTGGTACCACAGCAAGGCAAACTTAGATTTCTTAGTTCAAATAATAACTAAAATTGGAATTACTTTATGCAAATCGATAACTATAAGCTATATAGAACTATCTAGTTACTTATAGCAATCTGGAATTATTTGGCGGACATCTTTAAAATTACTGTCCAGTAGCATATAGCGTCACCTCTGTGCACTGCTGAGAGCCTAGTACTTTAACGCCTAAGAATGCCGCTGAAACGTACTCCCCCCACCTCCCCAGCTCCAACGTCATTAACCAACATCGAGTCATCGGTTGCTCCTAAGGCAAATGCAGCATCGTCAGGTAAATTAACCGCGCGTTCTATCGCGCGAACTAACATAGATACAATACATTATGACTCTGAGCCCGACGTGCGTGTTATATCGGATCGTAAAAAGAGGAAGCATGACGGCGGGGATTGTACTGTCAGTGCTATGAAGGAGATGTTTGACACGCTATCTAAAAGCCAAGAAATACGTTTTGACAACTTAACAAAAACTGTTGAACTTATGGCAACTAAGTATGATGAGTTTTTGAAAAGAATCCAAATATTAGAAAATGATAAAAAAGAAGACAAAAAATATATTCTTTCCCTGGAACAAAGACTGGAAGTATTAGAACGAAGAGAACGTTCAACTGGTATAGAAATCCGTAATATTTTAAAAACGGACTTGAAGGCAGAGACAAAATCTAACTTGTGCCGAATCGTTCAAAACTTGGGACGGGTTGTTAATCTGGACATTCCACAGGCGGAGATCAAAGATGTTTATAGAACGCACTCGCCCGATTCTATTCAAAGGCCGATCGTCGCGGAGTTTACTACTGCAGTTATGAAAGAAAACATGCTCTCTGCAATAAAAAAGTTCAACAAAGATAAAAATAGAAACGAAAAATTAAATACTGCACATCTTCAGCTGAACCAACAAGTCAAGCCTATTTTTGTCTCGGAAACACTAACACAGAAAACGCAGAAACTTTTTTACCTAGCCAGAAGCTTTCAGAAATCCTCTGGTTTCAAGTACTGTTGGACCTCGCGAGGCGTCATCTACTTGCGAAAGGATGACGGCCAGCCTCAAATTAGAGTGGAGAGTGAAGGAATTTTGGACAAAATGCGTAAGCCAGAATGACTAATTGTGGTGCAAAACAATGTAGCGGGTAACAGTAAATCGGCTTTACAAAACGAACATATTTTTTGTAGAGTTGAACCTAGTATATTATGTATAGATTTTATTGTATCGAAGTCTCAGAATGTAAAAACCTTAAATACTTTATTCATAAGAAATTTACTATCCTTAAAATTTACACTAACAAATGTTACACTATTGACATACACACACATTACATATAAAAATAAGGCCTCCCATGTAATAACTTTTAAAAACTCTTTTATATTTTTTGCGCACTTGAAACCTTACGAAATTAACTGTCATATCTCACTGTATTATTTGGACAAATTATATGATCACGGTATTTTTCGAAATAATGTTAGGTAACCTTATAGAACTCTCGCAGGACATAGATAATGTAGCAGTTTCTAGAGCTCTAGAATGCAGTCTAGAGGAATGTTCGCATTTAATCCAGACTCCGTTAAAAAGTCTTACAGTACTAGCTCAAAACATAAGAAGCATCGGTTGTAATATGCCTGGTTTCGAAACATCATTGCTGAGAATTAAAACTTACTGTGACATATTAGTTCTCACAGAATGCTGGTTGCGCTGCACCTCGGTTATTCCACATCTTGAAAGCTACAACTCCTTTCCAACAAAGTTAAACCGAAATCAAAACGATGGAATAGTAGTTTACGTCAACCAGCAGCTAAAAGCTACAATTGAAGAACCACTATTTGACGAAGGAAATTGTCTCATTGTCACACTCGACACAGATATGGTTGTTGTTGCCATTTATCGCTCTCCAAGTTTTAAAATTCTCGATAAGTTTCTAAATTCGTTAGATAGAATACTCAATAACTTGTCAGCTGTTAAAAACGTTATTTTAATTGGCGATATAAACATTGCTATTAACCCAGGAAAGTGTGACGAAAATTCCTATAGGTACCTAAACTTAGCTGCTTTTCATGGTCTTCTCCCAGCACATTCTTTGGTTACACGCAACGAAAGTGGAACCTGTCTAGATCATGTCATGCTAAAAAGCAATTTTCAAGCACTAACACTAGTACTAAACTCGTCTTTGACTGATCACAGGCCTACACTTTTATGTTTGGAAATCAGGATGAAACGTACTTATGCAACATCTTCAATCACAAAAATTGACTATATAAAATTAAAACAAGATCTAAATACCATCGATCTGAAACCTATTTATGATTCCTCTGACCCAAATTTTGCAATGACATACTTGATACAATCTCTTAAAACAACAATAGAAAAAAATTCGAAAGTCATTAGTTTACCGAGACGTAAAAGGATGATCAAACCCTGGATGACGATAGGGCTCCTTCGCTGCATTCGGCATAGAGACAAACTGCATAAAAAGTCAAACCAATCACCAAACAATAAAATCCTTAAAATTACGTATACAAGGTACCGACATTTTTGCAACACGTTACTTAAAAAAATAAAAAGAGCATACGAAAAAGACATTATTGATAAAGCCGGAAACAATAGTAAAAAAATATGGCAAGCAATTAAAGATATTTCGGGGACAAAAGAAATACGAGATCTTCCAAGAGAGCTCCTAGGTACAGGAAGTTCTCCTGAACAGTCAGTCAATGAAATTAATGATTATTTTGTAAACGTAGGTAAAACATTGGCTGAAAGTATTGGGACAAACACTTTAAGTTATAATCCAAAGCAGACTAATATGTCACATCTAAAATTAGAATCATTTGTATTATTAGAAACAAATCACGCTGAAGTAGAATCACTAATAACAAACCTTAAAAATGACTGTTCTGTGGGTTGGGACCAAATTTCAAACAGGTTTCTTAAAGAACATAAGGAAATCTTAGTACCCCCATTGACACATATTTTTAACACTTGTTTTGAAAAGGGTATATTTCCAACTGATCTTAAAAAATCTCGTATTATTCCTATTTATAAGAATGGGGACAGAGATCGTATCTCAAATTACAGACCTATTTCTATACTCCCTTCTATTTCGAAAATACTTGAACGTCTCATAAACAACAGGTTAGTCAATTTTATAGAACGTAACAACATTTTCTCCGATAATCAATTTGGTTTCCGCTGTGGGAAATCCACAAATGAGGCTGTTCACGAACTCGTCAGTTTTATATCTTCCAATCTTGATGCTGGCAAAAAGTGTCTATCTATTTTTCTTGATTTAGCTAAAGCATTTGATACGGTCTCTGTCCCTATACTCGTTTCTAAGTTAGAACGAATTGGAATTCGAGGTAACCAGTTAGCCCTACTTAATGATTACCTAACTGGCAGATTCCAAAGTGTAAGGGTGGGTTCTCACATTAGTACCGATTTACCAATTACATACGGTATACCACAAGGTAGTATTCTAGGACCTACCCTCTTTTTAGTTTATATAAACGAGTTGTGTCAATTGCAACCTTTGAGTGGCAGACTTATATCATACGCTGATGACACAGCTCTTTTGTTTGCGTCAGATACGTGGAGCGCGGTATTTGATGCTGCCCAAAATGGTTTTAATGCAGTCACAACTTGGCTTCATGACAATGTCTTGTCCCTTAATACGGTCAAAACAAAATATATATTGTTTTCAATACGAGAGTTTTCACCATACCCCGACCTTTCAATTTCTGCCCACAATAGACGATGTATCGCATTAAAAAATAATGACTGCAAATGTGATAAATTGGAAAGAATGGAAAGTATCAAATATTTAGGAATCATTGTTGATAAAAACATTAATTTTAAAAATCATATAGAAGCCTTGAGTGGGAGGATTCGAAAGATTATGTTTATTTTTATAAAACTTAGACATATCATAAGTTTACAATTGGTAAAACAAATATATTTGAGCATGTGCCAATCACTGCTAACTTACTGTATTTCGTCGTGGGGAGGTGCTCTCAAAACAAATTTAAAAATGCTAGAGGTAGCCCAAAGATCCGTTTTGAAGGTTGCTACTGGGAAACCTATTTTATTCCCCACTACATCACTGTATCAGTATTGTGACGTGCTTACCGTGCGCCAACTTTTTATATATAGTATAATTTTGAAACAACACACTTTTTTGGATTATGAGCCTACACAGTTAACAAAAAGAAGAAAATACTTGGTGTGCAATCAACCTCATCATTTTAGTACCCGTTTTGCAAAGAGGTTTTATTTATTTTTAGGGCCTTATTTATACAACAAGCTTAATAAAATTTTGAACATTTATCCGTTGGTTAAATCAGATGTCAAAATTGTAGTGACTAAATGGCTAAAAACTTTATCTTATGACGATACTGAAGAACTTCTTACAGTAATCACCTAAATAGTTTACTTGGGATGTAAAACACATACATACACACACACATACACTCACTCACACACACCTACACACACATAAACATACGCAAACACTATCATCATCTTTATATGTTATATGTAATATTAGGACCTAAGATTAATTCTAAATTCTTAAGATTAGTATTGTACCAAAATGGCTAGCAGTAGTCCAACGCTGGGGAAAGAGCGCTGTATGCTGAAACACGGGTGATGAACCTAGTTCAGCAGCAGATACTCTTGCACAAATTTGCTCATGTTTTCTAGCCCCATTATAATGTATGAAATAACATTGTACAATTGTTTGAATAAAGGTTTTATTATTATTATTATTATTATAGTAAGACCTTACGACAGCTCCATTACAGTCGCAGTGCTATAGTAAGACCTTCCGACAGCTCCATTACAGTCGCAGTGCTACAGTAAGACCTTCCGACAGCTCCATTACAGTCGCAGTGCTACAGTAAGACCTTACGACAGCTCCATTACAGTCGCAGTGCTACAGTAAGACCTTACGACAGCTCCACTACAGTCGCAGTGCTATAGTAAGACCTTCCGACAGCTCCATTACAGTCGCAGTGCTACAGTAAGACCTTACGACAGCTCCATTACAGTCGCAGTGCTACAGTAAGACCTTCCGACAGCTCCATTACAGTCGCAGTGCTACAGTAAGACCTTACGACAGCTCCATTACAGTCGCAGTGCTACAGTAAGACCTTACGACAGCTCCATTACAGTCGCAGTGCTACAGTAAGACCTTACGACAGCTCCATTACAGTCGCAGTGCTATAGTAAGACCTTCCGACAGCTCCATTACAGTCGCAGTGCTACAGTAAGACCTTACGACAGCTCCATTACAGTCGCAGTGCTACAGTAAGACCTTCCGACAGCTCCATTACAGTCGCAGTGCTACAGTAAGACCTTACGACAGCTCCATTACAGTCGCAGTGCTACAGTAAGACCTTACGACAGCTCCATTACAGTCGCAGTGCTATAGTAAGACCTTCCGACAGCTCCATTACAGTCGCAGTGCTACAGTAAGACCTTCCGACAGCTCCATTACAGTCGCAGTGCTACAGTAAGACCTTACGACAGCTCCATTACAGTCGCAGTGCTACAGTAAGACCTTACGACAGCTCCATTACAGTCGCAGTGCTACAGTAAGACCTTACGACAGCTCCATTACAGTCGCAGTGCTACAGTAAGACCTTACGACAGCTCCATTACAGTCGCAGTGCTACAGTAAGACCTTACGACAGCTCCATTACAGTCGCAGTGCTATAGTAAGACCTTCCGACAGCTCCATTACAGTCGCAGTGCTACAGTAAGACCTTACGACAGCTCCATTACAGTCGCAGTGCTACAGTAAGACCTTCCGACAGCTCCATTACAGTCGCAGTGCTACAGTAAGACCTTACGACAGCTCCATTACAGTCGCAGTGCTATAGTAAGACCTTCCGACAGCTCCATTACAGTCGCAGTGCTACAGTAAGACCTTACGACAGCTCCATTACAGTCGCAGTGCTACAGTAAGACCTTACGTCAGCTCCATTACAGTCGCAGTGCTACAGTAAGACCTTCCGACAGCTCCATTACAGTCGCAGTGCTACAGTAAGACCTTACAACAGCTCCATTACAGTCGCAGTGCTACAGTAAGACCTTACGTCAGCTCCATTACAGTCGCAGTGCTACAGTAAGACCTTACGTCAGCTCCATTACAGTCGCAGTGCTACAGTAAGACCTTACGTCAGCTCCATTACAGTCGCAGTGCTACAGTAAGACCTTCCGACAGCTCCATTACAGTCGCAGTGCTACAGTAAGACCTTACGTCAGCTCCATTACAGTCGCAGTGCTACAGTAAGACCTTCCGACAGCTCCATTACAGTCGCAGTGCTATAGTAAGACCTTCCGACAGCTCCATTACAGTCGCAGTGCTACAGTAAGACCTTACGACAGCTCCATTACAGTCGCAGTGCTACAGTAAGACCTTACGTCAGCTCCATTACAGTCGCAGTGCTACAGTAAGACCTTACGTCAGCTCCATTACAGTCGCAGTGCTACAGTAAGACCTTCCGACAGCTCCATTACAGTCGCAGTGCTACAGTAAGACCTTACGTCAGCTCCATTACAGTCGCAGTGCTACAGTAAGACATTACGACAGCTCCATTACAGTCGCAGTGCTATAGTAAGACCTTCCGACAGCTCCATTACAGTCGCAGTGCTACAGTAAGACCTTACGACAGCTCCATTACAGTCGCAGTGCTATAGTAAGACCTTCCGACAGCTCCATTACAGTCGCAGTGCTACAGTAAGACCTTCCGACAGCTCCATTACAGTCGCAGTGCTACAGTAAGACCTTACGTCAGCTCCATTACAGTCGCAGTGCTACAGTAAGACCTTCCGTCAGCTCCATTACAGTCGCAGTGCTACAGTAAGACCTTACGACAGCTCCATTACAGTCGCAGTGCTATAGTAAGACCTTCCGACAGCTCCATTACAGTCGCAGTGCTACAGTAAGACCTTACGACAGCTCCATTACAGTCGCAGTGCTACAGTAAGACCTTACGACAGCTCCATTACAGTCGCAGTGCTACAGTAAGACCTTACGACAGCTCCATTACAGTCGCAGTGCTACAGTAAGACCTTACGACAGCTCCATTACAGTCGCAGTGCTACAGTAAGACCTTACGACAGCTCCATTACAGTCGCAGTGCTACAGTAAGACCTTCCGTCAGCTCCATTACAGTCGCAGTGCTACAGTAAGACCTTACGTCAGCTCCATTACAGTCGCAGTGCTACAGTAAGACCTTCCGACAGCTCCATTACAGTCGCAGTGCTACAGTAAGACCTTACGTCAGCTCCATTACAGTCGCAGTGCTACAGTAAGACCTTACGACAGCTCCATTACAGTCGCAGTGCTACAGTAAGACCTTCCGACAGCTCCATTACAGTCGCAGTGCTACAGTAAGACCTTACGACAGCTCCATTACAGTCGCAGTGCTATAGTAAGACCTTCCGACAGCTCCATTACAGTCGCAGTGCTACAGTAAGACCTTACGACAGCTCCATTACAGTCGCAGTGCTACAGTAAGACCTTACGTCAGCTCCATTACAGTCGCAGTGCTACAGTAAGACCTTCCGTCAGCTCCATTACAGTCGCAGTGCTACAGTAAGACCTTACGACAGCTCCATTACAGTCGCAGTGCTATAGTAAGACCTTCCGACAGCTCCATTACAGTCGCAGTGCTACAGTAAGACCTTACGACAGCTCCATTACAGTCGCAGTGCTACAGTAAGACCTTACGACAGCTCCATTACAGTCGCAGTGCTACAGTAAGACCTTACGACAGCTCCATTACAGTCGCAGTGCTACAGTAAGACCTTACGACAGCTCCATTACAGTCGCAGTGCTATAGTAAGACCTTCCGACAGCTCCATTACAGTCGCAGTGCTACAGTAAGACCTTACGACAGCTCCATTACAGTCGCAGTGCTACAGTAAGACCTTACGACAGCTCCATTACAGTCGCAGTGCTATAGTAAGACCTTACGACAGCTCCATTACAGTCGCAGTGCTACAGTAAGACCTTACGACAGCTCCATTACAGTCGCAGTGCTACAGTAAGGCCCTACGACAACTCCATTACAGTTACAGTACTACGCAACTTTAACCTGAAGTTTTGCGTTGCGCTGGGCTTTTCTCTATGACCATTCAAACACGCAACACAGCGCTTTACGAAACCTTCTAAGAACGATCGTGAAATCAATACCATTTTTACATGTTTTCCTTGAAGATTCTTCCATAAGCGCCGTATTACGTGTTTGAATGATCATAGCGAATAAGGCCCCATCACGGCGTAAGTTACGCAAAAGCCTTAGGAAAGAAAAATAAACTAAATTTGTATCCGGCTATGAAGATCATAAGGATCCATCATTTACTCATTTTAATTGCTGTGATCAATGACCTTCGATTAGAACTTTTTCTCGTATTTAAGTTCTAAGGATGACTATCTCGAAAGGCCGGGAACCAACCCACTTCACTTTGCAGGGCAGTTAGCAATGTAACAGTAAGTTAATTTTTATTCATACATATCTTTCAGCATTATCAACCGAGTATTGTTCCTAAGTTCCTAGACGCGTTGCGCAATCAGTTTTCCTCTTAAACTGCTTAAAGTATCGTAAACCTTATTTTTCAGACAGGTTTTTACAAAATACGTACTTGGTACTGTTTCCTGATCGGAATGATTTCAAACACCAACAGTCTACTGTTATCACTGCTGAGGTGTTCTGTTTTCTACCTTGCATCCCCATCATCATCAACTCACTGTCACCTAATATTGTATTGTAATTGGAAATTGGACAGGCAATGAAAATATCAGCTCGGTTATCAACGTGGAACTGGTCGATAAATCGATTAAAAATAAACATTTTTAAAGGGTTGTAGTAAGTAAGGGAGTAAATCGTCTACGTGCCTTAACTCCTCGAATCTGGACCCACCACCAATCTATTGGATTTTTTTTCACGTCACGAACATTGGTACTTTTACATTAACAGGTTTAATAACTTAATAGTTAAATAATTTTAGTTAAATAATTAATAGGTTGAATGCCTTCATAGTTTAATTTCGAGGGCGTTTTATTACTCACAAATATTATAATGTTGTTATTGGTGACGTGACGCAGTACATTATTTTCATTAACGTGGCGTTTGCTTACATACGAGTATTTCAATATGTGAGAAGTTTGAGTACTGTGTAGATAAGCGTACAGCGCCGCATTGATCTGAACTGGTCGATTCCCAGAAATAAATAGCGAAGTATTTATAAAGTTAAAGCACCAGCCGATCTCTCGAGAAGATTGTGGATACATTCTTGTACCACTTGTAAAATACTTTATTGGTTTGTGCTCGGTTTTATTCCTATTGGTACATCTGTGATTTCCTCTTTAAAATATTGAGAGAGATTTCCAGCTTGTTTTTTTTTCTAACTATACCTACCTACATAACATAATAACCCCTCACCAGTCGGCTGTCCATATAACAATGAAATGTCTATTGTGTCTGGGTCGTTCGACTGATGAAGTAATAATAGAATATGAATTGCTGTTAATGATTTTTCACAAAACATCTTATTTAAAGTTTTTAATTGATACGATAAAATCCAGAAAAAGTCGTCATACTTAATTACTATAAGCCCGAAAGTAAATCACTTTTAATCAATGGTTGTTAATAACTTTTTCAGGACAGAAATATTAACGTAAATATTTAATACAGGTAGGTGAGGAACTAGAAGAACAGAGGTTAGTTTTGTTTAATGTTCCTGTCACATTACGCCCAGGCGAAACCACGAGGCGCAGCTATTTGGTTCATGAATATCAAAGAAAAACATGAAAGAGGTAATACTAGGAAGGTTCGAGATCGAGGATAACCATTCTCTCTTAGTGGGAACACAGGAGCTCAATTAATTTAAACTGCATTCGTTAATTTTATTAATGTGACCGGGCCTAAATCTACGATCTGCGAGATGGCATCGCCTTAGCCTTCTCATTTTCGAAATTAGCAAATGTTTTAAAAAGAGAAAAGGGAAAGGCAAGAAAAGACAAGATAATGCAATATACGAAGAGGTGGCTGCGTTCGAGGCTCCAGATAACGACATTAACGCCGGGTAAGCTGCCCAGCAAAACAATAGAAAGAGACACTGATACCTCTCACAAACCCATACATCACAAAACTGAAACCAAGGCAATGCAAACTAAACTTTACACTGTAAAACTTACGCCACAATTCACTATAGCACCACCTGAATTCATTCTGTTAAAGTTTCAATAAAGAACGAGGATGTCGTCGAAAGAGTGAAAAGGACAGCAGATGATGATAGTGATAGCAAAATGAGTGGAGTAAGCTTTTCTCAGCCACCCAGTCAGCAACATAATTAATGACGCTCGTGTCGCAGACGAATTTATAAATTGCCTTTATTCCGTTTTAACAAACTTGGGACACGCGTGATACTGCCGATATCATATCTACGCAAACTGAAAATAATTATGGCCAACTGTTTGGGAGGCCGTTTTCTTCACTAATAAGTATTTATTTATTAGAGAAGAAAATATTTTCTCTAAGTACATGTTATATTTATACAATAGAAGTTTTAGGGTGTCTGGTAAAGTAAATTATTACATTGAAATAACGTGTCTTTAAAATGTCTGCGATTTTCAGTATCTCATTTTGTCGATTCTGTAAGCATTCTCTAAACTAAAAATCTCTATTTATGACAGTTTCGCATTATGTTTAGGCTAACATCCAAATTACTCGTAGTATAACACTTCCGAATGACAGCACAAACGTTTTATATTTCTCTTTAATTGTGGGTATATTTTAGACATATTAGTCGTCCCGTAATTTGGTATATACTAAACTAACGAAAACATACTTAAAATTTAATAGAATAATCCTATTTTAAAAAATGTCATTCTAACAGCCGTATTCATAAACAAGAAAAAGTAATTACATAAGCAACGATTTTAATTCTATAGACTAGAATTTTCCCAAAGTTAGAACTATCAAAGGCTAGAATTCTTAGGCGAGTAATAGTCACTATTTCATTTGTTTATACAATGAGAACACGTCAATTTTTCGTACTTATTACAAATTTTAATGTGAAGTTGTACAAAAATGGCATTCGCACACAAGTCTGAACTGTGAAGGAACTATTATGCCGTAAAAATTAAAATCCCATGATAACAGCCTAATACAAGTGTAAAAAGATACATCCAATATTGATAGGGTTATGTCATGCATTTACTTTAGAAAGTAATGTTCATTGCTCGACTATAGAATAAGATTGTATGTTGAAGTATTCTATCGTGAAGCAATTACTTTATTGAGAAATTAGTAAGCAACAAGTAATTACTTGTTTATAAATAAAAGTGTAAGTGCTACATGAACTTGGATTTTAGTGTTACCAGAACAAGAACTACCATGATTAAATTTTAGTTCGCTAGTTCAGTTTAGTTTTTTGAAGAAGTAAATCGGTACCATTAACTGTAAATCTGTATAATAATGCTACTGAGTGACGTCACTCAGCTATTAAATCAAATACGATTAAGGTCTGTTACAGGCGATTAGCACACGCTGATCCAGTCAGCACTTTGGAATTTCCGTAGCTTGTACTACACAATATGAGCACAATTTTGCTCGTTTCAAATGATAAAATATACTGCGTTCACCGATGTTTTCGTTAGGATCGGATTCTCGGAGATCAGAAATGGAATGTCTTAAACAAATCTCATACTTCCACTTAAATCAATTGGCTTCCGTATCAGAGTATCATATTATCAAAATGTGGTAATCTTATAACACAACATTCGCAAAACCCAACATTTTATGTTATAGAATCAGTTATAGATCAAGTCGTGGTGTGCACTAAAATTCAGAGTTTTATATGGCAGCCCAATTCATCTATTATCTGTCTGTCATGCAACTGTCAAGTGTGAACTTCGATTTGATAAAACTATATATACCTAGCGTGTAAGAGCAGTAGAACTCTTTGTGAACCCTGACCCGTATACTACTCGGATTGCACGGACGATGAGTTCGTCCCAGTAAGTTTACTGCCACTATTCCTTTTTCTACCGTTAATCAGTAATGTTTGCAATATTGCGCTATGGTTTGCAGTTATGATTGCGAGTGAAATTACAGACACATGAGATTCAACAACTTCTGCCTAGAACAGATTGTTAGGTACCACTGAACATCAGATGGGCTTCGTGCTTGTATCGTTTCTTAATACCATCAAAAACAGCAAAATAGCACCTCTTTGTCAGCTTTTTCATTTGCTAGCATTAAACAGTAAATTAGCACACGCGCGAGCTCAATTCTTAGGACGCTTCTGTTTTGTCGCAGACTCTACCACGTTCAAAGTACATTTGTAAACATTATCTATTGTAACTAATCTCAAAAAGTTTTTATCATGGTTGAATTAAGAAACTAAATGGTACTTTCGGTTTGCATCCATAATAATACACAACTGCTTTAATATTATTTGTTTCGCATATATCAATAGCATATTTAGTGTCTGATAAAGTTTAATGCGAAGAGGTGAGCATAAATACTGGCTTGCAATCTAACATCGGACCCCGCCCCGCACGAGTAACTCACTGCTATCGACCCCGAATATTGTTAATCAGTGTATCATTAGCTCTGGGGTGCAGTGCACACGGGGTGGTTCTTGCACGCGCATTCACGCCTCAACGCACTTTTAACTTCGCATTCGGATTTCTTGCGTTTCGATTTGTCCACGCCAACCCTTCACAAAAAATCTTCTATTCTAGACTTCAGTGAGCCTAGCACATATAACTGCGTAAGTGTAACGTAACGTGTCGTTCACAGGAAACAGTACAAGTGTCATGTATCTAGGGCAACTGTGGCACAGACAACTCATAGTTTGCAAACTGAAGCTTGACATGTTGACGTTTACTATA
The DNA here is from genome assembly GCA_917880725.1 of Selenia dentaria. Taxonomy (NCBI): domain Eukaryota; kingdom Metazoa; phylum Arthropoda; class Insecta; order Lepidoptera; family Geometridae; genus Selenia; species Selenia dentaria. Next base: position 26,888,955 of record OU862894.1, read on the forward strand.
CGAATATATTTTCGCAAATTATTTGTGCTACGGCCTCAGTGCATTAAGTCATATGGACTTTTTTAATATGTAAATCGGGAATCACTTATTTAAATAAGTCTTCGTTTGAGTTGTAAAAAATACAATAATTTATTTTCTTGCCATCTGACATTGAAACATATCTGCTAATGCGCCACACGTTTACTCACTTTAAATCCTGCATGGGGATTCATAAATGAACTTACTATATAATATTATAAAGAGGAAAGATTTGTATGTATGTTTGTAACGAATTGGCTCGAAAAGTACTGGACCGATTTCAAAAATTGTTTCACCATTGGAAAGCTACATTCACCCTGAGTAACATAGGTTATATAAGATTCATCATCATCAACATCATCGATCACCGCGCGGGTGAAACCACGGAGAGCAGCTAGTATAATATAATAAGCTCTGAGATGCAGTTCAGGTTGCCTATTTCTTGTGCTTACTAAGGACGTTTACACGCTTGAAACATCTTAACTTTTGAATTAAGTATTTGCGTTTAAAACGCCACCCCAAAATACGAGTATCTGATATCTTAGTACAATTTTAAGTAAAGTTCGACGTCTAGGATTATCAATCGTGGCTGGGGTAGAGTAGCTCTGGACTTCGGTCGCAGCGGGGAAGTATGCGTGACAAGGACGCACAAAGTCCCTAATTAATTAATCGAAAGTAGTCTTCTTAATAGTCATAATACTTTTTTTCAAAAACATACAGTTTGTGAAATTTTTTGAAAGTGTGTACACTTTTACCAAGAAACAAACATAACAATAAAAAATATGTCATATAATTAAATTAATTAAAAAGTTTAATTGAGTCAATTCTTGAAATACTATTCACGCACTGGCCATACAATCGTAGTTATTGTAATGGTAATGTTTTTCCATTAAGTATTTCTTCTTACATGTTTAAGGACTTAGTAATTTTTGTTACCTGGTTTAGTCGACAAAAATGTACGCCTGTGTGCGCCAACTCTTACGCCACAGCAGATGGAGCAGCTCGAGCCAGATAGCTCTCGCAGCACTGATGTAGATAAACAGGGGAGGTGGTGCTATAAATACACGTATACCATTGCGATATGGGCGTCTTAGTTAGACTACAGTATACGGAATGCGTTAATGCTAGATGTACTAGAATCAGATGCATGTTTTCAAAGGGATAGTAAAATTATTCTATATTATAGTTCCTCAAAGTCTAAGTCAAAATCATTTATTCAATTTTGGGCATCAAATACGCACTTATGGACGTGAATTATTCATTATAATGTAGTAGACTCTACCGCCGCGTTCCAAAATATATAGAGCCTACCGAGAAGGGGCAAGAAACTCGGGGCCATTCTATTCATATAGAATTTACAATGTTTCTACTTAGTTCCTAATATTATTACATTTTATGGGTGGCAGATGACAACTTGCCAGAAGAGGAGTATTTCAAGCATTTTTGTCCTATCTAACTCTTCGATACTATTTGAATGGCTGGTTGGCGCATTTGTTTGGTTCGATACCCGGACAAGTCAAACTTTTGTGTGCGTGAGTAGGAATGTCTGTTTGACCTGTGTCTGGGTGTGTATATGTATGCAAGTATGTGTACCGTCATCAGGTCACCATAGTACAGGCTATAGTTTGGGACCTGAAGACATACTCCGCCTTCAAAATCATTTATTCAATTTAGGCATCAAAGACGTCAATTTTTCATTATAATGTACATTAAAGACTCTACCGCCGCGTTCCACAATATATAGAGCCTACCGAGAAGAAGCGGCAAGAAACTCGGGGTCAGTCTTTTTATATAGATGTTTACAATGTTTCTACATAGGTACTACTAATATTACATTTTATGGGTGGCAGACTGACAGCTTGCCAGGAGTGGAGTATTCCAAGCATCTTTATCAGAAGCTTATTAAAAAGCTTAAAGTCCGACATTATATAGAAATATAATGTCGGACTTTATAATAAGCTTTTTTTATTAAAAAGTTTTTACAGTCAACTTGAATTTGCCATCTGTGAGCTCAGTTATGTGTTTTGTGATTTTATTCTAAAAAAGCATACGATTTCCTAGGAATGACTTATTAGTCTTCGCAAGTCTAAAACTAGGTACAGCTATCCTATTTGTATTTCTAGTATTAAAAGTGTGGTGATCACTATTTAACTAATATTTATGTACCATTTTACGAACATACATTATATTTTCAAATACATATAAGGAAGGCAAAGATAATATATGAATTTATTGAAATAAATCTCTCAAAGTCTCTAACGTTTAAAGTCTAACGTAAAATCTCTCAAGTTTAATAATAAGGCGGCGAGTGTTTAAAAATACGGTATGTGCGTTTTAAAGCGTAATTATGAACATAGCTCGCGATTGTTTTCTATCTCAAATTAAACAGCATAGTTACGCCCATATACACGAGTTAAGGAATGAGTTGACACTATGTAACATAATATATTAGAATCACAGGTTTTGAATTATTAGTTAAATATTATATTAATATAAAAATATTAAAAATTGTAATTAGCCAATTAATAATAATAATAAAACGATCTTTTTAAAAATCGCACAACTTATCAATTTATCATACGAACCGCTAGGGAATGGAACACCCTCCCTGAGTCGGTGTTTCCGGTTAAGTACGATATGGGGGTCTTCAAAACACGAGTGCATAGGTATCTTCTGGGTAAGCGCGCTCCATCATCGATCGCATCATCACTTAGCATCAGGTGAGATAGTGGTTAAGTGCTACCCAGTTCAGTATAAAAAAAAAAGACATCCGTCAGAATCAGATCAGATGCTTGTGTCAAAAATATTTATTTTACCAAAAAATTGGAATCGATTTCAAAAGTACCTATTATCACAATACAATATTATGCCCATGGTGCCGAGTTCGACAAGTTATTTCGCTCTATTTAGTATTGAAGCCGCTCCATTATTGGTAAAAATATTTTTTTACCCTTTTAAGAGACTTTTGCTACGTACGGGATCGATTGTCATTCACAGTCAATGATGATATCAAGATAAGCGAAACACTATTCAGTTATCGGATTGTAACTCAAAAACAGCTTGACCTAATTTGATGGAAAAAGGGTGCAAATATTTATTACCAAACAATGGAAACGACTTCAACACTAAAATGTGTGAAACAACTTATTAGAGTCGGTGCCGAGTGTCCATGTTATTTCAAACTTCTTAGTGTTGAAGTCGGTTCCATCGGTTTTCTATTTCGGTTTTTTTTACAATAACATCGTTTCTTCATTGACTTGCACTTAAACTATTCTTTAAAGTAATAATAATCCCCTCTCTACAAGTCCTAAGTAAAGTTTGCATATTGTAAGAGGAAATATCAAATGCATATAAATAACGAATGGAGTATGTTTGTTTGTACACCTGACAGCACAATTCAGCCATTTCCCAGGATTGTTTACATTAAATTACAACATTCGGCTTAAAGGTGGTGTTTATAATAGACATTAGGTTTACCATGAATTTACAGAAAATGTTTGGACATCGTGATTGTGTGAAATTTCCTGCTGGTGAGCGATCAAATGAATGTTACATTATTTTTATATTATTTCCAACCGAATTCCAAAAAAAGAGGAGGTTCTGAATTCGACTGTATTTCTTTTTTTTACTATTTGTTATATCAGAACTTTTGACTGGGTGAACCAATTTTGATGATTATTTTGTTATTTGAAAGCTTTGCTTCGTTATTTGGTGCTTTCCGTATGACACATTTCAATTTAATCAAATACGGTCCAGCTGTTTTTGAGCTACAATCCAATAACCGAAGTGTGTAACGCCTATTTTAATAATATGATGATATCATCATGACGGTGAATGACAATCGGTCCTGTTAGTAGCAAGGGTAACCAAATAATGGAAACGACTTCAACACCAAAAAGTGTGAAATAACTTCTTGAAAACGGCACCATGCGCACGGTTCCTTTTTTTGGTAAAATAAAAGTAACCCGAGACGTTTCGAACAGTTTCCAGTGAATATAGTAACGGGTATACTGGATGACAGCTGTCTTTTATAAAGTCGTGGAAATTATTTTTATGTACCGCCTATCATAAAAACGTTCCTGATGCACGCAGTACTCACTCACAGCGTCCAGAGGTCCAGTGTTATATTTTCATTAGCATACGGAAGGTGTTGCAAAAAAGTGAGATACAGGACTCAGAAGTGTGTGGAGTGCTACTTGCTTGCAAGAACTCACTTTTTGCTTATTGTCTATATTTATTTCATTCTAAAATAAATAGTACTAGTGATAGGAGTCTACACCAAGAATCTCATTGGGTACCATCGAAGTGCCAGACTGACCAGATTTCTGTTGCTATGCGATAAATTCCGATGCGGTGTATGTTTGTGGACCACAACAACAACAAACAAGTGAGATTACTGAGCGTGCCAGATATAAGAACCAATGTGAGAGTGTCATGCACTCCACGCTAAACTTAAATTGAAAGCTCCCTACACTAAAAATATCACCGCCAAGCGGTTAACGCTTACCTTTAGACACACTTATTTTGTTCTCTTCTGTTTCAAAGCTTTCTAGCAGCTGTGATCATGTTAATTTTACTGCACGCGGTTAATCGCCGCTCTCATTGCTCTTGGCTCATGTACCGTGTTCCTTAATGACTTAATTTTGGATCACGATTGCTTGATGACATATGTAGATGCGGTTTGGATTTCCGAAGTGATCATGTCAGTGACATGTCATCACCGTCTTATGGTTGGTTTGATAACGGGGCACTGCAATTTAAATTACCACCTGCACATGATTGGAGCTAAGGACAGACCCCTGTGCAGAGGTTGTATGCTAGAAGACGAGACTGTAGAGCATGTGCTACTGCAATGCAAGGCTACAGAAGAAATTAGAAGAAATATGATTTTGCATGAGGACCTAATGCAACCAAATAGTAGTGACTCGGTACAACATTTCTTACAACTGGTCAATTTATGTCAGCGACCTAGAGCAGTACTCCGCTACATTAAGGAGTTGGGATGGCTCGGGTAGAGGCTGGCGGGGGAAATGCATAATATACCTCAAGCGGGACGTCAGTGATGGAGCGCCCCCCACCCAGAATAAGAAATGTCATCACCATGTGAGGTTCTGTAGGTGTCAGCTGTTTACTATCACAATATTTGATTTTATTCTAGTATTAAGTACCATGTCATGGTAACCCTAGTGTTTCGACGCGGTTGTGCCGCTGCGCCTCAGGCGAGGGCGGGGCGGACGTATGCGCGGCCACCCCGACGAAGACGCCCTACGCCACACGCGGCTCTATGGGGAAAGGGAAAAATGTATGGCCTCATACATCTTATATGAGGAACATTATTTAGTCATCAATACTTATCGACTGTATGGGGATACGCTTTAGGGTCTAGACGCGCGACAAAATGCAGAAAATATCAACGTACCAACCGCCAAGTCTCACAGAAAATATGTATTTTAATCTAAGTATACAAATGGACAAAGGTATACACATCATCAAGAGCAAGTAGAACTCATTGTGTGAATGAGTTCGTCTGTGGAAGTCCTGCAACCATTCCTTTTTCTACCGTGAATCAACATATCACTAACTATAAGTTGCAAGCCCTACTTTATTGAATTACAAATTTTAACTTAAGCTTCCATATATATATCCTAGAGATTTGCAATTTCGTCGGAAAATATCCTCAATTCTTTGATACAGTTGAAGATTGCTATACCTTACAATTTAAGGCACAGTTCAGGCATCCATATCATAACTATAAAAATATACAATCATATCCCGAAACATCTAAGAGATACTGAAAAAGATTCAACTTATTTCCGATAGTCTTAAAGGATATCTTATTAAAAATGCTACTACTCGTTACAAGACTTCTTTACAGATAAGACTCAGTAGCTAAAATATTTAATTTCGGTCACTTTAGAACTAATTTTAATTAAGATAATAGTTATTAAACTTTAGTCCTACCTAGAGTCCAATACACTCTAGACTTTCATGTTGTTAGTACTATATATATATTACATTATTTAAGATATATTGTACACATGAATATGGAGAAATAAATAATTATGATAGGTAAGCAGTAGAACTTATTGTGAATGAGTTCGTGTGGGCCAGTACTGCAAGCATTCCTTTCCTACCGTGAAGCATTAATGTTCGCTTTGTTCTGGTTTGAAGGGTGTGGGTGCCAATAAAATTACACGAGACTTAATAACTAAACGTTTTAGGGTGACGGGCGAAGTGCAGTTAATTTGTGACGAAATGCATCTGTTCTAGGCAGAGGTTACCACTTAACACCAGGTGTACCGTCTCCTAATAAAATTAAAAACAAATTGCCCGATGTGTAGCTTGCCTAGCTGATCTTAACAATTCAACATAAGATAGTCGATCGTTACTGGCATTTTCATTGAGCACTTCCCTGCATTGGTGGGCTGCCGGGCCTGATTTTTGTTAGGACTACAGTCGTTAGGCCATATCGAAAGTTTCGAGTGGTCTGAACACTCCCGAACTTGAGCCGACCTATCCATACATATCGCCTATCCGCCTAGACGCACTGGGCAATCTTGATGGATTGTTGCCTTCCTTACCCTGAGTGGAAGGCACGTTTCCCAGCATGCAATGGGCTGGTTATACTATAGATATATTATCAAAATGAAATCATTCGTATCGCACCCTTATGTCTAGCATGCTGGTCCAACATATCATGAACTATTGTTATTGGTTCTTGGTATACCGTACTGTCCTGGTTTGTTGGTTGGCTGCCGACCACTGCCTGACAACCTAATGCCACATTTCTTCTTGTGAATCCGTTTTGAGATGGTTATACAGTGTTATTTTGGTAAGGATGACAGGAAATTACACCACACAGATCTTGAAGCAGCAGTCTAATGTACAAAACAATAGGATTTTACAATCAAATAGTCGTCCTCAACTCGATTCAAACGGATAACAAATTCACCTACAACCCTTCTCTATTTTTATAAGACATCCAAAGAGAATTAACAAGATGTCCACAGACTAAGTAGTATGATACTACCAGGTTTCGCCAGCTACAAAACTGAGTTGCCATTATATATAATCAAAAATGCTAGCACAACCATAGACAATCTGGTACAGATATTATAATTAATTATTACGTTATGTAAAAGTTACAGTGTTTATGTAAAAGAAATAAGTACCCGAATGTATCTCCATTTAACTAAATGCCAAATATAGCATATTAATATCCATTGTCATTTATGACCTATGTAACTGTGGAACCCTAGGGTTGCTCGCTAACAACAGCAAAGCATCCGTCTTCAATGCGTCATACAGCAAAAGCTACTATTAAAATTATTTTCATAAATATATGCCAGAACATTAATATCATAAGTACATCAAGAGACTGACTCATCCTTTAGTTCTTTTGGTATCCTAGAAGTGGCATCATATGAAAATTAAAAAGAAAATCCTATTCTGTTTGGTAAGAAAAGCTTTCACTTCCAAAACTAAGGATAAACATCGGCCAAGACCGGTTCGTATCTAGAAATGAATGAAATGAGATAACCCAGATTAGATTACGGAGCAATATTGCCCACCAAAAATAATTAATCGGTTAATCTAAAGAACAATACCGTCTGAGCGCGGCGTACGACCTCATTACTCTGTGGAGGGTATGTTGCTGTACAGTATGTACCAGTAGGGGTCTTGTGTGGCCTGGTTCCACCAAGATACAAATCATTAAAAAATATAAATATAAATTAAAAAACCTACTTCGGGCACCAGCCCCCTCACATAGTTAGGTTTTATTTTGTCACTCTTTGCTAATTATGTTAAGGCGCGCTCGTACCCTGATTAAAGAAAAAGCAGAATTTTTAAACGTCTAGTGTAACGAAACAGATCGATAGTATATTATGAAAAAAAATACAAAGGTTAGAAAAGGAATAGAAAAAGAGTAATAACCGAATAGAATTCATAAATATAACTCTCTTTCAGCAGATAAAAACCTGAATAGGTCCACAAAAATAAACTTTCACGTCCAAACTCTCAGAATTTTCAGCGATAACACTATATTTTTTTTAGGTAATACTTAGCCAACGTATAGTACTAAAGTTATAACCAGCAGTTTTTTCAATTGTGTTAGTATATATAGAAAAATATAAAGAAAACGTACAAAATCAACGCATTTTCGCATTACATCGTCCAATCTAACAAGCGATTTACAACCTTACGTAAAGCATCGTAAATTATTTTAAAATTGGGGTTGGACCGCGTCTTAAATTGTTTTTACCAACCTTTTGTGACGAGGAAATAAATATATGTTTATTATTGTTTATTATAATATTACTATATGTGAGATGTGGTAATTTTGTATTTGATATCTTTGTAGTTTTTTTCGTCGACATCAGTATTTCTGCTTTAAAGCTGTTATATATCAAAAACGACATTAGAAGAAATATTAAGTGAAGCTTCCGCTGAAAACAATACTTATGGTCGGGTTGCGGTGTGCACCACCCGCATAAACTACAAATAAGAAGTATACAGAATAATCGACACGCAAAACAACCCAATCAACCAAAAACAATTCGTTTTCATGACACGTGTTTCGCCTCTACACGAGCCATCCCCAGGACGATGTTGACTCGTCAAGCGCTACACCGACAGTCAAAAAAGTTTTTGGTTTATTGGGTGTTTTGTGTGTTGTTTATTTTGTATATTTCCTATTTGCAGTTTATGCGGGGAGTGCACACCGCAACTAGGCCATAAGCATTGTTTTCAGCGGAAGCGTCACTAAATATTTCTTCTAATATATTTTTTAATAAGTGATTTCCGCAAATTAACGCATGAATCAATAAATTAGCTGTTATATATATTTATATATAAAATCATCAACCGATTAGAAGACGTACAAGCACGAGGCTCACCTGGTGTTATGTGGTAAAACTGCCTAGAACGAATGCATTTCGTGACAAATGACGAACTGCACGGCGGCCGTAGCCCTGAGACATTAATTTAATAAGTCTCATGTGCAAGTAATTTCGCTGGCACCCAAACCATTCAAACCAAAACACAGTATAGCGAATGTTAATGCTTCGCGGTAGAAATAGGCAGGTATGATGGCAATACTTCCCCCGATGAATTCATTCGTAAAGAGTTTTACTTCACTAAAGCATATTACCAACATTAATTTATTATCTATATTTATAAAAATGAACCCCTATTTCTCCTGTTCACGCTATAACTTGAGGACGGATGGAACAATCTCGCTAATTCTTTTTTGTTGTGTTAATTATGGTCCGGAGAAGGTTCTTATGATAGAAAAACCAAGAAAAGAAAAGAAAGAAAGAGCCTACCACGCGAACGAAATCGCGGGCAGTCGCTAATATTTGATAAATTTAATGATTTCCCAATAAATAATGTTCGCACTAAGAATATTGCTCATTCGTTTAGATAACCCTATTTGTCGTGTGTGACAGTGTATACTTATTGCTTTGGCCTGAAATGTCTCGCGTCTGCCTTTCTGTCAGGTTATTAACTTTTTCGAGCGCACAGTGAACTTCTGAAATAAAACTGTCCCAGTTTTCCTACTGCTCGTCCAATATAGTGGTGCACACGTGTGATTTCACCGCGTTATCTCCGCTAATACATCAATGGCTTGTCCAGTATTGTTAGTGATGCGAGTCGACGCCATTGTCGTACCCTCAGCTGTGCAAGAGAGGGCTGTAAGCGGCAACTTATCGATGGAACACATTCTACTACTATTTTGAAAGAATAAAGACGATCGATACATTACATTCATAGCAGACTATATGATCGTCACTAACCGACTTTATAATAAGGAAGAGGTTACTCAATGCGTCCGTATTTTTTTTTGATGTGTGTTCGTGGATAATGTCGTCGATTATGAACCAATTTTGATAATTCTTTTTTTGTTTGGTAGAGAATACTTCCGAGGGACCACCGATTTAAATTTCATCTGATTCAGTCAAGCTGTTTTTGAGTGATACTCTAATAAATCAAAAGTGCATCGCCTATTTTGTTAATTTGATGATATCATCATTGACGGTATCATCCATCATCAATTCAAACATCGATCCCGTTATTAGCAAGGGTCACTAAAAAGGGTGATAAAATAATGTTTACAAAAAACGGAACCGACTTCAACATCGAAAAGTGTGAAATAAAAATTGTCGAAGTCGGTACCATGCACACAATATTGTGGTAATAGGTACTTTTGAAGTATCATGGTACCTACTACAACAAGTTCTTTCACACTTTTTGGTGTTGAAGTCGGTTCCGTTTTCTGGTAAACTTTTTTTTGTTTCATCAAACTGTCGCGTTCTTCCACAAGAATCTCGCGGTCTTGGAGTTAATCAGCTAACAGTTTCCTCATATACATGGGCAGTTCATGATAGTGGAGTGCTTCTTATTGTTCCATGCGGTTAAGATGACGTTATATTTTTCTTATTAGGTATTAAAAGCACGCTTCTCTACCCATTGCTTGCTGGTTTCCTCTCCTGGACCGTATACTTGCAGGATCCGAAGGCGTATCACGCTGACCGGAGCTACGCGGCCTATTTCCAACACAAAACTGTATGTTAAATGAAATTATAACTAGTAGTTCTGCGAACAGTAGACCATGCGAGCAAAATCTTATCAGCGGCAATTTTTCACCATCTAGACTACCTGCAATTGGAATATAACCAAGTTTTTAAACTTATTTCACAACCTGCCCTAGGCAACTACTTCACTAATTATGTTCCTATTCGAAATTCCTCTTAAAAGTCAGATACCTAATGGTCATACCAAATTTTATAAAAACGAATCGGTAAATAGCGCCGCAACAAACTTCCCCCCTTTTTTAGTAATTGTAATCCCCATTAAAAAAAGCTGAAGACAAAAAAATATTTGACAGTAAAACATGCATACCAAGTTTAGTAAATATTGGTTGAAAAATGAAACTTGTAGAGGAAGACCAACATACAACCTGACAAACATACGGACAGATGAAAGGCAATTTGTTAAAGCACCCTTCGTTCGCTCGGCTATAAAATATTTAATAACATGAGAGTATCGACATCGCTCTAGATACACGATGCCATCTCTACGTGTCGCAGTAAGTACCTACAAAGTGATTGAATGGAAGTATTTACAGCACAAAGGAGGTGTTACGTAACCCACACTTATAATGTTACAAAATGTAGCTCTGAATTGCATTAGTTCTTTGAAATTTGCGTCTATCGTATCCAGTCCACAACATACAATGTTATTTAAGAAACATGTTTTAAATATTAAATACGACTGCAACGTAGTAGGCCTGTCTTCTCTTGATTTTTTCAATGTGAGAACCTTCTATTAAGTATAAGAAAACATTAACAATAAATAACATATTAATTATTATGGTATGGGTTTCGTAGCCTGAAATAAATGAATTTGAATTGAATGAAATAACGTTCTTTTTTCTTTTGTCTACCGACTTTCAAAAAAGGAGGAGGTACTCAATTCGACTGTTTTTTATGTTTGTTACCTCATAACTTTCGATTAGGTGGACCGATTCTCAAAATTCTTTTTTGTTTGAAAGCTGGTGCTTCCCGTGTGGTCCCATTCAAATTTCATCAAATTCTCGTACTTCCTCCTTTTTTTGAAAGTTGGTAGAAAATCAATCTACGTAGAATATTGTAATACGGTACGGTGGATAGGAAACGGATTAAATCTCGTATCACACTAGTATTGTAAAGGCGAAAGTTTGTGAGTGTATTTGTATGTTTATTACTTCTTCACGCTCAAACGGCTGGACCAATGTTGGTGAAATTTGGTATGGAGGTGGATGTGGCGCTGGATTAACACATAGATTTTTATCATCATCATCATCCATCATCACGCGGGTGAAGCGGCGGGGCGCACTTAGGCACACTAATATTATACAGGTGAAAGTTTGTGAGTGTGGTAAGTGTGTTTGTATGTTACTTACCTCCTCACGTTCAAACGGCTTGAACAATTTTGATGAAATTTGGTATGGAGGTAGATGAACGCTGTATTAACACATAGGATACTTTTCATTATCATCCATTACCATGCGGGTTTAGTGGCTCAGCTATAGTCTTACTAATAAACGTGAAAACGTCTTTAGACGCAATAATGGTTTCCTTGACTACCTATTGGTGATTGTGTGTCTTAAGAGGATTGCATAGCTAGTACTTTCCATACTAAAAGAGAAAGCTATTTTCTATCTCTTAACATTGTCCGAGGTCAGTGATTTTTTTTCATGGAATCATCACATTGTTTACTATGCCCGTACGTTTTGATTTTTTCAGTTTTTTAAGTTCTAAAAAAGGTAATGTATAGTACTTTGAAATAGTAAACAATGTGGTGATTCCATGAAAACAAAATCACTGAAATCGGACAATGTTAAGAGGTAGAAAAGAGTTTTCTCTTTTAGTACGGAGAGTACTAGCTATGCAATCCTCTTAAAAGTAATTCGAATAGTTAACACATCTATCGTCAGTCCCCAAAGACTGTCTCGCATGTTTTTTTTATAAGATACATTTAGTATTGATTACTAAACTACTATACCATACTACCTGCTGCCAATTCTGTTTAACGAGTGCTAAAGTCCCATTTATCAAGAACACACGGCCAGTTTTTGTTTATTTACAGCCCCGTGAACTACGAATATTTTAGCTGTAATCCACCATAAGTTGTAAAGGCTAACACGACAAGACATACATCAGCTACACGTCCTCGGCAATCTGTCAATTAGACGGCATTCCTGTCCCCTGACCCAAAGCTACTGTCGCAAGATGATGACTAACCTTATTGTTAAATCATTTGGCTCAAAAGCTCTGGGGCCCTACTCCAACCTCTTAAAGTAATCATATTTAAACCTTGCTACTAAATTTAGTACCACCACGTCAATTTAGCAAGCTTAAAATAATAATGGATTACGATTGACCTTTTTTATGACGTATTATCAAATAGTGCACTCAACGCGCGTACTTTGGAACTGCGTTAGTGTTCTGTTCGGGTTGGGCATTATATATATTATTGATCCTGGAAAGCACGATTAGGATCGATTTCGGTTAAAAAATGAACACGCCGTAAGTAGTATTGAAGTAAAATGTTTTGTGTCGGTGGGAGTACGATAGTAAGTATGATTATTTTAAGCTTATTACAAAACGGTCCTGATTTATGATAGTTTCGTAAAAGGTGGGAGTAGGCCCCCCCAGATGTATTTTGGTGCCGAAGCCCTTGCAATATTGTTACCAAAGTTCAATAGGGTGAGTCGATTGCGAAAATAGATCTGTATAGCTGGCCTATTTCTTTACTATTGTTTTACTAACGACTGCCCGCGACTTCATCCGCGTACTAGGCTCGGACTTCGGCCTTGCCATAACCTCCCACTTTTTCTCTTTTTTTTAATGTAAGAATTCTGTATGTAGAATACTACATACAGAAAACATTAAAAAATATGAATGAAATCGGTAAAGCCGTTCTGAAGTACAGCGTGACAAATAGAGGTTCATTTTATATAATTTTATATAAAAATAAGTCGGGTTTTCCTTCCTGACGCTATAACTCCAGAACGCACGAACCGATTTCCACGGTTTTGCATTCGTTGGAAAGGTCTCGGGCTCCGTAAGGTTTATAGTAAAGAAAATTCAGGAAAAATTTAAAAAGAAAAGCGGGATAATCCTTTTTCACATACAGCGCCATCTCTGATACATAGCATGTACTACAAACCAATATTTTAAGTAGATGGCGCCAAACAAAATGTTACATAAAACGAAGCCATCTGGTGGCGAAACGGAGTTCGCAGGGTTTGCTAGTATATTATAATAATTAGTTTGGCAAATGTTATGACATACAGGCTGCTCGCGGTGTCATCCGCGTGGTGTTGGATGCTGATGAAAAGTATATATGTCCTTCTCTGGCCTTCCCTAGGACGTAATCTATGTCCTTGCCAAATTTCATTTGAAAAAGCGTAACAAATAAACTTACATTCGCATTTTCAATATTTAGTTAGGATTATTGCTTTGCTGTCTCTATATTCAAATTTTTTTATCATCAACCGTTAACTTGTTTTTTTTGTCGCTTGTCCTTTACAACAATATAGTAAGCTATACCGTGATTATTAAAACAAAAGATTTATGAATGTATCTCACGTAAATTTACGTCTCTGGTACGCAAAGAGTTAATCACACTAATATTATAAATGCGAAAGATTGTGAGTGTGCTTGTATGTGTGTTACACATTGTTGTGTGTGTGTTAAAAATAATTTGAGGGATCGATTCACCCAGTCGAAAGTTATGAGGCAACAAACAAAAAAAATACATTTGAATTGAGTAGCTCCTCCTTTTTTGGAAGACGGTCGAAAAGTGCGAAAAATTTGGGTCCACGTATTTGTTTGGGTTGCACTAATAGTATTACAGAGTTATTGATAACTAAATTGATTAAATAAAATGGAGATCTTATTAAAGTATGTAAAAGCTACGTAGTTTGGTTACGTGATTACATGCAGATACAGCTAAATTATATGTAATTTTCACAATTACATATAATTTAGCAATTATAGGAATTGATACAGAGAGCTTTTAATATTGTCCGCATGGTACCGACTTCGACAAGTTATTTCACATTTTTTTAGTGTTAAAGTCGGTTCCAATTTTACCATTTTTAGTGACCCTTGTTACTTACGGGAACAATCGTCATTCACCGTCAATAATGATATGAGTGTTAGAGTGTAACTCAAAAATTGTTGGACTGCATTTGATAAAATTTCAGTGGGACCACCTCGGAAGTGCACTCTACCAAACTAAAATAATTTCGAGAATCGGTCCACAAATGTGGGAGAAGAACATAGGTACCTAATGTTCAAAGACTTCTCCACAGAAACAAGTACAATTTGAAAAATTCAATATCGACTTCCGTTCTATTCAGTTATTGGAGTGTAACCTAAAAACTACTGGGCGAATTTGATGAAATTTAAATGGGACCACGCGGAAAGCACCAGCTTTCAAACAAAAAAACAATTTTTAGAATGGTTTACCCTATCGAAAGTTATGAGGTAAGAAACATAAAAAAATACAATCGAATTGACTACCTCCTCCTTTTTGGAAGTCAGTAGAAAATACATACAATCGAACATATAACCTCCTTCTTTTTCGAAGTCTGTTAAAAAGTAGTCTTGTGACACGATGGGTGTAACAAAACTATTTTCGTTCAACTGGACGTACTGTTACATCCCATCCAGACTGCCTTCCTTTTTAATTCCCTTAACTTCGATCTCGTAACGGTAAACTTTCAATTTGTGCGCCACAGATGAAAGATACTGGCCTTCAAACACCCGCTACACTATCGAGCATCACGTATTGTACCGCGTATCACAATGGTACAGACGATAGTGTCCGAAAGGATCGGACACCCCGCGTCAGGACCCGTCCAACCGACTAACGATGTTTGAAACGCGCCCGCGGCGATCGACCTCTTATACAATCAAAAAAGAACAACCTATTACCACTTCATAAAGCCCTGATGCGTCCAGGTCTTTTTTGGTACGTCGACAGATGTTTTCTTTCCCATGTGATAGTTACTGATAGCGTACGGATATCGAAATTTTTACAACTCGAAACGTTACGGGAAAGACGCGTAGGCTTTTATGTGAGCCGGCATTTGTTATCTGTCACATCTTATCGACCAATAAGGACAGCGGACGTCACTCACTCTGCCAATCTGAGCGGCGCGGGCGCATCGCAGCGGGGGTCGAATTTTAAATCGTTCCATTTTTAAAATGTGTATCGCGTGCCAGTGTGATATAACCGGAGCACAGATGTAATAAGCTTGGTGCCTTGTACTTGCTACGTATAATAATGCCATTATGCTGCGCCAGTGGTGCCAGACTTAACTGAATTAAGAGTAATTGATGTTAGCGAAAACAACTGCACAACTGTCTGTGACAGCATTGTACAGTTGAGATATAAATAGCTTTCAAAAAGTTAGTTGATTATGTAGTTTTTATTTTTCTTATGTCCCGTGTAGTAATTAGGCTTGTAATGGTAATAAGAAGGCTTACGCATAACAATTCAACATGCCAATACTAAAACTATGGAGTAAAAATGTATCAAAATTACTTCATAAATAAATATAGGTACCTTACCATACTAGATATACACTTCAAAGTTATTAGCTACTAGCGATTGCCCGCGACTTCGTTTGCGTAGTATGCTCAGCCTTCGGCCTCGCCATAACCTCCCATCTTTTCTTTGTTTTTCTTTCATAAGAACATTCTCCTGACAATAATTAACACAACAAGCGAGATTGTTGCATCGGTTCTCAAGTTATAGCGTGACCAGAGGCCGTAGTACAAACAATTTGCGAAAAAGTATTCGTAGCGAAAGCATCAACGCGTCACGCTTCGGCGTACAAACTATGAGTTATCTGTGTCACAGTTGCCCTAGATACATGACAGTTTGTACTGTTTCTCGTGAACGACACGTTACACTTACGCAGTTATTCGTGCTAGGCCCACAAGAGAAATAGGGGTTCATTTTTATATATATTGATAGATAGAGCTGCAATTGGCGTGACCGGATGGTGATATATTAAATTTAATTATCATAGTATTGGCTTTGCCTCTGATAGATTAACAAACACTAACCACCATCTTATAAGAATATGAATATTAAATAATTTGAATTTATTTTCAAAATTACACACCACAAACATAAATGACGATCAACAACGAAACCAACTAAAACAATCCGTTACCTACGCAGTTTAATATATAGACAAGGTGGACAGATAGATAGACGGATAGATAGATAGATAACACTTTATTGAGACATCACATTTATGACTTAATTTTATAAAATAAAAATCAATGCTAAAAACTAGTTGAACAATGAGCGGTCTTACCGCTCCCGCTCAGTGCGATCTCTTCCAGGCAACCCATCACACAGACTTGTTTCCGACCGATTATTTAGGAATTATAAGGGAGGGATGTAATAAGGGAGGCATATGTTCAGCAGTAGACGTCTCACGGCTGAGATGATGATTGTGGACACTGGTCTGCCTTTTAGAGAGATGAGTATTGGTTAAAAGCTATCAAGCAGGCACTACATGCATATGCGCTAGTGGCTCGCCCTAGTCTTGAAGATTGCAGAGAAACTGCCTTCAGATGCATGCTCTCTGACATTGCTTTACAACTTTTGTCCTAGGACACCCACGAACAATGACTTGACGTCCCCTCCGAAGCAAAAATATATCTATTGAAAAGTGCAGCGCTTATCACCCCAAGACATTGCTTTTTAGAGTCCGAACCCAAAGAGTAAAACGGGACCCTATTACTAAGACTCCGCTGTCCGTCTGTCACCAGGCTGTATCTCATGAACCGTAATAGTTAGACAGTTGAAATGTTCACATATGATGCATTTCTGTGGCCGCTAGAACAAAAATATTAAATAACGGCCAGTTGGACGATAATCATAGTAAGAAATCCATGTGCGAGAATGATTCGCACTTGGCTGGTTTTAAGTCTCATTTCCCTTGCTACAATACACTTCAAACCGTAACACAGTACTGTTTGCTTGCACATTACTTACGCGCGTTGCACTGCGGAGTATGTGACAATGCGGTGATACTAACTTATACGAAAGCTTTATTTACAGAATAGATAAATCTTTCAACGAATCCCTCGTGTCGATCACAGATTGACTCAGTCCTGCGAGTTATCTCGGCGCCATATATATGTTTAATTAAATTTAATTAATCACTGATTACCTGTTGATTCGCCTGGAGATAAATGGGAGGTTGGGAGGTGTAAGGTTCATACGTAAAGCTAAGAATTAAATGCTACGTGATGTGCAATGATAAGCATTTTGGAAGTTACAGATTAGATTATAGTTGCTATGTAATATTTTCCTATAGGTAATGTTTTTCTATAAAATACACAATAGATCTAACATGGCATGTTATGGAAACCAAAATGTCAGTTTTAAAATTTTACCTTCAACAGTTATTGTTACATACTTACTGCCGTATTTATACACAAGCGCAAGTAATTACATAAGTAAAAGTAATTACTTAAGCAACGATTTCAATTCTGTAGACTAGTATTTGCCTGAAGCTAGAACTATCGAGGGCTTGTATTCTTAGCCGAGTAATAGTCACCATTTCCTTTACATAAAACAATGAGAACTCGTCAAATTTTCGTTTTTATTGCAAAAGTGAAGTTGTATAAAAATGACATTCGCACACAAGTCTGAACTGTGAAGGATCTATTATTCTGTAAAAATTAAAACCCCATGACAAGTGTAAAAAGATACATCCAATATAAATATATACTAATAATAATACGCATAAGTAGCGATTTACTTAAAATTACAAAAAAAAAATATGGTATTTCTAAGACTCTTAAGTCCACATTGACGGACTTATTAACATATTTCAAAGTCAAAGTCAAAGTCAAAATCATTTATTCAATTTAGGCATCAAAGACGCACTTATGAACGTCAACTTTTCATTATAATGTACTTTAAAGACTCTACCGCCGCGTTCCAAAATATATATTGCTCACCGAGAAGAAGCGGCAAGAAACTCGGGGCCATTCTTTTTATATAGATGTTTACAATGTTTCTACTTAGGTACTACAAATATTACATTTTATGGGTGGCAGAGAGACAGCTTGCCAGAAGTGGAGTATTCCAAGCATCTTTATCTTCTATATAATGTCGAACTTTATAGTAAGCTTTTTTTTATTAAAACGTTTTTTACAGTCATCTTGAATTTGGCCTCTGTGAGCTCAGTTTCATTTTAACATACTAGAGTACATTAAATTAAATTTTGAACATACTAATTAATATCACCTTTAAAACAGTTTTGCTTTTTACTCACAATTGTATTTGTCATGAAATAATTATCATAAAATAGTTTTTTTTACTAAACATACAGTCACGGATACTGTTGTTATTGAATAGGAAACATTCTTTTTTTATGAATTATTATACATTTTTAAGAGATGCGCTGCTTGATTGAGAGAAATCAAGTACTGAAGTGTCAGTACTTTAATGTTCAACACACAACTTAATTATAATTAGTACTCCCGTGAGTACTAATTGTATATTATAATGTTCGTTTCATCTAAAAAAGAATGTATTTAATTAAATGCCTAAAATCTCTCAAATCAAGAGAAAATAGGGAGTATTTTCTACCGACTTCCAAAAAGAGGAGGTACTCAATTCGACTGTATTTTTTTAATGTTTGCAACCTCATAAATTTTAATCAAAAGTTAGGTTCGCCCAATTGTGCGAACCGATTCAGAAAATTCTTTTTTTTGTTTGAAAGCTGGTGCTTTCCATGTGGTCCCATTTAAACTTCATCAAATTCAGTCTAGTAGTGTTTGAGTATGGAAGTCGGTATAAGATTTTTCAAATTGTACTTGTTGTACTGTGTGTATGAAAATTCACATCCGCCAATCAAAGATTGGATGTAGTGCGAGGACATGTCGCAAGGCTCATAAAACTTGTTTTCATTGACAGTAAAAATTACAAAACCTTTTGGTTTACAGGTGGAAGATTCTGTTCCTTCTCACCATGCATCGAGCAAGTCCAAAGAACATGCTTGGCCCTTGAAGAGAACGGCTTCACCGAGTTATCCACTATGGAAGTGCTTCAAACGGAGCTGAAGGTCAACAGAAGAACTGTGCCAGTGAGGGACCTGTCTTTCTTGAAGCATAAGGTGAGTGATTATTGTTTAAAATGGTAATCAAAGGCTGTACTCCATGCCCCATTGCTAGCTATGGTTGCAGTGCTGGTAGAAGAAGAAGATTTCCATATACATTGTCACTTAAGATATTGCAAAAATCATCTATTGAAAATGCTTTGCTAAAAATAACGAGAAATATAACTTCCCGTAAAATGCTGTGACTTCGGGTCGACACTACTAGAAGTACTGATAAAGCTTATAAGGTGAAGTGGGTGAACGGTATTTTGGTGCATATAGCCATAGACATTTGACTTGTGTTAGCTTAGCAGGTGAAGAGCACGGTGCGGACGAAAAGCTTTATTGGATGATTCTCTCGACATGAGTACCTACAGCTTCTTACCACCGATTTCTATATCCTTTCTATCGATCCATACATTGCCGTATTTTGATAGGATATTAGTCATTTTGTGTACGTACAAAGTATGCAAAATAGGAAAACTTCAGTTGTCCTAAATTAGGTTTGACTCCCGCGTCATACCATAGAAGCAATTACATCATTTCATAGATTTACGCAGTGGCTTACAATCTATACAAATTAATTGGGCTCATGATCTATGGCGTGATTTATGGGACTACGTGATGCCGGGTCTAAAAAATAATCTTAGGTCTAGTTATGTGGGTTTGGCGACGCTTTCTACGAATACCATGGACAGCTCGCCGCACAAATGTATCTGTCTTAGAAAAGCTAAATTTAGAACGTTCCCAAAGACTCTCTGCAATATGCTTACACCGAGTTTTACAGCATTTCAGTCATATTGCGCGTAGTAGCTCTGATAACCTTGAGCGTCTAATAGTACTGGCAAAATTTTGGGTAAAAGACCAAGAGGACGAAGCTCTACGTGACGGACGGATCAGGTATCGGACTAGCTAGAGATACCTTTCAGCACAGCTCTGCATCAGGCCAGCAACAGAACTCGATGGAGATAACCGTAAACAAACTGCAACAGAGGACTCACGATCCTCAGTAATGAGGGAACGGTTAAGGAAGAAGAGGTCTAATGTCTAGAGTTTCCTTTTGCACGCAATCTCAAAACCTAAACATAAAATACCGTAATGTAATTTCGTCGTTTTAAACTTCTGTGTGAAGTAATCATGAGACAAAATCTATCACTCGTGTAAAATACTGCTGACCTTAGTTACTACCAGAACACATAAGTAATTACGAGTTACGAGTGCTCTCCGATCTCGGATCGATCACCACTAACGAGCGAATAGGTAATTGACTGAGTCACTCGACCAATATGCCAATAAATATTTCCAACGTGCAAGAGTATCCGTCTTGTACTCGTATTTAGGTTTATACCATGTTGGCCATGTTCAAAAGCCTACGAGTACGAAATCTAGCTGGGTACATGTTCCGTTTAGGGAATGTTCTTTAAAGCACTGCAGTGATCATAGCTCAGGAGTATAAGTAAGATCGACTGATAACTAGCTGTTGGGGGTCGGTTCTTAGTTCATGAGTTTTTTGTTTTAGACCAGGACATTTGGTATAGTGATCCTCTAGCAACCATCACCACCACACTACATTAGGTAACGGGGTGTTCTGACAGCAGTCCCTGAAAGCCAGTTGCTATTCTAGATTGATGTTATAACAACCTTAAGAAGCGAACATAGACGTTTAATGACGAAAAAAGGAAGGTTAAAATAATAAAAACGCACATAAAAATTTGAAAAATTATTACTAAACACAAGAGTATTTTTTTTATTTTTTTTGTAATAGCAGCAAAGAACAAAACACAGTCTTTATTCTAATGCTAAACTCCTTGTCGCAAATATCGACCAATCAAATCTCGACCAATCAAATCTCGACGAGTTATAAGAGTTATTTGCATAAAGAGTTTGTATGTCGAGTATTCTTTGCGCAAGGAGTTTGTATCGAGTATTTTTTGCCCAAGGAGGTTGTATAAGCATTAAAATAGAGATTGAATATATCGGTGTGTCCTAAATTCAAACACCAAAATAGTGTTAAAAGGCCTTTTTATTCACTGTTTTCAGTGAATAACATAAGCTTTTTAGAGTGGGAATGGTATAAAGGTTCTTTTTAAAACGGAAAACTTCCGTCATCCATTGGATTACAATATTTTGTAAAAGTATAAAAGTAAATTTTAAAGTTAGCTCAATATTGATTTGAGTACATTTTCCGTCACACGTTATCTTTATGCCTTTATGCATATAATAAAGTACATACTATATTTTGCTGTTATTCCTGTCTCTACACTCTCTTATCTACACTAGAACCTTCCTGGCGTTTATTGCATCGAAACGACTCCCACCGTCAAAAGTACCTCTTGATGGCCGATCAATTTACATCAATCAATCAATATAAACCGTATCCGATTCATCGTTTATCTCATTTAATTCTAAACACGGTGACTCCTCACAAAGACGGTTTAGAGCTATAGAACACAATCCACTTTCGAGCAGTAGAATACCATGCGTTGTGATTTGTTAGGACGGAAAAACTACGGATAATCATGTTATAAACATTAACGTGGTTTTCACTTATTATTACTGAGACATACGGGATTAATAATAATAATAATAAAAAAGTGAAACCGCAGCACACCTCTCAACGCCCTTCAGCCATCACCACCAACGTTGCCCCTTTTGTCACCATTGATGGTGGCTCTTACGGGAGGCCCGTTTAGTGGGTGGCAAGTCACCACCTGCCTAAATATTTTAAGATGAGACTGAAATTGGCAGGTGCCGTAGTCTCGTCCATAGCCCACTATCTCCCGTACCTACCCATTTTTGTAATGGTATACCATGTAACCACCCATCCAAAATGTTTCTGTTTTCATACTCCTTTGTATTTTTATACCAAACGGGCCTCTAAGTGTTGGCTACAGCCCCATTTATGCCTATGTAAAGGACCGGATGAAACCCGTGAAATATGTCGTATAATAATAATAATAATTTATTTCATCACTTAGGTAGACAATGATTTCTCATAAACAATGAAAACATCTTATGCTCTTAAAAATAACTAATATTACAGATTACTCACGTAATACTTATCAGATAGATCCTTCGATGACGTCTGGATTATCACCGTGCTAAGCGAGACTTCATCGATGCGGGCGTCCCGAACACTCCTTGAAAAGGACCACCGGATGTGGTTGAAACTTCGGATCTAACCGATAAGTTTTACGTAAATATATTTTGTAAAATCCATCGCACGTTTCCACTCATTGGTGTCGTCAAAGTAACATTTATTTGAGGAACATTCCAAATATCAGTTTCTACTCATTGGAGAGGTCAGAGTAACATTTATTTGAGGAACATTCCAAATATCAGTTTCTACTCATTGGAGAGGTCAGAGTAACATTTATTTGAGGAACATTCCAAATATCAGTTTCTACTCATTGGAGAGGTCAGAGTAACATTTATTTGAGGAACATTCCAAATATCAGTTTCTACTCATTGGAGAGGTCAGAGTAACATTTATTTGAGGAACATTCCAAATATCAGTTTCTACTCATTGAAGAGGTCAGAGTAACATTTATTTGAGGAACATTCCAAATATCAGTTTCTACTCATTGGAGAGGTCAGAGTAACATTTATTTGAGGAACATTCCAAATATCAGTTTCTACTCATTGGAGAGGTCAGAGTAACATTTATTTGAGGAAAACTCCAAATATCAATATCATAAGAGTAAAAGCTTAAATCACTATCATTTCTAAATCCCTTAAAAACCCAACCGATAGATAGAGTAACACACATCATCAGTTTATGTTACGGTTTACATACGCTAATAATTTTGACTAGAAACAGTTTAGTTACCGTAACCAAAGTACTTAGACCGCGCGGCCGAGTAAGTAGAACACCATTGCGATAAATAGGCGACAAAAGTGGGAAGAGGCGGTGGGTGGGGGCGGGGGACGCTTGCCGGCAACTATTACGTGAGTGCCGGCAGAGCGGTCGGGGTTGGCAGTTTTTAAATGTCATTGTTTTCTATTACGTAGGTATGATACCAACAAAACGTAATGCGATGTGCACTTGTTTTGTGGCGATATTGACATCCCTACACGCGTCTTGCGGCAAACCTGCGTGTATCAACGCTAGTAGGGAAGACGTTTATACGTACTTATAGATCTTTGTATCAAGTGCAGCGTAGGTCATCCACCGACAAGGTAGACAGACGATCTGATAAAGGTCGCAGGACGACGTTGGATGCAGGCCGCTCCCAACCAGTCCTTTTGGAAAATTATGGGGGAGGCATATGTTCAGCAGTGGACGTCCTACGGCTGAGATGATGATGATGATGATGATGATTGAAAGTAGGTAATAAACTCTTTTGTTACCGAGAAGACATAACTCATGAAGTGCAAAAATGCATGTTTGAACTGGGTTATTAAGGTACATTTACTTACTTTGCCGTAACCGTAGACTAAGAACATAATCCCTTTGTCTACAGTAAAGAGTATAAACAAATAAATTGGACTGACCCATGAACTTTCACAACCCAGTTTTCTTTAAATTGTGTATATTTATTCACACATTCTATATTTAAATGAGACATGGTAACCCCACGCAGGTTACGCTGAATTTAATCTACGCGGATCGACGTGAAAAGAGGAGACGTATGACCTTATTCAATCAGTACGTGAGCATTTCACTACACTGAAGATGGCCAATTATAACCTGAAACGATGTACCGCCTGTGTATGTCTAAATTGGCTGGGAGTCTGCGATACGAGCTGGCTTGTTTTGCTATCTATTGAAGTACGAAACAATTTATGGGTCTTATCAATGTAATTAATAAATGTAAATTGATGGCTAAAGTTTTATGAAATGCTATTTTTAATGGAAATGCAAGCTGTGTAAATTTCTGGCGTATTACAAGAGTCATGCATGTATATTAGTAAAGAGTATCAATAACGCATTTTAATGCAGCCGTAAGCTACGCTAATCGCCATTCATGATGTCCCGTTTGAAAGACCCAGGGTCATAGCGTCAAGGACAAAAGTACGCCAGGAGAGCATTCCACAATTAACTTGCACGGCAGAGGGTGGAACTGCCTATACGTAATAGTATATTTCATTACAAGTGGGGAAAGGCTGTCATTGCAAAGAATTCCGACAAATGTCTACCCGAGCCGAGGCGCAGCCGAAGGCGAGGGTTGACAGTCAGAACAAGTTGCAATGACGGTTCCGCACGTGTACTGAACGACTATTTTTAATACAGTTGCGAAAAAATTAAGCAATTTAATAAAATAAACTCGCAAAGAAAATTTCTGGAAAATGGCGCCAACCGTAGAATATAAGCAGAGATTTTTTTTTTCTTCACCCATTCTGGTAGGCAAAGGGAACTATGCCCATACATATAGCCAAGTCTTCATTCAATTTTTTTTATTGATATGAAATGAAAATGAAATTTAATGAGATGAAATAAAATGAAACCTAACCTAACTCATTCAATCAAATCATTAAATCTGATATTGAAACAAATTAGTAGCTTCTTTTTTGAAATATACGTATTTGCATGAATCATAAAAACCTCTATGATTTTTTTTTAGTAAAAACTTCATGGTTGGTTTTTCTTTTTAATAGACATTATTTTGACAGTTGGGAAAGAGAACGCACGAGTTCGGGAAAGGTAAAAAAAGCACGAGTATGTAATAGCCCACATCCCGAACGCTATACGTCCCTGCAATACGCCACTTTTTGAGCAACTGTATTAAAAAATACATACCTAATACACTAAACATATATAATGACATTAAGGTCCTCTTGCACGACATTTACACCAGTGTTAAACATATTAAAAAAGTTATTCTGTCTCTATCAGCTCACAAGAAAAGACATGAAATATAATACAATAGTACGATTCTTTAATTTAGTTTGCGTTTAATGTAGCTATTTAGTGACACGTAGTGCAACAATTCCTCAGTCTTTTGAAAAGTTATAAGTTAACTGAGAAATAACAATCATAAGGACGTATATATGTAATTCATCATCATCGTCTCAGCCGTAGGACGTCCACTGCTGAACATATGCCTCCCCCATGATTTTCCAAAAGGACCGGTTGGAAGCGGCCTGCATCCAACGTCGTCCTGCGACCTTCCTCAGGTCGTCTGTCCACCGTGTCGGTGGACGACCTACGCTGCGCTTGCCGGTCCGTGGTCTCCACTCCAGAACCTTTCGGCCCCATCGGCCATCTGTTCTGCGTGCTATGTTCCCTGCCCACTGCCACTTCAACTGGCTAATCCTCTCCATAGCCCTCTCCATAGCTCGTTGTGCGACTTTGAGCTTATCTATGAGGCCCATAGTAAGAGACCACGTTTCAGTGCCATCACTGGTTACACACATTGGTCGAAGACTCTTGTCTTGAGGCACTATATGTAATTGATACTGATTAAATAAAAGTACAAAATAATACTAAATACAAACTATCTACATCTATCATACAAGTTATCTATGTAAATAAAGTTGCAAATGCTGCTATTCTAATGATAACTTGAAATATTGAATCATTGAAATTATTGAATATAGCCATTCAACTGTTTTCTAGAGAACTATACTTCATCTTCTTATTCATAAAGCTCATTATTAAGTAAGGACAAACTGTAGGGTGCCGTGATATATGAATAACGTGACAAACGATTTTACAGTCTGTTTTTGAAGAGTTAACGTCCATACTTGACAAAATGAAGGATAGAATGATAAACGAATGCTGAAATAAATCAAATAAACTTCTATTGTGCAGGTCCCAGGGTTAATTTTTGTATGATGAGGGTAGGTCGATATCGGCGACATATCGACTCGCGTTCGGCAACGTCACGCGCGCCGTTTGTCGCGGGCGGTCACGTTTCGCAAACGGTAGTCGAGTGATGTGACCGTAGAAAATACCGACATCGATATATCCGATGTGTACGTTGATAACTTCCAACTACATTACCAAGGGCGTGATATCATGTCTTGTCTTAGGTATGTATATCTTAACTATATACTTTACAAAAATGTATTTATCTACTGTTTATTATTGTTAATATTTTCCAAATGCACATAGATATTAGATAGTATAGTAAATGATACTAACCAGACGTTTATTTGTAAAACAGACAAAAAACAGATAAATTCTTCTCGTCACATTTAAACTAACGTACTTGTAGTTTTTGTAATAATATTGCTAGTTTGTATTAGTGAGTGATATGAATGTAATACTATAATGTTCAGGATAATAAATGACTTATAGAAGACGTAACAATGTCAGTAATAATAATAATAATAATAATTCTTTATTTCAGACACTAGATCCATAAGTATAGGTACACACAAATTTAAAAAAATAAAAATAATAGCAATTAAAACACTACTCTTGGTGTTCAGATTCTGATTATAACTCTTATTAACACTGTAGCATTATTGTGCTATATTTTACTACTTCTCTTGTTTTCTTGATTGTCTTAAGAGAATTGCATACCTAGTACTTGTCCATACTAAAAGAAAAACGTACGGGCATAGCAAACAATGTTGCGATTGCATGAAAAAAAATCACTGAAATCTGACAATGTTAACAGGTAGAAAAGAGTTTTTCTTTTAGTATGGACAAGAAGGTACTAGCTATGCAATTACGATAAATCTGAAATCATTAAAGTTACGCTTTGCAAACAACAATCTTGCATGCAAAACGCGTGCAACCAGCCCGGCGAGCTAACGGCGAATCCTTTCAAAATTCCTCGCATTTATCGATATAATAATTTTGCATCAGGAACGCGTCTAGCAACAAAGGCTTCACTATCCGTGGGAAAATCCTAAGAGCATTTTAAAAGGGATCTAAAAGCCAAGTATGTCTAGTCTCGTATATTAGGGCCGTGTTACAGATTACCTACGGGAAAGTCGGCCGTTTTTATGGTGTGTGGCCCTATTTGGACTGACCGTAAAGTATACTGGGTTTGTAATGAACTTTAACACAGATATATTATGTTGTGAGGTGGTGAAGATTATTAGTATGACGTTATACATAATAACTTACTTACTGTAAAGTGTAGGGTAGTAAAACCTTTCCTTTCTTTGTATTACATCTTGTTAGTTTTTTTTTTAATTTTTTGTTTATAGTGGTTCATTCAAGTGACTCCCTCTCGCCTGATGGAAAGCGAAGATGGAATCAAGAAGCAATGACCATTAGTGCAGCCGTAATCACTAATCGCCACCCCTATGATGACCTGAAAATCATGCAGAGCTAAAATGTATATACAAATAATCAGGAAATTTACTGTGATACCCTATATACTAGTATGTATCAGAGGTCCAACTCCATAACCATTCTCAATCCATACAATAAATACTGATAGTCGTGATTATGTACATGCTAATTTATGAAATATTTAAGAAAATGACACAATTACTTCACAATATCTAAAATGAAGGTAAGAACCTATAAATAATTAAGTAGTACACTGACACTATGAAAACCTATATAATCCTTACCTTTAGAAAATATACTATCCCACTAATATTATAAATGTGAAAGTTTAGATGGATGGATGGGATGGATGGATGCGGATGTTTGTTGACTTTGTTGCTCTTTCACGCTTAAACGGCTAGGCCAATTTTGATGGAAGTTGGTAAGAAGGTACTGAAGGCGCTGAATTAACACATGGGATACTTTTCATCATCATCATCCATCATTACGCGGGTGAAACCGCGGAGAGCAGCTAGTATTATAAATGTGAAAGTTTGTATGGATGGATGGATATCTGGATGTTTGTTGCTCAATCACGGCAGAACGGCTGAACGGATTTGGTTGAAATTTGGCACAGTGATAGATAATAGTCTGGAGTAGCACAAAGGTTACTTTCATCGTCATCATCATCATCAACATCTATCACCTCACGGGTGAAAAAGCCTAATAATCTTGGACACAGCATAGACAAAATAACAAGATCTCCGCCCACGTCTAGATTGTAATGACGACTTTTTTCTGTCAAAGATGTGTCAGTTTCTGATAGCGTAGTCAAAAGCACGCAATGATTTTGACAGCTTGCGAGCCTATTGCCATCTATGGGGCACTGTTTCAGTCTCCGGACTGTTATTGAGAAAATTTATCTTTCTCAGAAAAATCCAATAACTGTCCAATCTGGTGATCGAACACATGGCACCTCGAGGTTCCAAAACGGCACTTCCACTACACCAAGACCATGCGAGCGAAGCCGCTGGCGGGTCAGCTAGTTTCTTATATATTAATATATAATTATAATAATGATATACCTTTCTTTTGTGATGTTGATATTGTACAATGTAGAGCATTGAAAAATTATCCAAACTTTGTAAGTGAAATAATATTTCATAAAAAGCGTTGGCTATAGAGTAACTTGTACAATCTGCTGTAGACTTTTGATGACTATTGAAATGTAATGTCTAAACAAATCTATAAAAAACTCACGTTTTTATATGGTACACCATTACAAGTACGATTTGAAAAATTTAATACCGACTTCCATTCTATTCAGTTATTGGAGTGTAACTCAAAAACTACTGGACCGAATTTGATGAAATTTAAATGGGACCACACGGGAAGCACCAGCTTTCAAACAAGAAAGAGTTTTGAGAATCGGTTGACCCAGTCCAAAGTTACGAGATAACAAACATTAAAAAAAACATACAGTCGACTTGAGTACCTCCTCCTTTTTGGAAGTCGGTAAAAAAAGGGATTGACGTGAGAATTACGAGTACGTGTTTTCAGACACGGTCGACGTCATCAGGATCTTGAGCGATCTATCGAATTGTTATACCATGAGGTTCCTGCTTACAAACGTAATAATACAATTATTTACTAAAAATGTATACAAAGAAAACTTAATCCCTACGTTTTACAAAATGTTTTAAAAATCGCCTGGAGACAATACCTGTCTCCTATAGCTATTTCGCTAGAACTATTACAGACAAAACAAAAGTTATATTTGAGTGAAAGTTTTATTTATTAAACACGTACAAATTGAAATTATCTATTTAAATACGAAGTTGCATGAAGTTAGCAAGCAATAGGTACATTAATTTACTTGTAGTATTTATCACGATCTTTTTTGAATCGAAACTTTTTAAGAACACAGCAACTCAACCAATAAATTAAAAAAAAAACTGTAATAGGCCTGCATGGTTAAAATTGGCTAATACAATTCACAAAAGAGTCCGGCAGTGGAATAACTAACTTGTGAATAATAGCAATGAAAAAGTCCCAGTTTAATTACATGTGTCATTATGTGCCTAACTGCGGTGAAATTAGAGCCTCTTTATGAGCAAGTGTGTTGAAATATAACATGTCTGAACAACACCCGTTGGGGTTCTATAATACCACAGCATTTTACATAGACTGTGATAATACTCTATCATTTTGCGTTCCCATTTACTTTATGCGCTCATTTCTTCCACATACCTGATGTGAGGTACTAGCGCTGGCCTAAAGTTGCACCGGCAGCCTCTGGAGTTGCAAGGATCCATACTTAACGATTACTTTCCATAAGGTGGACCGGAAGCTGGTTTATAAAAAAATATTGCATAATCTAGCGAGTCTTATATTGCATTCTATTCTCATGCTATCTACCGGATTTTTTAACCGACTTATAAAAGAGGAGGTTCTATGTTCGTTGTGCATGTTTTTTTGTTATGTGTGTTCTCCAATTTCTTCCCCATATGTTGATAGATTCTCAAAATAGTTTTTTGAAAGAGTATACTTCCGAGGTTTGGTTAAATTCAAATGGGACCTTTGATTTTTATCAAATTCGGTCTAACGGATTTTCAGTTTCACTACAATAACTGAAAAGGGTTTCG
This sequence comes from Selenia dentaria, assembly GCA_917880725.1. Taxonomy (NCBI): domain Eukaryota; kingdom Metazoa; phylum Arthropoda; class Insecta; order Lepidoptera; family Geometridae; genus Selenia; species Selenia dentaria. Next base: position 26,919,478 of record OU862894.1, read on the forward strand.
CCTATCTTGATGGATATCCTTATTGACTGTGAATGACAATCGATAGCATAAGTAGCAAGGGTCATAAAATAGGAGAAAAAAATGTATGTACCAAAAAAATAAACAGACTTCAATACTAAAAAGTGTGAACTTGTCGAAGCTGCGCACAATATTGTGATAATACGGACTTCAACAAGTTATTTCATACTTTTTAGTGTTGAAGTCGGTTCCATTTTTTGGTAATTTTCTACCGACTTCCAAAAAGGAGGAGGTACATTCGACTGTATTTTTTTATGTTTGTTACCTCATAACTCTCGATAGGGTGAACCGATTCCCATTTTAATTCCCATTAAAATTTCATCCAATTCGGTTCAGTAGTTTTTGAGTTACACTCCAATAACTGAATAGAATGGAAGTCGGAATAAAAAAATTCAAATTGTAGTTGTTATTATTATTATTATTTATCAACAACTTACCAGCGTAGTGACCCTTCGTCCAACATCGAGAACAAGCCTTTGTACGTTTTTGGTAGGACAGGACCAAATATGGGTCCATTGAGCCGTTTAGCGGTAAATGAGGCTCTAGTGTGCGTCGAGTAGATATAATAGCAAATCACATAAGCTTTATAGGGTTATCACTTATGGTACCCGCCTTATCTTGGGTGCAAGCGAGCCTTATGTGGCGTATAATGATTTTACAATCTAGTAACCTTTTTTATCAGTATCTCAAACCGAAGTCAATAAAAATATATACCTACTTCTAGTTGTGTACGGGTTTCGAAGAGTGTCAAAAACGGAAACTTTAAAAGAAAGAACCGTTAATTTTATTTTGTGCTCTACATTAGTACTTGCTATAGGTAATTAACAGTTACTTGGTTTGTTCTTACTTCGTGAGTTTTATAGATCCGGAAACTCTAACTTTAAGGCAGCAAAGTTTTGATAACTTCAGTCGAATTTATTAATACTTTGGGGAAAATCGTATGGACTCTGATGTTTTATTAGAAATACGGGATTACTCACGTAATATTTATTGGTTAGGTCCGACTATAGTGCTAAGAGAAACGATATCGACGCGGGCGTCTCGAACACTCCTTGAAAAAGACCACCGAATGTGGTCGAAACTATAGTCGGACCTATCCGATAAATATTACGTGAGTAATCCCGTATTTCTAATTAAAAATGAGTGAAAACCACTTGAGGTTTGTATAAAAGATTTTACTCTGATTCTTTAGTAAAGTTATAGAACTTATTAAAAACGTATCTAATCATAAAAACGATATTAGAAGAAATGTTATTGACGCTTCCGCTGAAAACAATACATATGGCCGAGCGGTGTGAACCACCCTCCCTCCCGCACAAACTGCAAATAGGAAGTAAATAGAAAAAACAACACCCAAAACAACCCAATATCATTTTCATCTAATATCATTTTTGATAATGGATTTTCGCAAAGTAACGCCTGAATCCATAAGTATGTAATCATTGTGATGTTATCATGATTGGTGTCCCTGGTATAGCAGTATCTTATTCCAATTGAGTTCACTAGTAAGTAAACGAAAATAAAATAGTTTCATAGAACTCCACAACTCCCCACAAGACCACGTAACGAGCGATTTCACGGTGCAAGCGCATCCTTTCGCCATGCCTGTCGCGGCGCTCGATCAATCTTGCTAGTGATGTCCCCACTGCAGATTGAGCCGATATTTTTTTATCGTAGTGAAAAAAATATGAGATCCGTTTCGTGTCCGATTATGGGTATCATTATAAGCGTGCTCGTGATAGTCTGTGGAAGAGAGTATGAAATGCATCTTGTAACTATACCACCTCTCTCACAAAATAACGAACTACTTTCGTCATGTTTTGGCCAAATGATCGTCAACCCATACGTTATGTAATTATAAGTAACCTTGGTTCTTTTAGAGTTGTAGAGACTTTCAAGGTAATTAATGTGTGCATATATAAGTAATAAAAATTTTGTTTGTTATATAAGATTGAGGGCCCCATCCATCGCCCACAACTATGAGTGCCATCCAATGTCTGCACCCCCTTGGAGGGGAAGGAAAGGTATAGGAATGGTTAACTTAGTTTATAACAATAACCATTCAACCCTGCTTGATGGAACTTCAATTCTGTTGCACTAGCCTTGAATAGTATTGTAGTAAAAGGACTAATTGTCCTAAGTTTGTAAAATGGCACACAACAGTGGCCTAGCAATCAATACGATTATAATCAGTGTTCTGATGCACTAGCCTTGACTAGTAATGTAGTAAAAGGACTAATTGTCCTAGGTTTGTAAATTGGCACACAACAGTGGCCTAGCAATCAATACGATTATAAATCGGTGTTCTGTTGCACTAGCCTTGACTAGTAATGTAGTAAAAGGACTAATTGTCCTAGGTTTGTAAATTGGCACACAACAGTGGCCTAGTAATCAATACTCAATACGACTATAAATCGGTTATAGTTTTATACCTGTATTATAAATACAGTCAGATATATCTCCTTGCCTCACAAGATGAGATAAAAGATTATTATTTTGGGGTTCAAACCAATCTGGTTATTCATGATAGTAATCAAGAACCATATCATACTGAGCTTTATTACAACCAAACTGTTTAACAGTTAAAGAAAGTTAATTTCATCTTGAAATAATAATTAGTTCTATATGTTTCATATAAATTATTTTCTCACATAGAACTTAGTATGTGTATAGTTTAAGAATAATTCATTCTATATTCACAAGTAACATCATGCTAGGGCTGAATAGTTTTATTCAGTTACTTGTAATAATATCAGTTCTCCTTTCTAATATATAGGAACAGAAGGGTAGGAAGTGATTAAATGGATTAGGGTAAGAATTCAACCTCCCGCGATCAACTAATATTAACCCAACCATAATTCGATGATGTCGTGTATAATGTTTGTAAATGGTCCAATAAATAAATAACTCTTTGGCCGTAAAGCATCCTTTATCGAACCTATGTTCAGTGTGGGGAAAATTTCTCAGCGGCGTGTATAGTACTTATGCTTGCAGTCGAAGCTTTCCAAATTAAGCAATCATGCGAGGGAGTTGTTGTTATTATATGTTATTAATCCCGGGGGTTGTGAGGCAACCAAAATCGCAACTAGCTCAACATTTATTACATAATTATAAAAGCACTCCAGTCTGATGAATTTATCAAACTATTGTCAGGTTAAATATATCACAATTTAAATACTTGAACGAATTAACGGAAGAAGGACTTAGGGTTTCATAGTTAAGTTCAATTAACAAGAATCTAATTTAATCAAGTCAAAGGCAACCAGTATTATCACAACCGAATAGATTATGAAATATGATTTCCGAGTCTTGGCACTCAATAAATGGTAATTGAACAGATACGCCTTAACTGCATTAACTTAATTATTTATCTTAAGAGACAGAATGATAACAAAGCTGGGCTGCAATACGTTACTTTGAAATCAGATTACTTCCGGTCCCTGTTCATTTCTAACTCGTAAATGAATCTATTTACGCTTAATTGCTTATCGATTAAAGATCAATATATTAAGTCAAAGCTATTCCATATATTCCCCATACATTCCTGTAAGAGTAATAAATTCCAAGCCAAGAACACACTGACCCCTAAGAGTCGCCTTATTTGCTGTAACTTTAAAAATATCTTGTGAATATTCTACCACCCGCTATAAAACTTAGGTAAGGTAGGATAATATTAACTATTCCGTAAAATGATTAAAAAAAGTCTCCTTCGAAAAATCTATAACAAATGGTGAATACGTCAAACATACTCATATTTATAATATTCCGCTAGATTAGGTAGTTTTAATTAATCGATGTGACAATCTCTGAAAATTGGTTAAATAAAGTTCAATATAATGTTCCATTGACATACCTATAAAAAGTTGTGTAACCATAAAACATAATATAAATTAATATCAAATAAACAATGACCATCTCTGAAAGAAATTGGTTAAACAAAAGCACATAAGTTCCCTTGATATACAATAGTATTCCGTCTGATATACCTAGAAGTAGTGATCACGTCAACATATACTTAACTATAATATACAGCAAGATAATATAAAACATATATGTAACCATCTCTGGAAAAAAATAGGTAAACAAGTTCACCGTATTTCCTTGTTATACAATAAGTGACTTTGTAATTATTTACTGTTAATAAATTAAATGTTGGCAAAGTAATCAGTCACCCATTGTATTAATTAGGATTTCCCATATCGGTTAAGCATACACAACGTTTCATCTTGAGAAATGATAGTTATATTAGAAATAATATAATTCAAAATATATATTTTTTTGTAAGACAATTATTTTAGTTAAAATATAATTTTAATTTTATAGTACAACAGTTGGTTGTAAACAAAACCGATATGGTGAGTTTAAAATAACATGTCACAAACCTTCGAAGACTTCTTTTAGACTGTTAGTCGTCATGTAAATCAACCTGGAAATTTACCTAATAGTACCAATCTATTATTTAATCCTCACTACGTTTGAATTTACGTTGAATATTATTTCGTCGACTTCAGAAGAATGATTTGTATTTTGGAATAAAATAATTCAAGTTAAACATCCAGTAAATAGTTACTTACATTAAAGATTAAATTATGTCGATACGTCCTAGTAAGTCTCGATTTTAATCAAATGAATAAAATTTACACATCTGTACCTACTCTAGTACACTACTAGTTTAATACGTATTTTCAGTATTGACGATATTAGAATAATTCAATTCCTTACGATAAATCTACATGACAACCCACAGTTCGGCAAACAGCTCTCGAACTTCCTGTGTTCTGAAAGAAACAGAATTATCACCCCCCCCCCCCTAACTTCCCACTTAAACTAGCTGAAAACCGGTGAACCACTCATATGTATTTATTTATAACAGAGATTTAATCTCAAGCTTTGGTTTAAGTACTGCCCTAAATTCTTAAAAACTAAAATCGAAAGGCATGTACAAATAGCCTTATTTCTACCGACTTAAACCAATAGCTTTAAAATTGTTGTTAAGTAGTGTTGTGTACTTGCGTGTTGTTATTTATGAACAAATTTGAATTTAGTCACAAGGGTTGTCGATAGGATAATCAATAAATTGAAACCCATCGACCATGCAAGATTATTTTGATATCGTCTGGATAATCTCGATTTAATATCGACCAGTTAACACCATTAATCTTAGCCCCTGTGCCACAATACAAATAATTTAATACAGACGAAATTACAGTTATTCAATTATATATGATGTCGAGGCTCCCTTTTATCTTGGTAAATGAATTATGGTGTGCAATTTATGATGTAAAAATGTGAAGGTAACTACTTATTTCTAAATGTTACTTAAATTTAAGCTGTGTTAATTTTATGTTGTCACAATTTCATGATTTATTATATCCTCCTAAGAGTAATAAATCATTTCTTTTATTGAGTAAGCATTCCCTAAAATTCATTTAGATCCGTGCATTATATTAATTCACGTCCAATTGAATTAAAATTATATATTATAATGTAATGTGTAATTATATGAGTGGTTCAACCAAACACAAGAAATAAAATGAACAATACAATAAAAATATGATTATGACAGAAGTAATAAAACACTCATTAAAATATTACTTTACAACAAACAATTTTCGATACATTTAATGAATGTTCTACCCTTTCAAATGCATAAAAGATACTATCACTCACAGACAAAGCTCAGAAGGGTTTATTATATTAATCATAGAATAATGAATATGTTCTTCTATGCTAATTTATACTAGAATTCGATTTAACCTAACTACATAAATATTAGAAAACATCTAATTAATTGTGTATTGAATAAATATTATATTATATGTAAATCATTTTATCTTACAATAATTATTTAATTATTTTGGCATGATAGTGAATTATTAGACAATTTTTGCTACGTTTTAAATGACAAGGTTTTATAAGAGACTATAAAATTATAGGAATTATCCCGTTAATAATAATCACTAAAAACAGCAAGCTTTGAAATATTAAAAATTAAAATAATAAGTCTAATGTAAAACAAAACCCACGGAGTTTCGCTGAGAGGTTAAAATTAAAGAAACACTTACATAACCAGTACTGGAAGACACATCACTCCACTTCACTTTTTAAGAATTAAAACCTTTAAAGACTCTAATTTTAAGAATATTTTCTCTAATTTAAGTATATTTTCTCTCTAAACGCGCGCGCGACCGCCGTTTTTAAAATCTCGGTTCACTACTCTGATTTAAGAATATTTTCTAAACAAAAGCGCGCGCGACCGACCTTCTTAGAAAACGGGTTAACACTCCTGAGCACCGCCGATCTCTGAAGCAAGCGTCCGTTTGCTGGCCTGCTCTGATTGGTCGGCTGCACCTGTTTTTGCCGACCTCCCGACCATTTTACTCTATGCTTTGATAAGCAAATATGTGACCTTATATTCTTAATAATAGAATTTAATTCAGTGTGAACGTTTATTTTTTAACCGCAATTGATTATTTGTAACGCATTCGATCCGTGTTTACCCTATAGCTATCTCCCTTTAACTCTTTTGTGTTCAAAATTGACGATAGGTACAATCTGTACCAAAACTCATCAGTCAGTCCGATCCAGTTGCTCGACTGTACATACCGCATAAGTCAAACCGTCCAAATAATTTTTAAAAATACATTACAATATAAATACATACACAGTGACAAAAACACAAAGAGTTAATCAAAATATTAGAAATAACTGAAATGATATTTGAAGTTAGAAAATTAAAGCTATTTAAAATAAAGTGGAGATAAAAGTTGGTATGATAGCCTATACTCTTGGTAATAGCGTACGAGGACCCCATACATTTTAAACCAACTCTTTCGAAAAATGTCTGTAAGAAACTAAGCAACTGTAATAAAAAAAACAATTAGATAACTTCTATTATATTATTATAAGTATATAATTTGTCTAATGCATCAACCGTAATTGTAATATTTTTTATAGTTTTTAGTAAGTATTCCAAAATGTTAACAAAATAGATTTCAATTATCCAGTTCTAAATAATGGATAATCATCAACACCATTTCAAAACAGATTGTCAGCGTTTTAACTAAATGTAGCAACTACGTAACGTACAATAAGTGGCATTTGATATGGTATATCGTATTAATTGTGATAGAGAGAACGCTCCACAATATTGAAGCAAGTACTAGATCCTATTAGTGAAATGTATTAATGATGTATGATCTAAAGCTTGCTTCGAAGTGGTGCTGTTCTTTGTCCCCTGACGTGCTATTACAAAAGCTGGGTAATGTTTCCAAATACGTATGCAGCGTAAGAAAGCTAATAGTCGCACAGCGAGCTATAGATAGAGCAAAGCTCGGGGTTTCCCTACGTGATCGAATCAGAAATAAGGAGATCCGTAGACGAACTAAAGTCACCGACATAGCCTAGAAGATTAGCCACTTGAAGTGGCAGTGGGTAGGCCACATGGCACGCAGAACAGATGACCGATGGGGCCGGAAGGTCCTGGAGTGGAGACCCCGGACCGGCAATCGCAGCGCAGGTCGTCCACCGACAAGGTGGACATACGACCTGGTAAAAGTAGCAGGACGACTTAGGAAGCAGGCCGCTTTCAACCGGGCATTTTAGAACAATAAGAGAGCTTTATGTTCAGAAGTGGATGTCCTGCGGCTGAGATGATGATGATGATGATGATGATGATGATGCAGCGTAACGAAGAAGTCTTAAAATTTATGGAAAACAAATGACTAGAAATCTTCTTACTTTTTAGAAAGTCGGATGAAAATGAAATACCTTTTATATTAATTGTATACACCATCGCATCAATAAATGTTTTAAAACATCGATATTAACCCCAATATAATCGATATATCGTAATGTAACTATCGATATACTCTGTTCGCAACACACATCATTATGCCGCATGCGACAGATGTGTTGCATCACACGTGCGACTGTATGGATCGTGTTACACTGCCCTAAATCTTCTTGTGCTTTGATTTGCGAGTTGTATACTTAAAGATTCGCTATGGTATTGGATTACCGATTTATGTATTGGGAGACCAGATATTATATGACAAGTGCAATTTGAAAAATGTAATACCGACTTCCATTATATTCAGTTATTGGAGTGTATCTCAAAAATTACTGGACCGAATTTGATGAAATTTAAATGGGACCACACGGGAAACACCAGCTTTCAAACAAAAAATAATTCTGGTAATCGGTTCACTCAGTCGAAAGTTATGAGGTGACAAACATAAAAAAAAGAAAAAGAACCAGTCGAATTGAGTAGCGCCTTTTTTGGAAGTCGGTAGATTACATTAATATTTAAATTTATAAGATGAAAAGAAATTGGATTTGAAAATGGATTGGTAATTTGTCACTTTATCGACATAGTGCCGCTAGTTGGAAGGAATATATGAACCCATTTTATTATTTCTATTGTCTTTTAAATTGTTTTGCAACACTCATCATCATCATCATCATCTCAGCCGTAGGACGTCCACTGCTGAACATAAGCCTCCCCTATAATTTTCCAAAAGGACCGGTTGGAAGCGGCCTGCATCCAACGTGTCGGTGGACGACCTACGCTGAGCAGACACAAATGCAACACTGCCATCTCACAAAATGAATTCATATATAATGAAAGTGATATAAACTGGGCTCTAGCCGATTCCTTTAAAGCTTAATTTTAATTGTACTTTATAGTCAGTTTCCGAGCTTTTTACGATCTCGTAATTTTTTCGACGTACCTACGATATGAAATATTTCGTGTAAGTACTGGAAATAATCTCCTGTAAGTGTAAAACGGAGTATCGTATAGCGAACGGAGAATGTTTGTAATGTAGAACAATGTAGGTGCCCCTCGTAGCATAAACGGTTTGATTCTATTTGATAACTTAAATGAAGTTGATTTTTTCCAAGTTTTTTAATTACACATGGTATAAACAGGGCGAATTTTTGAGCCGGGACAGTATGGGCATGACCTTAACCGTTTTAGTTACAGGAAAACGTTTTTAGGAGACTATCCATAAATGTTAAGGTATTCTGAACTGCATTTACAGATTTTGGGAAAAAAATATACAGTCAGCAAGAAAATGGTAATTTTACACAAAAACTTTTTTGAATGCCAATCGATCCTGTTTCTTATAAGGATCAAAAGTCTCTACTGGACCGACTGAGGTTTGAGTATTAGAAATGTTAGATATCGCGAAAAGCTTTTCTCATACATTTCGGTAAAAGAGTCAAACTTTTAAATTAGCCAAATTTTTAGTTATGGGTAGATCTGACATGATCCGCTATTAAAAAAACTAGCTGAAAAAAGTAGGTAAGTAAAAATCGTCGTGTCGCGAAAAAATGTGGAAACAAAAACTGATAAAAACCCTATCGAATACATAATATATTTACTATGTATAATATAGTGTGTCAAAAGTTCTATTAATGACTCGCCATCCTGTTTACGCTTAGAACAAAAGTGTATGAATGAAACTAACGCCGACGGATGCGTAAGGGTTGATTTAAGGGGTTAGAGTATGAAATTGCCATTATGTATTGAAAAATTGAAGATTATCTTTTAGTTGGATAAAACATATTTATTTAATCACAGTATTTACCTCATTATACATTTCTGCCAACTAAGCGGAAGATTCTTCAAACCTTTGCGATGGAATCTGGGGACCTGAATTCTACAAACTGTGAAAGCATTTTGCACTGCTCTCTGGGAAGAAATTCGGATTCGATGGTTTCTAACTGCAGCCGTGCGATTCTCTAATAATAATAATAATAATAGTAATAATAATCATTTATTTTCAGACACATAGATCCATAGTATTAGTAAATTATTTAATAAAATGTGAATGTCAACTAATTAATTAATTAATTAATATATATGTTACAATATCTAATAATAATAATTATAATAATCACACTAACTCGTTAATATTTTAATATGGTGCTGTAGAATTGGACAGTCATATTTATTTACAACAATGGACAGGATGCCATTGGAACTAGCACGTACTCTGCTTAATAGAGATGCGACCTTTTTCCGCATTATTGCTGTAAATGCATCAGTGCGCGCTCCCATGAACATGGAAGACGCGCTGCAAAAACGTGGAAGCCCCTACAGCATCCTGAAAGCATTGTTGTATTGGACGCGCAGGGAGTTAAGAGTTTTTTGTGTATATGTCGTCCATAAGCTGCTACCATAAAAGGATTGGCAATATGCCTTAAAGAGCGTTATCTTGACTTCATCTGAGCAAGCGTAGATCTAATGATCGAAGAGCTCACCGATGTCAAATACTTTATGAGATATCGCCCTTTTACATAAGGTTGTTTTTCCAACGTTTCTTGTCATCTCGTCATTTGTTTCACGGATGTTGTGATTAGCCAGTTAAAGATGCAGTGGGCAGTGCACATAGGACTGCCCACTGCATCTTTAACTGGCTTATCCTATGGACTTTGTCAGTGACTTTCGTTCATTTACAGATTTTCTTCTGGTTTGATCGCATAGAGAAGCCCTGAGCATGGTCCTCTTGATAGCTGTGAGACTTTAAGCTTACTTATGAGGCCCATAGTAAGAGACCACGTTTCAGTACGCCTTATATTTAAATCTAATCATTTTACTATTCTGCACATACGAATAAGTATACTTATTTAACAGGATATTTACCGTATTTATTATTTGCCTCGAGTTACCAATATTTCTTAAATATTGCCGACGCTTTGGCATCGCAGATGATTTGATGAGTTAGAATTAACAAATTTCATATAAATAATTGAAATAGATAAGTACACAATGTTGTAATTATTATAATATTTGAAACATAATGTACTTACACCCTTATTACTCGCATAATTAACCCTTTGCGTCCCCTTGACGTATATGTACGTGCGTTTCGTTCATAAATCTTTAGTTTTAATTATCACGGTATAAAAAGGATTAATACATCTGGTAAAGTTAAAAAAAGATTTACTTATAATTCCATTATGCCTTTTACAATGATTTCGGTTTTACATATTAAAATCAAATGCATACATTTTTTTTCCGCAGGTCATTCTAGTACCTACTCACCTAATGTCGCTTAGTCTGATTAAGTATATACAGTTTTATTAAAAGTATTACTTTTTGAATTTTATCTTAGTTTTAAAATCTGAAGAAAAAAAGTATATTTTACTTCGTTTCTGAAACAAGTACAATTTGAAAAATTTAATACCGACTTCCATTCTATTCAGTTATTGCAGTGTATCTCAAAAACTACTGAACCGAATTCGATGAAATTTAAATGGCATGACAGGTAGCACCAACTTTCAAAACATAAGAATTTTGAGAATCGGTTCACCCTATCGAAAGTTATGAGGTAACAAACATAAAAAAACAGTAGAATTGAGTACCTCCGCCTTTTTGAAACCGGTAGAAAAATTGTTCATCACATTTGTCGTTTGTAACTTTCACTACCTACTTACCTCACGCATTAAGTGTCTATCCACACTGGTCGCTGGCTACAACCGCGACAGTGTTTAGACACGCGGCCGACGACAGCGACAATGAGTCGCGTCCCGATCCCGCGATAAGATCCTATCGAGCTGCGCACGCGCCGACATACACGTATATACAGTATGGACTCGCTGACAGTCTTAATATCAGTTTGAATATTGTAGGTACTTAAGAATCAATAATCAATCAGCTAAAATCCATATTTGAAAAGAGCTTTCAAAAATTGGTCAGATGTAATAAAACTACAAGTTCTGCGAACAGTAGACCTCGCGAGCTCAGTTTTATCAACGGCAATGTTTCGCAGTCTGAGCTATCAAATAGTCCAGTTTTTAAACTTCACAACCTATATCGGCAACAACTTGACCAATCATGCTCATATTCGAAATTCCTCTTTAAAGTCAGGTATCTAATGCACCACCAGATTTTATCAAAATCGGTTAGTAAATAGCGCCACAGCAACACTAAAAAGTATGAAATAACTTGTTGAAGTCGGTACCACACAATATTGTGTAATATACCGACTTCCAAAAAGGAGTCATTCTGGAGAGGACTCAATTCGACTGTTTTTTTTTTCAATGTTTGTTACCTCATAACTTTCGATAGGATAAACCGATCCTCAAAATTATTTTTATTTTTGTTTGAAAGCTTTCCGTGTAGTCCACTTTAAATTTCATCAAATTCGGTTCAGTAGTTTTTGAGTTGCACTCCAATAACTGAGTAGAATGGAAGTAGGTATTAAATTCAAATTGTACTTGATTTATTAGTGTTCAAATAGGTTCCATTTATAAAGTTTTTTTTTTTCTTAACCAGACCACGTGCCTCACATTGGCATGCATAATAATAAATATGTGCTCTAATAAAGTTGACTGGATTTATAGAGTTTATATACTGAGTGTAGGATTCCGTACGAGCACCGTGAAATTAAACACGATTTATTGGAATGCCCATTGCAATTAATTGTTCATGAAAGAGCGTTAATTACTTTAAATTAAATAGTATTACTTACTATGTTTAATTATATCATCATCATCATCATCATCTCAGCCGTAGGACGTCCACTGCTGAACATATGCCTCCCCCATGATTTTCCAAAAGGACCGGTTGGAAACGGCCTGCATCCAACGTCGTCCTGCGACCTTCCTCAGATCGTCTGTCCACCGTGTCGGTGGACGACCTACGCTGCGCTTGCCGGTCCGTGGTCTCCACTCCAGAACCTTTCGGCCCCATCGGCCATCTGTTCTGCGTGCTATGTGCCCTGCCCACTGCCACTTCAACTGGCTAATCTTCTGATCTATGTCGGTGACTTTCGTTCTTCTACGGATCTCCTCATTTCTGATTCGATCACGTAGAGAAACCCCGAGCATAGCCCTCTCCATAGCTCGTTGTGCGACTTTGAGCTTGTGTATGGGGCCCATAATAAGTATTTAAGTATTTAATTATATAATTGAATAATATTATTGGATAACAGATCGGAACTCGGACAGCAAGTCTGGATACGGTTACTTTACTGTTGTGGAGTTTAATTCTTTAGAGACTATCTATTTACAAAGGCAAATGCTCACTTTATTATTATACTAATAACTAGCTGTTCTCCGCGATTTCACCAGCGCGGTAATGGATGATGATGATTATGACGATGAATGTTATATAGCCTATGTTACTCAAGGTGAATGTAGCTTTCAAATGGTGAAAGAATTTTTGAAATCGGTCCAGTACTCTTTGAGCCAATTCGCTACAAATATACTTACATATAAATATTTCCTCATGGTATGGAAGTATAGATTAACATTCAGAACAAGAACTGAGTAATAAAATAATAATAATTAGGATGTAACTAAAATCGGTAGGCGCCGTATTTATCGCTACCTAATAGTTCATGCTACAGCCCTACTAGGTATTTTACCAATTTAGTAATAAATCTACCAGGTACTTCCAGGTATACCCTTCATCTCAAATGCTTAATTTTTATACACCATTATACATAGTTTAAACCAAACAGCAATGTATATGATATATTGTTGTTCATATATGTGTAATAATAACAGGGGTCAAAAATGGTCAGTAAAGTAAGTAGAAGTTTTTGTCAGTAAAAGTGAAATAGTAAATTCAGTATTTCAAGGCCGCGCTTCCACATAAAAGTGGCGTTTTTTGTAGATTGAAGGTTTGAAGTTGTATGAAGTGTTAGATAGATAGATTAACTCTTTATTGAAACACCACAATACAAATATACACACATCAACATGGTCTAGGGATATTTCAATTAAACCTAAATAACTAAAATTCTATTTACTTTTTGTTAAGACACCTACACCTACACATTAAAATAAACCATGTTTAATAGCCTATCTAATCTGATAATAAACTTTTAGATAAAAAAAACTTAGAAGAGGAAAAACTCGGACCAAATTTTAATCTAAACTTTATTTTTGAAACATCAAAACCTAAACAAAACAACCATTTTTTTTAATTGTTGAAAATTTAAAATTAATAATCCGTGGATCCACCTAATACTCTCTTGACACATCTGCAGCGGTTCTACATACTTAAAACAAGGGTGTCAATATCCTGATGTGGAATACTGTCCCAAGTCCTGCTAAGATGCAAGAAAAGCTGATTTTCATGCACAATATCTTCAGGGAAATTCCTAAGAGCTCTTCTCTGAAGCATATCCTAGGCATGCTCAATATGATTTAAGACAGGGGATTATGCAGGCCAGTGAAAGCTTGGAGATCATGTTGTTGTAACCAACTTGTAACGATACGCGCCGTATGTGGACGGGCAATGTCGTGCATTAGCTGGCAATTTTGTCCCATTTGCTGTCTGTGGGGCAAGATTACAGGCTCTAGCACCTCATCTCGGTATTTTAGAGAAGTCATATTGCCTTGTATCCGAACGAGGTCCGTTTTACCGCCGAGACGAATTCGTTCGAAATCGTGCCACCTTGATATGCATGAACTTGCTGTGGGTGCTGCAGTCGATTCCAACGTCCAGGTTCTCTCCAAAAGGGTACTCTTCGCGAATCAGGATGAAATCCAAACCTGGATTCATCAGTGAAAAGCACAAGTGACCATTGAGAATGGTTCCAATTTTCGTGTGTAATAGCCCATTGTAATCTTCTTCCTCGATTGCCTCTCCTTAGCGCTGGTACCCGAAGTGGCCTACGAGCGCGTAGGTTGACTTCATGCAGTCGTCTTCTCAAATTTTGACCGCTTACCAGCAAACTATACTCTCTCTGTGGCCTTTGAACCAATTGCATCGCCGTTACATTTGGTTGACTTCGTGCAGAATTTACTATGAATCGGTCCTGTACACGTGTTGTAATGCGTTGAGGTCCTCTGTGCCGTTCCACCACTTCCCCTGTGACACGATAACGTGACCAAAGCCTGGATATAACGCTCTGACTGGTCCTCATGGCTTCAGAAACCGCAATTTGGGTAGTGCCAGCTAATCATGCCCACTGCTCTTAACATTTCGTTCCTGGTCAAGTGTCTACGTGGCATGATTAAATGAACACCGGAGATGCGTTTGACAAAGATTTATAGAAGTTTATGGAGTTTTAATTAAGTAAGAAATTCGTGAAGATTTACTTCTTTGGAAGAAATTCAATGGATGCGAATTTCATCATAAAACAAAACCTTTTATGTACAAATTTGAATTTTAAAATGGAACTTAACAATGTTTTTATAATCTGTCATCAATTGTTTTTTTGTAAGGCCGGTACTTTTTACGTTATTTAAAAAAGTTTTATATATCCCTAGACCATGTTAATGTGTGTATGCTACAAATAAAGAAATTAGAATAAAATTAAAATACAATTATAAATACAGTTAAAAATATTTCACAATTAAATACTTAAAATTAAAAGTGTCACAATGGGCGTTCACAGTGTTGTGTTTGAAGAGTATAAAGTAAGAGCTCATTGTCGACCGACTTCCGAAAAGGCGGAGGTACTCTTACTTGGTACTTGGTACTTGGTGGGCTGGCTCTTTTCCGCTACCAGGCCGCTGTGGCGCGGCCCATTTTGCGTGATAGCCGGGTGACGCTGATCAGTCCAGCCACCCGGTGTCGCCCAGGAAAGCCAGCAGCTCCTTCGGCGGAGGTACTCAATTCGACTGTATTTTTTTAATGTTTATTACCTCATAACTTTTGACTGGGTAAACCGATTCTCAAACTTTTTGTTTGAAAACTTGTGCTTCCCGTGTGGTCCCATTCAATTGCATCAAATTTGGTCCAGAAGTTTTTGAGTTACCCTCCAATAACTGAATAGAATGGAAGTCGGTATCAAATTTTACAAATTGTACTTGTATTGAAGAATTTTGGGACACCTTTCTTTACTCATCCAACATTTTGGTATCTCTTTAAAAAAGAGGCCAAACATTATATGTATGTTTCTTACTTACAACTATTGTGAATGTTTAATAGAACTACTAGCATACATTCTAACAGCAACTAACACACATGCATATTCCATTGGTAAATTGGTCGACGAAGGGTCTCTGGAGGAAGTATCTCTGGAGGTTGGGTCAGTAAATGGTCAGTATTTAAGAATAGAACAGAATATAATTTATTTGTCACAGAAAACATATTATATTATATTATATTATATTATATTATATTATATTATATTATATTATATTATATTATATTATATTATATTATATTATATTATATTATATTATATTATATTATATTATATTATATTATATTATATTATATTATATTATATTATATTATATTATATTATATTATATTATATTATATTATATTATATTATATTATATTATATTTTATTCTACTCGAGTTGGGATTTAATATTCTGGGATTTAAATAATTGAACCTTCCAATGCCAATAGTGATATGATATAACCACAAAACATTGGCATTTTATCTTTCACCCGACTTTTATAAAACTATATTCTGAATTTGACTGTACTTTATTGTGTCAAACGTTTTTGAACTATGCTCAGTATCACAAGTCTGTTTATTTTCAACCGACTTTAAAAAAGGAGGAGGTTATAATGTTCGTGAGTATGTATTTTTTTAAAGTGTATGTTAGCTGGTTCCTCCCCCATTTTTGTACCGATTCTCAAAATTAATTTTTTGTTGGTAGAGTATGCTTCCGAAGATGAATGGGACCACCAATAACATTTCATCAAATTCGGTCAAGCAGTTTTTGAGTTACACTCCAAAAACTGAGAGGTGTTGATTTATCTTGATGATACGTACTATCATCATTGAAAATCTATCCTGTAAGTAGCGAGGGTCAGTAAAATGGTGAAAACATTTTTTTTACAAAAAAAATGGAACCGAATTTATTGTTTGGTATTTTTTATTTTACTTTATATTTATAATATTTTATGTGATGTATGAATATGAACAATAGAATATACCACATCATTGAAAAGCAGTAACTGTGCACCAAACATCACAATTTGATTCCCTCCTAAACACCGCCAGATTAATCTAAGAGCTGCCATCTACCATCCGACGTGTACAATTCAACATGAGTTTTTGTTGTGGCAGAATGACACCCTGCCACAGATTACGCTGCAGCAACTTCTCCGGTACAATTTCATTGTGAGTTTGACAGTCGCGAGATAGAGTCAGGCGGGTTTATCGATGATGTATCGATGGCCGATTGTGGTGATTTCGGTGTCGTGAAGAGTCCGGGTAGTGATACGTTTCTTTAGACTTGTTTTGCTTGTTTGTTCTGTTATTTCGTTTATCTATACTAATATTATAAAGAGGAAATCTTATTCGAATAGATTTCGAAACTACGCGACCGATTTAAAAAATGCTTCACCATTAGAACATTCGTACATTATCCGTGATAAACATAGGCTTATATATCTTGATTCATCATCATCACTCATCCATCACCGCACGGGTAAAACCGCGGAGCGCTGCTAGAATAGTATAATATTGAAGGGCCACGATAGATAGAGCTGCTGTAATAGTGACAATGTAACATTTTTTTGGTAGTATTTAATCGAGTGCCTCAAGACAAGAGTCTTCGACCAATGCATGTTACCAGTGATGACTTATGGCACTGGAACGTGGTCTCTTACTATGGACTTCATACATAGATTAGCTCAAAGTCGCACAACGAGCTATGGAGAGGGTTGTGCTCGGGGTTTCTCTACGTGATCCAATCAGAAATGAGGAGATCTGTAGAAGAACGAAAGTTACCGACATAGCCCGGAAGATTAGCCAGTTAAAGTGGCAGTGGACAGGGCACATAGCACGCAGAACAGACGGCCGATGGGGCCGGAAGGTTCTGGAATGGAGACCACGGACCGGCAAGTGTACTGTGTTTGTACTGTGCGGCGTTTAATCTTAAATGAAGTGTTTCTGATAGAAATCCCAGTTTAAAAAATACTATAATAAGCAAGTCAAAAATGGTTTTGCCTGATTTAAAACTTAAAGTATTAGTCTAAGTTTATAAAATAGTTAAGTTGATTAGTGAAAATTACCATCAAAATCACTACACTAACTAATAGTAACACACTTCTTCTGGTTGTAGTCACAGGTAACCTAACACTCCTCCTTGCTTCGCTCGTTGTCATACCTATTTATGACTTTGCCTAAGATAGTCATGAAAACTAAATACTTGTATGGCATCAATCCTACAAAAAAAATATTAAAAATATATCTATATATATATATATAAAAGAAGATGTCCTGACTGACAGACAACGCACAGCCTAAACCACTGATCGTAGATACTTGAAATTTAGAGGGTGTAATGTCCTTGATGCGTAGAGGTGCACTAAGAATGGGTTTTTCGAAATTCTACCCCTAAGGGGGTCGAAAGAGGTGAAAACGTTTGTATGATACTCCTTTGTTTTTGAACTTATAGTTGTGAAAATTTGTATTTAGATAGGTCATTCAAAATAAAAAAATTTAGGACTAATTTTTTTGGATAATGTTGGTTTAAGAGGGTGAAATGGAGGAGTGAAAGTTTGTATGGAAAGTTTTTTGTTTTCGAACATACAGTAGAGAAAATTAGCATTTGGATAGTTTAAAGTGATGATTCAATATTTATTGACAGGGATGACTTAAGGGGGTGAAACGGGGCATATTTTTTTCAAAAGTTCTTTGTTTTTGGAGCTACAGTGATGAGAATTGATAACTGGATAGGTAATTTAAAATAAATAGTGATGCTTTCAATATTTTTGTCAGGGATGACTTAAGGGGGTAAAACGAGAGATGTAAAAACTACTACATATTATAAACAGTAGAGGTCAAATTTCTGTACAATGAAAAATATGCTAAAAACCGAGTCAGGGGATGTAAGGAGTGAAAAATAAGTTCAAATTGTTTGTTTCTCTGTATGCTTGTCAATCTGTTTGTGCGGGCTAATCTCCGAAACGACTGGACCGATTTAAATGAAATTTCGTACGGTAGTAGCTTATATCCCTGATCAACATATAGGATACTTTTTACCCCGGTAAATTAAAGAGTTCCCGTGAGATAATTAAAAATCTGTAATAACCGTCCCGCGAGACCACGCGAGCGAAGCCGCTGGCGGGTGGTAAGTAGTTAATAAATGCAAAGATACTTACTATTACTATACTATACTTGGTATTATGTCGGTTTAAGTCCGACGACGTTTAGAACGTATAAGACGTTCTTCTTCAGGGAGTGTTCACGCGCGGAGATCACAGTGCGCGACGCGATTCTTCTTCTCGTCTCGTCAAAGTCTTCTCGTCGCGTAGGGCATTAAAAAGAACTAACAAACTAAAATCTATTTTTAGGAAATTATGGTAGTTCTTATTCTGTTCATACTTAAGTCCAAATTTGTATAAAACTTGCAAATGACATTTCTTAAATTTGCCCCTTCTGCTCAATTGTGAGTATGTTTAGTGCAAAATCGCTACGAAGAAATAATGTCAGGAATCATAACTCAGAACAAATTTCACACAAAAAGTGGTCCTTCAAACCAAAACGACGTATGATTCCAAATACGAATTACTTCCGAGGTTACAAATAGACATGTTCGGAGATTGGTTTAAATTTCAGAAGGAAAGCAGGGATTCGTCCACGCGCGTGCTGCAACGTCTACTATGACAGCTGAGTCATAGCGGCGTGAACGATGTTATTGATTTAGCACTACTTTTATTGGGTGTTTTTTTTAAGGCATATACACTTCCTGATATTATTTCTTCGTAGCAAAATCGTGTAAGTTCGTGCTCTCTAAACTAGTCTCATCTGATGTAAGATAACCCACAATTAAATAGAATAATTATACTTTTAGACTCATCTGTCTGTGGTGAGGCTGTCCCATCCGGCGACGCTGGAAATGCCGGTAGAGGCAAACAGCAAGTAGCATGTTAGAAAAAAAACTTCATACATTTAGAAATATCATTGTAAGTGTTACACGAATGTGGATTTTAACATAAACAGAATAAGAAATACCATGGTTTAGATAATTTTAGTTTAATATACAAACAAGCGAATCACTACCCATGTCGTGTTCATCTCTTAAACAACTCTTAATTTCTCACACCCCCCAATTACGATCTTAACGAACGTCCATCCTAATTTAGATAAGCCATTATTTAAGATAATGATTTATATGCGCAGACGCAGCTGCGGCCGAACAGCACAAAGGGTATGTTCCCTTTCCCACATTACTTAGAGATATGACTGATAGACGCTTGAACTCTGTTATTATGTGCGCTCAATGTGTCCTCACTGAGAGATTGTTTGAGATTAGTTGCTGAGGAGATGCTTTTGAAAAGTTGTGGACGTATGAAATCTTTTTCGAAATCGGTTTAGGTTAACCACACACATGTCGCAACTCCTGGAAAAGTAGTATGATTACTGAGAAATATTTTGTATTATTGGCCAAATATATCGAATGTAGAGTGTATATACGTAATAAAAACTATGTATAATAATAGACATAGTCGAAGTATTGGTATCATCATCATCATCATCATCTCAGCCGTTGGACGTCCACTGCCGAACATACGCCTCCCCCATGATTTTCCAAAAGGACCGGTTGGAAGCGGCCTGCATCCAACGTTGTCCTGCGACCATTATCAGGTCGTCTGTCCACCGTGTCGGTGGAAGACCTACGCTGCGCTTGCTGGTCCGTGGTCTCCACTCCAGAACCTTTCGGCCCCATCGGCCATCTGTTCTGCGTGCTATGTGCCCTGCCCACTGCCACTTCAACTAGCTAATCTTCTGGGCTATGGCGGAGACTTTCGTTCTTCTACGGATCTCCTCATTTCTGATGCGATCACGTAGAGAAACCCCGAGCATAGCGCTCATCATAGCTCATTAATCCCATCCGAGGACGTGAAATTTCTCTCTGAAATTGCAAGATTATATGCAAACAGTATTGGTATGTTTGCAATTTCAGAGAGAAAATTCACGTCTTCGGATGGGTTTTGAATACGCGTCTTCGGACAATCCGTGTCGGATGCCATGACTACTAGGCCACCGAGGCACGACGTCCGAGCATCGAATTTTAACTCTCCATTTGATTTTAACCGTGATATGGGAACCGATTATGTTAACATTTCTCTCTAAAATTGCAATGTTTGATATCGCTAAAAGCATTGAAGATCTTATTAAATCTTATTAAAGATCTCTAGGACAGCTTTAAAGATCATCTATATCTTCATAAAAATGAACCCCTATTTCTTCTGGTCACGCTATAACTAGAATAGAACGGATGGAACAATCTCGCTCTTTATTTTTTAGTTGTTCTAATTATTGTCAGGAAAAAGTTCTTATGTAAGAATAACCAAGAAAAGACGGGAGGTAATGGCAAGGCCGAAGGCCGAGCCTACTTCGTGAACGAAGTTGCGGGCAGTCCTAGCTATTATATAAATTTGTTTATTTTGATTTCGTTAATGGCGGGACAGGCGTTATTAATTCATCTTTCGATAAGCGGCCACATCTGCCCGTAGCAGCTGTGATGCTTCCTAGAGCTTTGAAACACAGCTTTTCAAAATGTTCACCATTTTCGAGTCAGATCGGTCAGTCAGTCGATTATGAGCATTATTTTCGCTTTCTTGATTGCCCTCCACCCAGAATATCCGATACTGGTGATATCTATAAGAGTCTTACAGAAGAATCTATCTCTTCCAATCATAACTTCTTCCAGACACTGCTATCCATAACTCTAAGCGAATTTAATTTGAAAAAAAGACTACTAAAATTAAAAACAGAAGCTACTTTATTTACACTGTGCGAAAATGCGTTATGCAAATATGTTATCAAATAATTTTATAACGTTCCTACTCTAAAAAGCTTATTTTATTCACTGAAAACAGTGAATAAAAAGGGCTTTTAATCACTGTTTTGGTGTTTGAATTTCGAACACACCTATATATTCGATCTCCATCTCAGTGCTTATACATCTTCCTTACGCAAATAATAGTCGTCATACAAACTCTTTGTGCAAGTAACTCCTAGAATTTCGATTGGTCGATATTTGAGACAAGGAGTTTAGCATTAGAATAAAAACTGTATTGTGTTCTTTGCTGCAATTATAGAAAAATATATAATAATAATAAATAAATTACTCTTATGTTTAGTAATTGTTCTAATTTTAATGTGCATTCTAATTCATTTAACCTTCCTTTTTTCTTCATTAAATGTCTATTTTCGCTTAAATTATTTAATTTTCTCGTAGTCAAGGTATAAAGTATAGTATGCAACACTTGAATAAAACGGATTTATATCGAGGGCCATGAATCACTCGCATCGCTCAGGATTCTAACACTTGAATAACTCGCTACGCTCGTGATTCAATCATCACGAATCACTCCCTGCGGTCGTGATTCAGTCGTTAGAATCCTTCACTTACTCGTGATTCATCTATTGCCTTCGCATTCAATCCGTCCTTTATTCACTAGTTGCATAATATACTATTATTATTTAAGTACCCCAAATAGTGGGATTTAAAAACGGGTTTAATGATGACTCATGATACATCTATGGTTACTTTTAATCCATACTTGTATTATCTACCGACTTCCAAAAAAAGGAGGAGGTACTGAATTCGACTGTATTTTTTTTATGTTTGTTACCTCATACCTTTCGATTGGGTGGACCGATTCTCAAAATTCTTTTTTAGTTTTCTTTTTTGGTCCCATTAAAATGTCATCAAATTCGGTCCAGTAGTTTTTGAGTAACGCTCCAATAACTGATTTTTACCAAAGTAATAGAATGGAAGTTGGTATTAAATTTTTCAAATTGCACTTGTATAATAATGGAGCAGAGGCCAAAAAGTACTTATAAGAAAAATAAAAATAATTGGAGTGATTTATTACTTATTAAAATATTAGTGTTGAAAGTCTTTTTTCAATCTTCTGTAGTTTTGGTACTATGTTAACAGGAAGTAAACTACAACACGGATAGCAGTACCGACAAAGCTTAGCTGAAGTGTGTGAACAACAATACAACTACTATGGGTGTTTACTCTTTACTTTACTGTATCTAAAACTACCTGTTGCCGGCGATTTCGTTCGCGTAGTTAGGTTGTCGTGATCCCACAGAAACTACCTTTTAAATCGGCATATAAAGCCTAAGTTGTTATACTGGGTATATTATGTCAGGTATAAGCCATTTCCATTCAAAATGCCACCCGTAAATCCGTTTTCGATAGAATAAGTCACAAACATATACAAACTCAATCAGGCACTCACTCACTCGCATATTAGTGTGATGCACAGCTCAAACAGCAGCTTTAGTTTTAATGCCATTAGGTAGCATCAAGAGAAAGTCGCTCGCGTGATGTTAAGCGTCACGTTGCGCTTAACATCAGGCGCAGTTTAGTGCCATTTAGAATTTTAAGGTAGGTACAAGAGCTAAAAACCCTATTAGACTATAAACCCTATAAAGTACTATGCTCGTCGTTCTAAACCAAGTATAAGAATTAAATCTCTTGCATTGTAATTTGGCTGAAAAGCAAAACTTAGTAATGTGTGCACACTACTGCTTCACGGTTGTTAATAACTGGCAAAGGTGTGGTACTTTACCATGTGGACTCCGACAAGTCGTACCACTACAAAATGAAATCAAGCTTCAGCTCCTTATCTGATTGTCTGATACTGTTCACAGCCATTCTTCCCCATCAAATTGTGTTTGTTCTGGCTAGAACACGGATAACCTTTAGTTAACCATCGTAATCGGGCGATCTGTAGGACAGTTGTGAGAACAATCCGTGCCCTATATACAGTTTAAATGTCTTTAGAACGGCTACAAGAGGAAAACTAGATTTTCGCGAATAGATCTGTAATGAAACTGTCAAGCGTATGGCGGATTATACTTAATCTAGTCTATATATATACAAGTGCAATTTGAAAAATTTAATACCGACTTCCATTCTATTACTTTGGTAAAAATCAGTTATTGGAGTGTAACTCAAAAACTACTGAACCTAATTTGACAAAACTTACATACAAACTTAAACTTACCACACGGGAAGCACCAGCTTTCAAACAAAAGATTATCATTTTGGGAATAGGTTTTCCCAGTCGAAAGTTATGAGGTAACAAACATTTAAAAAAAAACAGTCGTATTGAGTACCTCATCCTTTTTGGAAGTCGGTAGAAAAATGAACTCCTATTTCTCCTGGTCACGCTATAACTTGACAACGGTTTTACCGATTTCATTGATTTTTTTTCATATGTTTTCTAATAATTCGTAGAAGGTTCTGACATTTAAAAATATTAAGAAAATTGCGCAGAAACTTAGAAAATTTAATATATATATATATATATATCATCATCATCATCATCAGCCGGAAGACGTCCACTGCTGAACATACGCCTCCCCCATAGAACGCCACTTGGACCGGCTACTCGCTTCCTGCATCCAGCGATTCCCCGCGGTTTTTATGAGGTCGTCGGTCCACCTAGCGGGGGGCCGGCCTACACTACGCCTTCCGGTGCGTGGTCGCCACTCGAGAACCTTTCTTCTGCGAGCGGTTATCAGTTCTGCGAGCGATGTGGCCTGCCCATTGCCACTTCAACTTGCTAATTTTGAGAGCTATGTCGGTGACCTTAGTTCTCCTACGGATCTCCTCATTTCGGATCTTATCACGCAGGGAAACCCCAAGCATAGCCCTCTCCATTGCTCGTTGAGCGACTTCAAGCTTGTTAATGAGGCCCACAGTAAGGGACCACGTCTCAGTGCCATAAGTCATCACTGGCAACACACACTGGTTGAAAACCTTGGTTTTCAGGCTCTGAGGTATTGGGGACGAAAAGATGGATCGAAGCTTCCCGAACGCTGCCCATCCGAGCTGGATTCTTCGTGCGACCTCCTTGTCGAAGTTGGACCTACCTAATTGGACAGTCTGTCCCAGGTAGACGTACTCGTCTACTACTTCGAGTGTATCGTTTCCAACAATTACCGGTATAGGTGGAACATGGACATTGGACATGATTTTCGTCTTATCCATGTTCATCTTAAGACCAACCTGTTGGGAAACTCTACTGAGGTCGTTGAGCATGGTGCCGATATCCTCGAGCGACTATATATATATATATATATATATATATATAATAAATAATCTCTATTTTCCTTGGTGATGACCAAGGGCATAATAATTATGTTGCTGATAGTATAAGTCATCCTGACATAGTACCTGAAACCTTCGGTTTTGAAAACTTATTAAAAATTATATTTATATTAATTGGTATAATGTAGAAAAATACTATCACCCAAGCACCACACAACCGCTTAATACAGCTGTCTACTCGGCAATAGAACTATAATAGCGTTTCAGCTAACGACATTCAATTACGCAACAGTCGCCCATATCACCTGTAACCTGTAATTAAATAACTTCCCACAATAAAGCCGGTGGTATATCACCGAACGGCTCTCGAGGGCCCGCTGTTGCACCGTTACACAAAGCGATCTATAAATTCGCCTTTGACAAAATAATAGGGCACTCGATGCTTGGCTGCTATTAACGCCCAAAGAGATATATAGGATCTGCTCGTCTCAATCAGATACCTTAATACAGCCCGTGGTTGCTAGCCTTTACGATGTAGCGCTGTAAGGCGTTTGTGGCTGAAGTAACTTGCTTTATCGGACATTTAAAAATCAAACCTGTATGTATACATGCAGATAAATAAACTTAAGTGTCTGTTTTTAATTCCAAATTTACAGCTTTTCACTAAAAACATATGCCACCATACTCGTATACACGGTACTTACATATAAAAATATAATTGTATGCAATTTTTGTATGTTTGTTCCGGCTAATCTTTGAAACGGCTGTACCGATTTTAACAGGACTTTCACTGGCAGATAGCTGATGATAAGAAGTAACTTAGTTTACTTTTATTTTAGAAAAAAATATGTAACTCTGTATCTGTCTGTTTGTTATCTTATCACTCCTAAACGGCTGAACGGATCGTAATCAAATTTGGCAAGGTTGTAGATTATATCCCAGTGAAGCACTTATGACTATTCATTATCATCTATCACCGGCGGGTAAAGCCGCGGGCACAGCTAGTTTAATATATAAATACTTGTCCTAAGTAACTGACTGAATCATCGCCGCAGAGCTTAAACGAGCGAAACTGGGACTACGCAACTTGAAATTTTGGGAGTTGATGCCTATATATATACCTATGTTGGAAGGGAGACATAATGGTCGCAATAGCGAAGAAAAAGTGGACATAAAGTGGACATGGGCAGGACACATTGCGAGAATGGATGCGAGTCGATGGATGAAGCGAGTTCTTGAGTGGAGACCCAGGGCCGACGCAAGAGGGCGAGTCCGCCCGACGCAGCGCTGGGTTGACGACATCAGGCGACACGCAGGCTGGGACTGGATACACCGGGTACAAGATCGCCAGGAATGGAAAAAACGGGAAGAGGCCTACATCCAAGAATGGAACACAACGAGGCTTCCATGATGATGATGATGATGATTACATATTGGAAGCCTTTACTAAAGTTTTATAAGTTTAGCCCCTATAGGGGTGAATTCAATTCATTTCTGTGGCTTCGTACCCCAAAAAAAGCAAGAAAGCTTATAGGCCGTTGGAGGGTCAGCTAGTTTAATATAGAGTCTAACATTATCACCTTAAAACTAATAGTGACAAGTGTGGAGCTTAAGTAAAATGTGTGGGAAAATGTTCTGGGTTTTAGATGAGGCCTATTCTAAATCGGGAAATCTGGCCATCAAATGCAGGCGACATCTTTTATTCAAAAACGTTATCGGGCCTCCTTTTTATGGACTAATGGAAATATATCTCCTAGCCTCTTTTTATCTCATTGTGGACATGGGAACTAACAGACTCGACTTTGTGCCAGACAATAGATTTCAGCCAATCATTTACGTCTTGCTATTTGGAAAACGATTTGAAATAAAACTTATTCATCTATGTAGTACCTACTAACGTACAGAATGACGAGTCCAAATCTCTCAGATAGGAAGCTCAGTTTGAAATACTTTACTCGATTTTATCTTTGTAATAATATGATGTCAGTGCTAAGGGTTGTGAGTTACTCGTACAATCTCAAATCGATTTCGTAGTGTGTGTGTGTGTGTGTGTGTCCGGGAAAAAAGATAAAAGTTAAAGACAGTTTTTGCAGTAAGTCTATTAATTACCCGGGCCACATTAATCCGTTACTATCTAACTAGCTTTTGTAACATCTAATACCATTAAAGGAGCAATTCTGGTATATACTCGTATGTTTGTATAAAATCTGAATCTCGCAAACGGCCCCAACGTTTACCATGATAATCGATAGGCGATAAATCGATCTAGCTAGATTTCATATTTAGAGAAACGTCGTTTTTTCCGTGTTATAATTGAAAACTGCTACAATGTCATTATGGCAATAAGGGTCATCAGCTTAAACGGCAACTAAACTGTTTTACCGATACAACAACTCTAAAGCTACTTGACAATAGATGGCGTTGACACTAAACTGTTTTAACAACACTAAAGCTACTTGACAATAGATGGCGTTGTTAAGCAACACTAAGCCAATGAGTGTTTGGTTTATGGTTAGACCAAGACCATCAATTGTTTAATTACGGGCAAAGCATGGTCATGCAAGTACTGTATACTAAAACATTACATAGATTTCTGTTCATCACATCAGACATGGAAACCTTCTTCAAAGGCCTTTAGGGTCTCTAACAACTATGTTAACTGGGCCGAATCTAAACACCAAGCCTGGACACAGCTAATCACAGAAGCTATAATTTATAAATGATTATTTAAGGCCTATTCAAACCTGAGCGTTATTCGCTACCGCTGTGGGTAGCGCAAAATACCACGCGGAACTCGTTGGGTAAATAGTATGAAGTTCCATAACTGCAGCGAAACTTGTACCGCCTGGTGAGGCGGTATTTTCTCTTGTTTGGCGAAACAAGTTCCGCCGGGCGACGCGGATGCAAGTAGCGAGAGCGACATGTTTATAATAGGTATACAACGTATATCTCTACCGCGCGCGGTAGCGATATCCGCTTTGGTGCGAACAGCGAAATTAACTCTTTCAGATTTCTCTACTGCTCGCGGTAGCTAATAACGCCCAGGTCCGAATAGGCCTTAACACGAACATTAACTGCGATACACTTTATCTGTGTCGAAGTAAATCAAAGTCAAAGTATGTGCACACCTGTAATTTCCACAGAAATAAATGACATATAATAACATTGTATGATTGAATATACAACGTTGTATTTCTTTATTGTGAGGCCGTAACTTAGACATTTACACCTGACATATTTATTTAAACATCATAAATGTGCTTATCTGATTGCTAATATTTTTTATTACTTAACTAGATTCGGTCTACGAGTCCGTCTGAATTTGGTACTGTTTAGTAACTAAGATGAAATTCTCCCCAGTATTTCATCGTAGTCATCACCACAGATTTGTATATACGAGTAGTTATTACTTTTTTGTATTTTTTACGTTTTATATATATATATTATACTAGCTTGTGCCCGCGACGTCGTCTGCGCAGGATTAGTACTTGAGTAGCTTATTATATTTTCCAAAGCCATATCTGTCTATACCAAAATGTCATAAAATATTTACATGGCTTTTGAGTAAACTTAAGTACTTAGTAAATTAAACAGTAAACACGAATAAAAAAAATACAGTACAAGTACATAAAACTATAAAATTAATCACCATGGAAAAAAATGATATTACATTTCTCTCACATTTCTTTCCGCCCTTGACGGTATTTGTGTTACATTTCATCACCCTTGACGGTCGCCGAGCACGTCTAGTGTATCGAGCTGTCAAAATGATAGCGAGCTTTTGACTAAACTATCCGAAACTGACAACAACTTTGACAGAACTGTCATCATAACGATCTGAACGTAGGCCGAGGTCTTGTTATTTTGTCTATGCCGTGCCCAAGAATATTACGCTTTTTCACACGCGTACTGATGGACGGTGTTGATGCAAGTATCTTATGTGTTAATCCAGCGCCTCATCTACTTTCATACCAAATTTCATCAAAATTGGCCCCGCCGTTTAAGCGTGAAAGAGTAACAACATCCATACTCACAAACTTTCGCGTTTATAATATTAATAGGATGTATAGATATTTCTGTGTTTTTTCTCCCAAATGTGTTGAAAAACGTTGTATAAATCTCGTGAGATCTGCTCTTAGCAACTTAGCTCACTTGTACTTATACCATTAGTACACATAACACAGACGCACCTGTTGCCATTTAATTTATATATTTCATTTTATATGATAGCAATAATTCGTAAATAATTGACAATCTGTATTTATGTTTGACCATGAGTCGTATGTAATAATAAAATTGTCAGTTTCAATCTGTTTATTTTTGTTATCTATAGTTTTATACTCTGCTGATTGAACCCCTTGTTATCTGTGGATTTTGCTAAAGCTCTTTGAATGTCATTATTTATTTATGTGCTACGTTTATGGAGCATATAATTTATATCGGATTTGAAATTAAGGCACGGTCCAACCCCAATTTTAAAATAATGTATTATGCTTTACGTAAGGTTGAAAATCGCTCGTTATATTAGACGTAGTGATGCGAAAATGCATTAATTTTGTTTCTTAATATATTTCGATATATACTAACACAATTGAAAAAACTGCTGATTATTACTTTAGCACTATATGTTGGCTATGTATTACTTAAAAAAAATATAGTATTATCGCTGAAAATTCAGAGAGTTATGACGTGAAAGTTTTTTTTTATGGACTTAATCAGGATTTTTTTCTGCAGAGAGCTAGTAGTATTTAGGAATTTTGTTCGGTTATTACTCTTTGCCTGTTCCTTGTCTAACCTGAGTATTTTTATTCATACAGTATTATAGATCTGTTTCGTTACACTAGATGTTTGAAGATTCTGCTTTTTACTATTATCAGGATACGAGCGCGTCTTGTTGCAAACCCATACTCGGGATATTGATGTAACCATATTATAGTAATATTATTTTCAACACACCTTGCTCATAAAGAGTAATCTCTAATGTCACTGCAATTGGGCACATAATGACACCTGTAATGAAACTGTGACTTTTTCATTGCTTTTATTCACAAGTGAGTTATAGAGTTACGATATAAAAAGGCGCGCATTCAATAGTACAAATAAATTAAAGCACCTATTGCTTGCTCATTTCATACAACTTCGTATTTAAATAGATCATTTCAACTTGTACGTTCAATAAATAAAACTTTTAATCTAATATAACGTTTGTTTTCTCTGTAATAAAGAAAACTTGAAATTCTCCATTTTAAACGTGGCTAAATCGCTATCCACGAATAGCCAAAAAAAAGAAACCT
Source organism: Selenia dentaria (assembly GCA_917880725.1). Lineage (NCBI taxonomy): Eukaryota > Metazoa > Arthropoda > Insecta > Lepidoptera > Geometridae > Selenia > Selenia dentaria. The sequence goes on from OU862894.1 coordinate 26,949,752, forward strand.
CACCCTTTTAGCCTATGATCGATCGCCATTGTTAGATGCACGCGCATAGGAAAACTGATTAATCTTTCCCGCCATTGTGAAACATTATGCTCGACTAGTTTTCACTGCTGAAATTACAGTTATTTATGAATTAAAATATCTACAAGTACTAAGTATGAACAAAATTGTTTGTTTTACACCGCCCGATGTAAGATGTGGAAGCCCTTAACGTTATGGAAAGTTTATTACCTGAAAACTCCACGAAAAAATATCTAATATTTCATACAATGGCAAAACAACAAGAATTAGTCGCAGTCTTTTTCAGAAAATGTGTTCATGAAATAATTTTGTATTATTATTTTCTTCGTTAACGTACACCTTTAAAAAGTCCGTGATGGTATGATATGTCTATCTCTTAGGTGGGCTGTAGTATATTTAGTATCAGCATTGCAACCGTGCGAAGCCGGGGAGGGTCACTAGTTATTTATATACCAACCGTATTACATATAATCCATGCATATTATGTAACAATAGGTATTAGGCACTAACCGTAAACATTTCTTTTGTATTTTTCGTTGGATATAGTTGATTTGGAAATCTAATCCTGACTAACCTTGTAACTTTGGTCTGTGAACAGGGTTTGCCTGACTGAATTCAATAATTTCATTTTCATTTGATAACTTTAATAGTATATCTTAGTATTACTTTTTCATAAATGATATACCTACTTAAATAATAAATATAATATAATAATTAATAATAATAATAATTGTTTATTCAGAGAAATTGTACATATACAATATTTCTTCAGGTTAGACATAATGTAGATATATAACACAGTTATATCAGTGCGCTAGAATAATTAGTACATTTAAGCTACAGTACCTACTTGTTATATCAAATCATTACACCCAGAGGCCTTATTTGCTATGACCATTCAATCAAGTTACGCGGCGCGTTACGATGTCTTCAATTCCCTTATACGAGGGTCATTTGAAAAGTTCTTAGCCTAACATGGTTAAAGTCATTGGTTTTTATAACTACCCTCATTTTGTAGTTACTTTATTTAGCAACAAGTATGCACAGTTTAGTTTATTCACAGTAACTCATTGTTCGTTTACACGTGATACCGTAAGTCAAGTCAGAGCTATTTTTGAAAATGGATAAAATTGAACATCGTGCAGTGATAAAATACCTGAATTTGAAAGTTTTAACTCCAAAAGCTATACATGAAGACATGTCTGCTACTTTGGGTGAGTCCGCTCCTTCGTATGCGACTGTTAAAAACTGGGTGGCAGAGTTTAAACGTAGTCGTGAGACCATTCAAGATGAGCCCCGTAGTGGCCGGCCTTCGACTGCTTCCACTGATCAAAACAAAGAAAAAATCTGTGATTTAATTTTATCTGATTGAAGATTGACTGTCGAGGAGGTAGCTAAGACTGTAGGCATCTCATCTGAGCGAACACATCATATAATTACTACTGAACTTGGATTCTCTAAGGTGTCTGCGCGGTGGGTACCCCGACTGCTTTCAGCGGAACAAAAACGCAACCGACTTACGACTTCTCGCGACTGTTTAGAGTTATATGAAGCTGACCCAATAGAATTTGTTGAAAGATTTATAACCATGGATGAAACCTGGGTTCACCACAATGCACCCGAGACAAAAGAACAGTCGAAACAATGGAAAAGAGCAGGATCGGCCACCCCAAAGAAGGCAAAGGTGGTTTTATTGGCGAGCAAAGTCATGGCATCCGTTTATTGGGATGCAAAGGGTATAATTCTCGCGGATTATTTAAAAAAGGGTGAAACAATAAACTCGTTAAAACGTCGCTTGAGAGAAGAAATCAAAGAAAAACTTCCAGGTTTATTGAGAAGAAAAGTCTTGTTTCATCAGGACAATGCGCGCGTTCACACCTCTGTGCAATCCATGGCAGAAATCCATCAATGTGGCTTTGCATTGTTACTTCATCCCCATATTCACCGGATTTAGCACCGTCCGACTTTTATCTGTTCCCAACGCTGAAAAAATTTTTAGGTGGTAAAAATTTTTTTACAAATGAATAGGTCATAGCCGCCGTGGACGCTTATTATGAGGAGTTAGACGAAGATAGTGTTTTGAGCTCGGAGGAGAGTATGTTGAAAAATAAAAATAAACTCAAAATCGTGTGGTTTCATTAAGTATGTTAGGCTAAGAACTTTTCAAATGTACTATTAATATGTTTTGTTCTGAAAATATTGATATCAATTAGTTTTCATTTGTGCATTATGGCTTTACGAATCCAAATATTTTTTAGACAGGATTATTGTCCTAATAATGTTTACTATAATCCTGGATTAGCATTGGCTATATGTGTATATGATTAAACGCCGTAGGTGATTTTTTTAAAACAATTGAAATATAAACGAGATAATGACACGTTGAGTCATATATTTTGATCAGACGTTATGGCAGTTCTTATTCTGTCTGCGCTGGGGTTCAATTTGGTGTAGCACTTCTGAGTGGCAGCACTAAGGTTGGACATTTGTTCAATTGTGGGTGTATTTCGGGTAGATTAATCGTCACGTAACTTAGTGCTCGCCAAACTGGCGTAGAAATACCAGAGATTGCGAGAATAATCTTGTTTTGGAGATGTTATTCTATATGTGTCATGAATTTAGATTTTACTGTTGGCAGAGTAAAGACTGCCTATAGTTAAAATCATGTATGCTTAAGTTTTATTAATTGAACTAGTAGATCGACACAAATAGCTATTGAAGAACTAAGTATACGGTTGTAGTGTTTTTTTTTTCTTTTTAATAATTTAAGCTGTTGTAGTATAAATCCACCGTGACTTCACAGACTGGCTCCAACGGAAGACCAGCGCTGGTTTAAATCTTATATATATACTCGTAGCAGTAAATTGTAATTCTACTTTCTTACTTTTATTGTATGCTGCCGTCATAAATAAATTATATTTCATTTCATTTTCACATGTTCCGCCTTGAATTTTAGTTATAACTGTTATCTATGCGACCTTTATGTATCGCTATTCATATGAAAAGTTAAATATTTGTTACTTGTGCCTTTGAATCTTGCATTACGCTTGTGATTCCAACTCGATACACTCGCGACTCAAATTATCCTGTAAATGAGTACCTATTTAATTTCTTATGATCTAAATTGAGATTGAGAGTATGCACTCTCAAGGATATAAAGTAAATCAAAAATAACACGCGACTTCTGAAAAATCACGCTCTAAAAAGCATAAATCACCCGTCATCATCCATCACCATGCGGGTAACCACGGGGCGCAGCTAAAATTCAATAAAATAAATAGACTTCGGGCTTCTTTTGATCGTAGAAGAGCGAAATGCTCGTACAAATCTTCAAATGATAGAAGGACGCATTGTGGAATGCAAACAATTCGTAATAATCGATATACTGTCGACAATTTGACGATCGTATAAGTCGTCGATATCACTTCCATAATTGCTAGGGGCGAGGTAAATTTATCGATCTTAGCGATTCGACAAATTTAACGACTATTAGGGTTTTTGCACTGCTGATGAACATACACATACCGGTCAAACACATAACCTTCCTTTCTGCTTCGCCGTAGTCGGATAAAAACTGACTTTGCCCTCATGTTGCACTAATTACTATTGAATTAAATGTCGAAACACCCTTGCCCGGCGTGCGCAGACGAATCTTTCATACAAAGTCACGTCAATAGCATCTCATTTTCCTTTCACTTTTCTCAGCGCTTCAGCTAGTTAGGGATGTACGAGACTATGTCGAAACCCTTCTAAAAGCTCCATGTCTGCATTGTGTAAATGATTAACGTCGCCTGAATTCGTGAGCCATTTGCCTAGTTCGTTATTTATTTACGCCAGTAGTTGGAACGGTTAGACTCAATTTAACGGTTAATCTGATTTACGGTTGAGGATGATACCTACACGGAATGATGCATTGCTTGGGATTGCACAAATGTTGGGATGGGAATATCATTAATTATAAAGCAACCGCGAAGTCTAGATATCGTAAGAATTGTCGGCATGGATAAAACAAACCTCATCCTTGTATTAATATAACATTTAATGGTGAGACTCATGCCCGATTTCACCAACAGTTTAAGTAACACCTAAAGCCATGTTAGTTGACATTTTTGTACTGCTCAGTGTTACATAACTGGCTTAGGTGTTACCTAAATGTTGTTGAAAACGGGCATCAGTTTTGCTGGTCTAACGAGATTGTTCAAGTATGTAAGATAAGCCAATAAAAGTAGATACACGATCGTTAAAAACTAACAACTACAAGGTTTAAATACAGCACTTTAACAGACTTCGCATGGTTTTAAATTTTGGTAAAGAAAAAATGTTATTAAAATCTATCAATAACTATACTGTCCGCGATTTCCTTCGCGTAGTAGTGATGATTTTTCTTTCATAAAAACCTGATAATAATTAACAAAATAAAATAAATTATTAGTGAAATTGTTCCATCCGTTCACGCGTGATGCGATGACCATAGGGATAATAGAGATAATAGAGATTCATTTTTATTTAAATAGATATGACATTTGACTCGTAAAATATGAAAGAAAGTTGAGCATTACAGATGGTTGAAGGCAACAAGTAAAATTATTGAAAATATAAAATAATCACTTTATTTAAGCGCGGGTAAAAAGCAATGTGCCGTTTTACGCAGTACTTTAAAAGGTTATAACTAGATTTAAGCGCTGGTAAAAAAATGCCCTTTTACGCAGAACTTAAAAAGTATATAACTTTATATAAGCGGAGGTAAAAAGCGATGTGCAGTTTTATGCAGAGCTTAATAATGTTATGACTTTATATAAGCGCGGGTAAACAGCGATGTGCCGTTTTACGCAGAACTTAAAAACATAACTTTATACTATAAGCGCGGTTAAGAAGTAATTTTACGTTTAACGCAGAGCTTAAAAATTGTATAACTTTATATAAGTGCGGGTAAACAGCGATTTGCCGTTTTACGTAGTAGTTTAAAGGTTATAGGTTAGGTAGGTTATAACTTTATTTAAGCGCTGGTAAAAAATGCTCTTTTACGCAGAACTAACAAAGTATATAACTTTATATAAGCACTGGTAAAAAAGCGATGTGCAGTTTTATGCAGAACTTAAAAGGTTACAGTTCCGGATGACACTGCTATCGTTATGGAAAGTGTGGTGCTTATCGTCATATGAATGGTTCCAGATAGTCTTTACAAACCATAATTTAATCTGTCAAACAACAATAAACAACATCTTCACACCAGAGCACCTTCTAACCCCAGAACTCGTTGGCTGACAGCAGCTCGCTCCAAACAACTCAATCCTGAGCTGTCGCCGGCACCTCCCGATTTCTCCCTCTCATTTGGCTGGATTTACGATACACAAGAATAGAGTCGTCACTCGCATGTAGTTCAGCTCTAGGCAATAAATTAGTCCTAGGGAGTGGAGTGTTCCCACGAACGGTATCAAGATGGTGCCCTGAGCCGAACACCGTCGCAACACTGTATTGTTATACTCAGTACTGCAGATTACAATATTTATTGAAACAGTTTACTGTTTATTAATGTAATTTTTTTTAACCAAAAAATGGAACCGAACTCAATACCAAAAAGTGTGAAATAACTTGTTGAAGCGTGAAATAATTAGACCATGGTACCGACAAGTTATTTACACAAGTTTTGGTATTGAAGTCGGTTCCATTTTTTTGGTAAAAAATGGCAGAGTAATAGCGTGACAAGGAACCAAAAAAACATACAGTCGATATAAAAATCTGTTCCATTTTTAAATTCTGTTGTAAATGGCGCGTATTTTGTGTGTTGTATGTGTGCGTTTAATATACCCACTTTACACAAACTAGTATACTGGTTTGACAGCGCGCCCGATCCGTACACTGCCTGAGCCGGCCTAGAAAACGGCGCGAAATGCTTTATTTTCCCGCTCGATTTATAGTGACACTCTGTTAAGTTTTGTTACCTGTCACACGTGTTGTTTACATCTTTGCCTTTTGTTGGATGTCACTTGTTGCAACCACAATGTGGTGCAATATGGAAATCTTCATTACACTTGGACAGAGAAACCATTGAAATTTACTGTACAGTCACGAACACCAATATCTAAGCACTTGACAACTTTACAAACTGTTTTTCTGCTACTGTGCTTATTAAAATTTCATGTTTAACGTAGCCGATGTGTTTCTGTATAAATTAATCAATGGAAAATTTGATAGTCCGGAATCGCAAGAAAAAGTTAAGAAAAAGTGTAAAAATAATAATGTTAAGAGGATTGCATAGCTAGTACTTTCCATACTAAAAGAAAAAACTCTTTTCTACCTCTTAACATTGTCGGATTCAGTGATATTTTTTCATATAATCATCACATTGTTTACTATGCCCGTACGTTTTGATTTTGTCAGTATTTCATAGTACTATACATTTTCTTTTTTAGAACTTAAAAAAAACTGAAAAATCAAAACGTACGGGCATAGTAAACAATGTGATGATTACATGAAAAAAATATCACTGAAATCGACAATTTTAAGAGGTAGAAAAGAGTTTTTAAGCTATTGCATAGCTTCTATCGCGGGCCTTGAGCGTGGAGACCGAATCCAGAAATTCCGTAACGAAAATAACGTAACACCCCCACTCCGACTCAATCTATCGATGAATAGCAGAACTTTTATTAATGCCTTTTTCAAATATCACGCTTGTCTCTTGAGTTCAGCAACTCGCCTCTAGATGGCATTGGTTAAATATTTAAAATTGCATAAGTTGATATGGCATCTATCGATGAATAGCAGGACTTTTAATGACTTTTTGAAATATCACGCTTGTCTCTTTAGTTCAGCAACTCGCCTCTAGATGGCATTGGTTAAATAATCAGAATTGCATAAGTTGATAAAAACAGCTATGCAATAGCTTTACCGCGGCAGTCTCCGAGTGCCACACGTCTTTTTTTCTTTTAGTATGGAAAGTACTAGCTATGCAATCCTCTTAACGTTATTATTTTTACAACTAGAGCCTGTCAGAAAACCACAAATGGACGATTAATTTTCAACTTCATTAAGCTATTACTCGGTTATGTCGTTTAATTACATCTGACAATGTTGTCTAGCAGACAGCTCGTAAACTGGTAACATTGTATAGTCAGCTACACTTATCGACAATGCAAGAGTGTGAAATAAACCTATAATATCGTAAGTATATAGGCCTCAGTGTCAGACTGTCCATATTCTCATTTATGGTCGATTGTTAAAACCCAATGTTTACCCAATTTAAAAAAAAAACGATATTAAAAAATATTTAGTGACACTTCCGCTGAAAAGAAAACAATGATTTTGACCTATTTGGGGGCGTGCACCACCCTCCCTCCCGCAATAAAATGCTAATAGGAAGAATACAAAATAAAAAACACAAGAAACCCCAAATCAACCAAAACCGATTCGACACGTGTTTCGCCTCTACACGAGGCATCCTCAGGAGATGTTGACTCGTCGAGCGCTAGACCGACAGAGATTACCCAATTTCACGTTTGTAAGATTCAATTTTGTTTTTTATGAACAAATTTAAAAAAAAACCACTAAGAAACGGAACGGTTATACATAACTTGAAATAACTTGTTGTACGTAATAATAGCACACTTTTAGGATAGAAGTCGGTTTCGTTTTATGGCAATACATTTTTTTGTCACCCCTTTCAGTGTTGTTGTTGTTAATTACGGGCTCAATTGTCATTCACCGTCAATGATGATACCACCAAAATAAGCGAAACTCTTTTCTATAATTGGAGTGTAACTCAAATACTGCTGGACTGATTTTGATGAAATTTAAATGGGACCACCTCGGAAGTATATTCCAACCAAAAAAAATAAGAATCATGAAAATCGGTTCATAAAAGGCGAAGTTATCTGCGAACACACATAAAAAAATATACGGTCGAATAGAGAAACCTCCTCGTTTTTTGAAGTTGGTTAAAATAAGAAGGTGGGACCTCCTAGGATAATAATTAGAAATATATATGCGTTGACTTAAGAAACTCTAAGTTTTAATTTACGTCAAGAGAATCGTTAACCATAAGGCCCATAGAAGAGTATACAAATTATACTTACAATATAATGAATTAGTTTATATGAATTAAAATTAAATTTGGTAAAAGACTTCACGTTTTACAAGTAAATTTTACTCCTATTTCTAACACAAAGTTCATGAAGTTTCACTCGAAGGGCTCCAACCCCCCTCTCCGCATTAAATCTTACCTATGTTTTAATGAACCTAAGCAAAGCAAGGGGGTCGCCACTATAAAATCTTATCTCAAACATTAACTCGACAGTGTTGTAAGGTTTCATTACAGCAATGATAACAAAGACTTAATGAAACAATACAGCAGCGGGCCTTGGTCGCATTAAATTAATTAAACGAATAAATATGATTAAGCACTACATCCGTAATTGTGATCGATTGTCTGTCCACGCGGGAACAATAGCTGTGGGTGTACTCAGGACTTCTTTATAGGGCCACAAAATAATTAATAGTAGAAGGACCACCATCTTCTTCCACGGGTTCTTGTTAAAAAATATCTGATGATCAAGCATTTACTTTCAGTATTATCAACAATTAATAGAGTAGTTTTATACCAACCGTAATAATATAACCGGAATACTGTTTTTTTTACTTTTGGTGGTTGTAGGTTGTCAACTGCATTTGTATGATTCATCTTGTTGCTGTCGAAAACAGATTTAAAAATAGGGAAAAAGTAGTCTATATTGCAACGGTGGCAAAAAAGAACAGCAAATAATTATTTGCGTTTTTAATATTTTAGTGCACATTAAGTCATGACTCTTTTCTAATCTTAAACAAATCGAAAGAACTTTCATCATCATTATCATCTCAGCCGTATAGGACGTCCACTGCTGAACATATGCCTCCCCCACAAATTTTCATAAGGACCGATTGGAAGCAACCTGCGTTCAACGTCGTCCTGCTACCATCATCAGGTCGTCTGTCCACCTTGTCGGTGGACGACCTACGCTGCGCTTGCCGGTCCGTGGTCTCCACTCCAGAACCTTCCGACCCCATCGGCCATCTGTACTGCGTGTGGCCTGCCCACTGCCAACTGGCTTATCATCTGTGCTATGTCGGTGACTTTAGTTCGTGTACGGATCTCCTCATTTTTGATTCGAATACGTAGAGAAACCCAAAGCATAGCCCTCTCCATAACTTGTTGTGTGACTTTGAGCATACTTATGAGGCCCATAGTAAAATACCACGTGTGCCATATGTCATCACTGATAAAACACACTGGTCAAAGACTTTTGTCTTGAAGCACTGAGGTATTTTGGACGAGAAAAAAAATAATTGCAAAATAGCCGGAATTATGCCTGAACGATAGAATAACGAGCAAATGATATCGATTGAGGGGGAAACCGCCCCGCTCTGATTGCATCCTCCATGATGGCGTTAGAGTGGGCCCGACCGGACAGAAGTTACATAGCTCCAATATCCTTGTATCACGACATGAAAGTGGTCAGTGGTTTGACGAAATGACACGTGCCAGTTATCACGCCGGCTGTAATGGAGTGCTCACAGACTGAAACCTGTGGTACCTATAAATCAATCATGTGTTGAAGGAATTTCCTGGATTATTTTGCGTGAAGTGACAATTTAAAAGTCTGTGTTGCCAGTGCTGCCTAATTTGTACCAACGATAAGTTTTTACGTAGAAATTGTTTTTTTTTTATTCGTAGCATCTTAGACTGAAACTGTCAGCGCCAGGAATGACACCATTATACGACTTCCCTTGTTATTTTTGTTTGTCTCTACTTATAAATATTTAAATTAATATCAGGGAACTTTTTCGGCTAAGTTGTTTCGATAGTTGATTGGATGGGTGGGAGGATGGATAAATGCACTGAATGACTGTATTATTTGAACGCAAAACTACGGTACCAATTTGCCGGAAATTTTGAAAATAACTACACAATTACCTGCATAAACATATATTACTTTTTATCCCCTATAAATGTTTCTGTGGGCAAGTATCTATTTTCCAAGCTGGCGGAGATATTTACTGCCAAAGACTACATGCTGTATATTCTGTTTTTATTACGAACTGCAGTAATTTTTACTTACTACCTTCATTTATTATCTTTGAAATAATTGCATTAATAATAATTATGTTTATAATATATGAACATGAATGGTTCGAATGTACTTTGTTGTTAGACATCATTTTTTAAAATACTTGATATAATTTACTATTGTTTGATGACTATCTCACTTGATGGTGAGTGATGATGCGGTCGAAGGTAGTGTCATTTATAACAGTGCATGGTAGATTCAATTTGAGTGTCAGTCAAGGTTCACTACAATCTAAAAATCCTGTAAGATTGAATTTTATTTGTGACAAAAAGTCAAATGGATAGGTAGGTATAGGTAACTTACTAATATACTAGGTAACTTATACTTAATAACAATGACTAGGTACTATTGAATATTATCCTAAACCAGTTCACATATACAAGTAAAGTCTCATAATTTCCATATATCCCTAACAAGCACGTCAAAAGCCCTTAGAGTAACTTCACAGAATTGGCGAAAGCTTTCCAAGCTCGACAGGCAGCTCATGACCCCAAACTACGGTTCGTGACCCGCCCTGACCCCGATCTAGTAGCCGCTCGTACCCATTGTCTTTTGGGTTTGGGACTGGTGCAATACGCGACGTGTAAGTATTGATGTAGTGTCCTAACAGATGAAATTTTTGAAGCGTATCTATAATGTAAAAATGAATCGTTGAGTGTGTTGCTAAGCGCAAATCTCGAGAGCAGCTAAACTGGTTTTGCTAAATTGTTTTTTAGAACATTGCTTGAAGTACGAGGATGGTTCTTACGGAGAGAAAATTTTTAAAAATTGTCTGAAAAGGTTTAAAAACAACACTTTTGTATGGAGTATACAGCAAAATCAGTCAATCGATTCGTAACTATACTTAAAAGTCAATTTGAACTTTAATACCATACTATAAAGTTTAAGTATTCGTGGAGAGATTCCGGGAGGGGACAACAATTGAGTGACGTTAGTATCATATAAATATTAATGTCAATATTTGTCAATTTATGGTAAAATGTCACTTGAAATGTTGAATCGTCTCTTTGCTGTGCATCTATATTATTATTAAATCTAAGTACATAAGTGTGTTATCATTTTTATTTTTTGACATAATGTAATTGTTGACTTATTAACTTTCTGTTTTCTTTTTATCTTACTACCTGACCCGGTGTCTCGAATAGCAGAATAAGTATAAAAAAATTAAAGAATCGACTGTTAGGTACGGTACCAAGTTCGCCGGGTCATCTAGTTTGGTATAATTTTCTATATATGAGTCGATCCAATAAATATCATATTCAAAGTCAAAGTCAAAATCATTTATTCAATTTAGGCATCAAAGACGCACTTATGAACGTCAATTTCTCATTATAATGTACTTTAAAGACTCTACCGCCGCGTTCCGCGTATATAGAGCCTACCGAGAAGAAGCGGCAAGAAACTGGGGCCATTCTTTTTATATAGATGTCTACAATGTTTCTACTTAGGTATTACAAATATTACATTTTATGGGTGGCAGAGTGACAGCTTGCCAGAAGTGGAGTATTATAAGCATTTTTATTTTCTATATAATGTCGGACTTTATAATAAGCTTTTTTTTATTAAAACGTTTTTACAGTCAACTTGAATTGCCCTCTGTGAGCTCAGTTATGTGTTTTGGGATTTAATTGTAAAAACGCACACAATTTCCTAGGAATGACTTATTAGTCTTCGCAAGTCTAAAACTAGGTACAGCTATCCGTATTTGTATTTCTAGTAATACAATTGTGGTGATATCAATTTAACTTATATTTATGTAATTTTTTACGTACATACATTATATTTTCAAATACATATAAGTAATAATATTATTTTGATACGTGCTAAGTTACCTCAAGCTTTCGAGGTGTTTCGAACTACTGCAAACAATTTACTACTCTTTCTACTCGTAGCTTATAGGCCAAAATCAATTCATATTATTTACTCAATAATACTAACATTCACGCACTCACACACTAGCACTAGGATTTGCTGTGTTGTGCGAGGCAGTTGCCAGCGTATAGTTAAAAAGCTACTTTTAGCAAGGCGTTAACATATCACAAATAAACTAACTAAAAACATAACATTTAATCTTTTTATATATTATTTATTGATATCGTAGCTTATGTACTTATAATAATAATTGTTTATCATGAAAAATGTGCTTAAATTAGCATTTTTAGCGCGCACAAATTTGAACGTTATTTCAATGAAGCTGTCTACTAAAAATGCATAAAGCTCTACACATTTGATTAGCCGATGCAATTCTCGAATCTATATGCTAACATAATCAGCCCATTATGTTCTCACTGCTGGGACTCGAGCAATTCTCTCAGAGAGAAGAGATGGGCTATAACCCACCACGCGGGCCCAGCGCGGCTTGGTGGTTAGGTTAGTGGCCAACCCATATCGAAGTTTTCATAGGCCGCCCGAAGGCCTGCGACATTGCAAGACAAACAACCGGGACCGACCGCTTAGCGTGCCCTCCGGAACCGAAGCGCTCAGTTGAATAATGCTACTAGCGGTCACCCATCCAAGTCTTCACCGCAGCAAGTGTTGCTTAACTTTGTCGATCGGTTACGATCACCAATTCAAGCTGCGCAGTGAGCGCTATATGCTAAGACTAATTATACTTCAGAGTATGTAATACTGTTCCTTATGAACGAAGTATAAAGTAATAATCGAGCTTGCACTGTTGCTTGAATTTAATTCATACGTTTATTGTGATTTTGTAAATCAAAATAAAGAAGAAGAATTAATATGAATTCGGTTCAACATCTGAGTTAGTAAAGTCTGCGAAGAAGAAGCGTCCTAGGAGTTGAGCTCGCGTGTGTGCTAAATCACTGTTTTAAATGCTAGTAAATAAAAAAGCAGCTTCAAACTCCTGATAACATACTGTTGTATAGTATTATCGAGTCGAAGTTCACACTTGACAAACATGTAACGCGGCCCATTGCGATATCTTTAAGGAATGACGGTAAATTTGTATTGAAATCACGAGCATTCCTTGAAGATATAGTACGTATCTTGGAAAAAATGCACCTCTCAATAGACTTATCACCGAACTTAATAGATTGAGTTTAAAGTATTCCATGGATCTTTTTACCGACAGTGTTCGTAGTTTTAAGCAAGCTATCCGCAGTATTGACTTGGACAATTGAATATAATGCATGCAGGACTAACCAGTGAATGATTACTATTATTATTATACTCTGGATTTCTTAATTATCTCGGATTTATTATTCTTATTATATTATTATTGTTATTTTCTTATTATTTTGTTTTTCTTTTTTAATAATGCTATTAATAAATTGACAAAAATTTTGTAAATTGTTTCAAATGTTTTTCTGGATTGCTTCGGATTATGCTTATATTTGTTGTTGTTTATATTTATTGCAATAAATTGAACTTATTATGATGTCTTAAAAACTGGCCAAAAAATGTGCTTTATTTTTATTCGTAATTGTACATATTATTATCTACTTTAATTTGTGAACCGCTCGTTTATATTAGTGCGTGTAGTCGGTACCTATAATTGTGTTAGCATTTAGTCAGAGTGTGTAGTGAATTGTATTTATTATAATTGTCTTATTGTATAACATGTTGGTACTCAATAAATAAATAAATAAAAATAAATAAATACGTGTTTGAATGGTCATAGCAAATAAGGCCTCAGATTCTAAGCATGAAAACCACAAGTATTATATAAATTGCGAGACTTTTACAAGAAGCTGTCACACGACTCGGCATTCAAAATATTAAAACATTAGTCGAATGTGATTTGTCATTAATATCTTCATTAAATCCATTACATGCACAAAAGGCACTTCAGAACTTTAAGCACGTACTTGACCTCCCAAAACCCCTTTTATTGATTGCCTGACCAGCCTTGGTTAAATTTGACACATTATATATGTAGTACAGTAGTAGAACTCGCTAGATTTTGATTTTGCTGCTTGTTAAATTTCCTTAAAGTTACGGAGGACCTAATAATTGAGCCAGCATATCAGCCTAAAACTTTCCAGCTGCTGAAAAACGGGGTTTCTTCTTACAACGATTCAATTGGCCAACAAGAACTATATATGCGCGTACTGCGTGGCTTAGCAGATATACTTGTGACCAATATGGAGTTTTAACAGTGCCTGGCGCCTCCGTCTCCCAATAACTTTTGTCCATAGTAAACAATGGCTTAATTTGCCCTTCATTGCATACTGATGTCAATAGCACTGTTACACAACAAAATGTTAGACCCCAGGGGTGTCAAACTGGTTTATCAATAGAGCCATTTAAAATATTTAGGGTGTGTTCGCTGGCCAGACCCAAAACAACTAAGCACATACTAAATTGTATTATACATTAAAATGAATGCATTTTTATTTAACTAACTATGCCTAGAGCGATGTTTATTCTTATTGATTTTCATAATCGAAAACATCAACTCGCATAAATACGAACTGCTGCTTTTTTATGTTTGGATAATCATCCATATTCTTGAAGTACCAACTCTATAGGGTAATATTTATCTATTTAAATTTGTTCTTTTTAAGTGTCACAATAAAGATCTATATTCCATTTGCAAATGAGTTAGTAAAAATCTTAATAGTTATATAGACTTTGGTCGCGGGCCGCATCACTACGGTCTGAGGGCCCGTGGGCCGTATGTTTGGTGTCACATCAGTGTGTTAAACGAACGCAGTGCCAGGAAAAGGAGCTTTATAGGCATAAAGAATTTAGGCTAACTAGGTTAACCGATCTGAGTAAACTTGGTATGGCATTTACTGTTGAAATGTCAACTCAGCTCAGCATGTTTCTGGGTTACTCTAAGATACTGTCTTCGACTGTCTATAAGCGTAATAACAATGCAATATTTCAACACATATTGTAGATCCGTGTTAAAACAAAGCATCAAAACGAATACATTGCATAAGCTGTAAATGAACTCATTTGGAGACTATTGTCTATGATCGGCCCCCCAAGCCTTAGATTAATGTTATTGCGGCCGGCTCTATATGTTTCTTAATCTATGGTTCGGATTAGACGACTGCTACTATTTACTATGTTAGATTTATAGCGTTTTTTGCAATAGCAGAGCGTGGTATCACAATGTCCAGATAACTCATGAATATTTTATCTGATACATATATTTATACATAAATCGTTAAACTTTTTTCTTTATTTTTAGTGATTAGATAGACAGGTCATCCACCTGTTGGTAAGTAATATACTTCTCAATGTCAGTTGCAATGTCATGTGCCGCGGTAGGCATGGACACACACATTAAACATTATAACATACAAGATCCGAGAACAAACACTTCTGCTCATCATGCGCCCTGACTAGGGGTCGAACTATATATAATATACATACACGAAATAGATATAATATACATTTTATATATTTATAGCAATGTGTGTCATATAAATATTTATGTTTTATTTTTTTATGTAATTAATATAAGTGAGTAGGCCACATCGTACCTACTTACTTTCCTAGCTTACATACAACGCTTGCAACACCCTTCGACCCACGCCACCATACTGCGACCCAGTGGCAATGAAGTTAGGCTCACTACCTACTGAGCGAACGGAGTTGTCCTGCTCTACGTACTGTATCACTTGTAAATAGATCTCAGTAATTTATACCACTTTAAAATTAAAGTTGGAACACAGAAACATCCAAGTAAGTCCTCACTAAAAAGCTTACAAACAAAAAACGCTTCCCAAATAAAACAAACAATACCGCCACTGCAATCTCAATCGTGATGGCACGGTTAACAAAGAATTACCTAAAGTATTATTTCCACGGTTATTTTCTAACATTTTCCTTTAAAAAAACCCACAAATCCCTTGATAAAAAGCTATCGGAAAAAAGGCGTAACTTCCATAATTATTTAAGTTGGTCTTTTTTTTGAGTAGCAGTGCGATTGTTAGTAGAAAGGAGTCGTAAAGAGATACTTTTTGAATGGAACTTATGTCGTTTTTCCATTGATTTGGTGTCATGGTTCATTCAGGACTGAATAATGGTGAGGCTGACATCGTGACCGACGGACGACTTCGGGTCACGATGAACTGACGACCAGGTCACTTGGTGCGTGTCCATTGCTAAAAAAACAAATATAAATTTATTAAGTCACGTTACGTCTACGTTCGGGATTCAAATAATAAAAGGTATATAACAAATCGCTTATTATAAAACTAAAAGTTTGTGTGTTAGACACACAAATAATATATGTGTGTTTCTTTTTTCTTCGCAATGCAACGGCGGAATGGTTTTAGATTATACTTGGAATAGCTTTTACTCAAGACTACCAGGACAACTTTTTTCCCGGATAAACGTTTACTATTTGGATCGTATATCTTTTCCGCCCGGGTTAAAACGCTGGTCTCTGAACAATCCTCTAAACACTAGTGTTTAATAAGAAGCTGGTATGTTTTTTATTATCTGCGATAGTTTATACAGTACAGCGACTACGTTTTTTTTATTTAGTATATAGAGGCAGCACAAAATAATTAGGAGATATTTCTGAAGTAGGCATGAGATGCGTGATAGCTTAAAAAAATACTAGCTATATATATATACATCACTAAAACAATATAAAACTGACTGTAATATTACGAAATATCTGTAACTAGCTGCGCCCCGCGGTTTCACCTGCGTGGTGATGGATGATGTTGATGATGATTTTTGTTATTTCTAAACCTAATATAGGGGGTATATTAGATCGACCAAAATATGAATTTGTTCAAACGGTTTTCAAGTTTTAGCGAGACTAACGAATTGCTATTGATTATTATATGTAAGATGAAGAAGATGAAGACAAACTCTAATTTATCTAAGGTCAGTGTGACACAGTCATTTTAATAAAAAAACTTATTAGAAAGTCCGACATTATATTGAAGATAAAGATGCTTGGAATACTCCACTTCTGGGAAGCTCACTCTGCCACCCATAAAATGTAATATTTGTAGTACCTAAGTAGAAACATTGTAAACATCTATATGAAAAGAATAGCCCGAGTTTCTTGCCGCTTCTTCTCGGTAGGCTCTATATATTTTGGAACGCGGCAGTAGTCTTTAAAGTACATTATAATAAAAAATGGACGTTCATAAGTGCGTCTTTGATGCCTAAATTGAATAAATTATTTGACTTTGACTTTTAGTTAACTTAAGGCGTTAAGTTAGTACGCCGAACCGTGACGTGTTGACGCCTACGACATGAATAGTTTTTCACAAATTGTTTGTGTTACGGCCTTAGTATTAAAGTATACAATGGACACAAACACGGTCAGCCGACCTCCGACACAGAAGGAAGACTGCGTTCCGGCAAAAAATCGTAACAAAATCCCAAGTCGGGCGTCGTGACCGCGCCCGACTCATTCACAGATCGGCTGAGAATCGGCCGTCGACGTGCAGGCATTTTCGCAGGGATTCGACATGCCCAGATGTACACTAGCCGCGTATTTGTATAGATTAATTTCTTACTGGATTATATTTTAAGAAAAAACGCGCCTTTTATTTGGATCTCGTGGCATAACAGTGTGAGTTAATCTACGCAAGGATTCGTTACACTATAGCAGAGGTTTCCGCCACCACGTCACAAATTGTATGAAAATATTGACACCAGCATGCCTAATGTGCGTTTTTCCACTCTACTAGCGCGTACAAGTATCGCAATAAATAAATAATAGTTTGTACAGACTATTTTCTGTTATGTCCAAATACATGCGGAAATGCGGACGGATGTCAAAACTCACACTAGCCAGTAGTGTATACAAGTACAATTTGAAAATTTTTATTGAGACTTCCATTCTATTAAGTCATTGGAGTGTATCTCAAAAACTACTGGACCGAATTAGATGAAATTTAAATAGGACTACACGAAAACCACTATCAAACAAAGAATTTTGAGAATCGGTTCACCCAGTCGAAAGTAATGAGGTAACAAACATAATTAAATAATATAAGAAAAAAGCCCGGAATGGCCAGTTTTTAGTATCATATAATAGTAGAAGATCCTATCTATAGCCTTATCCTTCCTTGGTTGGACGAGGCGAGCACATTGTAGAGTAAAATTTGGAGAATCCTACAAATATTATAAACGCGAAAGTTTGTATGGATATTAGTCTCTCACGCAAAAACTACTAAATGAATTTTAATGAAATTTGGTGTGTAGATAGATGACGCGCTGGAATAACATATAGGATACTTTTTCATCATAATCATCCATCACCACGAGGGTATAACCGCGAGGCGCAGCCAGTTCACAATAATTATATAGAAATTATTGTATTATGTGTTATATATAATACGATTTTAATAAGCAACATAAGCCTCTCCCATACCAATTTCTAAAGGACCGGTTGGAAGCGGCCTGCATCCAACGTCGTCCTGCGATCTTTATCAGGTCGTCTGTCCACCTACGCTGCGCTTGCCGGTCCGTGTCTTCACTCCAGAACCTTCCGGTCCCAATCAACTAGAGAGTTAAATTCTATATTCAGGCGGATCGCCTCGGTGGCCGAGCGGTATGAGGTCTGACACATATTATCGGAAGACGCGGTTCGAATCCCATCCGAACTTTTATCATTTTACTTTCCAAAATTATAATACAGTCGCTGTTGAATTAACTAGTTAACCTAACGTGATTTTGTACCTTTTACTTATATTAGAACCATTAGTGGAGCTCCACGTAGTTCATAAGTTTACCGATAGATAGCGCTAGTAAATTGGCCATAAATTCTAACACGCGGTGACAAGATTCTCCGCAAGTTAACGATGTAAAAGTGGCGGCAAATTGAATAAAATCCGAGGCCGATTGAATTGTTTGATTTGTATACCAATCCTACAAATACCTATCCCTTTTAGGTTAATTAGGTAATAGACGCTTGTCAAAGCGTATACAGTCGCTTTGGGTAACTTTGAACGTTTTTTATAGTAATTGTGATAATACACTGTGATGTATTTATTTTATTGATTATGTAGTGTCCTTTACAGTTGATTTATTGTTCTACTAAATTTACGGAAAAAATAACCACAATTTCCCCAAATAGTAATTGGTTTAAAGTTGTGAGTTTTGTGTAACTATAAATTTTTTTTATATAAAGACCTATATTAATCGAATATTTTTTGGTTTGGGTAACTATATAATGACAAAAATCAGACCAACAAAAACTTCACCACTGAAAAGGCGGGTAATTTCAAAAAATATTACGTATAAGTACAGTTGATTTTTTAAATTTTCATTGCTACAAAACATTTTGCCGATCCGTTTTACACAGTTACGATATCGAAATGAAAAAAGTATGAATGTAATAAATTAATAAATCTTTTTCGAAATTTCGTTCAAAGTTAAACCGTAAAGTTACCCAATATGTACGTACAAATTATTTTCAATAAAATAATAATGCGCTCTAAAACATATATAATATTAAAAATATTTTTATCCTAATAAAATAAAAGGTCCAATAAAAGTAAATATGAGCATTAACCTAATGCTCATTCATAAACATTTTATTGCGATAACGTGGTACAGATTAGGTAATACTTTCTTTGGCTGGCTATGTTCTTAAGTTGCGATAGATGGCGCCACCGTTCAAGCTAACTTGCTACTGCCTATGTTCTTAAATTGCAATAGATGGCGCCACTGGTAAAATGTACGAGTAAACAGAGCGTAGGCTACACAAGAATTATTTTGTTATATTTCATTTGATGTTGTAACGTCGTATTTTATTTACTAATTAGAATAAATTGATAAATAGAAGACGGATTAAAAGCGAATACATGAATCACGAGCAAGTGAAGGATTCTAAATTCTGAATCGCGGCGCAACCGTAGGGAGTGAGCGTAGCAAGTAATTCAAGTGTTAGAATCCAGAGCGACGTGAGTGATTCATGGCCCTCGATGTAAATTTGTTTTATTCAAGAGTTGCATACCATGACTACGTAAAATATAAATATTTAAGCGTAAAAAGACATTTAATGAAGAAAAAGAAAGGTTACATTAATAGTAAATACATAATATATACATGAGTGATAAACCTTTTTATACTATATCTATCATATTTTATATAGTACCTATCTAATTATTTTAGAAAATAACACGTAAAAACAATGTAAGCGTAAAAAAAGTTTACACAATAGAATTACAGATGGCGTTGGCGTCGAGTTACATCGCGGTATCGTTTGTCGCGCGGAGAGACATGGCTTGGCGGCATTTTCAAGTCTTGTTAACTTTGCGCAGAGGCAATATCGTAACCAATGAGGTTAATCCGAGGTGCGATTATTGCTAGTTGAAAACTTTACCAATACCCCGCCATGTGGACGTGAAATACCGTCCGCTACGGCAATTTTTGAATGGCCGTAAAAGGCCTAATAAATAAGTTGTATGCAATACGACATACGTCCGCATGCCGTGCCGCATAGCATAGTCCTTACGGACTACTAGCTGCTCTCCGCGGATTTACCCGCGCGGTGATGGATGATGATGATCATGATGAATCTTGAAACTAAATAGCCTGTGTTACTCAGGGTGAATGTAGCTTTCAAATGGTGAAAGAGTTTTTGAAATCGGTCCAGTACTTTTTGAGCTAATTCGTTACAAACATACATACAAATCTTTCCTCTTTATAATATTAGTAAGTGCAGATATGCAGCAAAAGATAATCTTTAAGTAAATACTTCCGTTCCGCCGAACGGACGTTCGGTCTTATACACAGGTTCGGTACAGTCATTTTGATTCGACGAAAGTTTGTATACACTGTACTTGAACAATCGCTGGATTGGATGTTTCCGTATCGTTTAGCGCTGAGGAGTGAGAGTAGGAAATGTAGGGTTAGGGATTATACTAGATAGTTTGGGGACTAGGCGCAGCTAATCCTAGTCCGTCCAAATACATGTTCCGCCTAGAATCGTTTACGATTCGCATATCGTATACCTACTTTACTTTAATACCTTTTTTAGTCTTCAAGTATTACGTATCAGGCAACACTAGAAAGGTACTCGCGATAAACTCTTCAATTTTCTTTGGGATTTATCTACATCTCCCCTTGATACTTTTACAGCCTACTGTCATCTTCCGAATCCAATTTTATTGTTCGTATGTATATGCTGTCATCATCATCATCATCATCATCAGCCTGTAGCAGTCCACTGCTGGACATATGCCTCTCCAATTGCACGCCACTTAGGTCTATCTTGGGCTACTCGCATCCAGTTTTTGCCAGCCGTCTTGCGCAGATCGTCACTCCACCGTGCCTCAGGACGTCCTACACTACGTTTGCCGAGACGCGGCCTCCACTCTAGAACTCGTTTACCCCAATGGTTGTCGGTTCTACGGCTAATATGGCCAGCCCACTGCCACTTCAGCTTGCTGATCCGGTGGGCTATGTCGATGACCTTGTTTCTCTGACGGATCACTGCATTTCTGATGCGATCCCTCAGAGAAACACCGAGCATAACCCATTATATGCTGTGGTAATATTATATACGTGATCGCTCAACAACCAGACGTAGATTTTATTTTATGATAAGGTAGGTAGATTTCGATGTGTACTTCTTATTTATCTTAGTTTCGCCATATATTGCTTTAGATTATGTCTGTAAAATGCATATCTGCATGTAAATAAATAAATAAATAGCGTACCTAGTAAAGTCTGTCGACTCTAAGAATCTCACGTGTCAGCGTTCTATATTCTAGAAACTGATACGCTGACTCAACAGACTTGGCTGATAAGCCCATCTGTTCCCGTGGTTGTCTGATGTCCAGACTCTAGATTTTATTTAGAATTAAGTTAGTCTTATTAAAGCTTTTATAGACATTAGACGTCTTAAACAAATAAATTGTATTTTTAAAATCCTCCTGCTCGCACCCGACTTGACTACCTACAGTTACAAGATTTCAATTCATTATATATACATAATACAAACTGTGTACAAGATATAATTAGATATGTTTTACTGTTTTTATTTTTAGATATTTTTTCTTTTTTAATATTTCCATCTCATTTCAAAATAGGTAGGTTAGGAATATAACTATTTTATAAATTTCATTAACTACTATCACACATTAATTACTAACTATAAATACTGTATTTATACTATTTTCACGATTTTATTACGCAGCATTATTATGTCCGATGTCTTTACACTATACGATGTCATAAACTCTTAGCTCGTATTGTATATGCCCGATTAACACTTATTAACGTCAAAACAACCACATTTCAAGTTCCAATGGCCGTGACTAAAAGGATTTAAATCGATACAAAATATAGTCGGATTAAGAATCGATTTAAAAATCGAGTCGGGTTTAATAATGTCACTGGGATTTGACATTCACACTCGAGTGAAAGTATACCGTACTTATTACCAATTGAATGGGAATCGATCAATTGCTTCGTAATACGATTAACGATTCGATGGGGGGTCTCGATAGGGTTGCCGAATCGTGAAACAGAAACACGTGTTCATAAATAAATATAATAGTAGGTACCTTACTTTTTCACTATCTGTTTCGTAAAGCGAATTTGAAATCGACAATAAATATTTACTTGTCTTGTGGGCACTCTGTGAAGTGTTTAAATATGGAATGTAGTATTTAAAAAACAATGCATAATAATAACAGAAAAAACTTCTCGTCACGTTAGTATTTTAAAATCATAGATCATTATATCGTTAAAAATATGCACTAGGCAACCCTCTGCAAAAAACAATGTGTGGTTAACTATACTTATAAACTTTATCTAAAACCTGTAATTAATATTTCCTGGTGCACAGCGATAAAGGGAGTTTAAAGCCCATCACACACGACTAAGATAATATATATTATAGCGTCGAATATAAAAGTTATGTTAACTTAACCCACCACACACGGCGCAGATACTATAATATATAGCAAGCGTTCATTCTATCGGAGTCCGTCTCGGGAGCCGCTTGTCTCGATCGTTCACACTGTAATATACAGAGTGTTCATATTTTTTATTTTGCGATTATTCGTATTTTGTTGCTAGACCTGTTGGACAGTTCCTCAAATGATTGGGACTGTGAATATGATATAAGCGTCATACTAGCTAAAAGTAAAAAACGAAAAATCTGTATAGAAGATCACATAAAACATAGGAAACACCGTAGTGAATTTAAACCTTACAATGATCTTTCAGATAAAAAAACACCTTTTCTTGCACTTTCATTTGGTTATTTGCACGATGTCTACCAGTTTTTTAATTGTTTGTCTGTCTGCCTCTATAATCCGGGTATGTTCTGAAAAGGCTGGACCTATTTTGATGGGGTTTATACTGTAAGCATTAATTTAAGGGCCACGCGAACGAAGTCGCGGCTGCAGCTAGTCTTATAATATAACATAGCCTTATTTCATCAAGAATACTAACATCGATTTAGTAGTTACCTAGTTTGATTGATCTATACATAGTACCTACAATCTAGAAAAACCTACGGAGGTTAGGCTCATAGAACATCTTTTTAAATTCTACTAAGATAAAATTGTCATACCGCTAGTTCGGTTAGTAGATAGAAAGTCTCACTTTTTCGATGAGTTCCTTTGTTTGACACATTCGCGTTAGTCAGACGTTAGTATCATTTTTATTTACAAAAAATATTTCTACAGGTTCGAAACAAAATAGGTACATAAGATAATATGAAGTTTTATTAGTTTTTATAGTGAAAATATACATTTGTTCGGTAACTGAAGACCAGACGTCCATTTACTGCAACGGTTTTGTCAACAACCTGTATTTGATCTTAAGATCAGTATCGGACACTATCTGAAGATGTCTTCATGATCTGCAGTAGTCTTAGCGTATGTTAACATGCCTTTCGAATATCGGTGGCATCTTAAGCTACTCTAATGTAAAATATTATAGT
Source organism: Selenia dentaria (assembly GCA_917880725.1). Taxonomy (NCBI): domain Eukaryota; kingdom Metazoa; phylum Arthropoda; class Insecta; order Lepidoptera; family Geometridae; genus Selenia; species Selenia dentaria. Next base: position 26,973,722 of record OU862894.1, read on the forward strand.
ATATTCACCGTGTGTGGTCGCTCATTGAATTATATGGTGAGCGATACGTCCGAATCTGTTCTAAGATAATATATATTTTATAGTATCTTCATCGTGTGTGATGGGATTAAGGCTGAGCGCATATTGGAGCCACGACAGTTTTAAGACAGACTTTCCTCACATAGAAAAGTCTGTCTTAAAACTAAAACCAAATTGTTTGCCTATGGCACGTCGCACATCTAAAACGAAACTGTTGTGACTATGAGACAATTTTGTCTATGAGACGTTTTGTTTGAAGTGTGCGCGTCTTCATAATTTTTGTAAAGCAATAGTCTGTCTTAAAACTATCGTGACTCAAGTCTGCGCTCAGCCTAAATTCACTCTATTATTATGCTCGTAAACGCGAATATAACTCTGTCTGTCTCTTTCTATCTAGGTATAGCATACCCATCATCATCATCTCAGCCGTAGTACGTCCACTGCTGAACATATGCCTCCCCAAAATTTTCCAAAAGGACCGGTTGGAAGCCTGGTTGGCCTGCATCCAACGTCGTCCTGAAACCTTTATCAGGTGGTCAGTCCACCTTGTCGGTGGACGACCTACGCTGCACTTGCCGGTCCGTCGTCTCCACTCCAGAAACTTACGGCCCCATCGGCCATCTGTTCTGCGTGCTATGTGCCCTGCCCACTGCCACTTTAACTGGCTAATCTTCTGGGCTTTGTCGGTGACTTTCGTCCTTCTACGGATCTCCTCATTTCTGATTCGATCACGTAGAGAAACCCCGAGCATAGCCCTCTCCATAGCTTGCTGTGCGACTTTGAGCATACCTATAGGCACCACATTTCATTGACATCTTTGACAACATTGACAATTCAGCCGTTTATTCTTGATTAAGCCAGTAAAATAGAATTTAACCTTACACTAAATTTTCGATAATGCTGACAAATCCAGGTGGAACTTCAAGCACCATCTTGAATAAAGTTTTTGTCGAAATTTCGGAAACTATGAACCTTATGGCAAAAGTTATTGAGACCATTATTGTTGAAAATTAAAATTCGCATCTTTTAATGCCCGTAAACTTTTTTGTAAAACTTACCGTTTACTATTTATGGCGCATTTAATGAACCATCATAAGTAAACGTTACGCAAACTAATTTTCTTAATAATAAATTCGCATATCCTTCTAAGACAACTTCGATTTATTACATAACACCCCATTTGTTCCTATTGCGTATATTCTAACGATCAAATCAGATTTTACGATGTATGATTGCGGCCTAATTGAAATTGTAACAATCTACAGCTACACTGATTAATTAATTATGTTACAGATAAAACCTTGATTAGCCGAATAAAACGTTCTATTCGTTTATTTTTTGCGACAGATTAAATGGTCGCACTTGAATAATGTTGGGTTTAGTTTCACCGTGTGCTGTTAAATTTTATATGTTGGTTAGTTGATAGATATTTTTGTAAGAGAGAGACCAAACGCTGGCAACGTTACCTCGTTGGCCTGACTGATACGTTACCTGAGGTAAGCTCCAGCTCTTTTATCATGTTTTTTTTGGGTATTCTACCCGCAGAAGAGATGTAAATGCTGTGTAATTTTGAGATTTTTAATTCTAATTCGTATTTATTGTAATAGGTATCTTCTTCTTCTCAGTCGTTTCGCTCTTGACAGAGCGGTCGTGGTCGTCATGTAGTTGTGGTGGAGGCATATGTAATGCGCCTCAGGATATCATGCCATCCCCCTCTATTCGCAGTCACCTGGGGCACTTTGCCCTGAACGACAAGCCGCTCTATAGACTGGCTGCCCCGCCTCGAAACGTGTCCGAAGAATGCGAGGATCCGCGATTGAATAGGTATCTAGATATATTACTTAACTAGATTTATTCTACATATCTATTAGTCGTTGAATACAATATTTTTTAAATAATATTAAGTGACGAGAAGAACACTTCGTTTGCCTGATGGTAATCGTGTCGCCTGCACAAGACATTATGACCCATCCGGGCCTTCAGAGATTAAAAGTATGTTACTACTTACTACGCTTTTGTACGCTACCTAATAGTGGTAGGACTTTAAAGAGTCTGCCTGGTGAAGTATCACATCTTTGCCAGTTATACAACCGTGAAGCAGTAGTGTGCACACATCACTGAGTTTCGATTTAAAGGGCAATATTTCCAGCGAAATTACAGGACAAGAGATTTAACATGGGTGACGAGCGCGCAGTGCATTGTTATACAGGGTTTTGAACTGTTTTCATAGTTATATAAAATTCTGGTATGTGATTTTTTTTAGTGTGTTTCTATGTGTTGTGATTGCTATTTTTCTACTCTGCGGATTTTTTATCTCTTATGTCCTGTTATATGCTTTATATACGAGTAAATGCGTGTGGTCGACCAACATTTAATATTACGAAGATCTCTTGCCAGTTATCAAATAATATTGTCATTATCTGGGTAATATTAGTATTTATTATAGGTACCTGTACCTTGACCGTGGGGTTTATAGATTAAGTTTAATACATACATACATACATACATAAAATCACGCCTCTTTCCCGTAGGGGTAGGCAGAGACCACGGATTTCCACTTACTACGATCCTGACATATCTCTTTCATGACATATCGCTTCATCTATACTCATCAATCCTTTCATACATAAGCGTCGGTTTAGGGTACTTTTGACCTGGCCTTTTTTCAGAACGTCTTCAATCTGATTTCGGAACGTTCGCCTAGGTCTTCCCCTTCCAACACTTCCGTTTACTTGTCCTCTAACTAATCCTTAAGTTTAATATTTTTAAGTATTTATAAATAAGATATATCTAGCGGGTATATTAGTGTACCTAACGGCCATTTGCATAGAAAGCTCTTCATTAGCAGTCCATTAGTTAATCCAGCTTTAGTGCTAATGAAACCATTATTTTAATGGAGTTGCACAAAATACAAAGTTGACATCTTAATGATCCTTTAGCTAAAGTCGGTTTTAAATAATATTCTATTAATATTTTACCTTCTTGGGAGTGAACATTAATGTTTTGATTTAGCTATTTTACAAAATATAATAACATATTTAAATTATCGTTGCAGTCACAGACTATAAGATACTATGTATGTTGCAGTAACAAAACGCAAACTACATGCTTGGCTTGTCATTATCAATGCGGTGTCAAATACATAATGTTTTTTATCTTTGTATGTGGATTCGTCGACTGGACTAGAGTTTTGACTTGTAATATGGGAAAAACTTTAAAAAGTCTGTTTTTAATAAATAAATATTCAAAGTAAATATTCCACAACTATCACACAACGCCATCTAGTCCCAAGCTAAGCAGAGCTTGTGTTATGGGTACTAGACAACTGATAAACATACTTATATATTTCTAATCCCTGATCTATCAACTTAAAGTTCCTTTAATGGGCTCTAATGTTTTGTTGCAACTCAAAATACACGATAAAGGATAATTTGACGTTTCTTTAGATAAATATAATAAAGGAACTTTGAAATTTGACAAAATTTTCCTTTGTGGAACGATTTAATGTCGGATTAAGATTTAATGACGTCTTTAAAAGTTAAAGGTCGTTTCTGCAACTATAGCTGGTAATAAAATAAACAACATTTTACTCATCAGGGTTTAGTTTGTACACTCTTATCTAAAAGCTGTTTAATTACACACCTACCTACAATACAGCTCTAACATGCAATTATTGATATTGGTCACCTTGGCATGTAGTTATTTGTAATTACTACGGCATAACATAACATTAAGTGTAATAATTTGTTTATCAATAAATATATACCAATGGTTAGGTAGGTGATTTAAATGGCACATCAATCTACATATAGGTAGATAGATGAGACACTGTACATACCTAGGGATACTCATTATCATCATCCATCACCACACGGGTGAAACTGCAGGGCACAGCTAGTTAGTTCATAAATTAACTTGAATAGCAGAACATGCATACTAAGTTTCGTCAAGATTAATTGAATAATGCGACCTGGGCCCCGTTTCATAAACCTACAAGTAAGTAACAATTATTGTTAAACAAGTACAATTTGAAGAATTTAATACCGACTTCCATTCTATTCAGTTATTGGAGCGTACCTCAAAAACTACTGGGCCGAATTTGATGAAATTTAAATGGGACCACACGGGAAGCACCAGTTTTCAAACAATTTTTTTTTGTTTGAAAGCTGAGAGCAAATAATTTTGAGAATCGGTGCACCCAGTCGAAAGTTATAAGGTAACAAACATAAAAAATACAGTCTAATTGGTGCATCCTCCTTTTTGGAAGTCGGTAGATAAAATAGCAAAATTGGCCTAAAGTGGCATTATTCAGAACAAGTGTTTCACGTAGGTACTACTACTCCTACGTGAAACTCTTTAGAAGTGTTTCACCTTCTTCTGAATAATGTTGCCACTTTAGGCCATTTTTGCTATTTTATTTAACAATAATTGTTACTTGTAGCTTTTTGAAACGGGGCCTTGTACAGAAGGACCAACAAACAATCTAACAAACATACGGACAGATGAAAGTCAATTTGGTCATCAGAGACGTTTCGCTCGCTTGGTCAATAAAAACAATTTCACTTTATTTCATTAACGTCTGGGAAGTGAAACCTTTTCATTTCTTTTTAAAATTATATGTTTTTCATTAGATTTCTATAAAATATGTACGGCACCAAATTTTTACAAACTTTAGATCGCGCGGCGAGAGTTTGGCTTTAACCTTCGGGTGGAGGGGATTACTGTCGCGCCATGTGACAGAGAGAGACAAGAGTCCCTCGTCTTCGATGTGACAGAGAGAGACAAGAGTCCTTCGTCCCTCTAGCCACCCTGTGATACCCAATTTTTGACTTCTGCGCAATAACGGTCAAAGCCAAACTCTCGCCGCGCGATCATTTTGTATTAAAATATGACCCGTTTTCTTAGCGGCCCGGTGTAGTTCGAAGACGAAGGACAATAGAACAGGGTACGTTTCAGTTCCTGGAAAAGTCGGTCCATTTCTGCGAAATCTATTGTATTATTGACCAAATATGGCGAATCGCGAGTCAACGGGTAAATATTAAACTGTTAATCGTACATGTTTATGTTTCTACTTGCATAACTCATGTAGCTGGTACCATGTTAGTTTTTGATTATTAAATAATAAATAATCGAAGCACATTATGCAACCGAAATTAATCAAACGTTTGCTTGAACGAAGTGTAAGGACGAGTTTAACACGACTTCGTGAACGCGTTTAACTTCAAGTTTGGGTAATTGTAGAGTAAAGCAAGTTAAGCATTAAATCAATATTGGAGCAAGTATTCAGTTAATCATGACTTTTCATATTATGTGATCGGATTTGGGACCATACAACACAAGGAATTGAAATTTAAATCAGTAGTATTCAAGCCCCGCGGTTTCACCCGCATGGTGATGGATGATGATCTTCTCCGACCTACTGAATATACACACAAAATTTCATAAGAATCGGTCGAGCCCTTTCGGAGGAGTTTTGTTACGAACACTGTGACATCATAATTTTATATTTTAGAACACTAGCTGCGCTCCGCGGTTTCACCCGCGCGGGGATGGATGATGATTATGATGAATCTAATATAGCGTATGTTACTCAGGTATTATTATAAGCTTTCTACGGGTGAAAGTTTTTTTGAACCGGTTATGGAGTTTTTGCGTTTATCCGTTACAAACAAACTATTTATCAAATCTTTCCTCTTTATTAATAAAGTATATAGATAGTTTGTACTGGCGTTAAAATTGCATATTTTAACACGGATGTCCTCTATTAAACTATACTAACTATATATAACTTTGCTCTATTGTCAATAGTTTCCGCAGCGTACGCGATATAAGGATTAAAAAAAAATTAAAAGTAGTTATTGTGACATAACTGTAATAGTAATACACATGGTATCTAGGACTTTATTGTAGATATTGTACTCTATAAAACTACAGTACATCTCTTTGCTCTATTGTCAATAGTTTCCGCAGCGTACGTGGATATATTTATATATGCGGATATATAAGGATGTTTTTAGGGTAATATTTTCACACCTTGGGTTACATTCTCGACGTTTTCTTACGGATCCCTAAGTTTTTTGAAATTATTATGTAGCATATGTTCATCATCTGAGCCGTAGAACGTCCACTGCTGAAAATTATGCGGGCCCCCTGCGACCTTTATCAGGTCGTCTGTCCACCGTGTCGGTGGACGACCTACGCTGCGCTTGCCGGTCCGTGGTCTCCACTCTAGAACCTTTCGGTCCCATCGGCCATCTGTTCTGCGTGCTATGTGCCCTGCCCACTGGCACTTTAACTGGCTAATCTTCCGGGCTATGTCGGTGACTGTAGTTCGTCTACGGATCTCCTCATTTCTGATTCGATCACGTAGAGAAACCCCGAGCATAGCCCTCTCCATAGCTCGTTGTGCGACTTTGAGCCTATGTTACTCAGTGATAATGTAGCTTCCTAACGGAAAAATGGTTTTTGAAATCGGTCCCGTAGTTTTAGTGACATAAAAAAAACAAATCTTTCCTCTTTATTATATTAGTGTAGATATATACTCAGTGCAAAGCACTGGTGCGCAGAACTATGATTCCAGAACAACTGAGTCGCACGCCACTGCCATGAGCAGGCGTAACTCTTACCATCAGGCGAATGACTTGACCGCCTCGTCACTATCTAATATAATAAAACTATCTGCGCCCGCTTGGTGATGGATGATGATGAAAATAATCACATGTGCCTCCCCCGGGATATCGGGACGATCCGTTCAGCCGAAAAATCAGACATTTTTTTTCCTAAATGTAAGTAGCCTAAGTTACTCTTTATAGTCCTATACTTGTATACTCTTTTATTCTCTTCTCTTTATAGTCCTATACTAATAGTCTTTATAGTCCTATATAGTATACTCTTTTATTCTCTTCTCTTTATAGTCATATACTAATACTCTTTATAGTCCTATATAGTATACTCTTTTATTCTCTTCTCTTTATAGTCATATACTAATACTCTTTATAGTCCTATATAGTATACTCTTTTATTCTCTTCTCTTTATAGTCATATACTAATACTCTTTATAGTCCTATATAGTATACTCTTTTATTCTCTTCTCTTTATAGTCATATACTAATACTCTTTATAGTCCTATATAGTATACTCTTTTATTCTCTTCTCTTTATAGTCATATACTAATACTCTTTATAGTCCTATATAGTATACTCTTTTATTCTCTTCTCTTTATAGTCATATACTAATACTCTTTATAGTCCTATATTGTATACTCTTTTATTCTCTTCTCTTTATAGTCATATACTAATACTCTTTATAGTCCTATATAGTATACTCTTTTATTCTCTTCTCTTTATAGTCATATACTAATACTCTTTATAGTCCTATATAGTATACTCTTTTATTCTCTTCATATACTAATACTCTTTGTAGTCCTATATAGTATACTCCGCCAGTGTCCCATTAAAATCAGTCCAGCCATTTCAGAGATTAGCCGGAGCAAACTGACAGACATAATTATTTTTTTTGTGAGCGCCTATACCGTATATACGTTCATATGCATTTAGTCAAAAGCTGTTAATTTGGAATTAGAAACGGACACTTCAATTTAATTTATCTGTATAGATAGGTATAGATAAGGATTATACGTACGACTTGGCTTAACAATGGAACCCAGAAAGGTACATCTTACCGCATAACTTTTCCAAAACATGACTAATAAAAAAATAAGCCTATCTAAAGTGACCGTGACTTAAGAGCCCTTTTTAAGCAGGCATCGACACGGTGTAATTTTTAATGCTGGCTCATTACGCGGTTAAGAGTGATCCGTCTCGAGTGTCTAGTGTGGAGATAGCACGCGTCACTCCCACGTGTGACCATGTCCAACGAGGAAGGAGGAATATATTTATTATGCACGTACATTTTATTATTATTTTAGGGAAACTTACAGCTAGCTATAAACATAATACTTCAATATGTACTTACAGCCATTTACATATTTCCAGTTTTAAATACATGATATATAATAAGACACTTTTATTGAAGACAATTCACAACAGACTCCTCGTAAATGCTAACACAATTATATGCACCGACTACATGCAATAATGTAAACGGTTCATAAAATTAAAGTATGATTCTAAAAAAAGTCTTCTTAATGTTCGTTAAATGGGCCATAAATCGTAAACAATAATTTTTACAAAAAAGTTTACAGGAAATAAAAGATGCGAAATGTTACTCTCTACAATAATTGGTACCAATAATTTTTGCCCTTAAGTGCATAGCTTCTGAGATATAGGCCAATAACACTTTTACAAGATGGCGCGGGATCTCCATCTGCATCTGTCAGCATTTTGTGATTTTATGCTCAGGAAGCGACGAAGTTTGAAGTCGGTTCCATTTTTTGATAAAATATTTTTTTAATTTTGAAATTAAAATGGGACCACCTCGGAAGTAAACTCTATCAAACAAAAAAATAATTTTGTGAATCAGTCCACAAATGGGGGAGAAATCGGCTAACATACACATAAAAAAAACATACACACGAACCTCCTTCTTTTTTGAGTCGGTCAAAAAGTTGGATCGGAAATTTAGTGCGAGATTAAATTCTATTTTTACTGGCCTATAAACTTTGCAACATTATTACAAGCGCGTACGCGTAACACATCAAATTTAAACATTTGTCTATTTTACGCGTTACGCGTACGCGCTTGATATACTACATCTACATCATTATTATTATTTTAATATTGCGACACCCTTACAGGCATATAATTACTAATTACTAGTTTATACACTGGACATATAAATTACGACCTAACCACTATATGATTCAGGAAAATAAATAAACAATTAAATAAAACAAAGTAAGGTACCGACAAAAACGCTTATAGCTGCTCTCGAGCGCAATGAGTCCGGCCACCTAGCCCACACGAGCACCGCCGCACCTTATTTAACTATTCCTTCAACACAGGCTAAAATCGCGCTTCTAGTCTTCTATATAGTATTTGCTTTCCGTCAAATAGTCTATAAAATAATTATTTTCCTATTTTTGAAAGGTTTATATGGTATGTACTCTACGGGGTTCTAAAGTAGTGAAGTAGGCGAAGAACGGAATACTGAAGAATTTTTCATGATGCAGAATGCGTGATGCATTGTGCGTGTTGTAGAATACGTGATGCAGTATACGTGATGCAGTTGTGTCAGCGACCCAAGATCAAGGACAGGGACGTTATATTAAGGAGTTATGGCTCGGGTAAAGGCTAGCGGGGAAATGCACAATACACCCCAAGCGGGACGTCAATGCAGGAATTAGCGCCCGCAATCACAATAAGAGTATGAATGCAGTATGCATGTTGTAGAATGCGTGATGCAGTAAGCACGAAGCAGCTTACGTAAAAGCGTCCGATTGGCGATAAAAATAAGTTGATTATTAAGCTTTTGTACGAAATTATTCGTTTAAAATTATTACTTTTTCTTATTTGATATCTTAGAAAATTGCCAAAGTCAACAGTCTTCTCCTAAGTTAAAATTTTATAATGCAGTCAACACAAAGATAACTCACGTCGCCGATGCTTGGCAGCCGGTTTGTCGCGATCGCTGGAATGTCATTTCGGAAGCTGAAATACCATCAGATAATGTGGCGGGCGTGAAATATCTTCGGCGGTCAATATGGAGTGTATGTAACGTATATGTGATTAAGTATAATTTAATTTACAATCGTTTTAAGTTGAAAAATACTACTGCCTCGGGTCCTACCTACTTTTTATATCTATTGACATCAGACACATCCATCTGAAACCTACAGAATATTAGAGGAAAAAGTACCTACTAAAAATCCATAATATATACTTGGAGGTCTTGGAGCATTGTTTCTCTGATCTGTGCTTGTAGCATTCAAAACATCTTAAAAAGTGGATATAAATCAGATTCCGATCAATCCAGATCGATAGATTAAAGAAGACTTTCTATATATTTATATTCGGAGAGTTGAGCAAGTCGTCTGTCTGATGTTAAGCGTCACACCTGCTTATGACCGTTGCAGTGCGAGCCAGATCTTAAAACATTTGAAGTTTCAAACTTTTAACACTTCTTTTAGCCCAACGTGGAAGTTAATGTCAGATAAGTTTATGATCAACTTAGCAGCCTTTTAAATGCAGCTGAATCTCTTTATGTTCCAGGTGTATTGCCAAAATGATAGAAAACCTAGATGCCCAAAATACTTTATCGTCACCTATTTATCAAAAACATATCTCAATGTTATTTTTGAAATCTATTTGGGTTAGCGCTCGCGATCTGAAAATGAAATGTGAAATGTGTCATGTCTTAATTGATTGCATTAAATCATGTATACGTCATACGTCCAACTTCTTAAGTCCAGATCTGACGTTGTAGACTACCGCATGCAAACGGCAAAATGTAGGAATTCCATTGAATAAACTATATCCGTGGCACAATATATCTGCGGTGATTCATGTGCTCTCGATGTTGACAGATGGCGGCATAATAGCCGATTGATTTACGATAAATCTACGCAGCCGCGCCTGTCTCCGTGATGGAAAGGAAAACCGCAATAAGCACACAACAAATAGTAGGACTATAGACGTAGCGGAGCTGCTTTCGAAGTGCCAGCAGGGGGGAAACAGTAGAGACGAATTGTAGAATCAACTGGATGAAAGAGTACCTATTATATATCATATATGACGGAGAAAGCACCTCCGGAGTGTTTTTCAAAAGTGTGACGTCAGCAATGCTGACGTCACACTTTTGAAAAATTGTTCAATTGTTGTTTTCATGATGATCACTCATTTTTGGGTCCTCGAAGTAAAACTTCACAAGTACTTTTATAAGCTTCGTATATTCAACGAGCAGCGTAACAACGTCACAAAGAGGTCCGTACTGTACGGCGACTCGAGAGCGACTGAGACGAGCACCTACAGTGCGGCCGTATTTATAGGACTCGGCGCACGTGCACGAGTTTACAAGTTTGTTGGTAAAGTATTGAAATTACAATCATAACATTAATTTTACATCGTAATCAACTCAAAAATAATCAACTGATGATTTATAAACTATTTTAGGGCAATCAAATGATTAAACTTAATTATTCTCGACGAACTGTTGTAGTTGCGCCGATACGGCCATACTGACAGGCGGTGCGCGCTCTGCAGCAGCCTCGTTGGTTCTCGTAGATTGTTATGGATTCTCGTAGATTATTTGGATTCTCGTAGACCTGAAAGAAATGAAATAACTTTCTTTGAGTAGTGCGTCTGTAAGCGACCTGCGTTGCTGTCTTTTTGGGGATATCAATGCTTATAGGGTTAGTAGGTTCTCGTAGAGTTCTCGGAGGGTCTCGGAGGGTCTCGTAGAATTCTCGAAGAGTCTCGTAGAGTTCTAGGAGGGTCTCGTAGAATTCTCGAAGGGTCTCGTAGAATTCTCGAAGGGTCTCGTAGAGTTCTCGGAGAGTTATTTGAAATATTTGGATTTAGTTACTTATCTTTTATTCTGATGGGTCGTCTTGGTTCGAGTCGTGGTTTGGCTGTACTTGCAGCCCTTCTCGTGAGGTCGACGGAATGGGCTCATTTGATTCTGCAGTGGGATCTCGTTGAATAGGTGATTCGTTTCCCGCCGATACGGTCAACTGATCCCCAGGTTGCGGAGCGCGGCGCAGCTGATCATGGGCAATCTTGCGAGGTCGTCCTCTACCGACAACTTTCTTTACCAGATATCGGTCATTATCCAGTATTCTACAAACTTCATATGGTTCGCTGTATTTAAGGTCAAGCGAAGTTTGGTTTCGAAGATTATTTTTCACCAATACGTAGTCTCCTCTTTGAAAATGATGGATTTTGGCCTTGTGTAGGTTGAAGCGTTGTCTGTCTTGTTCGCTACAACGAATCATTTTCTGTTGCACCTGTTGAGTGAGCGCTTTAATATCAACGGTTTCGTTGTCAATATCCACCAGGTTGAGAAGCTCAGGAGGTACACAGTGCTTTCGTTGTGTAATAAGAGTCAGTGGAGCAACACCGGTGACTCAGTGGGTTGTACAGTTCATTGCCAGCTGAAGTTCCTCGAGTACAGTGTGCCACTGCTCTGCTTCGTAATTTTTAATCATTACCAAAGCATTTTTGAGGGTTGCAACGACTCTTTCAATACTTAGCCATTCGCTCGGCTGACTCCTGGAGCGATAGCATGGATATTTATTCCGATGGCGTCACAGTAGTCCTTGAACTCGCCAAGGAACTCTCTTCCTCCATCCACTATTATTTGAACCGGCGCACCAAATAGATGCACAGTGCGTTCTAGAGCGGCCAATGTGCTGTGTGGGTTTTTGTTGGTACTGAAGTACAGTAAAACGTACTTTGAGAAAGCGTCAATGGTGACTATGACGTATTGTTGATCATCTGGAGTGCCCAGCTTCCCTGTTATGTCCATATGAATAACTTGGAAGGCGGCAGTTGGTTTTTGTATGGGGTGTAACTGGGCTTGAATGGCCCCGGATCTTCCTTTAGATGTTCGGCATACAACACAGTTATCCACAAATCTTTCGGATAATGGAACTCATTTTGTTGAACCAATAGGTTTCTCTGATCTTCTGCAGTGTCTTTTCCCAGCCAGGGTGTTTTAGTGCAGTGTGAAATGAGTTTATAATGCTCCATTGAAATGATTTGGGAACGACGGTACTGAGCTGCTGACCGAAGACAGGATCATTGACGTTCCTTTTTTAAAACGTTATCCTCTAACACATAGTCTTCCACTGGGTTATTGTCACTGAGACTGTCCATTATCGGACGCAGTTCTTCATCCCGTCGCTGTTCAATTTTGAGCCAGTTCAAGTCTCTTGTCATAACATTGACTGCAAGCTCAACTGGATTGCGACTGAAAAAGTCAGCATGTTGGAGACGTTCACCTTTACGGTACTCTACCTCGAAGTCATAATTTTGTAAGAACGCCCATCAGCGATGAATCCTTGGCAGAAGATCCTTTTTGTGTTTTGACGCTTTTAATGCGTTGCAATCCGTTATCACGGTGAATTTTCGCCCATATAGATACTGGCGAAAGTGTTTTATAGCTCGTACCACTGCCAGTGTCTCCAACTCGTAGGAGTGGTACCGACTCTCGGCTTCCGTGGTTCTCATGCTCATAAAGGCAACAGCATGTTGTCGTTTTAAACGTTGACTAATTATTGTATCCGCGTCGATACGGCCATTCTGACAGGCGGTGCGCGCTCTGCACCAGCCTCGTTGACTCGTTAACTCTCGCAGACTGCTGTTAATTATCGCTGGCCTGCAAAGAATGAGATATTCTCTGAGTAGTGAGTCTGTAAACAACTTACGTTGCTTTTTAAGCGAATTAAAGAAAATCGTTTTTTTTTTTTTTTTTTCAAGTAGGTACACAGTACACAAACACATCGTGCTCTGCCTTATTAATTTAGAATCTGTGGTGTATACGTGTCAACCCATAGTTCCACAAGGCGTCCCCACGGTATCTCAGGGTTCACTTGTGGATGCATCAAGGATCCGTGGCTAGCTCAAGGGTAACACATGGTTAGCTCAGAGGTATCACTCTGCAGACATTTTATTTTTGTAGATTACAACAGTACACTAAGACATCCCAAGTGCACTGCCTTATTAATTTAGAATCTGTGGTGTATACGTGTCTACCCATAGTTCCACAAGGCGTCCCCACAGTGTCTCAGGGTTCACTTGTGGATGCATCAAGGACCCGTGGTTAGCTCAAGGGTAACACATGGTTAGCTCAGAGGTATCACTCTCCAGACATTTTATTTTTGTAGATTACAACAGTACACTAAGACATCTTAAGTGCACTGCCTTATTAATTCAGAATCTGTGGTGTATACGTGTCTACCCATAGTTCCACAAGGCGTCCCCACAGTATCTCAGGGTTCACTTGTGGATGCATCAAGGACCCGTGGTTAGCTCAAGGGTAACACATGGTTAGCTCAGAGGTATCACTCTCCAGACATTTTATTTTTGTAGATTACAACAGTACACTAAGACATCTTAAGTGCACTGCCTTATTAATTCAGAATCTGTGGTGTATACGTGTCTACCCATAGTTCCACAAGGCGTCCCCACGGTATCTCAGGGTTCACTGTGGATGCATCAAGGATCCGTGGTTAGCTCAAGGGTAACACATGGTTTAGCTCAGAGGTATCACTCTCCAGACATTTTATTCTTTTAGATTCTAGTTGCAAATATCGTGAAACATAATGAATGTTATACTCGCCGGTTTTAATACGATGATGCGTGTTCGTCGTCGTGAGTTATCTGGACTGACTGGCCAGCTTGAGATGTGGATGACACTGAATCAGGGGCGGTTGCAGCGTTGTTTTGCAGTGTATCGAGATCATCTCCCGCAGCGATTGGTCATGTCTGTGGTCATTCCCGTTGTGATGGGCTGCACGGTGTTAAAGTTGTTTGCTGGTACTCCTGAAGTGTTCAATGAGGCAGGGCCTATCAGCCTGGTACTGCCCTGCGCTGCTCCAGTCGTGACAGGTTGAACCGAAGTCGATGAGGATGTGGTTGGGACCAGAGCTTGTTCTGATCCCACTTCTGATGACGGAGAAAGCACCTCCGGAGTGTTTTTCAAAAGTGTGACGTCAGCATTGCTGACGTCACAATTGTTGTTTTCATGATGATCACTCATTTTTGGGTCCTCGAAGTAAAACTTCACAAGTACTTTTATAAGCTTCGTATATTCAACGAGCAGCGTAACAACGTCACAAAGAGGTCCGTACTGTACGGCGACTCGAGAGCGACTGAGACGAGCAGCGTTGGGTCTTCTTCTCACACATCTTCCATGTGTGGGGAAAGGGGGTCAGGGCTGTGCCCTCTTCCCCTGGCATTTCTCCGCCCATGACTATGGGCGGGTCCTTGTGTTTTCGTTGGCTTCTCGGGTTTCACCATTACCGGCAGCCGCTGACGTCGGGGCGAGTCAGACACACCGGGTTAGACCCCTAGTGACCCTAGGGGAAGCCCAGCGAGCCGATCGGCGACCCGATAGCGACTGCCGGCGGTTCCACCCTCGCTTCTTCAGTCTTCTTATTCTTCGACCTCGTCCATGTGTCGGACGAGGTCGCGTGATGACGGTTTTAGTTTACGTCGGCTTCTGTTTTCCGGTGGGCGAGCGTGCAGGGGCGCTATCCCCCTGATGTGGTCATGGGTGGATTGGTCCGCCTTCACGAACATATTTGTTGCGAGGCGGCTGATAAACTCGTCTAGGGTTTCTTGTTTGAGATCACGAGCGATGGTGGCATTTCCTGAGACGAGCACCTACAGTGCGGCCGTATTTATAGGACTCGGCGCACGTGCACGAGTTTACAAGTTTGTTGGTAAAGTATTGAAATTACAATCATAACATTAATTTTACATCGTAATCAACTCAAAAATAATCAACTGATGATTTATAAACTATTTTAGGGCAATCAAATGATTAAACTTAATTATTCTCGACGAACTGTTGTAGTTGCGCCGATATATATATTAATACAAGGATATAATATAAGGACAATAAGGAAAGACAGTGGCAACCTTGAGAAACTCATTGTGACCGGAAAAGTAGACTGGAAAAGGTCTCGTGGTCGCAGCCCAATACGTTGGTCCGACCAGATCCGCACCGCGCTCGACTCTACGTTTCACAACGTCCTCCACGCCGCCAGAAACAGAAACAGATGGAGAACGATCATACGACAGAAAGTGATTCCGAAGGGAGGTCACGACCCTCACTGAGGAATACGACGCAAGGAGGAGGATATTAATACAATCCGTGCGTGATGTCATAACCACTAGGCCACCGAGGCATACCGTCCTAGTATCGAATTTTAACGCTCTATCTGATTTAAACGTCGTATGGGGATGGACTGTCGGAATGCGCGGGATCATATCCCGTCCAAGGATGTGTATTTTTCTCTCTGAAATTGCAGTTTGCTCTCGCTAAGCAGGCGTTAGTGCTTTAAAAGTCATGTAATAAAAAAAGAGTAGGTATCTATGTTTACCCCATTACATTACATTTTTTGGAATCGCAGTATGTTTTTTGAAAAAACTTTGTTATTGGCTAAATATGCCCAATGGCAACTCTATACGGGTTCATTATGGACAGACAGTGACAATTAACAAATAAAGTTCCTAAATATAAAACTCTCAAAAATATGGGAAAGAGGGACGTTTTATTTAGGTTTTGTTTTATGTAAGTATGTAAGTGTGCGTGTGTATTTTGTATCAGAAATATGATTTAAAAAACAATTCATATCATTATCGGTATGATAAGAAAAGAAAAAAGAGTTTGAAAGAATTAAGGAAGAACGATACATACTCCATACTACATATTAATTTTTTTTTATATAAAAAATAGCTTTTTAATATCAAAGATCTGACATAATTACCTGCTATGTATTTATGGGAGAAGCCACTGGCTCCAGAAACACAGGTCACACTAGCTCGGGAGCCTATGGATTCAAATATATAATGTACCTACTTTTATGTCAATAAACTATTTGTTCGTTTGTTAATAATTTTTATTCTAGTAGTATGTAAAGTTTACAACTGCTTTGGCATGAGAAACAATTGGATAGTAAATCTTGGTATCGATAGAGCACCAGCCCCGCCATCGTACAAGACGTAAAAGCTCGCTTACTGCCCATTTATCTACAGAGAGAGCCATTACGTAAATCATGTCCAAATAATTGTTCAATTTGCCGCAATCGCGTACAATAATAAACATACAATTTCTCGGCGCATTAACAGAGATATCAAGGTATTAACATGAAAAACGTAATGTCGGACGCACACTCGCGATCCGAGCCGCCTCCATGCGCACGCGCACTCCACAATTACGTAACATAAATCCATAGCGAGCGGGCCAGTGATCGATGGGCCCCCGCCATCACAAACAAAATAGACCCCGCACTTGTTACACATATGATTTATTACATTTACTTTATTTAGATCGTTCTATTAATTCCAACTTTAATAGCGTCGAATTCATTACATTAATGCAACAGCTAACCATTTAAAACTCACTTTATCTATCGAAACATTCTCTTTTACCTCCCTGGAACATCATAAAACAGATAAAACGTTTTATAACACCCAACAAAAACGTTTTCTAATGCCGATTAAACGTCCATAAAGTCCGGATTAAAACATAAAACCTCCGCGCTGTCAACACAGAATTTAAACACGACAAACGAAAAAGGAAATATAAAGATTTAAAAAAAGAACGGCGTCCAAAGAGGCGCATTAAGAATCGAGATAAAGGAGATGGACGAGCACTCAGCGCGCGGCCAACTTTATTATTTATTGACACTTAAAATAATTACTTACTGGTTGGCCCGTGCCGAAATGTGTACGTCGCCGGTTGGTGTCGAAGACCTCTACGTCAATTTGTGATGCTTTAAATAGATTGTCTTCGCGGAACTATAGGTACGTCGGATTGACATTTAGGTGGCTAACAAAAAAAAACATGGATCAAATTGGAGATACCAGTGCATTGGAGGCTTTTAATTACGAAGAGGTGATACGTGTACCGTCGCTACGGATTACATGTTTGAGTTTGATGCAACTTTTCAATCGGGCGTCTTGCTCGAAGCCTCAGAAGAAAATTAAGCTTAACGATGATCTATATATAGTCTTTGGTTTGAAGATAATTTAACAGAAAAGTCAGAAACAGAAAAAGTCATGATTTTACTTTTAATGTAATCAGTTACATTAAAAGTAAGGCCTTGATCACTTTTCGCTGTCGGTAATGTGCCCACAATGCGGTCTTTCCTAGGACACTTTTACAACGAACGCAGCTCCACAGTGTACATATTCAATCAATCAGTTTATTTCAGATAAATTACAATCCATAAATAAATACCTACATTATTACATTCTATCATTAATTAGTGCTTAAATTAAAATTAAAAATCATTCAGGAAAATGTTACAGATTAAATGTAAATATATGTTATCTGTATAAGTATATGTCTATTAAAGTTATGTTAAATACATGTTATATTATGGCATACCTACATAAAATGACTACTTAGTACTAATTATTAAAATTACAAATTGCAATTTAAAAAGTAAATTAAAAAGTACAGAAATATAAAATTACATTAGAATATAGAATATAAGAATATAATTAGAATATAATATGTTTGTTTTAATTTATTTTGCGTAACGACGCAAAGGCAGCACATGCAACTTAGTTAACTGTCTAACAAGAGGACCATCTACCCTATCGGCCACTTCTTGCAGATAGCTGTTGCCACTGTCGCGCGTCCGCCGCATCAGGGAGGCCACTCTCTTACGCATGATTGCTGCGAAATCATCGATGCGTGCCTCAGCGAACATACCTGATGCGCTGCAGAAGCGCGGCAGTCCCAACAGCATCCTAAAAGAGTTGTTGTATTGGACACGTAGGGCGTTCAAAGCTTTTTGAGTAAAGTTGATCCACAGGCTGCAGGTGTAAAATGATTGACAGTAGGCTCTGAAAAGCGTCAGTTTTACCTCTGTTGAACACCTGGCGAACCGGCGAATCAACATATTACTTCTAACTGCAAGCGCCCTACGTTCCCTCTCTATGTCCAAGTCATCGTTGAGGGAATCAGTGACCCAGTGCCCCAGGTATTTAAAGTGCGAAACCATTTTAAGCGGGACGTTAGATAGCTTAACCTCAGGAACGCATGGATAGTATTTTGCGCCCGCCTTAAACTCCATTAATTCACTTTTCATGGCGTTATACCTGAGGCCATGAGCCTCTGCAAAACGCTCACAAATGCCAACCAATTTACGAAGACCACTAATTGAGGGGCTCAGCAACACCATGTCATCGGCGTAGCTAATGTTGTTTATAAATTGACCACCTACTGAGCAGCCCACCCTGGCGTTGCTGAGCTCACCAATCAGGCGATCAACATATAGGTTAAACAGCTTTGGTGAGGTTAACCCCCCCTGCCTCACCCCACACTTCAACCCATACGGATCCGATAGCGAGTCGGCCCACTTCACCACGTTGCTCTGGTGCCCATACCAATATCTAAACAACTCGATTAGTTCCGCAGGCAGTTCCGTGTCCTCATATAATTTTTTCCAGAGTTCTTTGTACGAAACTAAATCGAAAGCCTTCGATAAATCCAGAAAGCACGCGTAAACTGGTGTTTTTCTATCAGTGTAGTATCGGACAGTATGCTTGAGACAGAGAATTGCTGCTTCAGTAGAGAGTCCAGATTTGAAGCCGAACTGAGCATCGTGAAGTGTGATATGTTTCTCAAGTTGTTTGTCAAGCATACTGTCCAACACTTTTGCCACAATAGTTGCCAGTGAAATTGGCCTATAATTATTGATGTCAGATGTATCTCCGGTCTTATTTTTAACTAAGGGCACCACCACCGTCTTTGTCATATTCTTTGGTAAATAAGAATGACTTATACAGAGGTTAAAAAGTAAGGTTAGCACTCGAGGTAGGTGAGTCCCGGCATGCTGCAGATGTTCAATGCTAAGAGAGTCATAGCCAGGGGATTTTCCTCTTGTCATGGTCCGCACTACTGCTGCTATCTCTTTAGCCTTGAACATGTGCAGCACCTCCGTGGGCTCTCTAAACCGGGGTACCTCACATGAAGATTCTAACATTGGCTGTACCTCAAAATAGTTTTTAAAAAGTGTAGCTATTTCGGCAGAACCACTTACTCCCTCAACACTAACTGGTAGACTCGACCTGGGATTTAGTTTCTTTGTTTCCTTCCAGAAATTACTAAATTTTTTATTTGAATGGTGATATGCTATAATGTCCATTTTAATCTGTTGTTCGTGATCTTGACACCATTTTAGATTTTGTTTGAATTTTTTTCTAGTACATATCATATTATTGAAAATAGGCCCATATTTTGGTTTACCGTGTATGACCCAATTTTGAAACCCAAGTCGAGCCCGCGCATGTGCGTCCCTCACGTACTTATTCCAGCCTATAACAATTTTCTTCTTTTTGACAACTTTACTCTTAAAACTAAAAGTAGCCGCACTTCTCAATATGTCAATAACACTGTCATACATAATATCTATACTTCTTTGGTGTTCTACGTCATTACAAATTTTGTGACAACAATCATGAAAAACTACTGGAAAATCTATATTTTTCAACTTACTATTACAGTACTGTGTATACATTGAGGTTTGTTGGGAATCCCTTATACCCCAACGGACAGTGTTATGTGGAATTTTATCACACATAGATATTTTTTTTCTTAGTGTACTTAAGTCACAGGTAATTTGTAAGGGCAAATGATCAGACCAGTAACTACCAAACAGTATATCAGCGTCAGTTACCGTGTTCCAGGCCGCCTCAGAAACCACACAGTGATCCAACCAACTTGTAGTACCATGTGCATCACTCACAAAAGTGTATACGTCCTGTGACAAACCCAGTAGCTCAATGTCAGCGCAACGCCATTGTTGCTCTGCAACAAAATTTTTAAGCTCTTTACCGAAACGAGCACTGGGATGCGCATTAAAGTCACCTAATATAAACACTGAGTTTATATTGCTTTCTTCTACAATTGCTGTTATTTCACCCAAACACTCGGTAAACTCACTTAAATTATCCTCAGAGTCAGTTGGTAGGTAAACAGAAAACACTAGGATTGTCTGTTGTGACAAAGTGACCTTAATTGCAGTAATACGCACACTTTTACACTGAACCACAGTGACGGAATTAAAAACGCCTTTCCTCCACAGCAGTGCAACGCCTCCATACGGTCTTCCATGAAGCAAACCTGCTCCTGTATCTATCGCAGATTTACCTGTATAATCAAAACTATGATCTACAGTACCTAAGAATGATATCTCATGCGGTTGAATCCATAACTCTTGCAGTGCTATTATGTCCGCTGAATGACATAGGCTTCTCACGCAATTTACGGAGCGGAAGATGGATTTACAATTAAAACTCACAAATTTTGTGCGTTGTTTATGTGTACTTTTGCAGTTATTACTTGTTTGTGCATCCATTATCATTGATTTGTACATTCCCGTCATAAAGTGCTTTATTTGTATTATACGTATTTCTATTGAAGTAAACAAACTTCCGAAACTGAATACCCTCCGGCCACAAGTCATCTTCTAAAAATAATGCCAAATTGGTGTTTGGTACAAATATTTTGTACGAGTCATAACGTTTAGGTTTTTTCATATCAATTTTCTTAATTGATACTGTCACCTGTGTCTTCTGTTTAATGTAATCTATAATATCGCTGGCACTCGTACTTTTATCTACGTTGTTTATGAAAAGCGGCACTTTTATGTCAGCAGCTTTAAATTTTATTTCAGGGTTTATTATGGCCTTCCCTTTCGAGCCTACAAGTCTATTTCTTAAGCGTCTTTTTTGTACTGTAATCCATTTTTCTGAGTGTTCTTCTTTATTCCACTCTCCATCGGTATTTACAATTTCCGCTAAAGTACTTTCCGCTAACGTTTTACGCTTAGACCAACCGCCACACGCACGGTTACCTAGTAGCTCTATTTCTTTTTCGCATGGAGCAGTAAAATTTGCTATCTCTGTCGATGCACTAGCGATGCAGCCAGTTTGAGAGGAGACCGGTTTAGCTGAGGCCGGTACCTGCAAAGGTTGCGGGACATGCGATAACGCCGAATGAGTCATAACTACCACAGCTGTTTTGTTGTTATCAACTGAGTCAGAGTAGGGTGAACTGCAGTTATGATTTGACTTTTCAAGGCTGTTGGGTCTTTCCGTTGGCGCACTATCGAAGCAAAAACTATTCGTTAGCCCACCACCGCCTCTCTTTTGGTTGACATTAGTATCAAAGTTGTCGTTCATAGATTGCTGCTTTTCAGGATTCTGTTTACACACCTCTTTTTTAAATTTTGACAGCTGTTCAACAGTGGCATAATTGTCTTTTATGTTTCTTATTTCATATTGCATACGAGAAATATCCTTTGTTATCCTTGAGATATCGAAATGGTCTATCCCAAGGCTAGGGAGCTTCTCCAGGTCTTTTGCTACGAATAAGGGCACTGACTGAGGTTCTGTTTGTTTAAAAAGAGAAATCATGTCGTACAGGTTTCTCTCAGATTTGCCACATTTCTTCCTCGATATATTCCGCAAGTGGGTAGATATAGAATCGAAGAGTAGGTTTTTGGCACTTTGTATTTCCTCCGGAGTAAATGCAGACGAACACAATTTCACTAGAGTTTCCTCATCCATAACGTCTATTTATAATACAGAAATAATTTTTAATACAGTTTTAAAACGTTTTTCTGTATTAAGTTTATTATCCTTGTAAGTTTTATATAGTGCTTGAGACGAAACAACAATTTCATCTGATATTTTATTTTAAACTAGCTGACCCGCCAGCGGCTTCGCACGCGAGGCCTCGCGTGATACGGTAATTCCAGATTTTTAATTATCCCACGGGAACTCTTTAGTGTACCGGGATCAAAAATATCCTATATGTTGATCAGGGATATAAGCTACCACCATACGAAATTTCATTTAAATCGGTCAAGTCGTTTCGGAGATTACAGAAACAAACAGTTTGAACTTATTTTTCACTCCTTAGGTACATCCCCTGACTCTGTTTTTAGCATATTTTTCATTGTACAGAAATTTGACCTCTACATTTTATAATATGTAGTTTTTCATCTCTCGTTTTACCCCCTTAAGTCATCCCTGACAAAATATTGAAAGCATCACTATTTATTTTAAATTACCTATCCATTTATCAATTAAAATCAAAAACAATAAACTTTTGAAAAACAAATATCCCCCGTTTCATCCCCTTAAGTCATCCCTGGCAAAAATATTGAAAGCATCACTTTAAACTGTCGAAATGCTAATTTTCACCACTGTATGTTCGAAAACAAAAAGCATTCCATACAAAATTTCACCCCTCCATTTCACCACAACTATCCAAAAAAGATTAGTCCAACCTTTTTTATTTTGAATGACCTATCCAAATACAAATTTTTACAGCTATAAGTTCAAAAATAAAAGAGTTTCATACAAACGTTTTCATGCCTTCTGACCCCCTTAGGGATATAATTTCGAAAAGCCCATTCTTAGTTCACCTCTACGCATCAAGGACAATACACCCTCCAAATTTCAAGTCTCTACGATCAGTGGTTTAGGCTGTGCGTCGTGTCTGTCTGTCAGTCAGTCAGGACATCTTCTTTTATATATATAGATATAGATATATTCACATTACGTGATGAAAAGACTTAAAAGTGACAACACACCATTCCGACATTTTGCAACATGCATACATTAACATGTAGATTTTAGACACCTAGAGGTGTCTACTATGCGTAGAGGAATGCAGTGCAATGACAGGGCGGTGGCCGGTGGCGCCGCCGCGTGATCACAAGGCGGGTTGTCTCCTCTCTCATTTGGATCAGAGATTGCTAAATACTGAGCGATGCAGCTGCGTGTGTGCTTTACCTACTTATAAATCTGACAGAGAAATGATGAAATCATAAGCTTAGGTACTCAAGCTTTGACGGGACTTGGTAAGTGATGCTGTGATCACTTACAATTGGATAGTGTTGGTAAAGGAGTAACTTAG
This sequence comes from Selenia dentaria, assembly GCA_917880725.1. Lineage (NCBI taxonomy): Eukaryota > Metazoa > Arthropoda > Insecta > Lepidoptera > Geometridae > Selenia > Selenia dentaria. The sequence goes on from OU862894.1 coordinate 26,997,308, forward strand.
TGATGGTAGACTGTCGATTAGCGGTCACATGTTGTAGGTACTTACGCTTTATCTTGTCCTTTACTTTTGATGTATTTGTTCTTGTTGTTCAGCTTTGGTGCTCGTGGTGCTGAAAACGAAAGAAAATTTATCAATATTAGATGTTTTACGTCTAAAGCCGGGTCCGCTGCGCCGTGTTTTCATGTTTGCAAACAGGATATCATTGTTTGCTAACCAAATAGGGGCGTGGCCTAACAGCTTTGTTAGCAAAAACACAATAACATGTTTGCCGAGACGAATGGATAACATCCCCCGCGTTCTCCTGCGGGGAGGGGAAGTGACGCATTTTGTGTTCGCGCTCAGTAGAGCAAGACGTCATTACCGTTGGAAGATTGTAAATAATTGTATGTGACAATTCTCTTTGGTTTGTGATGGAGTGGAATAAACAAATAGGAATAATCAGTTCTTGAACGAACGAGGTTGCAGGTAGAATCGGACCCGAAATCTATCTATATCTGTTTCTTCTTTGGAGAACTAAATCTACTATTGCTACGAGTATAACAGCTTCCACGTCTTCTTCGTCGGAACTCATTTTTGAAATGAAACAAAAACAATAACAGCAATAGGCGCAGCAGACTAGCGGTTTTGCTAACATGTTTTGCATGCGAACTTATTTTAATAACAAGTTTTGTTAGAAAATTGGCGCTCACCCGCCTTAAGTAACAAGACAATGTTTGAATTGTATCGTAAGTATACTTCAGACTTGATCTTGCGGAAGATCGTGAGGAAATCCAGAATTTGCTATTTCGGTATAGTTTAATATCTGGTTAACTACTTAAGTCTAGATTTTAAATCTGTCTGCACCTCATGGTGCGTTTTAGCAACAATAGGCAGTTCACATTATATCTAAGTCTATAGCGTGCTGCTCTGAACGAACCATCACTAACCATGATGCAAGATTTATGATCTTAGCAGGTCCCACCAGATATCCTACCTCGAGGAAGTATTAAGCTTTTCTTTTTGGGTTAAATGGCGCTGTAGCAAGTCAAATTACTAGTAGAACGGAAGTAACCAGCTCTACTTACGTCTTGAGGTGACAAGCGCAGAACTTGGATGTTTAAAGGTCTGGCATCTGCTCGGAATGCTAATGGATACCTTATTTTGTTTACTTACTTTTTCCCTCTGTTCTTATAATTCTTGTTAACAAAAAATGTTATGTTTAATCTATGGTCCCCCTTGTATGTATAAATGTAGTATATATAAACCAATTTTTTTTATAATGAGTTACGAAAATGTTACAAAATGGCTCGGGTCCTGGACTCTGTGGATAGAAATTTCAAAGTAATAAAAAAGGTCTGGGTAGCAATGTACCGCAACTGGAGTCAGGGACAGGTGTGACGCTTACCAACATGCGAATGATGTGCCCGCGTTCGGTCATTCAGGAACTCGAATAAAAATAAACTACTACTATACTGTCTGGTTCATACAACACATAATCATCATAATGTTATCTAATCTAAGTAACACTGTGGGCCGAGTACGAAAATCTGCTTAATGCCCGGGCCTTAATGACACGAGGCCAGTTTTTCAAGCCAGGACAGTAAGCTAGTGTCAGTAAGCTAGCAAGCTAGTACTTCTGGCTTCGTGTAGACAGAACTAGCTTCATTTTTAAGCCAGTAAGCTAGTAAGCCAGCACACAAGCCAAGACAGTTTTTAATAGGGTGGAGTTCTATTGGATGGATTGTTTTTAGGCCAGTAGCGTCCTCTCTCCACTGATTTTACTATCCTGGATTGTGTACTAGCTTCATGTGGCCGGTAAAGCTAGTTTTTAGTTGGCTAGTAAGCAGTAAACACGTGTTTTGTTAATTTATCTAACGTGTTTTTGTGATGTCCAAACTAAATACGGAGATTAATTTAAAGTTTATTATAACTGTACCAAGATCATTAATGTCTGTGAAACGCCACCCTTCCAAGTTATAAACGTGATTCAGGTACAAAAAATGTATGGCGCAATAAAGGAAGTGGTTATTGTCCCGCACCATTTTAGTAATTCATATTTTGCGAATTGGTACAGTTTTCGAATTAACTACTTCAGACGCATAATGTGTTTTTTTCGCATGCAATTCATGTTGGACGCGTGGTCACCTTAGTCACTGCAATATTACTAGCTTAAAATATTGAAGCCTCGTGTAAACACAACTAGCTTGTTCCAAGCCAGGACAGTTTAGTAGAAAACTGGCTTGCTGTCCTGGCTTGAAAAACTGGCCTCGTGTCACCCGGGCATTAGTGTAATGTTATCGTATCGTTTCCGTATTCTGTACAAACTATGAGTTATCTGTGCCACTATTGTACTGGATAAATGACAGTTTGTACTGAATACGTTAACGATGCGATTACGTTACACTTAAACAGATTCAAATTTCAAGATATATATGTAGTCTTATAGATAGGCAGTTCCTACCTCTGTCGTGTAAGTAAATTCTAGAATGCCCTGCCGGCGTACGTATTTCCTTGCAGCTATGACCCTGGGTCTTTCAAGCGGGGCGTGAAAAAACATCTCTCAGGTCATCATAGGGGTGGCGCTTAACGAATCTTACTGCTGCACTAATGGTCATCGCTTCTTGATATAATCTCCGCTTTCCATCAGGCGAGAGGGAGTCACTTTGATGAACCAAAACAATATCTGTGTCTATACCTATATTATATACATAAGCACAGCATACATAATATATGGTAACTACTTCGTACCTATAGCTAGTTCACTAAATGTTATTAAGGCAAACGACTCATCTGTTTATTGAGGTATATGTATGTATACAAACCTATTTCGCCTAGAGACGATTAGTAGCTAATCCGTGGTATATAATTAGAGACCTTGACAGAGTTGCGGTGGAGATTACACTAATTTAACCCCGACATCAGTCGACAGTGGCGGCTGTGGCGACCGCAAACTGAACTTGGATCGTGACCTTGGTGCTCTTAATTTCAAGATTGGACTTGATAGTTCATCAAAAACTTGAATGGCTTATACCTACGTTATAAGTAGCCTATACGTAAATACTACACTGCGAAGTATTATTTATCTAACTTGTAGGCAAATATATATCGGATTACTTATAGTTATAAGGATCGCTTGAGGTCATAGGGACGGACATGATTAACCGAACCTCCCGCCTGAGTAATATAGGGATTGGCTTTCGTGGTGGTATTGGGAAAGATTGAGGGGAAGATACCATGTGGACGATCAGTTTGGCACTGGTCTGACTAAGTGAAGGACCTGAATTCCTGTCAAGAAGACAAGCCGAATACAGGCATGCATGGAAGGAGTTAAACACTCTAGTCAAGACGAGTACGAACTTCAGTACCTAAGTATCTTCAGGAATTATACTATGATGAGGCTTGTGTGAATCTTATGCCTCTGTAACCAACACTTGTAGATAGTTAAAGTATAAAAACTGCAGCCTAAATATTTTTGTGCTAAAATTTGTTCGTGAAATGTCTTCCAAGTGTGCCATATTAAGTAGAGTATTAAACATAAAACTAAAAAAACTGATAGAAGCTCTCAAAAGTTGCTAATTGCTTAAGAATTTTGCACTCCTAAACATTGGTAACATTAGATATATAACATAATAGTAGATTAGTAGCCAAGGGCTATAAGGCATCAATTGCAGCCCGAGATATCTCGACGATATAGTTCGAGGATGCAATTGATGCTTACACCCGAGCTAACTACTCTGCTTTACATCTCGATTGTGAGGTAAGTACAAAAAACCGGCATTACAAAAATAAAATTGATGACTATTATACTCATACGAAGACAAGGCTGAATAGCGAAGCGACCTCGTTTGTCATTGGGCTGAATGAATGATGTCTATTGCCAGTATGATGGTTAGATGTACGCGAACTTTTTGAAAGAGTGAAGTGGTTTTGTTTTAATTACTTACCGCCCTAGGGCTTTTCTAGCTACATTATTATCCTAGAGCGCTAATTGGTCACCTACAAGCCCCATTTGTGGGTAATAAGGACCTACTTACCGAATATGAGAGATGTAAAAGTATTTATTTGAATGAAGGTACTTACTCATAAGTTTTTAACCTAAACTATTACACACTACATGCCTTATTTTATCGTAAGTTATTCTATGAGTTCATATCGTTCCATTACAAATGTTTAAGCTACTCCAGCTACTATCCTCGCGTGTGCCCTATCTGGAACACAGCCTTCGACCGCTACCGACGCATTACAGATTATCTCTCTTCTTTATTTATTCCCTTTTATTTGTCCCACTCGTATAAACGTCTAAATCTCGCGTACGGCTGTATATCACTCACGGACAGTTATGGCGACAGGGACATGAGTCGCCGATAAGGGCACGCACTTCATAATATCGTATTGGGATGTGAAAGCTGTTCTTTTATTCGTTTTAGTGGTTTTGGAAGGTGTCGTTTGGTGGATTTGGTGATTGAGGAAAATGTTTGGTATATTGGTATTTATTCAAACATGTTTACTTAGTGATCATTTCAAAAAGAATATCAGAAAATTGTAGCAACTACTCTTATGTTCGTTATAATTATACAGGTTATAATCGCCAGTGCACACTTAACGATTACATCCTGTATACACACATCAAAAAAAGTTTGCGATCACCTTAAAAAATCGAAATCTTTTTTGTTACGGGAGATTTATATTATTACGATTTCTTCGTCTTTTAGTTGCTATTGATGAAATTGTCAGACCATTCCGAGTAAGCCATGGGCACTAATTTGTACTGGTCAATGATAATGCGCCCGCCCATCGAGCTCAACGAGTCAGTGCTGCTCTCCGAGAATACGACATCACAAGGTTAGACTGACCTGCCGGCTCGCCTGACTTAAGCCCAATAGAGGACGCGTGGGATGCTCTTAAGCGAACTATTTGGAATCATCAGCCACGTCCCCAGACAGTGCCAGAGCTCAGTGAAGCTGCTATTCAAGAATGGGACAGGTTACCCCAAGAAATACTGGATAACTTGATTATCAGCATGCCCAGGAGGATCACCGCATGTGTTTGAGCCAGGGGAGGAGTTATATTATATGGAATATAAACCTTTTATTAATAAAGTAGGACTGGCCACTAGGAGCGTTTAACCATCCAAGTATTAACCACAGCAATGATTGCTAAACCAAGTTGATCAGTTACGATCGCATAATCTAGTTCCACTACGGCCCAAAATAGCGCTCTAATATTGCTAAAGAATTATTATCAATCACTTCACAAATTACAAGCTATTAAACCGGTAAAGCTTTACTTAATTCTATCGCAATATCAAAGTCACAATGGCTTAATTCAGTCCTGTGTCTATTAGCGCCGCTCTGCAGGTGTTAATATCTATAATAACCTGCAATCTAAAGTTGCGCCGCGCCGGTTTCCCATAAAACGTAGGCACTAGTATGCATGAAGTGTAGACATTAGCAGTGGATTGAATTATTTGAACTTATGTTTGCTGAAGGACGCGCACGAGAGCCGTGACATCTATAATTGCAATCCGCCCCCTGACCTCTTGGTGTATCGCTGTGAACAGAAAGCTTGTGGGCTTACCGGATTCACTTTACAATATATTCCGTTACTTCTCGTTTTTGTGAAACAATTATGAGCCTATCTATACCTACTAATTGTCTCTTATATCATCTATATGTACATAGATGATACTTTAGAACGGTTGGGCTGGTTTAGATTAATTATTTTCAAAGTGATTCTGATACTTCGGATGCGGTATTAAATGAAATCAAAACTGGAAATGTTGCCCAAGAAATTGTATAAACTGGGAAAAAATTAATGTGTAGGCAGAGCCGAATAATTGCGTAAGTGTAACTTATCGTGTCACGTGAAACAGTACAGACTTTTTTGGTTGAAACTTTCGTATATTGAACACATTTTAAGCGATAATTAAGTCCTACATGCTCGGGTTATATCGTAAGTTAAAATCAGTTAATTATTGCTTAAAACAGTACAAACTGTCGTTTATCTAGAATAACTGTGACATAGATAATTCATAGTTAATAGGCCGAACCGTGACGCTTCCATACTCGACGAATACTTTTCGTAAATTTTATGTTATTGTGCCTGTTTTATTGGATACCACGTTGGGTCAGCTAGTAATACGAATATAATAAAATTATATCTATAAGTCAAAAAGTCTTTAGGTATCGTGCGAATTCGAAATAGTCAACTGAACAAAGAATCAGCTATTTGTAAAATTGTTGGATGTCATCTTATAACTTTGTCTCAAAGTCGCACAACGAGCTATGGAGAGGGCTATGCTCGGGGTTTCTCTACGTGATCGAATCAGAAATGTGGAGATCCTTAGAAGAACGAAAGTCACAGACATAGCCCAGAAGATAAGCCAGTTGAAGTGGCAGTGGGCAGGGCACATAGCACGCAGAACAGATGGCCGATGGGGCCGAAAGGTTCTGGAGTGGAGACCACGGACCGGCAAGCGCAGCGTAGGTCGTCCACCGACACGGTGGACAGACGACCTGAGGAAGGTCGCAGGACGACGTTGGATGCAGGCCGCTTCCAACCGGTCCTTTTGGAAAATCATGGGGGAGGCCTGTGTTCAGCAGTGGACGTCTTACGGCTGAGATGATCTTATAACTAAAGAGTGCTAGAATTCGATCGAGCTTTTACAGTTATTTTTTATTTATGTAGGATTAGAGTGTTTCTTTCACAGTTACGTCAAGGAGCCGAGTAATGCGCAGCAGATATCGCCAATCAATTCTATAAAGTAGTTTTCATTTCTGTACGCGACTGCCCCGTCCCTTCAAGCACGTCGTCACGTCGATCGGGTAGGCTAGCCGTAGTTCGTAGGTACCTACGTGTGTAACCGTTGATCTGTGACGTCACACCGTTTAGCCAACCCATCGCCATTAGCGCTCTCGTAATCAGCCGGTAATTAGCGGTTGATGAGTGATGCGGTGAAGACTCAATGCCTGTTTACGCGCCTTGATGAGTTCAGTAGGTACCTACTTATTTGTAGGTACTTGTAGGTACTTTATTATGACGTTGGCATGAGTCAGAAAAATGCCTATAGGCATCCAAAAGATAAGGGTATAATAATAATTTAGACGGTCGTGAGCTTAATGGTTAACTCCACCACTTTCCACAATAGTTACACACACTTAAAGCAATTTTAAGGCTCACAGGCAATGCAAAAAGCTCAGCTGTAAAATGAAGTTTGCGTTTTACTGAACGGCACGCGTCGCCTCAGAAATTGTAGTCATTCACCAGGTGCTTTATTATAAACTACAGACTAGAGCTTGCGCACTATCACTTCCAAACAGAATATCTGATGCTACAACAAGTGCCCTTTCAGATGATATGTCAGGTTTCTCTTCTCGCCTTTTTCCATCTCAACTATGGAGCCGAATAGTTTTATACGTTGATTTCATGAACGGGCACAGAGTAGGTATAAGCCCTATATAAAAAACCAAGTCTTTACAACTCGACTTCCGTTTTTAGATTTCTGCCGTGCGATTCTCTAAGAGAAAACATCGTTGCATCTTTGGGAACATCCGTGACACAAATGACGAGATGACAAGAAATGTTGGAAAAGCCAACCAAACCATATATACAAGGGCTATATCTCATAAAGTACTCGTATTTGACAGCGGTGAGCTCGTCGACGAGCGCATCGACGAATCATTAAGAATCGCACGGCTGTACCCAAAGGGACTCTATTACTAAGACTTCACTCTCCGTCCGTCCGTCTGTTCGTCTCTCACCAGGCTGTATCTCATGAACCGTGATAGCCAGTTGAAATTTTCACAGATGATGTATTTCTGTTGCCGCTATAACAAAAAATACTTAAAAACTGGCCAAATGCGAGTAGGACTCGAGCGCGAACGTTTCCGTAAAAACGGCAAAAAATCATGTCTGTTCTATGGAAGACTTATCTATAGATAATGGTAGTACGGATCCCTGGCGCGATTCCGACTCGCACTTGGCTGGTTATTTTAAGATTTACTTCGTGACATGGATGGATCATAGATCGCTATGAAGTCAATTAGCCTGACCAGGGATTGAACATGGAACCCCCTAGCTTCGAAGGCAGGGCTGCTAATGGGACCCTCGAAAAAAAGATGTAATCGTTAATTCAGGTTCTGAGTAAGTCTTCAACGCTGATTGATACTAATTTGTTTCAGAGTTCGGAAAGCCCCGTGGAAGAGAAGCCTAACAGCGAGACGAGCTACGTGGTGGGCGCTTGGCCGGCCAGCACTCCTGGACATACCGGATATCTGACCGTCGCCACACTGCCTCCGGTATACGCCAGGAGTAAGTCCATCTCTCTTCCGTACAACTATTGTCTTGCCACTTCTAACTGTAGGCCTAGCACGAATAACAGCGTAAGTGTAACGCAACATGTCGATCACGTGAAAACAAACTGTCGTTTATCTAGGGCAGCTGTGCTGTGACACACCTTGCTTTCCGAGTGGCGTCAAAATCACTTTTGACGCTGTGATCACCGTTCCAAATGAACGAAAGTGCGACAACGTAGACCCATGTGACGTCATGGATTATGTCACCAAGGACGCCATTTTGCGATTTCAACGACCACGCTACTAACTGAAATCACCGTGAGCAGTCCGTAACCGTCAAAAATGACAGTTTGTTGATGTGTGCGTGATGCGATAGCTAGCATCTGTCTGTGTGTAGGTGTATTCCATGCCGTGAGCAACGTGAGCGTGATTTCAACCCATTCCGAATGGCTGACAGATCTCACCTGTCAAAAGCGCCATATTGAATTTGAATGGAAAATAGTGACAATATCGCTAAAAGTGATTTTGACGCCACTCGGAAAGCAAGAACAGATAATTCAATATTAGTACGTCAAAGCGTGACGCTATGACGTTTGCTATATACGAAATCGTTTTCGCAAACTGTTTGTGGTGCGACCTCTGCTATTTATTTACTGCTGCTCTAAGTATATGTATATCAGTCATCAGTAGACATCGGGTTATATGCATTTGCATGTATGCATTACAGACAATTACAGCTTTATGCATAATTTAGTACTTTCTTGCCAGTCGTGCATATTTCAGCAATATATTAGTGAGGTCACATCAGTCTTCCCGTGAACATGGTGCATGTAACTGCGCCGAAATATCGGGAGCTCATTCCACAACCTTACCACGGTAAATATCCCGTTAATAATCATATGACTTTAGAGAACAACCGTGATAGTTTAAAACAGTGTTTTATATTAGTGAGGTATCAGTTCGGGGATTCTTAAACCCGGGCCTACCGCTGGAGCGAGATGGCGAATGCTAGCGCGATCTCATCTCGCCCCACCTCGGCTCTCGGGGGTTTTCGGTGAGTGTGAGCCCCACACGGCCCTTCCTTTGCGAAAGGGAAGTGCAAAGCATTTTAGTAACAAACGCCAAAGTTACTGGAAAATATATTGAAAAATACGTCATAGTGTCGCTCGGGATTCGCCATATTTGGCCAATAATACAATAGATTTCGCAGAAATCAACCTACTTTTCCAGGAACTGGCAACGTTACATGACTTTGTATGGATTTATCTTTAGTGTAATAAAACGAAAACATAATTTTATTATTAAAATTGTCATATTTTACTTGACTTCCAAAAAAAGGAGGAGGTACTCAATTCGACTGTTTTTTATGTGTGTTACCTCATAACTTTTGATAGGTTAAACCGATTGTCAAAATTATTTGTTTGAAAGTTGGTGCTTCCCGTGTGGTCCCATTTAAATTTCATCAAATTCGTCAACTTTTTCAAATTGCACTTGTTATAGTGCCTATTTGAGATTTTTAATGCATATTTTCCGGTGTCGCCCGGTTAGAGCTACGCCCGGTTAGACCTACATGTGGAAAAGTCCTTTCGAGGCAAATAAGCAGTTCATTGATTTTAAGATTTTGTTTGTGCATATAATCCGATGTCTAGTCATTGTGTGGATGTTGTCCTATGTAATTATATTCACAGGCGAATTTTTCAGAGTGTATTCTAGCATTTGTTCACACTAATCCTTACATCTGTGTTGTACTAGCGAATCTTTACTACCAAGCGCTAACAGCATAGCTGGCCGTGTCATTCTCAACAGATCAACAAGGTTTATATATCTCACGGTTTCGAATACGAGTTTCGCAATTTCGTGATAACGTAGTGAATATATAATGAACTAGCTGACCCGCCAGCGGCTTTGCTCGCTTGATCTTGGTATAGTGGGGCAAGCCCCGCTTTGAAATAAAAAGGTGTTGGGTTCAATACCCGGGTCGGACAGTTATTGGATTTTTCTGACAATTCTCAATATCAGTCCGGAGTCTTGCGTAGGTTTATGACCCCAGTTTTATACAAGACCGTGTAGCATAGAGATCGAGTTGTCATTTTGGATTTATGTGACGGATCTAGATAAAAAATATATAGTTGGGAGCTGCATACTCTATTCTATCCATATACAAAATTTCATCGAAATATGTGCGGTACTTTTTAAGTTATGCGTGAAAGCATACAGACAAACTTTTTTTCAATATCGTCTTATTCTTCAATAGGTAATTTCACGTCTTCAAACCTATTTTTTTTATTTTTTTCTAAGTTCTGACTTTTTGGCCTTTATTAAAAATATAGGTTATAATTTCATAACACTTAAGAGCTTTTGCATAGTTAGTTCTCTTGTAACCTTATGTTTTCTATTTTTACAGGAAAATCGAAGAAGATCGTCGAAGTTGTTGGTTCTGCAGCAGAAAATGGCAGCATGATCGAATAAGTGAAACCACTTAATACAAATATAAAACACAATAATAAAACAAAAGACGTCTTATCAATATTGTAGTTAGATTTTTTCCTAACGTAATAAAAATGCAATAAAATTGATCTAATAGTTTATTGAATCAATATTAAATTACAAAGTTATTGACTGGAAACTTAAAATTAAATTAATATCAATTGATTAAAATAGGTAATAATAATTCTAGTTTCTTTATTTCGTTAAAATATTATTCAATAGGTAATTGGAAGTAAATTTAATAATAAATAGGATTGGAAGTATGAAAAGGCAGTTACGAATATTAATTTAAAATGGTATATTTTGGCAAACGGAGTTTTAGTTTTGCTTTTTTATCACAGTACTCAACATTCGATAAATTATTTTCTCATTCACTCCCATACTCGCTTATGTTAAAATATTTATGCTTTCTGATAAACTACTGTTCATTTACGTTTAAATACAATATTACACAATCTTAAAGCTACGAACTGGATATGATAGTTTTATATAATGTTATTACTTCAAAATACTCACTTACATGTGATGATTATTTTGTAGGTATGTGTATTGAAAAAAAGCAACTTGAAAAAAATAAAATAGATATTTTTTCCTTTCACTATATCTTGTCTAAGGCTGGGTTTTTTTGATATAATAGTATAATTAAAACTATAATATATATAGGTAATGTATAAGTATAAGGCTAAATTGACAGATTCATTTTATAAATATTTATGATATATATAATGTGCGTTCGTTTAGCTTTTATGGCATTGGTGGCGTTGTCATTGACGGCTCTTTTGTTAAAGCGTTCGTAAAGCTCAAAAACGTTATTTTTGCAAATATTGCCACTTTTACCCACACCTATTCGAACGCTCAACTGAGCTTAAGACCTAAAATCGCTTGATTATGTTGTCAAATACATAGCTGTCAAAAAACGATCACAAACAACCATGCACCGGACGTGGGTCAAAAATTTCACTTTTTGGTGGCAAAAATTCCTCTTTTTTAGCTTTCCGAACGCTGAACAAAAAGAGGCATGAATGACATTTTCACCCACAGATTCCCAATTCGAACGCTCCTTGTGAGCGTTTTTAGGGTGATCTATTCGAACGCACTATTAGATTGTTTTATTTTATCAATTTTTACAAAAAACGATCACAAACAACCATGCTCTGGACGTGGGTCAAAAATTGCGATTTTTTCACCCACAGATTCCCGATTCCAACGCCCCGTGTGAGAGTTTTTAGCGAAAATAACGCTAAAAACGCTCACACGGTATCTATTCGAACGCACTATAGGAGACGGTACAAGCACGAGGCCCACCTGGTGTTGACTGGTAACCTCTGCCAAATGGATGAAACAAATGGATCTCGCCACAAGTGACGAACTTACACTGCGCTCGTAACCATGAGACTCGTGTGTCTGTAATTTCACCGCCACCCTTCAGACCAGAACACAGTATTAAAAACATTACTGCTTCGCGTTAGAAATAGGTATGGTGTACTTCCCCGGACGAACTCATTCACAAAGAGATCTCCTGCTCTCTTTCAACCACGGTAGTCTTATGGGGATACCAATAATCTATATCGCCGGTTTACCTTACTACGGATAGAAATTTGACATAACGTCCGTACAAATAGTCTCAAATATCTATCTCTAGTAAGGTAAACCGACGATAGATAGATTATTGGCACCGACTGTTAACCATTTGTCAAATAGGAATTAAAAAAATCAGATTAACCCGTCGCGTGTCACGCGTATGTGTACGTTTAAAAAAGTGCTAAGCCATGTTGCGCGTACACAAAGTGTATACAATTTTTAATTCTCGAGTTACTAATAAATAAAGAGAGTAACTAATTTTATCAGATCCAATACACTCCACCGGTAAACTTGCTTTTAGTTGGTCAAACTATTCAAGGGTAGTATTTTAATTTGAACTTTAATGCGTGGTTCCGAAATAAACCGAAAAACACTAGACACGGGACGGATTAAGAGAGTATACGTAAAGTAGGTGTTATGAGGTCCATCCACACTATGGTGTTCACATCATATCTTATGGAATATAAAAGTGGCTTTGTAACTATAGCACATTTGTGCTAAATAAATATATAATTTAGGCTGGAACCGTTTTATTTGACGATACACATATACTAATACCAAAAAGACCATTTGTACCTACCTCGTAAGCTACGAACAAATGACTTATTATTTGTACATAGCTCATAAGGTATACAAAATCGTATACAAATGCAAATCAAATATTTTTTTGTTAGTAACATAGTGATGCAATTAAATAACTAAATAATGTGTTTTATAGACGAATGCTACGCATTCTTCAAGTAATTATTGCTATAGATTTTTATATAGGAACCTTTTAGTTTTAATAATGTATATAAAAGTAGAATATTCGAAGTTACCTAAGAAAGACTACAAAGTGTTTTAAAACATTAAATTAGTACCCGCTTAATAAGAATTCCATAATGATAATTGCAAAATATATGTAAAAGCAAATGCTGTAATAAATGGAAGCATTGTGGAATGATTTAGTCATAATAAAATAAATGGTGAAAAAGTACTAATTCTATAATTTTAGTATCTGTCAGTATAATACGATGATTTACAGTAATTGGGAGACAAATGTATTTTTTACTAAATTATAGAAGAGTCAACTTTAATATTTTCAACAACTGGATGTTTCTTTTGTCTAATAAAAACTTATGAAATTGCCGTTCTGCCGTACTGGCTATTTCAAGTCCCTTTTTTTCTTTTTCGTTAAACATTGTTCAATTTATTTTTAATTTTAAAATAAGGTATTCTTTTTTTATTAGTATTTGTTTAATGGTTAGCGTTCTGATTTCATTGCATTTGTACGTTTGTCGTCATCAAGGTTACGTTGAAAATTCGAGTGATTTTGGAGTATGAGTGCCGTCGTGGTGGCAAAGCGGCAGAAGCGGCACGCAACATCAACGACGTATATGGAACGAACACTACTAACGATCGCACCACCCGTTATTGGTTTGCCCGCTACCGTTCTGGAAATTTCGACCTAAGAAACTAACCCCGCGGTCGACCGAAGCCTTTAGTCGACAATGACGAATTAATTGCGATTATGGAAGCAGATGATTCTCAATCTACAGCTGAATTAGCAGCAGCTTTCAATGTTAAGGCGCGGTCCAATCCTAATTTTAAAACAATTTTCGATGCTTTACATAAGGTTGAGAATTGTTTACCAGAATGGACGACGTAATGCGAAAATTCAATTGAATACGTGCTAATACTTTTTATATTTATTTCGTACTATCAAATGATTAAATTTTAATGATACATTAGTCCATAGTTCACTAGTAAATTTCATTGGGAATTCGAATATGATACATTCATTGAAATATATTTGCCTATAATTGAATAAAAATGCTTAAAAATTTCTTACGAAGCACGTAAGAAAAATTGCAAAATTTTGGGAATGTTGCCGATTTTTTTCTATCGAGCCAAGTTTGCTCCTTCGTGTATTGGCTCCCATACTTCATAAGGACGTATATTCAATTTACACTACGTTTTTTTTCGAACTTCGGTTATTAGGTTTAAGCGTCGAAAAACTAAGTTTACGCGAAGTAGAATCATGAAATTTGGAACTCATTTCGCCTTAACATCAAAACAATATTGGTTGATATGTGTCGCAAGGCAAGGTAAATAAGCGTGACTAATGGGTGCCCCACGAATGGAGTGATCGCCAGCGCGATGCACGCGTCGAGTCGAGCGTTGTGCTGCTACAGGCACACAAACGAAGGCATATTGAATAGCATTGTTACATGCGACAAAAAATTTATTCTGTTCGCATCAATTCGTTCGTGTTAAAAGCGCTCAGCAAGTTGGTTAGATCCTGGTTCAGCACATAAACAATGCGAAAAACGAAAACTGACCACAAAAAAAGTGCTCACTGTTTGGTGGTCTAGCGCCGGTGTCGTTCGTCACAGCTTGTTACCAAATGGGATGAGCATTACTGCAGATGTGTACTGTGAAGAACTGAACACAATGATAGAGAAGCTCACATCTCCAACCAGCTTTGGTCAACCGTTCGGCACCGCTCCTAACCGACAACCCGCGACCTCATACTGCACAGCAGACGGTCTCCAAGTTACAAGAGCTGGGGTTGGAAGGTCTCAGCCATCCACCGTACTCACCAGACCTTGCCCCTGCAGACTTTTACTTTTTCCAGCATTTGGATAACTACTTGGCGGGGAAAAAATCAATAACCGAGAGGCAGTTCAAAATGCCTTTACCGAATTTGTTGCTTCTCCAGCAGACTATTTCAAAAAGGGCATTAATAACCACTGCGTTGGCAAAAATGCATTGATTGCATGGGTGTGTAATTACTTTAATTAATAAAAATTAAAAATACCTATATAGAAAAAGGGCTTTAACTTATTTCATGAAAAAACGGCAATTTCATAGGTAAAGACATAAATTCTAAATTGTAGTAAATTTGACTAACCTCACGTTTAAATAATGTATCTATATTAGAAATTTGTCATAACATGCACACAAAAGCGTCAAATATCTATCTCTAGTAGCAGAAAGCGACGATAGACAGGTGGATTGAAATCGGCAATAAGTTAACTTTTTAAAATGACTTCCCACAGTGACCACTCACAAAAATATGTTTGTCTCCCTCTAATCGCTCCGTGTTTAATAAAATCGTATCCGTAAGCCTCTGTATGCGTCTAAGTATATCTATGGCTACGTTCCGGAAAGCGCCGAAATCACTCGCGGCGTTCGCACACCCATTCCCTTACAAGCCCACGATCATCGTGAGCGGCTGAGCGAACTCGATACGTCATCGACGACGTCACCGAAAACGCTCACACTGCGACCACAAAGCTCGCGGATCGGAGTTGGGTTTACGTGGTCATCACGAGCTGTCACTGTAAACCAAAGGGAACGGCAAACTGGGGCGCGACAGTTGTGAGCGTTGGCGGCGCTTACCGGAACGTACCCAAAGTCTCCAACGTAAAACAATTGAATTCAATACAAACTATGATTTATCTGTGGTGTACGCTAAATTATTTTGTATACTCTGCCTGCACTAGTGCGATGTTACGTACACTTTACGGTTAATAATCCAACACTATCACACATCGAACCTTGAGGTAATAAAAGTCTTGAAAAACCAACTTAATAAATACAGTCATTTTTGTTTTTCCAGCCATGAGTCAGTGTCTGTCAATTCATAGTTTGTATGCTGAAGCGTTTGCATTTTTCAATTGATAACGATGACGAAAAGAATACTTTATCGTAAAAAACGTGCTAAGACTAATAAATGTCGGTGAGATTCAACACAAGCTTGGCCACTAATTTACTAAAACTTACCCTCATTAGCTTTAAATAAGTTCATTAGTCAATTCCTAATCAAACAGTGCATGCTATTAATATGTATTTTATTGTTATAATTATTGCTACGTTGACACTCGAGTCCAAAGCGATGTTTAGTATGATAGTTTCTTTTTTTTTTGTATAAAAATAATTTTGCATTACCAGCACCTTTTTGTATAGTGGGCAAGTCATACTTCGCATTTCACTAATAATTCTGGGTGTATCCCACTATTTCCATTAGGTATTTCTATTGATAGAAATACTGGGACTGATTCTCCCACTTATTCCATTGCTAACACATGAACTAACACTAACAAATGAACTACTCTAACACTCTTCTTCTGGCGCATCGCCGGCCGCTGCCGCGGCACGCTCGCATCGCTCGCCCGGCTCGCGCGTTTTGGTCAAAAGTTGGGTGGTAACACTGAAACTGTTATTTACCCTAACTACTTAGAAACAATTTCGTCGTTCCCGTGTACATACATAATATGTTTAGTTAATACAATATCTAGGATTATTCGTAAGTTTATACGTATACTAATTATCTATAGATACTTAATACATCATAGCCATTACTAAAGTCGCGTCGAATTAGTTCTATTATTGTTACTCCAAGCCATTCAATTTTGCATTTAATTGTATGGTAAGATAAGAAGTCTGTTTGGTTCAACTAATTTTGTCGTCAGGTTGGAAGCCTGTTGTCTGTCTACTAAACTTTGTTGTATAGTAAGATTTCGAGATGTTTAGAATTAATTTTGTAATTTTCATATACGACACAACTTGTGATTGTATTCCCGACCTAAATCGAAAGTCACTAATGTGTCTTACTTTTATGGTATGAATCGAAGACCCTCATGAGCGAGTCATCTAAAACGCTTTTAGCCTTTGTAGCAAAATGCCTAACACGAATGTCTATAAAGCAATATGCCTGATATGTTAAATAAATTAATCTCAAGTTGCCTAACATTTGAAATATCTAAGACGCAAAATGCGTGATTGTGATTATACTTCAAATTCAGTTTACCTAAATTGTACGGTGTCTAAAACGCAATTTGCCTTTATAGTCAAATTATCATAAACAGCCAAACTTATGTTGCCTGTACTGTACTAAACCTGCAATACAGTTAAACGTATCCATTGAACTATTACCAACTGAAAAACAGGGTTATCTAAACGACTCAGCTTGTTTTGCCCTGTCTCCTCTTGATGGGACCGTCCACGTTGACGATTTAAAAAAAGTCTACTTTGGACATTTTCATTCCATTGCATACACATGTGGGGTTTGGCGGCCGACCGAGACAGGGCATTCAAGTTGCAGAAACGCGCCGTTCGTTTAATGTGCACTGTCAAATGACTATCCTGCGTGCGAATTGATTAAGATTCAAAAGATCCTCACAATACGGGATTTAAAAGTTGGTAAAATAGACCACTTTATTATTGGACGACCCCTAAGACATAATACGGTGTAGGTAAATTGATAAACTGTTACTGTGCATTTTAGGCATACTGCTACTTAGCCATAATATGGTTGAGGCAATTAGCAAAGCAAACATAACGCATTTTTGGTCTATTGCTACTAAGACTTAAAGCGATTTAGGTAAATTACAAATCAGATATTACGCATTTTAGGTATTAAGCTAGTTTGACTTTTTGATTGTTAGATGACTCGCTCATGATGGATCGAAGATTTTCGGTTAACTGTCCGACTATTTGTGTTGTTTTCAGATACCAACCCGATTTCTAATAAGTTCTTAACCTTTTGTCAATGTTAAGTCGCTTAAGTAAGCAGTAGTATAAAGTAAAGTCGCTAAGAAGTGTGGTAAAATCGAAAGTATGTTGATTCACCAACTTCAGTAGTTAGATGTATAGTATATAATGAATATTAGAAGTATAGAGTTTTGGTATTTCATACAAAGTCGCTGGAGTCTTCTCTTTAATTGTAATACGTTAAGATTGTTAGTCTGTTGTCAAGAAAATTTGTTGTTGAAGAAAGAAGTGTAGTAAAATCGGTACTGTTTACCTAGTTAAACTAATTTTCTCGTTTTAGGAGGTACATACAGTTTTTATGGGGGTCGTATGACACACAAGTTTACGTGCGATTTGTTGACCCTTTATCTAAAGTCGCTAAAGTCTATCTTTATATATATGGTAAAATCGAAAGTTTACCTAGTTCAAGTAATTTTGTTTTCATTTACAAAGACAGAAGTATGGTAAAATCGGTATTGTTTACCTAGTTCAACTAATTTTCTCGTTTAGTAGGTACATACAGTTTTTATGGGTGTCGTATGACACACTGCGATTTGTTGACCATTTATCTAAAGTCGCTAAAGTCTATCTTTATATATATGGTAAAATCGAAAGTTTACCTAGTTCAAGTAATTTTGTTTTCATTTACAAAGACAGAAGTATGGTAAAATCGGTATTGTTTACCTAGTTCAACTAATTTTCTCGTTTTAGTAGGTACATACAGTTTTTATGGGTGTCGTATGACACACAAGTTTACGTGCCATTTGTTGACTATTTATCTAAAGTCGCTAAAGTCTTTCTTTATATATATATATATATATGGTAAAATCGAAAGTTTACCTAGTTCAAGTAATTTTGTTTTCATTTACAAAGACAGAAGTATGGTAAAATCGGTATTGTTTACGTAGTTCAACTAATTTTCTCGTTTTAGTAGGTACATACAGTTTTTATGGGAGTCGTATGACACACAAGTTTACGTGCGATTTGTTGACCATTTATCTAAAGTCGCTTAAGTTTTTCTTTATATATATATATGGTAAAATCGAAAGTTTACCTAGTTCAAGTAATTTTGTTTTCATTTACAAAGACAGAAGTATGGTAAAATCGGTATTGTTTACCTAGTTCAACTAATTTTCTCGTTTTAGTAGGTACATACAGTTTTTATGGGTGTCGTATGACACACAAGTTTACGTGCCATTTGTTGACTATTTATCTAAAGTCGCTAAAGTCTTTCTTAATATATATATATGGTAAAATTGAAAGTTTACCTAGTTCAAGTAATTTTGTTTTCATTTACAAAGACAGAAGTATGGTAAAATCGGTATTGTTTACCTAGTTCAACTAATGTTCTCGTTTTAGTAGGTACATACAGTTTTTATGGGTGTCGTATGACACACAAGTTTACGTGCGATTTGTTGACCATTTATCTAAAGTCGCTAAAGTCGTTTCTTTATATATATGGTAAAATCGAAAGTTTACCTAGTTCAAGTAATTTTGTTTTCATTTACAAAGACAGAAGTATGGTAAAATCGGTATTGTTTACCTAGTTCAACTAATTTTCTCGTTTTAGTAGGTACATACAGTTTTTATGGGTGTCGTATGACACACAAGTTTACGTGCCATTTGTTGACTATTTATCTAAAGTCGCTAAAGTCTTTCTTAATATATATATATGGTAAAATCGAAAGTTTACCTAGTTCAAGTAATTTTGTTTTCATTTACAAAGACAGAAGTATGGTAAAATCGGTATTGTTTACCTAGTTCAACTAATTTTCTCGTTTTAGTAGGTACATACAGTTTTTATGGGTGTCGTATGACACACAAGTTTACGTGCCATTTGTTGACCATTTATCTAAAGTCGCTAAAGTCGTTTCTTAATATATATATATATGGTAAAATCGAAAGTTTACCTAGTTCAAGTATTTTTGTTTTACATACAGTTTTACATATTTTCATCGTTGTCGTATACCACACAACTTTACGTACGAATTCTTGACCATTTATCTAAAGTCACTAAAGTCCGTCTTCAATTGTATGGTGGGCTTGGATGTTTGTTGTTGGAAGACGGGCCGCTGCGACTGGCGACCTCTGGCGCTCGCTTGGCTGGCTTTTACTGCGCTCTCTAACTTGTTACGGAGTTCTGCTGACTGGGCCATCATGGTTTTGAATTCCTACGGACAAAAGAAGCAGATATAAGTCCACAATTATAAACACGTGTCTCGTGTATGACCTCATCAATGTGTGGTAAAAGGTCAGGATAGCTGGTAAGGAAAATATTCTGTAGTCTACAGTTTGCAGCTTGCTTTTGTGTTTTGCTCTGCGCATAACACGTTTCGGCTTGAAAGGTCGGAAAAAGGCCCTATGTGCTGCTCTATTCCAACCAGCAGGCCTAGACAAAAGATGTTTCTGTTAACGTTAACGCCAAACGACAACTTCAAAATGGCGTTGACATTACCTGTGGAAAAGTCACGTGACATTGCGCTAAGTTCGTAGACACATTTTTGTACGTAACGTGTGCAAACACGCCTGTTTGAATTTTGTCCAGGCCTTATTGTCTATCTCTACGGATAATAGTAATGGGTTTCATTTTGACATTTGAATCCCATTCTGGGCGAAACCCTGCAAGCCTATTGCCTGGAACCATCAATGGGAATGAGAATGAAGTGAAATTTCATTCAAGTTAGAAGATAAGGCGGCAGGTGGCAGTGGCATCCCGGTTTATCTCGAAATGTTAAAGCTCCCCCATCGTATGGAAGTGTTATATCCGTTATATTTATAAAATACTAACTTTAAACAGCGGTTTCACTCGCGTGATGATGGATTATGATGATAATAAATTAACATGTGTGGTTATCTAGTGCATCATCTATTAAACTAACTAACTACTAAATTTCATCTAATTGAGTAACTAACATCCATACATCCAAACTTTCACATTTATAACATTATATATAATAGGATATTTCCACAGCGCAGTAAGGATTTCATGAATAAGCATAATATTATGAAGAAAGAAATTTTTTTTCTACCGACTTCCAAAAAAGGAGGAGGTACTCAATTCGACTGTATTTTTTGTTATATTTGTTACCTCATAACTTTCTATAGGGTGAACCGATTCTCAAAATTCTTTTGTTTGAAAGCTGGTGCTTCCCGTGTGGTTCCATTTCATCAAATTCGGTCCAGTAGTTTTACAGTTTTTACAGGTTTACAGTTTAGTTACACTCCAATAACTGATTTTTACCAAAGTAATAGGATGGAAGTCGGTATTACATTTTTCAAATTGCACTTGTTTTATTCATATTAACATATTCTATTTCATCTTTGTCTTCTTTATATCTGAAATCTTAATAATGTTTAAAAATTTAAACATGTTTTTCTTCTAAGTAACATAGAGTTATTTTAATCACACAAGTACTAAACCTGGCTACGCATAGAAACAGCGGTCTCTCGCAAAAGCAGGACTGCCAACTAAGCTAACTGCGCCGTCACTTAAAGATTGATTCATTTAAAACTACGGATCTCTTTCTCTGTGGTCGTTTCCTCATGACTGAGGATCGTGGTTATCGGTGGATGTGGATGGTGTACACCGAGATCGTGATCGATGTGATCTGCTTCCATCGGTGTCTATCCATCGCATCTCTGACAACTGAACAAAACTCGATTGAAGAAGGATGTTACAATTGGTCGTTCCATCTGGTTGGGGATCGCCCGCGGGCACTTTTGCCCTCCGTGTTCCCCAACACGATAGTCTTTAAAAAAAACTAAGGATAACAGGAGAATAATAACCTGCGGATGCTTAGGGCCGACTCTAGTGAGCCATTGCAGCGCGAACTCGTGTAGAGCGCGGACGTGCGCTGGTGCGCGCGGCAGCTCGCCGGCGGAACGGAGGTAGGATATCACTATCGGCACCAGCAGCCAAAGCATTTGGATACCTGCAATTTGGAAAATAACACGTATATAACTAAACACAAGTATGAAACCTCGTAAAACACCTATATAATATTATACGGGTTGTCCCGAAACTCAAACAACCTGATACCGGGCGACAGGCCAACCTTGGCCTGACAGCAGATTATCGTATCGTTTACGTATTACGTACGCTTCTGTTCTACCTCCCGCGCACACATTCTAATTATTTTGAAAACTCCATTGTGTGTCGAACGCAAAAAAGCTTAATATACACTTTAGCTCAATTGACTTAAATTGAGCTAAAGTGCTAATTAATCTCCTGAGGAAGCCTCGTGTAGAGGCGAAACACGTGTCGAATCGTTTTTGGTTTATTTGGGACTTCTTGTGTGTTTTTTTTATTTTGTATTCTTCCTATTAGCAGTTTATGCGGGAGGGACGGTGGTGCACACCCCCAAATAAGCCAAAATCATTGATTTTTTTCAGCGGAACTGTCACTAAATATTTTTTAATATCGTTTTTTGATAATGGATTTTGCGCAAAGTAACGCCTGAATCAATAAATTATATCAATTGACTTGTTTATTAGTAAAAAAAAAGCTTCAGACTCTCTGTTATTAACATATTAATAAAATAATGTTTATAAGAACCTAATAACATAACTAAAAAACTGTAGGTACTTACTGTACAAACTGGGAGGATCTGCAGTTTTGTGTAACATGGGACATGTAAAATTTTATTTCGTCAAAGTGAACGGAGTATGTATAAAATGCTGGTTTTCACAGGCATCTAGTCATACTCTTGTCTTTCTAGCTTAAGTGCAGAGAGGCACTTATTTTACTGCATTGTATCGGCAAGGAAATGAAAATAAGCAAAATACATTGCTGTTACATTTCAATATTCAGTTTAAAAAACAAATACATTAAATCAAAAATAGACTGACTTTATTTTGCATAGTATTGACCATCTCGGTTTGTTTACGTATTTGAACATCTTTGAATATAATTATATATTTGCTACTACTTACTAATAAAAGTGATTCCTGGACATTTTAATCTTGTATGGATCCTTCACCACTTCACAACACATGCTGGCATGATGATTCACAGCTGTAGTACACAATGATAAAAATGAAAATGTATGTGAAGATTTGAAGTGTGCAGAAAAATGTCCGACTGATGACGTACTGAACACGACTTTTCTACCTCTTAACGTTGCTCGATTTCAGTGATATTTTTTTCATGTAATCATTACATTGTTTACAATGCCCGTACGTTTAGATTTTTTCATTTTTTAAAAGTACTATACATTTTCTTTTTTTGAAGTTAAAAAAACAGAAAAAATCAAAACGTACGGGCATAGTAAACAATGTAATGATTACATGAAAAAAATATCACTGAAATCGGACAATGTTAAGAAGTAGAAAAGAGTTTTTTCTTTTAGTATGGAAAGTACTAGCTATGCAATCCTCTTAAGCCCCGCCTACTTGAACACGACTTTTGTTGGGCCATTTTTTTAACGCAGTTACTGTTTCTGACTTATTATTTATTCGTAGTAATGACCTAATTAATTTACATTGGGTTTATTACCGGTAATGATAGATGTAAGTTTTTAGATAAATAAATAAATAAATAATATTTATAATATCTTATTCATTTTGAAATTAAACTTTCGATTATAGTAATATGATATGATAATTACTAGTGGCGAATGTGGCAGCTGGTAAGCTAAAACGGCCTTTATCTCGGAAACAATCATCCTAAACTGCTAGTTTATTAACATAAGTGATGAATCTGATCATGTCTTCATTTCGAATAACACCTGTCGGTAACTAAGTTAATTAACTAAGTAACTTAATCTTACAATTTTCATTTTTCCAATTCTTCAAAACGTACTTTTACCGATTTGTTTTATATGGTATTGAGATAAATAGGAAATAAGCCCCCTGGTTGTCTTACCTTTCGGACCTTCTTCTGCTAAGCAGGCATGTAACGACAAAACATATTTTACTTATTGTCATTGAAATAGAATTCAAAATAATAACAAAAAAACAGTAAATACGAGTAAGAGTTCTAGTTTTCTAATCTAATATTTACGTTAGTTTCAGTTATTTCAATGAACGTTAATAATAAACTTACGTGCGGAATCAGGCGCAGCGTTGACTAGTTCGTCCAAAGCCGTCAACGCCGCGATGGCCGCCTTAGTATGCATCATGTCGACTGGACGCCGAGCCGCGACAGCGCGAGCGATCACCCTTGCTGCCAGTCCGCGCGCCCACCACGACACGCATGCGGGGGACGAGTTACGGGACCACACGTTGCGGAGCACTGAACAACAGGATGCGAATACCTGGACGAACAGTTACAATTGGAAAATAACAGTGGTAGGAATTCGCAAGGTTAGGACACCAATACGTGGGCCTAGCACGAATAACTGCGTTTTCGTTCACGTGAAACTGTACAAATTGTCATTTATCTATGACAACTGTGACACAGATAACTTAGTTTGTATGCTGAAGCGTGACATGTTGACGCTTTCGATACGAATACTTTTTCGCAAATTGTTTGTGTTCATCATCATCTCTGAACATAGGCCTCCCCCGGGATTTTCTAAAAGGACCGGTTGGAAGCGGCCTGCATCCAACGTCGTCCTGCGACCTTTATCAGGTCGTCTGTCCACCATGTCAGTGGACGACCTACGCTGCGCTTGCCGGTCCGTGGTCTCCACTCCAGAACCTTTCGGCCCCATCGGCCATCTGTTCTGCGTGCTATGTGTCCACTGTCACTTCAACTGGCTTATCTTCTGGGCTATGTCGGTGAATTTCGTTCTTCTACGGATCTCCTCATTTATAATTCGATCACGTAGAGAAACCCCGAGCATAGCCCTCTCCATAGCTTGCTGTGCGACTTTGAGCTTGCTTATGACGCCAATAGTAAGATACCACGTTTCAGTGGTCATTCAGTGCCATAAGTTATCATTATCAATTGTTTGTGCTACGGCCTCTGAACTAGCGAACTAAAATCTATTTTTAGTTAATTATGGTACTTTTTATTCTGTTTACACTAAAAAGTACAAACGCGCAAACAAAATCTGTTCAATCGTGGGTATTTTCAGTCAGTAATGATCTAATATGACCTGAGAGATGCTTGTTTCTATCAAAATTCGTTTACTGTTCGAGCTGCCCGTCTGTGGAATGATCTCCCCGTTGATATACAACACACTCAATCAATTAATGTATTCAAGAATATGGTAAAGAAGCATTACATGTCTGAAGGCTGCTAGTCATTACCTTTTAATTTGTGTATAGCATTGTAAATCTAATTTATTTATTTACTAACTGATCCTACAGTAGGTATCTTTGTATTATATATATATATATATATATACGAGGGTGAATCAAAAAATTCTTGGAATCAATATTAAAAAATGCAAAGATTTAAATAATAATATTTTATTTTTCTACATAATCTCCCTCCAATGCAATGCATTTAGAATAACGCGTTTCTAACTTCCTTATTCCTTGTGAAAAAAAATTATTTTCTTGACTCTCGAAAAAGTCCTCTACGGCAGCTATAACCGCGTCATTATCGTGAAATTTTGTTCCACGAATTTCCTCTTTTAATTTTGGAAATAAGTGAAAATCACTTGGGGCTAAGTCCGGAGAATATGGTGGGTGGTCAAGGAGATTGAAGCCAGCACAGCGGATTGCGTTGAGCGCAACTTCCGATCGATGAGCAGGAGCGTTATCTTGAAGGAACAACACGCCCAACGACAGTTTTCCACGACGTTTTTCTTTAATCGCTTCACGCACTTTCGGGATTAAATTTGCACAATAGGGTCCAGTAATCGTCTGGCCTTTTGGCATGTAATCAATAAAAAGGATTCCTTCACTATCCCAGAACACAGAGGCCATAACTTTGCCAGCGGTAGGAGCAACTCGAAATTTCTTAATGGATGGAGAGGATGGTCGTTTCCAAGACATGCTTTGTCTTTTAGTTTCAGGATCAAAATGGTGGACCCACGTTTCATCCATGGTGACAAGACGACGGCAAAAATTATCCGAATCACGCTGGAACATTTCGAGATTACGCTTGGAAATTTCCAAACGTCGCTTTTTGTTTTCGTCGGTTAACATTCGTGGCACCCATCTTGCAGACACTTTTTTGAACCCCAGTGAATCAATTAAAATGGATTGAACGCTACCAAAAGATATCTTTAGGATCTCAGCTATATGTTTTATAGTCATTCTTCTGTCTTCCAAAACCAGATTCTCAACCTTTTTGACATTTTCTTCTGTAACGGAGGTTGAAGGCCGCCCAGAACGCGGGTCATCTTTACAGCTTGATCTACCTCTTTTAAATTCAGCCACCCAGTACGCAACCGTAGAATAGGGTACAGCATCACCCCCTAATGTCTGCTGAATGTCCAAAAAAATTTCCTTCGTAGACATTTTTTTCAAACTGAGATATTTTATCACCGCACGTAACTCACTTTTGTCCATAATTTTGACTTTTTAGCAACTCGTTGCACAAAAAAATTTATTACATGCGAACGAACTGACAAAAACAAGTGACAGTCTGCATAAATATAGTGTGATAGACACTCTTTAATTTGAATATCGAACTTGATCCAAAAAGGTTTCATATATATGCACTTCTAAGAACTTTTTGATTCACCCTCGTATATTGATATGTACTGTATGATTGTGTGTATGTATTATATTCTATATATCATACTATTATATATGTACCTATCTTGTTTATGTATGTGTTATTTATTTATGGATATATTTGACTGTGTCTGAGTAAACAATATATTTTAAAACTGATCCATGCACTAAGTTATATTACTTAATTATTACCGTTTTACACCACTATGCGCCTATTCAAATTTATATTAATTACTATCCATCCCAAGGTTGCCTGTAAGAAATTGCTTATAGCGATAAGGCCGCCCATTGTACAACCTGTTTTGTAAACTACTCTTAGTTCTTTCATTTATAAGCTTGGTGTTCAATAAAGTATTATTGTATTGTATTGTTATTTATTATATATTTATTGTTATATTATTATGCAAATTTAATCGTCATATAACTGCAGGCTCTCTGAGAACCTGATATAAAACTAAACCCACAATTCAATAGACAAGGTATATATTTAGAATTGTCATTCAAAGTGCTACGCGAATGTGGATTTTAGTATGAATTTAAGTTGAGTGTTCTATTCAAGCGAATTGCATCCAGTGAAGGCTATGCTATTTCAGAGTACGAGGGCTGCACTAGAAGTATCGGGAATGGAATATTTCCACTGTTCCTGTCATATTAAAATCTTTTTAATTGAAAACACCTTGGTTTTAAAAATCGAATACCATTTATTTATTTAAAAAAAGATTCTCGGTCTTGTCACAAGGTTTTGTCAAACTTGTTTAGTCGTTGAGAAAATGGAATTGACTCGAGAAAATTCAAGAGCGATGATTTATTATGACTTTCGAAGTGGTTTAACACAAAAACAGTGTGTTGACCGGATGATTTCTGCATTTGGTGATGAAGCCCCATCCAAAACCACAATTTATCGCTGGTTTGCTGAATTTCAACGTGGACGTGTCAAGCTCAGTGATGATCCCCGTCAAGGTCGTCCAAAAACTGCAGTCACCCAAGAAAACATTGATGCTGAGCGTAAGCTGATTGAGGAAGATCGACATGTGACATACAATACAATACAATACAATAATACTTTATTGAACACCAAGCTTATAAATGAAAGAACTAAGAGTAGTTTACAAAACAGGTTGTACAATTGGCGGCCTTATCGCTATGAGCAATTTCTTACAGGCAACCTTGGGATGGATAGTAATTAATATAAATTTGAATAGGCGCATAGTGGTGTAAAACAGTAATAATTAAGTAATATAACTTAGTGGATGGATCATTTTTAAAATATATTGATTACTCAGACACAATCAAATATATCCATAAATAAATAACACATACATAAACAAGATAGGTACATATATAATAGTATGATATATACAATATAATACATACATACAATACAAATCAATATATATATATATATAAAATACAAAGATACCTACTGTAGGATCAGTTAGTAAATAAATAAATTAGATTTACAATGTTATACACAAATTAAAAGGTAATGACTAGCAGCCTTCAGACATGTAATGCTTCTTTACCATATTCTTAAATACATTAATTGATTGAGCGTGTCTTATATCAACGGGGAGATTATTCCACAGACGGGCAGCTCGAACAGTAAACGAATTTTGATAGAATGTTGTCGAGGAAGTAGGGGTTTTCAACTGTCGGGTACAGGAAGAACGAAGAGAAAGTGAATTAGAGAGATGAAGAAATTCAAAACGTTCTTTAAGATAAGATGGAGTCGGAGGAAAGAACAGTATACTGTAAAGAAGGGAAAGGACATGTAAATCCCGGCGACGTCGAATGGGTAACCAATTAAGCTTAGACCGGAATTCAGATACATGGTCATACTTGCGCAGGCCAAATATGAATCGAATGCAAAAATTTTGTATGCGTTCTAGCTTATTTAATTGCTCCTCGGTTAAGTCAGGATAGCAAGCGTCAGCGTAGTCAAGGATTGGGAGGAGGAGGGACTGTGCTAACGCGGTTTTCGTGGCAGTTGGGAGAAAGTTACGGAGTCTTCTTAGTGATGCTGCTGATGCAAAAACCTTTCGACTGACTTCAGCAAGCTGAGGTTCCCAAGATAGATGACTGTCAAGGTAGACACCCAAGTTCTTGACCGTTTTGCTAAAGGCTATAATGTTGCCGTCTAAAATTACTTGTGGGAGGCAGAACCAGTCAATCTTGGATATCATTCTGGAACTTCCAATTACAATAGCTTGCGTCTTTAAAGGGTTTATGTTGAGACCATAATATTTACTCCAGTTAGAGATAGATTCTAAGTCTTTATTTATTATATCGACAGCAGTGCTTAATTGAAGTAAAGGGGCCTGTGTATAAATCTGTAGATCGTCCGCATAGAGATGATAGGAAGAAGACAAGTTTTGAGAAATAGAATTTATAAAGATAGCAAATAATAGAGGGGATAATACGCCGCCCTGAGGAACACCCGCAGATGTATTACACCAAGTAGATAAGTTCTCATCAATGCAAATACGTTGCCGGCGCCCATACAGGTAAGTACGAAACCAGTCAATAACCGTTGGAGATACGTTAATAGAGCGCAAAATTCCAAGTAAGATATCAAAATCAACATTATTAAAGGCATTACTGAAGTCAAGTAGTGTAATCACGGTTAGTTGCCCATTACTATTGCCATATCTGATGTCATCAGTGATTTTTACTAAAGCGGAGACAGTGCTATAACCTGGACGGAAACCAGATTGGAATGGGTTGAGGAGAGCGTTCCTGTTGAGGAAGGAGGAGAGTTGCTGATAAACAAGTCGCTCTAGTACTTTAGATAAGAAAGGAAGAATGGAAATAGGCCGGAAAATAGTATAAGTGGATGGGTTGGCTTTTTTAGGAAGTGGGGTTATTAGTGCTTCCTTCCAGGCTGATGGAAATATGCCTCTGGTAATCGAAAAGTTAAGTATGAAACTGATTACTGGAATTATTTCATCAAGGATGGGTATAATCATCTTACGTCCGATGCTGTCACTACCTACTGCGTTGGATGAAATAGAAAGTACGCTTCTTTTAACGTCACAATCGGTAAATTGATCAAACATAAAAGGTGAATGGTCGGGAGGTGGAATGGAAGAAAGATAATTCAATGTTGAAGATTTTTTTAGTCTATCAAATTCGGCAGAAGAGGAAAAATGTTTATTTAACACATTAATATTAAGATTTATTGGGAAATTGTCTTGACGTGATTTTCCCACTCCCATGGACCTAAGAAACTTCCAAACTTTAGCGGGATCACCATTTTCTACTGAGTTATAGACGTGTCGGCGTAGCGCATTCCTACAACCTCTATTGCAGCGATTTCTAGCCTCTACGTATTTTTCTTTACTATAGTCAGATGGTCTGTTTTTAGCCCTGGTCTTCGCTACTAACTTTTTTCGCATTAGATCTTTTATGTCGTTTGTGAGCCAAGGTGAAGGTAGATGCTTTAATTTGACTGGTCGCACTGGGGCATGGACGTCAAATAATTTTGTAAGTGCATGATTGAAGCTTTCCACTTTGTCGTCCAAGGAAAGTCCATTTACAACAGCCGACCAATCTAGTTGCCGTGCATCGTTGCGTAAACGTTCCAAATCCATACCACCGAAATTACGTAGCAGAAGAACTTTGGGTTTTGACTTTGGTGGACGAATCTTGTAGGAGAGGAAAAGCGAATCATGGGCAGAGAAAGCATCTGCAGAACATTGACTATGCTTGCTAACATGCTTTGGGGAAGAAACAAGAATAAGGTCAAGAAGAGAAGGTGCGGAATTTGGAAAGTGGTGTGTGGCATTAAGTGGCAAGATGGTCAAGTTGCTAGCTCTAATTAATGACTCAAAAGTTAATGATCGCGAATCACGTTTTAGCAGACAGGTATTAAAATCACCCATGATGATGTTATGATCATAAGAAGGAATGTAATCTTGAAGAAGTTGTTCAAAAGAT
The DNA here is from genome assembly GCA_917880725.1 of Selenia dentaria. NCBI lineage: Eukaryota > Metazoa > Arthropoda > Insecta > Lepidoptera > Geometridae > Selenia > Selenia dentaria. The sequence goes on from OU862894.1 coordinate 27,027,676, forward strand.
GAAAAAAAGTTTATGCGGCTGGAAGGACAATAGTAAACACCAAGCAATACTTTTGCGTGAGAAAGGATAATTTCAATAAGAAGGTGTTCACCAGCGTCGCTTGGAGGAGGTTGAGCTGATTTACTCAAAACGGTGTAAGGAATATGAGCACGAAGGTAAATGGCAACACCACCTCCTACTCTACCTGCACGGTCATTGCGCAAGAGTATAAATCCAGGAAGTGAGTATGAAGTAGTAGGTAGGGAATGATTTAACCAGGATTCCGAAACTAAGATAGCGTGAATATTTTTATTATCGAACGATGCCAGCATGTCCGCGTAATGAGCCGGAATGCTCTGCGCATTTATATATAGAACATTGAGATTTTTAGGGACATCACTGACAAAGCATTCGATACTGTCTGAAAGAGTGGGTATGCTACTAAAACTATCGCTACTGTCATCTGAAGAATTACATGATATATATTCTGCACTGTCACTATCACAGTCGTTATATAACATTAAGTAAATAAATAAGTACTAAGTATATAAAATAAATACAATAAATATATATTGTATGATATACAATTGTGTTTGAGTAGGTATATTATTTTCTAGTAGGTATATTATTTGCCCCTCACCTGCCCATCGTGTTAACATATTCAATAGAAGGAAGAAGAAAAATATACATCAAACTTTACAAATAACCTATAAATAATAATCTAATATAATATTAGTTATATTGTAGTAATTATAAATAAAAAAAACAAAAATATAGGTGAGACATACTTGCCTGCTTTTTCTAGACCATGCAAACCATTATAGTCTTCTACTTTTCTACTTTAAATTAATGAAAGTATAATACTTACAAAAAAAATATTAAAAACCAAATATATGATAAAAAAAAACCAAACAGAGCTAACGAGATCGGTAAGATCAGTAACATAGGAAAAAAAAAAAAAAAAAAAAAATACCTGAATCTCACTTTTCAATATAAAACCCTTATACTCTTTTTCTTTTTTTGCTGGACTACTAAGTCACTAAAATTAATAATTAAATAATTACAACTAAAATAAAAGAAGCTAATCAAGAAGCCAACTAAAAGATTTTAAAGCCAACTTCGACTCTGTGATCTGTGTCACCTGTCTTTCAAGTTTCGTGTGTCACTGTCAAATTCACCTCGGTGACAAACAAATTTATCTCTGATGACAAAATCGTGACGGGTTTTTTTTTTAGAAACATCAAACATGGAAACTTTAAAAATAATAAAAGATGTACAAACAAAACAAAAGGCGACTGTGGCAGGATTTTACATAAAAGTCAAATTTCGAGGGTACCAACTTTAAGAAGTTTGTTGAATTACCTTGTATCAATGTCGGTACGTGGGAAGAAAACATAAAAACTACCTACAGATACCGACTAAACAAGAGCAGGTACGCAAAAGTACAAGTACAATGCGATCACTTCCTCAATGTCGCAGTTCGTCTGGTTTTCGATGGCCCGGCGGCCACAGTAGACTCCTTCACTGCTTCCGTCGTCGCGGCAGCTGGTTTAGCGGTTTCCTTCGGCACAACCCCGTCAAGATCGCCAAGGCAATTGATACGGCGCCGAGCCCCATCAGGTCCAATGATAAACACGGATCCTTGTGTCGTCCAGCATTTCGTGATACCGAGACGTGCGCGAGCTGCCAGAAATACGTCGTGTCTTGTCTTTGTCAAGAATTCTGATAAAGTTATACCAGAACCCTTTAACATAGTTTTGGATGACCATATTTTGTCGCGAATTGTCACGTCTCGAAGCTTGAAAAGAATTGGGCGTGGCCTAGCAGTACCAGCATCACGGCCCATCCTATGGCATCTGCTGATGTCCTCTGTTTTGAAGCTATCAAGCTTTATTTTACCGACAATTACCTTCACAACCACGGATGAAGTATCTTCCTGCTGCGCTTCCGGAATACCGTGCAAGAGGAGAAACTTACGCCTTCCATGCATCTCTATGGTATCCACCTGATTAGCCAGTATACCTATCTGGGCTTGAAGTGCCCGCATCGACACCAGCACAAAAGCTTTGAATGTGGAAAACTCTTCAGCTAAACTTCCTGGGCCTGGGGATTCACTTGGCAACCGCCCTTCAATGGAATCTAAGCGCTGGTGAAAAACTTCCATCATTTGGTTTAGTGACACTTGTATGGCATCCATGTTGTTTGAACAAATTATAATTTTTGTGAAGTAGTTCAATTTAGTGAAAGTTTGATGTAATTAAAGGAGATAACACTTAGGGTGAGGTGAGGTAAGCTGCTAATTGCATATGTACTTCATTTATGCACTTCTATTTCTTCTTTCTATTTTAATTTTACAAATAAATACAGAGCTTTATAAAGTTGATGTTACTTTTTACACACCTACCCACCGAAAAGACATACCGCGAAATTCAGGCAACTTTAGACATTGGCATGAGTCAAATACAAATAATCTTGCATGAACAATTAGGCGTAAAAAAGTTGTTTTCCCGATGGATACCGCATTCGCTCTGTGAAGAGCAGAAAGCGGCTCGCGTTACTTGGTGCGTCAGAACTCTCGAAAGATTCTACGCAGGATCGTCAAATGATGTATACAACATCGTATCAGGTGACGAATCCTGGATATACGTGTACGAACCCGAAACAAAAAACCAGTCACGAGTTTGGGTGTTCGTAAATGAGTAAAAGCCAACAAAAATTGTTCGTTCACGGAGTGTTGCAAAAAAAATGGAGGCCACGTTTGTCTCCAAAACCGGCCATGTTACGACTATTCGTCTTGAGGGACAAAGAACGGTTAATGCAGAATGGTATGCTAGCATTTGTTTGCCACAGGTCGTTTCTGAACTCCGTAAAGAGAACTGCAACCGCCGCATCATCCTCCATCACGACAATGCGAGTTCTCACACCGCGCTCAGAACAAAAGAGTTTTTAGAGCAAGTAAACATAGAATTATTAGACCATCCGCCGTACAGCCCCGACCTAACCCCTAATGATTTCTATACTTTCCCTACAATAAAGAATAAATTGCGTGGACAGAGATTTGCATCACCTGAAGAAGCTGTGGACGCCTACAAAACGGCCATTTTGGAGACCCCAACTTCCTAATGGAATGGTTGCTTCAATGATTGGTTCCATCGTATGGAAAAATGTGTCAAATTACGCGGAGAATACTTCGAAAAGCAGTAAATACATTTTTAAATAGTAATGTTGTGTCACTTCCTTGATTCCCGAAATTTTCAGTGCCGCCCTCGTATCATACGATTTGAAGGCCCAGTCAAGCCAGTTCCAAAATAGTACCAATAAATAATAATAAAAGCAAGTACCAAAAAGTTCCAAGGATATATGTATTGAAGACCATAACGCCTGAAGTAGCGCTTTAGTGAACTGCAGGACACCTCTCGACACCTTTTAACCATCCACCCCACGTTGCCCCTTTCATCGCCACGATGGCGGCTCTTATGTGGGGGCGTTAAGCGGGTGATCAATATTTTAATATGAGACTAAAATGAGCTGGTGCTGTAGATTCTCCCATTGTCCGCATGTGAACCACCAAGATGATCAAAGCCAATCACCCAATTCTTGATAACACCTAGCAATAGAACAATTTTTAACCCACTCTTTTCCATAGCTAATTTTTTTTCATAAAAGCTTCTTTGTATTGGTTTCGGCTTCACTAAAGCTTATCAAAGGACCGGGCGTAGACCCGAGTTTCTAAATAAATATATATTACAGAAGCGCTCGTAGCGGAGTTTGACTTGGGGATCTTAACCAATCAACAAGTTAAGCAACACTTGCTGCGGTCAGGACTTGGATGGGTGACCGCTAGTGGCATTATTCAACTGAGCGCTTCCGTGCTTCGGAGGGCACGTTAAGGCGTCGGTCCCGGTTGTTTGTCTTAGAACAACAGTCGTTAGGCTATGTCGAAAGCCTTTGGGCGGCCTGAAACCTTCAACATGGGTTGGCCACAAACCTAACCATCAAGCCGCAATGGGCTCGCGTGGTAGATTATGGCCCAACTCCTCTCTCTGAGAGGAAAGCTCGAGTCCCAACAGTGGGAACAAAATAGGTTGATTATTATTTATGATATATTACTTAGCAATTGCCCGCAACTTTGTTCGCTTAGTAGGATCGGCATTCGGCCTCGCCATAACCTCCCATGTTATCTTGGTTTTTTCTTTCATAAGAACCTTTTCCTGACAATAATTAACACAACAAAAAAAATAATTAGCGAGATTGTTCCATCCGTTCTCATGTTATAGCGTGACCAGAAGAAATAGGGGTTCATTTTTATAGATATACAGGGTGTTTGGTAGAGGGACCGACAAACCAAATGAGCGTGTTCGGGGGCCCACTTGGAGAATACAAGATGGCCAAAAAAAATCCCCGACACCCCAATTTTTTTAAACTTTTTTTTTGTGAATTTTCTCGTTTTCTCCAATATTGTACCAATTTTTCTTTGCGTGGCCTGAAGGTGTATTAGAGACCAAATTCAACTAAAAACATCCAGTCTAAAACAGATTTTACAATTAATGTTATGGTGCTAAATAGGTACAATTTCGGAGAAAAGGGGAAAAATCACAAAAAAAAGTTCAACATATTGGGGGGTCGGGGATTTTTTTTGGCCAACTTGTATTCTCCAAGTGGTCCCCCGAACACGCTCATTTGGTTTGTCGGTCCCTCTACCAAACACCCTATAAAAATGTATAATAGGCTTTTATTATCTATTCACAGAATTCCCAAAAATAGTTAGAGAGCAAATATGAGTTGAGCATGCTTTGAGGGGAGACTGGTGCCTGGGGTAAGTATTGAACACGCTCTAGGGATTATGAAGGTAGTTATGTATTATTAAACAGGAAGTACATTAGGTTGTAGTTATTTTCTAAAAGAGAACACATTGGTGGGTGTCACCATAATGCTTGGTATTTGGCAAGGAGATATTATATTCCAGAGAACGACAAAGAATCATAATCCACCACCAGGCGGGTGAAACCGCGAGGCGCAGCTTACCTCGTTATCATCAGTTTCGAGACAATGCCTGAAGTGATTGATGCAGGGGTAATGCAAGGGCGGGGCAGGCTCCGCGCGACTGAGGACCACGGCCATACCGCGGGCCCCCGTCACAGACTCTATTCTCTGCTCTGGATCATCTGGAAAATTTAATCACTTTTAAATACTCACTACTCAGACTCTATCCCTCCTCTCACGCAGAGGAAGTGTGGATCAGTTCAACAAGCGGGCCTAGTGCGGTTTATTTGCATTCTTTAATACTTCGCCGAGTGGAATAGTGTAAAAAACGTTGTAAGAAAGAAATAAAACAAAATTTCGCTTTTCATTATGTTTCTAGAAGAGATGCGCCGAGTTTGTACTCTGTTATACTTGTGTATAACGAATAACCTGGAGGCGTACTCCCAAAAACGAACTAAGAAGTTTCGTTTGACGGACTTCACGATTTCTACTGTGAAAGTGAAAACGCACAAATACAGTCAAGGGTGGTGAAATGTAATGCACTACATGTAACACAAAGTGTAATAACCACACATCTACATTAATATTGTACAGAGGCCATGTTCAGGAGTACTTTTCGAGTACGTCGGCAGTCAAACTAGGTTATTGGCCCAGTAAGCCGCGTACCGAGTAACAAACGAGCGCATCGCTACTTTCTAGTATAGATTAGTAGTTCTGCGAACAGCAGACCTCGCGAGCTCATAGTCTTATCAGCGGCAATATTTTTGCAATACTTCACAACCTATTATCTCGGGAACCACTTGACCTATTGATTATGCTCATAATATTCGAAATATATCTTTAAAGTCCTGATATGTGTACCAAATTTTATCAAAATCAGTCGGTAAATAGCGTCGTAGTAGACAACTTCCTCCCATTTTAGGAAAAGAATCCCCCCACTTAAAATTACCGACGACTTAACAATATGTTATATAGTAGAACATGCATAAGTTTCGTCAAGATTGGCTGAAAATTGGACCTCCTTTACAGGTCCAACATACAACCTAACAAAGATACAGACAGATGAAAGTCAATTTGGCCAGTCAAAGCAGAGAGGCTTCGCTCGCTCGGTCAATTAATCACTTACCACTCTTGACTCTCTCCACGAGGCTTGCTAATGCGCTTTGCAGTAGGTGCGCGTGCGCAGTCCTCGTCTCCTCTAGTACGCGCACCGTTTTACATTCCGCCGCTCGTTCCAACAGGAGGATGCCCGCGTCTGACAGTGTGGCTGAGCCTTTACTCAGCCGAAGGATTTCCGTCGCCAGGTATAGGATTGTTGGAAGGATCGATAAGGCGCCTAGAATCAAAATAATATCGGGAATTATGGTATGATAAAGGACGTTAAAGTCAAGTGATTAGAGCACTGTTAAAAAGTTACTTATGTTAATAATTTCGATAATATAAAAATGTTCTTCTTATCTCGCAAATCACACGATTGTGTTTGTTGTTAACATATTACATATATACTTAGCAAATTATCGATAAAAGTACACATTAAGTATACAATAATTGTATGAAAATTGTTTCAGAATGTATGGCTTTGGAACAAACCAAATTTAATTTTGAAATTACTCAACATAACTAAAAAAATTGCAAATGTGTTTAGATTTTGACTTCTATATTATCACTGAAAGCGTGAGCACTCACCTGGTTTTTTTTTTATTTAGTAATGAGGGCTGATATATTTTCTAATGAAAATTGTTACTAAAACATGCCTATAATAGAATAAATGATTTTTACATAAGTGTACAATTTGATTGTGAGGATTTTTTTACTTATGTTAGAATTGGGTCGAGACCAATCATAACCGTATTTCCTCACCTTGACATTCCAAAAGCTTCATCGTTGGGTCAAGATTCGTATAAAACAATGTACCTAGATAGGAACCATCTAAAATAAAGTAGAATGATCACACCTCCTGCATTATTTAGTATTTTATTAATAACAAATAAGTTACATGTCAACAATTTTATAATAAACAATATAGAAATACAAAATTTAAATTAAAAATACCGTCAAAACATAATTAGTCAAATAGTATAACTAGTTCAAATTAATAAAATTGTCAAATAATAAAATTATAGCAGTATGTCATCAAATTTATAGAATGATTGCTCAACAAGCCACTTTTAGAGGCGGATTTTAAAAAAGATACTTGACGGAGCATTTCGCACATGATCAGGCAATCGATTATAGACCACCGGTGCCATCACGTGCATTAGTTGTGGACGTCTTCGCCAGCCGCCAATTATTTTTTTTGTGAACACGCTTACCTTGTGGACTAGTCAGCGATGGTAGCTCGGACATAGCAGACAAACTCTTCACTAACAACGTATCCCCATGTATCCCCAGTCCTCTCGGCACTCCTATGAACAAACAAGTGTACAAATTATATCTTCAGGGGTCGAAACTGATGCCATGGTGAAAAATACTGATTTTTACTGACTGCAAACCTCTAAAATACTGACTATTTACTGGCCGAACTTCCAGAGACCCTTCGTCGACCAGTTTACCATTGAAATATGCATGTGTTATTTGATGTTAGTTATTTATGTATGCTAGTAATTCTGTTAAACATTCACAAGGTAGTACGTAAGAAACATTGAATCAAAAACGATATTAGAAGAATTATTTAGTGAAACTTCCGCTGGAAACAATGCTTATGGCCGAGTTGCGGTGTGCACCACCCTCCCTCCCTGCAAATAGGAAGTATCTGTCGGTCTAGCGCTTGACGAGTCAACATCGTCCTGAGGATGGCTCGTGTAGAGGCGAAACACTTGTCGAATTGTTTTTGGTTGATTGGGTTGTTTTGTGTGTTGTTTATTCTGTATACTTCCTATTTGCAGTTTATGCGGAAGCGAGGGTGGTGCACAGTAACGCCTGAATCAATCATTATCATCATCATCTCAGCCGTAGGACGTCCACTGCTGAACATATGCCTCCCCCATGATTTTCCAAAATTACCGATTGGATCCAACGTATGCCTGCATCCAACGTAGTCCTGCGACCTTTATCTTTCGGCCCCATCGGCCATCTGTTCTGCGTGCTATGTGCCCTGCCCACTGCCACTTCAACTGGCTAATTTCTGGGCTAGGTCGACTTTCGTTCTTCTACGGATCTGGCTCGTCATTCTAATTCACTCAGAAACGATTCGGAGACTGAAACCGCATATCCGTCTCTGTCATCCTGAATGTAGATGACAGAAACAGATAGGCCGTTTCTGTCTCAGAATCGTTTCCGTGTGAATTAGAATAACCCAGCTGATCTGGACTGATTCGATCACGTAAAGAAACCCCGAGCATATTCCGCTCCATAGCTCGTTATGCGACTTTGAGCTTGGTTATGAGGCCCATAGTGAGAGACCACGGTTCAGTGTCATAAGTCATCACTGGTAACACACTGAATCAATAAATTAACATATATAAATGTTTGGTCTCTTTTTAAACAAAAACAAAAAAAATTGGATGAACAAACAGAGGCCCAAAAAATATTCAGAAAAAAGAGCCCTTACTCGATATTATTCAGACACAACATAACTTGAACACTTCAATTTACATAAAACGCCACTTTTATGGAAACGTGGCCTTGAAATACTGACTTTATTGACCATTTCTCGTAAAAACTGGCTTTTACTGGCCTCTGTCAATAAAACTTACTTCTACTGCCTTTACTGACCATTTTCGACCCTTGTATATTTTTAAATAGTTTCATCTTTATAGAAGTACTAGGTGTTGGGCGGTGCGCGGGCCACGAGTGGCCCGCGTTTGTCCTTGTGCATTAGTTTTTGTTGCTAAACTTTAACCATTTGAACAGAAAAGTAAAAATTTTCATACAAGTTCAATTGCAGAAATTTAGCCTCTAATTACAGTTGAAGTCGGGACATAGAGTCTCTTTGTGTATATTTGTTAAGGGATCCAACCTCTTGGTGCAGTGCTTAACGTGAGCAGTAGTCTTGGAGATCGGCTTGAGAGGTCAAAAAAAGATCTGCATTCAGTTGCGTGAAAAATCATAACTCCCATACAAGTTACAAAGCGAGCATTTCTCTAAGTGCAATTTAGGCTCAAGGATAGAGCGGTCAGCTGGAGTTAAAAAGACAAAAGAGTGTGGTATAGTCGTAAGATTTTAGGTAGTGGTACATACCAGAACTCTTTTAAATTTTTTTTAGGGGCTCTACTTCTAAGTGTGGTCGGTGGTAAATGTGTCACAAGAGTCTCCACAGGTGTCCAAGGAAACTTCCTTTGAGATCTTTATTATTCAAGCTTCCTTTTCAATAACATGGTTGTCTGGAAGAGATCTCTCTGACCGATAATACCGCCGATCGTAACACCTAATTTTAAGTTTTTTTATTGTTGAGTAATAGTATTCAATTATATTATACTATTTATTTGTTAGTATATTTTATAATGTGGTGTTGCAATAAAGGGTTTATCTATCTATTTACCTACCTACATATTAGCAGTAGAACTCTTCGTTAATGAGTTCATCCGGGGAAGACAGACTGCCACCATATCTTTTTCTTCTTTGAAGCAGTAATGTTCGCAATATTGTGTTCTGGTTTTGAAGGGCATGGGTGCGGGTAAAATTACAGGCACATTGAGACTCAAAAATGTCTCATTTTTACGTGCGCAATGCAGTTGTGAGGACATACGTCTGCTAAAGGCAGAGATTAGCACCTAACACCTGGGGCTCTATGGTACTGGGTATCTCCAAGTGTGCGAACATTATATTTTATAATAACTTTGTTATTTCATTGATATTTAAATTTTTCTTATTTAAAACAGAATATCTACTCGTATTAAGATATTTACTCTGTAGGAACTTTGGCATCTATACTCGTAAAATGTAGAGGAATAATCTCTGAGCTGCAGTGATAGGTAAGCTGTTATTTACGTATGTTTTAAAAAAAATACTTTAAAATGTGTAAATATTAAAAGTATCATTCCATCTCACAACTTATTTGATTTCAACTTTGTTAATAAGTAGATTATTATTTTATAACTCCTGCACTACAAATTCACTCAAACTTTTGTGTCAAATTTGTAACAGAAATAATACTGACCATGACATAACACTTACTGATTTCACATGCTACTGTACCCTTACAGTACAGTACCTAACGCTTGCGCACTAATGATTCGCGGCAGAACACAGTAAGTAGAGTCCCTTGCATCTTACGTTTCGCATTTCAATCGCATTCAAACAACGAAGGGAAAACTGTTTAATTCTGGCTTTTCATTAAATAAGTAGTTGGAAATAACCTGCTCACTTGTTTCGGTATGCTACGTTTCACAAATTAATTTTTCAATCAATCCGGGGCGGGGCGAGTTTACATGTCCTCTCTTCCATACGCAGGTAAAGGCATTTGATGACGGCGAGAGAGATGTATAAACACACACTTTTCGATAGTGACGTTTGAAATGTCTGTTTTATTCCGGGTTTACCGCAATCTTATTCCTTCAGCCACTGGCTAAGGAATAATAAACCATGTAGAATATGAGACAACTTCATTATCAGTAATTAAGTAAGTACAGACATGCAGCTTCTCATACAACACTTCCTACCACAATCACACTCTTAGGGGTATCAGACATTCCCTTTCAGTTCGTATATAATATCTTTGGACCGATTCAAACATTGGTTTGCCGTTAGAAAGCCACATTATCACTGAGTAGCAAACAATTTTTTTTTTAAATTTGACACTGTTGACAATGGAGCAGAGTGATGTACCTACTGCATTATTATTATAGAAGACATCAATGTCTACAAAAAAGTGCAATACGATATGTCTAACTATATCAGTTATGACAACAATTACTATTTTGCCGTGTTAAAATATGCAATATTAACGTGTACTTGGTGTTAATCCTTATCTACTCTAATAATAAAGAGTAAAGATTTGATAATGTAACGGATAAACGCAAAACCACTAACTGGTCCAAAAATTATTTCACCATTGAAAAGCTATGTTATGCCTGAGTAACTACGCTATATTCAGCATCATTATCGTCCTTCACCGCGCGGTTGTTACTGCGGAGCACACCTAGTCATTAATAAATCTATCAAGCCATTCATACCAAAAGCTAATTTTAATTAATTTGTCTGGAAGATGTATTAATTTATTATTTTATAGGTGAATCATAAAACCATGTTATTATATTGAATCATATTATTGTAAGCAATTAAATAAAACTTAAGTACCTATATATTTCCAATAAACAATAACAATGTGAAAATACCTGTGTTTGGATTGAACTCCTACGTGACAAATCTCTTGAACCAATGTATTTTGAAATTTTAATACAAGTAGTAATGCCCGTAAAGTAGTACTTCTAATAGAAAACTAAACTGATGTCGGATAGTATTTTCAGAGCAAGGCGGTGCACGCAGCATGCTTATTAAAATATTTATAAAGCGAAAGCGTATTTGTCGCTTCGTAGTTTATTGTTTGTTCGTTCTTCTTTTATGCTTAAGCTGCTAAACTGGTGTTGATGAAAGTTCACACAGAAATAGACCGGAAACAATGTGCTTCGGTATATTCAATATCCACGCAGACGGAGCCGCAAACTCCATGATATTTGAACCATGCTTGCCATATCTTACATCAGTGTATGTTACGAGTAATGACTTATGGCACTGCTCTCTGACTATGGGCCTCATAATATGTAAGCTCAAAATCGTACAATTCGTTACAACAATCGTACAAGTCTAAGTATAGGTACTCCGCGTTTTTTTCCATGTGTCCGTCTGCCCGTCTGTCCGTCCAAACGCAAAAAAAAAACAAAATAAGACGCACTTTATACCCAGTATTCACACCCACCTAAGCACGGTGTATTTTTTCTCGTGAAAGTCTTTGGTACCGTAAAAACTGTATTAATTAAGAATGTAACACGGCTCCTTTTTTATATATGCCCTATATTTATATAATATATAATATATTTTGCAAATTTACGTGTATTAATTTATGTTATAATTAAAGTGGTATTAAAAAAGTATCACTCAAAACTTGGTAAAAATAAACTTTAACGAAAACAAATGTATACCCGTTATTTTTAAACAAAAGATAACAAATCGTCAAATATACAGGATATCCGCGAAGAGGTGAGCAGCAGTGTTTGAAACACCTGCGTTTTGTCGGATATTTTTTTGATCCCATGCAATAGGGGGCGAACCTATTGCCACCTACGAGACACTGTTCCAGACTCCGGACTGCTATTAAGAATTACTTTGCCAGAAAATCCCACGACCCCGAGATTCCAAAACGGCGCTTCCACCAATTCCAGACCAAGCGAGCGAAGCCGCTGGCTGGCGAGCTAGTTTATACATTTGTATACTCAAGTTACGTGGTGTGTTCATGACATCTGCTCACTAATAATATACAATATGTAATCAGTGACATCTCTTTTATTAAATCGACCTTAAACATATCTTTTTTTATTCATTTCTACCTACTTACCGTACCAGTAGTAATGTAAGCAGTAATATTCGCAATACTGTGGTTTGGTATGAAAGGTATGTGTGCCGGTGACATTTCTGTGTCTCAGAATTACAGGCGCAGTACCAGCCGCAAAGATTGCCACTTAATACCAGGTGGGCTTCATGCATATGCCGACTCCTAATAACACAAAGAAAAAACCCTAACCTATTATACTTGTTAGTAATCTTAGTACGTGGGTTTGACTGTATGAACATAATTACAAACGGACGGGCGGCTCTCCTGATGGTAAGTGATCACTGTTGCCCACGAACATCCGCAATACGAGAAGTCTCGAGATTGAGTTGCCAGCCTTTGAGGAAGCAATTAAGGCCATTCCAATGATACCTCATTTGAAACATAATATATCTGAATACATATATTCTTTAGAAACTTGGGCATCCATATTGCAATGTGAATGTGAGCAGGGTACATAACACGCCAAACTGATGGCTGATGGAGCCAGACGGTTTTAGAACCCTGCATGGCACTGAACGCTTTGCTCTTGCAGTGGAGATTACAGACCAGCAAGCGCAGCGTAGGTCGTCCACCGATAAATTGGAGATCAAACGACCTCATAAACGTCTCGATTTGGATACGACGTTGAATACGAGCCGCTTCCATCTCGTCCTTTCATAAATCTATGAGAGAAGATGTTCATTGCCAAAGATGACCCTTTGGTCTTCTTACGGCAGAATTGATAGTAGTGAGATCCTGGTATAAAATTTGATTGTTTCTTGTATGTATATATCGACATTCCACGTGGATATATGTCGGTTCAAGCCTCATATCTAAATATATTACATAAACAAATTCAGCTCGCAAACGTAAATCTTGTAAAAATGTTCGCATTAAATTGTATGTATTGTTCATTTTTTATTTCACACACTGTTTCTTTTATTATTCACATTTGTAAAATGTCATTCTCACAACAATTAATTACCAAATAATAAAAAGTACGTCTAGTAGTGTGTAATATTATTTGTGCACTACTCTATCGTTAGTCATGAACCACAAGCCACAATCATTCATTACTTAGTTTCAAACGCTTCGCCGGCCGCTGCCGCGGCACGCTCGCTATGCTCGCTCGGCTTGCGCGTAGTTTTGTTACAGTTCAAACCTAACCTAACCTAGGGTTGTATGATAAATTAAGTGTCGGTTTAATGCAGGGATATCTTTCGTATGCCATATTCTAATAACTTATGAGTCATGCATGTTAGAAAACCATCTGTTATAGCGCAGGCACTCATACAAACACCGCAGCAAAATAATGAATTATTTCAGTTAATTTTTTCAACAACTCCGAATATTTTTACCTCTTCAAACTAAGGTAACACTGTGGCTCTTTTTTCAGACCCATACTCAATTATTTATTGCAATCGTATGAATATTTTGTACAGATCTTAAGGTTATGGTAGTAATAAATGATCCTATTCGTGTGTAGCAATATTAGAGGAACAATACTAAGAACGGACCGACTCATTCATGTTACTCTAAATTAATTAACATTTATCAATTAATTATTTATCAACATTTAAAATAAATGCATGAATCGTTCATGAGTTCTTCCAAGTTACGGTAGCATTTTTTTAGTAGATAGTAAGTTGTTTAATCGCTTTGTAAAAATATAATGCCTCTCTTTATAGCTTTATAACGCTGTAATTATTAAATACCTTGTGATATACAAATGGAATAAGAACAACCGTGGCGGAAACAAACCCCACTATATTTTCTATTTATTTAAATGACCCTTTAGTCGAAATGACTTGATGCATTAAGTATATAAAATTAATCATTATATTCGCCTTAGCCACACAAGTGCCGTAACATTTTTAATCTCTCAATAAAAGAAGACTTCGGATCCTCTATTTTACTCACACATGAACGGTCATGTGTGATCAGTGATTATTTATGACACTGAACTTGGTCACTGACTAAGGGATTTATATGTAAGCTCAAAGTCATACAACGAACTTTAGAAAGGGCTATGCTCGGTGTATTCCGTAGTAAATAAATCAGAAATGAGGAACGATTCAGTAGACGAACGAAAGTCACGCATAGCCCAGAGGATAAGCCAGTTGAAGTGGCAGTGGACATGACACATAGCGACTTGAACTAATGACTGATGGGGCCGGTAACCACAGACCGAACTTTTATACAGGTCGCTTCCATGCGGTCTTTTGTAAATCGATCGGGACGCATATGTTTAGCAGTGGACGTCTTACATTAATTTATTGTAACATGCATATTAGGGGACAGATTGCAAAGTTACATTTCGCCAAGCAGCCGTTAGAGTATAAAAACAAACAATAAAAACTAACGTATGCATAAATAACCTCTAAAAGAATAAACTATAACTCTCGAACTAACATTCGAGTAAACCCTACATCTTTGAAATATGTTATAGGAAGGCTGCTAATTACGAATTTTAATAAAAACATATAAATCTTAAATAACACTTAAAAAGTGCTTTAGACTATGGAAGTTTCTGTTTCAGCTTTTGTGAGTTCTGCCCAACGCGTGTGATCGACTTCTTGCTTTCTACTTGCCCCTGGACTACGAGTCGTTTTATGGAGTTTTCATGTCGAATAATGTGTCCGAAGTATTTCAGGACACGTTTTTGCACAGTCTTAGATAATCTCTCGTTCGTCCGCAGCAGTTGCCGCCAGCACCACATTTCAAGGGCATCGATTTAGCGTCTGTCTCTCAGGTGAACCGTTCATGTTTCTGCGCCATAGAGAAATATCGGCAACACTAAAGTTTTCTTCATGCAGAGTTTCGTGGATTTGGTGATATTTCGGTTGCACCTGACTCTTTTGACCTTATCAACGGCAGATCCCTTCTTAGCAAATCTTTTTTGAATTTCGTTCTCTTAGCCCCTCGTGTTTGTGCTCGTGGATCCTAGGTACACGTAGGATTGAACAATCTCACAGTTGCCAATCACAGAAATGTAAGGTTGATTTAGTTCAGTTCGGTCTACGATTATCATCTTGGTTTTGTCTCTGTTGATCACAAGTCCGTAGGAGAGGCTTGTTGTCTCTAAACGTGTCAACAGGTGTTCCATGTCTTTTTTTATTTGAGCGAGAAGAGTAGTATCATCGGCGTATCTCATCATAAGTTGGATATCTTCCGACCTCCTACTGAAACACCCTTGTCTCAATGTTCCAAAGCGATTCTCATGATATACTTACTCCGTATATATGTCAAACAGGAGTGAAGACGTAAGAAAACAGTATTAGCTGTAAGTAGCAAGAACGGCGTAAGTTTACTGAGCGCACAGCTATATTCAGAAAAAAAATCTGCGTCGAACGGTCTGGGTCTCATATCGCTACTATAAGTTTTTTACAACAGGTATAATTTTGAAAAGTTTCCTTGTTCAATTAGCTAGGAATAAGTCACTTAAACACAGTGTTTTAACACTACACTACAGCAAAAGTTCAGTTTATTATTAAACATCTGATATAACTAACAGCATTCCTATGCCAATAAAGTGTAATGTATTATATCAGCATTTTTTGAGTTAGTCTTACCTCTGTTATATAGTAGGTAATGTAGATACCTATTCAAGTTTAAGCATTTCAAATGTGTGGAAAATACGAAACTTATCTCCATAGAAGTCAACAAACTACTTACGACGTCAGATCTTTAAATGAAAAGTCAATTGCTGTAAGTAGTAAAAAGCCTACAGGTAATAACTTTAACAAAAATATTTTCATTGCTCTTCATGAGTATTATTACTATAACAAAACTGTGTTACAAAAATCATATTTCTGTCAAAGATTTTTTGAAGACATTTTTAATGTTCTTTGGCTCTGGGGAAAAGTTGGGTTTTGGCTAAACAACTTACAGCAAAAACGTTTTCTTGCATCGATATATATTATAATTAGTTGTCATGAAAAGCTAAGTATTTGTCGGTTCATGATTTTTTGTTTATTAATATGTTCTTTGCACAGAGATAGTCCCAAAATTATTTCACGATGTATGAAAAGTGAGGATTCTTTATATATATTCATTACTCAAAAGTAAGTAATGACTTAATTTACTAAATAACTCAGCAATTTTCTATAAAATTGTTGTAGTCCTTGTTTTAATTCACTCGAAATTCGTTACAAGTAAACTTTAAAATAAATATTAAAACAGTTTTTATTTTCAAAGTATCCCTGGAGTTTAACCTTAGAAAAGTAATTTATATGTAACGTAAATAATGATATACTTATTTTAAACAAAAATAACATTAATTTCATGCGTACATATCTTAGAGAGGTAGGTAGGAGTATTTATCAAACACCCATACCAGATATGTATTGCTCCCATATAAGGCCTATTGTCACCTACAGGGCAGTGTTCGAGACGCCGGACAGTTTGAATTTCTCTGTCAGAAAATTCCAACAACTGTCCTTACCGGGAATCCAAACCAAGAGTTCTACATTCCAAAGCAGCGCTCCCACCACTACACCAACGATATTTCTCATCATTGCTCATATTAATTCAATTCATTTGTGTGGCTTTGAATCTGAAATTGAAATTTGAAAAGGCCTGCTTTTACATTCAAACTACTGAAACAATATTGATAGACTTTGGCACAAAGGTAGCCTGTATATCGTATGTAGTCACTATACATATACCTGGTACAGCCAAATTTAAAGTAATTTGATTGGTTAGCTGGATAGAAACGCATTTTATAAAACTTTTGAATAACATTTTAAGTGATTACTACTACAACAGAAGCGATTTAATTTAAACTTCAAACGCAAAAAGTGATAGCATCAATGATCTTTACATACATTTTTAAACTAAAACTCATTATGTAGGATAATACATTTTCAGGCCGGTGCGGGATGGAGCGCACAGCTTTATTATTATAATTCCTCCTTCTTCGTCGTTCACTCTTGACATCGGAGTCGTGGTTGAAGACGATGATTTTCTTTAAATATTGCAGCGCTATCCATTGCGGTCTTCTGCGTTTCGAGGGCTTTGGACTATGGAAGTTTCTGTTGCAGCTTTTATGATAGAGAAATTAGTCCGAAACGCTGTCCAAGGGATTCATTTTTGTTTCTTAATATGTCCTTAGCACAGAGATAGACCTGTATGTATTGCAATAAAAGAGAGAAAATTACAAATTCTAGGATGAGGTTCGAACACGCGTCTTCTGAGTTCGGTACAACTCCATATGACTGATCCGAACATTTATCTCTGTAATCTAATTAATTTTAACCATCATATTTTTTTGGGGGCAGATTGCAAAATATCATTTCGCTATGCAGCCGTTAGAGATTCAAAATATACGTGTTTGTCAAGTCATCGTTAGTTAATTTGTTTGTTGTGAAACAACTTTACATGTAATTAAGTTTTCACTATTACATGGAGGTGGTATCGATAGTAACTTGATGAAGAAGCTGATACATCCATGAGCATGAAATCTTTGCAACAAAGTTAATTCAGGTTACATGGGGCGTTCCTTATATAATTAGGTACGAATAAGTAGGTACAACTATTTTATTCAAAGGTTCCTTTTCCATAGCTTTTGGCCTTCCAATACTTTCTACCCTAATCGTACCAGTCTAAACACTGAAGTAATAATATATAGAGTATACAGACAGCGTCTCTACCTTAAGTATATGTCTGAATAAAGTTGTTTCGTTAATACATATGTAAGACAACTTATTAAAATTGTAGATAATTTACAGTACTTTAGTCATATTGTAATTTCCAGTCTGAAGGATGACGCCAATATAGAACGCGAGGCACCTTTAACAATATATTATGGCATTGTAGCGCTTCTGAAATGTTCACAGCCCCGGGTTGGCTCATTTCATTCTATCCAGAGGAAACGCATAGCATCCTTCATGTCCAGAGTAGACATAAGCAACAACACTGGCATTAGAATTCTAGCGGATAGACTTGTACTGACTCCAATGTATACAAGATGGATGGAGATCGCCACCTAATCATTACTACTACCTATTATATATTCTATTCCATTCAATATTTTGTTCCCTACGTGTTTTGAATTATTGATAATGTGTGAAATAAAAAACTATCCATACACTAACATAGAGAAAAAAAACTTTGAACTATGTTGTAAGTAGACTCCTTATATCCTATAGCCTATAGCATTACACTAATACATAATAATCGGTACATTTAAAATATCATCGTGTAACACAAATAATGTGACAGTACCTAAGCATATGGAATAGACTCTCAATTAGAATAGATAACTCTTTCAAGAAAAAGCTGCGTCAAATCACTAACATGAATACTGATTATCAGAATTAACACTGAAACTACTTTACCTACTCCTGAAAACTGAACGTTTTAGATTATATTTTCAGCTATTACATCAGTATATAATAATATTATTTTAAATGCGAAAATATTTATCGGTTCGTAATTAATTAGTTTGTTTGTTCTGCTCTACGCTTAATATAGTGAACCGATGTTTACGAATCTTGCCACATAGGTATCCCGTAACGGGAAGTCACTATAAACGTAAGAAGGTCTGCGGCTGAAAGGTAGTTTATAATATTTAAACCTTATCCGTAAATACTTGGATGTTGTAACATCGATTAAGGAATAAGATTGCATTAGCTCTCATGTGAGTGTTTGTACGTGTCTCTTGACCCCGTCGAAGCCTGTGTATATTGTGGACTGGTTGCAAATAGTTCAATCGTCAGCTGTGTTGCGGAGCCACAAATAATACATTTATATTGGTCAGTATAAATATCAAAAATATGAAATGGTCAGTTCGTACCTACATACATAATTAATAATCCATCGAACCTTCTCAAAGTTGTTTACTGTAAAAGTAGTCAATTGAACGTTTTTTTCAAATCAAGTCCTTCTCTTGATATTTATAAGGAAAAATTAAAAATGCTTGCTCTTTTTCAATCAGCTAAGTTCTTATTCTATAAGTATGATATTTTTATATGTATGTATGTCATTGCATTATACTAAAAGGTATATATATGGAGCTAAACGAAATATAGTAAGTACATTCTCATTACGTGGAGAATATTTTACAATTAAATTGTACAAGTATGTACAAACAGCGTATCTACCATAAAGATATCTTAAACTTTTTACAAATCGTAACGCCTTTTAAGACTTGGGCATCCATTTTGTTTATAGGGTCTGTGTAAACATTATTATATCATTTTTTGTATTTCTTGTTTTGATTCACACGAAACTCATTTCAAGAAAATTTTAAAATAAATATTATACGTATAGGTACCATACTCGTATAAGGCCTTTTGTCACCTACAGGGCAGTGTTCCAGACAGTGTGAATTTCTCTGTCGGAAAATTCCAACAACTGTCCTAACCGGGAATCAAACCTACAAACATTCCAAAGCCACCACTACACCAACGATAAATCTTAAAACAATATTTCTCATCATTGCTCATATTCATTCAATTCATTTGTGTGGCTTTGAATCTCGTAGACACTTTCTATAGGCACCCATCCAACCATATTTTTTTTTTCTCTTAGTTGATTTTAACCGGTGTATGGGGATGTATTTCAAGATTTGGTTTATCAAAGCAAGCATTAGCACTTAAAAATCATAATATGTACTATGATAAATCTAAGGTATAAATACTAAAACATAACGCTCAATGTGTGGTTTCAGTTAAGTCTTAGGGTAAAATTCTTTGAACTAAATGTGGTAGGCAATAGTGTGGTAGTATATCATTATATCCGTATTTATATCCAACCGTAGGTTGATGCTGTTTATCCGTTTGTCCATCTGTCCGTCTGACTGAGAGTCTGGTAGAGCAGGTATGTCGTCCACCGACAATGTGGAAGACGTACTTAATAAGGTCGCAGGACTATCTTGGATGCATGCAGCTTCCATCTGGTCCTTCCGTATGCATGTCTTCAACAGTAAAAGTTTTACGTCTCATGTGATAATTAATGTAGGTAACCCTTGTTTGAAAATTTTATTTTATTTTTCCATGTATATCTTTTCACATCGATGTATACTTATATGTCGTAAAACCTACTAATGAATTAGATTGCACTTCATTGTTCGGTACGTATTGGATTCAGCACCGAAAAGTGGTACTTTTGTACTTTCATGGTACCGACTACCATTCTTTGTAACGGCAATGACCCGTTGACTTTGATATTGTTGCCAAACCGCTGGGTCCGATTCTACTAATCAAATGTTGCTCCAACTTTAACTGAACTGTAGCTGAACGATGACATTTATACTTTTTTTATTGTGCTATTTAAGTTAGGTTCCATTTTGGGGTAAATATTTTTTTTACCATTTTAGTGACCCTTGCAACTTACTGATCGATTGTCATTAACCGCCAATGATGATATTATATTATATTAATGCTTGTTTGTTTGGCCTGCTTTTACATTCAAACTACTGAAACAATATTGATGGACTTTGACACAAAGGTAGCCTGTATATCGTATGGAGTCACTATACATATACCTAGTGCAGCCAAATTTAAAGTTATTTTATTGGTTAGCTGGGAAGTAAAGTATTTTATTAAACTTTTAAATAACATTTTAAGTGATTACTACTACAACTGAAGCGATTTAATTTAAACTTCAAACACAAAAAGTGATAGCATCAATGATCTTTATATACATTTTCAAACTAAAACTAATTATGTAGGATAATACATTTTCAGGCCGGTGCGGGATGGAGTGCACAGCTTTCTTATTATAATTCCTCCTTCTTCGTCGTTCACTCTTGACATCGGAGTCATGGTTGAAGACGATGATTTTCTTTAAATATTTCAGCGCTATCCATTGCGATCTTCTGCGTTTCGAGTGCTTTGGACTATGAAAGTTTCTTTTGCAGCTTTTATGAGACATTAGTCCGACACGCTGTCCAAGGGATTCATGATTTTTTGTTTCTTAATATGTCCTTAGCACAGATATAGACCTGTATGTATTGCAATAAAAGAGAGAAAATTACAAATTCTAGGATGAGTTTCAAACACGCGTCTTCTGAGCTCGGTACAACTCCATGACTGATCCGAGCATTTATCTCCTTAAGTAATTTAACCATCATATTTTTTTGGGGGCAGATTGCAAATTATCATTTCGCTATGCAGCCGTTAGAAATTAAAAAATGTACGTGTTTGTCGAGTCATCGTTAGTTAATTTGTTTGTTGTGAAACAACTTTACATGTAATTAAGTTTTCACTATAACATGGAGGTGGTATCGATAGTAACTTGATGAAAAAGCTGATACATCCATGAGTATGAAATCTTTGCAACAAAGTTAACTCAGGTTACATGGGGCGTTCCTTATATAATTAGGTACGAATAAGTAGGTACAATTCTTTTATTCAAAGGTTCTTTTTCCATAGCTTTTGGCATTCCAATTCTTTCTACCCTAATCGTACCAGTCTAAACACTGAAGTAATAATATATACACAGACAGCATCTCTACCTTAAGTATATGTCTGAATAAAGTTGTTTCGTTAATACATATGTAAGACAACTTATTAAAATTGTAGATAATTTACAGTACATTAGTCATATGGTAACTTCCAGTCTGAAAGATAACGCCAATATAGAACGCGAGGCGCCTATAACAATATATTATGGCATTGTAGCGCTTCTGAAATGTTCACTGCCCCTGGTCGGATCATTTCATTTCATCCAGAGGAAACGCATAGCATCCTTCATGTCCAGAGTAGACATAAGCAACAACACTGGCATCAGAAGTCTAGCGAATAGACTTGTACTGGCTCCAATGTATAGAAGATGGATGGAGATAGCCACCTAATCATTACTGCTACCTATTATATATGCTATTCCATTCAATATTTTGTTCCCTACGTGTATTGAATTATTGATAAGGTGTGAAATAAAAAACTATCCGTACACTAACATAGAGGAAAAAAACTTTGAACTATGTTGTAAGTAGACTTCTTACATACTATAGCCTATAGCATTACACTAATACATAATAATCGGTACATTTAAAATATCATCGTGTAACACAAAAAATGTGACAGAATATGGAACAGACTCTCTAACTCTTACAAGAAAAAGCTGCGTCAAATCACTAACATGAATAGTGATGATCAGAATTAGCACTAAAATTACTTTTACCTACTCATGAAAACTGAACGTTTTAAATATTATTTTCAGCTATTACATTAGTATATAATAATATTATTTTAAATGCGAAAATATTTGTCGGTTCGTAATTAATTGGTTTGTTTATTCTGCTTTACGCTTAAATTAGTGAACCGATGTTTACGATTCTTGCCACATAGGTATCTTGTAACGGGAAGTCACTATAAACGCAGGAAGGTCCGCGTGTGAAAGGTAGTTTATAATATTTGAACCTTATCCGTAAATACTTGGATGTTGTTACATCGATTAAGGAATTAGATTGCATTAGCTCTCATGTGTGTGTTTGTACGCGTCTCTTGACCCCGTCGAAGCCTGTGTATATTGTGGACTGGTTGCAAATAGTTCAATCGTCAGCTGTGTTGCGGAGCCACAAATAATACATTTATATTGGTCAGTATAAATATCAAAAATATAGAATGGTCAGTTCGTACCTACATACATAATTAATAATCCATCGAACCTTCTCAAAGTTGTTTACTGTAAAAGAAGTCAGTTTAACGATTTTTTCAAGTCAAGTCCTTTTCTTGATATTTATAAGGAAAAATAAAAAATGCTCGCCCTTTTTAATAAGCTAAGTTCTTATTCTATGAGTATGATATTTTTATATGTATGTATGTCATTGTATTATACTAAAAGGTATATGGAGCTAAACGAAATATAGTAAGTACATTCTCATTACATGGAGAATATTTTACAATTCAATTGTACAAGTATGTACAAACAGCGTATCTACCATAAAGATATCTTAAAATCTTTTTACAAATCGTAACGCCTTTTAAGACTTGGGCATCCATTTTGTTTATACGGTCTGTGTAAACATTATTATATCATTTTTTGTATTTCTTGTTTTGATTCACACGAAACTCATTTCAAGAAAATTTTAAAATAAATATTTAAACATGTAGTATAAGTTTGTTTTCAAAGGATCCCTGGAGTTTAACTTTAGTAAAAGTAATTTATATGTAACGTAAATAATGATATACATATTTTAAACAAAACATACCATTATGTTCATGCTTACATATCTTAGACAGGTAGGTAGATATATTTATCAAACACCCATACCAGGTACGTATTGGTCCCATACTCGTATAAGGCCTTTTGTCACCTACAGGGCAGTGTTCCAGACAGTGTGAATTTCTCTGTCGGAAAATTCCAACAACTGTCCTAACCGGAAATCAAACCTACAAACATTCCAAAGCCACCACTACACCAACGATAAATCTTAAAACAATATTTCTCATCATTGCTCACATTTATTCAATTCATTTGTGTGGCTTTGAATCTCGTAGACACTTTCTATAGGCACCCATCCAACCATCATTTTTTTCTCTTAGTTGATTTAACCGGTGTATGGGGATGTATTGCAACATTTGGTATATCTAAGCAAGCATTAGCACTTAAAATTATAATATTATAATAAAACTAAAGTATAAATACTAAAACATAACGCTCAATGTGTGGTTTCAGTTAAGTTTTAGGGTAAAATTCTTTGAACTAAATGTGGTAGGCAATAGTGTGGTAGTATATCATTATATCCCTATCTATATCAAACCATAGGTTGATGCTGTTTATCCGTATGACTGAGAGTCTGGTAGAGAAGGTCGGTCGTCCACCGATAATGTGGAAGTCGTACTAAATAAGGTCGCAGTACTATCTTGGATGTATGCAGGTTCCATCTGGTCCTGCCGTATGCATGTCTTCAGCAGTAAAAGTTTTACGTCTCATGTGATGATAAATGTAGGTAACCCTTGTTAGAAAATTTTATTATTCCATGTATATCGTTTCACATGGATGTATATATGTCGTAAAACCTACTAAGGAATTATTGCACTTCATTGTTCGGTACGTATTGGATTTAGTATGTACTAAGACAATTACCTTCTTTTAATTTTGTTCGGCTAACTACCACTACCATATAAATATACTTATTCCATCATCATTCACTTAAAGAAAACCAAGTTACGTATCAAATATACCTGCCTATCAAGTTTGACATAGGGGACGGTCGCAGTGCTTTTTACTTCCATTCTTTGGCATTAATATAAATTAAGATTGAAGAACTTTACAAATCGTAACGTTGGCATTCATTTTATTCACGATGTACGTAAGTTCAACCATGTATTAGAGTTTGTATTTCAGCTATAGTGGCTACATTTACGACAGCTTCACAACTTTGATATGAAACATTTTATTTAATCTATTGTTCCCAATCTTCATTTTCTGCCCTACTTTAAGGATCGACAAAACATCTTGACCATAAAAAGCCTACTCATGTTTTTAGTTTCTACTGTAAGTTGTTAACTTTATAAAACAATCAAATTAGTAATTGTGTAAACTCAAGTCCTTCTCTTGATATATTCCAAAGATAATACAATACTACGTAAATATATTCAAGAACGAATGAAAAGAGATATACATTTCTCAATAAGCTGGGTTCTAGTCTAGTTCTAGTTAAAAAAAAAATGTTCCAAGTGTGAACACCACACCACACTTCGTATTTATTTTAATTACATACATTGCAGCAAGCATCTCTACCATGACATTAAGATCTTGAACTTCGAAATCTGTGTATTATATCTGTGTATGTGTCCCCTTGAAAGGCCTATAAGCCGGTTATATATATTTTTATTAGCTTAAGGTGTCTTCATAAGTTTTCCAGCTAACTGTGACACTTCTTAGAAGACGTTGCACCCTTTTTATGTCACTGCGTGGAGGTTGTCTGGACTCAAGTTTTTAATTAAGAACAAACCCAAGTATACAAAGGAAATTAAACGGTTATTTGTAGCATGTCATATCAGTAGTACTCGTGCTAATAGTTTTGTTCATGATGTTTTTGTTTCATTAACATTACCTATGTTAACATGTGCATTAAAAGTCATTGACATTTTGATATAAAGTTTGCGAAAGCTTGGCCTTCGAACTCGCCATGAAAGGCTTCTATTTCCTCGTGGGCACAAAACTCGACCGCGCTTTGCTTAGAAGAACGCTCGGCCTACGGCCTCGCTTTACTTAGAAGCATGCTCGGCCTTCGGCTTGGCTTCGCTTATAAGTACGCTCGGCCTTCGGCCTCGCTTTACTTAGAAGGACGCTCGGCCTTCGGCTTCATTTCACTTAGTAGCTCACTCGGCCTTCGGCCTCGTTTCGCTTAGAAGCACGCTCGACCTTCGGCCTCGCTTCACTTAGAAGCAAATTCGGCCTTTGTCCTCGTCAATATAGCTCGGCCTGCGGCCTCGCCATTTTGACCAATGCCGTCATCAAGAAACGTGTTTCATCTTTCTAATTGGGGACTTTTAAAACCCCTAGATATCGATTTTCAGTCGGATCAGGCCATTATTCAAAGTAGCCGCCATCTTGGATTTTTGACATTTCCACCAAATTGCATTTCCGGTCCCTTAGAACATTACTACAAACCCCCGTACCTATCTTTAACGGTTTCGGCGTTATAAGCATTTAAATTTTGTATGGGCGCGATCGTCTTTTGTTTGGGAGGAGTGAATTTTTAAAATTTTTAAGAAATGCCCAGGTTGCTTGTCAATATTAGTTTTGGCACTAACTACCTATCTCTTTTAGTTTCCGAGAGCCATCAAGCTGTTCCAACAGAAGATTTAGATTGAGCTCATTTCAGGTGTCACCTAAGGACGTAAGACCACTGTCTATACTTTTTACTTACAAAACCTTAGCGTTCCATCATGTAAACTTGTAGAAAAAAAACGAATAAATTTTCAGGAAAAACATTTGTATGTCGGCCATGTTGAAAAATGACGTCATCAAAAAATGGATTTGATATTTCGAATCGGGGAGTCTAAAAACCTTGAGATATCGATTTTCAGTCGGATCGGACTAATATTTAAGGTAGCCGCCATCTTGAATCCGCCATCTTGGATTTTAGACATTTCTGCCAAATTGCATTTTTGATCCCCTAATACATTAGTTCAAACACCCCGTACCTATCTTTAACGGTTTCGGCGTTATAAGCATTTACATTTTGTATGGGCGCGATCGTCTTTTGTTCGGGAGGTGTATTTTTTTTTTAATTTTTAGGAAATGCCCAGGGTGCTTGTCAATATTGGTTTTGGCACTTACCCCCTATCTCTTTTAGTTTCTGAGAGCCGTTAGGCTGTTCCATATCCAAGTTCACATTTAGCTCATTTCAAGTATCCCTTAAAGTCATTAGACTACTGTCTATACTTTTCACCTACAAAACCTCAGCGTTCCATCATGCAAACTTGTAGAAAAAAACCGAATAAATTTTCAGGAAAAATATTTGTATGGCAGCCATGTTGAAAAATGACGTCATCAAAAAATGGATTTCATATTTCGAATCGGGGAGTCTAAAAATCTTTAGATATCGATTTTCAGTCGGATCAGACTAATATTTAAGGTAGCCGCCATCTTGAATCCGCCATCTTGGATTTTTGACATTTCCGCCAAATTGCAATTTCGGTCCCCTTAACTATTAGTTCAAACACCCCGTCCCTATCTTTAATGGTTTCGGCGTTATAAGCATTTACATTTTGTATGGGCGCGATCGTCTTTTGTTTGGGAGGTGTGTTTTTTTTTTAATTTTTAGAAAATGCCCAGGGTGCTTGTCAACATTAGTTTTGGCACTTACCCCCTATCTCCTTTAGTTTCCGAGAGCCGTTGACCTGTTCTACCTGGTATTCCACGTTCAGCTCCATTCAGTTTCTTCTAAAATCACCTATCGTAACCCCACATAAAACCCTACAAAACCATAATCCCCATCACGCCCACTGGGAGAAACGATCCATTAAAGATCCAAAAAAACATATGTATGGCGGCCATATTGAAAAATGACGTCATCAAAAAATTGATTTCATATTTCGAATGTGGGACCCCAAAAACCCCCCGAAACCAATTTTGAGCCGGATCGGACCAACTTTCAATTCGGCCGCCATTTTGAATCCGCCATCTTGTATTTTTGACACTTTTACCAAATTACCCTTCCGATTCCCTATGACATTTGGTCAAACACTTTATACTTATCTCAAACGGTTTAGGAATTATAAGCATTTACATTTTGTATGGGAGCGATCGTCTTTTGTTTGGGAGGTATGTTTTTTTTTTAATTTTTGGCAGTTGCCCAGGGTTTTGGTCATTTTTAGTTTTGGCACTAACCCCCTATGATTTATAGTTTCCGAGAGCCGTTGACCAGTTCCATCAGACTTCAACAATCAGCAATTTTCGGATTTTTCCCCCACTCGAATTGAGCCCCCCTACACTTTACCCCTACATCTTCTATACCCCCCATTGCTCCTTCTAGGAGAACAAAGGGATCAATCAGTGAGTCAGTCAGTACATGAATGGTAATCGAGCTTTATATAGTATAACTAGGTGTTGGGCGGTGCGCGGGCCACAAATGGCCCGCGTTTGTCCTTGTGCATTAGTTTTTGTTGCTAAACTTTAACCATTTGAACAGAAAAGTAAAAATTTACATACAATTTCAATTGCAGAAATTTTGCCTCTAATAACAGTTGAAGTCGGGGCATAGAAGCTATTCAGAATTTAAATATATAAAAAAAAAACGGGTACCCTGGCACCAAAATGAGAGGTCCAAAAATGCTCTGCATGCAGTTGCGTAAAAATCGTAACTCCTATACAAGTTGCAAAGCCAGCATTTCTCTTAGTGCAATTTAGGCTCAAGGATAGAACGGTCAGCTGGAGTTAAAATGACAAAAAAGTGTGGTAGTTGTAAGATTGTAGGTACATACCAGAATTCTGTTAAATTTTTGTTTAGGACCTCTACTTTTAATTGTGGTCGGCTGTAAATGTGTCACGAGAGTCTCCACAGGTATCCAAGGAAACTTCCTTCAAGACCTTTTATTATTCAAGCTTCCTTTTCAATAACATGGTTGTCTGGAAGAGATCGCTTTGACCGATAAGACCGCCAATTGTTACACTTAATTTTAAATTTTTATTGTCGAGTAATAATTTTCAGTTATATTATCCTATTTACTCGTATTTGTTAGTTATATTATATAATGTTGTGTTGCTAAAAAGGGTTTATCTATCTATTTACCTACCTTCATAGTAGCAGTAGAACTCTTCGTGAATGAGGTCATCCGGGAAAGGCTGCCACCATATCATTTTCTTTCCTGAAGCAGTAACCTTCGTAATATTGTGTTCTGGTTTTGAAGGGTATGGGTGCAGGTAAAATACAGGCACATTGAGACTTAACAATGTCTCATGTTAACGTGCGCAATGCAGTTGTGAGGACATACATCTGATAAAGGCAGAGGTTAGCACCTAACACCTGGTAGACCTCGTGCTTGTACCGGCTTTAAAAAAATACTTAAACTACTTGGTACCTCTACGGTACTGGGTACGAGTGTGTGAACATTATATTTTATAATACGAGTAACTTTGTTATTCAATGATATCTAAATGATGCTTATTTAAAACAGAATATTTATTAAGATATTTATACTGTAGGAACTTTGGCATCTATAAGATGTACAGGAACAATTTGTAAACTGAAGTAACAGGTAAGTTGATAATTGCGTATTTTTAAACTTCTTTTATCATGAAATTAATAAACATATAAAATATCATGCAATCACAACTTTTTTGATTTCAACTTAAAAGTAAGACCTCCTGCAGGACAAATTTACTCAAACTTTTGTGTCATATTTGTAACAGAAATAATAATGATTTCACATGCTATAGTACCCTTACAGTACCTAACGCTTGCGCACTAATGATTCGCGGCACACACAGTGACACAGTAAGTAGAGTCCCTTGCTTCTTACTTTTCTCATTTCAATCGCATTCCAACGGCGAAGGGAAAACTGGTTAATTCTGGCCTTTCATTAAATAAGTATGTAGTAGGAAATAACCTGCTCACTTATATTGGTACGCCGAATTTCAAAAATTTATTTTACAATTAATCGGGCGCGAGGCGAGTTTACCTGTCCGCTCTTCCATACGCAGGTAAAGGCATTTGATGAAGGCGAGAGAGATGTATAAACACGATATTGACGTTTTTAATGTCATGGTTTACCACAATATTATTTCTTCGGCCACTGGCCAAAGAATATTGAACCATAGAGAATATGAGACAACTTCATTAACAGTAATTAAGTAAGTACAGACATCCAGCGTCTCACACCACACTTCCCACCACAATCACATTCTTAGGGGTATCAGACCTTTCCCTTACAGTTCGTATATAACATCTTTGGATCGATTAAAACATTGTTTTTTCCGTTAGAAAGTCACATTATCACTGAGTAACACACAATATATTCAAAAATCGGAAACTATTGACAATGCAGCAGAGTGATGTACTGCAGTATAATTATAGAAGACATCAATGTCTACAAAAAAGTGCAATACGATATGTCTAACTATTACAGTTTTATAAAACATGCAATATTAATGTGTACTTTGTGTTAATCTTTATCTACTCATATAATAAAAGGAAAGATTTGATAGTGTATGATGCTCGGCTGTTGATGAAAATTCACACAGAAATAGACCGTTATCAATTTGCTACGCCGTAGCAAACCGTAGCAGCTACGGTATATCAAATATCCACGAAGACGGATCCGCAAAAAAATGGAAGTCGATATTAAATTTTCATATTGGACTTGTTATTTTATTTAATCTACTTTTTCCAACTTGCGTTTACCATTTCATTTTTTAAGGTAGGGAACCTTAAGAAATGCTTTGATTATTTATCAAATTAATGCTGTGGCTTTGTAACCCGCACGCTACGGCAAGTGAAGCCGCGAGAGGGTCAGTGAGTAAAATTAAATATGTGAAAGTTTGTGTCCGTGAATGTTTGTCACCAACTATCTCCGTAGGTAACTACTAAAAAAGTTTAAATGAACTTTGGAATAAAGATAGTTTAGTTTGTTAAATCACATAAACGCTTAAGTATTAAAAATCAAAGCCTGAGATGTTTAAACAGGATGCCATGAAACTACTATGACTAATGTTTATATGGAAAATGTTATTTTTGTGACTCAAAACTCGTAAAGATAAACATGGACATAACCAAAACATGTATTTATTTTATTCTTTAGTTTTGATTTACTGAAAACTCTGTACAACTAAACTTTGAAATCTACCTATTTATCTTCTATACATATATATAAAAATGAACCCCTATTTCTCCTGGTAACGCTATAACTTCAGAACGGATAGAAAAATCTCGATAATTCTTTTTTGTTGTGTTAATTATTGTCAGGAGAAGGTTCTTATAAATGAAAATCTGGGATGTTATGGCGAGGGCGAAGGTCGCGGGCAGTTAGCCGTTTCATTAGCATCCTTGGACTGAGTGCAACACATTTCTGAAATGTATCTATGGATAAAATTAATCCGGTTTACTCAAAATTAACTAAAAATAAATTAAAAGTAAATTTAAAAGATAACGTATGTTACCTACGTTATCTTCACGCTTACATATCCGCGTAGGGTTAGGCAGAGGTGTTATGAAACACGACCGCGAGGATTTAATTCTTGAATGCTGTCCTTTCATTGAGTAAGTAGTAATTAACTTTCCTACTTTGCCTTTTAAAACTTCCTTCCTAAAGGAGGGTTAGCTATGTTTTAAGGGTGTGTATGTACTTTTAGGCGGTGTACGTTCATTAAGTACTTAGTATCCGACGGAATGAAACGGTTATAATATTTTAAGAGGTGTGTACCCGTAAGATCTATATTTACGATCATTCTGCAGATAAAACGGTATAATCGATTGTTATCAACAACGATATTGTTAGGTTTGTCTTACACTCCAAACATATTATTATTTATCAATTGATGCACCAAAACAAAAGTAGCCTAAAATGTTTCCATTCTCGGACTGTGCTCTTGCCCTGCTATCAGCGCAGGCTTGTAGTTCGGCGTCACACAGAGTTTTAGGATCAGTCTCGTAAATTTCTAAACAAAGTTATAATAGTATAGTAATAACCCTTTGTATATACAGTCAAATTAGGGATTTTGCCAAGTCAAGTTAAGTCGCTCGCTTGAAATATTCAACAAAACATTAAAAGAGCTCTACCTTTCTTAATAAGCTTAGTTCTTATTCGATATGGAATATATATTTATATCTATATTTAGTTTATAACAATGAAAATATTAACGTTTATAACATAAGTGTGATATTTATAAACTCTTTGCAGACTGGTTGTTAACATGTGTGTTAATGTGTTTATAAAAACTTTACGATTCCAATAATACGTCGATTTATACATATCTGTCAAGATTTTTGTACTGTAAGAACTTAAGCATTGCTACTTTATAGTGGAAAAATACCTACCTATCTTTAATATCTATCTATAAATACTAAAACATAACGTTCAATGTGAGTTTCAGTTAAGTCTAAGGGTAAATTTCTTTAAAATAGATGTAGGCTGTATTGTGGTTGTATATCATCATATTATGTCCGTATCCATATCCAACCGTCCGTTGATGCTATTTGTCCGTTTGTCCATCTGTACGTCTGACTCATCATCATCATCATCATCTCAGCCGTAGGACGTCCATTGCTGAACATAGGCCTCCCTCATGATTTTCCAAAAGGACCGGTTGGAAGCGGCCTGCATCCAACGTCGTCCTGCGACCTTCATCAGGTCGTCTGTCCACCGTGTCGGTGGACGACCTACGCTGCGCTTGCCGGTCCGTGGTCTCCACTCCAGAACCTTTCGGCCCCATCGGCCATCTGTTCTGCGTGCTATGTGCCCTGCCCACTGCCACTTCAACTGGCTAATCTTCTGGGCTATGTCGGTGACTTTCGTTCTTCTACGGATCTCCTCATTTCTGATTCGATCACGTAGAGAAACCCCGAGCATAGCCCTCTCCATAGCTCGTTGTGCAACTTTGAGCTTGTCTATGAGGCCCATAGTAAGAGACCACGTTTCAGTGCCATAAGTCATCACTGGTAACACACATTGTTCGAAGACTCTTGTCTTGAGGCACTGAGGTATTTTTGATGAGAAGACTTCGCGAAGTTTCCGGAACGCTGCCCAGCCGAGTTGGATTCGACGTTTGACCTCTTTCTCGAAGTTGGACCTGCCTAGTTTGACTGTCTGTCCCAGGTAGATGTACTCGTCAACAATTTCGAGAACTGAGTTCCCAACTGATATTGGGGTAGGCACAACATGGGCATTAGACATAATTATCGTCTTATCCATGTTCATCTTAAGACCTACCCGTTGGGAAACTCGATGGAGGCGTTCGAGCATTGTACTGAGGTCTTCCATGGACTCTGCCATGACTACAATATCGTCGACAAATCGAAGGTGAGTGATGTATTCGCCGTTAATATTAATGCCAAGTCCTTGCCATTCCAGAAGCTTGAAGGCGTCTTCCAATGTAGCGGTGAACAGTTTCGGAGATATAACGTCTCCCTGTCTCACGCCTCTTTGCAATGGAATTGCCTTCGAACTCTGCTCCTGTACTCGGACTGACATGTAGGCGTTTTTGTACAAACACTTCAGCACTTCAATATACCGATAGTCAATACGGCACCGCTGGAGAGACTCAAGCACTGCCACCGTTTTGATCGAATCAAAGGCTTTCTCATAGTCCACAAACGCTAAACAAAGAGGCAAGTTATACTCTTCGGTCTTCTGTATAACTTGCCGTAGCATGTGGATGTGGTCTATGGTACTATAGCCTTTTCGAAAACCGGTTTGTTCCGGAGGCTGGAATTCATCAAACCTGCGACTGAGACGGTTCGTTATGACCTTCGAAAACAGCTTATAAACATGACTCAAAAGCGAGATGGGTCTGTAATTTTTAAGTAAAGTGTTGTCACCTTTCTTGAAAAACAGCACCACCACGCTGACTGTGTGTCTAAAATAGCTCTTAGTTTGACATGTAGTTGTAGGTAGAGTAGTTATACACTCGTGGAGACTTGTAACATGTGGAACACTCTTCCTTCTGTTGTGTCAAATAAACCAACACTTGCTTTTAAATTTGCCAAGATATAAAATTGTTATTTTGAGTATTTTAATAAAATGGTGGTCACATCTAAGATTGGATTAGCTTCCCTATTTAGGACAAATCGATAACTTCCTAAATCAACTTCCGTATGTATTAATCCTTCCTATACCGTGATAATAAACTCAAAAGATTTATAAATGAAACTGACGTATATTTATGTCTCTGAGACGCAAAAGGTTAATCCTTTAACGTTACTTTCTAATTAATTTATTCATAAAGTTGGGCATCTGCAAACCAATTCTATTTTTTCACAACGTTCAACTATCTATTCAGTTGCAACATCAGTTCGACTCCGTTGGATACTAACCCAAAAAGCTGTTCTACTATTTCTATGATGACAACTTGAAACGTAACGTCATCTTAAACGCTACTACCCATATATAAATATAATATACGGATATGCGTTAACGTCGCGGTCATGATCTATATAGTAATTTTTAAACTTTCGCGATTTAAACACATGTTTTAAATGTTTATCGGGACTTATCACGTATTATTTAATATAGGTAAAAATATGTACCTTTCGCTCGACGTTTCGACCATGTTACAATGGCCGTGGTCACGAGCTGACTGAAAACTGCGGGTGAGTCCGGCGAGAAGAGCGTGTGTTTTGTTATCCTACCCTCACTTGATCTTGAAAAATCGCAGGGTTGTCACTACGACACACAACACTGACTGTATCGGTAAATGTCCTAGTACTTACACCGCGGTTTGTACACTTGCTCACTACGGGATTCCACGACGCCGCTAACTTAAATCCATCTTCCCGGTTGAAATTGCGATATTTTCTAATTTCAACCGCTTCACGAACCATTCCTGAAAAATAATGTCGTTCAGTGGAGAGGACCTTCGGATCGTGGAGCTCGATCCAGTGACCGGATCCCGCCTCAAGCAAATGTTCTGCAATAGCCGACTACTGTGTCTGGCGATTTTTGACGGCCGCGATATGTTCTTTAATTCTTACAGCTATGGTACGCTTCGTTTGACCTATGTAGGAACTACCGCAGCTACAATCGACCTTGTACACACCAGGGTTCTGGAAAGGAATAACGTCTTTCGGTGTCCTCACATGCCTCGCCAGCTTAGATAAGGGGGTATACACCGTCTTGAAGGAGTACTCCTTCAGCAAAGTCCCTACCTTATCCGTTATTCCTTTAACGTAAGGCATGAAAGCCGGCTGCCGCTCGACGTCAGTCCCTCTCTTGTGACATCTGCGTCTCGCCTGCCAGCGTTTAGTCACACTATAGCCATTCCTTTTAAGTACCTCCTGAACATGCCTTTTCTCAACCTCTACATGTTCAGGGTCACAGAGGGCGTCCGCTCTGTCCAACAGAGACCTGGCCACCTGCCACCTGACCTGGTAACATGGTCGAAACGTCGATCGAAAGGTACATATTTTTACCTATATTAAATAATACGTGATAAGTCCCGATAAACATTTAAAACATGATCTATTTAGTTAACAGCATATTAGGTTTTAATTTCAAGTTTATTGTAACAATAGAAATCTAACTTAAATAGCACAATAAAAAACGTATAAATGTCATCGTTCAGCTACAGTTCAGTTAAAGTTGGAGCAACATTTGGTTAGTAGAATCGGAACCAGCGGTTTGGCAACAATATAAAAGTCAACCAATTTCCACAAGTTCTTTTACACTTTTCGGTGCTGAAATCGGTTCCATTTTGGGGTAAATATTTTTTTTACCATTTTAGTGACCCTTGCAACTTACTGATCGATTGTCATTAACCGCCAATGATGATATTACCAAGAAAGGCGTACTACTCTTTAGTTATTGGAGTGTAACGTGCTCGTCGGAAAAGATTTATTGAAAATATTGTATCCATTTTAGGTGTTTTTTCAGTTTCTCAAAACTTTCAGGGGATCCCATGAATTTATAAGAGGCAAGGAAAATCCAAAAGGAAATATTTTGGTTTTCAAATTAGATGGATAGCACTTTTTTTTATTATTTGACCTCAAAAATACGTATTATTGTGTAAGTACCAGCCTACTGAATTGAATACGAGCGGTATTCAGGTATTTTATATTGCTCTTGAATACTACCACTAAACAATAAAAATGTACAACTACCTATGACTGTTTGAATGGACAGATGCATGTTGTTACTTTTAATGATTTGGTATAGTACCTATTATTTAGTATAAAGCATTTTAGGGTGGACTTTTTTTAGGGTTTTTGATTCAGTTTATTAGAAAAATTATCGCTGTAAGTTACGGCCAACCTCCAGGTTCAGGCCGGTTTGATAACTTACAGAACTAAAAATGATTCAGTAAGTTATCAAACCGTATTATCTTATTGTTCAGGCCGTAACGCCTGCCTAGCGAGACCAAACTGTCAAATTATAGGACAAAAATAAATGAGCTTTGAGGGTGGGTACCAGTACTGCCCGCACACCCGTCGGAATAGTAACGACCTCATAAGACATCAGTGTTGTCCGATTTACCATTTAATCACAAAAATAACCCATTCTGGAATGGGTTTTGAACCCGCGTCTTCTGACAAACCGTATCCTAGGCCACCGAGACGATACCAAAGACGCGCTACATGGCAAGCTTGGAATATATCTTCCTAATGGATTTTAATCCTCGTATTAGGGGATAAATTGAAAAATTTGGTTTCTTTAACCAAGCGTTAGTGCTTCAAAAGTCATATAATAAAAACTTGGGAAAT
Organism: Selenia dentaria; assembly: GCA_917880725.1. Classification (NCBI taxonomy): domain Eukaryota; kingdom Metazoa; phylum Arthropoda; class Insecta; order Lepidoptera; family Geometridae; genus Selenia; species Selenia dentaria. The sequence goes on from OU862894.1 coordinate 27,063,921, forward strand.
TCAGACACATATACAACGTAATATATAACACTGAAACTACTTTTATACCGCAAAACTGGCCATATGCGAAAAGACCTTTAGAGATCGGTAGCGATATTTCAAATGCGAAAGTGTTTGTCGGTTCGTTGCTTGTTTGTTTGGCCTGCTTTTACATTCAAACTACTGAAACAATATTGATGGACTTTGGCACAAAGGTAGCCTGTATATCGTATGGCGTCACTATAAATATACCTGGTACAGCCAAATTTAAAGTAATTTGATTGGTTAGCTGGGTAGAAAATATATTATAAAACTTTTGAATAACATTTTAAGTGATTACTTCTACAACTGAAGCGATTTTATTTAAACTTCAAACGCAAAAAGTGATAGAATCAATGATCTTTACATACATTTTCAAACTAAAACTGATTATGTAGGATAATACATTTTCAGGCCGGTGCGGGATGGAGCGCACAGCTTTCTTATTATAATTCCCCCTTCTTCGTCGTTCACTCTTGACATTGGAGTCGTGGTTGAAGACGATGATTTTCTTTTAATATTTCAGCGCTATCCATTGCGGTCTTCAGCGTTTCGAGTGCTTTGGACTATGGAAGTTTCTGTTGCAGCTTTTATGATAGAGACATTAGTCCGAAACGCTGTCCAAGGGATTCATTTTTGTTTCTTAATATGTCCTTAGCACAGAGATAGACCTGTATGTATTGCAATAAAAGAGAGAAAATTACAAATTCTAGGATGAGAATCGAAAACGCGTCTTCTGAGCTCGGTACAACTCCATGACTGATCCGAGCATTTATCTCTGTAATTAATTTTAACCATCATATTTTTTTGGGGGCAGATTGCAAAATATCATTTCGCTATCGATTCGCACTCAGCCGTTAGAGATTCAAAAATATACGTGTTTGTCGAGTCATCGTTAGTTAATTTGTTTGTTGTGAAACAACTTTACATGTAATTAAGTTTTCACTATTACATGGAGGTGGTATCGATAGTAACTTGATGAAGAAGCTGATACATCCATGAGTATGAAATCTTTACAACAAAGTTAACTCAGGTTACATGGGGCGTCCCTTATATAATTAGGTACGAATAAGTAGGTACAACTCTTTTATTCAAAGGTTCCTTTTCCATAGCTTTTGGCATTCCAATTATTTCTACCCTAATCGTAGCAGTCTAAACACTGAAGTAATAATATATACACAGACAGCATCTCTACCTTAAGTATATGTCTGAATAAAGTTGTTTCGTTAATACATATGTAAAACAACTCATTAAAATTGTAGATAATTTACAGTACCTTAGTCATATTGTAACTTCCAGTCTGAAGGATGACGCCAATATAGAACCCGAGGCGCCTATAACAATATATTATGGCATTGTAGCGCTTCTGAAATGTTCACAGCCCCGGGTCGGCTCATTTCATTCCATCCAGAGGAAACGCATAGCATCCTTCCAGAGTAGACATATGCAACAACACTGGCATCAGAAGTCTAGCGGATAGACTTGTACTGACTCCAATGTATAGAAGATGGATGGAGATTGACGTGTATTAAATTATTGATAATGTGTGAAATAAAAAACTATCCATACACTAACATAGAGGAAAAACACTTTGAACTATGTTGTATGTAGACTCCTTACATCCTATAGCATTACACTAATACATAATAATCGGTACATTTGAAATATCATCGTGTAACACAAAAAATGTGACAGTACCTAAGCATATGGAGAATTAGATTGCATTAGCTCTCATGTGTGTGTTTGTACGCGTCTCTTGACCCCGTCGAAGCCTGTGTATATTGTGGACTGGTTGCAAATAGTTCAATCATCAGCTGTGTTGCGGAGCCACAAATAATACGTTTATATTGGTCAGTATAAATATTTAAAAAAATGGTCAGTTCGTACCTACCTACATAATTAATAATCCATCGAACTTTCTCAAAGTGTTTACTGTAAAAGTAGTCAATTTAACGTTTTTTTTAAGTCAAGTCCTTCTCTTGATATTTATAAGGAAAAATAAAGAAATGCTCGCCCTATTTCAAATACGAAATATAGTAAGTACATTCTCATTACATGGAGAATATTTTACAATTCAATTGTATGTACAAACAGCGTCTCTACCATAAAGATCTCTTAAACTTTTTACAAATCGTAACACCTTTTAAGACTTGGGCATCCATTTATGTGTAAACATTATATATCATTTTTTGTATTTCTTGTTTTGATTCACACGAAACTCATTACAAGTAAACTTTAAATTAATTATTTAAACATGTAGTATAAGTTTGTTTTCAAAGGATCCCTGGAGTTTAACTTTAGTAAAAGTAATTTATATGTAACGTAAATAATGATATACATATTTTAAACAAAACATATCATCATGTTCATGCCTACATATCTTAGACAGGTAGGTACATGTATTTATCAAACACCCATACCAGGTACGTATTGGTCCCATACTCGTATAAGGCCTTTTGTCACCTATAGGGCAGTGTTCCAGACAGTGTGAATTTCTCTGTCGGATAATTCCAACAACTGTCCTAACCGGGAATCAAACCTACAAACATTCCAAAGCCACCACTACACCAACGATAAATCTTAAACAATATTTCTCATCATTGCTCATATTTATTCAATTCATTTGTGTGGCTTTGAATCTCGTAAACACTTTCTATAGGCACCCCATCCAACCATTAATTTTTTTCTCTTAGTTGATTTTAACCGGTGTATGGGGATGTATTGCAACATTTGGTATATCTAAGCAAGCATTAGCACTTAAAATCATAATATTATAATAAAACTAAGGTATAAATACTAAAACATAACGCTCAATGTGCGGTTTCAGTTAAGTCTTAGGGTAAAATTCTTTGAACTAAATGTGGTAGGCAATAGTGTGGTAGTATATCATTATATCCCTATCTATATCCAACCGTAGGTTGATGCTGTTTATCCGTTTGTCCATCTGTCCGTCTGACTGAGAGTCTGGTAGAGCAGGTAGATCGTCCTTCCGTATGCATGTCTTCAGCAGTAAAAGTTTTACGTCTCATGTGATAATACATGTAGGTAACCCTTGTTTGAAAATTTTATTATTCCATGTATATTTTTTCACATAGATGTATATATGTAGTAAAACCTACTAAGGAATTAGATTGCACTTCATTGTTCGGTACGTATTGGATTTAGTATGTACTAAGACAATTACCTGCTTTTAATTTTGTTCGGCTAACTCCCACTACCATATAAATATACTTATTCCATCTACATCTTCACTTAAAGAAAACCAAATTACGTATCACACAATATAAACCTGCCTATTAAGTTTGACCTAGGGGACGGTCGCAGTGCTTTTTACTTCCATTCTTTGGCATTAATATAAATTAAGATTGAAGAACTTTACAAATACGTTGGCATTCATTTTATTCACGGTGCACGTAAGTTCAACCATGTATTAGAGTTTGTAATAACTCAACTCTCAACTATAGTGGCTACCTTTACGACAGCTTCACAACTTTAATATGCAACATTTTATTTAATCTATTGTTTCCAATCTTCATTTTCCGCCCTTACTTTAGGAACAATTTGATAGCGATATTCAATGCAGAACCACAAAACATCTTGACCATGAAATGCCTACTCATGTTTTTAGTTGCTACTGTAAGTTGTTAACTTTAAAAAACAGTCAAATTAGTGATTGTGTAAAGTCAAGTCTTTCTCTTGATATATTCCAAAGAGAATACAATACTACGTAAATATATTCAAGGACGAATGAAAAGAGCTATACATTTCTCAATAAGCTGGGTTGTAATTCTATATAGTTGAAAAAAATACTGTTCCAAGTGTGAACACCACACCACACTTTGTATTTATTTTAATTACATACATTGCAGCAAGCATCTCTACCATGATTAAGATCTTGTCCTTCGAAATCTGTGTATTAATGTCCGCTTGAAAGGCCTATAAGCCTATTATATATATATTTATTGCTTAAAAGTAAGTAGTAGCTTAAGATATCTTCATTAGATTTCCAGCTAACTGTGACACTTAAGCTTCTTGGAAGACGTTGCACCCTTTTTATGTCACTGCGTGGAGGTTGTCTGGACTTGAGTTTTTAAGAACAAACCCAAGTATACGAAGGACATTAAACGGTTATTTGTAGCATGTCATATCAGTAGTACTCGTACTAATAGTTGTGTTCATGGTTATTAACATTACCTATGTTAACATGGGCATTGAAAATCATTGACATTTTGAAATAAAGTTGGCGAAAGCTTGGCCTTCGAACTCGCCATTCAAAGGCTTCTATTTCCTCGTGTGCACAAAACACGACCGCGCTTCGCTTTGAAGCACGCTCGGCCTTCGGCCTCGCTTTGCTTAGAAGCATGCTCGGCCTTCGGCTTCGCTTTGCTTAAAAATACGCTCGGCCTTCGGCCTCGCTTTGCTTAGAAGGACGCTCGGCCTTCAGCTTCATTTCACTTAGGAGCTCACTCGGCCTTCGGCCTCGTTTCGCTTAGAAGCACGCTCGGCCTTCGGCCTCGCTTTGCTTAGAAGCATGCTCGGCCTTCAGCCTCGCTTTGCTTAGAAGGACGCTTGACCTTCGGCTTCATTTCACTTAGGAGCTCACTCGGCCTTCGGCCTCGTTTCGCTTAGAAGAACGCTCGGCCTTCGACCTCACTTCACTTAGGAGCAACTCGGCCTTCGGCCTCGTCAATATAGCTCGGCCTGCGGCCTCGCCATTTTGACCAATGCCGTCATCAAAAAATGGGTTTCATCTTTCTAATTAGGGACTCTTAAAACCCCTAGATATCGATTTTCAGTCGGATCAGACTAACATTTAAGGTAGCCGCCATCTTGAATCCGCCATCTTGGATTTTTAACATTTCAGCCAAATTGCAATTCCGGTCCCCTAAAACATTAGTTAAAAAACCCCGTACCAATCTTTAACGGTTGCGGCGTTATAAGCATTTACATTTTGTATGGGAATGATCGTCTTTTGTTCGGGAGGTGTGTTTTTTTTAAATTTTTGGCAGTTACCCAGGGTGCTTATCAACATTAGTTCTGGCACTTACCCCCTATCTCTTTCAGTTTCCGAGAGCCGTCAAGCTGTTCCATCAGAAGGTTCAGATTCAGCACATTTTAGGTGTCACTTAAGGACGTAAGACGACTGTCTACACTTTTCACCTACAAAACCTCAGTGTTCCATCATAGAAACATGGCGAAAAACAACGATTAAATTTTCCGAAAAAAAATTTTTATGGCGGCCATATTGAAAAATGACGACATCAAAAAATTGATTTCATATTTTGAATCGGGGACTCTTAAAACCCTTAGATATCGATTTTCAGTCGGATCGGACTAATATTTAAGTTAGCCGCCATCTTGAATCCGCCATCTTGGATATTTGAAATTTTTGCCAAATTGCATTTTTGGTCCCCTTAAACATTGGTTCAAACACCCTGTTCCTATCTTTAACGGTTTCGGCGTTATAAGCATTTACATTTTGTATGGGAACGATCGTCTTTTGTTTGGGAGGTGTTTTTTTTTTAATTTTTGGCAGTTACCCAGGGTGCTTATCAACATTAGTTTAAACACTTACCACCTATCTCTTTCAGTTTCCGAGAGCCGTCAAGCTGTTCCATTAGAAGGTACACATTCAGCTCATTTCAGGTGTCACTTAAGGACGTAGGACCACTGCCTATACTTTTCACTTACAAAGCCTCAGCGTTCCATCATGCCAACATGTCGAAAAAATACGATAAAATTTCCAGAGAAAAAAATTGTATGGCAGCCATGTTGAAAAATGACGTCATCAAAAAATGGATTTCATATTTCGAATCGGGGACTCCAAAAACCCTTAGATATCGATTTTCAGTCGGATCAGACTAATATTTAAGGTAGCCGCCATCTTGAATCCGCCATCTTGGACTTTTGACATTTCCGCCAAATTGCATTTTCGGTCCCCTTAACTATTAATTCAAACACCCCGTACCTATCTTTAACGGTTTCGGCATTATAAGCATTTACATTTTGTATGGGCGCGATCGTCTTTTGTTTGGGAGGTGTGTTTTTTTTTTAATTTTCAGAAAATGCCCATGGTGCTTGTCAACATTAGTTTTGGCTATTACCCCCTATCTTCTTTAGTTTCCGAGAGCCGTTGACCTGTTCTACCTGGTATTCCACGTTCAGCTCCATTCAGTTTCTCCTAAAGTCACCTATCGTAACCCCACATATAACCCTACAAAACCATAATCCCCATCACGCCCACTGGGAGAAACGATCCATTAAAGATCCAAAAAAACATATGTATGGCGGCCATATTGAAAAATGACGTCATCAAAAAATGGTTTTCATATTTCGAATGTGGAACTCCAAAAACCCCCCGATACCAATTTTGAGCCGGATCGGACCAACTTTCAATTCGGCCGCCATTTTGAATCCGCCATCTTGGATTTTTGACACTTTCACCAAATTATTCTTCCGATTCCCTATGACATTTGGTCAAACACTTTATACTTATCTCAAACGGTTTAGGAATTATAAGCATTTACATTTTGTATGGGAGCGATCGTCTTTTGTTCGGGAGGCATGTTTTTTTTTTAATTTTTGGCAGTTGCCCAGGGTTTTGGTCATTTTTAGTTTTGACACCTACCCCCCATCTTTTATAGTTTCCGAGAACCGTTGACCTGTTCCATCACACTTCCACATTCAGCTCATCCCGGACTTTTCCCTTTGGTTTCAGAACCCCCCCTACACTTTTCCCCTACATCTTCTATACCCCCCATTGCTCCTTCATACCGTACCATTTATGTCAGTCAGTCAGTCAGTCAGTCAGTGGTAATCCATCTTTATATAATGAGATAATAAAATAAAGTTAAAATTCAATGCATTGACTTGGGGCCCTCACGAAAAAAAATATACGGAGTTTGCTAAAGTTATAATAATAATAATAATATTTATTTCGGTAAAAGGCAATATTTTCACAATTTGAAGTAAGAAGAGCTACTGGATCCTAAACTAGGTTCAAAAAGACCCGTGCGATAGGTTCCAGACCTCTTTCGCCAGTGTAAAAAGATAATATAATAAATTGCCTAAATACTAGTAAAATATTAATAGTGCGAGTATTAATTGACATGTTACTTAAGACTAAATGATGAGAATTGTTATTAAAGGAACTGTAATAATACTAAAACATTTTAGTAAGTACAGTTTCACATAATTATACAAATTCATTCATCTTACAATAATTATAAATTAAATTAAAATATCCGTAGTAATTATTAATTATGCCGCAATAATTCAAAATAAATTAAATATTCCAAATAATACAATAAATATCAAATTAAACTTATAAAAAATTGAGTAAAAATTAAATTAATCAAATTATTATTGTGTTAAGGTACGTATAACTATATGTGTGTGTGTGTGTAGCGTGTTGGACTAATATTAGATTAGCAAGCTATGTAGGTAGTTATATCTTACGAGTAATTTCTTGTTATTGGCAAAAATTACCTTAAACATTAATCTTAAACTGGATGGAATAATATATTTTCAGTATCGTCATAATTCATGTTAATTAACCAGTGGAATAATATTTTTTTCACTTCATAAAAAGACTGGGAATAATTTTTTTTAGTTTTATTTACCCTATTGTAAATGTATGGTCCAAGAAAGTGATAGAATTTTTTAGCAAAGTTAGTACTAACACTAGGAACGATGTAAACATTATGTGGGACTCTTTTTTTTCTACAGAAGGAACATAAGTAGTAGATTTGTGGTATGTCAATTTGTTGAATAAACAGTTGTCTTATTGTCAGAAGTTGACATTATTTATGCAAAACTGCTGTAGGGTATCTGTATGGACGATTTGTAGCACATTTGAGTAGTCCTCTCAACGCTCTTTCGAGCGGTAACAGCGTAGATTTGTATGTTCCACCCCACGAAGTGATACAATAAGTGATTATGGATTGGCAAAGGGAGTAGTAAAGTAGTTTTATGGTCTCCCAGTCTGCGCAATCTCTAATTGATTTAAAAACTGCAGTTAACTTACGAACCCGATTAACCATTTGATTTACGTGCGGTGCAAAACTCATTCTGTCGTCAATTATTATCCCAAGGTATTTGATTGTGCTGACTCGCTCTAAAGTAGTGCAGTTACATAGGGATTGTGTTGGATTTAGACATGCAGCAGATTTATGTCCCACAAGTGATAGGTGATCACCGGGCAGCGGCCCACGAAGGGTAAAGTTAATGTATTTGGTTTTGTCGAAGTTTAGTGTCAGCAAGTTACTCCTTAGCCAAGCTGAGATCCTATCAAATGTTGACTGGGCTATTAGGAATACTTCTTCCCAACTCTCTCCCTGGACGATAATGACTGTATCATCAGCATAGGTGATTATATTGCATTGGTCAACATTTAGTTCACACAGCTTATTAATGTACACCAGGAAGAGGGTTGGACCGAGAATACTCCCCTGTGGTACACCAAAATTCACAGGCAGAGGTTTGCTAACATATTTGCCCACCCTTGCACTCTGCGTTCTACCCTGCAAATAGTCACTTATGAGAGTATGTTGCATGCCTCTTATACCCATGTTTTCTAGCTTATTGAGTAGTAAGGGAATAGACACACTATCAAAAGCTTTCGCCAAATTCAGAAATATACCCAAGGCTTTCATTTTTGTGTCGAAATGTTTTACTACTATGTCTGTAAACCTTAAGACCGCCTCAGTGGTTGATTTATTTCTGCGAAATCCATATTGATTGTGAGATAATAAATTATTTTTCTCTACTAAATCAACTATTCTTTTATTTATAATTTTTTCAAAAATCTTAGACATTGACGTTAATAAAGATATAGGACGATAATTGTTTATTGTTTTTTTATCCCCACTTTTATGAATAGGAACTATAATGGCATGTTTCAAAGCTCTTGGGAAACATCCAGTTTGAAAAGAGCGATTTACCAGATATGTTATCACTGGAGCTAGGTACTCTTTGCTCCGGCGAATTATGTTTGCAGAAATGTTGTCCCAGCCTACCGCACATTCAAGTTTTAATGAATTTATAACAGTTGTAACCTCAATTTCGTCAGTACACATCATAAAAATAGAGTTTGCAGAATTTAAACATGACAAAGAGTTGTGTGAATTTTTTTCTGGTGCGATTTTTAGTGCTAGGTTTTTGCCAACATTCGAGAAAAAGTTATTAACATTATCTACTGATGTGTTAGGTGTAACGCTTATTTTCAAAAGATCTTCAGATGTAGTAGTGGTAGATTTGTAGTTGGTTATTTCCTTAATTACTTTCCAAGTGTTTCTTATGTTTTTACTTTCACTAGCAGTTTTAAGACGCTCTTTTTCATATTTTGTTTTGGCCTTTTTTAGAATGGATTTGCAATAGTTTCTGTAACGTTTATAAGTCTTTTTCAAAACTAAGTTGTCTGGTTGTTTCCGAAGTTTTAAGTGCATGTTGTCACGGTTCCTCATGCATCTTACTAACCCTACCGTCATCCAAGGTTTCCTCGTTAACTTATTTTTAGGAACAATATAGCTAATAGTGCCGTGGCGGTGCCGGCTTAGAATAGCACCCCCCCAACTCTACCCGTGGGTGCCGTAGAAAGCGGCTAAGGGATAACAAATCAGAAGGTGGGCAGCAGCACCTTCCCAGTCAAACACACACAAACTGCGCTCGTCAACCCGCCCGCCAAGCGTGGCGAGTATTGGCAAAAACCCCTTATGGATTGGACAAAAAGAACCAGGCCCCCAGTCCCCGGCAGCCCCGCTATTCCTGGCTACGGTAGTGGCCACGGTAACGGTGGGGCAGGGGGTGCTTAGAATCCCCGGCAGACGCCCGGCTACCACCCCCAACGACGACGACTGGCCCTGGTAACACACAACATACGCACGATGAGGACAGACGAGAAGATATATGAGCTGGAAGAAGAAATGAGTAAGCTACACTGGGACATTGTGGGGTTATCTGAAGTCCGTAGAGCGGGTGAGGACACGATAAAATCAGGTAGCCTACTTTACCACCGGGAGGGCGACCAACAGTCCCAAGGTGGTGTCGGGTTTCTCGTCCACAAGTCCCTTACTAACAACATAGTTAAGATCGATAGCGTTTCCAATAGGGTCGTATACCTAATACTCAGAGTATCCAAACTATATTCGCTGAAGGTCATTCAGGTATACGCACCGACGAAGTCGCACCCGGATGATGAGGTGGAGGATATGTATGAGGACATTAGTCGGGCCATACATACCTCTGAAACGCACTTTCTAGTTGTTAAGGGGGACTTCAACGCGAAGTTGGGTAAGAGAAGCGAGGATGAGTCGAAAGTGGGGCAATTTGGCTATGGACAACGGAACCGTAGGGGACAGAGGTTGGCCGACTTCCTGGAGAAAGAGGGACTCTTTATGTTGAACTCTTTCTTTCAGAAGCCACCTCACAGGAAATGGACCTGGCTGAGTCCCGATAGTTCCACGAGAAATGAGATTGACTTCATTATGACCACCAAAAGGCAAATATTCACTGATGTCTCCGTGATCAACAGGGTTAAAACCGGTAGTGATCACCGAATGGAAAGAGGCACGGTGAATATTAATGTCAAACTGGAGAGGTCTCGTCTGATGAAGTCTACGCTCCGACCCACTCGTGCCCGTATTCAAGACCCCGAGATCTTTCAACTTGAGCTATCCAATCGCTTCGATTGCCTTGAGAACATCGCTTCAGTGGACGAGATCAATAACAGGTTAGTAGAAACTGTCCATACAGTGGGTTCCAAGTACTTTAAACCCCACCGTACAGATAGGCAACAGAAACTCTCCAACGATACCCTCAACCTCATGGCTGAACGACGCTCAAACTGCAGTCTTCGAATGATGCTGAAGCATATAGGCTGCTCAATAGACGAATATGGAAGTCCTTGCGACACGACATCCGGATCTTTAATACAAACCGTATTAAAGAGACGATAGAGCGGAAAAAAGGCTCCAAAGTGTTTGCAAGAGACATGTCTATTGGGCAAAGCCAGTTGACGAAGCGAGAGCGAAGAGAGGAGACGGCAGCGCAGCGTCGACCAAAGCGGAAGTGTTAGGAGAGGTCGAGAGTTTCTACGGACAGTTATACACCTCGGTCGCTAAACCTGTTAGCAGCTCGGTCAAAGACCCAAGAGCCAAGCTGACCCGACATTATACCGAAGATATCCCGGACATCAGCCTGTACGAGATTAGAATGGCCTTGAAACAGCTTAAGAACAACAAGGCGCCTGGTGACGACGGTATCACATCTGAGCTTCTGAGAGCGGGTGGAACACCGGTACTTAAAGTCCTCCAGAAGTTCTTTAATACCGTCTTACTCGAAGGTTCAACGCCAGAAGCATGGAACAAAAGCGTGGTGGTGCTGTTCTTCAAGAAAGGTGACAACACTTTACTTAAAAATTACAGACCCATCTCGCTTTTGAGCCATGTTTATAAGCTGTTTTCGAAGGTCATAACGAAACGTCTCAGTCGCAGGTTTGATGAATTCCAGCCTCCGGAACAAGCCGGTTTCCGAAAAGGCTTTAGTACCATAGACCACATCCACACGCTACGGCAAGTTATACAGAAGACCGAAGAGTATAACTTGCCTCTTTGTCTAGCGTTTGTGGACTATGAGAAAGCCTTTGATTCGATCGAGACGTGGGCAGTGCTTGAGTCTCTTCAGCGGTGCCGTATTGACTATCGGTATATTGAAGTGCTGAAGTGTTTGTACAAAAACGCCTACATGTCAGTCCGAGTACAGGAGCAGAGTTCGAAGGCAATTCCATTGCAAAGAGGCGTGAGACAGGGAGACGTTATATCTCCGAAACTGTTCACCGCTACATTGGAAGACGCCTTCAAGCTTCTGGAATGGCAAGGACTTGGCATCAATATTAACGGCGAATACATAACTCACCTTCGATTTGCCGACGATATTGTAGTCATGGCAGAATCCATGGAAGACCTCAGTACAATGCTCGAAGGCCTCCATCGAGTTTCCCAACGGGTAGGTCTTAAGATGAACATGGACAAGACGAAAATTATGTCTAATGCCCATGTTGTACCTTTTTTTTTTTTTTTTTTTGGGGGGGAAATGCTGTGCACTTCCCTTCCGCCACGGGGGTGACGGAAGGGGGCGTGTGGGGCTCAGACCCACTAAAACCCCCCCGTGAGCAGTCCTCCGCCATGGTGGAACGAGACAGGGTCGCTCTGGCAGTCACCATCTCGCCCCAGCGGTAGGCCCGGATTGATCTTAACCGGGCCTCAGCGCCTGTGAAGGGATGACCTTGCTCACCAAGGTCACCACCTAGACATGTAGGGCCGTGCAAACCGGCGAAGAGTCCCCCGACTATTCGCCAGTGGCCCCACTACGGAGGAGGGAGGAGACGAGCCCATGTTGTACCTACCCCAATATCAGTTGGGAACTCAGTTCTCGAAGTTGTTGACGAGTACATCTACCTGGGACAGACAGTCAAACTAGGCAGGTCCAACTTCGAGAAAGAGGTCAATCGTCGAATCCAACTCGGCTGGGCAGCGTTCCGGAAACTTCGCGAAGTCTTCTCGTCAAAAATACCTCAGTGCCTCAAGACAAGAGTCTTCGACCAATGTGTGTTACCAGTGATGACTTATGGCACTGAAACGTGGTCTCTTACTATGGGCCTCATAGAAAAGCTCAAAGTCGCACAACGAGCTATGGAGAGGGCTATGCTCGGGGTTTCTCTACGTGATCGAATCAGAAATGAGGAGATCCGTAGAAGAACGAAAGTCACCGACATAGCCCAGAAGATTAGCCAGTTGAAGTGGCAGTGGGCAAGGCACATAGCACGCAGAACAGATGGCCGATGGGGCCGAAAGGTTCTAGAGTGGAGACCACGGACCGGCAAGCGCAGCGTAGGTCGTCCACCGACACGGTGGACAGACGACCTGAGGAAGGTCGCAGGACGACGTTGGATGCAGGCCGCTTCCAACCGGTCCTTTTGGAAAATCATGGGGGAGGCCTATGTTCAGCAGTGGACGTCGTACGGCTGAGATGATGATGATGATAGCTAATAGAATTACTATTTATAATTTGCGTGACCATGTTAATGAAACAGTCGGTAGCAATATTACAGTCATGTAAGGAGTATATTTCTGAGAAATCTGTGCATTTTAATACGTTATATATTTGAGCGTAATTTATTTTAGTAATTGTTTTAGGAGTCGAGACGTAATTATGTCTAGCATCAATTAACAAAAGTATAGTGTAGTGGTCTGTCACTGAACTTTCGATTACTAAAGTCTGACATTCAAATACCGACCTTAACATAAGATGATCTAAACAGGTTTTATCTCGTGTAGGAAAAACGTGTGCGGGCAATATTCCGTGCAACGATGTAATGGTCAGATATTCAGTAGCATATTTATCTAGAGGATCGGCGGCAATATTAATATTTAGGTCACCTGATATGATATCACTTTTATAATTTTTAAATGAGTTCAATAATTCATCCAGTGCTTCCAGAAATGGATAAATATTTTTAATCGATGGAGATCGGTAAATAGCGATTAAAATAACATTATTGTTGATTTTTGTAATTAGGCAAGTTGCGTCTGAAACAGTTTGTTCATAAGTTTCGTGCATTATCTCGTTTTGCAGTACGTAATTATTCCATCATTTTTATTACACGCTCGAGTTGAACTGTGTGAGGTGTATCCAGGTAGTGTTGGTAAGTTATGGTTTGACGTCAGCCAACATTCTGTTAATACTATGACGTCAGGGCTAACACGTATTCTATGTAAAAGTACCAAAAACTCCGAGAAATTGCAGTATATACTTCTAATGTTCTGAGAAAGAAATTTAAGTTTTTTTTCTGGGCATGTTACAAAGGTGTGGCATTGCTCCGGCTTGCACAAGTAGGAATGTGAAGGAGTTATACTGTCTACACTATCAATTATCAACGATACGTTATCCATAATTGCATAAATGTATATTTTTAAGATTACGACAATATTTTAGCAAAGTTGAAACTATTAACTTCCATAATTTACAAGTGTTTACACGACTACTATAAAAATTATAGATACAAGATTTATTTTTTATTGTACATACATCGCACCTTGATTTCAACAACATATATATTTTTATTACACTTAAAATATGTTTAATTACATTGCTATATATTACTTTGATACCGTTTGTTAAATAGCCATCATGAAACAAAAACATAGCATGGGTCATTATTTTGTGGGGTCGAGAAAATATTTTATATGATATCAATGCGTACATATGCAGAAATAATTCAACACAGTTTATTTTAGCAGTTATAAGTGCAGTACCTTGATATTGTCTTCGATATTCAAAGCTTATTTTCTGAAGTAAGCGCAGAATTTCTTGACCAAGGAATTCATATTCCATTACGACACATTTTACATAAACTATAATATAAGCATCCAGATAATTTGAAATGTACCGAACTATATTGTGGAAATTATATAATAATAATAATAATAACCCCGACAAAGCCATTGTTCGTAAAAGCGATCTTAGTATCTGCATTTTAAAGTAGTTAATTAATGTTATTTTTAGCCTAATTTTGAGCAGAAGTACACTAGTAAAACCCGTATTTGAGAAATTAAGTATTATGAAATAGTCGAAGTATATATTAACCATAAAGTATGAGTTGTTTTGTTCATTTATATGAAAGTAAACAGAAAAAATACCATCACCTGCAAGCCCGCTGCAGGTATTATTGACAATAACATTAGGTTAAATATTGCATTTAATTTTAGTGCTAGCTTAGTAACGAACGGCGCGTCACGGGATATAGACGTACGAGTAGATTTAATATTTTGTAATATTACGTTTGAGTATAATGTATTACAAGATTTCATGTCTGTAGTTTTAGTGTTTGAGTGACTTGTGTATGTGTATTTTGACTGTGAAAACATGGATTTATCTTTGACAGAGTGAGTAAACATTACAATTGTTGTAGCGACCAGAATGCATGAAGTAAATATTATGAAATTACCTAATAGTCATACCGCTTGCGACGATCTTAAGGAGAGGAGTTGGTTATCGTTCCTTATAACGATAAACGGCGAACCATCCTGTTTTCTTAGAAAGACTTTCCCATTCGTGACCCAGCAGTGGGCATATCCTTCTGTTTTAGCAAACTCCCGGGCCAGAAAGTGGAGGCGTTTTGATTTACTCGTTAAGCGTTCAGAAATGTAAACCGGCGATGCCTGGCCCTCGAAGCCAAGGTGTTTCGAATTCAGCTGATCGGATCTTTTCTTTCTGAATCCTTTTACAGCATTAAGTAGGCGGTTTTTACTCCACGTATTTGAGAACTCCACCACTATCGTTGTCGTTGCAGAGTCTTTTTTTGCCGGTAGCCGGTACAAGTCTTTGATAGATGTTCATAGTTCTCCACGGTAACATCTAAGGAGTAGGCTAGTGCATGTAATGTTTGCAGTAGGTCATCTTTAGTCTCTTTAGTTCTTTTCGGAGCGTTTCTTATCTCGACAGAAGTTTTTAATGAGAAACGTTCCATGTTTTCAATCTTGTCTTCGAATATTATAAATTGCTTCTTCATAGACTGGCACTCTAAATCCAAGTTTTGTATTTTATCCTCAATATATTTAATCTGTTCACCCAAGAAATACAGACTGTTTTCAATGTTAGTGTTAGAGGTTTTAACTTGGTCTACACTGGCCTTTATGTCTTTTGAATCGTTTTCCCCCTGCTGCTTCAGTTCTTTAAGGTGGTTTTCAGGTTTGCTAGGATATATCCTTCTTTATTTGTTAGTGGTTGTATGGTGTTGTATGGTTGGAGTGAACACGCTGGAGCTGAGGCAAAAGTGTGCACTGTGTTGTCATTATTTATTTTTCCAAAAACTTACACCTATCAATACAGGTAATAAACCCAATACAATAGAGTAGCTATATTATTTATCATACATAATAAATGTCTAGTTTCTATAGCATAGAATAAGTAACGCTATTTTTTGAATTCGCTCAGAGCACAACAAAACAGGTCCACTTCAGCCGCGATAATATTGATAGTGCGGAGCGCGCGCGTCAGAAGCGCATCGCGCAACAGGTTAGTGCGCGCGCTCGGCAGCGCTATCAGCTGCGGCCGGCGCCGTCGCCACACGTACCTGTCCGGGACACTGAAGTATACCTGCCCCAGTATATCGGCATTATGCACCTTCCCTCTAATTACGATGAATAAATACGAAATGAGTGTGAGCTCCCTCCTGACTCTCAATTCGTTATATCCAACCATGCCAAGCTTAAATAGAGTTGGGTACATTAGTGGATAAAAAGGATATATTCCAAATTGTCTCAAATATAAAAATCTCAAAAATTTATTTTGTATTTATATTTTGTATTATCTACTACTAAACAACAAAATAGATAATCCTAGTGCATTAGCTCAGTGTGCACTGTACATCTCAGAGCGAGAGTCGCGAGCGCATGTTCATGCCGCCTGTTACACCGCGCTCTGACACCGCACGATATGCGCCGACACACCATGCACTCACACTACTCAACTACTTGATTGTTTGTGAATCGGATATGGATTTATTTAACACCAATCTTAATGCACTATTGCTAAATTATTGTATGCTTTATTAACCCAAATTGTGTCATTATAGTTAAGTTATTACAATTATTATTAACATTATTCATGTCCGACTCAAAAACGTTTTGGTCCAAACTGTAAGTTTTTGATGTAATTATTATTATGAATAAATTATAAACTTCAGGATTTAAAAATACCATTTATAATTGCTAATTTCAAAGTATAGTAATCGTGAAAACTTAAGAAATCGTTACAGTTTAATTTTTCTTTGAAAACTATACAACTTTAAAGCAGTTATTCCAGAAAAACACTCAGTTGAATCTCGACTTCGTTCTCTTTCTCTAATCTCGTTAAGATTTCAACAAAATTTACTAACATCTGTACTCAAACCTGGATAATTTACAGCGGGCCTAGCACGAATAACTGCGTACGTATAACGTAACGTTCACGCAAACAGTACAAACTGTCATTTATTAAATTCATACTTGTGGCGAGTGAGTTAAAACTGTAAAAATTTAGATAGATAATTAGAGTTGGCTTAGACTTATTCTGCACTAGTTTGGCATCCGTGAGGCGGCTGTTGGGCAGACAATTATTTGACTAAGTTGTTTGAGTACATTCCATTACCTTAATATTTAGACTGTATTGTAGTGTTTATAACTTATTATGTTTATGTATATGTTATATAAAATCTAGGGCAACTGTGATACAGATAACTCATAGTTTATATGCCGAAACGTGACGCGTTGAAGTTTACGATACGAATAATATTTCGCTAATTGTTTGTGCTACGGCTCCTGAACACGCTTCTGGAATACGAATCTTAGACAAAAACCTTCATTATATTACATGGATAATGATCCAGACGTCACAAATTACGAGTATGTAAAAATGTAATTCCACACGTAACGTTATTACTCAACTCAAGATTGAAAAACAACATTACTATTGAAAAAAGAAAAGATAATCCTTTATTTGCATAAAGACGGTCGTATTATACACACACTGGGCATGCACATGGATGTTGTAATATAACATTAATTGTTACATTCTAAAAGCTCGTCATGTTTTGCCTCTGTAAGCGTACACATCTTCGAGAGATGGCTAGAAAAACAATAAAGAAAAACCATAGCAAAAAAACAATAGTAAATTGAAAAATACTACTACATGCATTATAAGAAAGTCACTGAGGAGGTTAGTGAAAATGACAATTGAAAAATGCAGTCGTGTGAAGTTAAGTTAAAACAAAAAAGTAAAGTAAAGATCCAAAATAAGCTCAAAGTCATACCGATAACTCCAACCGTCCCTTCTTGTTTCAAAGGGCTCATCGCCGGTAATCTCCTCACAAGCAGGCACACGCACACCTCGAGGCAGGAGAAAACCAGCGATTTCCCGGGGGGTAAGTCTCCGGTGGGGCCACCCTCGCCCAGGGTATGGACCACTTCTAGGACTGAAGAGGGAATAGCACCGTCTGTAGCTTCGTTTGGCGCTAATTCTGTTCGACGAGATATAAAAACGCTTTTTATTATTATTTTAAATACAATATGTACACATAATATGTTTCTGGAGACAGGACGATACATCACCGTTTCTCTTTCATCTAGCTAAGATATAAATAACTTCCTGTTTTAAGGCTATATTATTTGTACTTATGCGTTTAGTTTTTGAAAAATTTAAGTAATGGATTTAGTATACCGTCTATTTTTATTTTTAATTGTAATGAAGCTTCAGGCAAGTAAACTAGCCTTAAAACTGGAAGTCGTTCATACCCTAACTAGATGAAAAGTAGTAGCTATTAACAGTTTATCGCATTAGTATCTACCTAGTGATCAACGACGGGGTCGGGATAATCCCCGTTTTCTCGTTATGTCGGGGGGATGTCTTCTCTGTCTTGAAACTGCGGAAGACGAGGGCTCGACTCCCGTACGAAGATATGTTATTATTTATTCTCTCTAAAATTGCAAAATATATGTTTCGGTCCTGTAAAGCTTGTCTAAGTAGTCAATAGATGTCGCTCCGCCTCCATACAACGTTTTAAATCAACCACAGATATACATTTGATGTCTTGGTTGCCTATGGCCGGTTATGGCGTCATACACGTAACTTTAGAAGATGCAGAGTCGAATCCAGTATTCTTCTGTTTCTGTCTATAATTGAAATATAAGTAATAAGTGCCTATGACGTACCTTTGATCTTAGAATGCATGTTCGCGTGCAGTTGCTCCCTGGCCGCGTCGATGATGAGTTTGAGCACATCGGCGGCCAACAACAGCGCCTCTGTGCTCTCCTGAGTGAGGCCGGTGCGATGGATCATCTGACACAGCTCTATGGCTAGGGATCTGAAATACACCAAACAGTAGAAAACAAAATAACTTCATAAGGTGCGTTCGATTAGCTTATGAGGGCATTGGTGGCGTTGTCATTGATGGCTCTTTTGTTAAAGCGTTCGTAAAGCTGAAAAACGTTATTTTTGCCATTTGTGCCACTTTTGCCCACACCCTATTCGAACGCTCAACTGAGCATAAGACCTAAAATCGCATTATGCTGTCAAATACACAGCTGTCAAAAAACGATCACAACCATGCTCCGGACGAGGGTCAAAAATTACAAAGTGACAAAATACCTCTTTTTAGCTTTCCGAACGCTGAACAAAAAGAGGCATGAGCGACATTTTCACCCACAGATTCCCACAATCATAATCAAAAAGTCACAATAATGTCTATTAAAAAGTAAACCAACCATGAAGTTTTTACTAAAAAAATCATAGAAGTTTTTATGATTCATGCAAATACGTATATTTCTAAAAAGAAGCTACTAATTTGTATCAATATCAGATTTAATGATCTGATTGAATGAGTTAGATTAGGTTTCATTTCATTTCATATCAATAAAAAAAATCTACTGAAGACTTTGCCGTATGGGCATAGTTCCCTTTGCCTACCAGAATGGGTGAAGAAAAAAAAATCTCTGCTTATATTCTACGGTTGGCGCCATTTTCCAGAAATTTTCTTTGCGAGTTTATTTTAGTAAATTGCTTCATTTTTTCGCAACTGTATTAAAAATAGTCGTTCATTTCACGTGCGGAACCGTCATTGCAACTTGTTCCGACTGTCAACCCTCGCCTTCGGCTGCGCCTCGGCTCGGGTAGACATTTGTCGGAACTCTTAGCAATGACAGCCTTTCCCCACTTGTAATGAAATATACTATATTATGTAGTTGTAGACATACCTGTCTTTCAGTAACCTGGCTCTGTTCTCGGGTGCGTCGAGAAGCGTCACCAACGAGAGCAGTACCGATATTGTATTTTCCACGCTCATGTCACGTTGGGCACAAAGCGCCTCCATACAAATACCTACAAAATAAGGTTCATTAAAATACACGTATACATTTAAACATAATAATAATAATATTTTCTTTATTTACGAACAACAAAAAGATCAATTTTTTGTTAGTAACTTACTTAACTAGAAAAACTTAAAAATAGAACTAAGGTTAGTACTTATATAAGGAAAACAGTGCCTCCGAAACAAATCACACACCAATATTACGAAATATTAGTGTGTCATGTATTTCGGAGGCATCTTCTGCGAAATCATGGTTCGCACAAGATGCCTGAATACATATGCATGCGGGTCGTCCGCTATGACTTTCAGGATGCTATTGTCACTCTCCCGAAGCCTTTTCACCAGAGAAGCCACCTTTTTTCTAATGATGGCATGAAAGCCATCAGTATGGTTCTCGGCAAACATAGCGGAGGCGCTGCAAAATCGGGGGAGTTTCAACATCATCCTGAACACGTTATTGTATTGGATCCGCAGGGTATCCAGTGACTTACGGGAACAGCTGAACCACAGACTACCCGTGTACATGCCCTGACAATACACTTTGAATAGAGTAATATTTACCTGGTCTGTACAACGGGCAATCTGCGGGCCAGCATGTTCCCCCGCGCCGCCAGTGCTCTGCGCTCCCTCTCCACATCTTCATCGTCTTTAGGGTCGTCTTAAAATATTCATTCCTTAACACTAGCACGACATCAAAATCTACCGACCTAAAGCCGCGTTGACACGATCAGAATCTGCTCGGACCAAGTGGACTCGTACGAGTAAGCTTCATACGAGTGTAATAGGATAGCTGTTGATACTAACATTGTATACTCAAATCATTTTCTTAATTCTTCCAATATTTTTTATCTGTCAACATCATAAAATAAATTCGTAAAAATCGAAAAACAGATTTTATAAACTCCCTGAAGCGCTCCCGGAAAGTATCTACCTCTTCTGCTTCGTACAGTTCTACAAAACTACTTGTGTCACGCTCAGACCACATATTTTTACACGAGACGTTTGGATGTTGTAGAACAACCATTTTGTTTTCCTACTCGTACACGAGCTATCTCGGAAAAGTAGAACACGATTCGAGACTACACGGATCGGACGCCGTCGTACGAGTGCTCTCGGATAATGGGTTGCCACAATCAGAGTTGTGTCCGAATAGGTAGCCGTAGGTAATAGGTAGTCTACTCGGTCTGAGCAAACTCTGATCGTGTCATCGTGGCGTGTCAAGGACGGACGCCGGTCATATGACTGCGCAATTACACTATTTATTGTAAAAAGATTTTACAAAATAAGAAACTTAAGAAAACATTTCACTTTTAAATGCATTTTTCACATTTTAGTCTGTTTTAACATTACAAGATCCACATAATGGAGAGTCAAATGACTGTCGCCGTCATTGAAAGTATAACAACGTTTTAAATGAGAAACAAATCAATAAAGAAGTATAGATACTCATCTGGTTTTGAGACACTAGCACTACCCTAAAGGTTACAAATCATCAGTAAGCGTAGTCAAAACGTTTTCGAATAATTAAACATTTAAATAAAAAATTAAAACATATTGCACGTTATGATAGCACAGAGTTTAAAGCATGGTTTAAACTTGGCACTATCTTTAGTCCAGATTTTATAATAAGGCGGGGTTTATGTTGAAGAGTTTTTGGCGACCACACCCTGTCTTGGTATGCACCACTACAACGGCATAATATAAATCACACACGAATACACCCCCATATCCCCCTCCCCCTTTGATTACCTGTGTCGCGAAACGCATACAATAACTCATCAGAACATACAAAAAAAACACCAAACATTTCTGCCAAAAAGCACTACTGTGCTAAGTGAAGGGTATAGTGTGAAATTACTGAACTAATGTGATTAAACATTTAAGTGTTCTTACGAATTTTGAAGCTCATAAGTCGCACTGCAACTGTCATGGGCGCTTACCATCACGGCAACCACTTGCCTGTCTCACTTACTATTATCTAAAAAGTAGGTAATGGAGAAAATACACACCAAATAGCAGATGGAATCTCTCATCCACGGGTTCGAAAAACTCAAAGTTTCCATTCTCCTTTGCTGTTCTGTTATCCAGATTGGTTTCAGATTTATCTGTAAAGTAAATATAATAACTAAATTATAAGTTATAGCCCAGTTTTTTATGGGATAGGTTGTTAGTTAATAAAATAAATCTTTAGCGTTAGTTTTGAATGGTGACCACATAACGCGCGAGCCGAGCGAGCGTGCCGCGGCAGCGACCGGCGAAGCGCCAGATTTTGGTTATACCTCGATAAGTATATAACGCAACACTTTTGGGATAAATACTTGTCGAATATTATGTTCTGTCGAAGCAATGACTTGTCGATATATATTTTTCGAAGCTACTCGAGAGTGGAGAATGCTTACCATTGTTGGCACTTGCGGGCACGTCATTAATATTGGCGTTGAACCTTAGAGAGGCAGCGTACAGCAATGATGGCCATGCGTTCGCGTAATGCGCTCGGGAAGCCTCGGCTGTTTCCGCCGAGTAAAACGCTCCGCCACCATGCGGTAGCTGTGACGCGAATTCTGAAAAACATATGTACATTTCGCAATAAAAAAAACAAAGTATCTCCTAAATTACTGTAATGTCTTGGGTATTGTCAGGCTTTGTTGAGACAGTATACGTTGAAACAGTGGGTTCACAGGTGGCATGGCCCCACTTGTCTAGGGGTGGCTTTGGTGAGCAAGGTCACACCTTCACGGGTGCTAAAGCCAGTACAGTGTCACGCAGAACTCGACCTTAAACCTAATAGTGGATTTGAACAAAAAAAAAACACAAATAAAAGAAAATCTACAGATAAAAATCTTTCATTTCGAATTTCTCAATATGCCAAACGCGTCAAAGCATGTCAAGTCAAGTCAAGTCAAAACCATTTATTCAATTTAGGCATCAAAGACGCACTTATGAACGTCAACTTTTCATTATAATGTACTTTAAAGGCTCTACCGCCGCGTTCCAAAATATATAGAACCCACCGAGAAGAAGCGGCAAGAAACTCGGGGCCATTCTTTTTATATGGATGTTTACAATGTTTCTACTTAGGTACTACAAATATTACATTTTATGGGTGGCAGAGAGACAGCTTGCCAGAAGTGGAGTATTCCAAGCATCTTTATCTTCTATATAATGTCGAACTTTAGTAAGCTTTTTTTATTAAAACGTTTTTTACAGTCAACTTGAATTTGCCCTCTGTGAGCTCAGTTATGTGCTTTGGGATTTTATTGTAAAAACGCACTTTCCTAGGAATGACTTATTAGTCTTCGCAAGTCTAAAACTAGGTACAGCTATCCTATTTGTATTTCTGGTATTAAAAGTGTGGTGATCACTATTTAACTTATATTTATGTAATTTTTTACGAACATACAACAAAAATTAAAATTAAAATAAATATTTTCAAATACATATAAGGAAGGCAACGTTAATATATTGATTTCTTTAAATAAATCTCTCAAAGATTCACGGGGACCCATTTCGTATATAGCTCTAATAGCATGAGTTATCTGTGTCACAGTTGCCCTAGATAAATTACAGTTTGTACTGTTTCATGTGAACGAACCGTTCCGTTACACTTACGTAGTTATTCGTGCTAGGCCCACAGCAGTGGAGACCACGGACCGGCAAGCGCAGTTCGTAAGTCGGCCACTGACAAGGTGGAAAGACTACTTGATAAATATCACAGGACGACGTTCGATGCAGGCCGCTTCCAACCGGTCCTATTGGAAAATTATGCGGGAGGCATATGTTCAGCAGTGGACGTCCTACGGGTGAGATGATGATGATAAAGACACCAAACAATATTTACTAACCTGGCGGCAAGCTAAGTAACGCGTGATCTTTCAATGCAGCTATCCAGTTCTCTCCCAAACTCTCCAACTCTGGTTCAACCTGTAAAACAAAAATGTTACCGTTATAAGATTTTTTGACTTGATCAGGTGACTATACCAAAAGGTGATTTATGGTTTGCTTTTAATCTCCAAGCTATCCATAGACAACCAATACGGTCCCATAAACAATCAGACCCAAGTGAGTAAGGCAGATTAGATAAGACAGAACGCTATAACAACACAGTTTAGATAATTTATTGATTCAGGCGTTACTTTGCGGAAATCCATTATCAAAAAAACGATATTAAAAAATATTTAGTGACACTTCCGCTGAAAAGAAAACAATGAATTTGGCCTATTTGGGGCGTGCACCATCCTCCCTCCCACATAAAATGCTAATAGGAAGAATACGAAATAAAAAACACAAGAAACCCCAAATAAACCAACACCGATTCGACACGTGTTTCGCCTCCGGTGGGCACGCCCCCAAATAGGCCAAAATCATTGTTTTCTTTTCAGCGGAAGTGTCACTAAATATTTTTTAATATCGTTTTTTAACAACACAGTTTACCTTGTACAGCTGTTTTATATTTCTTTCTTTTTATTCGCGGAAAAATATAAAGGTAATAATAATAAATTATATATTTAGTAGCAATTAATTGAACAATGTATTATAGTTGGTGAATTAAATATTCCTGTACAAAACGTAAGTATTATAGTTACATAATAATTATATTTCGTCAATCAGTACTTTTTTTAAATTATTTAACTAATGTTTGATCCTTATTTTGAGTGCTTATGCGCTGTGGTAATTTAATGTATATTAATATGGACGTTACAATAGATCATATTAAATGCATATATCTTTCCATTATAAACTTGTCGCGTCGATAAACTAAATTTATCAATCGTATCTTGTCTTGTCTCTAGCATAAATATTGCCCCCATAGGTATATCGCGGGCTGTTTTTTTTTATGGTTAATTACTGTCAAATTTGATCCGACTGAAAATCCATGCTCAGTGGTGATAGGATCGATTGCTTTGTGAAACTTACCAGTTTCAACAAGCTCTCTCCTTTGCTCTCAAATTCGCCGTACTCCTCTTCGTCATTTGTTTCAGACGCGTTGTCGATCTGGTTGTTATTTTGCAACAACTGGTTGCGCCACTTCGCGAGCTCGGCGCGGTTGTTGAACGGTTTCGTGTCCAGTTGTTTCACGTAGCTACCGGGAGCGCTGCCGTTGCTTACCATTGCTACAATGTACACCTAAAAAGAAATGTTTATTGATAATTTACAGCTAATTTATTATGCCATTTAAGCTAAACGTTATTATATTACCTTTGGGAAGCGCTTAGATCTTCGTCTTTTGACGATCCGTGTCAGACGCAATGACCGCTAGGTCACAGAGGAACCGTTATGTCATGTATATGCCAAAATTAATTTTAACCGTCGTATGATCGGGTGGATGCCTCGATGGTCTAGCCATCAT
Source organism: Selenia dentaria (assembly GCA_917880725.1). Classification (NCBI taxonomy): domain Eukaryota; kingdom Metazoa; phylum Arthropoda; class Insecta; order Lepidoptera; family Geometridae; genus Selenia; species Selenia dentaria. The sequence continues at coordinate 27,089,189 of OU862894.1, forward strand.
ACGTCTGTCATGCATTGTCAGAAGATGGTGGTTCACACCTAATGGGGATCCACACGCAAAGCTCAACGCAGAGGGCGCTAGCGGCGAGATGGCCACTGTAATGTTAGTGTCGCTTTGTTTTTTTAGGGAAAAAATATTTTTTTTGTGTTGAAACCGATCAACCATCGTTACTTTCAAGACGTATGCTACCTGGAAGCTTATAAAATTGAAAGGTGAACTAAAAAATCGAGGAGGAAAGATAACTGGAAAGAAAGCAGATCTTGTTGAGAGGTACCCACTATCTAATTAATTATTTACTTTTAATCCTTCATATACCGTGATAATTAAAACAAAAGCCGTATGAATGAAATGGACGTAAATGTACGGCTCTGGTACGCAAACGGTTAACCGTGTTCTGTTTTAGATTAGAGTGTTATTTAGTTGTAATTTAATTATTATTATTTGACTCAACATAAATTAACCACTTTTTTATAGTGGATCTTTGGAAAATAAATGTACACCGTTATTATTACATCCTGGTACAGCACACAAAGGCATATTTGGAGAAAATTATTGTTTACTGCATGTAAGGTTACAAAATGAATGGAACTGACAGGTTTCAATGGCCATCCCGATGATGCGCCATCTGGCGTGATAAATTGGCAGTGAAGATCCCCATTCAAGGTGCGAACCAACCACCAATGCATTCTTTCAATAAACATAGCCACCACCTATAGGCGACATCGAGCAAAGGCATAAGATGCGATAGAAAAAACTGCAAATCTGATGAATATGAAACAAACAAATCATAAACTCATAAACAATCAATACTCGTCTGTTTTTTACTTTTACGTATTCACAAAAAATGGTTGTCGGTTTCCGGACGATAATTTTACGTGATGTCACAAGAGAATCCGAACGCTTAGGCCAACCGTGCCTCTTTATCATAGGCTTAGGCGGAACGTGACAATGAGTCATACTTTTTCGTGCGTGCAGCCGGCGTTCATCAAATTATGGACGTTAGCATGTCAAAAAAGGTACCACAAAAATATTCACCTCTGCCCAAGCTTTCAAAATGGACAATTTCTCCAATGTTGCCATACTTTCATTGTAGATCAACGTTGTGTTCCCCTTGGTGTTTAATTTATCCAAACTGGAAACCAGCAGCTGGTGGACCCTGAACCAAAATGTGCAATAAAATTAGTTCTTCATTCTGATAAATAAGGTCTTTGTTAATTAATGCACAATGGGGACAAATGAACAGGATAGTTGGGAGTCGATAACTGGTCATAAAAGTGAAAAAAATACATATTATTGAAATTATTATGAACACATATTCACTGCTCCGCGAAAGAAACATAGTGCGACTGAACGCACGACGGCGCTGGTACATCACAGAATTGGTAACAGTAACTGTGCGAGACATACCTTATACCCAGTTAGATACTACGAGTAGATTGCAAAGTCGGACGTTTCCCTGCCCGGGCCCGCCATCGTATAGGCGCTAGGTTTAGGCATAGAGATCAGCGTAAACATTAGCGAGTAGGTAGGTTCGTACGTCGTTGTAGGTGCCTATTCTAAGTGGGTAGGTGTCTCGCGTAGTAATTGTTATCTACATATAATATTCTTTCTTTCAGTTTCATGACCAGTTATCGATTCCAAACCACCCCGTTCAATATTGTGCACTTAATTGCAATTAACAGATAAAATGATGATTGAAACTTAATCTAGTTATGTATAGTGACTGTTTTTAGTGTTGAACTACGCTCGTCTATAATAAAAAAATATAAAATGTTCGCTGAAACGAAATCTTATATATCTATTAAAAATTTAAAAATGGATACTACAAATAGGTAACAAGTACAATCTGAAAATTTTAATACCGACTTCCATTCTATTCAGTTATTGGAGTGTAACTCAAAAACTACTGGACCGAATTTGATGAAATTTAAATGGGACTACACGGGAAGCAGCTTACAAACAAAAATAATAATTTTGAGTATCAGTTCACCCTATCGAGAGTTATGAGGTAACAAACATAAAAAACACGGTCGAATTGAGTACCTCCTCCTTTTTCGAAGTCGGTAAAAAATAAATTGTAATCATCTGAAAATCAAAATACTTATCGAACTAATAATTTTTTGTCTATGCAAATATAATAAGGAGGATAGATTTTTTGTTTGTTTGAATTTAATAGGTTCCAAAACTACTGGACTAATTTGAAAAATTGGGCGGGTGGTTATTACCATCTTATCTCAATGTCCCCTTTTACGACATGTATGTGGAGTGGAAGTAAAATGTCTAATTCCAGAGTCAAGGTTTGCACTGTAAGACCATATAAAACTATAATATACTCGTGATGTTTAATTAAAAATCAGAAGCTAGCTTGTTGCGCCTTTCTTATACGACACCGTATTTCTTATACAGTAGGACCTCTTTAGGTAGAGAGTTTCTACGGACAGCTATACACCTCGGTCGCTAAACCTGTTAGCAGCTCGGCCAAAGACCCAAGAGCCAAGCTGACCCGACATTATACCGAAGATATCCCGGACATCAGCCTGTACGAGATTAGAATGGCCTTGAAACAGCTTAAGAACAACAAGGCGCCTGGTGACGACGGTATCACATCTGAGCTTCTGAAAGTGGGAGGAACACCGGTACTTAAAGTCCTTCAGAAGCTCTTTAATACCGTCTTACTCGAAGGTTCAACGCCAGAAGCATGGAACAAAAGCGTGGTGGTGCTGTTCTTCAAGAAAGGTGACAACACTTTACTTAAAAATTACAGACCCATCTCGCTTTTGAGCCATGTTTATAAGCTGTTTTCGAAGGTCATAACGAACCGTCTCAGTCGCAGGTTTGATGAATTCCAGCCTCCGGAACAAGCCGGTTTCCGAAAAGGCTATAGTACCATAGACCACATCCACACGCTACGGCAAGTTATACAGAATACCGAAGAGTATAACTTGCCTCTTTGTTTAGCGTTTGTGGACTATGAGAAAGCCTTTGATTCGATCGAGACGTGGGCAGTGCTTGAGTCTCTCCAGCGGTGCCGTATTGACTATCGGTATATTGAAGTGCTGAAGTGTTTGTACAAAAACGCCTACATGTCAGTCCGAGTACAGAAGCAGAGTTCGAAGGCAATTCCATTGCAAAGAGGCGTGAGACAGGGAGACGTTATATCTCCGAAACTGTTCACCGCTACATTGGAAGACGCCTTCAAGCTTCTGGAATGGCAAGGACTTGGCATTAATATTAACGGCGAATACATCACTCACCTTCGATTTGCCGACGATATTGTAGTCATGGCAGAATCCATGGAAGACCTCAGTACAATGCTCTAATGCCCATGTTGTACCTACCCCAATATCAGTTGGGAACTCAGTTCTCGAAGTTGTTGACGAGTACATCTACCTGGGACAGACAGTCAAACTAGGCAGGTCCAACTTCGAGAAAGAGGTCAATCGTCGAATCCAAATCGGCTGGGCAGCGTTCCGGAAACTTCGCGAAGTCTTCTCGTCAAAAATACCTCGGTGCCTCAAGACAAGAGTCTTCGACCAATGTGTGTTACCAGTGATGACTTATGGCACTGAAACGTGGTCTCTTACTATGGGCCTCATAGACAAGCTCAAAGTCGCACAACGAGCTATGGAGAGGGCTATGCTCGGGGTTTCTCTACGTGATCGAATCAGGTAAATGAGGAGATCCGTAGAAGAACGAAAGTCACCGACATAGCCCAGAAGATTAGCCAGTTGAAGTGGCAGTGGGCAGGGCACATAGCACGCAGAACAGATGGCCGATGGGGCCGAAAGGTTCTGGAGTGGAGACCACGGACCGGCAAGCGCAGCGTAGGTCGTCCACCGACACGGTGGACAGACGACCTGATGAAGGTCGCAGGACGACGTTGGATGCAGGCCGCTTCCAACCGGTCCTTTTGGAAAATCATGGGGGAGGCCTATGTTCAGCAGTGGACGTCCTACGGCTGAGATGATGATGATGATGAGGACCTCTTTAATTCGAACACTGAAAATTTACCCCCCGTTCGGACTCACGGAGCGTTAGGATTATAATACATACCAGTTGCACCCCGCCAGTTTACCCGCGCGGTGATGATGACGACGATAAAAAGAAACATATATGTTAATCCAGGGTGTCTGCTACCTCTATGCCCAATTTAATCAACAATAAACAACAAACAACTGCGCATGACACCTCCACTCGACATTCGGTAAGCAAGTGGTGAGACGGCGAGTGAAGGAGCGGGGTAGGTACCGAGCGTTCGTATTATAGAGGGATTCGGATTAAAGGATGTTCGGATTAAAGGGCCTGCTGTAATTTTTCGTACACATTGATATTGTTTTAATTTTAATTGGATTTGCTAACAGTTACAAATACAAGTTTGCTTATCTTTTACGATAATGGTGCCAGTAACACGACTCTCACCGTCTCAGATCATTGATATCCCTGGCAACACCGCATCCGATCCAAGCGGAGCAAACATCGCAAGCCGCTGCGGTCACATGGGACGCGGTATCGCCTGAAAACGCAGGACGGACTGCCGCACCCACCTGTTAACAACCAACATTAAGTAAATAAACATACCCTTAGTGCAGTAGAACTCTTTGTGAATGAGTTGGTCCGGGGAAGTACTGCCACCATAGCTACCTATTTCTACCGTGAAGCAGTAATGCACAGCGGTCCGTATTGCGATATTTTTGCTCACAGTGCTAACGTCTACCGAAGCCGGTCCGAGACAAATATCGCGATTTTGACAGCTCGTGGCACTGTAAGCGTGTTGATAAATCGGACCAGAGTTGTAGCAATAACAAACCATTTGCGCGCGAAAATAAATGCATAATAATATCGTGCATAGTGTGAAGGTTAACTATGTAGTGTGTGGATTAAAAAGAAATAATGGAATGGATGGACCTACTTTTACAACTTTTACATGCGATTTCAATACGAAAGTTTCTAGTATTTCTAAATAATGGTTCTTTCGGTTGGATGGTACTGTTAAACTGTCCAATAGATGTCGCTCCGTCCCCGCAAGACGGTTAGTCAAATAGAGAGTTAAAATTCGATGCTCGGACCAGATTCTCGGTGGCCTAGTTGGTCAATGGCGTCCGACACGGAGAGTCAGAAGACGCGGGTTCGAATCCCGTCCGAGGATGGAACTTTTCTCTCTATAAATTTCAATGTTTTACATCAAAAACAAGGGACACCAGCAAATACCTTGTAGAAATAAACAAACACCTGTCACTTTTGACAGAACGTTCACGACGATTATGGTGTAGAGCATGGTTCATGTAATCGTCAATATGACGGCAGTTAAGACGTCACCGATGACGTAGCGTGGGCCATCGTAATCACGCTCACGGTGAAAGGGACCGACTGTTATCGCGCTAATATCGATTATGGCTCAATTGGGACCGCACTGATGTTCGCAATACTGTTAAACAAGCCGGGCATCGGTATCACCCGATGGTCGTTTTAATGGTCATCAGCTCGTTTAGTCGGGATATCAAAGAAGAAAGAAAAAAAAAGAATAGCTTACCAGGGGTGCGAGAACAACACAATTCTTTAGAAAATAGATACTTAGCTGTGGTTACTGAGTGCGATGTGTAATTGTATGAAAATATGAGAGTACACAGCTTCGTAAATCGAAGAACAAGTAATTATAATGAGAGAAATTCGCTTGCTAGTTGGCGGCGGTGGTTAACGAATTGCAATTAGATAGTGTCTGATTCACGTGCGCTCGTGTCGACGCTAGTCGTACTACCATAGACACATGACATCATTATCTATGGGTACACAATATTTGCAAAAACCTATAGGGCCATTGTTAGCGCGAGTAACTGTGTTATGGTTTGAAGGTATGGTTGCCAGCGAAATTGCAGGTACATGGGACTTAACAACTTAATGTCTCAGGGCGCAGTACATTTCGTTACTAAGACGAATTGCATCTGTTATAGGCAGATGTCACCACATAACACCAGGTGGGCCTCGCGCATGTTACGTCTCATTCACATACAAAAAGCATATATTGTAACGACTATTGTCATATTTTGGTATATTAGGTATTACGATTCTGTAGTTTTTTTTTTGGTAATGGACGTTTTTTTGATTGGCGGAGTAATTCTACACCAGGTGGGCCTCGTGCATGTTACGTCTCATTCACATACAAAAAGCACATATTGTAACGACTATTGTCATATTTTGGTATATTAGGTATTACGATTCTGTAGTTTTTTTTTGGTAATGGACGTTTTTTTGATTGGCGGAGTAATTCCCCATAAAAAGGGAAAGTTGTCAGTGGCGCCATCTTACTCCTCACCAGGAACATCCTTTAATGTGTATATCACTTAAGTTTACATTACCTTTTTTCATGGGTTTAATTTAATTGAGTGAAAGTCATGATGATATTGGTTATAAATAGTTGTGTGACGGTAATATAAATGACGCTTTGTTAAAAGTAGATTTTTTAACAATACTAAATGGAACCTACTGTAACGTAACTGAAATGTTTGAAATAACTTGTCGAACTCGGTACCATGAGCAAAATATTGTTTTGATACTTTGAATCAAAACAGTGTGAACTAAGTTCTAAAACTTAAAGTCGGTTCCATTTTTGTGTAATATGATTTTAGACAAATAAGTATACTAACATTTACTGGATTTACTTACATAGACGGAATTATAAACGTAATGTATACAGGGGCATACGCAAGTAAGTTTACACTCGCGAGGTCTATTGTACGCAGAACTACTACTAGTCAACTCACTTGCGCCTGATATTGCTCCAACAGCAAATGTCCGGGGAAGTCAGGTTCGGGCGCCCTCGCAAACTGTTGTATGATCATTTGCAAAGTCCTCAAGCCGCAAAGCCTCAGCGCGTCCGATTCACCCGTCGCACCCACGAACGCCATCCGGACGAGATCGGATAAGTGGAACGAGAGGTAATCACCTGAAAATAACAAACAAATCTATACAAATCTTGTATCATAATTAGCCCATGAAATAAATACTAATTTATTTATTTATTTGCTGGAATACAAATGTATATAAGGTCAGAAACATATAATTATGACAATGTATTCTGCCTGCAGGCAGGCGTGCAATTATAATAATTATAATATAAATTATAGCATTCATTGTGTTCCCACTGCAGAGTCGAGCCTTCCTCTCAGAGAGAGGGGGAGGGGAGGGGGGAGAAAGAGGAGTTGAGCCTACCACGAGGGCCCAGTGCCACTTGGTGATAAGACTAGTGGGCAACCCATGTCGGAGTTTTCAGGCCGCCCGATGGCCTTCGACATAGCCTAACGAATGTTCTCCTAAGACAAACATCCGGCGGCCTTATTGTCTTTCTGGCTATCTCCGAACCGGGCATGAAATGAGAACGCTACTATTATTTTAGAAAAATAATTAGGGCTCCATGCAAAAACAATCTTTGTGATATTGTTATTTTTTGCGCGAGGGAAACTGCAGGCGCAGCTAGTTTCAACTAAATTAATGATTGTTATTTGAAAAAACATGTATTTTCTCTTCTAATCTATCTATAGTATAACCCTTCATAGGTCGATGGTCATCATAGGGCCAGACACAATAGAAATTACATTGTTATAATATAACGACTCTTGAAGGGATATATAAAAATAAAGCTATATATTTCTCCTGGACACGGTATAACTTGAAAACGGCTTTACCGATTATATTCATCTTTTTATAGTGTTTTCTAATTCTTAGTAGAAGGATTTTACATTAAAAAAGTCAAGAAAAGATGGGAGGTTATGGCGAGGCCGAAGACCGAGCATACTACAAGAACGAAGTCGCGGGCAGTCGCTAGTAAAGTATAAACGATAGAGACCTGGTTTTACTATGAGTATTTGGTGGTTATACAATGAGAGTAACGTAAAATTTATGAGCCTTAGCATTATCACCAGGCTACATATGGCAATAAAACAAGCGTGGTATAAATAGATGACATGAGCTCTTTTCGATTAGTGTATTTTTTTGTTCTCATATATCAGCAAAAGTGTTATGGCCATGGACACACACAAACATCCAATACCCAATAACAAAAAATTCTGAAAATAGGCCAGGATTTAACAAAATAGGCCTGGACTTTAAAGGAAAGGTCACCAATTGAAGTAACGAGACCGTCAAAAAAGTATATTGCCCGTGGATATCGCCAATGAAACATGATAAGCATAGAAATGTCTACATCCCAAAACGTAATGTAACTTACTGTTAGAATCAGCTGTTTGCTTTTCCTTTGCTTTCACTAGATCGAAGTGAGCGGCATCGTTTGTAGCTTCACACGCGCCCATCATTTTCTGTATGCACTCCATTGCAAACACCTGCAAAAATTACGCAATATATTAGATAGGTAACTTCTGCAAGAATTCGTCTTGGTTGGCACCGCAGTATCAGATAGTGTAAATTGTGCGTGTTATATATACTTACTCAAAATTTTACAATAAAACAGGAAAATTATAAACCGTTGATACCGCTTATCGATAACAATAATATGCGAAACTGCACCCGCCTTTAAACCCGTGTGTGGGAGAGAGAGCGAAATACTCGCTGGACCGCTCCCAAGTTTTGCGACCCAGTCGGCAGCGAGTAAAAATACTACTGTCATTCTATACAGCTGCCTTTCACACCCTAACAGAGTAATGCCTGTGCTCTATTCCACCGCGGCAGAACATCACTAACACTGCAGTGGTACCAATGAGACTGCCTCATGATAAAAATACACTCTATTATAATGAATGTCAGCTCTATACTGTCGTCGATTCTGTAAGCATTCTCTAAACTAAAAATCTCTAATAAATAGCAGTAGTGTTTAGGCGCAAATCCAAATTAGCATATTTATACACTTTCGAATGGCATCACATTTCTCTTATGTATACCCTGGGTATATTTTAGACAGATTAATTGTCCCCTTGGGTGCGTGACCGCTAGTGGCATTATTCAACTGAGCGCTTCCGTGCTTCGGAGGGCACATTAAGCCGTCAGTCCCGGTTGTTTGTCTTAGGGCAACAGTCGTTAGACTATGTCAAAGGTCTTCGGGCGGCCTGATAAACTTCGACATGATGTTCCCTAACTTGGTGCTCACTAAACTAAAGTAAAAACACCTAAAATTTAATAGAATAATCCTATTTTTAGAAATGTAATTCCAAGTGTTACATGTATTTTGATTGTAGTGTTGAATAAGGACTACCATAAAATTTAATTTTAGTTCGCTGGTTTAGGTAAGTTTTTTGAACAAGTGAATTGCTACTATTAAGCCTCGGTTTCACAATATCCATATGAATCCTGGATATCTTACCTGTCACATATCTTGATACCATTTCTATATTCGAAGTTATCTCGTGAATAGGTTATATAAAGGTCGTGAAACGTGATCTAATTTTGTGATAGTAAAGTGAATGAATGTTGGGCTGGAAGGACCACTCGACTTGATAATTAATTTGTAAGTCAGCGTGGTACATATAGGGCGCTTCGCCGTTTATCAAAAAGATAAAATTTTTGAAAATAAGCCCTAACAGAACGTCTCTTTTATTTGTAAATATGATGGTGGATGGATAACGCATTTTCAATCGCTTTCCATTTGACCTGGTTTTGATATAGCTTTGTGTATTTTCGCATTAAAACTCATCTTCGAATTGGCCAGCGAATGTGTTATATAGTAAATAATTTGTTAGTGTCACATTATGTGTGAAATATTTCATACCCTTGTAGGCCATCTAGATTGCACTGCCGGATGTGTAGAGGTGTCAGAATCGGCATGAAACTCCGCTTGATCGTCATCACCTTCCGCGTCGAAATCCATCTCAGGGTTGTTACTGTCTTCTGTAGATACAATACAACCATTATGCTACTATGGGTGCGTTCAGCAGGGCTATTATGTCTTTCAGTTGCTAACAAATGTTGTATAATCTTGAAAAATGGTGGCTCTATGTCATTTTTGTCAGCTTCAGTAAGAAGTAAGCTGTTGAATATTTTTTTTCATATCGTCAGATTATGAAAATCCCTCCACATAATTAAGTTTATGGGTCAGTAAGACAAGGGCATCGAGATGAAGCGTCTATATAATAATCTGACGCGCTCGAGTATTGCAAGATCGCAATGTTTTGCATTCTCAAAAATCGGCTATGCCTTTTGGTCGCGTTCAAATAGTCATTGTGGCGGCGTTTACTTAATGTCCCTTATCAATGTCTCACGCGCTAGAATTTATTTTTCCTATTTTCTACCCCTTCGTACGGCCCCCCACGATGCAAACAGGCAGATTAATATTTCTTCTTATATCAGAAAGACGTGGGTCGCATACACTTTTAATTACACGCGCTCGAGAATTTCTTTGTGACTGTTTTTTTTTACATTTTTGTAAACCTGTACTCGCTCCCCTACCATTGAAAGGGTATACTTCACATACACTTTTTTTTAACATCTAACCTTCACGTTTGAATAGGTCCTCACGACGCTCGAATAAATCCCTATTTACCCTCTTGGATTCCCCTACTATAAGACTGTGTGCTTGCGAGGTCTACTGTTCGCAGAACTACTAGTTACGTTTAGAACAAATACATACCTAGTCTGATAGTAAGCACTCGCTTCGCCAACGCTAGCCAGTGCTTAAGAGCGGCTGAGGACGCCGCCGCTAACAAACAGCATGTAAGCGTGTCTCGGGCGTGAGATAGCGCGCTTTCGTCTCTTTCTATGTCGAGGTATGCGAATAGTGCGCCTGGAAGACCGGTATCTGTGATAACAACACCTGTAAACAAAAAAGATTTATTTTTCAATAACAAATGTAAAATCAAATTTTTCAAAATAATTACTAATTATTATAGTATTACCTTTTAAAGCACTAACGCCTGCTTTAGCGATCTCAAACATTGAAATTTATAGACAGAAAAATTCACATCCTCGGACGGGATAGTACTGTCAAAGCTGTTCAATAGATGTCGCTCCGCCCCCGTAAGATGGTTAGTCAGATAGACAATTACTAATTAATTAAATAAATGAATACCCTAAACCGGAAAATGTTGGCCTTGACGCGTTAAATTGAATTATTTTTGCCAGGTGTCCGATTGTATTGTATCGTAATCTTTTTTAAATAGATTTTTGTAGTTTGTAAGCAAGGAAACTGAAAACAGTTCACACAACGATAAAATGTAATGTGTTGCTAAGCACCCAACAGTGTGTTCCGGCAGCGATCCTTGTGAGCCATCCAGTAAGATAGTGATCAAAAATTAATATGTATATCAAAAGTAAAAAAACATCATCCTCAAAAACCCTTTTCACTGCTTAACCTGAACCTAAACGTATACGCGTGGTAATTGTTTCTATTTTCGGTTGTGAATATCATGAGGTTTCACTACTTTAAAACACTAACCCGAAAACATTCATCGAATTGGAAGTCAATGAGGATATTAACTATAAAACTTCTTGTCGTAAAGTCACTACCGATTACTTTGCCCGCGCCACAAAACTGCAAGGATTTTTGAGGTCCAAATTTTCGGCGCAACAATTGTTGCGAGTAAGTGTCACGCACGTTTTTCTTTTGTTTATTTTTTAAAGTCGTCCCAATGTTTAACCATAGAGTTTAATTCTTTAGCGTATATATTTTCTTTCTATGGCAACACTACACACGGACATGTTCTATCTGTGAACTTTAAAAAAAATATATAATCAATGTTTATATTTTCATCTGTGTTTGGCGGTGAAGTTATGTTTTGTGCTATAGTTTTTAGTGAATTAATAGGGTTAAACTCATGATTTTGATACAAATTATACATGAATATGATCGTGAATGTGTAAGGAATACTGTAAATATGTGATTTAAGTTCTGGCATCAAAATTTACACGAAAAAAAATTGTCACGAATCGACAACTCTCGGTAAGCTAATTCTCATTGTTATGATTGGTTATAATTTGCTTTATTTTGAATAGATTATACTTTTTATTGTAAAATATCACAGAATATAATAAGTTCGTCAAGTAATTACAGAATATGATAAATACGCCATATCATGTCAGGATCGATAAAAATCGAAGTCACGTGACAGTTAAATTCGCAAGTACTAAAAATTCAAAATTTGTATTTTTTTTAAATATTTCTGATTTATAATTATTCTTTGAAACCTAGTTTGGTTTGCAGAATTTCTAATAAGAATTCCAATAAAATAAAAAAACCAACAAGAAAATTTATATTTTATAAAAATGAAAATTTGGAAATCACCATGTCTAAGTCTAGAAAATGGGCCCCCAAGTTGAAAAAAATTCATTATTGGCCGAAATTTCAAAGTAGCTCTTATTTTTTATGTAATTATTAATATAACCTAAGCATTATGTTACTAGGTAAAAATAATATTTCTGTTCTAGACATTCAAAATATTTATAAATATCAAATCAAAATCCTGTCTTTGTAAGCATTATTTATTGATAAAGCTTAATTTTTGTGGTCAGATTGCAAGTTTTTTTATGATAATATTTCTTCTACGAATTCAAATATTTGAATGTAATTAGTTAGATATGTGTTTTTACTATTTAATTACCGCAAAAAACCTATAGGTATTAATGTAAAATTTTTAAATTACAATTTTTTTCCACAGCAACTCAGATTTTTTCGGCTACGCCAAGATTGTCCTCGTGTAACATAACATTTTACTAATACATTTGACATGAATGTTTATGTATCAGACTCCTTATTTATTCAACTATCTCTGACAAAAATTTCGTCTCTTAACTCGCTATAGGTATGGCACAAGAACTATTTATTCCCAACTCGGCGCAAACTTTTGACGCGGGCGCAGGTCGTAACACTCGGGAGCAATCACGAGGGCGCCACAGGGCTCCTTAGGCAAGTTAGTCGCTACATTAAATGTATCATGAGTAATGACCAGTACTTCTAAAAATAAGTGATATTTAGATCTCATAAAAAAGTACCTAACATTCTGAAGCCCCAAGCAACTTACCACAGTAAGGTTTGGCTGGCACATGGTCCTTAGCCAACATGGCGAGTCGGCAAACTTCAGCCGCTTCTTTCTGTGACAACTGGCGAAGGCAGCACAACGCAGCGCGACGCACTGTTAGCTCAGAACTTGACAGATCTTTCTAAAATAAGAAAAAAAAATAGATTTAGGTTCATTTGTAAAAGTAGTTTTCTAGCGATTATAGCCCAGCCAGCCGTGCGAGCATGGATCTCAAGATAAACTTGTCAAGTCGACAAACTGACTTTATTTTATTATAGATCTGTATGAGATAGCTATATCGCGGGTTGTCTTTTATCGATTTAATCCAATAGATAATCCAGGCTCGACATGTTAGCATGAGTTAGCGAGTGTCGTTAAGTCGCCACAGTCATAAGATTTTACGCAGCTGACTAAATTTCTAGTCTGTGACGAATTACCGACCGATGTCAGTTGTTAAATGATCGCTATCTATGCAGAGACTTTCACCCTAGAGGTAGCAAGGGTCGGTTGTTGATTAGATGGCCACGTGTTCGATCCCCATCTCGGACTTGATTTTGCGGTGAAGATAACATCGTGATGAAATCCACAGCATGGTGGTAATGCACTTCTGGTGTACGTCTGATTAACTATCACCCTAAAGTTTGAAAATCTGTCGCTAAGCACTTAAGAGTGTGTCCCGGCAGCTGTCCTTCAGAGCAAGTCGCTATTCTAGGTCTAGTGTGATACCACGTTAGACCGCATCATCACATACCATCAAGTGAGATATTAGTAAAACACTAGAATCACAAAAATAAACGTCTTTTAGATTCACCTGCTTGCGATGCGGCAAAAACCATATTATAGACATTTAAAAAAATATTGTAGTTATTGTTATATGTTTAGGGTACAATGAGGTTGGCATATCAGGTGGGAAAAATCCTAAATAAATATTAACTAAAAATAAGAGACAGATAACATTTTCTGTATACAAGCAGCAGATGAACTTCAAACAACGGATATACTATTATTTTGTGACCGTAGCACAGACATTGTAGTAATGTGACTAATGACAGATAGAGGTTCGTGTAAGCGCCATCTATAGTAACTACTGTCGCGCCCCGGTTTAGCGTTCCCCTTGGGATCAATGCTTATCATGTCCCGAATGGAACGCTCACGCGGTCGCGAAAAGCGCGTCGTTCCTTTCAAGTAAAACGAATGAATCCAATAATAATAACTGAAAAATATCAAATATATTTTATATATTTGATATTTGATATATTTGATTGCGATCTCATTGGTGCTGTCAATGAGATCGCAACGACCGCAAAAAAACACCTTCAGTCGCGTGTTGTGAGCGACGTGAGCGTTATTGGTGACATCATCGATGACTTGTCAAGTTTGCTAAGGGCATGGGGAATAAATAAATAAATATAAATCATTAGATGATCGTCGGTCCACCTAGCGGGGTATACAGATAAGGTTTTTGAGAAGGGTGGTGATGGCCAAGTCTGAAACCTCGACAGTTAGATATGAGTCGTGAACAGGGTCATACTCTCGATTTATATAAGAAAACAATAGATGCATATTTAGTATTATAAATCTTATCTTTTAACGCAAATCTAATCGATTGATTTTTGTCGAACCAATGGGTTATGTTGCTGATAAGAGTCAGTCTTTGCAAAGGAATCTACATTAATATTATTAAGAGGAAAGATGTATTTGAACTGAATAGGCCAAAAAACAGTTGACCTATTTAAAAAAATATTTCACCATTAGAATCCTACATGAATATAGGAATGAATATAGGCAACATATTTTGAAAGAAGTTAAGGATCCGTATAAAAACTTTGATAATGTAACCCAAGGTGTGAAAATACCAAAAAAAACCTTATACAGCTTACGCTGCGGAAACTATTGGCAATAGAGCAAAGTGATGTACTGCAGTTTTATAGAGGACATCCATATATACGAAATAGTTTGCGATTCTATATGTTTAACTATTACAGGAGCTGGAACTTGTTGGGCGGGCTACCCCTCTACACGACTTCCTAAAGCCCGTGATGTACACATACATAACATACTCACACACAGTTGCGGCACCAGTGTATGTAGATGTATATGGTCAGGCGCGAACATCTGCAGTTGTTGCAGACACCCCACCGCCTCCCCGCGCACCCCGCCACCGCCGCACTCCACTAACGCGGCGCATGCGCACACGAACCTACCCACAGCCGTCACTGGAACAATCGTAAACTGCTTAAAACAACACAGCTTCAAGTAAGCCCCTGGCACTCTAGAGACCGTGTATTTACACGATATTATATTGCGATGCTGCGATAAAATCATGAAAAATGTAAAAAAAGTAACGTCCTGCGGGGCTATTATGTTTCTCAGTTGCTAACAAAAGTTGATTGAAATCGTGAAAAATGGCAGCTCTTTGTCAGTATTAACGATTCTCTCGTAGGCAAAAATATTAATAAGTTGATGACTGGAGCTAACAATTGTGACTTAGAGCCGCCATTTTTCGATTTCAATCAACATTTGTTAGCAACTGAGATACATAATAGCCCTACTGGGACTTCCTATAAACAGAAAGACTAATATGTTTGCTATTACTGTACCATACATATTTTACCTCCATAGTAAACGAAGACAAGTTGTCTCCATTACCATAATGATGCGGCACAATATAAGCCAATAACGGCCAAATCTTCTATGAAACTATTTCAAGTAAAACCGTCGAATAAAGAGTAATATATATAATATAATAGCTTTGACGACAAATTAAGGCATATTTTTGTATTGAAACTCTCGTGACGTTGACACATATTAAACTATTATTCGGCAAAACATTTACGTTAGGGATCGAATACGCCTCGCCGGGTTTCGAGCATGTCAGATGCTGATCTTCAGGGCTAGTGTGCAGCGGCGTCTGGTTAAAAAGTCCGGTTATTAGTAATAATTTAATAAGGTAGGTTTGACGTCTGGCCATCGATACATTTTTTCCCTTTTAATTTTTTACAACATCAAACAAAAATCATGTTTTTGGACCCAAACTAGGCAGAACCGTACAGGCTGGTAATGTATGGTCTACGAAGAAATAATAGTCAGGAAGCATAATTCAGAACAAATTCCACGCAAAAAGTGGCCCTTCAAATCAAAACAACGTATGATTCCAAATACAAATTACTTCCGAGGTTACAAATAGACATGTTCGGTGATTGGTTTAAATTCAGAAGGAAAGCAGGGATTGGTTTACGCGCGTGCTGCAACGTCTACAATGACAGCAGAGTCATAGCGGCGTGGACGATGTTATGCAACAAGTGGACTGGACCAACTCATTAATAAATCAATCGTAAATCTCGTATGTCTCGCGAAATATGATTAATTTATTAAGTTTTTGTCAAGAAGACATTAGAAGAGATTCTTCGCAATGTAGTAAAGGAAGATTATGAAACATTTTAGGCTTATACATTTTACCAAAAAAAATAAGTCGTTATTTGCCAGCTGGATGTTTTTCAGTGGTTACAGAATACCTTCATTATCAATTTAGAAAATTCAATCAATTATATCAATATATATATTATAGAATTACTTTAGAAAAGCACTGCGTTGATATTACTGACAAATTAATTAGCAACTCAGCTAAACCACTTTAAAATTAGCAGAGGATGAATTTTCATTAGCTTGAAAAATTAAACGTGCTTTAATTTGAACAAACAATGAACTGTTTTTTTAATGCTATATAGTTACCTATATTACATACCAACTGTAGGCAATCGTTTATTGTTCATTCTCTGTAGTATCTCTTTAGAGCGTAAACGCTTTGGAAGCGCCAATTCGCGTTTTTGCTGAGTATTTGAATTTTGAAGGGTCACATAATAATAATTGATATAGTATATTATGTCAATTATTCTTACCTGATGTAATAGAACATTATTTGATTAACAAGTTCAAGTTCCACAGACTACATTTAGAAATTGTTTATTAGTTTGTTATTGCCGAGCGGTTTCTACACACACACGTTTTTAAATTCAATCATAAAACCGGTCGCGCCAATCACGAATCGTCAGACGCGGCTGAGGCCTTTTAGATAGAGGTCAGAGGACGTATCGCTCTGACGCCCGCGCTTACACAACTAAATATTAGTGCGCTCAAAACTTCCTGATACTTAATGAGGTAACATTTCTAAGTGGGATTCTAACAAATGATTTTATATGACATCTAGTGCATCAACAATAGAAATTTCATTGTTATAATGACATCGACACTTGAGGGGCTAGTATTTTGCTATTAACCAAATTTCTTATGCTTATACGTGGTATCCAGGAATCCATGCTGGAGTCGGAAACTGGTAGCAGGAACTATGCGATGTTTAATAGTAGACACACCGTGTTTAGGATCGTATGAATCGTCTTCGCGATGCGTTTTTTCTAGCTGGTGACCAGGACCTGATGAGACTGGTAGCAGGAACTATTTGATGGTTGTTTTATTTGCTATTCTCATCTCTTTTTGGTAGGTACATGAGTTAAATCTTACTTTTTTCTAGTGTATGCTCTTGTAGATAACATGTACTTGATTAATAATTATCATTTTATGTTAATTAATATCGATATTAAAAATAAAATGTGTCCTCAGTGATGTTTTATTTCACCTTTTTGACCTACGTCTATTTGAGACATAAAAACCAAAGTAGATAAAAAGAAAAGATCCAAATATTTATGTGCGCTATTTTAGTCAAGCGGTAAGGCCACTGCCGCAGGGCGCGCTAGTAAGTAACTCTAATGTAAAATACCTAAACTCGCGCAGCGCTGCGCAGAATAAAGGCTCTTAAAGATGTTGATGTTTCTTCGGGACAAATCATCAGCATAAAAAGATAAATATGATATTTTATATAACACAATTAAAAAAAAACAGTAGGTACTTACTGTACCAACTGGTAGGTAGGTACTGCAGTTTTGTGTAACATGGTCCATATTTTTTTTATTATCTATAATTTTATTGTTTTCAGTCAAAATTAACGTAGTATAACTATAGTTTTCACAGGCAGTCATACTCTTGTTTTTCAAGCTTAAGTGCAGCTAGGCACACTACATTCTAAATACTTGGACTCACAAGATCAATGCGAACAACTCCAAAATTTTGTAATATCCTTCAAGGAGTGTGGTGAGACTCATGAACAAGCCTTAAGTCGTATAATCAACCTAGAATTTGAATTAAATAAGGCCCATAAGATAATATCACAGCTACACACAGATAAGTGTAATGAACAGACCACCAGCACCTTGAACCTTTTTGATGAGCTAGCCGGAAACAAGTTGGAGTGCTCTTCAGATATTGTAAACATTGATCTTACCGGAGATAAATCTGTTTGTAAAAGCCCACTTTTTAAAAGCCGAAATAAAATAAAGAAATATATTAAAGTTAAGAAAACTATCAAAAGATGTCAAAAGTTATTAAAAAAACAAAGCTATTTTGTCAAAAATGTTCAATTAATTAAAGAAAAGTTGTTACTAGAGGAAAGAATTCAGAATTGTTTGGAAGAATTGGAAATAACTCGACAGTTATATGATAATGACACACTGGAACTCCGCTCTGAGCTGCTCCATAAAGAAAAGATCTTGCAGGACGTATTTACTAGCTACAAGACAGCTCAAGTTCAACTAAGTGAGCATTACAAGACTGCAATTGAACTAACGGACCTGGTGGCTTTGAACGTGGAGTGTGTGGAGGCTCTTGAGAATAGTCACTCGAGCTGCCACATTCAACCACAACCAGACTGTACTAGCGCACTCTCAACATCTCTGTCAAATCAAAACAGACCAACATTGATCACAGACACGGTCCCAGGCGGAGAGCAGTATGTCAGCTCTAATCCAGTTCAACCGCATAAAATCATGGTATTTTCAGACAAAATAGGTGTAGGCTTTGGTTCATTATTAAGTAACTCAGTGCAGTGTGCTGTGGAGAACTATTGTATGCCGGGAGCAACCTATGCTCAGATTGAAAAAACAATATTAAACTCAAAAATAGATAATAAATCAATAGTTGTTGTCTTCTTAGGTCATAGTTTAGGTATTGATAGAAAATAGGTTATTACTAGAATAACCACTTTGTTAGAACTTAAGGCATGTAAAATAATGTTATGTGCCTTCCCTTATTCAGATTTATTGTCTGAAAAAGAGAACTTGCACATACACTCACTCAACACATTAATGTATAACTTGACATGTCGTCATAGTGACAAACTTTTATTTTTTGACTGCAATAAGTTTATTTCTAATTTTAAGTTGACATGGGACAGCATGTACTGTCCTAAAAAATCCAGACAGCTAATTGCTACTTTGGTAGCTTTCAATATTGAGGCAGTTATAGGAAATATAACAAAGAGTAGTGACAATGTTGTAGTTTTTAGTACATGTACTAATAATAGTAATAATGTAGTTATTAATTGTTTAAACTTTTAAACAAGACAACAGAGAAGTGTGCTGACATCTTATCGCTATTTTATCAAAATATTAACCGCTTCTCTGGCAAAATATTAGACATTGAACTTTTATTAGATAAACATAGATTTGATGTATTAGGCTTTACAGAAACGTGGCTAAAACCAGATAAAATGTTATTTAATGTTACACATTTTGAGGTAGCCAGTGCGTTCAACAGAATATCTGCTGAAGGGGGAGGGTGTATTATTCTTTGTAAAAGAAACATAAAATTTAAGGAACGGTCTGACATAGTAGGTTTTTCTGTTGAACGTGTCTGCGAAATTGCTTGTGCAGAACTGGAAAGTCATATATTATTGTGTGTATATCGGCCACCAGCATCTAATTTCTGTAATTTTATGTCCATAATGGAATGTGTACTCAAGAGACTAACTAAAAGCAATAAATCAATCATTGTATGCGGTGACTTCAATATTGATATTTTGGTAGATTCAACTGATAAAACTAATCTTATCTCTTTGTTTAAATCTTTTAATTTGAATTTTTTGTTCAGTGAGCCAACTAGAGTAACCGACTCTTCATCCACCTGCATTGATAATATTTTTTCAAACTGTAAGACTACAGAAAAATCAGTAATGGTGGGAGTTAGATCAGACCACAATGGCCTCGCTATCAAATTCGAAATCGGGAGAACTAAGAAAAATACCATTATCGAACATAGGCCGCTAACAAAAGGTAAACTAGAAAAGCTTAAACAAAATATAGAGTTGAAACTTAGACTGGTGGAATTCACTTCTGAAGATCCACATGACATTTAAAGTACATTATTTTCATTAGTAAGTACTGAATTTAATGAAATCTGTCCGAAGAAAAAACTGCAGCTCAACGGTAGGTTACAATTTGGTGACTGGTCAACTAGAGGTATTCGAAAAAGTAGAGACATAATGTTTGAGTTATATCACAAAAAATCTTTAACTTCTAGTAAAGATTTTCATTATTATGTAAGAAATTACTCAAAAGTTTTTAAGTCAGTATGCAAACGCGCAAAAGCTTTGTTTATAAGGGATAAAATTCGAAAATCTAATGACAAAATTAAAACAGTTTGGAAAACTATTAATACAGAGACCGGCAAAAGTAAATCTTTTAATTCAGAATATGTGCTAGAAATAGATAACCAAAAAGTTTCAGACCCAAGTCATGTTGCGAATTCATTTGAAAATTTCTTTTCCAATATACCACTAGAAGTCACCAAATCTCTTGATTCTTGCCCTTGTGTTGCAGTGGGCTTTCTGAAAGACAACTTCCCGCTCCAAATTCCTGAGTTTAGGTTCCAACATATATCTACTTTTGAAATAATAAAAACATTTAAAAGTTTAAACGTTAAAGCAACAGAGGATTTATGGGGATTATCCGTAAAAATGCTAGAGTCAATAATAGAAGTTATAGCGCCACATTTGATGATCATAGTTAATTTATGTATTGATAGAGGTACATTTCCTGACCTAATGAAAATGAGTAAAATCACCCCTATTTTCAAATCAGGTAGTAAGGCCGACCCCTCAAATTATAGACCGGTCTCTGTGCTTCCGGCTTTGAGCAAAATATTCGAAAAGATAATGCTTCAACAACTCTTGTCTCATTTTAATGAACATAGGATTTTACACGAAAATCAGTTCGGTTTCACGAAAAGCAGATCAACAACAGATGCAGGAGTCCAGTTAGTCAAGCATGTGCTGGAGGCTTGGGAGAGCTCACAGGATGCCATTGGCGTATTTTGTGATCTCTCCAAAGCTTTCGACTGTGTAGAGCACCGCACTCTAATTTATAAGCTACACCACTATGGAATTCGTGGAGCTGCTCTGAATCTTGTAGAATCATACTTATCTGATAGGCAGCAAAAAGTTGGCATTAATGGCGTGACATCTTCTGGATCTTTGGTTAGAATGGGGGTTCCACAGGGGTCGATCTTGGGTCCGTTCTTATTCTTAGCATATATCAATGACTTACCACATATGGTTGAGGGCCTTGCTGACATAGTTCTTTTTGCGGATGATACTTCTCTGATTTTTAAAGTAGATAGGAAAGATAGAGAACTAGTTCAAGTCAACAACGCGTTATCTATTGTTTCAAATTGGTTCGTCGCAAACAACCTGCTTCTCAACGCAAAGAAAACGAAATGTTTAAAATTTTCCATGCCTAATGTAAGACATATAGAGCCAAACGTATTACTCGACGGAAATAAATTGAAAATTGACAAGGCAATAGTCTTTCTAGGTATTAGCATAGACTCTAAATTACAATGGGGTCCTCATATTGATGCACTATCTGGAAGACTGAGCTCAGCTGCATATGCGGTTCATAAAATTAGGCAATTGACAGATATAGCTACTGCTCGACTGGTCTACTTTGCTTACTTCCACAGCATAATGTCATATGGTATCCTGCTGTGGGGGTCAGCGGCGGACATAGAGACAGTTTTTATATTGCAAAAGCGGGCAGTTCGAGCCATCTACGAAATGGGTCCCCGCGAATCCTTAAGACAAATGTTCAAAGAAATTAATATACTAACTCTTCCATCTTTGTATATCCTAGAAAATATAATGTACGTTCGTAAAAATATAAAGAAGTTTAGAATAAATAGTGATATGCATAATATTAATACCTGAAATAAGGATAGAATAGCTGTATCTAAATTTAGACTCACGAAAACTAAAAATAAGTCCTTCTTAGGCAATTGTGTACGTTTCTATAATAAAATCCCGAAAGACATTACTGAGCTCACTGAAGGGAAATTCAAGTTACGTGTCAAAAATATACTAATGAAAAAAGCCTATTATAAATTGAGTCACTACTTAGAAGACAAAGATGCCTGGAAGCTTTCCACTTCTGCCTAATAGCCAACTATTGAATAAATTTGTTATTTTAATACTACTCATATGTAACCTCAATGTACAAAGACTTGAAAAAATAATGGCCCACGAGTTTCTTGCTGCTTCTTCTCGGCGGTGGTTCTTTTCCGAAGACAGCGATAGAATCATTTAAAAATGTTGACGTTCATAAGAGTGTCTATGATGCC
The DNA here is from genome assembly GCA_917880725.1 of Selenia dentaria. Classification (NCBI taxonomy): domain Eukaryota; kingdom Metazoa; phylum Arthropoda; class Insecta; order Lepidoptera; family Geometridae; genus Selenia; species Selenia dentaria. The sequence goes on from OU862894.1 coordinate 27,111,643, forward strand.
TAAACTGAATAAATAATTTTTGAATTTTGAATTTTTTTGAATTTTGCACTTATTTTGCCGCATTGAATCGGCAAGCAAGCGAGAATAAAACATAACAAGCAAACCATTGCACATTACATACATTTCAATATTTAGTCCTGAAGAAAAAAATACATCCTAAATTAAATTAAAATTGACTGACTTTATTTTGCATAGTATTGACCATCTCGATTTGTTAACGTATTTGAACATCTTGGAATAATTATAATTTTGCTATTATTTACTAGTAAAAGTGATCCCTGGACATTTAAATCGTGTATTGTTTCTGCACCACTTCACAACGAATGCTGGCATGATCATCCACAACTGAAGTTCACAATGATTAAAATGAAAATGTACGCGATGATTTGAAGTGTGCTCGCTTGCAAGTAAAATGTCCGACTGATGACGTACTGAACACGACTTTTAAGCCCCGCCTACTTGAACACGACTTTTGTTGGGTCATTTTTTTAACGCAGTTACAGTTCCCGACTATTATTTCTTCGTAGTGTATGGTAACCTGACGACTTACATATACACACTTAGACACAAGTGAAACAGATGTGTTGTTTGGTCTATCCAGGAAACGAAGCCGGGAGCGGCTCAGAAGGCAAGGATCTACCAGCTGCACCAACAGACCTATCACCAGGCGATTTGACACCAAGAATGTCTGTTCTTAATTGATTTATATAACAACAGCAATTTCTGGTCTAAATTATAAACTCTATCGTCTTCTTATAAAAAGTTGACTAAAAATTCCCAAGTTTTACCAATGTTCATATAGGACCTTAAACCATTGTTTAAACTCGGGTATCTTTACTCCGCGTTGTATGCGGACGGTATACCTTGCAACTCCGGTCCGACGACGGTGATCAAAGCAGACAGTAACCGTCCGATGCTTCTATGCAACTCCTCCAAATAAGGCGGCGAAGTGAAGAGCAGTTTCAGCGCCAAATTGAGGGTAGATTCGACGTGACTGCGGAACATTGGACCCGATGCGTCGGCGAGGACTGATAAAGCGTGGAGGGACCACACCTGGGAAATGATAAATATTATTTTCTACCGACTTCCGACGTGAACCGATTCTCAAAATTCTTTCTTTTGTTTGATAGCTGGTGCTTCCCGTGTGCTCCCATATAAATTTCATCAAATTCGGTCTAGTAGTTTTTGAGTTACACTCCAATAACTGAATAGAATGGAAGTCGGTATTAAATTTTTCAAATTGTACTTGTCCAGAATAAGAATGTCATCTATGTTGATTAATCAACCGACTTCAAAAAAAAGGAGGTGGTTCTTAATTCTACTTGAGAACTTGAAAAGTGTTTCTCCTATTTTGATGATATCACCATTGACGGTGAATGACAATCGATCCCGTAATTAGCAAGGACCACTAAAAAGGGGGTTAAAATCTTTTTACCAAAAAATTGGAACCGACTTCAACAATAAAAAGTGTGAAATAAATTGTCGAAATCGATACCATGCCCACAATATTGTGATAATATGTACTTTTGAGATATCATGGTACCGAATTCAATTTATTTCACACTTTTTAGTATTGAAGTCGGTTCCATTAGCTGGTATTTTTTTATTACTTTAAATGAATAGGGATCAAGCGGCAGGAAAAAAGCAAGTAGAGACGCTAACCTGAAGTTCAACAGCAGAATTATCTTGGGCCAATGCCCTCAACACTGGTAATGCCGCAGCGCTGGATGCTGCCCCGCGGGCCCTTTGCACTGCGCCCACTGCCGCTGCCGCTGCCGCTCTTACTGGTCTGCAATGTAAGTACAATGATGCAGATGTGAAGACAGATACAATGTGTAACAAGGCTGAAATACATCCACGACAATTTGATTATTTTGAAAGTGAAATATAAACAACTCACTCACACGTCCTAGCTTGTCCCAGCGGTAGCTTCACACTACCATCCTATTACTTAGTTAATCGAGATGTAACACAAATCTTTCAGCGCAGTCGTGATATCACACTGTTAAGAGAACTATATTGTATAAAGACTGACCTGTTAACAGCTGACCTCGCAATGGCGATAACCCTTTCACTGAGAGCTTGACTCTCCGCTTCAGTGATGCATCCACAAAGGCGTCCGGCACAAGAGGCGGCTGCGGCGCGAACGGTCGCGCTGTTTGCTGATAGACCATTCTGTAATCATTATAAATATATATAAAAATGAACCCCTATTTCTCATTGCCACGCTATAACTTGAGAACGGATGGACCAATCTCGCTAATTCTTTTTTATTGTGTTAATTATTGTCAGGAGAAGTTCTTATGAAAGAAAACGCAAGAAAAAATGGGAGGTTATGGCAAGACCCAAGGCCGAGCCTATTACGCGAACGCAGTAGCGGGCAGACGCTAGTTATAAATATTTTTTTACAGTATACATAAAGGCTTTTTAACCGTGAAGTGATTGAGTAGAATATTTTATCTTTTGTCAAGATGCGAATCGTAAAAGGCGAAGAAACCCAATCTACTAGGTGGTAGGACTCTTCTCCAAGAGGTTGTCTTGGTACCACCACTGTGCATTATATTCTGCGGCGAAGCAATAGTGCGCAAGTATTATTATTACTATTCAACCAATTTCACGGATTTCACCCGGTCCTTTACAAAGGCATAAGTGGGGCTGTATGCCAACACTTAGAGGCCTGTTTGGTATAAAAAAATACAATGTAGTATAAAAACAAAAACATTTTGGATGTATGGTTACACGGTGTATCTATTACAAAAATGGGTAAAATTACAAGGCTATTGTTGTGAACTTATAGATGATAAGGGAGATATACGACTATGGACGAGACTACGGCACCTGCCAATTTCAGTCTCATTTCAAAATATTTAGGCAGGTGGTGACTTGCCACCCACTAAACGGGCCATAAGGGTCAACATCAATGGTGACAAAAGGGGCAATGTTAGTGTGGATGGCTAAAGGTTGTCGAGAGGTGTGCTGCGGTTTAACAAGAGCGCTACTACCAGCGTTATGACCTTTAACACTTCCACCCTTGAAGCTTTTTGTTACTTGCTCTTGCGTCTCCATCCCCAGACGGCCAGTTAAGGCAAGCCGGGGGTCAGGGGTCTCATTTAGCCCAAGGGAGAATCAGGGTCCGCGGTGTCGCCACTCACCGACGGCTCGCCATAAAGCCGCCCCTGCGGTATTTATTATTACTAGTATTATATTACTGTGTTAGGGTGTGAAGTGCAGTGGGCACTGTACCGCCACGTATAACCATTTTTAAGCTCTGGTTGGATTTATTGCTTAAAGCGATTTCTTCCAGATAACCTTTGTATAAAATACACTAAACAATGACTGGGTAGGTACATAATGCCTAAATACCTAATGTAAAAAGTAAAGTTGAATATACTAATAGTTCTGCGAACAGTAGACCTCGCCGACACAGTCTTATCAGCGGCAATTTTTCGCAGTCTGAGCTAAATATTACCAAATCGTCCAGTTTTTAAACATCTAACCTAAATATCTAATCTAATCTCTATCTAATATCTAAATATCTCGGCAACCACTTGACCAATTATTCTCATATTCGAAATTCCTTTAAGTCAGGTACCGAATGTGTGTATTAAATGTTATCAAAATCGGTCGGTAAATAGCACCGTAGCAAATTTACCCCATTTTTAGGGAAATTACCCCCCATTCGAAAATCGCCGACGACAAAATATAATCATATTGAATAATAGAACTGGCATACCAAGTTACGTCAAGATTGGTTGAAAATGCGACCTGTACAGGAAGGCCAACATACAACTTAACAAACATACGGATAGATGAAAGTCAATTTGGTTAGTTATTTTTATACATAAATACCTACTTATATGGTTAATAGTGCATAGTTAAAATGCATACAATATTATATTAAAATATCGATTATACAGATATACGTGTATACGAGTTTTGTACATAAAGGGACACTGCAATATTTTGTAGTAACTTACATATATTATTTTATTTGTAGACATCGCAGTTTTGAACGATAATTGAGCTATCGCAAAGTTCTGAAACTATGTACAGCACTCAGCTATGCTTATAGATATTGTATGTATATCAGTCATCAGGTCCCTATAATTATTATTGTAATTATTTTCTTTATTTATTTCGGAACAACAAACAGCTACATAATACAAGTTAAATAAAAATGTTACATATGTACAGTCTTAAGTAATAATGTAGCCAACGGCGTTATTCACATATAATATCTAAGATATTACAGTAAAAAGATGCTGCTAGAGAACTACATAACAGATAGGTATCTAGATATATTCTGACAAATTCATGACAGATAAAGTTACAATAATGTGGAGCGATACAATTACAGTTGAAATAAAAACGTCTATACATCAGTATGAGCAAGGTCTTCTTTCGAAAGCGATAGTGTTAACAATGTTTAAAATTGTATAAGGAATATGCAAATTGTATGATAATGGACTGTATTTTTTATTCGATTGTCGAAACAGGGGGTATGTAACACGAAAAGTATGCGATAAGGACTCACCAGATATTATTTGTGGTTGGCTTTAGACACGCCCGTTCTTGGGCAGTAAATCTAAGATATAGTACTAAGGCCTGTGCTTATACTTAGTTTACCTGGGTACCAACTAAGCGACGTTATCTTACAGGCATCCAGGTTAGCTGTTGCTGAAGTACACCACAAATATGCACCGGGAGTCAGAAGGTTCACTATATTTGTAATGTTTATTCATGTATTTCGATAAATTGGCGTTATCGCCCGAGAAGATTATGCGAAAGGGAGTCGAAGCAACTCCAACGAAACCCGAAGTATTACTTTTCGAAAGGAGAGATCCGTTAGGTTGCGCGATAGAGGTCGAACTGAGGTTATGAAAATATTGTATTATCTATGGTCAAAATTTAGCTTCAAACGTTCACTTTAGCAATAGGTGGTAGCTTTGAAGCTGTAACTACAGATTATATCCTATCAATAATGAACATTCCGCCCACCTAAATGCAGCGTATTTACGAAAAGACCAAAAGAAGTTAAATTTCGCGATAAAATGAATTTAATTTTTAGTAACGACACAACGATGAAAAGAAGAAAGAAGCGAAAGAAAGAAAATATACTAATTGCTGTCGAGTACGATAGGCAAAGGGCAAAGTTTAACAGCAGGTCTTTTTTACTCGCCAACTGCAGTTTTTACTGTTATCTTGGGCCTAAGCTACGACTCTCCCCAAGTTCCATTGAAGGGGGCTGGTTTGTTCATTGACAATTAGAACCAGCGTACCTACAGCAAGGTTATCGCTGCTCTTGTTCCAATTTACTCGCTGTTGCAAAGTATGTATATATTGGCGCGGATACAATAATTAGCCAATAATAATTAGTCTATAACCATTAGATTTGAATATTTGAATTGATTTGTAAAACATAGATTCATACTTTTGAAATTGTTTATTATTCCAATTAGAATTAATAATTTAATTATTATTAGTCTCAAAATGCTTTAAGTTTCTTACGATGTACAATTAACTATAAATCGCATGCCATCACTTTGTATTGCAATCTTAACGTTTAAAACGACCACGTGCAAGTACGCCGTAACCTATAAAAGCGGTCGCACTGGCGACGGGATGGCATTCTTGTTCGAGCCGCCGCACAGTACAGACCTCTCTAGGACGTCGTTACGCTACCGGTCGAATATACGAAACCTATCAGTGATTTGTGGATTTTTATTTGGAACAGAATATAAGTGACGTCAGCAGTGCTGTCGTCACATTTTTTTAAAAACATCATGGAGGTCTCTTCTCCGTCATCAGAAATGGGATCAGAACAAGCTCTGGTCCCAACCACATCCTCATCGACTTCGGTTCAACCTGTCACGACTGGAACAGCGCAGGGCAGTACCAGGCCCTGCCTCAATGAACACTTCAGGAGTACCAGCAAACAACTACCGTGGAACCCACCACAACAGGAATCACCACAGGCATGACGTCTACACCAATCGCTGCGGGAATACCAGCTTCCGTCGGGATCCCATTCATGTCAATGCAAACACACGCTGGAAGTGTGTGCTCCTTCTGCGAAGCGGTGATGACGCAGAAGGAGGCCTCGGAGCGGATCAGGGAGAACGATGTTCGAGCTGACCCGCTCCGGCGCAGACGACCGGGGGAACGGAGGAGACGGTTTGCTTGAGCCTATAATCACGGATCGGTTCTGTAGGAGCGGGACGCCAGACTATACGCTGATACTCAGCATCTTCAACTGGAACCAAAATCTGTCTGTACATCTGTCAACTGGAACCAAAATCTGTCTGTACATCTGCTTACCGAATCAGGCCTCAGAATCCCATGATGAGGTATGTAATAAAACTTCCCATTTTTGGTAGAGGGGGGCTCTACCTCCTCTAGATGACCACGAGCTGTATAGTCTTCCATGAAGGAAACATAAGCCATTTTATTATATTGTATTGAATCCTGAACTTTTACCGGGGCGGCTTGACATCACTGTTATTGCTTACAAGTATTCGTGATTCGAGTTGTTTCACCATTTCTTCAAATGTAAACGTTACTGACATTTCGTCCTTTCGCGACAATGGGCCAGTGCGTGCAAGAACTCTAATTTGTGCAGCATGAAATTGACTTTCCAAATCGCGAAGATCTTCTAATGATACAGTTACCATTTCACTTTCTATAAAGTACTCCAGCCTCATTATTGCTTAGTCACGGGCAGTCCTATCCATATCTGCCACTGCGGCTTCATTGTCACACGTAATTTCGATATATCACCCACAAAAACCCAGCGAAAAGCGAGAAAATAAGGGAAAATCGCGAAAAATAATCTTTGTTTACAATACAAGAACGGAACTGATGAAGTGTGAACGTGAACAACTTTGACCACAGATAACACAGATAAGTTCAAAGACAATGCAACCCTCTTTATTACCAAGGGAGTTTGGAAGTGAGATTTTTATAGGTAGACGAGGTAGACACAACTTTTGTTGGGCTTACCTTCAACAAACATATATTTTTCTACTGCAGATGAATTTAGAAGATAAAATCAAAAATAGTACATAACGAAGCGAAAAAAGGGCCGTACAGTGAAAATCCGGCTCGAAGGACCAAAATAATGTATGATAGTGGACTGAATTTTTTATTTGATTGTCGAAACAAGGGGGTATATGTAATACGAAAAGTATGCGATAAGGACTCACCGGATATTATTTGTGGGGCTTTAGACACGCCCGTCCTAGGGCAGTAAATCTAAGATATAGTACTAAGGCCTGTTCTTATACTTAGTTTACCTGGGTACCAACTAAGCGGCGTTATCTTACAGGCATCCAGGTTTGCTGTTGCTGAAGTACACCACAAATATGCACCGGGAGTCAGAAGGTTCACTATATTTGTAATGTTTATTCATGTATTTCGATAAATTGGCGTTATCGCCCGAGAAGATTATGCGAAAGGGAGTCGAAGCAACTCCAACGAAACCCGAAGTATTACTTTTCGAAAGGAGAGATCCGTTAGGTTGCGCGATAGAGGTCGAACTGAGGTTATGAAAATATTGTATTATCTATGGTCAAAATTTAGCTTCAAACGTTCACTTTAGCAATAGGTGGTAGCTTTGAAGCTGTAACTACAGATTATATCCTATCAATAATGAACATTCCGCCCACCTAAATGCAGCGTATTTACGAAAAGACCAAAAGAAGTTAAATTTCGCGATAAAATGAATTTAATTTTTAGTAACGACACAACGATGAAAAGAAGAAAGAAGCGAAAGAAAGAAAATATACTAATTGCTGTCGAGTACGATAGGCAAAGGGCAAAGTTTAACAGCAGGTCTTTTTTACTCGCCAACTGCAGTTTTTACTGTTATCTTGGGCCTAAGCTACGACTCTCCCCAAGTTCCATTGAAGGGGGCTGGTTTGTTCATTGACAATTAGAACCAGCGTACCTACAGCAAGGTTATCGCTGCTCTTGTTCCAATTTACTCGCTGTTGCAAAGTATGTATATATTGGCGCGGATACAATAATTAGCCAATAATAATTAGTCTATAACCATTAGATTTGAATATTTGAATTGATTTGTAAAACATAGATTCATACTTTTGAAATTGTTTATTATTCCAATTAGAATTAATAATTTAATTATTATTAGTCTCAAAATGCTTTAAGTTTCTTACGATGTACAATTAACTATAAATCGCATGCCATCACTTTGTATTGCAATCTTAACGTTTAAAACGACCACGTGCAAGTACGCCGTAACCTATAAAAGCGGTCGCACTGGCGACGGGATGGCATTCTTGTTCGAGCCGCCGCACAGTACAGACCTCTCTAGGACGTCGTTACGCTACCGGTCGAATATACGAAACCTATCAGTGATTTGTGGATTTTTATTTGGAACAGAATATAAGTGACGTCAGCAGTGCTGTCGTCACATTTTTTTAAAAACATCATGGAGGTCTCTTCTCCGTCATCAGAAATGGGATCAGAACAAGCTCTGGTCCCAACCACATCCTCATCGACTTCGGTTCAACCTGTCACGACTGGAACAGCGCAGGGCAGTACCAGGCCCTGCCTCAATGAACACTTCAGGAGTACCAGCAAACAACTACCGTGGAACCCACCACAACAGGAATCACCACAGGCATGACGTCTACACCAATCGCTGCGGGAATACCAGCTTCCGTCGGGATCCCATTCATGTCAATGCAAACACACGCTGGAAGTGTGTGCTCCTTCTGCGAAGCGGTGATGACGCAGAAGGAGGCCTCGGAGCGGATCAGGGAGAACGATGTTCGAGCTGACCCGCTCCGGCGCAGACGACCGGGGGAACGGAGGAGACGGTTTGCTTGAGCCTATAATCACGGATCGGTTCTGTAGGAGCGGGACGCCAGACTATACGCTGATACTCAGCATCTTCAACTGGAACCAAAATCTGTCTGTACATCTGTCAACTGGAACCAAAATCTGTCTGTACATCTGCTTACCGAATCAGGCCTCAGAATCCCATGATGAGGTATGTAATAAAACTTCCCATTTTTGGTAGAGGGGGGCTCTACCTCCTCTAGATGACCACGAGCTGTATAGTCTTCCATGAAGGAAACATAAGCCATTTTATTATATTGTATTGAATCCTGAACTTTTACCGGGGCGGCTTGACATCACTGTTATTGCTTACAAGTATTCGTGATTCGAGTTGTTTCACCATTTCTTCAAATGTAAACGTTACTGACATTTCGTCCTTTCGCGACAATGGGCCAGTGCGTGCAAGAACTCTAATTTGTGCAGCATGAAATTGACTTTCCAAATCGCGAAGATCTTCTAATGATACAGTTACCATTTCACTTTCTATAAAGTACTCCAGCCTCATTATTGCTTAGTCACGGGCAGTCCTATCCATATCTGCCACTGCGGCTTCATTGTCACACGTAATTTCGATATATCACCCACAAAAACCCAGCGAAAAGCGAGAAAATAAGGGAAAATCGCGAAAAATAATCTTTGTTTACAATACAAGAACGGAACTGATGAAGTGTGAACGTGAACAACTTTGACCACAGATAACACAGATAAGTTCAAAGACAATGCAACCCTCTTTATTACCAAGGGAGTTTGGAAGTGAGATTTTTATAGGTAGACGAGGTAGACACAACTTTTGTTGGGCTTACCTTCAACAAACATATATTTTTCTACTGCAGATGAATTTAGAAGATAAAATCAAAAATAGTACATAACGAAGCGAAAAAAGGGCCGTACAGTGAAAATCCGGCTCGAAGGACCAAAATAATGTATGATAGTGGACTGAATTTTTTATTTGATTGTCGAAACAAGGGGGTATATGTAATACGAAAAGTATGCGATAAGGACTCACCGGATATTATTTGTGGGGCTTTAGACACGCCCGTCCTAGGGCAGTAAATCTAAGATATAGTACTAAGGCCTGTTCTTATACTTAGTTTACCTGGGTACCAACTAAGCGGCGTTATCTTACAGGCATCCAGGTTTGCTGTTGCTGAAGTACACCACAAATATGCACCGGGAGTCAGAAGATTCACTATATTTGTAATGCTTTTTCATGTATTTCGATAAATTGGCGTTATCGCCCGAGAAGATTATGCGAAAGGTAGTCGAAGCAACTCCAACGAACCCCGAATTATTAATTTTCGAAAGGAGAGATCCGTTAGGTTGCGCGATAGAGGTCGAACTGACTAAAAGTTTAGCTTCAAACGTTCACTTTAATGATAGGTGGTAGCTTTGAAGCTGTAACTACAGATTATATCCTATCCATAATGAACACAAATATATCGATTGTATCAAAAGATTTATTGTAAGACTATATGTATAATGCAGACTCTGCCTAGTTTGGGACCTCAACACCTTGTGTGGATGTTGTCCCATAAAAAACTACAATAGAAACATAAAAAACTCACTATAACCAGTTCCGTAGCAATATTCTTCACAGCTTCTTGTCCTAGTGTGCTCTTCTGTTCAGCCAACACCCTTAGAGCGAGCAATAATGCGGTGTAGACATTCAGTTGAATGGCTTCTTGTCGCGCCGCTTTCGACATTTTGATGCACTCCGCAAAATGTTCGAGCATTTGTTGTCTGCAATATTGAATATCAATTAATTTGGTATATTGAATGGCATCTAACGCTATTATTAGTAAATCTCTCTTATTAGCGCTTATTATATTTTAGGGGCGTTTTTTTAAAGTAAGAAAAAACGATATCTGTGTCTGAATTAAGGACATATTATTATTTCTTTATTTATTTTCTTCTCTTAAATTTACATTTTTATAATATTTGAATAAAACAATATAAAATTATTATAAAAACCTAAACCTGCTATTATTAGTAAATCTCTCTTATTAGCGCTTATTATATTTTAGGTGGCGTTTTTTTAAAGTAAGAAAAAACGATATCTGTGTCTGAATTAAGGACATATTATTATTTCTTTATTTATTTTCTTCTCTTAAATTTACATTTTTATAATATTTGAATAAAACAATATAAAATTATTATAAAAACCTAAACCTAGCTTTCCGCCAGTAACGGGGCAGGGCCCAAGCTACCGATGGTCAGGGCTGCAGAGTGAGGAACCTCCTGACGATGCGTGCCGTGTCAAGGAGCCTTCTGTATCTGACCCTTGATCCAACCATCAAGTGAGAGCCTCTTGAGATGTTGGTCGAGACTCTTTGCTATAAGGCCGTTTGCCGAAACAACTATCGGAACTATGATCGTTGAGTCCACATCCCACATGGCGGTAATCTCGTGAGCCAAGTCAAGGTACTTGCTGAGTTTGTCCTCGGCTTTCACGAGGTTTTCGTCATGCGGAATGGTGATGACTATCACGATATCAGGCCTATTGGCAACAATAGGCCTATCCGTGATGATAGATCAATCATCGACTAAACGGGCCCCAATAAGTGCCGGCATTATTGGCGATGGAAGGGGCAACGTTTGTGTGGACGGCTAAAATGCGCTGTAATAATACATAAAATTAACACCTTATTAATTATAGTATATTGGAATAGCAGAAGGATCGATCTATTTTATGAACAATTTAATAAATTATTTAAATTAATAAAAAATAAATATAAGTCATTGAATATAATAATTAGTGGTGATTTTAACCACAATACTTTAATAAATACCGCGAAATCGACTAGATTGCTGGACTTGTTCTCAAATAATAATTTCCTTCAATATGTTAATATACCAACTCGCTATACAAGCACTACAGCAAAGTGCATAGATCTTTTATTTGCGAATTGTGATAAAAAGAAAATAGACGTCTCAGTAAAAAATTTTGAATTTTCTGACCACTTAGGACTAATAGTAAAAATAAAAAACGCACTACATAACACAAGGAATTTAGACTGGAAAATTGAAAAACGACAATTTAGTAACAAAAATATTGTAAGCTTTAAAAATGCATTAATAAATATTAACTGGACTGAACTTTTGAATATGACAAATTCAGTGAACGCCAATTACAATATATTTCATGACACTTTGACAAAAATATTAAATAAATGTATCCCAAAAAAAATCATAAGAATAAAATTGAATAAAAAATACACATGGCTAACTAAGGGAATAAAAAAATCCTGTAAAAATAAGCGACTTGTCAGATCGTTAGTTACTCACTAGTTTCGCAGTTTCCTGCTAGCTATACGCTCGATGATAGGGGGGGGGGTAGATGCGGTTGAGCAGTTTCCTGCAACCAGAGAATAGGTAAGGAATAATTGGGATGGTAAATACCTGCGGAGGTGAGCTCTGTGTCTGATGAGTGCTGGCGACCGTGGGTCCTCGTGGAGGCGTCCCGCTGTCGACGGCGTGCTGAATGAGCTGAAGAACTATTGTCACTTGGTTCTAATGTTTGTATTGTCCCTTTGGGTTGTGCACTGGTTTACGCGGCGGGCTGAATGCGTGTGTACACACGTGCTGATTTAGGAGTAGTGTCTGGTTGGGCCGAACACACCCTGAAGGTCACTCGCGGCGAAGTCATTCGCGGTGACTCGTGCTGATATAAAATGGCGGTGCCATGCGGTTGCTGCGCGGCGGTACACGTCCGCCGGTCGCGAGTACAAAAAGGTGACTCTTGAGCTGACGCGTAAACGCGGGGCTGATATTGGCGGTTCCCGATTACGCCGTGCGGACGCGACGGCGCCGAAAAGATGACTGTTTCCGCTTCCTTTCGCTGCTTGCTTGTCGCCTGACAGCTGCAGGACAGCGGCGGGGGAACGCGGGGGCGCGGGTGCGCGCCTTGAGGTTACGTCACGCTTTCGCGTGAACATATTCCCCACGCGGCAAAGTTGTGGTGTGGTGGTCAATCGACAGTCAGGTGGTCGTTCTTGATTTCCACCACTCGGGTGACGCCATCCCTTCATGGGTTCGTCTTGTGGCTCATGCGCCAGTGTAGAGGCGGCACCTGGTCGTCCACCATCAGTACCAGTTCCCCGACTTGAGGTGGGCTGGATCGGGGAGTCCGTTTGGAGCGTGTTTGGATGGTGTGCAGGTAGGGTTTGGACCAGGATCGCCAAAGGTGTTGGGATAATGGTAGGACGAGCTTGAACCTTTTTGTGTGCAGAAATGGCTCGTCCTCCTACCGAATACTCAGGTAGGGCATTGAGCTGACGTTTTAAAAGAACATGACCCGCGGTGAGTAATTCAAATTCCGCGGGTTCAAAGGAGAGTGGGCTGAGAGGGCGTGCATTGAGCATGGCTGCAATGCGCGCTAAAAGGGCTGAAAGTGTAGGTGCGTTATTGTTATTATTGGTTGCAAGAAAGTCTTGTATTTCCCTAAGTTAATTTCTAGCGCCTACATAAATTGTACCGCAATTATATCTAATTAACGTCGGTACACCGCGCCTAGAAACAAAACGCTGTAATGCCGCAAGGAACGCTTTCGTGGATAACTCAGATACCGGTTCGAGATGGACCGCCTTCGTGGCTAGGCATGTTATAACACAGAAGTAGCCTTTTAATAGCTTGGCGTTTCTCAGTGTACTGGATTTTATCAAAAATGGTCCAGTAAAGTCCGTCGTGACTTTGCTAAATACGGGCTGAACGTTTACGCGGTCGGCGGGTGAGTCGGCCATGGACGGAGCCTTAGTTTGGACGCGGAAACGTAAACATTGTATACATTTGTATACTGATAACGTCCAGAATTGCTGGCGCAAGGGTGAGTGCAGAATGTCAGCACCTAACTGACTTAAGGTGTTTGCGATGACAGTTTGTCGTCGTGTTGTGTGTGTGTGCTGATTCTTTGTGGGCTGAGTCGGTATTTGTTGCATGTGCCGTCCTAGTCATTGCCTAGGCGGCGGTGAAGGACGCGAGGTAGTGCGCGGTGGAGTACGACGGGAGTACACCATCTGGCCCGTATCAGGTGAGGGACGGCGCCGTGGTACCTCGCGCTGTTGTACCGGCAATAAGCGCACTGGTAGTGCGTAGTATCGTGTACATACCCGAGGCTTGTGACCCTTTACATTACTACATGGGTAGCAATGGTTGTCACCATAGTGAGGTTGCGGGTTCGATACCTGTTTGGGTCTTGGCGCGGAGCTGAACGGTCGTGCGTTCGAACCCTGCGCATAGCGCGGAGGTTGTGGGTTCGAAACCTGCTGAAGTGGGGACGAGAAGCGCGCGGGTATAGTCGCGGAGCCGATAGGTTGCAGGTTCGAATCCTGCTGAGCAGATGACGAGAAGCGCGCGGGTATAGGCGCGGAGCTGAGAGGTTGCAGGTTCGATACCTGCTGAGCTGATGGCGATAAGCGCGCTGGTATAGGCGCGGAGCTGAGAGGGTGCAGGTTCGAATCCTGCGTATAGCACTGTGGCTGCAGGTTCGATACCTGCTGAGCTGATGATGAGAAGCGCGCGGGTATAGGCGCGGAGCTGATTGGGTGCAGGTTCGAAACCTGCGTATAGCACAGAGGCTGCAGGTTCGATACCTGCTGAGCAGATATTGAGAAGCGCGCGGGTATAGGCGCTGAGCTGAGAGTGTGCGGGTTCGAATCCTGCGTACAGCACTGAGGCTGCAGGTTCGATACCTGCTGAGCTGATATTGAAAAGCGCTCGGGTATAGGCGCTGAGCTGAGAGGGTGCAGGTTCGAATCCTGCGTATAGCACTGTGGCTGCAGGTTCGATACCTGCGGAGCTGATGATGAGGAGCGCGCGGGTATAGGCGCGGAGCTGAGAGGGTGCGGGTTCGATACCTGCTGAGCTGGTGACGGAGGGGGCGCTAATGACCATGTTTTTTGTTCCAATTCTACAACGAGAATCTCGTAGTAGGCGTCTATTGTCCTTTCATACTGCTCGTTGTAGAATTCCTCCTCGGAATCTGATAAGCCTACGGTGTCCAATATTATATAATACGCCGCGTCAAATCTATCGCGGGTCAATTTTACGCCTGCGGCTCTGGCAGCGAATCCAGGGCTATAGCGCCTAGGTTTGCTAGACCTCAATGATAACGCTTCCAAATTAAGCTTAATAATAGCGATTTGTAACTGTCTAAATCTGGCTACCTGTGACTCAGAAGGCATCGTCAATCGTCGTAGGCGAAGTCAGGCACAAGGACGCAAGCAAAATTAAAAGGAAATAAAAATATTAAAGTATTTAATCGTAGGTGAAATTCCGCACCTCCTTTTTCGGAAGTCGGTTAAAATAACGTCTAAATTAATAACGTGTGTACGAAACCTTATGTGAGCTGATGGTTTAATTACTTTATTAATTGAAACCTGTAAGTTCGTTCGGTACTAAATATTTAATAACTGCGCGGAACCCTAATTTACATATAAGTAGTTAACCCAATTATAAATAACATATGTAACCTAATTAAGTAGCATGTCTAAATGATTTATGAGTGTTGAATCACAACAGCTAATTACGTAATAATTTTCACGGAACTCCAAAATGGTGTGCGGATCTCTATTAGGTAAGGATATATTTCTTGAAATAAAATAAATTGGGCTGAATTCCAAACGTTCGACTATGGACGAATTATGATTATTTAATCTCAAGAACACAAGCAAACCCGTCTAACAGTACTTAGTATAATTTTATAATTAAAATCAACAAAGCACCTGGCGTAGGTAGGTACTTAGCCTTAAGAATTTTAATTACGAACCTTTCTTGCAAACAATTAGTGAACAATCGTATCGGCAGTCGTTCCAATTAGTAACAAGGGTCAGTTTCGCTTGGCAATATGTTTGTTCCTAACGAGTGGAATTTTTTTGCTAGAAGCTTCGAATCGCTAGTCGGGTTAGTTTGGCTTGGCAAATCGCACTGCCGGTTCACTCGTCTAGAAGCTTCGGATTGATTTGTATGACGGAAGGGATTTAAATTAAATCAATAAGAATGAAGGGAATTAAATTGAGCTTAAATGTGGCCTGTATTAAAAGGAATTTTAATAAAGAGCTGATTGATTTGGACTGTATTAAAGGGGGTAGGGGGTGATAGCATTGGTTTATCCGGCAGCGAAAGAGATTATGTTGCCGGATATCCGCGCTCGTGGGAAATGTGGTTTATCCGGGTACCCGGTTATATCCGGATAACCGGATAGATCCGGCTCGAAGGAAAATATAGTTTCGCAGTTTCCTGCTAGCTATACGCTCGATGATAGGGGGGGGGGTAGATGCGGTTGAGCAGTTTCCTGCAACCAGAGAATAGGTAAGGAATAATTGGGATGGTAAATACCTGCGGAGGTGAGCTCTGTGTCTGATGAGTGCTGGCGACCGTGGGTCCTCGTGGAGGCGTCCCGCTGTCGACGGCGTGCTGAATGAGCTGAAGAACTATTGTCACTTGGTTCTAATGTTTGTATTGTCCCTTTGGGTTGTGCACTGGTTTACGCGGCGGGCTGAATGCGTGTGTACACACGTGCTGATTTAGGAGTAGTGTCTGGTTGGGCCGAACACACCCTGAAGGTCACTCGCGGCGAAGTCATTCGCGGTGACTCGTGCTGATATAAAATGGCGGTGCCATGCGGTTGCTGCGCGGCGGTACACGTCCGCCGGTCGCGAGTACAAAAAGGTGACTCTTGAGCTGACGCGTAAACGCGGGGCTGATATTGGCGGTTCCCGATTACGCCGTGCGGACGCGACGGCGCCGAAAAGATGACTGTTTCCGCTTCCTTTCGCTGCTTGCTTGTCGCCTGACAGCTGCAGGACAGCGGCGGGGGAACGCGGGGGCGCGGGTGCGCGCCTTGAGGTTACGTCACGCTTTCGCGTGAACACTCACTATAAACACCCATGTCTAATAAAGTATTATAAATCCTACGTAAAATTATTAAAAAAATCCATCAACCGATCTAAAAGAAATCAATACATGCACGAAATAAAAAAGTCAGATAACAAAACTAAAACAATGTGGAGAATAATAAAAGAACGGACTAATAAAACCACACTAAACCATAAAATTAACATTCAACTAAAAATAAATAAACAAATAGTGTCGGACCCACGCCAGGTGGCAAATGAATTTAACAAGTTTTTCGCATCAATAGGTGAAACGGGCAGCGCAGACGCAGGGGGAGATCCGCGCTACCGTCCCGCACGTACGCGCTTAGATAACTCCATGTTCCTTCGCCCAGCTGAACCGCGCGAAATAAACAACATACTTAAAAATCTAAAAAGCAAATATAGTTACGGAGTGGACGAAATACCTCCAATATTAATAAAAAACTGCGCAGACCAATTGACGCTACCGTACTACTTACTAATAAATCAATCCTTCATCGAAGGCTTCTTCCCTGACCAGCTAAAAATAGCCCTAATAAAACCAGTCTACAAAAAATCGTCGAAGCTTGACCCCAGCAACTACAGACCAATAGCCCTATTGCCTACATCGTCAAAAGTGTATGAAAAAGTTATGCAAAAGCGATTAAATTCCTTCTGTGAGAAATTTCATATATTTAATGAATCACAAAACGGCTTTAGGAAAAATCGATCAACTACTTTGGCGGTATATACATACGTTGATAAAATTTTAAACATACTTGACAGTAGGAAACATGCTATAGGTATCCTATTAGACATGAGTAAGGCATACGATAAAGTTCGACATAATATACTATTAGATAAACTTTTTGACATTGGCATACGTGGCATAACACATAAATGGTTCACCTCATACCTACAAAATCGCAAATATTATGTAGAATTAGAAAACGTAGATTATGATTCTGGAAGTTTAAATACAATCCGATCAACCCCCACCCTACTAAATCACTCAATCCCCCAAGGTAGTGTCCTTGGGTGTATCCTATTTTTAATCTATGTAAATGACCTTCCTAAATGTATTGACGAATCCAGTGTACTCTTCGCGGATGACATTTCTATATTGACATCTTGTAATAATAATTCTAATTTAAATAAGAACCTCACTGACATTTTCAATAACATAATTAAATGGATGAATGAACATAACCTTGCCCTCAATATATCAAAAACAAAATTAATGCAATTTCACCCCTACCAAAAACCGCCTATTGACATAAACTTTTGTTATAATAATACAAAAATTGAATGTGTGAACACTGCTTTATTGCTAGGTTTAGAACTAGACTCGCATGTAAATTGGAAAATACATGTTAAAAAAATTCAATTAAAATTATCAAGTTTTATGTATGGACTAAGGGAACTGCGGCGAGCAGCTGGACTTGATGCCGCTATGACCACTTATTACGCATATGCATACTCATGGTTAAGATATGGCATCATACTATGGGGAAATAGTGTAAACGTAGATAACCTTTTCATCGCACAAAAGAAATGCCTACGAATACTTGCAAACATAGAATTTCCAGATTTAACAATACATCATTTCCATAAACCATATTTTATCAAATATCAAATGCTGACCCTCACCTCCATCTACATCTTGGAAATGTGCATGTTTATTCGAAAATATCCTCAATACTTTTTAAAAGCATGTGAACAGACGAGAAATTATCCCCTTAGACCAACACGGAAACATACACTTTTAATACCTACTTCTAGACTGAAAATACACAGTTCCGGTACCAAGGCAATGGCAGTTAAAATTTATAATACACTACCTAACAAAATAAAAGACGAAAATAAAACGAACGTTTTCAAATTCACACTTAAAAAATTACTTTTGCAGAAGTGTTATTATAATATTGACGAATTTTTCAATGATAATACATTAAAATAGACTGGTCCTCTCTGCACAATTGCAACACCCCCAGGGGGTAACATGTGACATGTACTTACTGTAAACCTTATGCAACAACACCTGCATTGTATGTTAACTTGGCACATAAGCAATAAATCATTTGAGTTTGAGTTTGAAAAAAATGTGTCGAGAGGTATGCTGCGGTTTCACTAGAGCTCTACTACAGGCGTTATGCTCTTTAACACTTCCAACCTTGGAGCTTTTTGTTACTTGCTCTTACGTCTCCACTCCCAGACGGCCAATTAAGGCAAGCCGAAGGTCAGGGGTCTCATCTAGCCAATCTTTTATTTACAATTTTTCATTTTGTTAATTATTATTATTACAATTATAAGACATAAGAAGTAACCGTACTGACCTGTGTTTATTAGCGGCTCTCGCGAATATGTGCGGGAACAATGCCACCGAGGCGTCTATGACGGCGACCCCTAGCGGCTGCGCCCCGCCCCGCCCACGGTACAAGCAGCATGGTTCGTGCTCCAGCGCGCTAGACCCACTAGCACTCAGCGGGGATATCAGCTGTGTGGTCAATGTATACTGGTTGTAAAATAGTTCTGCGAACAGTAGACCTCGCGAGCACATAGTCTTATCAGCGGCAATTTTTCTCAGTACTTCACAACCTGTTATCTCGGAAACCACTTGACCAATTATATTCGAAATTCCTCTTTAAAGTCAGGTAACTAATGTGTGTACTAAATTTTATCAAAATGGGTCAGTTAATAGCAAACCTCCCCATTTTAGGATTGTGTTTTCTATTGATTCCAGAAGAATCTACTACTATCAGAATTAGAACTTGATTGACACTTTCGTAAGTATCATTTTAATATTATTTTGACGGTTTAACTTACATATTATCGGAATTATGTACATACTTTATCCTAATTTGATTGAGCTAAGTTAAAGCAGAGACGCTTCGCTCGCTCGGTCAATAATTTAATAAATGTTTTGAGCGTCCATCGCCGCTTAGCAGCAATTGGATTATTGGTCATAGAAACTAGCACCTTAGACCATTGAAAGATTATTTCAACCCTTGAAACAATTTATAGATATGACTTTTCTATGATATCCAGAAAAAAATGCATGTTGAAAGGTTTCGTGCACTCGAACGGCTATTAATTTCTTAGTTGTTAAATAGGAAAAACGATGACATTGATGGCATGTGGGGCGTGTGGGGCTCAGACCCACTAAAACCCCTCGTGAGCAGTCCTTCGCCAAGGTGGGGTCCTCCGCCAAGGTGTGGCGAGACAGGAGGTAAGGCGAGACAGGGTCGCGCTGGCAGTCACCATCTCGCACCCGGTCATTTTTTAGCCTAGTTTATGCTCTTCCAACATCTAATAGTACCTAAGTTCCACGACATAAAGTTTTTAAATGACATGCAGACATCTAAACTGGTATAAACTAGTATAACAAAGACATTACAATTTAATTTATTTCTAGTTATTATTGGGTTTTATCATGGACTAACTATACAAGAAGACCAGCAATCGCCTAGAAGAAATCGTACCTCGATAATTAAGTGTCTTACATGCCGTAAGAGGTCGCTAAGTGTATCGAATAATCGAATTGTGCAATAAATTATACCTATCAATTTTCTGTCTCGAAACCTACAGATATTATCATACTCATTCGTAGTAGTACAAAACAAAATGGATAGATGGCGCAAAAAAAATATAGAGGTCTGTGACTTGCGAGCATTTCATGTTTGTTGCCAGCTCGTGCAACGCGACGTTTTCCACCCGCCGCAGACAGAGAACGCTACATACACAGACACAATCTTCTCTGTCTGCGGCGGCAGTCGCAGCAAAATGAAACGTTGCCGCTCTTCGATCATCACTTGGGACAAATAGAAAAAGCATGAAATGTGGATTGTGGAACGCTCAGGGCGCCCTACTACCGCACGCCGAATCACGCCGAATTACGTAGTTACGTGTTTCGTTCGTGTGCATTGGTACTCTATCTAATGTTTAATTACATAGTAATCACATGAAAACTTACGAGTTATGTTTTGCGGACGGGGCGTACTTCGTTCGGTGCCGTAACTTCGTGTTTTTACTTTTAGCATAGTAGGGCCCGGTCCGAATTTGTGGACTTTTTATTTATAAACACTTCAAACCTTTTATGTGCGCTATGGTTGAAATAGACTAGCGATTTTAACATTGATAGAAAGCTATTACAATTTCCTACAAAGTATTTAAATACATGATGTGTGTACCTATGTGGTCATATTATGGTTGCGATTGCGAGTTAGAAAAGAGCGCGTTTCCCACCAAAACCGCGCGTCAGCTATTTTGCCGAAAATTTTATGTTTTCTTTATAGTAATATTATATACTTAAGTATCATTTTGTTTGTAAATAAACGTTCTTTCAAATGGTATAATTTCAAATGAATTGGTTTAAACAATTTTGAATTTTCAAGTCAAACAAAAGAGTAGATAGGGTAGGTGCACTAGTTTCCCGGCCTGCATGTATTTTCGGCCTTTTGAAGTTCATGTCCCACTTAAAACAACGTAAACATAGCGTACATTCCTAAAATTCTAACACAACCAAGCACTAACCATTCCCTACCAGTTCTCTTACATCCGTAAATACATTTTAGCTTTCCAAAATTAGCAAACACTTCTTAGCAAATTTTTAAATTTGCCGGCCGCCGTGAAGGGTTCGTAACGTGCGTAAATTTACGAAAAAAATAACGGCGCATGTGCTTTTCGAAGGCAAGTTTTTAAACCATTGTCTAAGTAAATTAGATAAATTCTTATGTAATATGCATTAAAAATTACTGAATATTGTTTGCACATAGCTGTGCGACATAAAATAAATTCATTTTCTTCCACTCAGTTCTGCTGTCTTTGTGTTACCAGACTCGAGCTGTTAGCTATTTTAGTTATTTTTTACGTTTGTGCACTACTTCCGATCGAAATGTATTAGTTGAGTATTTTTGCACAAAATTAGTAATTACCATAACCTTCATTAGGTATATTATTTAACTGTTGATGTAAAATAATGGAAGCTACCTAATGCTTAGATTTTTTTGTTTCCAGCGACATTATCGACTCTTGTTATGCTTATTCCAAAATTACTTACATTAATTAATGACCTTGAAACACAAAAACCCAAATAAGAGAGTGCTAAAATAGTGAGTTTTTTGCCTGATATAGGTACTTATTAGATGACTCGAGTTACTTTTGACTATCTGCCCCTAGCAACACTGGTTCGGACGTTTTGACAGTTTTCAATTTCATATTTTTCATATGTCATGTATGTATGTAGGTTGAGGCTTAGGTATATTAGAATGACACTGATAATATTAGTACCTAATCATATCGTTATCTAAAATGACGAATAAAGGTTTCTCAAAAAACTAAAACATAAATGCCAAAAATAACACGATAAGCCCAGGTTCGAACCATGCACCTTTGTTCCCATGCGAAAACGTTTCTACGGATAGGCTAATGGGAACTCTGTGAGACGGACGAATTTGTTAAAAAGGTACTACAAATACATACTGCACTCCTTAAGCCTGGTTTTCATGCCTAGTAGCTGGCAGACAGTGAAGGACAGTTACTAGGTCCGTGAAAACAAAGTTGAGCCAGCTCTTTTGTAGGTCAAAAGTACTGTATAGATAGCAGAATGTACAGTTGCTGACTACTGACCATGTGAAACCCTTACTCTGCCACTGAAAAGACTTAGATGAACCACTAAAAAATATTTATTGTGTAATAATACCTGGGAACTACAACAATTAATATGCCTTTTTTGCAAACTCAAAATACTAGTAGGCTTTTCATTTCAATTGATACAATTTTACGTTGCCAACAAAATTAGGATCAATTTATTTATATTGAGCGCCACCTAGCGAACCTAAGATGCGATATTTTGAATGCCATCTTTCAAGCTATTGCAGCTCCATCTGTCAATAAGCACATAAATAATGCTATATTATCAGTATGAAACTAAATTATTAAAGTACGTAAATGAAACATTATTTCGTATCTAAAAAAAACTACACAACTTTAGGGCTGAATTTCCCTCGAAGTAATCCAAATTTAGCAGCTCTAAGTATCCAAACTAAAAATTCCGGGCTATTTGATAGCGCCATCTAGGAATAATACGGGATTTTGATCTTTTTGCGGTGTACGTTTTTTTGTATGTGATTGTTGGTCTTCTTGTATAGTTAGTCCATGGTTTTATATACGTTCTTCCGGTTTCATTCTCAACAATCAGTAACACAACTAGATTGTCTAGACTAGTCTAACTAGTGTCACTACCACGATAGTTTTTTCGCATAAGCCAGAGTTGATTAACTCGAGCGTGACCGTCGAGTTTAGGTATTAAAAGTAAAGTAGATACATGAGCTTGCCTTCTGTAGATATTTGTTTTGTGACTATGTTATTCAAGACAGTGATGGCAAAAAATATTAGATGGTTTAATATCAATACAAATATATAAAAAATTAACCCTATTTCTCTTAGTCCTGATTGAGAACGGATGAAACAATCTCACAAAATTTTTTTTTGTTGAGTTAATTATTGTCAGCAGAAGGATCTTATGAAAGAAACACCTAGAAAAGATCGGAGGATATGGCAAGACCGAAGGCCGAGCTTACTACGCGAACGAAGTCGCGGGCAGTCGCTAGTACAGTATATATCTTGTTTAGCAAATAATGAATAAATTAATTAGAATACATAAATTTATATATGCATGACTAAAAATGCCTGTATCGTTTTAAAATATGAAATACCTGTTCTTCAATATCTGCATGGTCGGTGTCAAAAATCCATCCTTCCTCTCCCAATAATATGGTATCTCGGGGGTGCATCGCACTTCTCAGCATACCTGAAGTTATAACATGAATTAAAGCACAGATACTGCTGCTAATTTGCAGAAAGTATTGTTTTGTTTCGGTAGGTGGCAAACAACCACGGTTATCCTCTGAACACCGCTATGAATATGTATGAAATGCAATTAAATAAATATCACATGTAAGCTGTTTATTTAATACATATACATATCGAATATTTTCTATATAACAATTTTAGATGAGAATATTTTCTTGGTACATAATATACAACATGCGTTCGAATAGAACCCTTGTGAGCGTTTTTAGCGAAAATAACGCTAAAAACGCTCACAAGGGACGTTCGAATCGGGAATCTGTGGGAGAAAATGGCGTTCATGTCTCTTTTTGTTCAGCGTTCGGAAAGCTAAAAAACGTTTTAACAAAAGAGCCATCAATGACAACGCCACCAACACAATTAAAATCTAAACGAATGCACGTTTAGAGAGTGATTTTTCAGTAGTCTGGTTTTAGTTTTTGAGCCTACATGTTCGGGTATTTGCAGAGCCATATCACATTTTTGTCTCTTAAGGGTCTGTTGTTTTGTATCTAGATAATGCATAAGTTACATTATTAGTTTTTTTATGATTTTGACGGGATATATCACGCAAACGGTACGCTAGACAAAAATATGATGCACCAATCCGTACCTTCATTTTAAAAGCCCTGTTCCCTGTTGTGATTTTTTTTGTCTTGACTTCGTGCCCCCTAGCGGGCGACATATTTAATCTGACGTCACATAACTTAAAACCAGCGGAGAAACAAGACGCTAACAACGACATCTTATGTCTAATTATGACAAGTATTTTAGAAGTTATGAGGGAACGGATGTACATACACAAACATACTGGTTAAAAACATAAACCTCTTCCATGTTTTTGGATCGAATCCGAAGATAATAACTTAATTTTAGAATAATTTCGATATCAAATTTTTAGGAAATAGAATGGTGAGATATTCGCTTACAGAGAAATACATTTTAAAATTAAAGTGCCGGTAAGCATAGTGAAGGTACAATAGTTGCATAAAATATTGAGGATAGGCGCGGGAATCCCCGAGCCGAACCGAGAACTATGCAGAAATATCGCTCGTAAGGTACATACGGTCGATGACATAGTGCGAATTTAAAGCAACGCTGAGTAAATAAGTGTTGTATCATAATATGTGATCAATAATTATTGTTTCCAGTAGATACGATCTATTCAGGAAAAATCCTTTAGAATGTAGTTTTTCAGTACTATTTAAAATGTATACAGGCAGTGTATCTCTTTTATATCTTTTGGTGTTATCATATAATTTCTCCCCTTCGTACTTTATATTTTCTTTCCCATAGGTGGTATACATATTATTGCATGTTACTATAATAATAATTAAATTGTTTATTGCAGGCAAACATACCCATCTTAATATTAAAACATTAAATGACATATTGCATAATATACTATACTGAGTCGCACCAACAAGGTGTACTATGTACTAATTCAACAGCGTTAGTTACCAGTAGCAACATTCCCGGCGGCCGAGTCGGCCGAGCCCGCCAGTTCTGCAGCCAGCAGCCGTAGAAGCGCGGCCGCCGGCGCCCCCAGGCCTCCGAGGGCGCTGCACGCCTGGTACAGCCGCAAGCGTAACAACGCTGCCGGAGCCTTCAGCGCTCCGCCGTAACTTCGCACTACGCTTGTTACGCTGCGTCACAAGGAATTATAAGTTTTAGGGCCGTATTTCATAAGTACGCTAATTGATTAATCTAGGATTGAGTACATCCAGCAGCACGTAAGTTTAGCGCTAAAGCGCATTTGGCTGTAAACCAATGAGGTTACAATTCCCTTAAATGTTTATTGTTGGATTTTTATTATTGGACATGTTTAATATTCGCCTCATATATTTTTGGAGATTGGCTTTGGACATTTTTCTGTTTGGACATAATTCGTGCAAATCAGGTAGTGAGCGAACTTACTTAGTGAGCACAGCAATCGCGCCATCTATCGGCTGCGAGAGTCTCTTCGCCGTATCGTCATTGTTCACTAGCGACGGACAGTGGATTAGTAGACTGTGGAGTGCTGACAACGCGCCCGCTCGGCCCTCTAATGTCACCTGAAATTAAAACTACATTTGATGCAAGTTCATAAAGTCTCATTTTGAATCGATAATAGTTCAGGGATAGTCAGGATTAATCGCGCTGGTTCGAAACCTACTTTGGGATATAGCGTTTGGTGAAGGTGACGTCGGGATTAAAGCAACATCATGGGCAATGAGGATTAACTAGTCAGGCGGTCGCGGGTGCGAACCCTACTTCGGGATATAGTATAGCTTTTGGTGAAGGTAACATTGTGGTGAAATCCACAGCAAGATGGTAGGGCACTTTAAACTGCACCTCTGACTAGCTACCAAAGAGTAGAATAATATATCGGAGGCTAGCTACCATGTTTAGATTGAAAATCCTATATAAACATCTAACGGTGTGCTCCGCCAGATTTTTGTTTATCCGAAAACAATTAAACAGTTTGCAATATATATTTTTTTGTTTTGGTATTAATACTATAAATTCAAACTATTAATGTACTCGTAACTATCTGCAATGAGTTCTCAGTCGTATACTCATCGCTCGTAATCGTATACATTACAAACGATGAGTTATCTGTGCCACATTTGTACTAGATAAATGATAGTTTGTACTGTATATAACTTGCGCAAATTTTCGTGCTCGTACGAGGACTTTTTTGGATGTTGAACCATTGGTCATAAATCAGGTTTCTTTCATTGAAACTAAACAAAGTCAAAGTCAAAGTCAAAGTCAAAATCATTTATTCAATTTAGGCATCAAAGACGCACTTATGAACGTCAACTTTTCATTATAATGTACTTTAAAGACTCTACCGCCGCGTTCCAAAATATATAGAACCCACCGAGAAGAAGCGGCAAGAAACTCGGGACCATTCTTTTTATATGGATGTTTACAATGCGATTAAAATAAGAATAGGACGGGCTCTCGGCTAACTTCACTCATATAGGTACGGTCAGCAGAACAAACTTAAAAAAAGATTAATTTTAAATGAATGACTAAATATCGTTCATTTTATAAAATTTATATATTTATAAGGTTGGCAGCACAGACGCAGTGTTGCAAAAGATTCCGATTTATTGGGAGATCTACTGATTTTGATCATTGTCTCCCGATATCCCGATTTAGCAATTCAGTATCCCGATTTTTGAATTATCATCTAATGTAAAATAATATTCATAAATAAACATGGAAAATAATATTCTTCATACGGCAAAACTAAAAGATCTTGAATAAATGAATATATTATTAACATAAAATACTCTTGTTTTATTCCGAATAAAAATCTCCCGATTTTTAGATGGCAAATTTAACGAATTTAATTTTTCAATTTTGCAACACTGGTGAGACGCCATCTTGATTTGATGACACATGTCTTATTTATCCGTCAGTGTACTACGCGACACGTTTCCAAGTGCATTTTTATGTTCTTACGCCCTTTTTGTTGATAATTTGTTTTTGTTGATTGTTTAATTTGTTCTACAATGAGCAAAAGAGGTAGTGTTTTACATCGGCGAGCTCGAGAGATTATCAGCAATGTTGATAAGTACTTCGAGGAAGAGAAAAAACGTGCCATTATGTTGTTGGACCAGTTAAAACAAGCCAGAATTGTACCAGGGCCAGATGGCAATATTCATATATCGCGTGATGTATTTGAAAGTTTCATTAAGCATTTGGAAACTGCTTCGAAGGTAACCGAGCGAGTGACTTTAGCCACTGGTATTAATAAAAATACAGTGAGTCGCATTCGCCGTGAACAGAGAATAGCAACAGAAGCAAGCACAAGCAAAATAACGACACCTAAGAAGAAACCACGTCAAAAGAAAATTGTGTGTGACAGTTTTGAAATATGTGCGCTGGGCAACATAATAAATTCTATATATACGGTGAGAAAAGAAATTCCTACACTAAAGAAAATTTATGCAGCTGCAAAACAAGATCTTAATTTTCCTGGCAGCTTGTCTACTTTGAGAAAAATTATGATTGAGTCGCTAGGCTACAAATTTAAAAATTGCCAGCGTAAGAGATCGGTATTGATTCAAAGGCCAAACATTAAAGCCTGGCGCGCGAAGTACCTGCGGCGTATTCGAGCAAATGATGCATTGGAATCAAACAAAAAACCAGTAGTGTTTCTCGATGAAACTTGGATCCACGCACATTATACTGTGAAAAAGTGCTGGCAATCTGCAAGCGCGGAAGGTGTAAAGAAAAATGACAGTGTTGGACGTCGTTGGATAATAACACATGCCGGTACCGAAGATGGCTTTATCGACGGGGCATTGCTAATGTTTAAAGCGAAACAGAAAAGTGGCGACTACCACGATGAAATGAATGGTGAAAATTTTATAAAATGGGTGAATGAAAAACTAATCCCGAACCTTCCCGAGACCTCACTTGTGGTAATGGATAACGCTCCTTATGAAGGAAACGAAAGCCCCGAACATGAGTGCTAGAAAAGTGCAGATGCAGGAATGGCTTACACAAAACGATATTCAATATGAGCAAACATTCACAAAGGCTGAACTTTATGAATTAATAAAAAAAACAGGCCACCGAAAGATTACACAATAGATAACATATTTAGATCGCATGGCCATGAAGTGTTAAGACTGCCACCCTATAATTGCGATTTAAATCCGATAGAATACATCTGGCATTTGGTAAAACGTAGAGTGGCAGACAAAAATGTTGAGCAATTAGAAAGCGCAATCGAACGTCTGACACTTGAGTCAATCGCATCAATCACGAAAGATGACTGGAAGAAAGAAATAAACCATGTAAAAAGGATTGAGAAAGACTACTTCGAAAGGGAATTACTTGAAGACGATGACAATGGCCCATTCAGTTTCATTATAAACATAGGTGACAGTAGTAGCAGCAGCAGTGATGATGACGACGATTACGAGGAGTCTGATTCAGTTGGGCATCAGGACATGAGTGGAATTGAAGAGCTGAGCGATTAAAATTAAAATACGTACATTCACTAAATAAAGACAGTTCAATGTGTTTCTGTGTTTACTTTAGTTTACCTACCTATGATTCGTTTTTAGACTATTTTTTTCTCTACCTATCAGATAAAAAAGTACGTGCTATTACAATATAAAACAAGCCAATATTTTTTAACATTGCTTTTTTTGCACACTATACCAAGTTCCCGTAGTGACGTCACAACATGGCGCTAGGCCGGTCCTATTCTTATTTTAATCGCATTGTATCGGAGGCTAGCTACCATGTTTAGATTGAAAATCCTATATAAACATCTAACGGTGTGCTCCGCCAGATTTTTGTTTATCCGAAAACAATTAAACAGTTTGCAATATATATTTTTTTGTTTTGGTATTAATACTATAAATTCAAACTATTAATGTACTCGTAACTATCTGCAATGAGTTCTCAGTCGTATACTCATCGCTCGTAATCGTATACATTACAAACGATGAGTTATCTGTGCCACATTTGTACTAGATAAATGATAGTTTGTACTGTATATAACTTGCGCAAATTTTCGTGCTCGTACGAGGACTTTTTTGGATGTTGAACCATTGGTCATAAATCAGGTTTCTTTCATTGAAACTAAACAAAGTCAAAGTCAAAGTCAAAATCATTTATTCAATTTAGGCATCAAAGACGCACTTATGAACGTCAACTTTTCATTATAATGTACTTTAAAGACTCTACCGCCGCGTTCCAAAATATATAGAACCCACCGAGAAGAAGCGGCAAGAAACTCGGGACCATTCTTTTTATATGGATGTTTACAATGTTTCTACTTAGGTACTACAAATATTAGATTTTATGGGTTGCAGAGAGACTGCTTGCCAGAAGTGGAGTATTCCAAGCATCTTTATCTTCTATATAATGTCGAACTTTATAGTAAGCTTTTTTTATTAAAACGTTTTTACAGTCAACTTGAATTTGCCCTCTGTGAGCTCAGTTATGTGCTTTGTGATTTTATTGTAAAAACGCACACAATTTCCTAGGAATGACTTATTAGTCTTCGCAAGTCTAAAACTAGGTACAGCTATCCTATTTGTATTTCTGGTATTAAAAGTGTGATCACTATTTAACTTATATTTATGTAAATTTTTACGAACATACATTATATTTTCAAATACATATAAGGAAGGCAACGCTAATATATTGATTTCTTTAAATAAATCTCTCAAAGATTCACGGGGACCCATTTCGTATATAGCTCTAATCGCACGTTTCTGAAGGATAAATATGGTCTCTATATCAGCCGCTGAATCCCATAGCAATATCCCATATGACATTACGTTGTGGAAATATGCAAAATACACTAACCGCGCCGTAGAAGCATCTGTTAGCTCTCTTATTTTACGTACCGCATATATGCAGCAGAACTGAGTCTCCCAGGGCATTTATATGAGGACCCCATTGTAATTTTGCGTCAATTTTTATGCCTAGGAAGACTGTTTCCTTGTCCATTACGAGTTTAACTCCATCAAGCGTAACGTTGGACTCCAAATATGGAACAGTAGGCAAAGAAAACTTCAAACATTTTGTCTTTTTTGAATTCAGAAGTAAATTATTAGTTGAGAACCATTTAGAGATACTAGATAGAGCGTTGTTTACTTGAATTAGTGTTCTATCTTTCCTATCTACTTAAAAAAATCAGAAATGTGTCATCCGCAAATAAAACAATATCACAAAGATCCTTGGCCATAAGTGGCAAGTCGTTAATGTAAACTAAGAACAAAAAAGGCCCTAAAATGGACCCTTGTGGAACACCCATTTTAATTATAGATCCTGAAGATGTTACACCATTTATGCCAACCTTTTGCATCCTGTCAGATAAATATGACTCGATGACATCAAGCGCAGCTCCACGAATACCATAATGGAAAAGCTTTCGAATCAGTATACGGTGTTCCACACAATCAAATGCTTTAGAGAGATCACAAAAAACACCAATGGCATCATGTGAGCTCTCCCAAGCCTTTAAGACATACGTCATTAACTTCACACCGGCATCCTTAGTTGATCTTGTTTTCGTGAAGCCGAACTGATTTTCGTGCAGTATTGAATGCTCGTTGAAGTGCGCCAAAAGTTGTTTGAGCATATTTTTTTCAAAGATCTTACTCAAAATTGGTAGTATAGATACTGGTATTACTGGTCTATAATTTGAGGGGTCTGTTTTCTTTCCAGCCTTAAAATTGGAGTGATTCTACTATATTTCATTAAATTAGGAAAGGTACCTCTATCTATACAAAGATTAAATAAGCGGGCCAAAATAGGACCCATAAAACTAATAATTGGCTCTACAATTTTTACTGACATTCCCCATAAGTCTTCAGTAGTCTTTATATTTAAGCTTTTGAATGTTTTTATAATTTCGATAGTTGAAGTATATTCAAAAGAAAAACTAGGTACTTCGTTCGTGAAATTAGCTTTAAGAATAGCTTCTGCTGCATTGGTGCAAGAATTCAGTGACTTGGTGACTTCTAGAGGTAAATTAGAGAAAAAATTATCAAAAGCATTTGCTACATTTATTGGTTCTGAGACAGTCTGATTGTTAATTACAAGGACACATGCAGTGTCTTTTGGTTTATTTTTGCCTGTCTCAGTATTTATAGTCTTCCAACCTGTTTTTATTTTGTTATTCGATTTCCGAATTTTATCTCTAATAAACAAAGCTTTAGCACGCATACAAACTGTTTAGTCTTATATATATTTGAATAAGTTTTGACATAGTTATGGAAAACTTTATCAGATGTCATAGTTTTTTTACGATATAACTCATACATGGTATCTCTACTTTTTCGAATACCTCGAGTAGCCCAGTCACCAAAAACTAACTTCCCAGTTGTACACATTTTAACAGTAGGACTTACCTGCCATGTGAAAGCATCTCCTCTATTTTTCTCAGATTCTAGTTCCTTGACGGAGCGCGGGAAGCTATTCCGCCATAACAAGAGCATTCGAGGCAGTAATCCACGGACGACCGGCACGCCTGTAATAAAATTACAATATTATTCACACTGACTAATCCTTAGTCATCAGTATATAAAATCGTTTGCGAAGTTTTTTTTTAGCTGCTCTCCGCGATTTCACCCGCGCGGTGATGGATGATGAGGATGATGATGATGATGATAAATCTTATATAGCCTCTGTTACTCAGGGTAGCATCCTAATGGTGAAAGAATTTTTGAAATCGGTCCAGTACTTTATAGGCCAATTCGTTACAAACATACATACAAATCTTTCATAGAAGTATAGATGAGTAAACGCCATGTTCATGATCTGTCGAATAGTAAAGTATTGACGAATCGCTGACGTCCAGAAACGTAACTGCAGCTGGACTGTTTTGCAAAAGCAGAATAAGAAAACGTGTAATTCAGCTACATTTCGATTGCAGTTGGAACAAATTTAGTTAGTGGAATCTGCCCCTTAGTTATGGGCGTATAGCCTAATACCATTCTTCTAAGTTTTCTTATTCTGCTATTGCAAAAAAGTCCAGCTGCAGTTACGTTTTTGATGACGTCAGCGATCGATCTATAGTTTATATTCTGCTAACACTACATATCACTTTAAGCAATAAGACCGCCTGTTATACCTAGCTTTAAGAGATATATATCTAATCTGTTTTTAGTCTTTCTGGTGTCAATAAAGTGTGTTTAAAGTGGAGTTTTTTGTGTTTGTTTATGTTCCAAAATTTGTCTATAGAATAAGTAATTGCAGCGGTTAATTAGAAAATTAACTTACCTAAAGTACAAATGGCGCCAACGATAAGCCAACCAGCATGGGTCCTGGCGGCAGTAAGCCTGCTGCTTTGTCCAGCTGACCGTAGCAGTTGTTCTGCTGCATTGAAAGCTATTTTTCCACGGCCGTGTGGCACCCCTAACGGGGAGAGACGGACCGCGCCTAGTATAGCCGCTAGGGCTGCCGAGTAACCTATAATAATAATGATAGAAAAATACATACAATTTAAATTTGATTGTACCTTGGATATTGGATTTGGCAACTGGTTCGAGGGATCAATAAAATGTTTAGTGACAATTGGTTCCCTTTCTTAAATAACGTCTTATATTACACAAAATCGGTTTAATAACTGAATATCTAAAAAGAAAATACAATGCTTTTATAGATTAATGGTTTTCTAGTAGATTTTTTATATCCTCTATAAAAGTTGGTAACCGGCAGAGCAAGATGCAAAAAATAAGCAAAACACTGAATTCTTAGCCTATTATGAAACCAGTACTACAAAATTATTATTTTTTTGTTTTGGGTCACATTTAGGATTCTTAGGAAAAAGCAGGGAGTCATTATTCTATATGAATACTATGTTTTAAACCATCTCGCGGTGATAAATGGTCGCACGATTTTGCAACGTAAACTCCCTGGAGATGGTTATCGGACGTGCCCGAAACCTAGTTATCTACCTACGTCGGCTGATTTCGTAAAAGTCGGTTTTGGTATTAAATAAAGATAGAAATACTGATAAAATTTTCTCCCTAGACAAGCTTATGACCGAACATTGCTCCTTAAACAAACACCTGTTTAATCTAGGTGTTACAGACAGCCCCCTATGCAGAGACTGCATGGAGGCGGAAGTAACGGCTGCGCATCTGCTCATCGAATGCAGGAGCGTGGCGGCACAAAGGGCAGCAAACCTCGGCTCGCCGAGGACAGTGTGGGAAGCCTGCGCCAAGCCGAAGGAGCTGCTGGCTTTCCTGGGCGACACCGGGTGGCTGGACTGATCAGCGTTACCCGGTTATCACGCAAAATGGCGCCGCAGCGGCTTGGTTGCGGAAAACAGCCAGCCCACCAAGTACCAAGTAAGTCCCTAGATAAGCAGTAGCTAAAATCTGTAAAATATACGCTACATTCATTATAAAAAGTATTTTTACCAGAAATATGGTGCGGTGTGGGCCTCGCAGCGTCCAAAGCGTCGACACACTTATCCAAGAGCGGAGTTATTTGCGAAGGAAGGGCCACGCAGATGCAGCGAATGCACCAAGCCGCTGCTAGTCTGGCCGCTACGCACGGGTGTTCTAGCACCTAGAAAATATACAAATTGGTTACTGTTTCTATCTTTTTGCTCAATATTATATTGATCAAAATGTATGAATGAAAGATTTATATACAGACAGTGTACTAAAGTGAAGAGATCGCTTAGAGCGATAAGGCCGCTCGTTTTGACACTTAATTTTAAACTTTTTATTGGTGTGTAATGTTTCTTAAGTTCTTGAATTAATAAATATTGCGAAAAGGAGAGGAGATAAAACGCCGCCTTGTGGAACACCTGCAATTGCATCACACCAGGAAGAGAACTTCTCTTCTAGACGGATCCGTTGCCGGGTATAGGCGCCCGCGGGATGTCTACGCCGTCGTGTGGTGAAGTAGGAGTTGGAGTACCCTTCCTGACTGTCACATTAGATCGTCCGGAGTCTTCCGCTGGCAGGGCCAGGCTGAGTTTCTCAGGCGTATCAGTTTTATCGGCGCACTTAGCTTGTTTATTGACACACAACGGACATACCCACAAATGCACTTTTTTGAATGCTTCTGCCGATACACATACACAACCAAAATGATATTGTTTAGCACACGAGGTTCGAGAACAAACAGCCTTTTCCGAGGCTTTGATGGTCTTTTTACAACCATAGCAATTAGTCATGTTTAGTTACAGTTATATTAAGTTTTATAAAGTAAGTAAACAAAAAGTTAATTTACGACTACCCTCAGTTTGTGGGATGTAAAAAATATGTACGTCTGCTCTCTTTGACGTTCGAACGAAGTGTGTCAATTTTGACAACTCCAGCAATCAAAAATGTTAGTGAATTGATGACTGGAAAAATATGACATAAAGCCGCCATTTTTTTAGCAATCATAGGACACCGAAATAATTAACGAATGTAATTTATAGAAATGTTTGCATTAATTGTTGTCGCGCGCAGCGCGAGTTTCCGTTAACGAATTGGTGAGTGTAACTGTATCCTTATTGTCAATCTATTTTTGCACTATGGCAACTCTGCCTTTGGTAAGTGATTTGACGCAGGTACTCTGTGGCACAGACGAGCAGATGCTAACGCATCTCTGGGGCAGACTACGAATGGCGTGCCGGCAGGAAGGCGGGGACGGAGAAAAATGGCGGATGGGTAAGCACGTGTGAGGCACTGGCTGAGGTCTCGATGGAAAACAACCAGCAGAGGTCCTGGTAAGTGCTTTTAGCTCATGATTCCTAGTTCTACAAGAACCGTGTGATGTGATAATGAGACGACCGTTAACGAGTCACGTTTTACGGTTAGGTATAGTCCAATGATTGCGTACAATGTACATTAACTGGTAGTAAAGGAAATTGGACTGAAGAGCTAGCGAATGCACCCCCTGAGCATCCATATCCGGATGTAACCAACAGGGGATAGCAAAATGATCGGCTATGTTGTTGGAGAATATTGGGCAGGACTATGGGGATGGTGGAGGTCCTCGTGGGGAACACCCCATGTCCAGCTGGTGTCATTCCTGGGGTAAACTGTACTGACCAGGAACCCAATGAGAGAGATAACTTGTATAAATATACGCAATATCTCAGTAAAGGGAAGACCCGGGCGCAGTAAACACGGTACTGCGCTCTGACTGGAGCCATAGTCGATCAGAGGGTAACTGAACGGACCCTTGTATGAGGCAAAGCCTCCTAGCACCAAATGTTGCCTAAATTGCGTGCGTTGGTGGTCGACTCATTGTTTCATCCACGTGTTCTTCTTTATATTCTTTGTCGTGTGTTTATTTTAGTATGATTATTTACCGGGCACACACAGTCATCTTGCTATGACATAGGAAGCGCGACAAAATGGTGGAGGTGCTGGGATCTGATTTTGAAATCAGTAATAATATATACTTATTTTGTTGTGACGGAACGCCAGATTCGTTCAGGCTTTTCCGAGTAAAATAAAATAAATTAACAAAAAATGTATTGAATACCAGATTCAGTCTGGCCTTTCCAGTAAAGAAGGCAATAAACATAATTATTTCATGTACTTAACCATTATGGTTTATTAATAATGTCTATTACATTAGAAAACATTTTACCCATAAGATATTGTAAGGTTTACCTTTTAATCGGAACATTGCTTGTCAACATTTTAAGATATACATATATCGTACAAGTTTATTGTCTATTTACATATAGTGTGAACCACTGGCTTCGTGCAAACGATGTTCTCGTTAATTTAAGTACGTGAGCATAATATGGTACACTTCGGTTGTGTATTACGTACGAGTAACATAATGTACTGTACTCAATGAATGAAATGAAATGAATTGAAATAGGTATATTTCAATTTTCCCGCTGTTTTCGAAAGTTACCGGGTTTATTTTGTAACACGTGTGTACATCATTTAATTTAAACAATGCATACATAGCATCTTATAAACATGTATACTAATAATACGGTAAATACTAGCTGTTATGTAATGCGGAGAGGAACGAAGAACAATAGACATAATGATAAAAAAAATATTCAAATGTGCTGCTGATGTGCAAAGTCTAGGACGGCGCTGCGTGTGAGATGTGAAAATAAGAATACTCTGTTATGTTGTGTGCACCGCTTTCCTTTGTTGCCGGCTGGCGTTTCCCACTGTGTCTTTCGATTTGTTTCATGGTTAGTGTGAAGTAATATTTACTTATTAGCAGTCTATAACTGTGTATGTAGATGGAATACGTGCTTGGTAATAATGGTATAGAGTGTGTAATTAGCGTCTTTGCAAAAGTAAATTAATGAAAGGAAAGCAAGAATATAATTGAAGATATGCTATTTCTGGCGCGTTTCAGACAGCGTCCCAAAAACGAATCATATATATTGCAAAAGCGGCTCTTGTTTTTTGCTATATAAATAATCGAAGACGACCTTATTTAGTTTAATTAGGTACTATTGTATTATCTGTTTACAACAACCAACTGAAAAACCAATCCGATGAAATAATATACTAGTTTTACTAAATATTTCATGAATTTTTCAGCCAAAAACATCATGTAAACAGACTTAACCCTTTGCGTACCATTGACGTAAATTTACGTGTGTTTCATTCATAAATCTTTTGTTTCAATTATCACGGTATAGGAAGGGTTAACGTGTACTAAAGTGAATGCCTCACATACAACCAGTTGCAGAAAGTTCTTCATTATCAGTTCATTAGTTAATCCAGCTTGAGTGATAATAAAATCATTATTTTAGTAACGTTGCACAAAAGTCGATTATTTTATAAGTTGACATCATAATGATCCTTTAGCTAAAGCCAGCATTTAAACAACGTTGCGTAAAATATTTTAAAAGAGAATGAACGATAAACAGATACAACCTTCTTGGGACTGAACATTTGGAGTTTTTTTTATTTTGCTATTTATTAAACAAATATTTTTTGAATTATAAAAAAAAAAACGCAAACAGCGTTTACCTTGTCATTATCAAATAGGTGTCAAAAAGGGAATGTTTTTTTTCTTTGTACTTGGACTCGTTGACATGACTATAGTTTTGTATGTGGAAAAAAAAAATATACAAAACAAAATAATTAAAATATTGTTAAATAAAACGAAAACGAGAAGCAAGTAAAACATATACGATACATTACTATAGATATAATGTAAATAGGGCGAATTCTGTGACACTACTAAACTTTCAATGAAATTTAAACATTTTACTGAACTTATGAAAATGCTATATTGACAAGGTCTGATCGCACAGAGTATTAGAAACATTATGCAGCACTATAACCTAAAAACGGTTGGTGTTTTGTATAAATAAAAAAAATTGATAATTTTCGTAATTTTTCCCTGTTTTTTGACATAGGTTATATAGACATGGCTTCACTTTGCCAGTTCGTGACTTACTTTCTGTACAATTGTAGAAACTGTTGATGGAAAGATCGCGTCGCGAAGTATAAGGTATATTACGCTCAGACAGATCAATAACTGTGTGTTTATTAATCATCAATGACTTTATTTCTTTTGGTCGTTGGTTCCAAAACAATAATATATTTGATTTGCAGAACTACACCTTTGGAAATCTGCTACTATACCCGAAACTCTTCACTGTTGTTAGTTAAATAAAATGTACTTTACTTTGTCCGAGATTTGGCGGCGGGAACGTAATCTTCTGCATGAAAAAAAAAAAAAAAAAAAAACGTAAATTCTACTAAAGTCGGTATAATGGATTATTGTTGACTAATTAAGTTTTAATTCCTGATCTGTCAATTTAACGTCTCAATAAACACTAATTATGTTCTAAAGACGCTTTGTGCAACGCAAAATACACGATTAATGACATATTGACGTTCCATTAGATACATTTAATGGAACTTTAAAATATGATGAAATTTTCGTATGTGCAACGACTTAATGTCAAATTAAGATTCAATTACGTCTATAAAAGTTAAAGATCATTTCTGCAACTGTCTGATAGATGAAAAAATATCTGTTAACAAAAACCACTGTTAAATTGAGGTAAATTAATTATACTTATTTTGTTCATTATTGTTTGAAAGGGGGACATTGGGTTTGGTTTCAAAACATTTATTGGTATGCATTTCAAGCAATATCTGCTAAACCACATACGAATTTGAACAAATCTCATTATGGAGTCAATCTTTAAAAGATTTTAATTACGGCATCAAAGGCTAAACTAAGCCTTTCAGACCGCCTAACGCCTAACTAAGCCTTTAAGTAACCGAGCTTCCTTATAAATATCGAGTCGGAGCATTCGAAGAATATTTTACTTTATGTCATGTGAAACTTAAACAAAGAAATGAAGTCTTTTGAGGAGGAGCTATACCAGTTTCTTATCTACATCTATATTATGCAGTCAAAGTAAAGGTCTAGACCTCATGACGCAAGACCAGTTGAAGGTTGAAGATCTTTTAACAGAGTTGGAAGCTACAATAACCCTATCTAGGCTGACACAGACAACAACTAAACTCCCAAAGCTCACTATACCAACATATAGTGAAGACAAACTTAAATGAAAGAAGTTTTGAGATAGTTTTAAGGCGAATATTCACCATCATTCTACAGCAGAGGTGGACAAGATGAGCGATGTGGCCTTGGATACCGTATCTGACCTTTTAACAACGGATTCAAAGTACAGTAGAAGCGTAAAGAAAAGATTTGGTTGCAAGGATTCAGTAGTTGATGCACACTACACTGCGTTAAATGCCATGCCCACTGATACTGCAAATTAAACTTCTTTTTAACTATTTGCAAAGAGATGTTAAAGTGCAATGTTGCCAAGGAATTTCTTGGATCACTAAATTCAATTCTAAATAAATTAACAGCTGTGACCAAGATAGAACTACCTAGATATATGGGAACTAACATGACAAATTGTTGATTTGCATTAATCCTATAAGCTTCATACAGAGATTACTTAAATACTGCCTTAGCCTCCGTTGTACATATGAAAACAGGAGGAGACAAGGAAACATCAGTATTCTTAGTGATGACAAAATCTCGTGTATCGCTGATCCAAGACAAAGACAACTTTAACATACCGAAACTAGAACTACTGGGGTTTCTGATAGGAAACAGACTTCTGAAATATGTCAAAGTTAACTTAGACCTGCCTGTACAAAAGGAACACATTTGAACGGACAGCCTAGTTATTATCGGATGAATGAGATCAAACAAACTGTTATCACTATTTGTAGCAAACATAGTTAATGTGATCAAACGAGACCATCCAAATACTGATTTTTTTACATCAATACAATGTCGAATCCAGCAGACATCGCCACGAGACCTGAACCTGAACTCGGGAATCACAGGAAAGAACTTTGGTACAATGGCCCAGCATTCTTGAAAGAAGAAGAGTCATACTGGCCTGTGAGTCGCCATTATGAGACACAGAAGACTTTCCTTTCAGTTGGGGAGCCCCCGGGCCCCGAGGCCCAGGAGAGCCGACAGAAACTTGTGAATCCCCAGAGGAAATGGAAGTACCATATAATGGTCTAAATTAACCAATGGACCTCTCTGAGTTTACTGACTTTCTGAGCCAACATTGGTCAGATAGGAGAGAGCCATAAAGCGAAATTGTTACTCAAACCAGTTGCCACAGGAGAGTAAATTACAACGAGCCGTATACATTCACTGGTGCGTACTTCTTTGGGCCACTATATGTATGCACAGCTACAGGAAAGGAGAAGAGATGGGTAGACTTATTTACATGTTTGACTGTAAGGGCAATACATCTAGACATAGTAAAGGACATATCGGTTGAAGAAAGTCTTCTGGTTAGAGTGGCTTATGGAGATTTGAAGCAACAAGAGGCACCCGCAAAGGTTTTAATTCTAATAATGTAAATAATTTCACATTACTAGCGGAACTACTTAAAAACCCGTACTGTATCAAAAAGAAAATCTAAGTTAGCTAAGAATTGCCTCAGTAGAACCTAGAGGAAACATCTAGTAATCCACGAGTATAAATTGCTGACGGTGATAAAGTAAGTAGAAGCAATACTTAATTCAACACTTTTAGCAAGAGTTGGCATAGAACTTGAACATGTCTTAAGACCAGCAGACTTTCTTAGCGCAGATAGCAAATGCAGAGTTGCGAAAGTCAAAGTCGACGACTCCCTGTTCACGCGTTCTATAGGACATCTATACCCTCTTGCAGACGATGTCGATGACACTCTGCCTGTGATGAACAGAGGATTGAGAAGTAACAATACTCCAGTGGAGTAGGAGTGGGCACATCGCTTCTGGATATAGAAGCTTTATCCGCAGAACATATCACGGATAGTGAGGTACAACCACAAATCGACACAAGCACCTGTTTGCCTGAAAACACATGCTCAATGGAGATAGAGTCTGGCTATAACAGACTTGAGTGGGAAAAAAGGCGGTGATGAAGTAACTGTAACTGAGCATGATATATCCGCTAGCGCATCGGCACCATGTATGGGAACTGCAAGTAAAAATAATCTGCAGCCCAGTGATGTAAGGACCAGGAGCAAAAGACGTCTCTTTTGCTAAGTGCTAAGTAAGCTGTCATTCGGGACAGGAGAAAATCCTTGTGTGGACTTGTCAACTGCTAGCCCTCTTGAAGTAGACCTCTCTGCCGTTGTGAGTGTCGCGCGCAGCGCGAGTTTCCGTTAACGAATTGGTGAGTGTAACTGTATCCTTATTGTCAATCTATTTTTGCACTATGGCAACTCTGCCTTTGGTAAGTGATTTGACGCAGGTACTCTGTGGCACAGACGAGCAGATGCTAACGCATCTCTGGGGCAGACTACGAATGGCGTGCCGGCAGGAAGGCGGGGACGGAGAAAAATGGCGGATGGGTAAGCACGTGTGAGGCACTGGCTGAGGTCTCGATGGAAAACAACCAGCAGAGGTCCTGGTAAGTGCTTTTAGCTCATGATTCCTAGTTCTACAAGAACCGTGTGATGTGATAATGAGACGACCGTTAACGAGTCACGTTTTACGGTTAGGTATAGTCCAATGATTGCGTACAATGTACATTAACTGGTAGTAAAGGAAATTGGACTGAAGAGCTAGCGAATGCACCCCCTGAGCATCCATATCCGGATGTAACCAACAGGGGATAGCAAAATGATCGGCTATGTTGTTGGAGAATATTGGGCAGGACTATGGGGATGGTGGAGGTCCTCGTGGGGAACACCCCATGTCCAGCTGGTGTCATTCCTGGGGTAAACTGTACTGACCAGGAACCCAATGAGAGAGATAACTTGTATAAATATACGCAATATCTCAGTAAAGGGAAGACCCGGGCGCAGTAAACACGGTACTGCGCTCTGACTGGAGCCATAGTCGATCAGAGGGTAACTGAACGGACCCTTGTATGAGGCAAAGCCTCCTAGCACCAAATGTTGCCTAAATTGCGTGCGTTGGTGGTCGACTCATTGTTTCATCCACGTGTTCTTCTTTATATTCTTTGTCGTGTGTTTATTTTAGTATGATTATTTACCGGGCACACACAGTCATCTTGCTATGACATAGGAAGCGCGACAATTGTAGTAATTTACTTAGATAGTATCCGTCTTTATGTCTCTTGAGCATTTTTATTGACAGTAATTTCACTTGATAGATAAATAGACAGAATAATCTTGAAAGATTATGTAATTTTTTCGATGATTTTGGAATTATCCACGCCAAATTATCAACGCCTTAAACGCGTTTATTGGTAAGGGTATACAGGGTACTGGCTTATAAGGAGTATACATGTGTTTATCATTAAATCCTAATATCTATCAAAGGCCTAAAATTTTTACATGTTTAATACATAATGAAATTATGGTATAGTAATTTATTTTCTATGTTTCCCTAGCCAAAGAACTTTATTTTGTTTTAGGTATTGTTTATTAGAAGAGACATAGCAAAAATTAACAGATTCTGTATTCAATCCACGTCACTGATTCCCACCAAAACTACATTTACAGAAAACAATACTTAAAAACAAATTAATATAAGATTACTGACCGTACAAATAGCATCGACCATGTTCAACGATGTGTCTGATACGAGATTTTGCACAGAGGTTCCCAGTTGTAACGCCAATTCCCCTGCCTCCATCAAAGCACACACAAGCAAGTGTTGGCTGAATAGGGTTTCCTAAAAACAAATATTGTACAAATACAGTAAGGAATATCGCAGAACTGATTCATTCTAACGGATTGATTATTATTATTATTATTTATACTACTTTAACATATAAGAATCTAAGTCCTGATTGACTGACTGACCGACTGACTGACAGTGTACAGCCTAAACCGTTGGTCATAGATACTTGAAATTTGGAGGGTGTTTTTGTCTTGGTGGGTAGAGATGTACTGAGCAAGAGTTTTTCGAAATGCAACCCATAAGGGGGTAAAAATGAATGAAAACGTTTATAAGAAAGTCCATTATTTTTGAACTTATCTGTGAAAATTTGTATTTAGATAGATCTTTTAATAAAACAAGTACAATTAGAAAAATTTAATACCGACTTCCATTCTACTCAGTTATTGGCGTGTATCTCCAAAACTACAGGACCGAATTTGATGAAATTTAAATAGGACCACACGGAAATCACCAGCTTTCAAAGCTGGTGATTTCCTGCTGCTGCTTTGCTTTTGCTTTATTATATTGCTTGCTGAATTCAAAAATTTTGAGAATCGATTCACCCAGTCGAAAGTTATGAGGTAACAAACATAAAAAAAGATACAGTCGTTTGTACAGTTGTTGTCTCCTCTTTTTTGGGTCAGTAGAAAAACTCTACGCGGACGAAGTCGTGGGCAAAAGCTAATAATTATTAAGATTTAAATGAGTGTCTTGAGAATTATAAGGAGAAATATTGAATTTCCTGTCAAAAAACAGAGCATCATTCCCGGCTTCGAAGATTTCTGCTAATAACAGGGTCAGGGCAATGCCACAAAATGATGTACCTGGTTGCAATCCTTTGCGTTCTCTGGGTTGAAATCTATGCTGTTCATCTGTTTTATGACAATCTGAATTATTTCTCTACACGCCGAAGATTGCGCCTTTTCGCCGAGCATCTTACCAAGCGTGTTGCGAAGGATGTAGTTTATACATTTTCTGAAAGAGATAATTTATTATCTTGAGTCCTATGAATGACATCCAGTGTTATAGACCGAATAAATACATGTAAATGACCTTGCAACACCCTTAAGTACACATAATTGACTCTATGATATTTTAAATATACTGTCTGTAACATATGTTGTGTAAGCAAGCCTAAATATTGACTGGCTACTATTTGACTGGGCGGTTGGCGCACTTGGTAGCGGCCCAGCCTTCTGGGCAGCTGGCCCCGGGTTCGATCCCTTGACAGGTCAAACATTAGTGTGCATGAACATGTCTGTTGACATGAACATGACCTGTGGCTAAGAGTGTATATGTATATCAGTCATCAGGTTACCATTGTACAGCTTCTGCCTAGTTTGGGACCTGAAGACCGCGTGTGGATGTTGATTCTTGTCCCATATTATTATATAATATTGTCATCAACAATTGTTCTTATTGACTGGTATTGAAGAAACTATCCCTAATTGTTGATATTCTTTGGGATACTTAGTGTATCGGCGTTTGTGTGCCTCTTGTATGTTTGATGATAACTTACGAATGGTTGATCGGATGTTTGTCAAATTTGGCAGAAGGGTAGTTTAAAACTACAATCATATCATAATCAGCCCAGTTTATTCCCACTGTTGGGACTGGAGCCTTCCTCTCAGGGAGAGGCGTTGGGCCATATATATATACATAACGCGGGCCCAGTGCGGCTTGGTGGATAGGTTAGTGGCCAGGTCAAGGCCTTCGACATAGCCTAACGACTGTTGTCCTAACACAAACAACCGGGACCGACGCCATAACATGCCCTCCGCAGTACGGAAGCGCTCAATTGAATAATGCCACTAGCGGTCACCCATCCAAGTCCGCACCGCAGCTGACTTAAGGTTGTGGATGTCGACACAGTTGTTGGTTTCATCCATAAAACTTTTTAGGGATCTTGAAAACAGTGCGCTCGTTGCCGTGGTATGCAGTGCGTAGTAGGACGAGTTGTCAATCGTGACGTCGACAACGCGTAAATCTCACCTTAATCCCGTATTGATATTAAAAAACAAACAAAAAATAGTAGTTCAAATTGACCATATCAATATATATTATATTAAGGGTGAGTTGCATCATCTAATAT
Organism: Selenia dentaria; assembly: GCA_917880725.1. Lineage (NCBI taxonomy): Eukaryota > Metazoa > Arthropoda > Insecta > Lepidoptera > Geometridae > Selenia > Selenia dentaria. The sequence goes on from OU862894.1 coordinate 27,155,886, forward strand.
TTAGGTTAAAGTAACCGTCAAATGAACAGTTACACCAAAACAAAGGTGTATCTGTTCATTTGACGTTAGATGGTACACCCTAAGAGTTACAAATTTGAATCAGGTTAATGCGAAATGAGTGTTGAATTCGACCAGATTTCATGATTCGACTTCGCGAAAATTAGTTTCTCGACGCTTAAACCTAATAACCGAAGTTCGAAAAATAAACGTAGTGTAAATTGAATATACGTCCTTATGAGGTTTGGGAGCCGATACACGATTGAGCAAACATGGCTCGAAACATGCTTCGTTGAAAAAAGCATTTTTATTCAATTATGGGCAAATATATTTTAATAAATGTATCATATAGGAATTCCCAATTAAATTTACTAGTGAACTAATGACTCCTTTATCATTAAAATTTAATCATTTGATTGCACGAAATAAATATAAAAAGGATTAGCACGTATTCAATTCAAGCTTCGCATTACATCGTCCAATCTGATAAGCAATTCTCAACCTTATACGAGGGTCATTTGAAAAGTTCTTAGCCTAACATACTTAATGAAACCACACGATTTTGAGTTTATTTTTATTTTTCAACATACTCTCCTCCGAGCTCAAAACACTTTTTCCATCGACCCGGTAAGGCTTCGATACCCGTTTTAAAAAAATCTTCGTCTAACTCCTCAAAATAAGCGTCCACAGCGGCTATGACCTCTTCATTTGTTTAAAAAATGTTTACCACCTAAAAATTTTTTCAGCTTTGGGAACAGATAAATGGACGATGCTAAAACCGGTGAATATGGGGGATGAACTAACAATTCGAAGCCACTTTGATGGATTTCTGCCATGGATTGCACAGAGGTGTGAACGCGCGCATTGTCCTGATGAAACAAGACTTTTCTTCTCAATAAACCTGGAAGTTTTTCTTTGATTTCTTCTCTCAAACGACGCAATAGGTTGCAATAGTAATCGGAGTTTATTGTTTCACCCTTTTTTAAATAATCCACGAGAATTATACCCTTTGCATCACAAAAAACGGATGCAATGACTTTGCCCGCCGATAAAACCACCTTTGCCTTCTTTGGTGTGGGCGATCCTGCTCTTTTCCATTGTTTCGACTGTTCTTTTGTCTCGGGTGTATTGTGGTGAACCCAGGTTTCATCCATGGTTATAAATCTTTCAACAAATTCTATTGGGTCAGCTTCATATAACTCTAAACAGTCGCGAGAAGTTGTGAGTCGGTTGCGTTTTTGTTCCACTGAAAGCGGTCGCGGTACCCACCGCGCAGACACCTTAGAAAATCCAAGTTCAGTAGTAATTATATGATGTGTTCGCTCAAATGAGATGCCTACAGTCTTAGCTATCTCCTCGACTGTCAATCAAGATAAAATTAAATCACAAATTTTTTCTTTGTTTTGATCAGTGGAAGCAGTCGAAGGCCGGCCACTACGGGGCTCATCTTGAATGGTCTCACGACCACGTTTAAACTCTGCCACCCAGTTTTTAACAGTCGCATACTAAGGAGCGGACTCACCCAAAGTAGCAGACATGTCTTCATGTATAGCTTTTGGAGTTAAACCTTTCAAATTCAGGTATTTTATCACTGCACGATGTTCAATTTTATCCATTTTCAAAAATAGCTCTGACTTGACTTACGGTATCACGTGTAAACGAACAATGAGTTACTGTGAATAAACTAAACTGTGCATACTTGTTGCTAAATAATGTAACTACAAAATGAGGGTAGTTATAAAAAAAACCAATGACTTTAACCATGTTAGGCTAAGAACTTTTCAAATGACCCTCGTAGGATTGGAGCGCGCCTTAAGTCGGATTACCAACAAAAGGGCTTTTGAAACATTTGTTATCTTATCTTAGGCATCATTACACTTAATATTATAAATGTGAAAGTGTGTGAGTGAGCGAGGATGCATGTGAGAGAGTATGTTTGCTACCTTTCACGTTGAAATGGCTGAACTGATATGGATGAAATTCGGAATTTAAAACACATGGGTTACTTTTTATCCCGATTTGAGGAGTAGTACCCGAGAGATACACTTATTCCACGCGTACTGGTCGCGAGCAGTGTCTAGTAGTGGTTCCGAATCACACTATAAGCACTATTAGGGCGCTCATAAGTGTCCCGAAATTGTGTGAGCGGGAAAATACTAGGCGATTGTAAAGTCGAAAGTGACGTAATTTCCAGACTTACAGTGCTATTGCTCTTGCTCGAAATCATGGGCGTCTTGGATTTAATGTCAGATTCGACATTAGTTTATACCACAAGGGTCAGATTTGCTTGATTTGAACCTGCTGGTCCGATTTCATTATCACGCTAACAGCGCAGTGAGTGACGAAATCGCGCTTAAATTGGACCAGCAGATAGATGTCAGCACCGCAAGTGATAAAAGTGAATAACGGACCGCCGCATAGTAGTAGTCTAGTAGTTAGAACCTAAAATCTGAAATCTGGACATAGCACGCAGAACAGATGGCCGATGGGATAGGAATGTTCTAGAGTGGAGACCAAGGACCCGCACGCGTAGGTCTTCCACCGACAAGGTGGACTGACGACCTGATAAAGGAAACAGGACGACGTTTGATGCAGGATGCTTCCACCTGGTCCTTTTGCAAAAATATGGGGGAGGCGTATGTTCAGCAGTGGACGTCCTACGGCCGAGATGATGATGAAGAAAATCTGAAAAACTGCTACCTTTTTGTTAATACCTATGGTGTAGGATGTAATTCTATATTTTTAAAAAATAAAATAGAGGTCTAAGTAAACTCCTACCTATAATAGAGTAGCTTACCTAGAATAAACAGCGTCGACGTGAGAACTAGCCGCCTTGGGATTGGCCACTAAATCCAGCACGTGGTTAAGGAACGTCGTCATGTTTCGCTCCAACCACACGCCACCCATGTTTTGTACGAACACTACATACGCCTGTCAAAACGAAACAATAACATTTTATATTAATTTATTTTATACCACACCTCTCACACTCAGAAAGTGTGTCATTACTCGTTCATAAACGGGTTACAAAGTTCGTCATTGCTCCCTTATAAATGTGCGACGGGAAAAGCTATATGGAATTTAATTTCTGCCCTCCACAGCAGGATAGAAACGCCATGCTAGTGTTCTTTTGTTTTTTTAGGAGCGAACACAAATACAATACAAATGTCAAACCTAAAAAAAATGATGTCCAATAGTTAGAAGTAAATAGTGAGATTTTTTTGAAATCGATTATCAATGAAATGAGGTTGGCTGCACTATTACTCTGATTGCCGGATGATTATAATCTGGGAAGCGATTTATTCATTAATTCGTAGACTAACTGCTGCCTACTACTTCGTGCGCGTTATCACTATCCTTTTGGGAACTACTATCGTTAAACTAACCAACATACACTCTGATTTTTTACTAGATTCTACTATAACTATATATTACAAAAAATAAACAGACCATAAAACACAAAGACTTCTATATTTGATTTCTACCTTTTTCAGGTTTCGTACTATATTTATTTACGACTTTCTTCTATATTCATTACTGCTGAACAGATTCTGGCATTAGTAATAAATTCCATATCCATACGCAACTTAAAACCAACAGAAAACAAATAAGGGGTCAACAGGGTCGATATCGATTCACCTAAAGCTAAACATAGTGAGTGATAGTGATAATACACAACAAATACAAATTGTCCTCTTTTATTTATGACTAGCTGCGCCCTGTGCATCACCCGCGTGGTAATGGATAATGATGATGATATGTAGCTTTAGTTAATCCTTACAACATCATCTAGCTGCCAGTGAAAGTTCCGTTAAAATAGGACCAGCTATCTCAAAGTTTAGACAGAACAGCAGACAATAATTTTAAAAACTGTGTAAGTGCCGTATATCCCTTTACGTTATGCATTAAGTAAAAAGTGTTAATCTTGAATTTCAAAGAGACACTTCAATTTTTTTTATCTGTATCGAAGGGTAACATAGTGTCAGTTAATCTGCGTGCGATAGATTGACACAAAGATATGCCAAGATTGTAAAGGAATTTCGTGGTGTCTACCTACCCCATTGAGAAACAGGCTCTACTTTACGTCGTATGTTTGTACGTATAAATATTCGCATTTGATACACAAGTAAGAACCATAGTTGCATTGACTTTATCCTCCGTATCAAAAGCGCTGCAACTGTGATGTCAATCAGACTAAAAGCTTCCGAAAATATATAATCTGCCATATAAATATATAAATAGATGTTCTTTCGTGCATACTTGATCGGAATGAAAATCATCGGAGTTATCAGAAAGTAAACAGAAAGGCTATTATTATGTATTTTAGTTGCAAGCAAATGTTGATTGAAATCTGGAAATTGGCGGCTCTTTATCAGGTTTGACAACTCAGATAGGCAAAAATGTTACTAAGTTGATGACTGGAGCTGACTAAAGTAACTTAGAGTCGCCACTTTTCTACCGACTTCTAATAAGGAGGAGGTACTCAATTCCACTGTTTTTTTAAATGTTTGTTACCTCATAACCGATTCTCAAAATTCTTTTCTTGTTTGAAAGCGGGTGCTTCCCGTGTGGTCCCATTTAAATTTTATCAAATTCGGTCCAGTACTTTTTGAGTTACACTCCAATAACTGAATAGAATGGAAGTCGGTATCAAATTTTAAAATTGTACTTGTTTACAACATGTGTTGGCAACTGAGATAAATAATAGCCCTAAATAAAAAAAAATTGCTAATAAAAGTGGTTTACTTACATTGGTAACACATACGCGAACTTCTCTGTTCACTCCTGAACCAGATTTGATGATCTCTCCTTTTAGGAAAGAAGTGCCGCCTCTTAGGAATGCACCCATCAGTAGATTCAGAGCTTCGTCTAGCGATACCACGTTTTTGGGAGGGTCTTTCTTGTTTTGTTGCACTGGAACACAAGTTTTAAGATAATGTACAAACAAGATGTTGCGAGCTTTATTATTATAGTCAGACATGTTTGTTATATGTTTTTACCAAAATCTACTCGTATTATGTATCATTATAATTACAAATCAGTACAAAATATAGGTGTATTCCCGTTGTCCCCGTCACGGGAACTGCGGGACGTGATTAAATTTTTCCCGTTGTCCCCGTAACGACCGGGCAATATGAATACTTCCCGACTTCTAGCCAGGCAATGTGATAAATTGATCCAGTTCTGGCGCATCGCCGGCGGTTCGCTCGCGTCGCTCACTCGGCTCGCGCGTTGTAGTCACTAGTAACCTATGACTTTGCCCTAGACTAGTCAGTTCAATGTTATTCTTACTTTGTCCAAGATAAGTCATCCTACATCCTACCTATTATAAACGCGTAAGTTTATGAGTGAACGGCGGGGCCAATTGTAATGAAATTTGGTATGCAGGTAGATGAGGCGCTGGATTTTTTCATAATCATCCATCACCACGCGAGTGAAACAGCGTAATATTCTTGGGCACAAAATAGACAAAATAATAAGTTCTCCGCCTACGTCAAGATCGTAATGATAACAGTTCTGTCAAAGTTTCGGTTTCTGATCGAGTCAGATCGATCTGAGTGACTCTATCATTTTGACAGCTCGATACACTAGACGTGCTCGGCGGCCATCAAAGGTAACACAAATACCGCCAAGGGTAATGAAATATAATGACAGTTTTTTCCATGGTGAATAATTTTATATTTGTAACGGAATAGATTAAAATATTAACTTTTATTTTAGCGATGTGAGCTACAATGACTTTTTTTAAATGGCCCCCCAACTACAATTAAGTCTTTGTACATATTAAATATATAAAATGACTATTGTTACTGTCTTAGTAAGACTAGTTAATGCTAAAACCACTAAGATGAAAACATATGTCAGAAGACGAAATCTATTGTATTCATTTCCACTATGTTACAAATACATACCCAAGAGTTATACTTTATTTGGTCAAATAATTATTCATACCTTGCGCACCCAATTTCATCTTGTTGTTTAAGTTGGTCACTTCGCCAGCTTGAGTCGTGGCTATAAGCGTCCCCAATAAATCAGCCACTGCACATCTGCAATCATGTAAACAGAATGTAAGCACAAAAATTAGTAATACAATAAAAATAATTATATAATCATAATTGATATTATTAAAAGAGCATCGTGGCTCAAATCATTATTAAAATTAACTATTTAAAGAGTGATTGGGCGCAGAGGATCGGGACAGCGGCGCCTTTCAATACCGACAGTCTTCTTTCCTTCCGGCTCCTCCGCGTCCGTCATCTAACGGTGGCGGCCCCATCAAGGCCGCGGAAGGCAGGGAGAGCGGCGCCCCGTAGTACCAGCACTCCTCTCCCGCCGCGGCCTCAAACACTCAGCCGCGGTGCCGACTCCGCTTTACTAATCTAACCTAATCTATGTATGTATGTACAATAAGATATGTCTTTTCCATTTGTAAAAAAATATTGATTACAATTTTAAGTAAACTTTACAAAAGAAATAAAATCACTAGGCTCTATATTTTATTTCTAGCATAAATAGAAATTGGTGATGCGATCCCCTGAGATCGGACATGCAGACACCATACAATCGTAAGGAAAAATAGGTAGTATATTTCGCAGTTGCTGGGAGCGGGTTTCGTGTCTACTGATTTCCCCTGTGGGGTAACGCACTACAGCGGGCCTAGTACGAATAACTGCGTAAGTGTAAAGTAACTTGTCGTTCACGTGAAACAGCACAGACTGTAATTTATCTAGGTTAACTGTGACACAGAGAACTCATAGTTTGTGCGCCGAAGCCTGACGCTTACGATACGTTTTCCCAAATTGTTTGTGCTACGGGCTCTGTTTATGTATTTCGCTCACTGATGGGGGATTAAACTCGCCATATAATGCCGGGATTATTCACATAGGCACACGTTATAACGGTGAAGCTGTTTCTCGTCTCGGGGTGCAATCATAAAATGGCGAATCAATTCCGTAAATCGACGGAATCTCCCGAATAGATTTTCGTCAAGCTACTGGTGTGAACAGTAGTTTAAGAGCAAATTCAACTATTTTTACTTTTAACATACAAGCTGTCCGTAAGCAACATGCGACAGGTATGACTTTTATCAGCAGCCGATTGTGGTCTCAACTTACTAATAGTTTACTAATGTTAGAAATACGAATGTTTTGAGTGAACTCACGCCAGAGGCCGTAGCACAAACAATTTGCGCAAACGTCATCGCATCACGCTTCCGCGTGCAAACAATGTGTTATATGTGTCCAGCTGCCTTAGATAAATGGCAGTTTGTGCAGTTTAACATGAACGACACGTTACATTACACTTACACAGTTATTCGTGCTAGGCCCACTGAACGGCTAAATGGATTTGGATGAATTTTGGTATATATTTATCAAGATCTTTGGTAGACAGGTTAGGCTCTGTAATCATACATAGAATACTTTTCATCATCATCATCATCATCATCATCATCATGATCAATTACCAAGCGGATGAAACTGCGGGCGGATAAACCTATCTACACTAATATTAAAAAAAGAGGAAAGATTTGTTTGTTTGAATTGAATAGGCTCCGAAACTACTGGACCGATTTGAAAAATTCTTTCACCACAATTCAATTCTTATCTTTGATGAGCGTAGGCTATATAATATTTTCGTAAAAGTTAGGGAGCAGTCACCATCTCGCCCCAGCGGTAGGCCCGGATTGATCTTAACCGGGCCTCAGCGCCTGTGAAGGGATGACCTTGCTCACCAAGGTCACCCCCTAGACGTGTAGGGCCGTGCAAACCGGCGAAGAGTCCCCCGACTATTCGCCAGTAACCCCAACCAGTAGAAAGCTACGTTATGCCTGAGTAACATACGCTACATTTGATTCATTATCATCGATCACCACGCGGGTGAAACCGCGGAGCGCAGCTAGTTGTTTAATACGTATAATACCTCAATGCATAGTCGCTAGGATGTGCCGCCCGTAAGCAAGCCGCGGCAATGGCATCCAAGTCAGCCGGCGTCAGTTTTATCAGGGGCAGAATATGGCGCAGGGTATGCGCGGCGGCTGCCCTCACCGGAGTAGCTCGATCCGACATCAGGGCTGTTCTAGCGGCGCGAGACACTTCGCGGACTGCCGCCGGGGCCGCCGTGCCCATGCCCACACATATCTGTGAAAATAACATGGCATTTTCAAAACAACGCTACTAATTTTTTTTATAATGTTTCATCAATGTAACTCCCTCCCACCTGATGGAATTGAGAAGATGGAATCAAGATGCAATGACCATAAGTGCAGCCGTAAGCTGCACTAATTGCCACCCCTATGATGACCTGACAGATGCATTTTCACGCCCCGCTTGAAAGACCCAGGGTCATAGCTGCAAGGAAATACGTACGCCGGCAAAGCATTCCACAATTTATTTACACGACTGAGGTAGAAACTGCCAAACTTTTTGGTTCGTGGTAAGAAGTTTTGAACAGTGTTTGGATGCAATGCTAGGCCGGAACGATTAGTTCGGGATCGGAATGGAATAAGATTAAAAAGCTCTTCAGAACATTCGCCATGAAACAACCGGTAAAAAACGCTTAGAGAAGCTATATTTCTACGCATTTGTAGGGGTACTAGGTGTTGAGTGACTTAGTGTCTTCAATAATACGGACAGCGCGACGTTGCAGTCTATTGTGAGCATCCATAAGGTACTTAGCAGATCCATCCCAGAGGTGACCACAATATTCAAAACATGGGCGCACCTGAGTTTTATAAAGAAGGCATGAATGATCCGGAGTAAAGAAAACAAAATACAAAGTGTCTCAAAAGAAAGTTTATATTTATTTAGTTTACTGCGTGAACGCAACGAATCCGAGGGGCGCGGGGGTAATGTCAATCGGTAGCCTGGCTCTTGGGAATTTAGTCGCTATGGAGCTTTTCTCGGGAACAGGCCGCGTGCGTGCGAGTTTTACAAAAACGGTGATTCTGTGATTATATTAGAAACTCGAAAGTTTATATGTATTGCATGTGTTTGTATGTTTGTTACTCTATAGTTGACTACTGAATGGATATTAATTAAATTTGATATGTAGATAGATGAGGCGATGGAATAACATAATAGGATACTTTTTCATCATTATCATCCATCACCACGCGGGTGTAATAACATGTTGGGAAGTGATACTCAAATATGATGATAAGTACATAATTTTTTTAAAACATCTCATTTAGCCACATTAATTGAAAAATAAACACTATCTCAGCACTAATCTATATATTATTATTACATTGATGAGGCCGTATAAATGTATATTGGAAATACTTATCTTGGACATTACAAATAAGCAATACATCAAAAATAAATCATTTAATCAACATAATGTATTATTTTTTGTTATAACATCAGTAATTATTGTATTTTTACCATAATTAATATTTTTAAAATATTTCGTATTTTGTTTCTGGTATTTCTTTTAGTTTTTTTATTAGAAGAAATAAAATTCTAAAAATAATAAATTAGTATATTTTATCAAAATTGTACTTTTAATGGTTTTTTTTTATATTTTAGTAATTTACGTATATTTAAAAAAAAACCATGGCTTTCAGCAGGCTATTATGTATCTCAGTTGCAATCAAATGATGATAGAAATCTAGAAAAATGCTAATTATGACTACTGCAGTAAGCAAAAATGTTAGTAAGTTGTTGACTGGAGCTGAAAAAAGTGACATAGAGCCGCAATTTTTTTAGATTTCGGTCAAGATTTGTTTGCGACTGAAATACACAACACCTGCAGGCCTTCATCATTATATATTTATAAGCTGAGGGTTTCTCAGAGCATGCTTCAACACAGGCAGGTGTATTGTGAAGGTTTAGTCAAATCGAAGTAACGCAAGGAAGGACTAGAAATTTTGCATGTTTAGTAGTATTACCTTTTCAAGTGTATTCATAATTTCGAGCCTGGTTTGTGACTCTGCACTCTTCAATGACCTGACCAGAGTAGTGACTGTCTCTTCGTACGATCTGCCCATCATTCTACCCAACTTCTCGTACATACCACCCAGGCAACATATTGCAGCCCTGGAAAGAATAAAAAATATCATAATAGCAAAGTAAAGAAAATTGAATTATATTAATGAAAGTAATGGTATTTTTAGGAATGTATCCGATACCGATCGGCGATAAATCTGGTTCACCGATATATTGGCATCGGCGACATTTTATACAACATACAACGATACTTTACGCGCTTCAAACAGTAATGTAAACGCGCGTGTAGTCAAATTTCTTTCGTTGCAAACGAGGTACGAACCAACTATGTTTGGGGACTTGCGAAATCGCATTTCTCCACAGAATTTAAGAATAGTTAGATTTTTAAACAAAATCTTACTAATGTTAATTTTAATTACTACGAGTAAGTTTATTTGCCTCCTTCCACTTGGATCCACAGCTTGGCTCCACATGTGGATCCGCGGATACCTTTATCTCCTCTTTAATCCACAGGTGGATCCATGGATACATCTTTTTCCTCTTAAATACACAGGTGGATCCGTGGATACTTTTTTTTCTTTAGAATACACAGGTGGATCAGTGGATTCTTCTTTTTCCTCTTAAATCCACAGGTGGATCTGTGGATATTTTTATTCATTTTTAATGTACCTAGTTATGGCCGAAATTAAAACTATTGTTCTGATTAGTGCCATTTGGGAAGCACTTGAGCAAAAAGTTCTTAACATGAGCACTTAAGAAAGTAACTGGCTGTATATTATATTTTGTTTGTACGTTTTAGTGACATATTGTTTGATTTATAGTTTGTCATCATCATCATCATCACTGTCGTTGTGTGAATGAGAAAATATTAAATTTTGTGAATTATAACTTTTCGTTTTTATCGTTTATCCAAATGGATGAGATAAAATATATTAATAACAAAGGCGTTGTTATGCTTTATCAAGGTTATCAATACCATAAAAAAATATCGTTTAAAAGTGGTGGAGTTATATGGCGATGTTCGAAATGGAGGAAATTAAAATGTAACGGAACAATAAATATTAAAGTAAGTAATAATTGTAAATTGTTTCAGTTTCATTCGTTAAAAATCTTAAAAGCCGGGCTTAAAAATCTTTTTATTTATTATTTTAATCTAAAGTACCGTAATGAGTATCTACTTCGATAACTCTAATTGTTCTGATTACAGAGTGACGTCATTGTTAATCAAAAGACACATGTATTGCACTGCACAGCAAACCAAGACGTTATCGAAACAAAACTTGAAAGACGAGTTTTAACAGAAAACTCAACAAAAAATTTGGGAGAAAATACAGCAACTTCATAAATTTTATCTATATGTTAAAGCAAGAGGCAAAATATAATGTGTTACGTGGAAAACATGCTATTACAAATAAACGAAAAATTCAAAACGTCAATAACGACAAATTTATTAAAGAATGTCAGACTCAGTTAACGACAGGTGAAATATGCATTGGCCTTTTTTTAGAAAAAGTTAAGTAGGCGGTACAGTGTATAGTAACACATAGTCATAGTCATAGCCGTTTGTTTTAGTTTTATTAATAAACAAAACGTATTATAAAATTAAGGACTATTTAAATGACAAGATGCATGAAGGCAAACAGCTCAGGAGCCTCCTGGCGACTACTCGAATACTTACACTTAAATTTTAAACATTGTTAGTGTTAGAGACAATGGTGTCGATTCTGACCAGACGCACCTAAACCTAATTTTAGTTTCTCTCTCTCTTTCTAAATAAGAACATGAGAAAGGTATGGAATATATTTTAGAACAGTCAAATTAATCTACTGGTATCTAGTTTATAATTTAATGGCCACAAATTTAGTGGCGTCTAGATAGTCAAGGAAAGAAGATATTTGACAGCTCTTTTACTAAATTTGTAACTGTCAAACATCTCCCATCCTTTTCTCATATTCCTATTTACAATAAGAGAAAGAATATAAATTAGGTTTAGGTTAGAATTAGTACGAAACGCAGAATCGACACCATTGTAAAACTATTTTTTCAAAAGAATGTCGATTGTATTTTTTGCCATTCTTCTTGATCGGAATATACTATATCTACTTGGAACGAGCACTTAGTCATTAATTTATTTTATGTTATATGAGTGCTCTCTTACGGCCATGTGAACAAAGTGTGAGTTAATTTGTATTGGAGTATACGCATGCCACTTTAGGCTAAAATGCTTCCTATTTCGTTTTGTTAACTTTCTTAATATAATAAATAATTGATTTAATCTGTTGTTTAAATAATAATAACTTATATTTTAATACTACTGCTGCAAATTTACCTATCTCAAACATCTTCTATCAGACTTCATTCGGCTAGAAAATGACACGGATTTAGGTCTTAGCTCTGACAGCTGTCAAAGTGACAGTGGAGTATGTATGAAGTCTAAGAGTGAAATCAAAATCATAAAATACGACACCATCTGTCATTTTGACAGCTGTCACTTCACAATCATCTATGAGAAGCTACAGTATAATAAAACCATAGGGTCTAACAAACATTAACACGGAACCCTATACAAGTTGAATATTTATGAAATAATATTTAGTAGTGCAGTGGGGAATAAAAATTCCCTTCTGCACTACCAGTAGTTTAGGAATTTACATAAGCGGGCTACATAAGCAGGGAATGGCTGGGTTTGTGGATTCGAGTGGCATATAAAAATATTGTTATTTTTGGATACCCTCGTTTGTGGATCGAAGTGGCATATAAAAAAAATAGTATTTATGGATCCCCTCGTTTGTGGATTGAAGTGGCATATAAATATTATTAGTATTTGTGGATCCCCTCTATGGTGGATTGAAGAGGAGATAAAGGTATCCGCGGATCCACATGTGGAGCCAAGCTGTGGATCCAAGTGGAAGGAGGCGTTTATTTACTATCTTAATATGTCTATATTGATTTATATTTATTTTAGAAAACCTACTCGTGTTTTATTTATTTTACATTCATTTTTGAAATCAATAAGCGCACCTTTATCGGTACATATCTCCAATATTTTTAGAAGAGTATCGATATCGTATCGACAAAATGACGTATCGATGCATCCCTAGTATTTTTCATTCGACCAAAAAATGAGGACGTTCTCAATACGTCTGTATTTTCTATGTGTGTTGTTACCTCATACCTTTTTACCTGGTGAACCGATTTTGATAAGAGTAATTATTTGTTTAATTAAAAGCTGGTGAGTCTATAGGGAGGCAATAATGTACAACCATAATAATGCACAGCCAATAATGCACGGCCAATAATTCGGGTATATGGATTTGAAATACATGGTCGGCTTTACCTGGCCGCGTTTTATTGCCTGTATAAAATCAATGTACAAAGTACAACCAATAATGCATGTACATGCTTTCGACTATTGGATGCGAAATATCAGGCCGTGACGATAATGCAGAGCTAATAATTCGATGCCAACCATAGACAAATATATATATATATTGTCATCTTCATGCCTCGCTTGTGTAGGCGAGTTGGAGAGTGAACGAAAGTCACAGTAAGTGCGACGACGAGCGAAGTGAGGAGGAGCGTTAGGTTTAATGGTGACCACACACCTCCAAAATTATGATGAATAAAACTGAAGTAACAGTATACTGAAACTGAAAATTGTTCATATCGCAAAATATATCTACACTGCACACTGGAACGTGCCAACAAGGGTTTGTCTGTGCCATGTCTATTTAGTCTGTGATGTACACGGATTATTGGCTGTACATTATCGCGTACAAAAAGTGTCCGACCCGTATTTCACAGCCATGGATTCCTTGTCCTGGCTGCGTATTATTGCCAGAGCAATATCAGCCCGTGTTGATAAAATGCGGCCAAATAATGCACATCCCGTATTGTACAGCCAATAATTCCAAGGCATTCCACGGAATATTGGATGGGTATTATTGCCTGGACATTATTTGATCGCGAATTATTGGCTGTACATAATAGGGACCCAAACTGTAGTCCCATTTAAATTTTAATGTCTTTTTTTTTATTTATCACCAACATCGGGTAAAATAGAATAGAAGTGGGTTTAATTTTTTAATTAAATTGTAGTTATGTTCTTATTTATTCTAATTCAAATATATAAATCATACAGCGGCTAAGTCATGCCCATGCTCCACTGCATTTTTAACCTGCTTAGCTGAGTTATAAGACGGCAGCTCGGCACTTCTGGCAAAGCTTGATTTATTTTATAGTCCGGAAAAAGTCGGGCGACGTCGAAATGCAATAAACGCTGGAAAATGTTGTCTAGATTCTCAGATTAAAAGCGACAAAATGAATGAATGCTGTTTTGTCAGCTTACTTTTGAGTTGGAGTCCCTTGTTTTTATTTCATTTGGCTAAGTGCATTTTCATTTGCAAGGTTAACAATGTACTATAAGAGTATATAGGACCCGTTTTGCATGACAACTTCTTGGCATGATATTGACGCTCATGAGCTGCTCAGCGACCAGTAACACGACAATCGCTGAAATCGAACCCAATAGCATCTGAATTGGCTTTAAATATTTCATACATACATTTTCTGGAGTTTTTGAGAATAACGTTAGTGCCGTCAATGCGAACTATTAAACAACTAGTCTTGCCACGCATATTCACGTAAACGATTTGGGCCGAGCACAAAAATGTGCATAAGTGTAACGTTACTCTATCGTTTACGTATAAACTATGAGTTATCTGTGCCACAGTTGTACTAGATAAATGAAGTTTGTACTGTATACGTCAACCATACATACGATTACGATACAATTACGCAAATTCGTGCTAGGGCCAGCTATTGACTGCACATGACGTCAACGCGACGCGCGACAACAACTGCTCCGCGTTCGGAATACTTGTGTAACGTTAAAATGGCCAAGAATCCTCTTGAAAATTTAGTGCGCGAGTTACAAAAAACTATAGTGACATTGGTGAATAAAGTTGATTCCCTGGAGGCTCGAATTACCGAGCAATCCGTGATTATAGCTGAGATCAAGACACCCAGTGAGAATATAAACATTCGCAAATCGACAACTACCGCCCTGTGTACCACGAGCGCGGTGATGCAGCGACACGTCCGCGCTGCGCGTGTGCAGGCATCGCTTGATTTGGCTGAGATCGCGAAGCCTATGAAGAAACGCAGCAATGGATGCGTGCGCGCGGCGACTACGCCGAAAAGCGACGTTCGACTTGATGACTTGGTTGCGGTATCCACGAATCAACCAACAAAAAATACTATAATCTCCTCAAAATCGCCTACAACACCTGTAGAAAAGAGTTCGACAGAGGATACAGATAGTGGTGCGCAATGGCAAGTAGTCAGCCGAACTCATAAGAAAAAAACAACACGTCCCATTACGGTTGGAACGGGAAACGTATCGGATGAACTCCAAGCCGCGGAGCGAATGAAATTTATTCAAGCTTGGTCATTCCGGCCTGACACCACTACTACGCAAGTACTTCGCTTTCTAAACAACATCGTAGAATCAGCTAAATACTGCGTACAAAAGCGCAGCATACGATCTGAAACTCATGCTGCCTTCGTGATCGGGATGCCAGAGGGAGTGTACGATGCGGTGACGAGGCCGGCTGTGTGGCCAGCCAAGGTTTGCTTCACGGATTGGTTTCCCACTCGCCCTCGCCAGCAGCGGGAGGAACAGCGCGCCGGACCCTCCAGCGCCAGCAGCGCCTGACTCATCAGTTGATCTCAACTGTACAAGTAATTCATCTACGAAACCGTTAGTGATTTGTCATCAAAACATAGCCTCCCTTGATAAAAAATCTCAACGGCTGGAGGTTCTATTACGCGACGAGCTAAATTGTGACGTACTAGGCCTTACTGAACACTGGTTAAGTGCACCTAATTTAAAATGTATTAATTTGGACGGATATACATTAGTATCTAGCTACTGTAGAAAGACTTTAGCACACGGTGGCTCATGTATCTATGTTAAAAACACTGTTAAGGCCATAGAATGTTTGGAGTTCACTGACATGTCAACAGAGAGATACTGCGAAGTATCAGCTGTTGAACTTATTGATTTTAATGTATTAATTTTGTGTATTTATAGAACTAACTTAATTAGTTCAACTGACTTTTTATCGCATTTGGAACGCCTGCTCGAACGAGCCAATGAGACTGGTAAGAGTTTTCTATTTATAGGTGATTTTAATATTGACTGGCTAGGTGGTTTATTTTCTGTTAAAAAGCAACTGGTAGACCTTCTCGCTGAGCATAATGTCCACAACGAAGTGGCCTTCCCTACGCGTGTGGCGGGTGAGTCATCGACGTGCCTCGATCACGTATATAGCAACCTGCCGCGGGGCTCGGTGGTGACGAGCCCGGTCGACACCCAGCTTAGCGACCACTACGCCGTGCGCGCCGCGGTTATGTGCGCGCGCCCGCAGCCGCCGCCGGGGGTTCGCCGCGTGCGCGACTACACGCACGCTACTAGGATGGCCTTCCGAGAGGCTATGTATTGTATAGATTGGGTCGCGTTGTTACAGAGTACACCATCGGCGGAGAGTTTAGCAACATCTGTGATTAACATTCTCAGAAATACATATAATATTTGTTTTCCCTATAAACGTAAAAATATGAGAACTCAATCCTGGGACACGCGAGAACTTATCGATTTAAAAAACCTCCTCCTTGATTCAATTAAGTTACAAGAAATGTTTCCAGCTTCAAGGTTAGATTCTTTTATTGCAAAAATTGCTTCACAGTACGAAGACTCAGTAAAAAAGGAAAAGTTTCGCCACTACGAGAACATGATCCTCTATAGTGCTCACTCTAGTAAGACTATTTGGCGGGTTGTTAACACAGAGAGAGGCACAGTCTCTCGTACGTCAGCAAGCTTCACAGAGGTTGCTAAGGACTCCGCGGGGGTGAAATTTAAGTCCCGGAAGGCTGCAGCCGACGCGATGAACGCGAGGTTCGTGGGCGCGGCGGCGGCGTGCGGCGCTCCGTGCGCTCAATTCGTGCGCGTGCAGGCGGCGCTCGCGGCGGCGCGGCCCGCCTGCGACCGCTCTCTGCGGTTGGTCAAGTTTACCGCCGAAGAGGTATTCCACATTATAATGTCAAAGATTCCTAGAAAACCCACAAGAGACATCTACAACATCTCGATGGAACTCATTGCCTCGGCCGCAGAACCTCTAGCTTGGTGTCTGGCCAGCCTGTTCAACCGCTGCATTGAAACGGGAAGTTACCCAAAGGCCTTAAAGGTGAGCAAAATCTCACCTTTATTTAAAGAGAAGGGCAAGCGCGATGACATCGATGGATATCGACCGGTGTCAATAATCCCTTCTGTCGCAAAGATTTTTGAGAACGGACTGAGTACACGTCTCACCGAGTACTTAGGGGCCACCGGAGCGCTGTCGGAGCGGCAGTACGCGTACCGCGCTGGCTGCTCGACCACCTCGCTCACACGTGAGGTTTTGCGGCGAGTGCTTGAGGCTTGTGAGGCGAGACGGCAAGTTGCAGTTCTGTGCTGCGACCTATCGAAAGCTTTCGATGTCGCAGACCATAGTGTCCTCGCCTCCAAACTCAAGCACTACGGCATACGGGGACCAGCGCATTCGCTCCTGACAGACCTGTTACGGGACAGAACGCAGATGGTGGTTACCGACGGCGGTGAGACGAAGTCCGACCCTCTCCGAACGGTTATGGGCGTGGCGCAGGGTTCGTCGGTATCCAACATCCTGTTTTCGCTGTTACTGAACGACCTGCCGGAGCACGTAACTGAGGGGGAAACTTACATGTACGCGGACGATGTGGCCGTGGTCGTCAGTGCCCCGTCACTGGACCAACTCGAGCAGCGGTTGAACACGGTCGCACGGCAGGTGGCACTATGGTTTCAGTGGAACGGACTCGCTCTGAACCACAAGAAAACGCATTTCATTCATTTTTGCATATCAGGGCCTCAGGTTAGGAGCTTGTCCGTTGCTATTGAAACAAACGATATTGAACAGGTTCCAACGACCGTCTTCTTGGGGTTTCATATAGACCGTGGCCTAACCTGGGATAAACATATCGACAGCTTGTGTGCCAGGCTGGGTAGCGCATGCTTCGCTCTCCGCAGGCTATCGCGCGTGGTGTCCGCCGACGTGGTCCGCACTTGTTATTTCGCGACAGTTCACTCGCTCCTCCAGTACGGCGCAGAGCTGTGGGGACGCGCGGCTGATCGGGAGCGCGTCTTCCGCATGCAGAAACGTGCTGTGAGGGCGATCGCGGGGACAACGTGGGACACGCCGGTGCGACAGTTTTTTGTATCTCTCCAGATCCTTACGCTGCCTTCCATTGTTATAATGCAAGTAGCTATGCATGTAAGGCAAAACCTGGAGCAATTCAGAACGCGCGGAGATCACCAAACGCGATGCTTCAACACCCGCGGAGCTAGCAAGTTATCTGCAGTACCGCACAGACTGGCTAAGTCAGACAGACTCACGCACGTGCTGGGACCCGCGTTCTATAACCACCTACCAGATCATGTAGTCTCATCACCTAGCCTTTCTTCATTTAAGCATAGACTTAAATCATGGCTCGTTGAGAAGGCGTTCTACAGTGTTGACGAATATGTACGAAAAATAAAATGACATTTAAATAATTTATTTTGTATTTAATATAATTTATATAATCTAAATTGACATTATTATTAAATAACTCTTTTAATAATAATAGTATGATATATAAATACATTGTATTTAATGTAATTTACATATATATTCACAATTGACATATCTTATACTCTAGTGTTATACTAAGTTATATGTGATTATTATTATATTGACTTGTAATATTTCTTACCAATAAATTGATTATTCTGTAACCCCTAGCTGGCTCTCCACAGAACGAGCGCCATTTTTAAATCGTGACTCGAACAGTTTGCGAAAACGCATTGGTATCGTCAACGTAAAACAATTGAAAAACGCATCGCACTTCGCCTTAGGCTGGTATTCCATTCGTCACATATGTTTGTCCAATTTTTTTTTATTGTCCAAAACTTCATTCAATATACTAGCAACGCCGATATTTAATTAGGAGGCCAATTCTACTATTTTACATCGTTCAACAATCTATCCCGCGGCAACTGGAGTTCGACTCCGGTTATCATTCTATAATTACCCAAAAAGCCTTTCTACTATTTCTATACACAAATTGGAATGTAACGTCATCTTAAGCGCTACTGTTTTTTTTAAATAGATTATCTAAACGCTACTATATAAAAATATGAGTTAGCGTCGCGTGCATGATCTTTTGAGTTGGCATAATATAAAGTTTCGATCGATCCCTGACGTCAACAGACACGTAACTACGACTAGACTGTTTTATGTAATAATAAAACGTATCAACGACCGTTCAGCTGCGGTTCGATTGCAATTTATTTAGTAGAATCGACCCCGCCTATTATTCGATCAAAACGGCTGCAACGGTTGCTTATACCCTGGATTGAGACATATACTGTTTTAACCCATTGACTCGCGATTCGCCATATTTGGCCAATAATACAATAGATTTCGTAGAAATCAACCTACTTTTCCGGGAACTGCAACGTGTGTGGTTAAGCCCGATTACTTATATACTATACTGTTTTAACGCCGTTAAATCCCGAAAGATATGTAAAAAACTAAAAACTTATTCCACGCATATTAAGACGCGGACCGTAACAAGCATTATTTGAATACTTACAATCTAGTCGGCAAGTAAGACGGGGAGTCATCCTTCACTTTTATGATGTCATTACATTTGTTGACAGTATCAAAGAGCAAGAATGTGTCTCCGACAGAGAACAGAGTGGCCAGACATCTTGCAAGCAGCCGACGCGCTGGTGACCCGAGGTTCTCTCGCAGTAGGTTAACCAGCTGGGCTACCAGTTTCTGTTGGCAGCTTTTGATATCAGCCTAAGAAGGATAAAAACCAAAATTATAACAAGGAGTATCAAACACTTGAATTATATAACACCAATGTCCTGATTATAAAAGCATCACACCGCTGCTCTGGTCAAAGTGTCTAGGTGCCATCTGCATTGTGAAAAGTCCTTGGCTACATGAGAGATTACAGATGTCTGTATACAGATTAAACAACTTACCGAGAGCTGGTCAGGCCATACAAAAATTAGGGTTCCGTCTCTAACTACAAACGAAAACTATTGTGGTTATATGAGCACTAGAGGCGGTCTTAAGATTCTTTGAACTTAGCCATATATGTCATGCCATCAATAGATAAGTTTTATATTGAAAATGAAAAATATGTGAATCATAAGGTTATATTGTAGCATATACATAGCACGCAGAACAGATGGCGGATGGGGCCGGAAGACAGGACTGACGACCTGATAAAGGTAGCAGGACGGCCGCTTCCAACTGGTCTTTTTGGAAATTTGTGTGGGAGACTTATCTTCAGCAGTGGACATCCTACAGCTGAGATGATGATGACATACGGTTGTGAAACGAGCGATGTTGATGATGATCTTATTTTCTAAGGCCAATACACCTAATGACCTTTGAACTTTACTCGAAAAGTTATAATCACATATTCGATAATAAGTGTACTTTACAGAGCGGAGCGGAACTTTATACTAAGGCCAGTATGGAAGATTGTAGACGACATAATTTAGGAAAAGCAGGCGAGAATTATTTCGCAAATATAATCATTATAAAAAAGGAGTAACAGTGAAAAAAAATTTTATTCCCATTTTAACTAAAAATCGGAATCTTTTTAGACCTATTTTTAATCTTTAATTTAATTATTGTGAAAAATTATATACACTTGAGTTTGTACTTGAAGAAGTCATTTACCTGCCTATTATAAGAGAGACAGACAGAACAATCTTATGGAGGTTTCGCTCAGTATGAGACCCTGCAACTATTGAAAAAATAAAAACAACCTCAATATGTTAATTTCATCCATTAATCTATTGTTGTCTGTGTCACATCATACACACACATCTACAGGTTAACAGCTCTGGTAGTACCTTGCCAGCCGCCACCAGTACTTTGTCAAGGAATCGCAGCCACTCAAATATGAAGTGTGGCTTCTTGTCATCTGGCAATTGCTGTAGAGCGGTCTCATTCAGTGTCAGAGTGTGTGACACCTCCATCGTTCTGAAAAGATAAAGAATTTAAATTTACTAAACATATATTTAATCCAAATAAAAACTGGGAACAATGAAAACTTGTGAATGGAATGTGATTTGAAATGGAATTGGATGACAATTTTTTTAATCAATTTAGTAGATCTATTTAGATTAGAAATCTTGACTTGACATCTTTTTAGTTGGCTTCTTTGACTAAACTGTCACAATTCTGCCAATGTTTGTGCATGCTAGTGTCATAAACCAATAGGAGTTTGTTGGTTGAAAACTAAGAATATGATTGGGGATTAAATAAAAATAAAGTTAAATGGAATTTAAAAACTCCCATAGTGACTATCTAAAACAAAAAACAACACAAAAGGATTATTTATACTTTATATACTAACACAAATTAAGTAAATCACAATTACAAAACTGTTTTATTAGTATGCATGCTTTAAAACATTTACCATTTAATTTTATTTATTTCCACAAAATTACAGAGTATTATAATTAATATCAGCGGAAAAGGTAAGGGATAACAGGCTTTTGTTTGGGGATATTAGGTGGAAGAATATCATATAAAGAAAGTTGAAGTTTAGGAAAGCTAAAGATTAGAAAGTAATACATTTTAGACATCCTGGTGTGCCCTTGGACCTTCCAAATTTTGCCCTATGAATATATATGCTTAAATAAATCTTTTACATTTAT
This sequence comes from Selenia dentaria, assembly GCA_917880725.1. Lineage (NCBI taxonomy): Eukaryota > Metazoa > Arthropoda > Insecta > Lepidoptera > Geometridae > Selenia > Selenia dentaria. The sequence goes on from OU862894.1 coordinate 27,177,636, forward strand.
ATAATCAAAATCCTTTGTTCAAGTTACAAATCAAAGCATTATGTATGCACGATTATAAACTAATTCATGCAATAAAAAAGAGAGTTCTAAAAAAGGGAAGGAAAGTTAAGTTAAGGAAGGATCTGTCACTAAATATTTTTTAATATCGCTTTTTGATAATGGATTTCCGCAAAGTAACACCTGAATCAATAAATTAAAGAGAGTTCTGTTTTTATACATTAAAAGAGGCAAGAAAACCAGCCAAGAAATTTGCAACCATATTTTTCAATGTTTTATTATTTATATTTCAATCTTAAATAGTAACATAGGTGGCAAATGTCAATATTGCAAAAATGGAATATATAAAGCATTGTTGTCGTATAAATAATTTCTTACTACATAAAATGTGTGTTTGTTTGTAGTAGTAACCAATGTATTGTTGTACCATAGGTACTTAACAAAAGAAGTCAAGTTCCATAGTAATAAAGATAAATTACCTATGTTGCGGAATCTTTGTTAATTTTGCATGAGCCGAAAAATGTTAGAGGTTTCACCTAGTTCTGGTGTCTACAACTGACAGCAATTGAATAGATATCACAGTAAAATTAAAATAATTGAGAGATTATAATGACCGGCTCAATTATGTCAATTTTACTGTGATACCACAGATGCACCACTAAAACTAATATACAGTTAAATTTAAGACAAACTAACCGAAATAAAATCATACATTCTATGAAGCTAAATACTAAATATCCTTTCCCAATTACCACATAATCAATTATAGTACTCAAAGACATACATATTTGGAGTACCCACTTATATTAAGAAAATAACTGTTTATGGAAGTTTTATTTTTAATAAATAATATTAACCCTTTGTATACCGTGATAATTAAAAAGGGTTAATTAAATTCACACTTGTACACCCTACAATAAGTGCCTGTGTTGCAGGAAGCATGGATACATAAGTTAACAAACCACAAACAAAAAATCCTTTAAACATTTTGCTCATCACACAAACGCTCCAGATGGGAATCAAATCTGGGACCCCTCACTTCAAACACTGAGTCACTACCAACTAGACTAACAGGGTAATCAGTCATGCATAGCTTTGTCAAACCTTATAATATAGGAAGTCCTCCCTTAATGAAATGCCAAATGTTGACATTCCGCTTTATATCCATGGCATATAAATGGCATACTATAGTGTGACGCAGCCATTGACCTTACTAGCTATTTGCAGTAATCAGACCAGCTATTTACCAAAATTTGTAGTGACTCATAAGGAACATTACAAGTCATGACAACTATTATAATTGAAAGGATAATTGTTTTGTGGTCTTGTAGGTAAGTTATTAACCTACAGACAATTATATAGAATAAATTTATTTTAAACAGTTTTGCTGCCAAGCCTGTGATGGCATGGGCTGCAGGGCATAGTGCGAGGGCCAAACCCTTGCTAACACGGGCTTAGCTCGGTACAGTTTCTATGAGTCAGTGTCACTCCGGCAATGTGTATAGCGTATTGTGTTTACATTGGCACTGCATTTGAATTTGGTTTTAAAATTGTGCCAATACTTTTGATTTTACAAGTGTTTTAAATGGCAAACGAGGCAGGCCCTTCGAGGCCTAAGAGAAGTCATTGTAATACTAGTTGTGGACATGATTTAGACACTGAAGATGCATTATTTGGCGATCTTAAAAGAGAAACGTAAACAATGCCGCCAATTAATAAAAGAAAAAAACTTAGCCACTGTTTGGCATTGTATTACAATAAACCTGGATTATGTGTTGAATGTTTTGAAGTACATGATTCTACCATTTGAATATATAATATTTCTTGTTGATTCTATTTCATTGATATCAGTTGATTATATCTAATTTCATACTAAAATACTAACTTGTGTCAAAAACTGTTTTATAAGGTTACATTATCTTATTATTATTACTTACACTGATTTATAGTAAAATTTTAGTGCCTTATAACTTATATTAATAGTTGAACATCTTAATATCTAAATAATTTAAATTGGGATAAATAGTAAATAACTATTATTACTAAATAGCGTCCTGCACTGGAGGGGGTTTGGCACTGGATTTTTCATCCGCAGTGCCAGGCTCAGATTTTTTATTTCGTATTTTCAGAAAATAAAGTGATTGTACCTCCAAGCTTTAGTTGCTTAGACATAATAGAAGCATACAGGTGCAATATTCAAATACATTAGGACCATATCTATTCAAGAGTGCTCCCAGTATCCGCTCTAATATAAACACAGAGGTCAAGACTGAACTGAAGTTTGTTTACAGTAGGACATAGCGTCAGTGCGATGATTCAACTAGGTAAGAATACGTACTTGCTGAATTAAGGACACGGTTGGTACTTACTACTTTTATTATGTCTCTTATAATGTCTATGTAATGCCTTTAGAGGTACCGTAGTCCGACTTTAACAGCACGATATGTGTTGCAGTTTCAGCTTACGTCTAAGGTACTTACAGACGGAGAATTGAGACACACCAGTCTGGTAGTGCGCGAGAAAATAACTCTAAACACCACCGTTCGCAGGTTCACAATTCACATACCCTTCTATTCACAATCATGAAACAACTAAACTATAAACTAAGTAGGTACTTGAGATTAAATTAATAATATTGGTTAGTAATAATAACAACAGAATCAAGCAAGATACCGTTTGATTGACAGTTTAGAGACAGCAAGCAAGACTGATTGGAAAGAGATGGGGTCAAAAAAAAACAAATTCTTAAGAGATATCGATATCATTTCGTTATTTAAAAATAATCGATTACAGTTTTGCGGACAAATAAATACCATGCTGTGCAGGCGGGTTTGGTCTAAGTAGTATTAATAAAAATGACAAGTATTTAAACAGAGGTGACATTTTAATTTACATAAAACCATTTATTTTCATTTACATGTTATAAACTAACCTATGTTTTTTTACTCAAATTTAATTAAGTAAGTTTCCTTCAGAAAGCTTAGAATACTCAGTTGAAGGGTCAGTTCAGAAAAGTTAAAGCCAAGTCACAAATTATTATAAAACACACAAAGAGAAAAATACGCACACAATCAGTTTATGTAATAGCACGAGATGACGAGACTACAAATATTATATACAGTCGCGCGAAACTCACGAACAAAATAAATTTGTATGAGCTAGCTCCAATGTTTCACCAACATCATACAAGTGTTACCATTTTTCGTATACACTTTCGATTAGCAAGATATGAACCATTTTGTAAATCTAAGAAATTTATGATTTATATCAGTTTATCAATTAACTATCACACATTTATATTTTTTCTCTACATGATTTACAGTAAATCTCATTAACAGTCAATTACAATTCGTTTTATTTGAAAATGTTACAAATTTAAAAATATTTTTATTTGAATCATATCTATTTTTGGAAATTACATATGTCAGCCCCATAAGCAAAATATCAGCCGTGGATTGTTGATGTTTTGTTTGTATAACTTGCATTTATTTCCGTAATTTTATTAGTTTTCGCGGTTTTTACGTTGAGTTGAGCTTCTTGTTCCTCCGTGGTCTCTGTGAGCATTAGAATTTGTGAGAAAAAGACTCATTGTCATCGAGGTTGCGTTGTAAGAGTTTCGTTGTATTTTAGACAATTCCCAAATTTCATTGTTAGGATCTCATCGTACATGTGAAATTTGTGGAATCAAAGAGAGATGCTGTGAAAAGCTATTTTTTGCGAGATTTCCAAAGGAAAAGCACCGGTAAGTAAGATGCTCCTAACCTTACTTTCAAGATGTCAATTGTTCTTTCGGATTAATGCTATCCGTTTACCAAAACACCCATTCCCAAAACATCCGTTCCCATCACTACAGTTTCCTAAATAATACGTTTCTCGATATATGTGTTAGCCACTATGTGCTTTTCTCAAAATATAAGTCTGGCTTGGTATCCGTTTCCCAATAAGGCCTAATCCTGAACCGACCGTCCCCATCACTACCAATTCTTATATAATTCGTTTCCCAGAATGTACTTAGAAAAATATAACAGGTACAAATTGAATAAATAGTATTTTACTAGCTTCAAAAAGAAACAGGAGGAATAATACCTTGTTAGATGACGAATAGGTACAGCATACTTTATAGCATACCTTATCACCTGAATCTTAATATAGTTATACTTTCTGATGAGATTGTAATTTAATTTGAATCTATTTTTTTATACAGACATTTATGTTCTAAGAGTACCGCATATGAGTAAAATTCTGGGTTAGAATACTAATTGTTCTTAATTTAAGTTAGAACTAGCTGACTCGCCAGCACCTTCGCTCGCTTGGTCTTGGTGTAGTGATGGGAGCACTGTTTTGGGTTTTCGAGGTCCTGGGTTCAATACCTGGGTCGGACCGTTATTGGGCTTTTCTAGCAAAGAAATTTCCTTCCTATTACAATAACCTAAAATTATTATCCCTCTCGCAAAACGTAGGTGTTTCAAACACCGCTGCCTATTCCTTTGAGGATGTAGACGTGTCGATTTGTTATGTTGTATATAAAAACGCTATGTACTTAATTATGTATAGTAACAATCTATTTGTAAGTCTTTGAATGATAATGACCTTCAGGAATGAAATGTAATTTTGAATGTTTTGACATACGGATGCTATAAGAAACGAGTATTTCGGGCATACGGCATTTGGTTTGAAATTGGTAGCTATTTTTTTCAGGTGGTTCAAAACAGCTGCATATTAAAGCTGTTTTGAACCACCTGGTTCCATAGAATTTTTTTTTAAAATGTTCTGGAGAGTTTTTGTGCTTGGCATAGGCATAATGTGTTGCATATACCTTTATGATTTAGGTGACCGCTTGAAAATAGCTAAAGCAGTGATTTTATTCTTTAATGTCCATCTTTTGCCCTGCGGATTCCGCTTTTGATTTTTTTGCGCTGATAGGACAAACTCTTTTAAAACTGTTGAAGATAAGTTTTCTACCAACGCTGCGCTTTTTTTCAAATATGCCAGAGTGCATTTTGTTTTTCTTAACTGCATCAATAGTTTTTTTCCCTAGGTGCTTCATCTGAAAAAATTGTGAAAAAGAACATGAGTACATTGCAGTGTTAAATTATATATACGAAAATAGGAGAAAATAGGTACCCAATATAAGCATTCATCAGTATCATCTCAGCAGTAGGACGTCCACTGCTGAACATATGCCTCCCCCATAATTTTCCAAAAGAGCCGGTTGGAAGCAGCCTGCATCCAACGTGTCGTCTGTCCACCGTTTCGGTGGACGAACTACGCTGCGCTTGTCGGTCCGTGGTCTCTATTCCAGAACCTTCCGGTCCCATCGGACATCTCTTCTGCGTCCTATGTGTCCTGCCTACTGCCACTTTAATTGGCTAATCTTCTGGGCTATGTCGGTGACATTCTGATTCGATCACGTATAGAAACCTCGAGCATAGCTCGTTGTGCGACTTTGAGCTTATCTATGACCCCCATAGTAAGAGAACACGTTAGTTTTTAATGCTACTCCCGTAAATAAAATTAATCTATAGGTCATCCCTATATATTTATAATTATTAAAATCAATAATATCAGAAATCGATTAATCGAGAAAGAACGATTATCGTCGGACATCACTAACAGCTGCCATTTTTTGGTTGTTTTCGTGTTGGTACACTCCTTCTACAGTTGATACCTTCAGACTGGCTAAGAATTGGAGCTGGCTCATACATTTTTATTTTTATAAAAATATGTTGGCAGTGCACGCTCTAACAGTATTAGAAAATTCTAAATAATAATAAATAGAAATTTCTAAATTCTATATGATTATATTACTATATAGAGCGTTCGAATAGACCCCTTGCGAGTGTTTTCAGCGAAAATAACGCTATAAACGCTCACAATGGGCGTTCGTATTGGAAATCTGTGGCTGAAAATGTCGTTCATGTTTTTTTTTGTTCAGCGTTCGGACATAGATATATAGTCTCATGTAAATAGGGTGAATTCTGTGCGTTCGGATATAGTATATATAATATGCAGAGGTAGTTGCAGTGAGTATAGAGCACATCCATAGGATATTACCATTTAATACACATTTACTATATCAAATAAATAAACGAATATTTTACATAGCTACTGACTTTTTATTATTTTAGACACACACAATCAACAACTAAGTTGTCAAGGAAACAATATACTTATAAAAACACATTATCTATGACACTCCCCCTCACGATGACCTTGGGTGCTATACTGAGCACAGGTCTGAGTGACTCCTATCATTTTAAGCAACTTCAATAGCCTTGGTTGCGGTAAGGCCTTAGTTAGAAAATCAGCTTCCATATTATCTGTGCCCACGTAATGGATAGTTACCAGTTTTCTTTGGACACAGTCCCTCACAAAATGCTCTTTGATACTGATGTGTTTTGATCTCTTTCCAGTCATTAAATTGGTGGCTAACTTCTGTGCAGCCTGATTGTCATTATAAATTGGAACTGCCTGCTGTGATACTCCAATGTCCTCTAGTAAATACTTCAAATGCAGGGCTTCCTTCGTGGCCTCTGTCAACGCCATGTATTCAGCTTCTGCTGTTGATAAAGCAACAACTCTTTGTTTCTTTGTTTCATAACTGATTAGACCACCACCATACTTGAAAATATAGCCTGTATACGAGCGGCGGTCAAGGGTACATGCTGCCCAATCTGCATCTGCCATACCTATAAGTGGCAATCCTGTTTTCTTGTATCTTAATGAGATATTCTTCGTCCCCTTAAGGTAACGTATAATCCTTTTTGCAGCTTGCCAGTGACTTTTATCGTAACAGTTATTATATTGACTTAAATAGCTAACTGCGAACATAATATCTGGTCTTGTTGCTACTGCCAGATACATTAATGATCCAATAAGCTTTTGATATGGATAGTTAACTTTTTCTTTTTCATCTAAGCTTTTCTCTAATTTTAGAGCTGGTTCCATAGGCGTCATAACTGGCTTACATTCTTCCATGTTAAAACTTTTTATCAAATGTTCAATATAACTTTCTTGTGATAACGTCATTTCTCCCCCTACATGGGAGAATCGTATGCCTAGACAATGATGAAGTGAACCCATATCACGTAATTCAAATACTTTCTGCAATTTTGCCTTAACTTCCTTGAACAAATTTTCCGACTTATAGGCCAGTATTAAATCGTCGTCATATATGTTGGCAAATAACTTCTCACCTTGTATTTCCAAGATGTACAAACAAGGATCAGCTGTGGAATTTTTGAATCCGATTTCCAGCATTTTTGTATGTAACTTTAAGAACCATTGTCGTCCTGCTTGTTTCAATCCGTAAATGGCTTTATTTAATTGACATATCCCGTCACTTTTGTATCTGTTCATATCTTGTAACATTTCTTTTGCTCGTCTAACTACTTCATTTTCTTTTCCACATGCAGTTATAATTTTCAAGTATTTATCCAAGTTTTTCGGCTTTTTCATATAAATTTTTTCATCTATATCACCGTTTAAAAATGCTGTACACACATCAAGTTGGGATAATTTCATGTCATTTTCTATCGCATAAGCAATCAATAATCTTATGGTACTCATTTTCGCTACTGGCGCGAATGTTTCCGTGTAATCGATCCCTTCTTTTTGATTGTAACCTCGTGCCACAAGTCGTGCCTTTCGCCGATCTATTTCTCCAAGTTCATTGTACTTATATTTTAGGATCATTTTACTGTCAATCAAATTTTTACTTTCACTCCTGTGTACAATTTTCCAAGTATTGTTTTTAAGATGCGATTCTATCTCGCTTAAAATAGCGTCATCCCATTCATCACTATTTTTATCTATTTCACACAAAAATGATTGTTCAGCATCCATCTCATAATCTTTGTGCCATACTGGTGGGTTTCTTTTTCGCTTTCTAGTAATGGAATTCGTCGCATCCATTTCATCTATTTCATTATCTGAACATATTTCATTTTCTATTTCATCTGTTTCTGCGGTAGCATCTTCGAATATTTCATCATTATTTAGTTCATGTTCTTGTTCACCAATTACTGATCTATTCAATCCTTCTATGTTTTCGACATTTTCTTCTTTTGGAAAAAGTATCACTTCTATATCATTGTTGGCATGTATCTGCTCTTCTTCTTCTTCATCTTTTTCATAAAACATCTTTTCCAAAAAATTTACGTCTCGGCTAATCATTACATAATACTTTCCTTTTAGAACTTTGATGATTCCCAGTATTTGGACCAAGAATCATGTAGATGAGATTTAGGGAGAAGGGAGAGATCGTGAGAATATAGCTTGAAATGTTCCAGATAACCAATATTTAAAGCAGCCTTGGCACATGAATCCGCAGTGTCATTACCTGGAATTCCAGAATGACCAGGAATCCACACAAGAACAATCTTTAAACCCCATACTGTGGCACTCAGATAGACATTGTTTTATCTGAAGAATCAGAGAAAACTATGGATATGTTTAGCTTGTGAGACTTTATGTAACGAATCGCTTCCAAGACAGCAAGAGCTTCGCCTGAAAAGACTGAAGCATGAGAAGGACATTTAAAACTCAAAATAATTTTAAAAAAAAGTAAAGGTTTACCAGAATGCTTAAATTAGGGAGAAGAGGGTGATTAGAATTTTAAACCAATCTTGAACCAATCAAAGTGAGGAATCCCAGACATTCTAGAGTCAAGTTTGATACCTAAAATGTTTGTGCAATTAACTTGAGGGATACTGTGAGAACCTGTTAACAATTGAACTTGAGGGATTAGCTTTTTTTTTGTAAAACCTACAACTGAGCTTTTTTGAACAGCCAAACATAAGCCATGTAAGTGAAGCCAATCTCCCAGATACGAAAGTGATGAATTCAGTCTGTCAGCAGCTTCATTAATAGATTGAACCTTAACATATAGAGCCAGGTCATCAGCATACTGAAGAACCTGACAGAAAGAGTCCACAGATTTATCTAAGTCATAGGTGTACAAGCTGTAAAGTATTGGACTTAAGACGGAGCCTTGGGGAAGACCTTTCCAAACAGACTTAGGGGGAAGAAGGTTATATTTAGATTTGATAATGACAGAACGTTCCATAAGCATATTACAAATAAAACGAACAAGCTTAATAGGTACATCAAGTCTAATGAGTTTGTTCTTAAGCACAGAAAGCAAAACATTGTCATATGCAGAAGTTATATCTAGAAATACACCAACGAGAAATTGATTTTCCTTAAATGCTATATAACTATCAGTAGTTACCGGGCTTAGACTGTCCATAGTACTATAACCCTTTCGAAATCAAAACTGAGACTTTGGGAGAATTGATTTACTCTCCACAAACCATTCAAGACGATGTTGAATTAAATGTTCAGTGATCTTAGCTAATACAGAAGACAATGCTATAGGTCTGTAACTATTCGGATCAGATGGATCTTTGCCAAGTTTTAGAATAGGCATGACAATTTGGGATTTCCATTCAATGGGAACTATACCATAATAAAAAAAATGATTAACTAGCTCTAAAAATATTTTATGGCATTTCTATGACTTAATAATAAAAGAATAAGGAATACCATCTATACCTGGAGCTGAATCAGACAGACCATCAAGAGCAAGCAACAATTCGTTTAATAAGAATGGGCTATCAAAACAATTGTGAGAAGCCAAAGGAGATATAGGAGAAGGCAATGAGTCTTCAGATGGAACCAAATGAGTAGCAAGATTATTTGAAAATGACTCCAACCACAGAGATGTATCATTTGAAGTAATATTTTCATAGTTAAGTGAACCTCGAAAACGCCTCAACTGATTCCAAATAATAGACGATGGAGTTTTTGGAGATAAATGTTCACAAAACCAATCCAACCTTGTTTCTTCCTTTTGGAGGCCAATTTTTTAAGCATTGCAGCTGACTGTTGATACTCAAAAAAAATTGATATTGTCATAGAGGAATTATAAATCATCTCATCTTCATTCCGCTTTCTAACGGCAGCAGTGCATTCAGCATCCCACCATGGAGTAGAGATCCTAAAGCTTTTATCTGGGTTTTTAATAGGAATATGCATGTCAGCAGAGGAAATTATAATATCAGTGAAAATCTTATCAACCATTATTGAGCACACAGAGGTCAATGTCATTGATAATATCTAGAAGAGAAAGACCAAATAAATCAGAGTGACTAGATCCCCACATCATGTGGTGGGCATATATTCACCCAAAAGCACTAAAGGCGGAGTGATTGATGAAAAAAGAAATAGTAAATAAGGAATAAGAGCAGAATCAGGATGTGGGATATAAACTGAAACAAAAGAAATATTCATAATAATAATAATAATATTAAAAAAAAAAAAAAAAAAACCGCTGACAGCATACACGTCTTGTAATTTTCACAATTTTATAAATCAGTTATTTTTTTGTTATTTTAACTATTTTACACGCTTTTATCGGCTGCATTTAACAACAGGACCACCTCCTTTACAATAATAATAAAAATTTGATCCGAAATAGACAAAATAATCCATCAACAACACAACCAATTTTTTTTCGAATCCAAATGACAATGTCAATAATACCCATAGAAATAATGTTTACAATCATACCTCAAATACGCTACAGAGATGATTACAAGAAGTAAAGCGGGTACTAATTGCGCACGACTACCATCACCGCCTGTCCCGTCATCGTCGAGTTCGTCATCGGATGGGGAGTATGGGACTCCCCGTGACACGAGTGCATCGAGTGACGAGGGCGGGCCACAGTCACCATCGCCGCCACCACCACCTGCGCGACGAGGGCGACCACCGCTGCCGGCACGCTTGGAGCCTGCGGGACAATCTGTTCTGCGCCCGGCCCCCGCTACCGGTGGTGTAGTGCGCCGCATGCGATGGACTCCATCAATAAACGAGAATTGCATGCGTGCTTACTATGGGGCTACAAATGGAGGAAGCAACCTGACTGCGTATCGTGATCGAATGCTGTCTCTGTTTCAGACCCTTGAACCAACTTTGACCGTATCTGCACAACGACTATCGGATCAGGTGCGAGCTATTCACCGGTGCAAACTGTTGGACCAGCCTGCACTTGATCGGCTACGCCTGGAGGTGCTACCTATTCAGGCGTGTTCATCCTCGACACGGGACCCGTCTGACACGGTGTCGATATCGGTTCCGGTATTGACGAGTATACGGACGGATACTGCAGTCGACGAAGAAGATTGCCTGAATATGAGCGTAAGTACCCAGGTGAATGAGCAACTGAGGAGGGCTTTGGATGACGCGATTTTTATATATAGATTCACACTTGACTCTAGGCCACGCCTGCCTCGTCTACCCACGAATAGACATAACCTAGCGCTAATGGGAGCCTTGAACGCTTTGCTAGTACCGTATATACGGGATAGCAAAGATTTAACTGATACTCACTCGATCCTCTATTGTGGGGCAATCGCGGTATGTCGCGTTGCTCGTGTTAAGTTCCCGGACACTGACCGAGCACCGCGAAATGCTTCGGGTGTACCCGAGTGGCAAACGCGGATCGAGAGACGTATCAGTACGTACAGGACTCTCATTGCAAAGCTAATCTGCTTCAGCAGGGGCAACAAACGCCCTCGAGTCATACGCTTCGTGAACCAAGCTTTTGCTGGGACTGGCATCAGACCCCAGGAGTATATGACTTGTGTCACGGAGCGTATAGACTTTTTGAAACAGAAAATCTATGCGTGGGCAAACCGCATTCGCCGTTACAGAGAACGTGTGAATAGATACCAACAAAATCGCCTTTTCCAAAGTGATCAAAGAAAGGTATATAGAAAATGGGAAGGAACTGACCAACGAGTGAATGATGGACGGCTACCGGATGCCGACACCATGACAAACTTTTGGCGTGGCATCTGGTCGCTGCCCATTGAACACACGGAGGGCGATTGGATGAATATTGTCGAGAGCTCATGTGAATCCATCGAACCCATGGAGGCTGTGAACATCAGCCCCATAGACGTAAGTTGTGCTATTCGTAAGACCCCGAACTGGAAAAGCCCTGGACCAGACGGATTGCACAATTTTTGGCTAAAATGGATTCGATGCTCACACGAGTGCTTGGCAATACAATTCCAAGAAGCCATTGAACGTGGTTCCCTTCCCAATTTCTTGACAACTGGTGTCACCTTCCTGCTCTATAAGTCCGGTAGTACCACGGAAGCGAAGAATTACAGACCCATCACGTGCTTGCCTACGCTATACAAGCTCCTTACATCTATTCTGCGAACAAAAATTTATTCGCACATTGTTGTGAATAACATTTTGGCTCCTGCTCAGAATGGATGTCGGGTTGGGTCCCGTGGTACTAAAGAGCTCCTCCTCACAGACATGACCATTTGTCAACAAGTCCGGCGAAACAGGGGGGTTCTATCCACTGCCTGGATTGACTATAAGAAGGCTTATGATTCAGTGCCTCATTCGTGGCTAGAGAGGATATTAGAGTTATATAAAATCAATATAACTCTGAGATCATTCTTAAGCACATGCGTGAGACATTGGACCACAGTTCTTCGTCAACCAGGAGATCGTGAGAGCGTCTCTGGGTCACAGGACTTCATAAGGATCGAACGAGGTATATTCCAGGGTGACAGTCTCAGTCCTTTGTGGTTTTGTCTAGCGTTGAATCCTCTCAGCACTTTGTTAATGGATTCAAAACTAGGCTACCGACTTCGAAGAGAGGGTGAGATAATTTCTCATCTATTGTATATGGATGATCTCAAGCTGTTTGCAACGAATCGCCAAGACTTGATGGATCTTTTGAAAATTACTGAATCTTTCAGTGATTCTATCAGGATGGAGTTTGGTGTAGATAAGTGTGCGGTCATGCATGTACAACGGGGAAAGGTTGTGAATTCTTCAAATTTACAACTTTCCGAGACAATTACTCTCACATGTCTTTCTGAAGTTGAAACCTATAAGTATCTTGGTATGTCACAGTCATTGGGTATCATGGATAGGGACATTAAGCAGACAGTGAAGGAGCGTTTCTTCTACCGTTTAACAAAAGTTCTTAACAGTCTTTTGTCGGGCGGCAACAAGACGCGCGCCTTCAATGGTTGGGTGATGCCCCTACTCATATACTCCTTTGGCATACTAAGATGGACTCAGACTGAACTTGACGCCCTGGATAGGCGGGTCCGTCAATTACTTACAACACATCGCATGCTACATCCACGCTCGTCTGTTATGAGGCTATACATCCCACGGAAGTGGGGGGGTCGTGGCTTCCTAAATGCCAAGAAACTCCACAACTGTGAGGTGTCCAGGCTCCGGGAGTATTTCCGTAACACCGAGTGTGGGATACATCGCGATGTCATAGCAGTCGATAGGAGCCTCACACCTCTCTCCTTGGCAAACGAGAACTGGCGTAAACCAGTGGTGCTAAGCATCGAAGACCGTAGAGACGTATGGAAGGGCAAAGAGCTACACGGACGGTTCTACAAGGCCCTAACAAGGCCTGACGTGGACCCGCTCGCCTCAGTGAACTGGCTGCGTTTCGGTGATCTCTTTGGTGAAACTGAGGGTTTTGTTTGTGCTATTGCTGACGAAGTTATCAAGACGAATAACTACCGGAAATATATTCTGAAAGACGGTACGGTCGACATTTGTCGAGCATGCCGCCGTCCCGGAGAGTCACTCAGACATATTATTTCCGGTTGTTCTCATCTTGCTAATGGAGAGTACTTGCACAGACATAACCAAGTAGCCAGGATTATTCACCAGCAACTTGCCCTTCAATATGACCTTATTGAGTCTGAGGTGCCGTACTATAAGTACGCACCTACGCCTGTTCTTGAAAACGGTCGTGCTACGCTCTATTGGGATCGATCTATAATCACGGACAGGACTATTGTTGCCAATAAGCCTGACATCGTGGTGATCGATCGATCTCAGCGCCGGGTAATGCTTGTTGACGTCACCATTCCTCATGATGAGAACCTCGTGAAGGCTGAGAAGGACAAGCTTAGCAAGTACCTTGACTTAGCTCATGAGGTGACCGCCATGTGGGATGTTGATTCGACAATAATTGTTCCGATAGTAGTTTCAGCAAACGGCCTTATAGCAAAAAGCCTCGACCGACATCTTAAGAGGCTTTCGCTAGACGGTTGGATCAAGGGACAGATACAGAAGGCAGTACTTCTTGACACGGCACGTATTGTCAGGAGGTTCCTCAGTCTGCAGCCCTAACCACTGGTAGTTTGGGTCATGCCCCGCTGCCGATGGCAATCTAGGATTAGGTTTTTTACAATGTTTTTTATTTATTATTTTTTATTGTATATAGAAATATTGTAAAAAATGTAATTTTAAGAAAAGGAAATAAATAATGTGAATAATAATAATATAATAATAATAATAATATTCATTTATTTCAGACCATGTCCATATGTTAAAATTACAAATTAAAATTTAAAATTACAAAATTATATATCATTATTCAATTAAAATTTTCAAATTATAATACAATAAATAAACAAAAATTTTATTATCTTAACCTAAACTTCGGTTTGGACCCGGAGTGCTCGATATGCACACCTGTCCAGTGCTGCATTATCGGGCAGTCCAGATCCATCCGCCAGGCGAACAGCTGCAGGTAGCTGTTGGAGCTGCCCCGCACCCGGCGCATCAGGGACGCGATTCGCTTGCGCATGATCGCTACAAATTCATCTATGTGCGCACCGTGAACATCCCCGATGCGCTGCAGTGGCGCGGCAGCCACGTCAGCGCCCTGAAGGCGTTGTTATATTGGACTCGCAGGGCGTTGTAGGACTTTTTCGTGTACTTGACCCATAGGCTGCACGTGTAGAAAGACTGACAGTAAGCTCTAAAAAGAGTAGCTTTCACTTGTGCAGTGCATCGTGCAAACCTACGGGCCAGCATATTGCCCCTGACTGACAACGCCCTGCGCTCCCTTTCCATATCAATATCGTCTGCGAGCGTCTCGGTCACCCAGTGGCCCAGATACTTAAACTGCTGGACTCGTTTCAGGACCCTTCCGCTTAGTGTGACTGGCGGGACAGAGTCGTACGTTTTCGATCCCGCTTTGAACACTACGAGTTCTCTTTTAATGGCGTTGTATCTGAGCCCGTGAGCCTCCGCGTAACGCTCGCAGATCGCAATGTGCTTTCTGAGGGCCCTGATCGATGGGCTCAACAACACCATGTCATCTGCATAACTGATGCTGTTAACAATTACACCATCAATCGAGCAGCCGACACGGGCATTGCAGAGCTCACGGATCAGGCTGTCAGTGTACAGGTTGAATAGGCTCGGTGACGATAAACCGCCCTGTCTCACACCACACTCCAACCTGTACACCTCCGATAGCGACCCCGACCATCTCTCAAAGTTGCTCTGATTGCCATACCAGTACTTAAGGAGAGATACAAACTCAGGGGGGAGGTCCGTGTCGCTCGACAACTTGTGCCACAACCTGTCATACGCCACAAGATCAAAAGCCTTAGATAAATCTAAGAAGCAGGCGTAGACAGGTGTGCTTCTGTTGGTGTAGTATTGGACGGTGTGCTTGAGATTCAGTATAGCCGTTTCAGTCGATAGCCCAGGTCTAAAACCGAACTGAGCATCATGTAGCTTTAGATATTGCCGCAACTGATTATCAATCACGCCGTCCAGCGCCTTGGCAATTACTGTTGCGAGCGATATCGGCTTGTAGTTCCCTAGGCTAGATGCATCCCCTGTTTTATTTTTAATGATCGGAACAACTACAGTCTTCATCATGGCCTCAGGCAGATATGAGTGACCTACACAGAAGGTAAACAACATGGCGAGCACCCTTGGCAGATGAACACCTGCATGTTGCAGGTGCTCAATACTCAGTGAGTCATGGCCAGGGGATTTCCCTCGCTTCATGTCCCTCACCAACCGTGCAACCTGTTTCACCGTGATTCGCGTAATCGGTTCTCCTATCCTTGCATCACTTGCCTCAGTGTCTGTAGGTTCCAATGAAGAATGTACCTGAAAATGCTCCTTAAATAGATTTGCAATCTGATTAGAGTCACTAATGCCCTCAACACTCACAGGGACGCTCGGTTTCGGATTCAGTTTATTGGTCTCCTTCCAAAATTTTGCAAAGTTTTTAGCAGAATGCTGTGTTGCAAGGATGTCCATTTTGATTTGGGTTTCGTTGTTTCTACACCATTTCAGTTTACATTTAAACGTTCGCCGTGAAGTGCACATTTGATCGAAAACGTGTCCAGATTTAGGTTTCCCATGTATGACCCAATCCTGAAACCGAAGCCGAACCTCCTCATGGGCCTTCTTACAATGTTTGTTCCAGCCTGTTACATATCTATTTTTTTTACCAGTACTTTTACACATTTTTAGAGCATTCGGAAGCAGCAGTACGAAGAGTTTCTACTATCGTATTGTACATATTATCAATGATTAGTCTATGCTCTAAATTATTACACGAAACATCCCCACATATTTGCAACTCGGCAGGGAAATCTATATTACGCAACTTAGCCGAACATATTTGCCAATACTGATCAACCTGTGCCTTATCCCTCTCTCCCCAGACAACATTATCATGTACGGAGCTTCGTTGTTCAACTTTAGGAACTAAAACATTAAGGTCACATATTAACTCCACCGCGAAATGATCAGACCATGAGATATCGTATCTTATGTTTACGCTATTAATAGTCCAACCATGGTCCAACCATGACGTAGTCCCCCATGCATCACTTAAATATGTGTACGAGTTCGAGGCCAATCCTAGATATTCTATATCTGCACACGTCCATCTTTGCTCACCACAAAAGGTTATTAGCTCCGTACCAAACAATGAACCTGGGTGTGCATTGAAATCTCCCAGTATATACGCTGAATCTACGCTACAGGTTTCTATAATAGCATTAATCTCACCAAGACAGTCTATAAAAGTATCTAGATTGTTCACGTTATCAGTAGGCATATACACAGACATAACTAGGAACACGCGATCTGCGAGAATCACTTTGACTGCCGCGATACGAGAACTTGCACAATCAATCACCGATACCGACTGAAACACACTCCTGCGCCACAAAATACCGAGTCCACCGTGAGCCCGTCCCTTCAACGGTCCAGAAGAAATGTCCACTGATGACTTTCCGGTATATGCAAAGTCTTCATGGATGCTTCCAAGAAATGGAACATCATCCGGAAGTAGCCATGTCTCCTGCAGTGCTAAAAAATCCGCCGTTTGACACAATGTCCTTACATAGTCAACAGAGCTCTTAACTGAATAGCAGTTAAAGCTTACAAATTTTATTGTATTTATTGTCTTGTCTGATGTGCAATCCATGATCTTTGTGTTTAAATTCAATAAACTTTCTAACCGTCACGCCCTCCGGCCATAAGGCGTCCTCTAAAAACAGCGATATTTTAGCACTAGGTACAAGCATCTTATATGCATTGTATGTATTGCCTTTGCACCTTCGCTTTTATCTTGTGTAAAGTGACACGGACTTGCGTTTTTTCCAAAATATATTCAATATTGTCACTTTCTGATGTACTTCTGGCAACGTTATTTATAAACAAAGGTACTCTAATGTCCGCAGCTCTAAACTTCTCGTCTGAATTATTTCGCGCCTTGCCCTCCAAAGTACTAAATCGATTTCTCAGTCGCTTTCGTTGCGCTAAAACCCACTGCTTATCCGGATTTTCAAATTTCCATTGTCCTTCCGTACTTATAATCTTAGCCAGCGTTTTATCAGTCGAAATAGTCGGTGTAGATGTCGCCCGATGACGCATGCACGTACTGCTTTCCTTACCGAGGCCGCCCCTCTGCGCTGGCGCAGGCGGAGTATTGGTGTTTGAAATCACGGTACAATTCCCGGTGGTCTCCGCGCGCTCAACCACCTGTTGCGCCTGCGAGCGCTCAGTGTCGCTGGTCTCAGCGGTGGCGGGGATGCGCGCGGGGGGCGTAGCTACTGTGATGCACGTAACTTGCGACGCGCTCTGTGCCGGCCGACAATGCGTAATATCGGGCTCCGCATGCGAAATGTGGGGTAGGCCGGTCGGGCCGCTGTCTAGAAAATAACTGTCCGAAATTATTCCTCCACCCCTTTTTCTATTCACGTGACATTCAAAGTTATTGTTCACAAGGGATGCATTTTTAAGATTATATAATTCGCATTTAATCTCATTAAACTTATCTTCAGATACATACGATTCCTTTATAGTTTGTAGTTCTTTCTGAATTAACAGTATGTCCTTCAAAAGCTTCGTCGGATCGAGATGGTCGAAGTGGACTGGCGGTAATCGCTGCAAATCTCTAGCCACAAATGCTGGTGTCAGTTCTGGATCAGTCTCTTTAAAGAGACTGATAACATCGTACAGATCTCTTTGTAAGCGCCCATCTTTCTTCCGAGTTATTTTTCGTTTGGAAGTCGTTACAGACTCAAACAATAAGCTTTTTGCGCTGTCAATTTCTTCCGAAGAAAACGATGTAGTACACATTCGCACTAAACTATCTTCACTCATAACATCTATTTTGTTTTGTATGAACGCAAGCACTTCACAAATAACTATGTTGCAATTACTGCACTTTACAATATTGGTTGGCATCTTGAAGCGATGAGTCACCTGAAATGCGTACGCTCGCTACCGCTCACGGACGCAGACGGACCATAGACCTGACACCAACGATGTTGATCTAAGGAGGATGAGGAGGGAGGGAAATTTGAGAAAAGGGTAGGGAGCGCCTTATGAATAGAGCACTATCGGCATACCCATCAGCCCTGTCATCCTGGAGACAGGAGTATCCTGAGGCCCGAAAATGGGACCCAGGAACCAACCAAGTCTCCGAGATGGCAATGACTAGTGGGTGAACTCTTGAAATTAAGTGAGTCAATTCATGCTTCTTGCGACGCAAGCTCTGTGTGTTCCGCTGAAGTATTGCGACTGGATTCATACTGGGAAAGGGAGACTAATTGAGTGAGTTTAGCGGCAACGTTGGACGGTAAGGGGTTAGGGTTCATTTAAATAATGTTAAAAATTAGAGTGATTAAAGTTTCCAACATAGAATTGTCTTGTTGGGGAGATACATTAAGAGATTGGTTGATGCCTAACGCACAAGCATTAGCCAATACTTATGTAGGAACGGAAACTATTTCATTATGGGCAGTCTTATCATATGATATCCCTTGAAGAGGTTTCGGGCGGGGGCTAGAATAGACAGTCTTAACATATGATTGAGAGGTCTCAGATCTTGATGATTTCGCACGAACAAATGATTGTGATGAAAAGGGAGATGAGAAGCAGACTTTAGAAACTTCCGCGTAGGAGCGGGTAACACGTGGGACTTGAGCAGAGGCTTCTTCATAGGAGATGCTATTTAGGGCCATCAAAGACTTGATGGATTTTTGTCTTTCTAACTCTGGGCAAGATTTATCGGTGGCAAAGTGATGGCCGAGCAGTGCATAGTACATGATGCATTTATTTTAGAGACGTCGCAGCTAGCACCAACGTGATTCTTACCATATCGGAAGCATCTAGGTTTTGATATACACTGTGCTTTGGCATGGCCAAATTTGCAGCATGAACGGCACTGAATAGTGGGGTATTGATAGAGCTCCACAGGCAAGGAGGTATAATAAGAAAAGACTCGGGTAAGAAGCCTTTGGCCCTGGAAATTCACCGCAACTAATTGAGTTGGGATCCAAGATACTTTAGCATCATCGATATTTTTCCGGCTGAGTCGTCTAGCTTTCATGACTTTACCACAACCAACAGGGAGTTCCAGAGATTCGACAAATTCAGACATAGAAATGTCGAATAAAATTCGGAACTTGGCGGATAATACCCATCTTAGTGACATTAAATGTTGGGATAGTAGCTGTATATATTTTTTATATATGTTTTAATTTTATATATTTGCTTGAATTCAGAATCGGGAGACTAACAAATTTATTCGCGTCATCAGCTGAAGAACATTCGACAGAAATTTTATTGCGTCCGACTTTTTTAACACCATCAGAGTGACATTAAATGTTGGGATAGCAACTGTGTATTTGCTTGAACTCAGAATCGGGAGACTAACAAATTTATTCGCGTCATCAGCTGAAGAAAATTCGACAGAAATGTTATTGCGACCGACTTTTTTATTTATTTTTTTATTTTATTTATTTCGGAATAACTAACAGCTACATTATACACTATAAGATAAAAGTACACGGTTAATAACAATAAGTAATAATGCAGCCAACGGCGTTATTCACAAATTGACATTATGAGACTTAATTAAGAAGATGCAGCTAGAGAACATAGTATATAAGTAATAAACAAATAGCTAATGTGTGCAGATTAGTTACGTATAAAGAGTTGAAGATATAATAGAATTATAAAATTCAAGTGACTAAAGTTAATGTGAACATAGGTCTGCGTTTGACGAATCTTCTTCAGAACATAATAAAATTAAAGACGATTTGAACTTATTTAAAGAGCATGCAAATATATCAACTGACTCAAACGACTCATTATAGCATTCAGCCATACGACGAATAGGAGAGCGATATCCCGAGTTCGTACGACAGGGGTTAAGTGCAAAGAGCGAATGTGAGCGCGTACTTCTCAGCGTAGCTGTTCTCGGGACAGCGTAACATATTTTGTCAACTAAATCTATGCAATCAATGTTATTGTGAACGACATTATAAAGAGAGACCGCCTCAAGATATTTGCGTCTGGACTTAAGTGATAAAAGTCTGTATTTAGTGAGCAAGTCTGAATAAGAAAGGTAATTACGGAAACACTTATAGTTCATAGAGCGTAGGAACTTGCGTTGAACCCTTTCGATTGCCTCAATGTACTTCTTGTAAAAAGGGTTCCAAATAGGGACCGCATACTCCAACTGCGATCGTACCAAAGTTTTGTATAAATAAAGGTAAGTAGAGACTTTCTTAAATTCAGCAGATGACCTCATTATAAGACCAAACATCTTAAAAGCTTTATTAACAATTTTCTCAATATGTGAGTCTAAGCAAAGCTGACTATCTAGAAGGATTCCTAAATCTTTCACAGACGATTCTTTTTTGAGAGGGACACCGCAAAGGTAATAAGTGAAAGATGTTACTTTCTTTTTCTTAGTGAAGCTCAATGTATTACATTTAGGTATACTAAGATGCAGTTTATTGTCTGAGCAATAGGTCGTGAATCTGTTTAAATCTTCTTGGAGTAACATACAATCTTGAACAGATTTGATATGCTTATACACTTTGAGGTCATCTGCGTATAGCAGGAATTTTGAATTAAGAAAACACTTACTAATATCATTTATAAATAGCACGAAGAGGAGAGGACCCAGAATTGACCCTTGTGGAACCCCTGAGGTGACCAAAACTCCATTCGATTGGTAGCCGTTCATAACAACCATCTGTGTTCTATTGTAAACGTAAGATGAAAACCATCGTAGAAGATTTCCCGGGATGCCATTGTACGCAATCTTATTTAATAATATTTCGTGATCCACCTTGTCGAAGGCCTTTTTGTAGTCAGTATAGACAGCGTCAACTTGAACACGATTGTCGAAGCATTCGAACAAGTTACCAGTAAAAATTGCCAAATTGGACAAGGTCGACCTTCGTTGAACAAATCCGTGCTGCTCAGGAATTAAAATAGTGTGAATTAGTGGATAAATTGCACTGTGTACCAGCCTTTCAAAAAGTTTCGACAAGGCAGACAAAATAGAGATAGGCCGGTATTGTTGTACATCATGCCTTGAACCGCTTTTGTGTACCGGAGTGACGTAAGCACGTTTCCATATATCAGGAAAAATGCCTTCAGTAATACATTTATTGTAAATGATTGTGAGAGGGAAATAAATAGTATCGGCAGTATGTTTAAGGAAATAAGGAGGTAACCCATCAGGCCCCGAGCCTTTAGCAACATCCAAAATTGTGAGTTCACGGAGTACCTGAGACTCTTCAAAATTAAGGTCGGTTATTAATATATTGTTGTCCGAGTAATTTGAGGGAGGTTCCCATCGACTAAGTGTAGGCGAGGACGGCTCAAATGCAGACTGAAAAAAGTCAGAGAACATTTTACAAACTATCTCAGGTTGCGAAGATTTAGTGTCAAGATATTTCATACCAGGTGGAACTCCAGATTTGGTGGATTTAAAGTTTGATAAGTATGTCCAGAAATATTTTACGTTAGTAGTGATACTATTTTCAACCGATTCAATATATTTTTTGTAACATTTATCACACTCTTCTTTAAACAATGCTCGTAGCTCTGAAAATTTTAAGTAGTCAGAATTGTTTTCATGTTTTTTCCACCTAATCCAGGCTCTCTTTTTTCTTTTAAATATTTTTATCAAGGTGTATGAAAACCAAACAGGGAAATTAGATGATTTAGAACTAAATAATGGAACACGTTCCTTGATTATGCTGTTGATAATATTATAAAACTTATCGACAGCCTCTTCAGCGCAGAGATATTGCAGTGAGCCAACCCAATTAACTTCACTTATTGCGGTATTTATCATGACATAATCTGCTTTGCGAAAGTTAAACATGGTACTACGTTTTTTCTTTAAACTTATATTGGGTAGATCTATGGCAAAATACGCAACAAATGGTGGGTGAAAAGTGTCAGGTTTTACTAAAAGCTATTGGCATGAGACTGGACTTTGCAAGGCGAATTAGAGATGAGCAGATCTAGTATTTTACCTTTAAAGTTCTTAACTGTATTGTATTGCAAAAAATTAAAATAGGACATAAAATTACGTAGCTTTAATCCTATTGAGGATGAGTCATTTATGGATAGGCCCTGAGAATATGTGGTAATATTTGTGTTTGAGGAAATATTTGGACTCGACCAATCTACATCTGGCATGTTATAATCACCTAACATGTATACGTTATCTGAGCAAGAATCCCTTAGAGCATCTAAAATATATTCAAAGTGGTTTTCATAATCAATGACCTTCGCTCGAGGTGAAACATACGCAACACTTATTATATGCTTATTAGGCTTGTTTTTGCTGGGAAATTCGACAATTAAGTGTTCTATACAGGGCGGCGGCATAGCACTCGATCTAATTTGAGCATGATCAAATAGGCAGGGTTGGAATCCACGTAAGATGGCAACTAGTACTCCACCACCGTCCTTTTTGTCTGCCGTCAGCCTATCTCTATCCGTTCTAAATACAACATATCGTTGGTCTATGAATTCATGATCATTAATCTCAGGTACCAACCAAGTCTCCGTTAGTACAATGACATCATATGAACAGGACAAAATATTCATGTAGAGTGTGTGTAACTTGGTTCGTAATCCTCTACAGTTTTGATAGTAGGTACATAACAAGTTGAGTTTTGCTATCCATCCGGAATAAAAATATATCTATGTATGCATTTATATAAAATGGTATTGGAGAAAAACATGCAATGAATTGAGTATCTGATGTACCAAAAAATATTTCTTGAGGCTGTACACAAAATTCCAGTTATGTGACGCAAGTATCGTAGGTCGTCGACATTTATTGATATGCAATCGAAAATGTTCCAGCATTTTGAATGTATTTTGTTTAAGCGTTCCATATAAACGGACAGTGAGTGCAACAGACGTATTACGTAAGGCAGGCTCCTACATATAATGTGTGTATAGTTATATGCATTTGAAAGTGAATATGAGGTAAAATCGAGAATACTAAAATAAACCGGTGCTGAACCGTACAAGTACATCGCAATATAAAAATAATAATAGTACGAGTATAAGCGCGCGAGGGGAGTGTTGTTATTGACTGCTGCTTGTAGTCTTGATTTTTTCCAGATCCAATTCTGTGCGTATGACAAAGGCGGGTGACTCATCCCGCTCGCGTACGAGAATGGTGGAGTTTCTGGTCCAAACATATGTAAAGTTGTTTTGTCGCGCCAACTCCCGGCTCTTCCGAAATAACTGTTTGTTCTTTAGAGTAAGATGCTCGTTCATGTAAATTCTGGTCGGACATCCAGGTATGTCAATTTGATCAGTTTTTAAATTTTTTGATCTACGATATGCGCCCAGAACGTTATCGCGTTTTATGCGAGACACGAACTTTACAATAATATTTTTGGGTCTGTTGCTATTTTGCTGGGCGTGGGGTACTCTATGTATTGAGACGACGTCCTGAGGCTGGATCGGAGCCTTCAATGCAGTTCCAATATTTTGGATAATAGCAGGCAAATGTTCATTACGTTTTTCAGGTACGTTGCACAGCTCAATGTTACATTGCCTGGCTTGTTGTTCTAGGTTGTCCATTTTAGCTTCCAAGTTGATGATAGCAGGGTTAGCCTCCGCACTCCGGCCAGCGTAGTCCTCAACACGTTTCTTAAAATCATCCTGCTGGTTATAACAGAACTGGACAGAAGCCTTCAATTGAGAAACGTCTTGGTTCAAAACTGACAAATCTGCCTTTATGCTGGTCTGATCTAATTTCAGTGGTTTTATTTCTTCACGCATTTCGAGGAGAGTACTCTTAATGTCATTTCTAATCGATAGTATGTTGTTGTTGGTTTCGTTACGCCATGCCTCCATTTTACCGTACAGAGTCTGAGCAAACGCGTTAAAGTCAATCTCACCCAATTGCTGCGAGCTTTCGACGTTGCGGCTCTGCGCCGGGGAATCCTTGCTATCAAGTGATATATCCATTGTGTCATCACATGCAGGAGTCAGTGACCCATGGGCAGGGTGTTCGACATTAGTTCTCAAGCGCTGCGTCACATTAGCACATGAGGGGCATTTCCAATTAGACAAAACATCTTTAGTGAGTAGTGCGTACTGTTCCGGCTTAATATTTATGCAGTCACAGTGAAAGTTATCCTTACAAATGATGCAATTTAGAATATTACCGTCTGAAGGAAGTGCACACCCGCATTTATTGCAAAGCATTTTTAGGTATGTTAGTTGGTTCGATAGCGCAGTGCGATAAATGTAAATATATCGCAAAAGCTGCCCAAGCGCCTCCTGGTGTGTATAGTATGCGCTGTATTACGTGCGTACAGTACTTCTTCTTCTTCTTCTTATGTTCCTTTTAACATAGCCGGCAGATCGAACGTTATGCGAAGTTATGGTTTGCAACCAGCTATGAGCTCAATTAGTTAGACCAAAGCAAATAGGTGGCGCTGTAATAATAAATTCATCGACCAGCAATGACTGCGCAAATTCAACACTTTATGTTTGTTTTAAGCACAATATCCACAGCCTTATGGCGTTATTTAGCACTTATTTTATCGTTTTAATAAGTATAGAAAATTCCTCGGATATAGTAAGCGTCACGTTACAAAGACGATCAAAAAGTTATATTGTTGTTGTTGACTATCACATGAACTCACTTAATACTCCACGGTCACAACATAACGTAAAATTACACATATGTTCACAAAACCGCACAATTACACTGAGAAATAGTGCATAAATCCAGTCCAATTACTTGCTTAAAATATTTTAAAACATTAAATTTACACGGAGATAACAAAATGTAAACAAACAGGTTGCGCCCTCTAGCGGCAAGTGTTTTAACACCATCAGAGCAGATGTTTTCTATTTTGTGACTTTTAAGAAACTGTCTAAATCTGATCGGACGTAATATCAATCCCGCAGCTGGATCCTCTTCTACACGTGATACATAGACCACATAAGGTCCCTTGTCTAACGCAGTGTAACATAATCCGCCAATAACCATTGAAGGGTCAGTGTAAATCGTCTCAATGGACGCAGCAGCTTACTCAGGGGAGGTGATTGTTTTTTTGGCAGGTGGCTCAGCCTCTAGATTTAAACGCCATTTGGTAGATGTAGAACCTTCAGGCGGAGGATCAGGCTCTGAGGATAAACCTCAAATGCAAAAAGAACACAAAAATAACTTACTCTACTTACCGCAACTAATCCTACTTACATACACTACTATAAAATTACACTATATTTAGAACAATCACGGAGGGCTACACAGCTAAAATAAAAATCTCCAACAAATTTACTCCGTATCACTTCACCAGATCGGCATTTTATTACTGCAGTTGATTTACTGCGAAAATCCACTCACAAGGCTCAGACCAAATAAAAAAGTCTTTGGTCTGAGTCACAAGGATACGCAGTATTAGATTTAAAAGATCGTTTCTGCAACTGGCTGTATCCATTAGGTTTGTTTGTCTTGTGCCATGCGTTGGCACAGACTAGCAGATGCTGGCGCATCTGTGAATGTGTGGTTTTGTGTTCTAGTCTATGTTATAGTCTCAATAATCTATGGTTGTGTTGTGATTGTGACTTGTGTAAGTGTTGTCTAAAATTTGTCAAAAGTACTTGTAGATGTGATTTTAGCATTTTACTAGTCTTAAAATACATATCTGCAAATATTAAATAGAATCAAATCTCTTGAAGACAGTTTCTAAAAGTTATTGAAGAGCCATGGAATGTCAAATATAAGAATTTGCCCAGGGACAGCAAACGTTTATATATCAGAGTGCCATTTTCGGAAGCTCAATGATTAACATGAGTGCACAGCAGAGCCCGGCGAACATACAAGCCGCGGTAGACAGAGAAAAGATTTACACATGGATTGTAGAGCTGTGTAACCCAGAGACGCGGGAAAATGCTCTCTTGGAGCTAAGCAAGAAACGTGAGGTAGTGCCGGATTTGGCGCCTATGCTCTGGCACAGTTTTGGCACCATCGCTGCGCTGCTTCAAGAGATTACAAATATCTACGTGGCGATGATACCGCCGACGCTTACGGCACACCAAAGTAATCGCGTTTGTAATGCTTTGGCTCTCATGCAGTGCGTCGCCTCCCATCCGGAAACTCGTTCTGCTTTCCTCCAAGCTCATGTGCCGTTATTCTTATACCCCTTTCTCCACACAGTTTCTAAAACGCGCCCTTTTGAATACCTGCGCCTCACAAGCTTGGGAGTTATTGGAGCTCTAGTCAAAACTGATGAACAAGAAGTCATAACTTTCCTACTGACTACTGAAATCATCCCCCTCTGCTTGCGTATTATGGAAAACGGATCTGAACTCTCTAAGACTGTGGCTACATTTATCCTGCAGAAGATATTGCTAGATGACAGTGGCTTGTGCTATATTTGCCAGACTTATGACAGATTTTCACATGTAGCTATGATATTAGGAAAGATGGTTCTCTCTCTTGCCAAAGATCCATCTGCACGTTTGTTGAAGCATGTTGTTCGTTGTTATTTACGTTTGTCTGACAACTCTAGAGCTCGAGAAGCTTTAAGACAATGTCTTCCAGATCAGTTGAAGGATGCAACTTTTACAGCATGTTTGCAAGAAGATAATTCAACCAAGCACTGGTTGGCACAGCTCATTAAGAACTTGGATGCCCAGCCTCCACCTGCAAGTCCAGCACAACAGAATTTGTGAGATTTGCTGTATTTAGGACAGCAACAGAATCAAGCCGATGCAGATGTTAGAGACATAGTGCAAAGAACACTTTATGAAAAATACCTGGAATTGTTTAAAAATACAAATTGGTACAATAACAGCTGACCCACATAATATTGAACTAAAATGTCTTCTAAAATTTTGTATTGCTTATCATCTTCATGAATTGCATTTAAATAACAGTAAAAAAATCTAATTGCAAAACAAAATATTATTTCTCTTATTTATAATGTAGTATTGAAATAATCAGCAATGGTACTTGATTTCATAATGTTCCAAAATCATGCATTAGACTTTCTCATTTAGCTGTTGGTTGAATATGGGCTCCTATCATGGTGTGCACCAGGGTCATTTAATCATCTTGTTCAGAGTCTTATACTAACTTATTTTACATATTTGATTATATTGAAGATAGTATATACTTATAATATCATAAAACAAAATACTAAACTATAAAAAGGTGTATGTAATTTTCTGCAAGTCCTATTTCCACTGCTACGTTTAATTTGAGATAAACCTATAATATAATTTGTGGGTGAATATTACATAGGTACTATAAGTTAACTGACATTAAATTATAAACATAAGTCGTTATGTTATGATGAAGTTAAAATGAATTACTAAATGTGTTGCTAAGTGCAAATCTCGAGAGCAGCTGAACCAATTTTTCAAATTATTTTTTAGAATATTCCTTGAAGTATGAGGATGGTTCTTACGGAGCTCCTAAACTGTCATTACTCATCCCTTCACTACCAATGGATGGTTAGCCATTAGCTACCCTTAGGTAGTGAAGGTCACTACAAAAGGGATTGCCGCTGATCAGGCAATCTCTGGTTCAAAATCATCCTCACAACTATAAACAAGAATAATTAATTACCTTAGTAAAATTAATTACTCAAGCAACAATTTGAATTCTTTAGACTAGTATTTGCATGAAGATAGAACTATCAAAGACTTGAATTCTTAGCCATTTCCTTTACTTAAGCAATGAGAACATGTAAATTTTTCGTTTTAACCTAGTGAGCTGCCGACTATCATCAAATTTGAAAACAGAGATGCAAAAACCCCGCAAAAAAAACAAGTGACTGTCGCTTTTTCGTTGATATTACCGATCTAGTATCTTTCAAATGATAATTTATGTGAAAAAAAATTCCAGGTCCTTTATAGCATCAAAAAAACAAAACATTAGCTGAAATCTATTGTATATTTGAATAGATAACATTTTTAATCGGATCCTTATTTGACTTGGCCTTGGCATACCTGTATGCCTTAGGCTTTATGGAATGTTTTTTGGCATACAGGTATGCCAAGGCAGCTTGATGGATTAATTGCAAAAGGGAAGTTGTATAAAAATGACATTCCCACACAAATCTGTGTAGGATCTATTATGCTGTAACATATAAAATCCTATGACAACAACCTAATACAAGTGTAAAAAGATACATCCAATTTTGATAGGGTTCTGTAATTACTTATGCATTTATTTTAGTAAGTAACATTCATTGCTTGACTATTGAATATTAAGACTATCGACTCTTGAAGTATTCTATCGTCAAGTAATTGCTTTTTTATAAGTATGAGTGTTAATATTGGGTACCGGCAACTGTCTGTCACCAGTGGCCCAGCACTGAGACACAGTGCTAAGCGGCGGGATGCGGGCGACCCGAACACTCCTTGAAAAAGACCACCGAATGTGGTCGAAACTATAGTCGGACCTATCCCATAAATATTACGTGAGTAATCCCGTATCTCTAATTAAAATTGAGTGAAAACCACTTTAGTTTTTATAACAAAACATTTATATACCTACTTTCCCTCAAAGTACTATAAACTCGTATAATCAAGTTAAATGTGATTTAGTTATCTTTGAAAGGTTAATAAAATGTATACATGAACTACTTTTAGTGTACGTTCCATTGCAATTTATTGTAGCTATTTTGTAAGCTGACCCTAGTATCCTAACTTATAATAATGTATCAATAGAATAAAAATTATAAATAATAATCGATAATGAAATGAGTTGCCTGTTATATTATTTAGGAACCAGATATAAGCACTGATTTTGTATGCAGTAGCATTGAACTGGATTATAAATTTAAAAAAATTACATAAAATAATTTGTTCATTATTTACATTTTTTCTTGATAGAATATAATAATACCCTCCTCCCCATTCAACGGTAAAAATCGTGCCTCGGTAGCCTAGTGGTCATGGCGTCTGACACGGATTATCGAAAGTCGCGGGTTCAAATCCCGTCCAATAATGTGAATTTTTCTTTAAAATCGCAGTAGTTACCTACTGTCAAATTTTATCTTTGTTGACAATCCATCAGCTACTTCCAAGCTCGCAGTGCTGTGCCGTTATCTATATATATAACAATGAACCCCTGTTTCTCCTGGTCATGCTAAAACTTGAGAACGGATGTAACAATCTCGCTACTTATTTTTTGTTGTGTAAATTAATGTCAGGAGAAGGTTCTTATGAAAGAAAAACCAAGATAACATGGTAAGGCCTAAGGGCGAGCCTACTTCGCGGAGCCGCGGGCAGTCGCTAGTATTATATAGGTTGTTTGGTAGAGGGACCGACAAACCAAATGAGCGTATTCGGGGGACCACTTGGAGAATACAAGTTGGCCAAAAAAAAATCCCCGACCCCCCAATATGTTTAACTTTTTTTTTGTGATTATTCCCTTTTTCTCCGAAATTTTACCTATTTACCACCATAACATTTGTAAAAACTAAAAACATCCGGTCTAAAACATACTTTACAAATGTTATGGTGGTAAATAGGTACAATATTGGAGAAAACGAGATAATTCACAAAAAAAGTTAAAATAAATTGGGGTGTCGCGGATTTTTTTTGGCCAACTTGTATTCTCCAAGTGGGCTTGTTTTTTGACACTTTGTGGCAAGTTCCCCGAACACGCTCATTTGGTTTGTCGGTCCCTCTACCAAACATCCTGTATATATGCGCAATTCGAGTAATCTAGTTAAAACGAGTAAATAATGTATTAAGTACTTATTTTTATTTTTTTCAAAACTACCCCTAGAGAGTGTTAAGGGAAGGCTAGGTGTTTTTAAACGCCCACCTTTTGCCAGATATATCTCTTTGTTCGCATGTAATGGCAATGGTAGCGGTTGGTTCCCTTTATACCAGATTCCTAAAATACCAGATGACCAACATACCAGATCCCTAGTATATCAGATTCTCACAATACCAGAAGTACATACGAGCATAAAAAGCAAAACATTTAAAATTTTAATAGTTTATCTTTGACAGTCGATCTGAGCACACCTCAACAGGTATAATACGAGTATTTCGCTGGCAATCAGAAATTATATCATTTATTTTACTATTCTTAGAAATATCCCTGCCTCTCCGTTTTTTTCCTGATAGTGATAGTTGCTTTTTTCGATTTTAGTATTTTGTAAATATGCTATATTTGTAAGCAATACAATAAATTGCAGCAATGTGGGTTTGGTACCTGCCAAAAGATTTATGACTTTGAATAAATTCAAAAATACCTATTTTTGAATTAATTTGCTTATGCCAACCTTCTATGGCATTAGGTCGTTGTTTTATTTTTTTGGCTAAAGCAACTGAATATACATCACGCGTAATATTTTGAATCCACTGATTGTCAAAATATTCTTTGAATTTCTTATATGCATCAATATACGGAAAATTTTCAAGAACTGTTAAATAAGCTTCAGGGATTAAAACAGGCGGAAGCAACACCAAAAGTGTTAAAAGATGAGTGATATTTCGACCTTCAGCAGTGGTTATTATTAATTTGCAGTATCTTACTCATTCTCCATAATATAGCATTTAGGTCGTAGCATTTAGGTAATGATAGTAACATCCAGTCACAGTAACATTCTCAAACACTTCTCTGACGGGCTACTGTGCAGTTACTTCGTGGTCACATCTATACTGGACCATACGCATTTCAAACTGTGTTGATAGTATAGTGAACAGCCGTAGGTATATAAGTTTCTTGTATTTTATTAGGCAGTATTTGCAGTTCGTGATAAATCTACATGAACGGTATACAATTGAACAAATGGATGTGGGGCCGCTTTAAATGTTCCATCTCCGTAAAAAATATCCATGGTTTTTAACAACCTGCCTGCCGGGTAACTACTAAAAAACAAGAGTTCTCTCATCTATCCCTGCAACTTGATGTGTCTGAAATTATTGAATGTACGGCTCATGTTCAAAAATATGTTACGTGTTCTATACAAGGCACTTTTTTTACTGGCGAATGATGGTATTTCTAATGTAGAAAGTTTAGAATTTTGACTATTAAAATATCTTTGGAAAAGCATCGAAAGTATTAAAGACGTCTTTTTTACATTCCTCCATTATTACACTTATCTCATTTCGTATGATATGACGACAAATATGTTTTGGAGCTTTTACTGTCGCGTTACTTCCAACTGATGTATTATAAACAACAATAATGTAGTCTAATTACATTATTTTTGTTTGTAACACCGCCAGTTTGTTGATCCAGAATATTTTTTTAAGCAAAAATTGTACCTGTGACCTCTTCTTCTTCGTTAGCCTCTATTCGTGCAGAGAGGCATATGTGCATTTCTGCACATAAGTCTCTCTCATAATTCCATCCCGAAAAGGGAGTCTGCAAGTCTGCAGCTTTTTTCATTCAGTCATGGCTTGCATGTCTTCGGATATCATCTACCCATCACTTAGGTGGGCGGCCTCGTGGTCTGGTGTTCGTCCACGGGCTCAATTCTTGAATTTTCCGTGCCCACCTGTCCGTGTTCATTCGAGCTATGTGACCTGCCCATGTCCACTTCTATCTAGCAATGGTTTCCACCACATCCCTCACGCGCGTTTTCTTCCTTATTCAGTTGTTTCTTTTTCGGTCGCGCAACGAGATCCTGAGCATAGCTCTCTCCATCGCCCTTTGCGCAACTCTGAACCTTTCAGCTGAACGCTCTGTAAGAGACACAGTCTCGGTACCATACGTGAACACAGGCATGATGCATTGTTCACTTTGGTCTTCATTTCAGGGACAATTGTTACCTGTTACCATTGTAGAGCAAAACTAGTTTGCCTTTATTACTCTAAATAGCGTTTCTATTTGCACTTTTAGGCAATAAATATTAAAAAATGAATGACAAGAAAAAGCGATTCTGAATAAGTGACAATAATATGCACAAGACAAATTATTTTCTTTCTTTTTGACAATAAACAATACTTAGATATATCAAGGTTAAGACTAAAGTAAGCTAATTACAAATAATATGTATGTGTCCTTCGTGGTCAGTACTAGTACTAGACCAGTATAGTTAAAAATATACCTAATAGAAAATAACTTTATTGAAACTTTCGTAAGTATTACACATTTTATTATTATTTTGATGGGCCACTTCTTCATAGAGTACTTGCGCACCCAGCTGCGTTCGCGCTAGTACTACTACGACGGTTACGAAACCAGTCGAGATACTCGACTACGCCTACCGCGTAATTTAAGCTATCAAAATCATTATATAAAAAATGTTTTTTTTATTACATGTTTATGACGTTAACAGTACTAAATTCTTGTATTATGAGAATCTGATATACTAGGAATCTGGTATGTTGGTCATCTGGTATTTTAGGAATCTGGTATAAAGGGAATGAACGATGGTAGCAAGCCTATTGTGATCAACGGGGCACTGTTCCAGACTACGGACTGCTATTGACAATTTTTTTTTGTCAGAAATACCCAATAATTGTCCGACTGTTGGGACAACTTAGGTGATAATTACTGGCATCACGTAAACGTTACGTTGATACCGTTTATATATATATCTAGGTGACCCGCCCCCGGCTTCGCTTGCGTGACCACGCGGGATACGGCGCGGCGGCTTAAAAATAAAAGTAACCTTTATTAGTGAATAACATTTTTATTCAAGAGTCAAGTCAAGACAAGAATCTTCAACCAATGTATATAATGTGTGTTACCAGTGATGACATATGGCACTGTAACGTGATCTCTTACTATGAGACTCATAAGTACCTAAGCCAAAGTCGCACAACGAGCTATGGAGAGGGCTATGCTCGGGGTTTCTCTACGTGATCGAGTCAGAAATGAGGAGATCCGAAGAACGAAAGTCACCGGCATAGCACAGAAAATTAGCCAGTTAAAGTGGCAGCGGGCAGGGCACATAGCAAGCAGAACAGACGGCCGATGGGGCCGGTAGGTTTTGGAGTGGAGACCATGGACCGGCAAGCGCAGCGTAGGTCGTCCACCGACACGGTGGACAGATGACCTGATAAAGGTCGCAGGACGACGCATGCAGGCCGCTTCCAACCGGTCCTTTTGGAAAATTATGGGGGAGGCATATGTTCAGCAGTGGACATCCTACGGCTGAGATGATGATGATGATGACGAACTTTTTTATTAATGAACCGATTGACATGAGACAAACACTAAATGTTAAGTGAAGCTAAAGGCACGTCCCAATAATCTATCTATCCACGGTTTACCGTACTACCGATAGCGATTTGACATAACGTCCATACAAATAGTGTCAAATATCTATCTCTAGTAAGGTAAACCGGCGATAGATAGGTTATTGGGACCGGCCGTTAATGTACTCGTATTAGTGAAAACCACATCTAAATCGGATAAGCCGTATATGAGATAAGCGTGCACTGACCAACAGACAAAATTCTAATACTTAATCATTTTCTTCACCTTTTTTAGTTTATAAAAGCCCCAATAATATATATTTTCATACTTAAGTATATCTTCCATGTGTAGACAGTGATCCGTTACATTTTTATTATATGTATGTATCTATAAATAAAAATTAACCCGTATTTGTCCTGGTCATGCTATAATATAATATATAATACATATTATATATAATATATTTAATATATATATATTAAAATATAATAAATACTATAATATACTTGAAAACGGCTTTACCGATTAAATTCATCTTTTTTTTAAATGTTTTCCTAGAGAAGGTCTTTACATTAAAAAAAGATGGGAGGTCATAGCGAGGCCGAAGGCCGAGCCTACTACGCGAACGAAGTGGCGGCAGCTGCTAATACCTAATGAAACTAACCAAGGTCGTGTCTGTATACATATGAGATAAGTAATTAGAAAAAAATATATTTAATAGGAAGTAGCTTTACGGGAAGGTATTACTGAATTTAAGATTCGCAAATTACCCGTTTTGACAATCCTGGAATACAAATAGCTTTATCATTTTTTTATTAGTCGACACTACATCTACACTATATACAGGGTTACAGGAAAAGTCGTGCTAGATCCGTTAAGGGCGTGGAGTACCCTTCATTTTTGACTTATTTCACTATGAAATACCCTACCTACCCTAAACTTAACCGTTTTCGAGATATCGTTTCATTTTTTATTGAAAATTGCCGATTATTAGACTACTAAATTTAATTTTGTTCATTTTGTGTGTCTTATAATTATTATTATTGCATTTTTACATGTGTAATAGTTAAGAAATAATTTAGAACTTTATTTCACCATTTATTTTGGTCATAGAAAATAATTTAGAAGTCAGGTCCTCTCAACGGGTATTGGTTTAAAGCCCACCTTCTGGCCCCCATATAATTCAAATTCGATATTCTGTAAGAATTACTCGAAGCCGCCATATCCCTAAAATTTGATTGATTATTGTCTGATTGTCTTGGGTATCTGCTGGCTTCTTTGATTTGAATGTCGAGCTTTCCTGCGCCGCCGACCATTTTTTCTATATACTGTGTTCCACGCGTCGCAGTCTCGATATTATGAGCACAAGCTTTGTCCAAGAGGTTAAATTCATGACTTCCAAACGCCTGTATTTTAGCGCTTTTTAGTAAACTTTGCTTATGCGGGCATTTATTGCACCTATTTTCACGCTTCCGGAGAACGGTCACGCAATTACTATCATTTCGTAACGGCCCCGACACCAAAGTATTTACAGATTTGTCAATAAATGATTTATTTACCAACGTATCTTTATACTTTGATTCAGTTCGGCTTGCACTCAAGTTATTTGGCACTATTTTATTGAGAACTCTCTTTTTATCGACTAGAATGCTTCTGGTAGTCTTTCTATTTTCTATGATCGGACTTTGGATTCGGTCATAACATTTTGATGAGGATTTTTCATTATCTATGGAGCTCCTCAAAGAAGGCTCCACAATAATTTCATCGCAAAGCTTTTGAGCTATTCTGGACATTTAGGCAAATTGCCTAAATCATTTGGGGTTTGCTAACTGCTCTACGGAATGGACATCATTCTTTGAAATTTTATATGAGGTGCAATGTAACCTGCTGCTCCTTCAGGTGGTATCATTCTTCGATCGTGATAAAATACATGATGTCCCAACGTAACGGCTTCCACCACTTACTAAATATTATTTGGCTTACATACATTGCGATGTATGTTTATTAGTTAAATAAACATTGCGATTTTTATGAAAATTAGATTTTTTAATGACAATGTCAAATTAATATGTTAAAAGTCAAGAAAGATGCTCCAACACAAGTAGAAAAGAGTATACATACCTATGGTATTTATCTATGGAGTATTCTTAAATTCATTAGATAGAGTATTCTAGATAGAAAGAATGAGTGTCTAAACGCCAAAAAAGCAAATTAGCCAACTAGGTAGGTAATAGCAGAGCAAGCAGAATAGATGTACCGTAACGAAATCGTAAATACCTAAACTGATGTGTAAAATCAGTAGCGAAATTGTTACAAAACTGGTAAGGCGTTGTGTGTCGTGCAGCCTCTCAATGTAAAAGCTTCCAGTTACGGTCAAGTTGTTTAATAGCAGCGTTTTACCTGTAATAAAACGCATATTGCAATACTTACCTAACGGGAAGCTTTCACTTTAATTTCTGCCTGGTGGATATTGAGATTATTGAGCCATTAATTGCAATGCAAATGACGCTCATGTTTACTAGAAACGTAAAATGGCGCGAAGCCGCCAGGTGGCGTCACCTTTTTATCGGAAACAAGGCGGATAACGGTACGAAAACTTGTAGAGTCCGTTTCACGAAAGAAGTCTCGCGGAAAATTAGTGGAACTAAATAAATATGTACTAAATATTTCATTGATGTACGACAACTAGCGCCACGTCTATGGGACTTCTTTTGTGAAACGGACTCTACTATGACGACGGAAACGCAAATGCTCTCTCAATATAAAAGCTTCCAGTTAGGTAAGTATTTTATTTAATATGCGTTTTATTTCAGGTAAAACGCTGATAATATTTATTTATTATATAATGAGTTTACAGTAAGTTCTAATTCGTATGTTTTTTTTTCTGGTAAAAGGACAACGTGATGAACGAAATAGAACATTATTTACCTAACTTTTAAAATCTTATTTATTTCAGAGCCTGGCATCTTCATCACTTTTTATTTCCGCATTCACCACTGATGTTACAGTTTTAGATATTCCTAACTTTACTGTTGAAAATTAAAACCAAAACAAATGATAGCTAAAATGAGAAAAATCAGCAGATTCTCGCAGATAATCAAAATAATGTTTTTAAAAATCTAAAGAAAACAATGTTAAAAGGGCTAAAGTTTCCGTTAAATTGGATATATGCTGCTGAAGAAAATTGACAACAGAAACTACTCATATTGTGCTGAGCACTCCATGTCCGTATGTGTTATCGAAAATCACATTTTATATTACTATCGATAAAACTCCTGTCGTATTCTTCGTGTTCGTCAGCGCTTGTCGTGCCATAACTTGGTTGTAAAACGCTGCTAATATTTATTTATTATATAATTAGTTTACATAGGTAGGTAAGTTCTAATTCGTATGTTTTTTTTTTCTGGTAAAATGACAACGTGATGAACGAAATAGAACATTATTTACCTAACTTTTAAAATCTTATTTATTTCAGAGCCTGGCATCTTCATCACTTTTTATTTCCGCATTCACCACTGATGTTCCAGTTTTAGATATTCCTAACTTTACTGTTGAAAATTAAAACCAAAACAAATGATAGCTAAAATGAGAAAAATCAGCAGATTCTCGCAGATAATCAAAATAATGTTTTTAAAAATCTAAAGAAAACAATGTTAAAAGGGCTAAAGTTTCCGTTAAATTGGATATATGCTGCTGAAGAAAATTGACAACAGAAACTACTCATATTGTGCTGAGCACTCCATGTCCGTATGTGTTATCGAAAATCACATTTTATATTACTATCGATAAAACTCCTGTCGTATTCTTCGTGTTCGTCAGCGCTTGTCGTGCCATAACTTGGTTGTTCAAAATATATACTGTGAAGGTAAAAAATAAGAGGCGGGGGAGAAGTACTACTAAGAATTTGAATTTGAAATTATTAATTCTGAGGAATTTACATATCCTTATCGAGGTGTAGGTTAGCCTATAACGTCCCTTGAGGAGGTAGAGGGGCCATCCCGCCCTCAAAGGTAAAACTGAGGAGCCCCCCCTTTTCGAGGTTTTTAAATTTATAATTCTGAGAAAGCTATATATCCTTATTGAGGAGTAAGTTAGCCTAATTCTGGCGCTTCGCCAGCGTGACGCGGACGCTCGCTGCGCTCGCTCGGCTTGCGCGTTGTGTGTTCACCATTCAACCTAACGCTCCTCCTCGCTTCGCTCGTCGTCGCACCTATTGTGACTTTGCTCTGACTAGATACTCCACTACTGTCAAATATATGTGTGCATGAAAACTAATGAAATTACTACAAATATAATTATTTACGTAAATTTATGTAAAATAAAATGTGACCGAACGTATGACAACTTAACCGTACGTAAAAAGAAACGTGAGAATTATATATGATTTGTGGTAGGTATTGACGTAAATATTGCAAAAATAATTTATTTAATAATAATAATAATGTTTTTCTTAAAAACTTCGCGTCTCTGCATGTTGAAACTTGGCGTGTGTGCTTATAATAATGTAACCTATCTGTAAAAAAAATATCAACCCCCAACTCGACAGACGTGGTAGGTAATGACGTAAATATTTCAAAAATAATTAATTTTCAATATTATTTTTCTCAAAAACTACGCAGTTCCCCAGGTTGAAACTCGGCGTGTGTGCTTATAATAATGTAACCTCTCTGTAAAAAAAATATTAACCCTTAACTCGACGGACGTTAAGGAAAGTTAAGCCGTTTATGCTACCAATATGAATCTTTAGGTGGTTCTTTGCACTGTAAAGCCCATCACACACGACTAAGTTAATATATGTTATAGCGTCGAATGTAAAAGTTATGTTAACTGAAGATCACATAAAACACAGGAAACACCGTTGAAACTTTACAATGATTTTTCAGAAAACAAACAGTTTTTTCTTACATGAATATGGTTATTTGCACGATACCTACCAGTTTTTAATTGTTTGTCTGTCTGCCTCTATAATCCGGGTAAATTTCTGAAAAGGCTGGACCTATCTTGATGGGGTTTATACTGTAAGCATTAATTTAAGGGCCACGCGAACGAAGTCGCGGCTGCAGCTAGTCTAATAATATAAAATAGGCTTATTTCATCAAGAATACTAACATCGATTTAGTAGTTACCTAGTTTGATTGATCTATACGTAGTACGAACCTACAATCTAGAAAAACTTATGGAGGTTAGGCCCATAGAACATTTTAAAAAATTCTACTAAGATAAAATTGTCATAGTTCGGTTATAGTAGATAGAAAGTCTCACTTTATTGATGATTTCCTTTGTTTGACACATTCGCGTTAGTCAGACGTTAGTTTCATTTATATTTACAAAAAATATTTCTACAGGTTAGAAACAAAATAGGTACATAAGATAATGTGAAGCTTTATTAGTTTTTATTGTGAAAATATAAATTTGTTCGGTAACTGAAGACCAGACCTCCATTTACTGCAACGGTTTTGTCAACATTCTGTATTTGATCTTAGGAGTATCGGACAAGATGTCTTCATGATCTGCAGTAGTCTTAGCGTATGGTAACATGCCTTTCGAATATCGGTGGCATCTTAAGCTACTCTAAGGTAAAATATTATAGTACATTCACCGTGTGTGGTCGCTCATTGAATTATATGGTGAGCGATATGTCCGAATCTGCTCTAAGATAATATATATTTTATGTATCTTCATCGTGTGTGATGGGCTTAAGAGTTATTGGAAGATCTTATGCAATATATAACTGCTTTTTTATCCCTTATACCGCTTTAGTTAGACCCTTAAGCTACAATATTAGCTATATATATTGCTTAACGGCCGTGTTCAATAACCTATCTATCGTCGGTTTACCTTACTGGAGATAGGTATTTGACACTATTTGTACGGACGTTATGTCAAATTTCTATCGGTAGTAAGGAAAACTATGGATAGATAGAATATTGAAAACGGCCGTAAGTGCTAGTTGGGAAAATCTTTCAATATTTTCGTTATTATCAGATTATGAAATTCCCTGATAATTTTTTGCTAACTTATTAAAGTTTTAATATAACAACTTTTATTAATGAGATGATAAGATAAACAAACTGAAAACTGTCACATTATCCTCAAACGTTTGTAATGTGTAGCTTATTCTTAGGTATTCGTGCTATATATATGCGAACTGTTGATTCTGGAACAGAACCAACGTACAGCTCGGAGGCGATTGCAGCCCCACGTCACAATGTTGGACACGAAGAGCTTGGTCGTGGTGTTGGTGTTGGTGTGTGCGCTGGGAGCGTGCGAGGGTGTGAACGTGTACCGCGTGTGGCCGTGTGACGAGGTGTGCCCGCGCATCCAGCGTGAGCGCGACCAGTGCTGCCGCGCGCACGGCTACAGCACCTGGTCCAGCTGCTCCTACGGCACGCAGATGTACTGCTCCTGAGTCGCGCCCTCACCACCTCCCCCACCGCACCCACACATATTGTCTCCTTAATGGAATAACTCTTTTTGCCCTCCTTGTACTATATATTTTGTATCACTGAGAACTGTCCTGACTTTTGTGTTTGCTACGTACTTCTTTTAATAAAATGTTTCCTTCGTATAAACTAGACCATAATGACACTGTAAACGATATTTTTTATTTATTTTATATTCTATTTTATTTTATATTCTCAGACACGGAATATAGTATATTTAACTTAAATGTGACGTCAGGGAGCTGAAGAAAGATATTATGCTAAAATATATTACGATTCTTGAACTACTGAATATAATTTGATGTTATTTATACAGTTACTATATTAAATATTTTTATGTTGACTTTTTAAATACTCGATGTTATCCCCCTACTTTACTGATTGTACTAAAAATAAGATATATTAAATCTTTATAGGGTTTCAGGGAGCCAAGTTATGAAACATAAACATGCTTTTTAATTTTTTTATGGTTCACCAACGATTATTACATTGATACATGCAAATATAATTTTATGCACTACACTTGTGCTTAATGTATGATCACTTACAAACTAACACTGCATGCTATAAGTAAACTTAAAAAATATAAAAGAAAGTTAAATCGATAATATGAGGGTAAGTTAACAATAGAGTTGTAGGAAAATAGTGTAGAACTAAGGGATTTAAGTATTTAAGGGGATTGCATAGCTAGTACTTTCCGTACTAAAAGAGAAAACAAACAAAAATGAATACCTTCCTTAAGAGGATTGCATAGTACTTTGCATACTAAAAGAGAAAACTCTTTTCTACCTCTAACATTGTCCGATTTCAGTGATTTTTTTTTCATGGATTCATCACATTGTTTACTATGCCCGTACGTTTTGATTTTTTCAGTAAGTATTTCAAAGTAATATAAATTTCCTTTTTTAGAACTTAAAAAACTGAAGAAATCAAAACGTACGGGCATAGTAAACAATGTGATGATTCCATGAAAAAAACATCACTGAAATCGGACAATGTTAGAGGTAGAAAAGAGTTTTCTCTTTTAGTATGCAAAGTACTATGCAATCCTCTTAAGGAAGGTATTCATTTTTGTTTGTGAAATCGACCAAGCGAGTCCGCAACAATGTCGGCTGCTCTGCCAAATTTGTTTATTATCCTGTATAACCTTGGAACAACAGAGTGGGCTCCTTATGAGGTCCTTCGACGTAGAGAGACAAGTAATGAAATATACTTAGTATTATTTTAATTTGTTACGAGGATACTTCCCGGGAACTTTATAATAAAATCACTTCAGTAGATCGGGACAATCTAAATGATTCCTGAGGAGCTTGAAAGAAAAAACACGTCAAATATTTCTTTTCGAAAGGATAATGAAAAGAAATAAGGAAACTGTCGAATAAGGATACCTATTCGTACGCATAAGTAAACTCACCAGTGATACGCGAAACCATGAAAAGATTTTAAAATATTACAACCTTTCATATTTTTGTTAAAGAGCGTGTGTCGCGAAGTGCGCTCTCCAAATCATGTTACAATATTCTAAGTGGCTCCTGACCTGACAATAATTATAGAGTTTTTTACTATTGATGTTTGTGAATATCTTCGCGTCCCTCAAAATACGAGGATAAAATAAAATAAAATACTCGTAGAATGCATTATCTATGTAAATAAATACTAGTTATTGAAGTGTTGGTTTGTACTCGTAATGTCACAATAATCGCTTTTTACTGAATGCATTGCGTATACAAGCATTAGTACTGCAGCGGTATTAGTACAACAGGGACATCATTATCAGCCAGAAGACGTCTAAAACTAACACCGTTTTTAAACTTTTTCTGCCTGCCCGCCTGCTTGTTCAGGCTAATCACCGAAACGACCGGAACGATTTTGACGGGCCTTTCATTGGCAAATAGCTAATAGTAGTACAAGGAGTAACCTAGACTTTTTTTAATCTACACTTTTAATATACTAGCTGACCCGCCAGCGGCTTCGTTCGCTTAGTCTTGGTGTAGGTAGTGGGTTCGATCCCCGGGTTGGATACATGTTGGGTTTTTCTGAGAAAGAAAGATATTCTCAATAACAGGACTCCGATCCGGAGACTGGAACAGTGCCCCGTTGATGGCAATACGCCCCCTATGACATGAACACATGACTAAAACATATATGGCGAAAAAATGTAGGTGTTGAAAACACCGCTGCTTATCCCTTCGAGGATATATATAGGCAAAAGTATCGATTCACTCAAGACTGCTAGACTGATGTTACCGCCCCGCGGTTTCACCTCCGTGGTGATGGATGGTGATGATGAGGAAAGTATCATATTAAAATACCGCTGCTTATCCCTTCGAGGATATATTTATAGGCGAAACTATTTGTTATGTTGTGTTCAAAAATAACATATAAGTATTGCGGGTGATTCACTCAAGACCGCTAGACTGGTGTTTCACCTCCGTGGTGTTCCACATGCCGACTTTATCGCCGAGCCCGTCCAGTGTATCGAACTGTCAAAATCATTGTGTGGTTTTGACTAAGCTATCAGAAACTTGACAGAGAAATCTTTGACAGAACTCTATTGAAAGAAAATAAGTCATCATCACGATCTTGACGTAGGCGGAGATCTTGTTATTCTGTCTATGCTATGCATTGATATTAGGGTTTTTCACCTGCGTGGTGATAGATGATGATGATGAAAAGTAGCCTATGTGCTACTCCAGACTATAATCTATCTCTGTGCCAAATTTCAACCAGATCCGTTTAGCCATTCTGCCGTGATTGAGTAACAAACTTTCATCCATCCATCCATCTCATCTCATCATCATCATCTCAGCCGTAGGACGTCCACTGCTGAACATAGGCCTCCCCCATGATTTTCCAAAAGGACCGGTTGGAAGCGGCCTGCATCCAACGTCGTCCTGCGACCTTCCTCAGGCCGTCTGTCCACCGTGTCGGTGGACGACCTACGCTGCGCTTGCCGGTCCGTGGTCTCCACTCCAGAACCTTTCGGCCCCATCGGCCATCTGTTCTGCGTGCTATGTGCCCTGCCCACTGCCACTTCAACTGGCTGATCTTCTGGGCTATGTCGGTGACTTTCGTTCTTCTACGGATCTCCTCATTTCTGATTCGATCACGTAGAGAAACCCCGAGCATAGCCCTCTCCATAGCTCGTT
The DNA here is from genome assembly GCA_917880725.1 of Selenia dentaria. Lineage (NCBI taxonomy): Eukaryota > Metazoa > Arthropoda > Insecta > Lepidoptera > Geometridae > Selenia > Selenia dentaria. The sequence continues at coordinate 27,221,033 of OU862894.1, forward strand.
GTGCGACTTTGAGCTTGTCTATGAGGCCCATAGTAAGAGACCACGTTTCAGTGCCATAAGTCATCACTGGTAACACACACTGGTCGAAGACTCTTGTCTTGAGGCACTGAGGTATTTTTGACGAGAAGACTTCGCGAAGTTTCCGGAACGCTGCCCAGCCGAGTTGGATTCGACGATTGACCTCTTTCTCGAAGTTGGACCTGCCTAGTTTGACTGTCTGTCCCAGGTAGATGTACTCGTCAACAACTTCGAGAACTGAGTTCCCAACTGATATTGGTGTTTTGTATGAGAATGAAAATAAGAAACGTTTGTGATCGTCCATCTTTTATTGAATGCCTTGTCGTTGGTGTTGCCATGTACATAATGATAATATCACACATCCCCCCCTTTCATCATTATATGACAAGCACATAAAGTTATATTTAGCTATCCAGTTAGGTAGTTACATTTTAATCATATATATGTACCTATATAAATATATATATTTATTTATTTATATATATATATATATATAGATAATTTTAACACTTATATTAGGTATATTATCAACTTATATAATCGCGGAGATAACCAGGAGTTCTAACTAACCGTCCTGAGCGAGTAGTAGTGGTGCTCACCCTAGTAACATCATCACTGTTCTTAGCTTGATTGCCATCCACTGTGCGTTTATTAAAGTCATCTTGTGTTCCACCACCACTGCTTTCTGAAGGCACACTACACACAGGCATAGGCTGCACTACTGAAGGATTTCTGGTTTCAGTATCAGACATATCTTCATAGTCCGAATGAGCCTCCGGCTTTACTATGAAATTATTTCTACTATGAATCATATGTCTTTCATTCCTGATCACTATATTTCCTTTTTCATTTTTAACAGAGAATGATCTAGGTCCTTCATTACTTACTATTTTACCTGTATGCCACGTTTTGTTGGGGATATTTTGTATTAACACATTATCTCCCGGTTCAAATGATTTTTTAACTTTACATGTTTTATTATAGTCAGTCCTAGATTTATCTCTGCTAATTAACATTTTTTCCTTTACATCTGTAGGTACATAAGGCTGAAGTATTTTTTTAGTACATGGCAGATTTGTTCTCAACAATCTAGACATTAATAGTTCTGACGGACTGTACTCTAAGCCTGCAACTGGAGTTGTTCTATAGTGTAACATAGCCATGCTAAAATCAGTATTACTATCCCTGCACTTACGCATGATATTTTTAACAATACCTACTGCCTTTTCTGCCATTCCATTAGACTGTGCATAGTTTGGACTTGAATTAATTAATTTTATATGCAATGAGTGTGCATACTGCTTAAAAACATAACTGTTAAATGGCATATTATCACTTACTATGTATTTTGGAATACCATGTGTAGCGAATATGAATTTCAACTCTTTTATAACACTGTCTGCAGTCTTATTACACAATTTTTGTACTTCTATCCATTTTGAGTAATAATCAACCACTACTAAATAGTCTTTTTTCCCAAAATTACATATATCCAATCCTATCTTTACAAAGGGTAATTCAGGAATTTCATGAGACATGAGAGGCTGCTTTGCATTTGATGGTCTGTATTTTTCACATATCTTACACGATAACACTAACCTCTCTATGTGTTGTGACATTCCTGGCCAAAATAGAGTTTTTCTGGCTCGTTTTTTACATTTTACTACTCCTGAATGGCCTGCATGTACAATATTCATCATTTCTTGTCTTATCTTTGTAGGTATTAGTATTCTATTTTTAAAATAAACAATACTATCTTTGACATTCAAATCATTTCTCAACTTAAACAAAGTTTTTAATTCTTTATTATGGATATTTTTATCAGTTTTTGGCCAACTTGTGTTGTACCAATCCATTACTTGTTGTAAGTTATGGTCATTTCTTGTATTTGATTGCAAATGTTGCATCATGCGGTCTGATATTGGCAACTCCATTTCAAAACAATGAACTAGCTCTTGCAGGGTGGGCTCTACCCTTTTGTTATTTGACAAGTGATTTCTAGACAGATAGTCAGCAATATACATTTTAGGCCCTGGCACATATTTTATTTCAAAGTCATATTTTAAAAGTTTTAGAACCATGCGCTGTAGTCTTGCTGAGATTTTGCTTATGTCTTTACTCATAATAGCCACTAAAGGCTTGTGGTCAGTCTCTACTATAATTTTCCGTCCATAAATAAATTGATGATACTTTTCCATAGCTGCACATATGGCAAAAAGCTCTTTCTCAATAGGTGCCCACCTATTCTGACATTCAGTATAGCACCTAGAGTAAAATGAGACAGGTTGTCCATTCTGTAACAAACATGCTCCCATGCCACTTTTAGAGCTGTCTGTTTGTAAAGTTATTGTTCCCTTGTTACTCAGTATTGCTAAAGTAGGAGTGCAACTCAACTTCACCTTTAATTCTTCAAATGCTACAGTTTGAGCTGAATTCCAAAACCACTCTACATCTTTTTTGAGAAGATTTCTCAATGGTTCAGTGGTTTTTGCATAATCCGGTATGAACTTACTTAAATAATTACACATTCCAAGAAACTTTTGTAACTGTTTTATATTATTTGGTTTCTCTAGGTCTAATATAGCCTGAACATGTCCTGGATCCACTTTAATTCCTGCTTTAGAGATTTGTAAGCCTACATACTTCACATGGTCTCGCCTGAACTGTAACTTGTTGCTATTAAATTTTACATTGTGTTTTCTTGCTCTTTCTATTACCTGCTTTAATATCCTATCATGATCCTGATTGTCTTTCCCAGATATTATTAAATCATCATAATAAAGTTCTACCCCCTGTATATCACTGAATATTCTCATGTTAAGCTTTTGCATTACCTCTGGGGCCGAAGAAATCCCAAATGGCAACCTTTTAAAGCAGTATCTGCCATATGGAGTACCAAATGTGCACAGCTTTTCCTCATCACATAATAAAATTTGAAAAAAACCATCTTTCATATCTAAGACAGTAAATACTTCTTTCCCTGCCAGATTATTGTATATCTCCTCCGGAGATGGAATTTGATAATTTTCCCTGAGAATGTTTTTATTTAATTCTTTTGGGTCTAAGCAAAGTCTTAATGATTTATCTGGTTTTTCCACAATAACCAAGTTATTACACCATGATGTGGGACCTTCGACTTTTTCTATTATACCCCTCCTCTCATAGCTATCTAATGTCTCCTTTAACTTGTCTTTTATAGCCTGTGGTACTCTTCTTATTGGTTTTATTACAGGTTGTGCATCATCCCTTAGCTTTATTTTATATGTCCCTATACTGCCCAGGCCTGTAAACACATCTTTATTTTTTTTTTATGAATTCTTCTTGGTCAGAGCTCGACTGTGTTATTTCTTCAACTCGTTTCACAAAGTTTAGCCGAATGCAGTCTGGCAATCCCAGAACTGGTTTTACTGGCAGATTTATTATATTAAATTTGACTTTTTCTTTATTACCACGGATGACACAATCCAACTCAACATTTCCTACAGTTCTTACCTTATCTCCGTTGTACACAACCAAAATAGTCTGAATCTTTTTTAGTACACTGTTTCCTTTTATTTTATTAAACAACTCCAATGGTAATGTGTTGCAGTCAGCTCCGGTGTCCAATTTAAATTCCACCTGCATTCCATTTAGCAATATTTTTTTTTTCCATTGTGTCTTGAAACTGTCTATTGTCATGATGCTGCTACAATCATACTCAAAATCACTGCTGTTACTTTCTTCCTCTACAATGTACATTTTCTTTACTGGTGTATTATAGTTATTTTTATTTCTGCAAACTGCCGCAAAGTGATTTAATTTTTCACATATTTTACATTTTTTTCCATATGCTGGACAGTTTTTAAACGCATGAATTCTTCCACAATTTCCACAGTTATTTTGTTTAGGTCTTGTCCCTGTATTTTTACTTTTTACTGCATCTATTTTCATGCATTCACTTGTTTTCTTTTCTAATGTTTCCGCCTGCTTTTTGCCAGCTTCTGAAGCTCTACAAATTCCTAAAGCTTTTTCCAAACTTGGTTCCTCTTCTCTTAATAATCTCTCCTTAACAGCTTTTTCTCTCACACCAATGATTAACATGGTAGTGACGAGTCTATTTTCCATTGTACTAAACTCACACTTACTAGCCTTTGTTCTTAATCTGGTAGCAAAGTGGTCAATAGGTTCTTCTTCTTCCTGCCTGTATTGTAGAAACTCATAGGTATGTAAGGCTAAATTTTTTCTCGGTTCTGCGTACTCGTCGAAATACTTAAGTACTGTCTCAATAGTAAGCAATTTCTTGGAATTTACATTGTAAACATCTATGGCTTCCTCACCTGCACAGTTTAGGAACAGAGCTATTTTTCTCTGTTCTGAGGCACTGTCTAAGCCCGCTGCTTCTAGATAGATAGAAAAAAGTTGTTTAAACTTTCTCCAGTTGGCATTCTCTCCTGTCAGCACTAAGTTTCTTGGTGGTTTTATACCATCCATTTTTGCAGTTTTTATCACAATATCGCTTATTCGTGCTTTTTTGTTATAATTTTACACCTGACACCATGTTTTGTATGAGAATGAAAATAAGAAACGTTTGTGATCGTCCATCTTTTATTGAATGCCTTGTCGTTGGTGTTGCCATGTACATAATGATAATATCACACAATTGGGGTAGGTACAACATGGGCATTAGACATAATTTTCGTCTTATCCATGTTCATCTTAAGACCTACCCGTTGGGAAACTCGATGGAGGCCTTCGAGCATTGTACTGAGGTCTTCCATGGATTCTGCCATGACTACAATATCGTCGGCAAATCGAAGGTGAGTGATGTATTCGCCGTTAATATTAATGCCAAGTCCTTGCCATTCCAGAAGCTTGAAGGCGTCTTCCAATGTAGCAGTGAACAGTTTCGGAGATATAACGTCTCCCTGTCTCACGCCTCTTTGCAATGGAATTGCCTTCGAACTCTGCTCCTGTACTCGGACTGACATGTAGGCGTTTTTGTACAAACACTTCAGCACTTCAATATACCGATAGTCAATACGGCACCGCTGGAGAGACTCAAGCACTGCCCACGTCTCGATCGAATCAAAGGCTTTCTCATAGTCCACAAACGCTAAACAAAGAGGCAAGTTATACTCTTCGGTCTTCTGTATAACTTGCCGTAGCGTGTGGATGTGGTCTATGGTACTATAGCCTTTTCGGAAACCGTCCATCCATCTAAACTCTCGTAATACGAGTATTAGTGAGATAAATGTGAAAGTTCGGATGGATGTGTGGATGTTTGTTACTTAATCACGGCAGAACGGCTGAACGGATCTGGTTAAAATTTGGCACAGAGATAGATTATAGTCTGGAACAGCACAAAGGCTTCTTTTCATCATCAACAACATCATCTATCACCACGTGGGTGATAAAGCGTAATATATTCGGGCACAGCATAGACAAAATAACAAGATCTCCGCCTACGTCAAGATCGTAATGAAGACTTATTTTCTGTCAATAGATGTCTGCCAAAGATGTTTCAGTTTCTGCTAGCTTAGTCAAAAGCACGCAATGATTTTGACAGCTCAAGAGACTGGACGTGCTAATGTACATTAGGTATAATGTAAAATTGACGGTTCATAAGTGCGTCTTTGATGCCTAAATTGAATAAAATAACTTTGACTTTATACTAGAAGATAATGGGATCCGGCTGGATGAGGAAGGCAAGAGAAGGAGTAGAGTGGAAAGATTTAGGGGAGGCCTACGCCGCACATAGGCTATCGCCTGTGCGATACATTATAGTGTAAAATTCAATAGTTAATTACTATTGAACTTTACCATTTTTTAATATTGAATTTAGTTTTTTTTTAATTTATTGAATGTTAACTATTACAGTTGTCACAAAACGTGCGAAAATACAACGACGTGCGTTGACCCGCCCGGGCCCACCGTCCGTAAGCAGTAGTTTAGGCATAGACATCAGCTGCGTAAACATTCGCGAGTAGGTTCGTAGGTCGTTGTAGGTACCTACCTACCTAAGTGGGTATAGCTATATCCCACAGTAGTTACTGTTGTCTATACTGTGATTGAGCGACGCCATCGTGCATTCAGTCGCGCAATGGATATTAGCTGCGGAGCAATGAATATGTGTTCATAAAACATGTATATTGTCTTTCACTATAATGACCAGTTATCGATTCTAAACCACCCCATGCAATATTGTGCACCAGTTAACAAAGACCTTATATACAAATTTACTATATCTATATACTATCTATAAGATCAAAATCAAAGGTATTTCATACAAAAGTTTTCACCCATTTTACCTCCTTAGGGGCTGAATTTCGAAAAACCCTTTCTAAGTACACTTCTATCCACCAAGACAAAAGCACCCTCCAAATTTCAAGTCTTTACGACCTGCGGTTAAGGCTGTGCATTGACTGTCAGTCAGTCAGGACTCTGATTCTTATAATATAGATATACATATTGATTGTTTCTTCTGCCTCAAGAACATATTTTAGTAGGATCATAAGACTTTCCTTAGGTTTTTTATATTAATTTATAATACTAAGTACTACATTTCACTAAATAATACACTAGCAAACACGTATCTACTTGCATAAAATTAAAAAAACAAGTGACTGTCTTTCTAATGATAATTTATTATGTAAAAAAAAATTCCAGGTCCTTTACAGCATCAAAAAAACAAAACATTAGCTGAAATCTATTGTAAATTTGAATAGTTAACGTTTATAATTGGATCTTTATTTATTTTGGCCTTGGCACACCGGTATGCCAAGGAGACTTTACGAAAGTTTTGTTTGGCTACCTGTAGGTATGCCAAGGACACTTTGGGTACGTTCTGGTAAGCGCCGTCAACGCTCACAGGTGTCGTGCCCCGGTTTGTCATTCCCTTTGGTTGACAGTGACAGCTCGCAAAGACCACGTGAACCCACCTTCGATCCGCGAGCGTTGTGGTCGCGCCATGAGCGTTTTCGGTGACGTCATCGAGTTCGCTCAGTCGCTCACGATGATCGTGAGCTTGTAAAGCTCTCTACACACCATGCAATTTTGAATGCAACATGCTGTAGCAATCTGCTGTAGTCGCGGTTGTACGTACTCTACACACGTTTCAGCGGTGATTACAATTTCATTCCGCGTTGGATCGCGTGCACACTTGAATGAAAATGGCTCAAATGCTGTCCAAATATTAAAAGTGGGTCTTGCAATTGCCTTCGCCGAGTTCGCTGAACTATACCTACTGAGACTGAGAGACACCAAAAATTAATTTTTACTTTGAACAATAATAAGTAGATGCACAGCAATACTACAATATATAATACCTATTATTATGTTATTTAATAATTAAAATCATTATTTCTAGTCTAGAGAAATTTGGATAGGCAGGAACAATGGCGTGTCAATTATTTTCACAAAGAAAAACATCAGCTGCTAAGAAAAGTAAAAATACGTCATAACTATTTTATTATTCCACAAATGTGGCAAGTCATTAATAGATTTCTGAAATTCTAATCAATATAGTTTTTCTGTAGTATAAGTTTTTGCATCCATTTACATATTTCATTTAATAAAATTCACAGCGACGCTAGCCACGGGTGGCGGCACGATCGTGACTGAGCCCAGATTGCATGCAACCGCACTACTCACGTTACAACGCGGCTTACAACTTGCTGTTACAATCTGCTGGATGCTAGGACGTACGATACGACGCCCAACATGTTGGAAGGGAGTCACAACACGCCTACATACGATACAATTTGCTGGATCACAGCAGATTGCTACAGCAATTTGCATTCGAAATTGCATGGTGTGTAGAGAGCTTAAGAGAATAGGTGTGCGAACGCCGCGAGTGATTTCGGCGCTTTCCGAAACGTAGCCTATATGGGTTGAGCGACTTGTCATGCAAAATAGCATTGCAGATATAGCCGCAGTGATGAACCTAAACAGGCGCCGTTCCTTATTCATGGCTATCGACGGTACAACCATATTATTTCCACGGCTATCCATGCAGGATTTAGTGTTGTTTGCGTGTCGAACATACCAAATACACAAAACTGTGATGTTCAAAATGTATGTTATTTTAATTATTAATCCATACGTTTAAAAATGGTACGGATCATAGTGTCTGTAGTGGGTAATTAATTAATAAAAATACAAAAACAAAAAAAACCAAATACGACAAGCCAGATCATATGGGGGTTAACATTTCCGATTTCACGGAGTGCATTGATTGGAAGTATGTCGTGAACAAATGAATGGACTAGAGTCACTAGAGGGAGTAATTCCTATGTTGGTTCGTGCAAAAATAAAATCTCGCCATAGTTCAGTAAAACATATTTCGTATTAATTGTAATCGAGAGAAATATGAATGCACGAGAAGCGATCACAATAAGCAACTGTATTCTGGGGCTCAGAACTGTGGGATACTGTTCTGTTCGCGCATGTAATGAGTATATTGTGTAATTGGGGTATGCTCGCCATGAAGGCATGACTCGACCTGTAGGGAATAGTAGGGATACCGTAGTATCTCTGACAAAAACCAAATAGCAAAGCCAACCAAAAACGCGGTGTCGTGATCATCACGTCAGGCGTCACACTATAGCTTTAGAAAACTAGACTAGATTTCATGGCATCAGGAAAAGCTAGATCCACAAGGCTATTATCAAAAGCTGCCTTGGCACCCAGCTTACTAAGGAACGATGGAGGTCTGTTGAATTACGAGCTAACTTAGACCTTTGTTTTGAATACATAGCCAAAATAACTTGAAATTATTAATTGTCGTCAACTACAACGCGGTCACATTAACTCGACGCATCGCTGGAATGCGGGTCCCCGCCCGCTTCCCCCCGCATTCCCTTTTCTCGCCCGGCAAGTGTCAGTAGGTACGGTCAGCATCTTTGTTACCGATACACGCGTCGATAATTTGGCTAATTAATAACGGTAACAGGTAGACACCTTAAATTTTCACAAAATATATGTTTGTATATTACCTTTCAAAATAAATAAATATTTTTATTCATTTAACAAACTTAATTTTTAATCAATTTTATACTCGATCTTAATAAAGGCCATTTAGCGGGGTTTTTTTGCACACCGTACTCGAGCGCCAAAATGACGTCACATGGTCAAGCATCAGAGTTAGTTGAAAATAGGTACATAGTTCTTAGAAAACACTTTTTGTAATCATTCGCATTCGCATCATTACATCAAAAATTTAAACAAGTAATCAACAAAAAAATTATTAGGCAATAAATTAAATGGAAAAATGTTAACATATTTGTATGATACCAGCTCTATTCGAAAGGGCTATAAGATTAAGAAAACAGCAAATAAGGAGTACACAACTCCATCTTTTGATCTAGGTACTTGTAATTGATATTTATATCAACCAAAATTAGACAAGTAATGAAAATTATTTGGAGGTTAAGAAGCTGAGGGCAGAGTAAGCATTAACTGATTTTTTTTAAGAAAAACCAGTAGGTACCTATTTTACTACCGGGTGTATACATTTTGTAGCGCATTTTAGAGCGCAAGTAACAAAACAATTAATAAGTATCTAATAAATTATACTATACAATTGAGTATCTTTTTTAATGTTCCTACTCCCGTAAGCAAAATTAATCTTTAGGTCCATTCCTATTTATCTATTAATTATTAAAATCGATAACATCAGCAATCGATTAATCGAGAAAGAACGATTATCGTCGGACATTATCTACTGATAGCTGCAATTTTTTTGTTTTAGTGACGGTACACCGACACTCCTTCTACAGTTGCTAGTACCTTCAGGTTGGTTAAGAATTGTTAAGGTTGATGTAGAATAAATAAACGAAAAATAGAAATTGAGATATGTTTACTATAATATAAAATATAACAGACTTTTACTGACAAACAATATATGCAACTATGGTTACACTATTTGTCAAACTGGTACAAAGCACTAAAGAGTTCCTTACTCTTAACATCTTCTCTCTTTGTCCAGGTTGCTCATACCAATTCCTGCACATAGCATAACCAATCTTGGTTTATATAGAGGTTTCGTCATCATATCGGCTAACTCAAATTCTGTAGAGACCTTCTTAACACATAATGTACCTTCAGCCACAGTCTCTCTTACAAAGAAATGCCGAATCCTTATATGTTTGGTTCTCTGATGCAGTTCAAATGAAGGATTGTGTGCAAGTTTAATCGCTGACTCGTTGTCTACATACAACACTGGGAGAACATCAATCGATAAATCAATGCTTCTTATAAGTCTCTTTAACCAAATCATTTCTCTAGCAGTCTCACTTGCGGCTACTATTTCTGCTTCAGTAGTAGAAATTGCGACAGACGACTGTCTGTGGCTCCGCCATGATACAGCTCCCCCGGCAAACATACAAATCATTCCAGTTGTAGAACGTCCTGTCTCTAAATCTCCACCGTGATCCGCGTCACTGTAGCATTTTAGATGTTCATTACAATTTCTTTTGTATTGTATGCCCCAATTTAAAGTTCCTTTTAAGTAGCGTAGTATACGCTTCACTTTCACAACATCTTCTCGGATGGGTTTTCTAAATGCCTGGATGCAACACCTACAGAATAAGCTATGTCAGGTCTCGTACCAACCATTAAATATGCTAAGGCACCCTCGGCTTGCCTATATGGAAATTTCTTCTCGATTTCAGAAATATCTTCTCTTTTTCCTGCAGTATTATCATTTATGATAGGTGTCGCTACTGTTTTACAACCTTCCATACAGAATCTTTCTAGCAGTTTCTTCGTATAGGCAGTCTGTGTCAGATTTATAGAGCCATCTACTTCCCTCCCAATTTCTAGACCTAAGAAGTAGGTAGCTGGTTTCGATTTAATTTTGAATCGTCCCTTCAGCTCCTCTAAAAATTTTTCTAATTCTTCTTGGTGGGTAGAAGCTAGAAGCCCATCATCAACGTAAAGTGCTAGTATGAGTCTTCTTTCTCCTCGCTGCCTCATAAATAGACATGGATCAGCTTCACTTGCGAGGAATCCAGCCTTTTCCAGAAACTCTGTAATGCAGTTATTCCAACAACGAGGAGCCTGTTTTAATCCATATAGACTCCTTTTTAATTTGCATACATTATTAGAGCCATCGTTATAACCTTCGGGTGGTTTCATATATATATCCTCACTCAGGCTTCCATACAGAAATGCTGTAGACACATCAAATTGGGCTAAGAACATATTATCTCTCGCAGCAATACTCAAAACCACTCTGATAGTGCTCAATTTAGCAACGGGGCTGAATGTATCATAAAAATCTATGCCCTTTTTCTGCGAATAGCCTTTAATCACCAGTCTAGCCTTATAACGCTCAACTGTACCATCTGCATTCATCTTCATTTTGTATATCCATTTACATGGAATAGCTTTTTTATTCTTTGGTAGTGGTACCATAACCCACGTCTCATTTTCATTTAGTGATGAAATCTCATCATCCATAGCCATCTTCCACTTTTTGCTATTTTTACTGCGGATAGCTTCATGATAAGTTTGAGGTTCCTTGATTTCATTCATATCCTCTACCGCACTCATGATAAATTCCTTAAATCTGTCTGGAGGTCTAATAGTCGACCTGTTTCTAAATGTCATTCTACCTTCTTCCTCTATTTCTAATTCAGGTAAAACTCCATCCTGTACAGGTTCGATCAATTCAGCTGTGTCCTCATTTGAATCAACAGATTCGTAATCACTTTGAGTTTCAGGCTCATCAACATCCTGTATGTTATCTGGTTCGTCTTTGATATCATGACTTGTGAATGATGATGATTCTCCAGATTCATTTAATGGGGATGAGTCCTGAGCTGGTGCAGATATTGATGATTCTTGAATTGACGTGACATTATCTGATATGTCACTATTTAAAGAGATAGGTGTGTTGTTGTAATACATAGGTATCGGCACGTCAAAAGTCATTGGACTTGTATTTTCTATTGGTATTGGATCTTGATTCGTTGGCAATAGAGTCTTCTCTTCAAATAAAACATCTCTTGAACGTACTAGTTTGTTGTTTTCTTTTATCCATACTCTGTAACCTTCATCATTCTCATATCCAATCAATATACCCTTCACGGCTTTTTTGTCCAATTTTTTCCTAGTGACCTTTGGCACATGTGCATAGCAAGTACTACCGATTATTCTTAAATGTCGGATCCTTGGCTTCTTATTGTACCATATCTCGTATGGACTCTTGTCCAATGGTGTAGGGCCAGTCCGATTTAGAATGTAGACTGTAGCATTAACTATTTCAGCCCACAGCCCTTGGGGTAGCCCTTTTGCATGCATAATAGCCCTCGTGGCTTCGACAACTGTCCTGTTATCTCTTTCTATACAACCATTTTGTTGTGGAGTATGTGGCATAGAAAGTCTCTGTTTAATACCATAATCTTCGAGTATTTTCCTAACTTCCTTATTATCGAACTCTCCTCCGTTACCACTCAGAAGCTCTCTTACTGTGTGTCCATTTGCTTTTATCTCAGCCAACACTTGCTTCAGCTTTTGACTTACTTCTGACTTTTGTTTCAGACAGTATACATAACGAAATTTCGATAAATCATCCTTGAAGAGAACAAAGTACTTGCATTTGCCTATAGAGTACCTGAAGGGTCCACATACGTCAGCGTGTATGAGTTCACCCGCTCTTGTTGCCCTTTCTCTTGAACCAAATTTAGTTCTATGTGTTTTACCATAGATACAGCCTTCACATATTTCGCTGTCAAGTTTAACTTTAATCCCAAGTTCTCTCTCAATAACTTTCTGTACATGGGCTTTACTTTGGTGTCCCAATCTCTCGTGATATAGCTGGAGTAAGTTTTTTGTTGCTAGGGTGTTTATTTGTGCGGGTCTAACAGGTTTGATGTTGGTCAATTGTAGTTTGTATAGACCTCCTTGTCTCTGCCTGTTCCCAATAATCATAATGATCCCGTTCACTGACAACTTACATGATGTAGCTGATGACACAAAAGTACTATTTGAGAGTCTATCTTGAGCTGATAGTACTGAAAATAGGTTCTTTTTTACACTAGGTACATACCATACATCATTTAGCGTAATCATTTGCTTGCGACCTTCTACGTCAGCTTCAATTTTCAATGTTCCCTTGCCAACTGCCTGAATGGCTTCTCCATTTGCTGTTGTCACAGTGTGTGAATCTTCAAAGTAATCGAACGTCTCAAACAGATCACACCTATTTGTCACGTGACTTGTAGCACCATTATCAACAAACCAGGAATCGTGATCTTCGTCTATATTCGTATTAACTGCCATAAGACTCATATGCACACTCGTATTTGGTACACATTTTGACGTTGACGGTTTCGGTTTCGGTGGGCGTCCATCGGATATCCATTTCTGGCATTGCTTTATTCTGTGTCCGATCACACCACAATAATGACATTTCTCTTTATCTCTCTTATCGACATTTCTAATGATCTTCTTCGGTTTAGCTTTCGTTCCTTGAATGTTGAGAACCTCTGTTTCTACTTCATTCCTACTGGTTAAAGCTCTTTCATACGTACAAAGTTGACTTGTCAAGTTTTCAACCGTTCTCTCAGACTTCAATATCAACAACCAACTAGATTTGAATGAAAAATAATCTTCAGGTAAGGTGTCTAAAATTTTGCATATCAGGAAAATTTCTGGTAGCTCACCTTTAACTTCAGACTTGTTCATCTCATGTGTCAGCTCAAACCAGATATTTTTCATTTGGGACATATGAGTTGACATATCATGGTCAGGTTGTTTCTTGTAGCTAAAGAATTTCATGCAGAGGTCATAGGCTCGATCTTGTGACTCACCTGCATATAGTCGGTGTAATTCACGCCATAACTCCCTTGCAACGGTATATCGCATGACCTTTTGAAGATTTTCATCAGATAAATTCGTCGTAATTAATAGTAGTGCTGCATTATTGGCCCTCTGGTAGTTCTGCAACTCTACATTAAATTTCTCAGTCTGTTTAGGATCCACTAGCACTGGTTTGCTAATCCTTCCTTCAATTATATCAAGCAGTCCTAATCCTCTCATTGCTGCCATTATCTTATATCTCCAAGTCGCCCAGTTCGTTTTCTCTAAGAGACCAACCTGAATTTTCGTAGCTTCGAAGATAGCTTGTTCCATCTTGCTGACGAAAAAATGTTTTCTCTTACTGAACACTCGACTTTCTTCTAAATTCGCTAATTTTATCCTTTAACCACGCACTGCTACCATGTTAAGGTTGATGTAGAATAAATAAACGAAAAATAGAAATTGAGATATGTTTACTATAATATAAAATATAACAGACTTTTACTGACAAACAATATATATGCAACTATGGTTACACTATTTGTCAAACTGGTACAAAGCACTAAAGAGTTCCTTACTCTTAACAAGAATTGAAGCTACCTAGCTCATACATTTTCATTTTTATGAAAATATGTTGCAGTGCACACTCTAACTAGTATTGTATTCTCATGGACTCCAACAAAGGTGCGTTCGTTTAGTTTTAAGGGCATTGCTAGCGTTGTCATTGATGGCTCTTTTGTTAAAGCGTTCGTAAAGCTCAAAAGTGTTATTTTTGCCAATTTTGCCCACACCCTATTCGAACGCTCAACTGAGCATTAGACCTAAAATCGCATGATTATGCTGTCAATAATTACATAGTTATCATCACACGATCACAAACAACCATGCTCCGGGCGTGGGTCAATAAATTATCAAAGATTTATCACCTGAATTAGTGTAATTAGGACAAAAGAAAACTAGATATACCCTTGTTACGTTTATTTACACAGAAGAAACAGATTAAAAAATTAGCAACACATAATAAATACAAAATCACACAGAGAATATTATATAATTATATTGGTGGCGTTGTCATTGATAGCTCTTTTGTTATAGCGTTCGTAAAGCTCAAAAACGTTATTATTGCAACTTTTGCCACTTTTTCCCATACCCTATTTGAACGCTCCACTGAGCATAAGACCTAAAATTGCATGATTATGCTGCCAATACATAGCTGTCAAATAACGATCACAAACAACCATGCACCGGACGCGGGTCAAAAATTTCACTTTTTTGTGGCAAAAATTCCTCTTTTTTAGCTTTCCGAACGCTGAACAAAAAGAGGCATGAATGACATTTTCACCCACAGATTCCCAATTCGAACGCTCCTTGTGAGCGTTTTTAGCCTTATTTTCGCCAAAAACGATCCAGAAGTGATCTATTCGAACGCACTATTACAGTACGGTCCCAATTGAGCCATAATCGCTATTAGCGCGATAACAGTCGGTCCCTTTCACCGTGAGCGTGATTACGATGGCCCACGCTACGTCATCGATGACGTCTTAACTGCCGCCATATTGACGATTACATGAACCATGCTCTACACCATAATCGCCGTGAGCGTTCTGTCAAAAGTGACAGGTGTTTGTTTAATTCTACAATGTCTTTACTGGTGTCTCTTGTTTTTGATGTAAAAGTTGTAAAAGTCGGTCCATCCATTATATTATTTCTTTTTAATCCACACACCACATAGTTAACCTTCACACTATGCACGATATTTTTATGAATTTGTTTTTCGCGCGCAAATGGTTCGTTATTGCTACAACTCTGCGGCCTTATTGTCTATCTTTACGGAGAATGGGAATGGGCTTCATTTTGACATTTGAACCCCATTCTCGGCGAAACCCTGCAATCTTATTGGCTGGAACCATGAATGGGAATGAGAATGAAGTGACATTTCAATCTCATTCAAGTTAGACAATAAGGCGGCAGGTCCGAATTAACAAAACGCTCCATGACATGAGCTGTCAAAATCGCGATAGCACTGTGAGCAAAATTATCGCAAAACGGACCACGGTCAGATTGTTTTATTTTTATTTTACCCGCGGAGGTGTAATGGATCGTTTTATATAATGAATAAGTTTTAACTATTATGCAATTAATAGAATTAATTAATATAAATAATGTGGGTTTTTGGTTATGGGTCTTTGGTGTGGAAAGTTGACTTTAAGTATGAGTCGAAAGTGGTTGGATACATCAAAGGCTATATAAGGAGATTTTACCAGCACAGCATAGATCACAGAGGAGTTCCTGATAAGGTGAGGATTATAAGATTGCGAACAAAACATTTGCTATTTGTTCCGTAAACTGAGGGTATTATTTTATAGGATAAACTTTTAAGGTTATGTTTACTACGGAAACTTGAATCAGAAGGTTAACAATTTAAACCTTCCAATACATACCCAGTGGACATGTGTAGTTAATAATTAATATTTACTTAATTATGAGTATTCCGCCAACTTTGCAAGATACCTCAATAAGACATTCAAAATTAAAATAATCATACCTTACTTACTAAGAGGGCGCGGTGACCCCAAAGTGAGCCTTGGCCTCTGACAGCACAAGACGCCATTGCTCCCTGCATTGTGCAGTTTCTTGCCAGTTAGGCATGTGAAGCTCACATAGGTCCTTCTTCACCACATCTGACCAACGGTATCTGGGGCGTCCAATTGGCCGCTGTCCTGCTAATGGTCGGCCGTGGTATGTTAGCTTCACCGCTCGATCGTCTCCCATTCGCACGCCGTGGCATATGCACTGAAGCCTGTGTGCTTCATTTCGCCAATGTTGTTAGGCTCCGTGAACAACTCTTCTACTTCATGATTCTGGGAACTCCAGCTCCCATCTTCTCATCTCCTAATCATACCTACAGTAAGATAATGCTCACATGATAGGTGTTGTATTTGACAAAACCAATTCAATCAGACCCTTGCAGGAGGGCAGCCTTGCCCTGGAAAAGTCCTTATTTTTATCTGAAATATAAATCAAATTTCATTACTTGATGGTATAACAGTAATGCAAATTTTTACTGTTACATGCTGCACCTTGATATTTCAGAAACACCCACATATCTCAGTCACATGTTGGTATCATAACGGAAGGTGAGAAGAACTGTCTCATCAAGAGAGAGTGAGCCATTTGCTATCCTATGACATATACATCACACATGGGAAAATTCCAATTCTTAAGCTGGCATTTGTATGGCAAAATATAAATAAGGATTCACAAAATAACCAGCAGGCACTTCCTGGAATTCTTATGTTTAATGTGCTTCATGGATCTCAACCCGTTGATGAAAATACTAGAGATATTGGGTCTCTGGAGAAATATTTCTGGGTTAATAAGAGTGAACTCTGCGGTGAGAGCTCTTATTTCTCTTAGTTCCATTATTTCTTTGCTCTGTTTTGTTATACTTCTGTATGTAAATATGATCCTAAGATAATGATGACCTTTTTCTATTCCAGCCTGGTCGCGTCGTAACTCTCATCCCCAGCGAGGCTCAAACAAGTCAAGTTTGGGGTGTAGCATACAAAATAAAGGCAGAAGACATTGATCAAGTCACTCAACACTTGGACTTTAGAGAAAAGAATGGGTATTCAAAAAAAACTGTGACGTTCTATCCTGCAGATGGGGAAATTCAACCATTTGAGTTGACCCTATATGTTGCAACAGAAGAAAATGAGTCTTATGCAGGTCTGTGATTGAATAGTCAAATGCGATAGTCTTTAAGTTTGAAGGGCAGTGTATCAATGTAATTATTGTGCTAATGAAATCTAAAAACCTATGTCTTAGACTGATGATCCCAGTAGAGTGGCAGGAAAACTTTCAACTTAATTCTCTCAGTGGCTGGTAGTCCGATGCATGGCTTGCCTGTCTCAGTACTTAATTGTTTCAGTAAATTAGCTCAGTATTTGTGCGAAAGAGACAAACATCCATCAAAACGAGACATACTTCCTCATTTAACCACACATGTCGCAGTTCCTGGAAAAGTAGGTTGATTTCTGTGAAATCTATTGCATTATTGGCCAAATATAGCAAATGGCGAGTCTACAGGTTAAAAACCTAAAGTCCTAAAAGAGCAAATGGCGCCACATAATGTGCTTCAACATTAAAATCAATAACAATCTTTATTATGTAATTTTTAAAGAACTATTAACCTGTCTAGCGAGACCAAACTGCAATTTAAGACAGAAAAATACACATACACAGGATTCGAACCGGCGGCGTCCGACCCCATATAACGCTTAAAATCAAATAGTTAAAATACTCGGATGGTCTTGGTAGCCTAGTGCTCATGGCGTCAGACACTAATTGTCGGAATACGTGGGTTCGAATCCCGTCCGAGGATGTGTATTTTTCTCTCTAAAATCGCAAATTTAAATAACAACGTTTAAAAATTTAAAAGTAAACAATTGAGAAGTTACAAGGATTCCTAGTTAAACAAGAGCTTGATCAATTTGATCATTCGTAATTCATCATCATCATCATCTCAGCCGTAGGATGTCCACTGCTGAACATATGCCTCCCCCATTATATTCCAAAAGGACCGGTTGGAAGCGGCTTGCATCCAACGTCGTCCTGCAACCTTTATCAGGTCGTCTGTCCACCGCGTCGGTGGACGGCCTACGCTGCGCTTGCCGGTCCGTGGTCTCCATTCCAGAACCTTCCGACCCCATTGGCTATCTGTTCTGCGTACTATGTACCCTGACCACTGCCACTTCAACTGGCTAATCTTCTGGGCTATGTCGGTGACTTTCGTTCTTCTACGGATCTCCTCATTTCTGATTCGATCACATAGAGAAACCCCGAGCATAGCCCTCTCCATAGCTCGTTGTGCGACTTTGAGCTTATCTATAAGGCCCATAGTATGAGACCATGTTTCAGTGTCATAAGTCATCACTGGCAACACACATTAGTCGAAGGCTCTTGTCTTGGCGAGAAGACTTCGCGAAATTTCCGGAACGCTGGCTGAGTTGGATTTGACGATTGACCTCTTTCTCGAATTTGGATCTGCCTAGTTTGACTGTCTCGTATTTGACCCTACTTATAGAACTCGATGCAATATTGATAGTTGTAATCCCCTACCAACCATACTTCACTACAACACCAATCAATCTCCTTCATTGGTTTCCTTCGACACTGGCGATATTGCACAACCACAAGCCATTTAATAAAAAAGTTGAAGTTGACCGCACTCCAAACAAGATAGTGTCTATGTATGACCCACTTTTACAGCTGTGATGCTTGTGTGTACTTTACATTACATAGTGCTAACAAGTATCTTAACACGGCATGTGCTAATGATGTCCTAATATAGAACAAGTATGTCTTGTTTTACAGTTAACACTTCTATAACGTGTTTAGTGTCATTTGTAAAACACCTTTTGGTAAATATTACATAATAATTTTATTTACGTAATGTATGGTGGCTTAGGCCAACCTAGACACAACAAATATAGGTAGCTTTTCGTAAAATAAAGAGAAAAACTAAGTATCTCACATGAGTGTACATAGATTAGTCTAAATCTATCTATATATATAAAATTTAACTCCTTTTTCTTCTGGTCACGCTACAACTTGAAATTGGCTTTACCGATTTCATTCATCTTTTTTTAAATGTTTTTATATGTTTCGTAGAAAGTTCTTACATTAAAAAATTAAGAAAAGATAGGAATTTATGTCGACTATTTTTAATTCTATAGTATTTTCCTAACTTTTACATTTTTGTATGATGAACATTGTAGAATATATATCTTAAAAAATTATTACCTACCTAAAAATGGACTTCAACACTAAAAAGTGTGAAAGAACTTGTTGAAGTCGGAACCTTGATAGTTCAAAAATACCAATTATCACAGTGTGTGTTGTAGTCGGATCCACTTTTTTCGATAATAAAAATAGTTTTTACCCATTCTAGTGACCTTGCAACTTACGGGATCGATTTTTATTTACCGTCAATAAGGTTATCATCAAGATATACGAAACACTTTTCAGTTATTAGAGTGTAACTTAAAACTTACTTCCCATAAAAGTTTGATAATCCGGCATAATGAAAAAAACGGGTGTCGGAATACCGAGCGCCTACTGTATCTATAATCCCGATTCAAGAAGCAGTTCCCTACGGATCATAATAAAATTATTACGTGAGAACAAAGTTGGCGACTGAAACTATAAAAATACCTTACCTTCTTTTCCAGGTCCAGCTCCGATACAAGATATAGCAGCTCAAATCGTAAGCTGTTGCGGTCCAAGTGGTCCGAACAAAGAGTATGTCTACAACCTAGCGTCGGCCATGAGACAGTTGGCGCCACATGTGTCTGACGACCACCTTGCAGAGTTGGAAGCAGCTGTTCGGAGAATAGACCCTGATTTTATAAACAGTTGAGAGTAGATGAAATGTTAATAAACAAGCTACATACGACACCTTAAAACTACTAGATAGAAAAATTTGTTCTTCACTCCAGCGTCTCGATGGCCAGGTTAAGTCAGAAGACAAGGGTTCGAGTTCATATCCCCATGAGAATATATTTTATCTATATAAAATTCCAAAGTTATGTATATTAAAAATCGTCAAATATAAATATCTGGTATAGCTAGGAAGCGATTGTTAAGTGATCTAATTATTTTCTAATATAGGTAAAGTGTAAGTTATCTCGAAAGCACAGTTACGAGTACCATATCTTCTCGAATAATCGCTAATAAGTATGTAATATATTAGAAACACTAAACGCTAACCTACCGCGCGACAAATCAAACGTTTATAAAATCCTACGGGCATCAAGATGCAGCCTCAGCCATGTTTGGGGCCCGCTGCGAACTCAAATACGCACATATATGCTTTTTTTATTACAACATAAAAGATTTGTTATAATAAAATCATCTAAATCAAAATCTATGCCATGTAGAAAAAATAAGTAGTTGGTGAAGTAGCATCTGCGAAGAGATATATTAAATTTTGAATATACCCCGAGGCAGATGTACTAATATGTGCAAATAATTTAAACCTAGTCACACATAGGTAAAGTGTAAATTTTATGTGCGGTTCAAACAACTTCTATTTCTCCTTACAAACTTATCTGTAACACAAAAGGAGACGAAAATCTTTGCACACAAAAAATCTCATCATTTAAACTTTCACATATTTTACGTTTCCTATGAACTGAATGTAAAATAATTAATCATTAATCTTTTTTAAAAACAAACCATTTCATGTGCTGCTCGATGTTTCTGTTAAATATTGATATTATTTTTAGATGGATTTGACTCGGTGGGGCATATTGTAAATAGATAGATAGATAGATAGATACCTATACTCTTTATTGAACACCTTAAAATTAAACAATCATAGATGCAGTCATACATGTCAATTAAATCGGATCTGGATGAAATGTCATTACTTATACTCTTATATTTGTATGGACCTATGGGGGAAAGTTGGAGGCTCTGTATTTTTCTGTTTTTGGCTACTGCACACCTACGGGTTCAATTTAAGTCGATATACTATAGACGAGAGATAATTACCCAAAAATTGCTTAATCCTTCCTATACAGTGATAATTAAAACAAGGATTTACGAATTAAACTGACCTATATTCAGGTCTCTGGGACGCAAAGGGTTAAAATGACGAGTCTGATACAAACGTTTCTTTAGCATTGTCAGATTATATTAATAAAAAACTAAAACTACACTCGTCGAGTACACAAGTGCCGATTGTGCAGCTGATTGTAATTAAATTCTGGAATAAAAGTAAAGGGATCTTATATACTCACACCATCATTTACTCTCATATTTACCCAATCCGTTACTCTCATGCTTACACAATCCTTTACTCTCATGTTGACACAATCCTTTACTTTCATGTTGACACAATCCATTACTCACATTTTACGTAATCCCAATCTCTCCCAATCAATAAGTTTTTGTCGTCGAAGTCGAAATGATGATCGATCTTGGGTCGCGCGTTTAGCGGATAAAAAATTTAGCGTTTGCACTAAAACGATATTTCGGGTTTGGATAGGTTTATAGACATGAAACATGATAGCATCGTATTGACCTTACCTAACTGATTGTGGTAGAAAAATAGGTGTGTGTGTGTAATTATGCTTAAGTGTGCATGCAGTATTATGTTAACCCGGCGTATGAGCTATCTCCATTCCAAATTTTTATTAAATTCGTTCATCCGTTTCAGTTTGAAGTAACAAACAAACATACTCACTCACAAACTATCGCATTTTGAATATTATACATGCATTGTAATATGTAGCGAGGTGGGTAAATTCATTAAATAAAATTGTGCGTTTAAGATTTTGCAGAAATCGTCTAGATATGCCAGCCACCTTGACAACGCGGTCTTGAACTTTACGCATTGGCCTCAGTTAAAAATAAATACATACCTGCATTGTACGTTATTTCACAGCATTGTAATTATATTGCTAATCTGAGAAAAAAAGGAAACGGGAGAAATACTGTGTTAATGTATACAATTTATAAGTTTTCCATCAACAAAAGCGTCTTGAAATGTTATTTATTTATTTAAATTAGACAAAATAACATCATTTTCAGGTTATTATATGCAAATCGCAGTACATGCGGTTTTAAGTTCGTTAAACGAATAGCGATAGACAAGGAGAGGCTTCGTAGAACGGTTCTTACGGATGCTTTTTTTTAATACTAAAAAGTGTAATAACTTGTTGAATCCGTTACCATGATAATTCAAAAGTATCTATTATCACAATATTGTGCGCATGGTATCGACGTAGACAAATTATTGCACACTTTTTAGTGTTGAAGTCGGTTCCATTTTGTAGTAAACATTTTTTACCCTTATTAGTTAACTGGCGACTGGACTTACGGGACATACCGTCAATGAAAGTATCAAGATAGGCGAATCGCTTTTCAGTTTAACTCAAAACCTGCTCGACCAAGTTTGATGAAATTTAAATGGGACCACTACGGAAGTATACTCTATCAAACAAAAACACACTTATAAATATTATTTGAATTGAGAAACCTCCTTTTTTGAAGTCGGTTAAAAATAACACGTTGCGTTGGGTCGGGCCTTGGGATCCTGATTGTTCTATCTAATATGCTTATACTTAGTTTTGATGGCAGTGATAGAACGTCATTCTTGAGTCGCGTGTTTAAGGCCAAATATGTAATTCCAAATTAACAGCTTTTCACTTAATGCAAAAAAAAAGTATATACGCTTACATAAAAAAAACTGTCTCTCTGTCTGTTACCTTATATCACTTAAAGGCTGAACGGATCGTGATAAAATTTGGCTAGAAAAAAAGGTTATAAAATTATATCTCGGGGAAGCACATATGGTACTTTTCATCATCAACCATCACCACACGGGTGAAACTGCGGGGCGCAGCTAGTCCTAAATATAAACTAATATCGTATCTGATAATTTTTTTTATATCAAACAACTTTCATATGAGAGCTTTTTATACAAATACTGTTTAAGTGATGTGAAAAGTAGATTCACTTACGAAAAGTTTCAATAAATAAAAATGAATATGATTGTATCTCACTCTGCTGCTTGGGAGCTGAAAGAGGCGGAATAATTTTGAACATTTTTAGTGCTAAACGTATGTTATTATAATAATGTAGAGTGTGATTATAGGTAGTATGTATACCACGGAGCTTGTATCAGCTCCGTGATGTATACTACCTATAATCACACATTGTATACAATGTGTCCGGTCACTGATGTGGGATGCTTTAAGGGATTAATAATCAATTTTATCGATCAAATATTTTTTTATCCCCAACTATAAAAAAGACAGCCCTTTAAAAAAAATTGTTGCCGAAGCACAGGTACGTCCGTAATTTTAACAATATAAGGATTAATAATAAATTTTATCGATCAAATATTTTTTTATCCCCAACTATAAAAAAGACAGCCCTTTGAAAAAAAATTGTTGCCGAAGCACAGGTACGTCCGTAAATTTAACAATATAAGCAGCATTCTTACAAACACAAAAATGGTCTCATTAAGTTAGTCATAAATGTAAGCAACAAAACTGCACCAATTTTTTTAAGTTTATCAGGAATATTAAAAAAAAGTAGATTAAAAAAGTAATTAGGAAAATAAAATTATGTATTTTCAGACTTTTAACTTTAAAAAAAAAACTAACCTATATTTTTATTATATTATTTTAATGAAACAGGACATTTGTTATAAATGCACGTTTAAATTTTAGCTGTATGCTTGATAGTTTAGGACCTAATTCAGTTTAAACATACCCATTTCAAAAGGGCTCGTCGCTTCTGGTAAATAATTGTATTTTATAATCCCTTAAAGTATCCGACATCGGTGACCGGACACATTGTATATCTTAACCTGACTTATTGATGTTCGATACTACCTCTTTTATCGGTAGATTGCAGCTGATAAGATTGTTAGAGATAATATTCGTATGATACCTACGTGTGTTGCGCTAGTTGCGCTTGTGATATTCGATATAATTATATGGCGATGGTTAAGATAAGAATTAAGACATTGGGCATGCAAGGGCGTCTGATTTAACATGTTAGGCCGTACGTTAAGCAGAAAAATATATTTCTTTAAACATCCATCCAAAGTCTTTATGTACCAAACTTGGCAGAGCCTGTACTACGGGAACCAGATGACTGATATACATACTTATATTATATACATGTACACACTAATGGGGGATCCCAATAATCTATCTATCCACAGTTTTCCTTACTACCGATAGAAATTTGACATAACTTCCATACAAATAGTGTCAAATATCTAACTCTAGTAAGGTAAACCGGCGATAGGTAGATTATTGGGACGGGCCGTAAGACACGTCACTCAACAACATTTTCATGCACGCAAATGTTTGACGGGCAGGGCTATTATGTATCCCAGTTGCTACAAATGTTGAATGAAATCTTGAAAAATGGCGACTCTATGTCAGTTTGGACAACTCCAAATTATGACTACTGCAGTATGCAAAAATGTTAGCAGTTGACTGGAGCTGACAAAAGTGACACAGAGCCGCCATTTTTTCGGTTTCAATCAACATTTGTTAGCAACTGAGATACATAATAGCCCTACTGTTCAGGGATCGAACCCGGCAGGCAGGGTAGCTATCAACTGCGCCAGCTAGTCTTATTGACCAGCCTATACCTATAGCACATCCATAGACAAGTTCGGTTCAGACGGTTACCTCCACACAATTTAAAACATGTCTGACTTAGGCTGGATTTTTGATAACTGTTTGACCAATTAGGCTACAAATGATTAAAAATTACATAAAATATATGAATCTTGTATGAGTCATTTCCAACCTTATAAGTTTGTAACTATTAGTTGACCAACAGTGCAACTACCGTAATAGTCGTTAAATTAGTAGAGTCGCTTAAATCGAAAAAAAATCGTATCGCCTCTAGCAATGGAAGCCATATCGACGACTTCTACATGCATTCCACAATGCGTCCTTCTATCATTTGAAGATTTTTACGAGCATTTCACTCTTCTACGATCAAAAGAAGGCCGAAGTCTATTTTTTTATTGAATTGTAGCTTCGCAGCGCGGTTACATCCACAAAATTATCCTATGTGTTAATCCAACGCCCCATCTACCTCCATGCCAAATTTCATCAAAATTGGGCCAAAATGGGACCATTCTCGTAGGGGATGCTTCCCATAAACCGGCACACCATCGAATGACTTGTCTATCTTGTTTTCTTTTGTTTTTATCTAGTAAAGAACATGTGTATGACACGGTACTGGCAAGTTTTTTACGTCATCTTATCAGAACAGTTCCCTCTCAATCCTCCGTCTCCTGAAATCAAAACCTGGCTACACCAATATACCTAATAAGGAAATCAAAAATGCTTCTTTCGGTTGCTTAGTGCTGTCAAAGCTGTTCAATAGATGTGGCTGCGTCCCCGTAAGACGGTTAAATCAGAGTTAAAATTCGATGCTCGGACCTCGAGCCTCGGTGGCCTAGATGGTCATGGCGTCTGTCACGGATGAAATTTTCTCTCTAAAATGGCAATGTTTAAAATTATTCAAATAATTTAAACGGATATAATCGTGTTTTACGCTCTTATCCCAATCAAATTATTACTGTGTATCTTTTTATATTTTCTCAGGGATATGGAGCACTACGAGATACAGATTGTTCAGATACATATTTTTAAAATTGAAACCAACATTATGTTTAAGTCATCTTAAACTGCGATCACAACACGCGTGTAGTTATTTAATTGTGTTGTGCATTAGTGGCGCCACCTTGTGGCTAAAAAGCCACGTGAGGTGGAATATATCAAGCTGTAATGACCTTTTGGTCTGAAGTACAGCTTTATTAACTAAGGCTATGTTACAAAACAGCTAAGTATTTTTACGATTATGGACATTACTCTGTGGCTGCGTTCCAATACAGAATTTCCCACCAAGGGACATTACTCTAACGGTTTCCAAAACCCAACATTGAAAATCGACGTCGATTTTTATTTTGCCAATACTATAAGACATACTAAATTAGTATTGTACTGTTCGATCTAATCAGACTCACAGAATCACAGTCGCAATTCCATATAGGCTTTGTAAAAACGCGGAATAATAAGGGAGACATTGGACCTTATAGATGCATAATAAAATCTTCTCACGTTTTCCAGCCTTGCTATCAACTTGCAACCTTTGCTAATTTCAGTCTAACTACATCTACTTCTCTATAAAATAGTATAATTACCCACACAGCCAATTATCTATGTGTTTTTCTCGGAATTGTCTACTCTAATGTAAGGGATTAAGGTTCACAGTTACAGAGGTGTTTGTAAAGATTCCTAGCTATAAAACGCGATTGTAATGTATTTTTGGTGCGATGAATCATTTAACATTGTGATTGCGTTTTCAAGGATAAGTTCCTATTTTTTCCACTAGTTGTAATTAATTGTTTTCTAGTTTGTAGCAAAAATGAATTGATAAAGTCCATAAAGACCTCAGAGATTGGTGATGACAAAAGTAGACTTTATTGTTGTATATTAAGTTTGTTTTTTTATATATATGTTTTTCCTTAATACACGTGTAGTTTCAACTATAGCATATGCTTAGGTATTGCAAAATAGTTTTACAATTTAGATATTGTAACCGTTGTGTACCAGTACGCCTTAATTATAAATAATCATGGGTTTTACTAAACCAAATACTTATTTATGTACTTATTTTAATATTATGGAATATTATCTTGTTTTGCATTATTGTAATACAGGATATTACAGTCCTGTGATAATTTTGTTATCTGGTTAATTATACAATTTATTTTATATTTTTATTAGGTTAATTATTATATTAATACATTATAAAGTTGTCAATTTGTTGTAGTTTTGTTTCAGTAAATGAAAAGCCAAATATGTTGTAAAAATAACATTTATTATGTAAGCGAAATATTTGGTTTTGTGTCCCACTAGCTTAATTTATCCTGCTCTATTATTATCATAAAATATGGAATATAAGGAAGAATCCTTGACCGGACAAAGTGACAGTTTTAACAAATACTTCGAAGGCGTTAAGGAAAACAGCCTTTGTAGTCGTGTTATTAACAAAATAATAAGAACATAATAATAACTTGGAAACATCTCATTATTAATCTATCAAACGGCTTGCCAGAGCGGGCGATATACATACATTCTACTGGTATTTCAGTTGTTCTTGTTGCAAAACTGTTGTATGACAAAACTGTTGTATGACAAAATCATTTGTACAATTACAGTGACCCAATTACAAAGACTGGCAAGAAATATTGGCATATTAAATTGCGTCCGGTCGCACTCACGTGATAAAAGAATTCCTGGTTTCTAATTCTGTGATTAAAAGAAAATATTTTTTTATTTATCTTTGCCTAATTGGGTCTATGATATTTTTTTAGCAAAATATCGTAAGTAACATTGATAGATATAATAGAACCCATTAGTAGAATTAAATAAACTTTTATAATGAAGATTATAGTTATTTTATTGTAAAGTAAATTCTATGAATGCCATATTTAGCAAGTTATTGTTATGTGGTAGTAAATTTTTTGTAACATATAAGTATCATCTATATAAATATATAATAATATAATATCACGGAGCATCGAACCAGAACGGTATGAAGTACAGACATCTTAGAAGTGTAGGGTTAATATTAATTTATATTATATATAATACAAATTATAATATACATTGTAAGTATATATAAAATATAAATGAATTTGCAATATTTGGCGAGTGAGAAGTTACAGTATGTACAGTCAAGTCGAATATTGGTCTGTGGTTTATAACAACATACATATCTGTAATAATAACATAATTATTTGAACATATTCTGTGTCGCAAAATATTCGAGATGAAAATAAAAACAATAAAATTATAGTAAAGGTTGTTCTTTACAAGGAGGGTTACTGCTTATAGTTCAGTTACGAAATATTATGCTTTATTTATTCAGAACTTGTGATTATATTGTACATATGTCACAAAATATTAATCTTAAAGTTTAAGTAAAAAAGGTGACCTCGCGATGGCGGTAAACCACATCAACTTTAGTTTTGCTTGTAATTTAGTTACTTGC
Organism: Selenia dentaria; assembly: GCA_917880725.1. Lineage (NCBI taxonomy): Eukaryota > Metazoa > Arthropoda > Insecta > Lepidoptera > Geometridae > Selenia > Selenia dentaria. The sequence continues at coordinate 27,249,440 of OU862894.1, forward strand.
AAATTTTGATCGAACAACTAATCTAATTACTGTTTATAAAAGGTATATAAAAATAGATTTTTGTATTGAGTGTACAGAAATTTCGGTCTCATGAATTACATATCAAACATTTTACAGTGTATCGTCGTTAAATGTACGAATATTAGATAATGTAGGCCTAGTTAGACACCACGTTTGTTTTTCATCATTAAACGAAATTCACTTTCCATAGTGATCAGCTGATTGGAACAATTACTTGTACGGAAAGTATTCAGACATGAATTTCAAAAATAAATTGAACAAACGTGCTCTATAAAATAAACGAACATTGTAATCTATCTAATTAATTAATTGGGGTATTTCTCCTGGCCACGATATAACTTGAGAACGGATCGAAAAATCGCGCTTATTCTTTTTTGTATTGTGTTACTTATTGTCAGGAGAAAGTTCTTATGAAAGAAAAACTAAGAAAAGATGGGAGGTTATGGAGAGCCCGAAGGCCGAGCCCACTACGCGAACGAAGTCGCGGGCAGTCGCTAGTTTCATAAAAAAACAAAATTAACTACTTATAAATGACTTGAAAGAAGTGCTTTCTTAGAACAGTTGCTATCAAATATAAACATGTAAATGACATACCTACCTATCGTTATCTAGTAGAAATAAAATGTTCGTGAATATGTGTTGAAATCTTTGAACCAATAAATGTAAAATCACGTTCATTAAAACCGACAACCACGTTTTTGTAGGTCTGTGTTTCTCACTGCCAATATAGAACAATGTTTCGCAACAAACAATCCCAGTTACATGTTTTATGTGTATTTCACGGCGTGCCTTTTTCTATCCAGTAACTATAATCCAAGTCTGTCACTGTATGAAGTTCATTATTAATTTTGTTAACTTCACTTAGGATTTTGCGATAGGGAGTGTCACATGGCACTTTATCAGCTAGCGATAGTAAACCCAACCAATGCATTAAGATAAAAAAAATATAAGAACTGGCCTTAATTATTCTCATAAATAATACTAACAAAAATAAAATTTATTCCTCAATATAGAGTAGGTAACTCTCGTCTATCTTTTATCAAAAAGATTACGAATGGTGACGCCATCGTTTACAACCTCGATATAATCTTTGGCAGGTTCGCAACACTCGCAACTGCATTATCACTGACTGCATATGTAATTATTTATCTTTTTTATTACGGCCTAACAGTTTGTCTAAGAAACTCCTCTTTCTTTTGACTTTTTTCGTTTCTTTCGAATGGTTTTCTAGGTCGTCCCCTTCTTCGGTCATTTTCTGTATCAAAGCTGGAATGGACAGGTCCACGACGTGATCATGGTCTGCGTGTTGCTTCTTAGCAGATTCCCTGCTCAATTGCCTCTGGAAGCTTCCCAGCTCAGGCACTTGATCATTTTTCTCGTCTAACTCCGACAGAGATATTTTCATGTTTTCAATGTTGGCGTCATCTTTCTTATCAATATTCCCCGGACCATTTCGCAAGACATCATTTTGTTGCGTGCTTTCTTCTACTTTCTTATCATCTGCATCTTTGTTCACAGACTCAACTCTCGTATCGTTTGGTTTTTGTTCGAATACATCGTCGTCGTCGGGTTTATCGCTTTTGTCTTCAATTTGTTTCTTTTCCTCGCTGTCAACGCTATCGCCGCTCGATTTCGGGACTGAGCCGATAACCCTAGGGCCTTTGGGCTTCGTTGGCGGCAGCGTCCAATCGATCGGCTTCCGCTGCGGTGAGTACCGCTTCACCAACTCTTCAAATAATTTCTGATGATCCACTTTAGACGTATTATTGTTGTTGTTGTTGTTTGGCAGACTCTGGTGTCGCGTCCTATCGGGGTCCTCATTTTCCTTTCCACCGTCCACTTCTGACGGGCCCAGTTCTAGACGAACTTTTCGCGTCGGCGTAGGGGTCGAATACGGCTCGGCAAATGGGAATTTGTATAGATTAGGACTCTCTATTTTGTAGTTCAGTACCGGAGAATTAGGTGATAGGCTTTTCGCGGGTAGCGAGGCTCGAGTCCCGGCTCGTGTGAAGGGTGTACCGGTGGGCTCGTGCAAGTTTGATGTCATGAAGTCTCTTCTCATTTTGGAGAGTCGGCGAGTGCGCTCGGTCATGGAACGTCTGTAGTCGACATCGTCACTTTGGTTTACCTCAGAGTAGAAGTTGTCAGAGTACTTCCTCGGCCGGAAGTCGAATTGCTCCTCGTTGCGCGACTCCCTCATACTGGAGTACGCCGGGGCGTTCCGCTTGAAGTTGGAAGTCGTCTTGCCGTGGTTAGACGTCACGATCGGATCAACTTCTGACGCGGGCGTCAGAGAGGTGGGCGAGGCCGGCGGAAGGAATACGGTGTCGTGTTTGTCGAACACTTCGCGCCGCTGACTGAACTGCTCCCCGCCGATGATCTCCCGCGACTTCACACTCATCGTAGGTGATTTAGCCGTCATTTCCGTGCGATAACAAACCACAACACAATGTTATTGATACTATTTTCCTGTAAACACTGTATTTCTATTTCTGTCGAGCGCACATTATGACTTCACCGGTAACATCGCGCGTATACACTGCACGTTAAATTGGACAGTAAAAGGTGGTCCGGTCGTCCGAATAAGGCGGGCCGTTCGCGATATGTGACTGATCAATAGAGTGGCACCGATAAGATACGGGTGCCGCGTCCCGCGCCACTTTAGCTATTTTCTTTATCTTTCAGTCGAACCAGTTGAGTAAATATAACTGACTGAACACAATCGCGTACGTAATTAATAGCGTACCGAGTGAAAGCGCGCCACGGCCGCACTCGGCTATCGGCGTACGTCTCATTATATAATGAATATTAATACAAATGTCCCAAATACGAGCGCCTCATTGTTGATCCTCACTGAATGCTAATTCCGTATTAACGGGTCAATATTTACTCGCGGCGATGCCTCGGACCACTTCGCGCCGTACAGATATTCGTGTGTTACAAAACGGTTCCCACAAACGGCGAGATCTTGTGCAAACGTCTAAGCCGCGATGGCCCGAGATATCGACTGGTGGCCGTAGTTGTTATTATAAATAGTGTTGCGTCGAGTTAAAGTTGAAAACTGCATGTATTTTCGTAGATTTCCCGGTTATTTTGTGCTCAATGAACCGTTAGTTGAACATGCCGATGATTAGAGCTGTAGCCGAGGCGGAGCGGGCGCTTCTGATTGAAGAGTTACAATGCAACCGAACCGATTGTTATTCAGGATGTCCTGATATGCAACAATGACTATAATTACAACCACGTGTTCAATACCTACCTAAGGGACACCGGCACGTATACCGATGGATTATTATTAATATGTCCTATAAATTTATTGATAAGTAGGTAACCTATATCAGAACGTATCGATAAGTGAACATTTTTGTTAAATTTTCGTTGCATTACTGCATACTATACTAGCTACGCTCCGTGACTCCGCACGCGCGGATAATGACCGAGAGGACATTTTTCCGGATAAAAAGTAGTATTTTATTCCAGGCATAATTCATCCAGGCACAGACATTCTGATACATTTCAGTCACATGGGCAGTGGTTTTGTTGTGAAAGAGCAACACATATTCATCCATCCAAAGACATATTGTCGCATTTATATCTAATGTTAGAGATATTCAGTGATATGAATTCATAAATAATTAAATTCCAGACACCTTAAAGAAACTACAGGTGGCAAAAGCAGTGATTACTTCAGTTACGTATCAGCATGGCTATTTAAGAGGTAGCGTTGACAGATTTTTGTGAACACTACCATATAAACACATCTCTTCCGGACAGCTTTTATAAGGCATGGAAATTATATAGATCTATAGGACTAGGATGGTAGTGTACAAAATAAATATAGAAATAATTAAAATTAAATGTTTAAATGCATTTTCTAATATTATATTTAGATATAAACATACATACAACAAAATTCAAGTTGTAGAGTCTGCAACATTGAGACGCAGTCTTACTACACAAGTTTCAATTATGTCAAGGTGCTGTTTACTGTTCGCTCTACACTACTTGATGCTTGTTTTGGTCCTAATGAGGTGCTTAACTAAACGATAAATAATAGAACTTCATTCCTTTTTAATATGATGTTAATTGCTGTAATGGTCTTAATCAAAGTATTAGAGAATGGAATGCAGGGAAGCAATCTACCCGAGATAGTCTCTCTCGTCTTCTTACTCTTACTTTCTATAACACATATACATGCAGTTGTGGGAATAGTCAGCTAAGGTCTATGTATCTTAACTACTTAAATCATTAGTTAATCATCATCATCATCTCAGCCGTAGGACGTCCACTGCTGAACATATGCCTCCCATAATTTTCCAAAAGACCGGTTGGTAGTTGCCTGCATCCAACGTCGTCCTGCGACCTTTATCAGGTCGTCTGTCAACCGTGTCGGTTGACGACCTACGCTGAGCTTGCCGGTCCGTGGTCTGCATTCCAGAACCTTCCGGCCCCATCGGCCATCTGTTCTGCGTGCTATGTGCCCTGCGCACTGCCACTATAACTAGCTAATCTTCTGAGCTATGTCGGTGACTTTCGTTCTTCTACGGATCTCCTCCATTAGTTAATGCAATCATCATTATAATGCAATTTAGGTAGGTATAACATAAAACTTAAACTTGATGAAACTTAAATGGGACCAACATGGAAGGAAAACCTGAACCAAAAATAAATATACCTATAGGTACCTACCTAAGTACATCTTAAACTTTCGGCGATCCATTTATGTTTTAAGATAATATCGGGAGTTTTTGCGTATACAGGTTATTATTGAAATATAATTTTGACTAACCTAAATAGGTATCGAGTTCATCGTCCGTCGGGGTTAGTCATAGTTATATGTTTATAATAATGGGTAGGTATTTATGTGGCCGAAAAAAGTTCCGATATTCTCTTAAAACATGAATTGCATTCGCGAAGGTTTAAAAAGTTCTATACGTAATTGTTTCTCCAAGGTATCCAGAAGGTGCCTATAATTGGTTATACAATACGCAATACTTACCTACTATTCAATTATTTATTGTATTTTTTATTATTTAAAGAATAAAGAAATGTATCCCACCAAACACGATGGGCTTGTGTTTAGTTGAGGAGCTCCTATGGCATTATTACTATCGGCTCCATCATCAGACTGTTGCCACAGCTGTTGCATTGTACCAGAATATTGCATTGTCACCGAGGTAGGTATGCCAAATTGTACCTCTATATAGGGTGCCAGTAAGTGCTTGAAAAAAATTATTACAAAATTTGTAATAATTTTTTTCAATATTAAACTAGAAAGACAAACATTCGAACGCAACGAGTCTTAAATAATCTAAGTATATAGTGATGTAATTTGTTTTAAAAATAAACAAAAAGATCGTTCACCTCAGAGTAAGCGTCACGCTTGCTCATAACAGTAACTGTCAACTGTTGTAGTGCGACCCAGATCAATAAAAAATAAAATAAATTCTGCGTAGTACTGCGCTGCGCTCGTCACCTTCAGCTGTTCAGTCTCATCCGTCCAGTAATTTAGCTTGTTACAGCGCCTTTCAACATGCTTTCACACTACCGCTTCGAGAAATAATTTCTGGTACTGCGGTGGTACCGACCAAGTCGGCGTTAGTAGAAGTGTCCTCACCCAGTGAAATAGGTGCAACGTAATAAAATTTACTTCTGAAAATAAAACTCGCATTACAATGAACTAATAACAATATTTGACATGATTTAGAGAGATCATCTTGTAATGGTTACTAATCTAACTAGCCGTCCCGCCAACGGCTTCTGTGGCATGCCGACAGCTAGTAGCTCCACCTACCGGGTATGATTGCGGGAACCCATTGAAATATACACACACAATTTCATACAAAGCTGTCTAGACGTTTAGGAGGAATTAGGTAACAAACACACGTACACAAGCAGCTTGGAAATGAGAAATATTCCTGTCCAAAAAACTGAGACAAAAGATGACCTGGTGAAAGTGTTTCTAAAGATCAGCGAAGTCATTAAACATAATTTACAAGCCAGTAACATTAAAGACGTTTATCGTCCAAACACCATTTCTGCGAACAAGCCAATAATTGTTGACTTTGTCAGTGTACTGGCCAAGGAGAAGTTTCTACAATCTGTAAAAACATATAACAAAACTTACGTAAGGAAGAATTATATCTACTTATACTTATAAATAAACGAAGATGTCCTGACTGACTGTCAGACAACGCACAGCCTATAGCACTGATCGTAGAGACTTGAAATTTGGAGGGTGTATTGTCCTTGATGCGTAGAGGTGAACTAAGAATGGGTTTTTCGAAATTCTACCCCTAAGGGGATCAAAAGGGGCGAAAACTTTTGTATGAAACTCCTTTGTTTTTGAACTTATAGTTGTGAAAATTTATATATAAAAATATATATAAAATATATCCGGATGTATTGAAGCAGATATACTTTTGTGTTCCTGATAGGTATGTGGAGCGGCGAAGGCAACCAAAACTGGTGTCGTTGCCGCGTGCGAGGACTAACCTCCTGCAGGAAGCGCCTTTTACACGCGCACTTCGCACTCTCATGTCATGGCGGTCGAAATAGATCTATTTAATTGTACACTGAGTGAATTTAATAAAATAGCTTTAAGGGTTTTGTGTTATGTTAATTAGGTAGGTTAGTGTAAGTCCTAATTATGCTACGCTATCGCATTAGGTTAAAAAAAAAACCTGTAATGATAGTTGTAAGTTAAGAAAATAAATAAATAAATAAATAAATATTTGGATAGGTAGTAATACAAAATAAAAAATGTTGGACTAATTTTTTTTTTGATAAGGTGGTTTATGAGGGTGAAATGGAGGGGTGAAAGTGTGTATGGAAAGTTTTTTGTTTTCGATCATAGTGGTGAAAATTAGCATTTCGACAGTTTAAAGTGATGATTTCAATATTTATTGACAGGTATGATTTACGGCCGTTTTCAATATTAAATAAATAATAACAATAATAATAGGGGGTGAAACGGGGATATTTTTTTTCCAAAGTTCTTCGTTTTTGGAGCTACAGTGATGAAAATTGATAACTGGATAGGTAATATAAAATAAATAGTAATGCTTTCAATATTTTTGTCAGGGTTGACTCAAGGGGGTAAAACGAGGGATTTCTGTACAATGAAAATATGCTAAAAACCGAGTCAGGGAATGTAAGGAGTGAAAAATAAGTTAATAAATTGTTTCTCCGAAACGACTGCACCGATTTAAATGAAATTTCGTATGGTGGTAGCTTATCCCTGATCAACATATAGGATATTTTTGATCCTGGTAAATTAAAGAGTTCCCGTGGGATAATTAAAAATCTATAATTACCGTATCCCGCGAGGCCACGCGAGCGAAGCCGCTGGCGGGTCAGCTAGTAATATATATAAGGATACTAGCGACTGCCTACGACTTCGTCCTTGCAATAACCTCCCATCTTATCTTAGAATTTCTTTCATATGAACCTTCTCCTGACATTAATTAACACAAAAAAATAATTAGCGAGATTGTTCCATCCGTTCTCAAGTTATAATAGCGTGACCAGGAGAAATTAATAGGAGTAAATTTTTATTTAATTATATAGTATTAATTAATTATTTTAATTAATTATATTGCCATCCAGCGTGGCAATGCCGCTATCGTTTTGGCCACTTCCCCCCCCAGCATGGGGCTTATAGGTTAGTTTTTATTTTTATGTTTAATACCTTGTAAACAAGTATTAAATGTATATATTTTAAGCTAAATCAATAAACAATTTCAATTATATAGATTTAAGTGTACTATACATAACATACCTACTACAACAAAACAAATTAAGTCTCTGTTTGTAATGTAAGTAAATAAAAAAACAGCTTCTTACTAAATGCATAATAAAGTATAAGGTACCTATACTACCTACACAAATATGTATATTTTTTTAATGTGGATCTGCTTATTTTCCAGCTAATCTCCGAAACGGTTAAACCGAATATGATATAACTTTCACTGGCAGATAGCTCATGTTAATAAAAAAAATAGGGAACCATGCATGAAACATTATTTTGATTAAAGTTTTGATAAATTTTCCGCGTGCGTGAACCGCAGGCGCAGGTAGTTCATCTACATAGATAAAACGTAATAAACTTAATATAATAAAGTGTATTATTATTAAACGCGAACTAAAGATAGTCCCAGGTTTAAACCGTGGATTAAGGGAATTAAATACTTATATTAAATTTGTGTTTACGTTTCACTTACGCAATTTTTATACGCAAAATAATATTTTGTGCTAAGCTCACAGAATGCACGTATAGGTAGGTACAGTGTATATAAACGTGTTACAGGACTACTCGTAGGCCTACTGCTATGAGTCTTTATGGTTATTTTATGTTTATAAACTACAGTATTTAGGTATATACCTAAACTATCATGTCTTACTTCTATAAAATGGGCGGCAAATGTCTAAATATTTACATTTCGCTAGTCATAATGTCTTTGTGTGAACATTTCCATATTATTCTATTTACTGAGTGTAGACAGACAGTCCTACGTAAAACTATTGGCTTACGTAATGCTGTTGTCACCTTCCAGATAGGTACCTACTACCTACGTATCATGTAGGTTGAGTTGAGGCTAGGGTTACCAGCAGATGGAAAAATCAGAAGTCCGGAGATAAGGCCTGATTTCCATTGAGAAAACCTGAGAATGTTTTGCAGTTTAAAGAATTTTCTCGAATCTCAAACTTCACCTTACTTCACACACTAAATATGATAAAACTGATTTAGTAGGTACCTAATTGGATGTATAAGTGTTGATTTAAATTATGAAATTATTATCAAAGTTTATAAATTACTCTATTATTAAGGAAAATTATTTTAGTTAGTTTAACTTTTTATGGAGATCTCCAAAATGCACGGTATTTTGTCGAAAATTCTAAAAATCCTGAGATTTGCAAAATCCGGTCGCAATCCTGAGAAAAGTCTGAACATCCTGAGATATGGTAACCCTAGTCGAGGCTGGCTTAGCTTAGGGTCGCTGAGGTCGGCAGTTATGGACATTAAGCGTGTTATTCACTATATGAACGTGACTATACATAAATGTAATCTCATCGATAGTTTCTAATATTTATTTAACTTGCTATGTACCTACAAAATGAATTGATTTGAACATTTATTGTCACAAGTGATGAACTGCACTGCTTCTATAACCCTGACATATTAAGGTGTTGTGCCTGTAATATAGCCAGCACCAATATCATTCAAACCAGAACACAGTATTGCAAACATTACTGTTTCGCAAAATAGGTCGGTATCAGTTCGTCCGGGGGAGGACGAGGGAGTCCTCAAAAATCGTTCAGCATTCAAAAAAAGTTTTAATGAACTCACCAACTCTACCACCTTTATATATTTTGGTTACATCCTCTACCTACGTTAGGTTTCAAAGTTTCGAGGTAATGGTACACTAAGCAAACTATAGCTGGGACACGATATAACAAAGCACAACGGTGTGGTATAACATGCACGTGTGATACCTATTGCCTATATTGATACAGTTTGTTTCAGCAGTTGATGTGCCCCTATATAGCTACAGATGTGCGTGGAACTGCATTACCTTCGTCACCATAGAACAAGCAGTGTCTTACGTGACGGACGGCATATTGAACCCTGAGTGTATAACGGGGACTCTAGAGTTAATGCCTGAGCGCAGTGTCTTACGTGACGGGTGGCATATTGAACCCCTCGCTTCACTCAGGACTCTACATAACTTCTCGCTGCGCTCAGGCATTAACTCTAGAGTCCCCGTTATACACTCAGAGTTCAATATGCCGCCCATCACGTAAGACACTGGTTTACCACAGCATAATAATCGTATAGACTTTGGCTTTACTCTCGGTGCATTATCTACTATTACAAAAATGTTCCGCTTCAAACCGTTTACACGTAGCTTTACCAAAATCAGCATAAGAATAAGTTGTAGGTAGTTATGGAGTCCGCGACGAATAGCATGCCAAAACGCCAAATTGGTAACAATGCTACGGTATGTGAGAGTTATTTATTTAGGTATCAGAAGTAGGTAACTACACTTACTTAATATTACTTTCAATATGAGACGCCCAATATACCTATCACCCTATAAGTAAGCGCATTTTTAAAATTATTCTCATAGGTACCTAACGATTTTGATCTCTATTCAAGATACCTAATGATCCCATCTTTTTATATAGGTAGGTACTTGTGAATTCATCATCATCTCAGCCAGATAACATACTCATCAACATACAGGGGTCTCATTTAGCCCCCAGGGAGAATCAGGGTCCACGGTGTCGCAACTCACCGGCTCGCTACAAAGCCGCCCCTGTGGTTTTATTTTATTTATTTTTTATCACGGATTTCATCCGGTCCTTTAAGAATGCATAAGTGGGGTTGTAGCCAACACTTAGAGGCCTGTTTGGTATAAAAAATACAAAGTAGTACATTGATATGAACTTATACATGGAAGGAAAATAGATGGCTATGGATGAGACTACGGCTCCTGCCAATTTCAGTCTCCTTTCAAAATATTTAGGCAGGTGGTGACTTGGCACCCAGTACTTATTTTATCTACTCTGATACTATAATACAAAGATTATAAAACTGAAAACAAAATTCTTATGACAAACATTGCGTACAGGCCAAAAATAATAAAAATAAAAGTTTAATTACGATACAGGTCTTGTATGGACACCTGTAACATAATATAACTTTTTAATCATAACGATACACCTATACAACCTCCAGCTGGCCCAAGGAGGTTGAACCTTTACTTTAAAAAAAAGGTTTCAATGAACGAGTCCGCGACGACGCAACACGCATGCGCAATCGATGTTTGCGCCTTGGCGCCAACATTTGACATTTAAAAAATCTTTTCAATATTTAAACAAAGTTTGGTTTTGTTTGTATAGGTTTATAATACATAGGGTTTTGTGTAAAAACATGTCTGAAAGCGGGGATAGTGGTGATTGTACACCACCAGACATTCTGGAAGCTGCGTCAAACATGACCATGAACCTGTTGCCGGCGAAATCTAGGAGCAACTATAATAAATGTTACCACGAATTCATGGAATGGAAAATAAACAAAAATGCTACATCATTTTCTGAAAATGTGTTGTTAGCGTACTTTCAAGACTTATCTGAAAAATATAAAGTGTCAAGTATGTGGGTTAAATACTCCATGATTAAAAGTACACTCAATAATTACAACGAAGTTGACATAACTAATAAACTAATAAATATAGCAAGCTGATTGCATTTTTGAAACGAAACTCACAAGGGTATAAAGGGAAAAAATCCAAGACTTTTACAGCAGAGCAGATAAATAAGTTCTTAAATGAAGCCCCAGACATATTATATCTCTTCACAAAGGTATTTTAGTTGTTTATCAGTTAACCATGTACATTTTTTTTGTTAATTTGAGTTAATTTACCGTAATAGGTATATATATATATGAGTTGTTACAGATTGCACTAATTTTTGGTATAATGTGTGCTTGCCGGCGGCAAGAGTTATACAACATACAATTCAAAGATGTTGAAGTCTTCGAAACTACACTATTGATCAAAATAAGTAAAACTAAAACCAAGACGGACCGCTCTTTTACCATTACTGGGAAATATTATGAACAATGCAAAAAATACATAGAGCTACGACCAACTGAGTGCAGCAATCCCAGTTTTTTTCTAAACTATATTGACGGAAAATGCACGACGCAGAGAGTTGGCATTAACAAATTTGGAGCTTTAGGCAAAGTTATTGCTAGCTATCTTCAACTTACCGACCCCGAATTGAACACAGGACACTGCTTTCGCCGAACATCTGCGACCTTGCTAGTTGACGCTGGTGAAGATATAACGGCACTAAAGCGACACGGTGGTTGGAAGTCAGCGACAGTTGCAGAAGGCTATATAGATGATTCAATGACTAACAAGATCGCTATATCCAATTAAATACTTAACAGTATTGAAAATAACAGAAATGAGGTCAACATTAACATACCCTCTCCGAGTAACTCCAATAACGCTTCCTGTCCGGTTCAAATTCATGTTCATAATTGTAATATTCAGAACATCAATAATTATTATTACAAGTAAAAATAAATTTGTTGTTATATTCAGCGTTTTATTTGCAATATTGTTTTACGTATTATAGTATGAGAGTAGATAAAGTAGTGTATGACACTCAGATTATAAAACAAAAGGTTTTTTAACCTTTTGTTTTATAATCTGAGATGACTCTGTACATAACTTGGTCTTATAACATGAGTGTGTTTTTTATAGTATCACACGAGTGTATCAACCCTTATTATGCAACAGTATCATAATCTACTATTATTTATTATTATGTTTAAACCCTAGAATAGTCTGACCTACATTTGCTGTGGGAGGTTATAACTACAATAATAATGATATCAGTGATGGTACCTTCCATTCTAATTAAGTAATTATTTCAATACTATAACTATGCATGTATGATTAAAACGTACACTTCCGGATGTCAAATAAAGGTAAGAAATAAGATAAGTATTGACCAAATAATATTAAAGTAATAGGTATCTTATTAGCTAGCTAGGTAGTGAATATGCTTCATATTCCCGTCTGGTGATTTTGTCAATTGACAATGAAACCTAATTTTAGATCATTTTACTCGTATTTTGATTATTGTAACCTAGATGCTTCAATGCGGTGCACTCTTTACGTAACAAATCACAAAACTAAAATAAGTTTACTCTTCTGTAGCACGTATCAAACATTAAACAAATGAGAATAAACAGTTTGTCACCATTAATTTCTAACATTTTTCATTATTAAAATATAAAATTTTTAGTTTAAATATGTCTGGTGGTGTAGTATTGCAATTATGTGTGCAAGCTAATCCTACATTATATTATTTAGTATGGGCAAGGCTTTGATACTTACCTTTTTTATGTCATTAACCTTTTGCGTACCAGAGACGTACATTTACGTCCGTTTCATTCCTAAATCTATTGTTTTAATTATCACGGTATAGGAAGGATTAAGCTACGGAACAATCACGAGGCCCACCTGGTGTTAAGCGGTAACCTTTGCCTAAAACAGTAGCATTTAGTCACAAGTGACGAACAGTACTGCGCTCGCAACCCTGAGATATTAAGTTGTTTAAATTCATATGCCTGTAATTTCACCGGCAACTAAACCCATGAAACCGGAAGTCAGAACACAGTAATCCGAATATTACAGTTTCATGGCAGAAATAAGTAAGGTGGCAGTACTTCCCCGGACGAACTAGTTCTCATTTCCAACAAATGAAGTTGTAACCCAGAATTTTTTGCAGTAGATAAGTCACACAGTGTAAGGGCAAACGACCAAAGTCTGGCAAAGTAAAACTACTAGAAATCAATATATTAACGTTCGTAAAAATTTACATAAATATAAGTTAAATAGTGATCACCATCCTTTTAATACTAGAAATACAAATAGGATAGCTGTACCTAGTTTTAGACTTGCGAAGACTAATAAGTCATTTCTAGGAAATTGTGTGCGTTTTTACAATAAAATCCCAAAACACATAACTGAGCTCACAGAGGGCAAATTCAAGTTGACTGTATAAAACGTTTTAATAAAAAAAGCTTACTATAAAGTTCGACATCATATAGAAGATAAAGATGCTTGGAATACTCCACTTCTGGCAAGCTGTCTCTCTGCCACCCATAAAATGTAATATTTGCAGTACCTATGTAGAAACATTGTAAACATCTATATAAAAAGAATGGCCCCGAGTTTCTTGCCGCTTCTTCTCGGTGGGCTCTATATATTTTGGAACGCGGCGGTAGTGTCTTTAAAGTACATTATAATGAAAAGTTGACGTTCATAAGTGCGTCTTTGATGCCTAAATTGAATAAATGATTTTAACTTTGACTTTGACTACTAAAACTATGTTAACTAAAATATTTCCGTTGGGAAAATGCTTATGACAGAGATGTAGCGTGCACCACCCTCCTTCCCCCAAAATGCAAATAGGAGGTATACAGAATAAGCAACACAAAACAACCCAATCGATTCGACACGTGTTTCGGCTCTGCACGAGGCATCCTCAGGACGATGTTGACTCGTCAAGCGCTAGACCAACTTTTTGGTTGATTGGGTTGTATTGTGTGTTGCTTATTCCTTATACTTCCTTGCACTATATGCGGGAGGGAGGAGGAGAATTTTTCCTGCGAAAGTGTTACTAAAATATTTCTTTCAATATCGTTTTAATATGGATTTCTGTAATTTAACGCCTAAAACATTAGAAAACTACTAAGTTTATTGAATAATTCACTAAACCCCACGCAGATTACTATTAATCTGAAATAGTGTTACAGCATTAGCATACAAATAGATATCTACTCAATAGAACAAGTCGTCTCGATCATTCATTTACATAGCGGAATGATCCGAATTCCACATTATTTATATTTTTGTTTATTGCTAAGTGTAACCTCTCCGTTAGGAATATATTTGAGCTAGTAGGTACCTACTTAGATAGGTTAACTATATATAAGAAAATTCCTAAGCTAGTATTTAGATAGATTAACTTTGTATTCTATTGTAAGAAATATCCTGACCTGGTACATAAGAAGTAAACTTTGTAAAGAACTTGTAAGAAAACTGCTGGGCTAGTACTTAGAAGGTTAACTTTGTAATGTACCTGTAAGCAATCTCCTAGCTAGTAAGTACCACAAAACATTCCTGACCTTGTACTTAGGAAGTAAACTTTGTAAAGAACTTGTAAGAAAACTCCTGAGCTAGTACTTAGAAAGGTTAACTCTAGAATTGTCCTGTAAGAAAACTCCTGAGCTAGTACTTAGAAAGGTTAACTCTAAAATTGTCCTGTAAGAAAATTCCTATGCTAGTACTTAGAAAGGTTAACTCTAGAATTGTCCTGTAAGAAAACTCCTGAGCTAGTACTTAGAAAGGTTAACTCTAAAATTGTCCTGTAAGAAAATTCCTATGCTAGTACTTAGAAAGGTTAACTCTAGAATTATCCTGTAAGAAAATTCCTAAGCTAGTACTTAGAAAGGTTAACTCTAGAATTATCCTGTAAGAAAATTCCTAAGTTAGTACTTAGATAGGGTAACTTTGTAATGTACCTGCAAAAACATTCCTGACCTAGTACTTAAGAAGTAAACTTTGTTAAGAACTTGTAAGAAAATTCCGAGCTAGTACTTAGAAAGGTTAAATATGGAATTTACTTAGATAGGTTAACTTTGTAAAGAACTTGTAAGAAAACTCCTGAGCTAGTACTTAGAAAGGTTAAATATGGAATTTACTTAGATAGGTTAACTTTGTAAAGAACTTGTAAGAAAACTCCCGAGCTAGTACTTAGAAAGGTTAAATATGGAATTTACTTAGATAGGTTAACTTTGTAAAGAACTTGTAAGAAAACTCCTGAGCTAGTACTTAGAAAGGTTAACTCTAGAATTGTCTTGTAAGAAAATTCCTATGCTAGTACTTAAATAGATTAATTTTAGTGTAACTGAACAACAGACAACAACGGATTGAACTTGTGATCGCTGGATTGGCGGCTGATCCTTACTACACCTGGGATAGCATTGCTTAAAAATTCTTCCGAGTGATAAACTTATCACTAGCAAGAGTTGAAATTAAAAGCAACTGCTATTTTTCAGTGTACCGGAGGAATATCCTTCCGGTATTCCTCTTGCACTTTTCTATCTACTTTCTTATCTATGGCATAGAATACAGAGTTCAACGTTGTTTCAGTATCTACTACAAACAATTCAACGTCGACGACTGAATTTATTTAACCTTTGTCTTTTAGACTGATTGAATTGGTAGGTAAGTACTGTACAGCAACTTTAATTAATTAGCTTTAAAATGTATGAGCACTAGCGCTGTTTGGGTGTGGCTAATGAGGTCAAATGTCAATACCTGTCTGTAGAAAATCTACTTGTAGTAGACGTTACATTACACTACATAATAATTGAACTTATAGAGATGAACTTTGTATGTGTAAGTATATAGGTAGGTACCTAAGTAGTTTATTTCTAGTGCTTTTGACTGACATGCTAATCTTTGTCAAGCTTCACAGTTTTATTAATGAAATAGTTTGTTTATCTGTTAGGATTTTAAAAATAACATCGGGGACAGATGTTATTGCGAACTCCGTTTCGCCTTCAACATCTTATCAATATCTATATACATATAAAAATGACACGCTACTTCTCCTGGTCTGGCCTATAGGTAACTTGAGAACGGATGAAACAATCTCGCAATTTTTTTTTGTTGTGTTAATTATTGTCAGGAGAAGGTTCTTATGAAACTAAAACCAAGAAAAGATGGGAGGTTATATGGAGAGGCCGACGGCCGAACGTACATACTACTACTTACTAGGTATATATATATATGGTATATATATGGCATGCTATGGTATATATATATATATATATATATATATATATATATATATACAGACTGACTGGTTGAACACTTTACATAAACAAGGACATGATAATTCATGGTCACATGAAACGTTTAAAAAAATAAAATTAAAAAAATACCGTTAAACTACAGAGGAAACCTTCATTCTATGAATGTGCTATAACTCGAAAATTATGGACACCGTCCGAACGGGGTTAATGACCCAAAGCGCCGCGCCGCGTTCAAAGGAATCAAGCTGCGTCCGAACGGGGTTAATGACCCAAAGGGCAGCGCCGCCCTTATTACTACACGCGCGCCGCGAGTGACCATGTTTATTGTTTTGAGTAGACAATTAAAGTTAAATTAGGTAAATATTAGGCACCTATTATTTTTTCTTAATTAGAACGAGAATCGAGTACTGAGCACTATATATCAATATGTAAAGTGTTCATATATATATATACCAGCTAGTAAGTAGTAGTTCGGCCGTCGGCCTCTCCATAAACTATATATAGTTATTGTGTACGTGTGTTTGTTACCTAATTCCTCCTAAGCGGCTTGACAGATTTGGATGAAATTTTGTGTGTATATTTCAAAGTGTTCCCGGTTGGTTTGAAAACAAAATTGTATCTGGTAGATGGAGCTGCTGTCGGTACCTATGTCACTGATCTTGTTTGTGCGAGCGAAGCCGCTCGCACCAAGAATGCGCGAATCAATTTGCAAAGGACTCTTTTGATCTAAATACAATCAATACCTACTTATGTAGTAACAATAAACAAAAAATATACATATGAAAACTTGGTCCTGTGTACAATTTAATATCCCACGACTGGTCTGCCATCAATTCCGTCATCAGTCATTCATAGATATCCACATAAAGTGACTTAGCTCAACAAATATGTAGGAGTAGGTTTGTATTGCAAAATGTCACACATAGTCGACAAATGGTGATCTCATTCATGATTTGCATTCAAATTTGGGGTTTGGCCTCACATTTGAGAGACCAATGACCATGGCACCTGACCATGACCACCCACCAGAAGGTATTATTGTATACTCCATTATATTTCCTTCATGGTCTATTAGTGCACTGAGTTTTTTGTCATTCATTGCGTGACTGTACTCTATGTATGACTAATGTCGATCAATTTAACTCTAAGTACGACGCCGAATAACTTTAAAAGTGTTTCCTGTACGAATAGGCTGAGGTAAAAAAAAAAAATAGGGAATATGTAATTTTTTGTATCAGAGTAATCTGGTCTCGCCATTTTGACGGCATAATTATGTAACTCCTACATAATACAATAAGAGTACTTTTTTTTCTTATTATTATGCTTAGTAGGATTGCTATATAAGAAATATATATCTTTCTTAATTATCTCCTATGGATACCTACGATACTTTTAATTTAGAAAGCTAGTTGTAGCACAGCGAAATCATGAAAATCAGTCAATGCACAAATGTGCAAATTATTTTCCAAATGTTGGTTCCATACCACAAAAATATATTAAAATAGCAAGTTTTCGGTATGCTTCGTTGATGAACTGCACACAGCTAAGAATATAAATATCATATTAAGTATAATATTAGCTGAGCAAACGTTGAATTATTTATGAGATTAGTTGAATAATTAATTTGGATATATAAATGATACCGAATTTAAATAAAACATCAAAACAAAAATTTATAAAATAATTTTACTTTATAAAATCGAGAAAAGTAATGATGAAGGAAAACAGTAGTAAGTAACTGTTTACCTATGTACATCATTTATTTTTTCTAATAAAATGGTATAAAAGATACAAGTACCCATCTATCTTTAAACCATTTTTATTTATTACCTAAGTACAACATGTAGGTAGATTCTTTTAGTTCTTCTTGAAACTGTTGAATTTTGTCTCGTAGGTTTTAAGCACCAAAGGTAGGTAATTTTTGTTTTTACCCTGAGTGAGCTAGGTAAGTTATTTTACGGGGCTTATGAAGAACTATTAGGTAATCCTATATCTTACGATTTAAATAAATATATGTATCATCATCATCATCATCTCAGCCGTAGGACGTCCACTGCTGAACATACGCCTCCCCCACGAATTTCCAAAAGGACCGGTTGGAAGCGGCCTGCATCCAACGTCGTCCTGCTACCTTTATCAGGTCGTCAGTCCACCTCGTCAGTAGACGACCTACGCTGCGCTTGCCGGTCCGTGGTCTCCACTCTAGAACCTTCCGGCCCCATCGGCCATCTGTTCTGCGTGCTATGTGGCATGCCCACTGCCACTTCAACTGGCTTATCTTCTGGGCTATGTCGGTGACTTTAGTTCGTCTACGGATCTCCTCATTTCTGATTCGATCACGTAGAGAAACCCCGAGCATAGCCCTTTCCATAGCTCGTTGTGCGACTTTGAGCTTATCTATGAGGCCCATAGTAAGAGACCACGTTTCAGTGCCATAAGTCATCACTGGTAACACACATTGGTCTATAGATATGTACCTATGTACACACATAATATTTGTCGTATAGGTACGCAGTAAGTTTCATATAATTTATAATTATAACGGCACCGATATAGGTAATTTAATTTGCGTTTGTAGCGCAGATATCGAGGTAAATAACCGAACTTGTAACCTCGACCCCCAAACTCTGAGTTATCATTAAACCTTTGATAACCTAGAAACAATTTAAGTATGTGGGCACTATTTATTTAACCGTTTTATAGTTTTATCACAACATCTGTGGCTTTATGTAAGTAGGTATCAAATAAGTCTTACTTCGGGTGGGTAAGAATTAAAGGGTTAAAATTATAATTGTAGGTATCTACCTAAATTCTAAACGCTTAAGAGGATTGCAATAATATAATAATTTAATAATAATAATAATTTTTATTAGTTCAACAGTAATATGCTTAGACATATTATGTACAAATTTACATAAGTACTTAATTAAATTTGTTACATTTGCAGCACTAGATATTGCGGTAGGATACCCTGTGTTTACAATATCTAGGTCTCCTCCGGGATACATAAACGTTACAGATGCAGTTATTGTGATTAAGTAAAATAAATATTCAAATGTAAACTTGACACACTCTTCTATAAAATAATAAATTCATTACAATAAATTATACATACATTTAAATTATACATAAATTAAATTGTTTATTAACCGACCTATTGTTGGCGAATGCTAGGGTCGGGTCTTGAATCGAGTCGCCTGAATTTGAGGATTCTGCTACTGTGGAATGGTCAAGGGGCTTTGTCTTGACCCTCCCAATTCGATTTTGGCTGCCGGAGTTACGCGAAAGTATTTTAAATTAATATTTAAAGTTTCTGTAATTTCACACGAAAAACATGCGGATGCGTGAAACGGAACGCAATATCAGGAAATATTGCATAAATTTGAACGTCTGCTATGTTTATGTTCGTGAAACGAAACGTTTTGATCGCTATTTTTGAGGTTTGTGGTGTTTGACGTATGTGACGTTGAGTGAAAAGGTTTTTTAAAAAAGACAATTATAATAATCCGTGTGATTTTGGTGATGCTATAGTTGAATATTTGTGGAGGCGAGATCTATTCAAGCAGAAAAAAGATCCCTTTGTCGAGTTGATCAATGTAATTAACTATGTTTACAAAATAAAATAAATACTCCTACATAGTTTTGTGAAAATTATTTTCCTCCCTTACCCACCCCACTTCTTGTGGCTACTACCCCTAGAGTGTTTATAAATAATGCGGGAGCCAGAAGCTCAAGGGAGGTCCTGAAGGGAGGTCATCCTCTCCTTTCGCTCAACTCGACTTCATGCGGCGAAGCAACGTTCAGGGGCGACCGCTAGACACAGATTAATAAAACGTAAACGTAACGCTAGAGCTTCTGGCGGGAGCCCACCCGGAGTCCAAGTCAGACCGGTTAGGTCGAAATTAGTGACAAATCCAACTCTGACCCCCCCCCCCCCCCTCTCTCTCTCCCCCCCCCCCCAAATTTAGGTGTAAAAGTGTTAGTAGAGTAGACAAAGTTATCTTTGATATTAAATTTTAAAAAAAACTACGCTGTTCCGGCAGGGGGAAATGGTAGGGGGGGGTTCCCTGCCCCCTACCCCCCCTCCTACACACTCCCCCTCCCCCAAAGTTAAGTGTAAAAGTGTTTAAATAGAGTAGAAAAATTGATCTTTGATATTAAATTAAAAAAAAACCACGCGATTCCGGCAGGGAAAAAATGGTGGGGGGGGTGGGGGGTTCCCCTCCCTCCCCCTCCCCCCTAAACCCCTCCCCCCCTAAATTCAGGCGACTCGATTCAAGACCTTACCCAATGCTAAAATAAAATTTAAAAATAAAATGCAACAAACGATTTTGAAAACTGATGTATAAAACTGAATGTTGATTTTACTAATGATACTTAAGGATTTTCTCATTTTATTACGCGTAGCAAGTCCTCTGTGCTTTGATAACCTAATGTATACAAATATTCCTTTAATTTCTTTTTGCATTTAAATTTAGTGTCCTGTATAATATCGAGTTTCTTATTAATTTTTTTGTATATATAACATCCCATAAAACTAGAGCTTCTTTTTCCTATAGCAGTGCTAAATATTGTAGTTTGCCATGTGGGATAACGCCTAGATCTTGAATCCTTTCTAAGATCAGCAGCACACAAAGCTGTTCTATGGAATCGAAGTGTCGACGCTAGGATATATATTTGCCTGACTCTGAGGTGGTTGGTATCCTGATAAAGCAAGTCCGTTGGATAACTGAATGGTTTACTATACGCTACCTTCAGTACTGCACGCTGTGCACGTTCAAGCTTCATTAAGTTACCACTTCCAGCGGAACCCCATGCAATAATACAGTAGCTGAGGATTGAATGGCAAAGAGCTATATAGACCATAGATATTACTTTCCGGTCCGCTATTGACTTTAATCTTTTGAAAACATGAAGTAATTTTCTCACGCGGCCGCTTAGCACTTGAATTTGTTTAGTCCAAGAAAGTAATTCGTCTATATATATGCCAAGATATTTGAATTCTTGCACTTGTCCTAATTTAAGACAGGTACACTTGGCTAAATCCGTAGTCTTGCATTGGTGTAGCTTTATGCAGACATCTACAGTAGGGGCACTACGACCTGAGACTCGGATTGCATAGCTAGTTCTCTCCATACTCAAAGAAAAAACTCTTTTCTACCTCGATTTCAGTGATTTTTTTCATGTAATCATTACATTGTTTACTATGCCTGTACGTTTTGATTTTTTCAGTATTTCAAAGTACGAAAATTCTCCTTTTTTATAACTTAAAAAAACTGAAATCGGACAATGTTAAGAGGTAGAAAAGAGTTTTTTTCTTTTAGTATGGAAAGTATGCAAACCTCTTAAAACATCTTTTTTGTTATAAATACTAACGTGGTTTCACTCATTTTTACTTAGAAATACGGGATTACTCACGTAATATTTATCGGATAGGTCCGACTATAGTTTCGATCACATTCGGTGGTCTTTTTCTAGAAGTATTCGGGACGCCAGCTTCGATGACGTCTAGCATGGCACTCTTAAAAGATCTTTGTTTTTAGACCCTCCGAGAGATAGGAATTAATTGGATATAGAAATCGGTCGTGAATTGTCGAAAGCGAGGGCCATTCTAGTAGGAGCTAAGCCAAGTTTAAGGCGTCGTAATAATATAGGTAATATAATATATCATATAGTTATGTACTTTGAAATAATAAGGGCCTACTTTGGGTATTTTACGTCGGTAAATAGTACCCTAGTATTTTAAACTGGTAACTACTACCTAGTACATTATAACGTAACTAGGGTAACCATATCTCAGGATTATATAACTCTTCTCAGGATTGCGGCCGGATTTTGCAAATCCCAGGACATCTCATGATTTTAGAATGTTGAACAAGTAAAGTACTTTTTATTGAAGATATCTTTGAAATGTTTAGGATATCGTCAACAAAAAGTTTAACAAACTAAACGGCGAGGGGCGTGGGAGCGGGGGTGACGTTGCCACCCCTGCTATGAGTGCGATGTGCGACGCGTGAGCGAGACCCCCAGTGTATAAAAAATATAATAACATGATTTTTTTAAATTGTTAATTACGTTTGAGATAGAGTTCTCAAACTGCAACAAAGCCCAGGATTTTTCAACGGTAATCAGGCCTTTTCCGGACCTTTGATTTTTTCATCTGGTAACCCTAAACGTAACTAGCTGCGCCCCGCGGTTACATCCGCGTAGTGATGGATGTTGATGAATCATGAACAATATCCTATATTTATGTGGTATTCTAGCGCCTCGCCATCTACCTCCAGACCAAATTTGGATCAGCCGTATGAGCGTGAATAACGAACAAATATACAAACACAGTCGCATTCTTTCGCCGTTTTAATATTAGTGTGAGCTGCGCCCCGCGGTAACACCCGCGTGGTGATGGATGGTGATAAGCATGAAAAGTATCCTAAGTGTTAATACAGCGCCACATCACAATTGGTCCAGCCGTTTGAGCGTGAATAACAAACATACAAACACACTCGCAAACTTTCGGCTCTGTAATGTGATGTGATAGGGTGTCTCGGTCTCTGGCCCTCATGATATCATTCAGCTCTTAGAATCGTAATGCAAAGGCATACTCACACAATCGCGCATACTGTCGATGTCTATTATGCATGGTGGTAAATAAATGCTAGTTGATAACCGAATATGTGTAAGTAATAAGTAGGTCTTGGTTACAAGCCAAAGTACATAATTGAAACATTAGGTAATTAGGTATACTTAGTTTACAATAGTTGTAATTTGCTGGAATTCGTAGTAAGTAAGTACCTAGTTTTTTTTTATAGTATTACTTTTCAAAGCACTAAAGCCTGCTTTAGCGATCTCAAACATTGAAATTTATAGAGAGAAAAATTCCATCACCCGCGTCTTCTGACTCTCCGTGTCAGACGCCATTGACCAACTAGGCCACCGAGGTTCTGGTCCGAGCATCGAATTTTAACTCTCTATTTGACTAACCGTCTTGCGGGGACGGAGCGACATCTATTGGACAGTTTAACAGTACCACCCAACCGAAAGTAGCATTATTTAGAAATACTTAAACTTTCGTATTGACATCGCAGCCCTTGTAATTTATATAGTATTACTTTTTAAAGCACTAACGCCTGCTTTAGCGATCTCAAACATTGAAATTTATAGAGAGAAAAATTCCGTCCTCAGACGGGATTCGAACCTGCGTCTTCTGACTCTCCGTGTCAGACGCCATTGACCAACTAGGCCACCGAGGTTCTGGTCCGAGCATCGAATTTTAACTCTCTATTTGACTAACCGTCTTGCGGGGACGGAGCGACATCTATTGGACAGTTTAACAGTACCACCCAACAAATAAATTTCAAAGTACCTAGTAACCCAAATAAACACTGTAGGTATGTCATGAAACTATTCTATGATTACTAGAGACATCATAATCAGCCTGTATTATGTTCCCACTGCTGGGACACGAGCGTTCCTCTCAAAGAGTAGTTAAGCCATAATCCACCACGCGGGCCCAGTGCGGCTTGGTGGATAGGCTAGTGGCCAACCCATGTCGAAGTTTTCAGGTCTCCCGAAGGTCTTCGATATAGCCTAACGACTGTTGTCCTACGACAAACAACCGGCACCGACGGCTTAACGTGTCCAGTCCTCCGAAAGCCACTAGCACACACCCATCCAACTCCTGACCGCAGCAAGCGTTGCCTTGTTGATCGGTTAAGATCGCCAAGTCAATCTCCACTACGAGCGCTTTTAAGACATAATTATAATTAAATTCTGTAACTGTTTCGTATTCAAAAAGAAGCCCTATTTAACTAATAGTAAGATCAAAATTGCATCAACTATTTGGTCTTTAGCGTTTAATTTGTACACACTGATAACAGCAATCTATAAACCAGATGGTCAACCTGTCCTTTAAAAGATACGGTACTGACACAGTTACATACAACTTGACCCAAAGGTCGTCCGCTTATGACGAGCGCAGTGCTAAATGTAAATGTAGCGAGGTCGTTCGGCTTGTAAAACATGAATGGTTGGAATCTATAATGGAGATAATTTTTCTTTATTTATCACTAGCTGCGCTCCGCGGTTTCACCCGAGTAATGATGGCTGGATGATGATGAATCAAACTTTATAGCCTATGTTCATCAATGCTAATGTACCTAGTTACCTACCGGCAACTGACTTTGACTTTGACTTTGTTGTGTTTATGATGAAATATTTCTAATATACTACCATAGGTACTACCATACTTATTATTAAGCTTATTTTTCGCTCACTGTTTATTTATTTATTTACTGGAAGACCAACAGCTATATAATATTATAACATAGACTGTTCGTATAGGTATTAGCTAATGCTAAAATTTTATTTCTTATGCAGTAAAATCTTATTTCTTTTGAAAAATAAACTTAAGAGGATTGCATAGCTAGCTACTTTCCATGCTAAAAGAGAAAACTCTTTTCTACCTCTTAACATTGTCCGATTTCAGTGATTTTGTTTTTCATGGAATCATGACATTGTTTACTGTGCCCGTACGTTTTGATTTTTTCAGTATTTCAAAGTACTATACATTTCCTTTTTTTTAAATTAAAAAAACTGAAAAAACCAAACGTACAGGTAGAAAAGAGTTTTCTCTTTTAGCATGGAAAGTACTAGCTATGCAATTCCCTTAACTCTTTAACCAAAATATATGAATATTATGCGTCCCTAAAACCCTAACACGAGCTAAGGCCGATTTTATATCCATAATCAAATTGCTGACTCACTTCTGTTATTGAGTTTATAAATCATACATTCGGTATTATGAATACAAATGAACATCAACTTGTTAAATCGTACACGCAACTTCATATCCGGTTTTTGGTACTTACCGCTTGCGCTTGGATCATGCTTGTGTTAATAAACTATTTTGACATTAGGTAGGTATCAGTATTTAAGACAAGCGTGTCTGAACCAACATAGTAGAACTTTTTTTTTTTTATTAATAAAACTACACTCCACAGACTCCAGGGTATATATACATATAACATACTACACTTTTTTTTTTAGCATTCACAGCAGACCAGTGACGCATGTGCCAGCCATCGCCTTCCTCAACCATTTCTGAGGGAAGATGGCGACCCGCCACACACGCCACCGCTTGCCAACACATTTCCGTGAGCATGTCTGCTCTGGATGCCCACACCATCTCATTGTCAGTTATAATTTCTTAACGCTAGCTTACATACGAGTACAATTCGAAAAACTACATATATTACAGCAAATGGATTAGTACATTTATTGTGAGCCCAGGTTGCCCACTTTGCGCTGAAGCAGGGCCTCCATCACCACGCTGTTTCGATCCCTGATTGCCATCTTCAGGTTATAGCTGTAGATGGTTTGCTCGCTCGCAACCGTCGCTTGCCTCACAAACCATCCGATGGCATCATCCTCGTCGTCGGCGTAGTAGACAAAGGTCCTCGTGTGCCGGGAAACCGCGACGACTGCGTGCGGGACGCTCTCGTGCAGCTTCATTTTGCCTTTAGTTTTAATCACCGCGACTGACTCGTACGTCAGTCCCTGCGCCTCGTGAATGGTAAGGGTGCGTGATCCTTCGCCCTTACCATAGCCCTGGCTGGTCAGGGTCTCCTTTTCCTCCTGAGTGTGGACCAGGAAGAGGGTGTTTGGAGGGGATTTGGAGATTTTCGCTCCCGTGTAGCTCTCGAAGCGCAGGGACCTTATACTGGGAGCCGAGGAATATATACCGGAGTATATTTCCCTCAGCGCATACGCAACATGCATTGGGTTCCGGTGCGTGCACAACAACTCCTGGCTGATGTTCGTAACCAGGTTAGGGCGGTTATACCTTAGATCGAACAGTTCTCCCTGTCTATGTAAGGTAATTGGTTGACGTCTCCGATGAGGACAAGTTCGCTAGCTCCAGACAGCCTAGAAGCCATTACTATGGCCCCGAAATGGTTCATGAGAGCCTCGTCCACCATCAAGCGGAAGTAGCTCTCATTCTTTTTAAAACCATTTACTAAAACCGAGGCCATAGTGCGCACCTTGGTTTTCACCAGGTCTCCGATTCGGTGCGCCAACTTTTCTCTCAGGTCTTTTGCTGCCTCTGTAGTTGTTGTTGCGATAACGTCCTTGTCAACATCGAAGTGTCTTACCACCCAAGTTGTTTTTCCGCATCCGGGAACTCCATTGACCCACTGTATTTTGGGTACCTCCCAGTGTTTCCAGAATGTCTCGATCTCAGAGTCTCTCGAAATGGCTTTAGCCATTTGTAGTCGTTCGCCACTTAGTAGAACTTATGATGATCATTGGTAGAACTAACTAGACAAGGAAAATTTCTTAGGTGCAGGCCACACATAAATGGCGTCGGGCGCGGACATGGCACAGGCGGCTTCCTATTCCATTCAAATTTCATACAAATCACATGGAAATAAAACGCAATTTAGAACACATGGTCTGTGGCTGCTCGGACGTGGTTATGACGCGCCATTTTGTGTTCGAAATTGCGTTTTATTGCCATGCAATGCATAGCATTTTGTATGAAATTTGAATGGAATAGGAGCCGCCCGTGCCATTTCCGCGCCGGACGCCATTTATGTATGGCCTGCGCCTTAAGAGGATTGCATACTTTCCATAAAAGAAAAACTCTTTTCTACCGCTTCAGGCGCGGTCCAATCCTTATTTTTAAACAATTTACGATGCTTTACATAAGCTTGAGAATTGCTTTCTTAGCTGCTCAGATTGGACGATGTAATGCGAAGATGCAATTGAAAACGTGCTAATACTTTTTATATTTATTTCGTACAATCAAACTATTAAACTTTAATAATAAAGGAGTCCATAGTTTACTAGTAAATTTCATTAGAAATTCGAATATGATACATTCATTGAAATAGATTTGTACATAATTGAATAAATATGCTTTTCCCCACAAAGCACGTAAGAAAACTTGCAAAATTTAGGGAATGTTGCCGATTTTTCCTATCAAGCCAAGTTTGCTCAACCGTGTATTGGCTCCCATACTTCATAAGAACGTATATTCAATTTAAACTTAGTTTTTTTTTCAAACTACAGTTATTAAGTTTAAGCGTCGAAAAACTAAGTTTTCGCGAAGTTGAATCATGAAATTTGGTCGAAATCTACACTCATTTCGCCTTAACATTGTCCGATTTCAGTGATTTGTTTTTTCATGGAATTATCACATTGTTTACTATGCCCGTAGGTTTTGATTTTTCCAGTATTTCAATGTACTATAAATTTCCTTTTTTAGAACTTAAAATACTGAAAAAAAATCAAAACGTACGGGCATAGTAATCAATGTGATGATTCCATGAAAAAACAAATCACTGAAATCGGACTATGTTAAGAGGTAGAAAATAGTTTTTTCTTTTAGTATGGAAAGTAATAGCTATGCAATCCTCGGATGCTGCTAGGTGTTATTGGCCGGAGTGCTTTCAAACTTGGAATAGCCCTTGTATGATTTTTAAGCTCAACGCCTAAATAGCGCGACCAAACTTTGCAATTTTAGATAGAAAAACTAAGCGTCTCAAACGGGATTCGAACCGTGTCTTCCGACAATAATCCTTGTCAAATGCCTGCCAGCGAGGCGATCCTTACGACCGGGCGACCATCGAATCTGTTTGGTCGAATTACCCGTCGTATGGGGACGGAGCGACATCTGTTGAAAAGCTTCATAAGCTTTATCCGACCGAAAGGTTTTACAAAGGAGTTTTTACAAGCAGATACAAAGAGTGCAGAGCTAGTACTTTCCCATACTAAAAGAAATAACTCAGTTCTCTACCGTGTCTACGTAATTTTTTTCAGTTTTTTTAAGTAATACTTTACTTAGGTATACCTACTTACATTTTCTTTTTCACTAGTAGGTACTTTAAAGAACTGCAAAAGTCAAAACTCACAGGCATAGTAACAATGTGTCGATTACATGAAAAAACACTAAAATCGGACAATAAGAGGTACAAAGGAGTTATTTATTTTAGTTTGGACAAGTACTAGCAATGCACTCTTAACTTGTGTATTGATGTCGCCCTTCATATTTTTTATTACATGATTTTTGAGCTCTATAGCGATCATGACGCCTCACACGGATTGTTGAAAGACGCGGGTATGAATCCCGCCCGAACAAGGGGAATTTTGCTATCTAAAATAACAAAGTTTGGAATATCCCTAGCCTCTAGTAATTCCTTTTACGGCTTTGGAGTTCCCGCGGCGGCGGCAAGGAAGTTTCCTTATGAAAAATGTCGCTGCCTACTTCCAGAATTGGGTAAATCAGACAATGATACTTGACTTGGAATTTCCAAGCCCTCAGACAATAAGTCTATACATATAATAAAAAAGTAACGGAGCGCTGTCTGTAAACAGAAGATATATTAGAAAAAACATTATTGGGACTTTTGCGAAAATAAAATGAAAAAATGTTGTTAGAATTTTTGTATGTGCGTTTGTGCACGGTTATCTCAGAAACTTGTTATCCGATGTTTATGTCGTTTTCACGAATATATAGTGGTAACCTTCACTTAACATTTAGTTGTTTCATGTCAATCGGATCATAAATAATAGTTACTGAATAATAAAGGTTACTTTTATTTTAAAGTCGCCGTATAATCCCGCGAGGCCAGTCGAACGAAGCCGCGGCGGGCATCTAGTATATAATGTATAATGCATATCATTCGATTATTTTTATACACCTACTCAATGCATAAACAATATTGGTGTTAACTATTTTACCTACAAAGTGAGGGTGGCGCAATTTTAGTCTATATGTAACAAATTCTTTGTAACAATAATTAAAGCTGTGAACTTTTAGTTACTACAAATAAAGTAAATTTAAAGAAAACTATTCAAATATGTATACTATAAATATTAAATATATAAGCAGTTGTTAAGCGGGTAATTACAACACACTAATGATTAATAATGTTTAATTTTACTAGCATTTACTATTATTTGTTATTACCAACTGTCGCCCGCAACTTCATGCAACCTACTACTCAGTAAATTACTATTGCGCAAAGATATTTTTGCTCACAACCTTAGCTAGTTTTCTGATATAAAAGTTGCATAATTTACTCCTTATAGTATCAGCTATCTGCTAGTAAAAGGCCCGTCAAAATCAGTCCAGCCTTTTCGGAAATTAGTCGGACCAATCAGACAGGCAGATGACAGAGACTCGAGAAAAAATTAATATTGTCTTATTGTTTTAAGTAGACGCCTTTTATAGGTTGATGTGCATTTAGTAAATAGCTATTATTTCGACATTACAAAAAGACTACGTAATTTTTATATATATATACGTATATGTTTAATATATCAGAATAGTTTGTAGGTTATTTTTATACGAGTAGGTCTTTACTACAGCGCGTTTCGGATACAGGTTTCTGTCCTGTTAAATGAACGACAACCGTTTTCCGTATATAAAAAAGTACTCTGTTATAACTATGACACTGATTAAAGAAAAAAAAATTGTAGAAACGTCACGGAGTAATCCAAGACCACAGAAGAAAGAGTTGTCACGCCCGTTGAAAGTTAATAAACTGTAAAAGGTACCATTAACCTAACACCTACTAATACTTATTAATATTGACTTTAGTATACGTCTTTCCGCGGTTATTCCCCACACATATATAATTTTAAATGGGTACCTACATTCAATTTCTAGCTTCAGGAAAATGTATACGCTAATATTATTTTCTATACCGTACAATAGATAACATCAAACAGTACCTACTTCCTCGTAACTGAGCATTGCCTTCGAATATTAAGAAACCTATAGATTGCAGATAATGTGTTAGTAAGTGTTTATATCTACAATAATCGATAAGGTAATAAATGATAGTGTATCGTACCTATCGTCGTTTGTGGTTATGCAATGAACAACTCATTAGCTATTATTAAAACGAGGAAATTGTAATGGAGGTTCAAATATAAGCATTTTTAATAAGTGAATAATTAGCTTAATTTATTTGTAATTTTTATGGAGAATAGCCACATAAAGTCTTTAGATCCCAAGCTAGGCAGAGCCTGTACCTACTTAGTATACTATGTGACCTGGTGACTGACACACCAAGACACAGGTCAAACAGAAATGCACACAAATGTTTGACCTGCCCTTATGATTAGGTAGGTACTGTAGGACATGGGTTGGCCACTAGCCTATCCACAAGCCGCGCTGGGCCCGCGTGGTGGATTATGGCCCAACGTCCCTTTCTGAGAGGAATGAATCCCAGCAGTAGTAATATAATGGGCTGATTTTGTACTAAATTCGAGTGTTATTTTAAATACAATAAAACAAAAATGAGATATTTTCTAATAGAGACAGAGAAAAAGAGATTTAGTTTAACAGTTGATTTAATAATAATAAATTTCAATACATTATACACCAAGGAATACATCATTGATTTATTTACTACATTCGAGTTATACACAAATATCTGTCATCCTGTGCCTTGAGTATGACTTCATAAAATAGGTATTAAATAATACGTCAAATAACTTCAAACATGTAATGCTTTCAACATATTTAATAAATTAATTTCTCGACACAACAGCGCAGATTTGATAGTTTATTGTATAAAATACACAAAAGGGGCCTTGCATCAATTATATTTAATAAATAATTTAACCTATATGTACTAATATTATAAAGAGGAAAGATTTGTATGAATGTTTGTAACGAATTGGCTCAAAAAGTACTGGACCGATTTCAAAAATTCTTTCACCATTGGAAAGCTACATTCACCCTGAGTAACATAGGCTATATAAGATTCATAATCATCATCATCACCGCGCGGGAGAAACCGCGGAGAGCAGCTAGTAATTTAATAGAATGGTAGTGGTAAGATAAATCCGTTGTTAATAGCCTCAGTGACTTGGTCAGGCGGGTTTCATAAACTGCGTGGAGTAATTAAAATAAAGGTTTAGAATATGATCGGTGATTAGAGGGTAGAGACAAACGGACTTTTCAAACCAATACGATAACATTTCAAATATGGATCGAGGTTGTGACACATTTTTTTTGTTATGGCTTCGCACGGTTTGTACATGCAGCCCCTGACGAATTATGATATAATATTTATCTGCAGCGATACATTTTATAGCATTTATAATACGTTCAAATACCCTTGATTATCCAGCCCCATTAAGTCAACCAATGTCAAAATATCTATATATCTGTCGTGCCCTATAATGTACTAAATTTCCGAATATAATCATACTCAAAAACTCAGAATCAAAATATATACTGGCTGATTTCGTCTACGAAGTCTACAAATAAAAAAAGGGCGCATTCGCAGGAAAAATAAATATTTCTCAAAACATTATCGGAACGTTAACCATTTCTCTGTCCCAGGATGGATATTGTCTATCCACTATTTTAGCGGAAGTTGCCCATAAATTTCTTAAAAATATTAAATAATCTTTACTTTATTCTATATCTATACTTCTATACTTTACGACTGGGTTAACATCTATTTAAAGTGTTTTTGATAATTAGTAAGATCTAAAGCTCAATACAGACACAAACAATAACATGCTATATTAAGATGCTCATTATAAAATCAGGCGACAAGACGTACATATATCATCAAGCGCTTAGTTGAATTTATTCTCCACTCATTCGACGCAGTCTCAAGACTTCTGTATACATTTACGATTTAACTTGATCTACAACTGATGAGCTGTTTAGTACATTCAAGATTTCGATAGTATCTCCTTCATAGCCAATTCTATTTTCAGTTGGATACAACCAACTCTCTCTTGGAAAATCTGGTTGATCAAATTCAATCTCTTTTGTTCCAAAACACTATTCTCTTTGATAAGTCTTTGCTTCAGTTCTTGGTCCTCTGGTGTCACATTCTCTTTGTTGTCTTTATTCTGTAAACTTTCTTGTTTATTCTTCAACGCGACGTGACTTCTCAGTTTGACGATTTCGAATTGCTCAGAGTTTATCTTCGCTTGGAGTAACGATTTCAATTGCAAATATTCAGCGTTCTCGAGTTCCAAACGCAGTATTTTCAGTTCTTTCTCTGTGAATTTAGGTTTCTCTTTGACCGGCTCTGCTGGTGGTATTTCGTGGTCGGGTGTGGCTTTGGAAGCTAATTTGAATTCGAAATTGTCTTCGAATTCCGCGTCGAAGTTCAAATCGAACGCTGGCTCCGATGCGGGTAGTTGAGAAAAGGTCGGCTCAAAGGAAGCTTCGGGTAGTTTTGCAAAAGTCGGCTCAAAAGCTGTTTCAGGTACTTTTGGGAAGGTTGGTTCAAATGCAGCTTCTGCTTTTGGGAATGTTGGCTCAAAAGCGGCTTCAACCTTTGGGAATGTTGGCTCAAAAGCGGCTTCAACCTTCGGGAATGTCGGCTCAAAAGAGGGTTCTGCTTTTGGGAAAGAGGGTTCGAAAGCGGCTTCGGGCACTTTCGGTGAGTCTTTATCTTGGAATGCGTCGGGTGACTTGAGTTCGGTTTCGGTTTGATTCGCTTCGGTCGTTTGAGAATTCCGTCGCGATATATCATCCTCTTGTTTTTCGTCCATAGACGGTTGTTGGTGCGATAGGCTATGGGGATCGGTTGATTTCTGAACGGATCGAAGTTTTCTCTAAAAATCAAAGAAAAAGCAAAATTGAGTATATATAGGTTTTATTGTTGAACTGGCTATGTAAAGGTAAGTGTAAAGATTAGGCCCTTGTTGACAATTTTTGACCTTGCTGTTTAACATTACTATATTTATATCGTTTATCTTACTTTCTATGTCGGGTTTACATCCTGACGTAGTCCCACATTTACCAGTTATACTCCTGGTCTTAAGTAACGCGGTTCAGAGGCCGTAGTAAAATTTGATTTTAGGCAAATCGCTTCATAGATGGCTATAAACCCTTACTCCTAACTAGGTTTCTATGTGTTTAGGATTTCAGGTATCAGTGCAGTCCAGAAACACATAAAACTGAAACCTGTCCGGTGATTGAGCCAGGGACCAGTGGCTCAGAAGGCAGGGATCCTACCGACTGCGCCAACCGCCCAGTCAATTTCATTTAGTAATTTGGTCTCACCTTGAGCATAGTGACGATCCTCTGCGCCTCCCACAGTTGGTGGTCCCTCGCGGGCGTGATGAACCCCGCGTGCATTTCCGCGTGGATTTGGTTCAGAAGGGACTCTTGCTTGCGCAGCTCTAAGCTTATTTCCGCCGCTGATTCGGGGAAGTCCGCCGGTATGTTAGGTAGAGGAGGGACGTATCTGCAAATAATTAAAATAATAATTAATGTACCATAAGTGTTATCTCCTTTCATAATATAAACGGTGTAAGCTACATCCATTCCAAATTTCATGCAAATTCCGTTTAGTACAAGTTCTATAGTAAGAGCGGTTTTCACCCATCTGATTGCCGTATTTTTTTTTATTAATCGAAGTACGCAGATAATTTTAACCGGGATGGGTTGCGTAGTGAAATCTATTAAGATTTTTAGTTTAAATGAAACATGCTTAATTGCTTACGAAATATTTGTAATACCAAAAAAAAAGTACATACAGATGAACATATAACCTTCTCGTTTTTGGAAGTCAGTCAATAAAAAGTATAAAGCGTAGGAAACGTGGGGTTAGGTACCCTTACCTTTTTTTATTCCCTATAATTGAATTGTGAACATTCCACCGTGTACTAATAATATTCATTAATCGCAAACACAACGGTGTAATAAGGTTACCTGCCGAATATCTTACTTAAAGTATTTTGTTATTGGGGGGCCTTACTTATAAACGATGCTTAACTTTTTTTTATGTGTTAGGTTGGCAAACGAACGGCGCCTGGTGGTAAGTGATCACCGTCACCCACGGACATCCGCAATACCAGAGGTCTCGAGGATGTGTTGCCGGTCTTTGAGGAAGGAATAGGCTCTTTCGTTGAAGGATCCCAAGTCGTATCGATTCGGAAACACCTCAAGTGGCAGCTGGTTCCACATAGTAGTAGTGTGAGGCAGAAAGTGCCGTCGGAATCGCACGGTTGTGGACTCCCAGACGTCAACATGATATCTATGAAATTTCCGTCGTGATGTCCGATGGCGAAATTCAGCTGCAGGTATTAAACCGAACAGTTCTTCGGAACACTCCCCATGGTATGCGATAGAAGATGCAGAGTGATCCAACATCTCTACGCAGTGCCAAAGAGTCGAGCCGATCGGAGAGAGCTTGGTCGTCGACGCTTCGAGCCGCTCTGCGTTGAATGCGGTCAAATGTAAGGAGTTGGTTCTGAGGAGCCCCCGCCCAGAGGTGAGAACAGTACTCCATGTGACGCCGAACTTGAGCCTTATAGAGTTGCATACGACGGGCCGACGTGAAGTACCGTCTCGCTTTTCCAAGCAGACCAAGCTATTTAGAGGCTAACATAGCCTTCCCTTCTAATTGACGGCGAAACTAAACGACGCTCGAAATGTCTAAGCCAAGAATTCCGATAATGGCTGAGGCAGTTAGGGAAGTATCATCGTAAATTCCGTAAATGACGTT
This sequence comes from Selenia dentaria, assembly GCA_917880725.1. Taxonomy (NCBI): domain Eukaryota; kingdom Metazoa; phylum Arthropoda; class Insecta; order Lepidoptera; family Geometridae; genus Selenia; species Selenia dentaria. The sequence goes on from OU862894.1 coordinate 27,284,366, forward strand.
ATTTAGTAGTGCGCGCAGCAAAATTGTTGTGCGCCGTACTAAATGACGTTTTTTACATTAAAGCAGCGTTTATAAGTAGGGCCGTTGACGTACTATATGGTGTGATAGAGGAGAATACAACGTAGCATCTATTATAAGTATGAATATATAAGTTATCTTTATTTTTTCACACTGAATGCATTTGAATGCAAATTGACAAAACAAAAAAGTTTAATAATCCGACTACGGAAACAATTAGCCGCATAATAAACAGCCCAGTCGATTTAGGATTTGAACCGGAAAAAATTATAAGTAGCGATTTTCCTTCAGAATTCATTGAGGTAGGTCAGGTCACTGGCAGTCTATATTTTGCTTTACGTGGTAATCGATCGGTTGCGTCATCCGCCATCATGATTTTAAGGGTTAATTTATGTTTATTGTGAATAAGTCGTTTATTTTCAATTTAACACGAAAAATGTTTCGAATTAAAATTTCTACAATTTTGATTCCGATCTTTTTTCCCTAAGCTCGATATTTTACGATTTATATCCAAAAGAGGGGGCAAATTTTGTTTGATTAACAACTTGTTTATTTTCGATTTGACATGAAAAATTGTTACAAACAAAGTTGTTTAGAATTAATAATAATAATAAAAATCTTTATTTCGGACACTAGGTCCATATCACATTTACAAAAAACACACAGTATTAAGAATAATAATAATTAATAAATTAATAAATTAAAAATTAAAAATTAAAAATTAAAATAAAATAAAGTATATTTAGGTGGCAATTTTTATCCACCGTCTATACGACTCCGTCAGCAGCAGCCTGTCGCCTAGGCTTCTAATAATGGAGTTCCTACACGTGTCAACTCTGGACATGAACGATGCTATTTTCTGTCGCTGTATAGCATGAAATGATGCTACTCGAGCTTCAGTGAACATTTCGGAGGCGCTACAATACCACCTCAGACCCATAAGGTGCCTGAAGATGTTATTGTATGCCACTCGAATGGTGTCATGAGATTTTTTAGTATATACTGTCCAGAGTTGACACGTATAGAAAGTCTGACAATAAGACCTAAACAACGTAATTTTTACATCAGGCGCTGCCTTAAAAAACTTTCTAGCTATCATGTTCCCTACAACACACAGACTGCGTCTTTGGCGCTCGATGTCACTGTCATCTTTTAATTTAGAGGTCACGATGTGGCCAAGGTACTTGAAACTGTCTACTGTTTTAACAGGCTGTCCGTTAAGATATACTTCTGGTACGTTAAACGGTCCCTTTCCCGACCTAAATATTACCATTTCTGTCTTTTTCGTATTGTAAGTGAGATCATGATTACGAGCATATGTTTCACAGATGGTTATCAATTTCCGCAAGCCTTTAATCGAGGGGCTGAGCAGCACCATATCATCAGCATAGCTCAAGTTGTTGACGTATCTACCGTCTAACCTGAGTCCGACCGGGGTGCTACTCAGCTCCACGATCAAATCGTTTATGTAGAGGTTAAATAGGTCGTGTCAAATGCGCGACTTAAATCGAGAAAGCACGCGTATACTGTAGTGTCATGTTTTGTATAGTACTTGACAATTTCTTTCAATGAGAATATTGCCATGTCAGTGGAAACTTGTGGGCGAAAGCCGAACTGTCCGTCATCAATACTTATTGAGCTGATGTGAGAGTAAATGACTCGTTCAAGCACCTTGGCCACGATCGTCGCTAGCGAAATAGGTCTATAGTTTGCCACGCTCGAGATATCACCAGTCTTATTTTTAGTAATAGGAACTACTAGAGTTCGTATAAGTTCCTCTGGGAGATCTGAGAGACAAAGAACCGCGCCAATACGTGACAAATGTGCTGACCTGCAAACAGTAAATGTTCTATACTAAGGCCGTCGTGGCCAGGAGACTTACCACGTTTCATATTTCTTAAAATTGCCTCGATTTGTTCGGGTTTTATTGTCACGTGATGTGTCTCCGAGCCCCGACTTACCCTTGGCTCGGTTGTACTGGCTTGAACATTAACCTCGAAATGATTACGGAATAAATTTGCTATATTTTTCTTATCATTTTCTCCTTCAACACTTAACGGTATACTGTTACTGCTATTTAATTTTTTTGTTTCTTTCCAAAACTTTGTAAAGTTGCCGTCAGCATGATGGCGAGCGAGTACTTCCATTTTAATTTTATCTTGGTTTCGTAATACATACTTTATCGCAGCCTTATAGTCCCTACGCGAATTAGACATATTCTCATAGTGATATCCCGAGCGGGGCCTACAATACAGAACCCACAAGGAGAACATTTCTCTGGCTTTGGCGTGAGCGCACCTGACGTGATAATTCCATCCCACTATTTTACTCCACTTCCTGTTTATTTTTAATTCAGAACTGTGGACTTTGTGATTAAGTTTCTACAATTTTCGTACCCATAAAATTTTTCGTCGGATCGATATTTCTTGATTTATACCCGAAAAGAGGTGGGGGTAACATCTTATATTTGCAATATAAACGAGTTGTTATTCAAACAAAATTCACCCCTCGTTTGGATATAAATCGGAAATATCGATCATAGGAAAACTATCTTCAGAATCAAAGTACTTAGTAGGAAATTTAATTTTAAACAACTTTAGTAAAAACGTTTTTGTGTCTAATTTAAAATAAACGAGTTGTAAAGAAAATTTGCCTTCTCTTTTGGATATAAATAGTAAAATATCGTGCTTAGGAAAACTATTATCGGAGTCAAAATTGAATATATAAAATTTACCCTTAAAATCAAGATGGCGGATGACGCAACAAATCGATTACCACGTAAAACAAAATTTAAACTACCAGTGACCTTTTTTTTTTTTAGTTTAGTTAGTCCGTATACCCACTAAAAACCCGGGGTGTTCCTCCAAGCGCCTTTATGTCGAGACTACAGGGACGTTTTGGCAATCGTCTGCGGTCACGACGACGCTAATCCCCCAGCAGAGGATCCCAACGCGATGGTATTAGAGTGGACTAAGCTCTAGCCCCGTCTTCTTAAGGGGCGCACGGAAACACCGCGCGCGCCCCCTCGGGGACACTGATGTTTGGAAACTACCAGTGACCTTCCCCAACTAATTCCGAAGAAAAATTGCTACTTATAATTATATTATTACTTATAAAATCTGCCCTCCATTTGAGATATGTCACAATCGGGTAATTGAGCGACAGTGAGACTGACGCCATCAAGGCGAATCTAATGAAGTACCATTTAACAAAATCCGTTGTGCCTTTGAGTAGCTACGAGCAGACATACATACAAACAAACATACATACAGGTCAGACACATAACTCTTCTTTTGGGCGTCACCGTAGTCGGTTCACTTTAGTACTTTAGGTCCAGGGGCCTTACCACAAACAATAAGCGAAAAAATATTCGTATCGTGAGCGTCAACGCGTCCCGCTTCGGCCGTCAAACTATGAGTTATCTGTGTCACAGTTGCCCTAGATAAATGTCAATGTTTGTACTTTATCACGTGAACCACACGTTATGTTACACTTATGCAGTTATTCGAGCTAGGCCCACTGAAATAGCAAGTAAGATAAGTACTTTTGATTATGGGTAAACTAACTTCTGCCCGCGACTTCGTCTGCGCAGGATTGGTACTTCGAGTAGCATTATTTTCTCCAAGGCCTTATCCATCTTTATACCAAAATGTCAAACTCAATTTCTATAATAGTATTATATGAGTGAATTTAAATGCTCAAACTTCGCTATACCGGGAATAGTTATTCGTATCAGTAGTAGTATACAGTAATAGTCACGCGTGAGAGCAAGACAAAGAAAGTTACGCCTAGTATAAATTTTACGCACCGTTTCTTAGTAAAGGTGTAATAATAAAAAAAGGACCTACATATGAAATCAATCACCATGGAAAAAAACTGTCATTACATTTCATCACCCTTGACGGACGCCGAGCACTTCTAGTGTTTAATGATAGAGTGCTTTTGACTAAACTATCAGAAACCGATACTAACTTTGACAGAACTGTCATCATTACGATCTTGACGTAGAGGGAGATCTTGTTATTACGTCTATACTGTACCAAGAATATTACACTCTTCACTCGCGTGGTGATGGATGATGATGATGATGATAGTATCCTATGTTTTAACCCAGCACTTTATCTACCTCTATACCAAATTTCATCAAAATTAACCCAGCCGTTTGAGCGTGATAGAATAACAAACATCCATACTCACAAACTTTCGCGTTTATATTAGTAGGATGTCCCTTTTGTTATAGCAGAAGGAGCCACAGTGCATATCCAGTAGACAAAGACTTACTTGGCGAGTATGACATCTGGGAACAGTTTGTCCGACTTGGTAACGAGATACGTCAGCAGATTGAGGGACATGTTGAGAGCCCCGCCCATAGCTGCCATTATCGTTTGGATGTTCGCGTGGTTCCACTGTAAAATAAAGTTTTCATTCCATCTATTAAAAAAGGACGACTTGGTTCGCCCTTAAGTGCACCCAAAAGTGGTGTTTTCTATAAGAAACTTATAGCAGGCAAATAAAAAAATTCTACTGAAGACTTGGCTGTATGGGCATAGTTCCCTTTGCCTACACGAATGGGTGAAGAAAAAAAAAACTCTCCTTATATTCTACGGTTGGCGCCATTTACCAGAAATTTTCTTCGCGAGTTTATTTTATTAAATTGCTTCATTTTTTCGCAACTGTATTAAATATAGTCGTTCAGTACACGTGCGGAACCGTCATTGCAACTTGTTTGACAACAGACATTTGTCGGAACTCTTTGCAATGACAGCCTTTCCCCACTTGTAATAAAATATACTATTGCCGCGCACTTTTTGAATTTGGAACATCTTAGTGTTCAGCGCCAAAGAAATCGAATGCAAATATGGTTTGAATAAAGACTGGCTGGTACGACGGCCTATAGTAGCGCCACCGACTGAATAAAAAAAAAGAAATCAAATTAAAAGCGCGCGAACTAAAGCCCGAGTTTTCGTCAATTTTCAAGGATTGTTAGATTTCATGGTTTTGTTTTGAAAAATGTGTTCTTCAAGTTACAGTGAAAGTATAGAATTGACTCCTGAAAGTATTAGAACTGACGCAAGAAATGTGATTATGCAAAATCCCGAGAGAAATACATAAAATTTTAGGGTAATTTTATTGAATGGAGACATGCAAGAGGCGCCAAGTATTTTTTAGAATCTGTGTTTTTGGCCTACTTCCAGTACATAGCCATAACTAAACAACCTTCCACTCTTTGGAGTACCTACTCAATGCTAAATTTATTTACTTTCAATTTAGTTGTTACTCTATGTTTAATTAAATATTAATATTGCAATAAAATATGAGGAGCCTTTTATTTTCTCATAATGAAATAAAGAGAGTCACTCGGGCGCAAAATATATTTTTGGCTCGGGCGACGTACTTTGAATCCCTCGCTACGTTCAGGATTCTACTCAAGAATCCCTCACTAAGCTCTGGAATCAAAAAAGCGCCCTCGCCGTAAACATATTATTTTGCTCCCTTATGATACATTCTACATCATATAGTATTACATCTTATAGTTGTATAAGTTACTAGTCAAATTGTCATCGTAAGGTCGATGGCGAGGAGTCTTGTATAAGACAGGTATCACCACATATACTTTGCCATCGCAGTAGTGCATAAGCGTTACTGTGTAAATGGCACTGTAGCAAGTAAAATTACCGGATTAATTAAAAGCTCCTCTAAACCACTGTCAAGGTAATGAGCGGCGTGCAGTGATGTGCAAAACTATCGTTCTAAGTTTTGAGTGACACTGCAATTGTAACCGCCAAGCATGGTGCTTACCATCAGGCGCAGGACTTGCTTGTATCAGCACTCGATAGTATAAAAACCGGCCAAGTGCGAGTCGGACTGGCGCACGAATGGTTCCGTACCATTATCTATAAATCTCCCATACAACAGACATGATTTTTTTACCGGTTTTACAGATAATGGTACAGCATCCTTTGTGCAGCATTCCGACTCGCACTTAGCCGGTTTTTTAGTATTTTTTGTTATAGCGGTAACAGAAATACATCATCAGTGAAAATTTCTACTGTCTAACTATTACGGTTCACGAGATACAGCCTGGTGACAAACGGATAGACAGACAGCCGGACAGCCAGCGGTCTTAGTAATAGGGTCCCGTTATACCCTTTGGGTACGGTACCCTAAAATAGGTTTGCACTAAAGGAATATTTGCAACTGCAAATGAACATTGCAATATTTGCATAATATAGCAGCTCGCTGACGATCCTGCCGACTTGGCCAATATTTACCTGTTCGTTAGCTACAACGCTTTCGAAATGGCGCATGAGCCACCCCACAAGGTTGTAGTTGCAAGCAGGAAGCTTGCCGATAAGGGCCAGCATGGTGGTCTCCCGTTGTGGCTCTGCGATCGCTGTGGCTTGCTCAAACTGACCGTGTAGCTCTTGGGTTAAGATCGATTCGGGAAGTTCGCTAGAATAGGAAACAATACATATTAACATTATAATGTTCGATTTGTGTATGAAAGACAACTGCTATATCAACGTGAGTTTAAGGCGCGCTAGTGTCCTGCCTGATAATTGTAAAAAGCAGAACCTTTAAAGTCAAAGTCAAAGTCAAAATCATTTATTCAATTTAGGCATCAAAGACGCACTTATGAACGTCAACTTTTCATTATAATGTACTTTAAAGACTCTACGCCTGTGTTCCAAAATATATAGAGCCCACCGAGAAGAAGCGGCAAGAAACTCGGGGCCATTCCTTTATATAGATGTTTACAATGTTTCTACTTAAGTACTACAAATATTACATTTTATAGGTGGCAGAGTGACAGCTTGCCAGAAGTGGCGTATTCCAAGCATCTTTATCTTTTATATAATGTCGAACTTTATAATAAGGTTTTTTTATTAAAAAGATTTTTACAGTCAACTTCAATTTGCCCTCTGTGAGCTCAGTTATGTGTTTTAGGATTTTATTGTAAAAACGCACATAATTTCCTAGGAATGATTTATTAGTCTTCGCAAGTCTAAAACTAGGTACAGCTATCCTATTGTATTTCTAGTATTAAAAGTGTGGTGATCACTATTTAACTTATATTTATGTAATTTTTTACGAACATACATTATATTTTGAAATACATATAAGGAAGGCAACGTTAATATATTGATTTCTTTAAATAAATCTCTCAAAGATTCACGGGAACCCATTTCGTATATAGCTCGAATAGCACGTTTCTGTAGGATAAATATGGTCTCTATATCGGCCGCTGAACCCCATAGCAATATTCCATATGACATTACGCTGTGGAAATATGCAAAATACACTAACCGCGCCGTAGAAGCGTCTGTTAGCTCTCTTATTTTACGTACCGCATATGCAGCAGAACTGAGTCTCCCAGACAGGGCATCCATATGAGGACCCCATTGTAATTTTGCGTCAATTTTAATGCCTAGGAAGACTGTTGCCTTGTCCATTACGAGTTTAACTCCATCAAGCGTAACGTTGGACTGCAAATATGGAAGAGTAGGCAAAGAAAACTTCAAACATTTTGTCTTTTTTTAATTCAGAAGTAAATTATTAGTTGAGAACCATTTAGAGATACTAGATAGAGAGTTGTTTACTTGAATTAGTGTGCTATCTTTCCAATCTACTTTGAAAATCAGAGTTGTGTCATCCGCAAATAAAACAATATCACAAAGATCCTTGGCCATAAGTGGCAAGTCGTTTATGTATACTAAGAACAAATTTAAACATCTAGTGTAACGAATAAGATCGATAATATTCTACGAAAAAAAACTTAAGCTACTTATAAATAATAATAGATTAACGTGAGACTTGTGCGTTGTAGATATCACAATCGACAACTCGCAAAGCTTAATCTTTTAGAGTTTTAATAACAACTGCTCTTGTCTGCTCTTAATGTTAATTCATTCACCCATCCGCATTCTCCAGTCGTCCCGCGATCATGTAAGTAGCAATATGTTTATTGAAAACAACCGTGAAAGTTTAAAAAGTACTTTACTTTCATATTGAAAAAATCATATGATAAAAATTATGAAGGGTTGCGACATCAATACGAATGTTAATTGTTTGAAAAAATCTTTGTTTTAGGTTGGGTACTGCTGTTATGCTGTTTAATAGACATCGCTCCGTCTTATTGAAACTAGAACTACAAACTTACGGCCGCCAATAACCTATCTATTGCTGGTTTACCTTACTAGAGATGGATATCTATTTGTATGGACGTTATGTCTTTCTATCGGTAGTAAGGAAAACTGGATAGATAGATTATAGGGATCGGTCGTTGTCGTTGTTGAAACGGGTGTTACCTGATGTATCCTTTGAGTATAGCACAAGCGACCGGCACGTCCCAGTGATAAGGGAAGGTGGGCCCGCGGTCCGTGAACAGTTTGCGGAGTTGTTGTAGTTTGATTTTGTCCGGCTCGGTGCGGTAGATCTGATTGGACTTTAGCGCGTTTGCCTGAGAATAAGTAAAATCGTCTGTTATTATTACAATTTGTAGACGTGAACATCTTTAAATTTGCTACCATACGGGGGCAATCCGAAAACTTAATGATAAAATCGGGGGATACAGGTTGGCGTTGTAGTTTCGAATTTATCGTATACATCAAAAATAATTAAACCCACTGGATAGCTAAAAGATCAAATAATTCATTACGATAAAGAACAATGACGCTCGCGCTCTTGTGGAGAAGGGAGCGCCGCCATTTTGAGGGTATTTTGCTGCGTACCGAGATTAGCAATTAGTATAACTTTTGACTCGGAGAAACGTATTCACGTACAAAACACGGCCGTGTCCATGACACAGCCACACCCCATTTTCTACCGACTTCCAAAAAGGAGGAGGTACTCAATTAGATGTTTGTTACCTCGTAACTTTCGATAGAGTGAACTGATTCTCAAAATTCTTTTTTTGTTTGAAAGCTGGTGCTTCCCGTGGTCCCATTTAATTTCATCAAATTTGGTCTAGTAGTTTTTGAGTTACACTCCAATAACCGAATAGAATGGAAGATGGTATTAAATTTTTCAAATTGTACTTGTTTCATTTGTATTTGTAAAACAGATTGTGAGTTTTGAATACTCCTGTAGAATTACAAGGAACTCTTATAAAATCGTTCAATTCGCCCGACTGTTCGTCCTAATCTTTTACAGCTTACTATACTATAATATATAGGTTGTTTTTTTGAGATAGGCAGTAAGAGCAGGTGCCTTAACCGTTATAGTCACCGGACAACGTTCCTAGGTGGCCGCCTATAACTTTTAAGATATTCGAAACTGTATTTACTGATTTTGGAAAAAAAAAATTCGTCAGAAAAAAATTGCTAAAACACCAAAAATGTTTTTATACCCATCGATTCTATTTCGCATTATTTACGCTGTCAATACGTGTTTATCAAAATCTGTGAATACAGTTCAGAATATCGCAAAAAGTTATGTAAGGTCTCCTAGCAACATTTTTCTGTAACTGTAAAGGTGTAAGTTGGTAGCCGGCTACACGTAGCAAGCAGCAGCAGACGACGTGTCGTCGCTTCATGTCGCTGCAGTCATGATTTCGGACCCGACTGCAGACGACAACTGCAGCTGGCGTCAACCATTTGAAAAGGGATACGAAAGGTTTCGTTTAAAAGCTTTTCAGTTGTTTTACTGGGCAGATTGGTATCCGCAAGTGGCACTACTGATCTGCGGTCGGGCGACGGTGTCGTCTGCCGCTCGACGACGCGTAGCTAGCTTCGTGTCGCTACATATTTCTATGAAATATTATTCGTAGTTACGAATAATATTTCATAGAAATATGTACATAGAAACCAGTAGTGTCACTGCGACACGTCGTTTTCTGCAGCTTCGTGTAGCCGGCTACCAAGTCGCACCTTAACGGTTATGGTACCTGCGTTAACTGCCCTGTTTCAAAAATCCACCCTGTATCGTTAGTTATCATAGAATAGGTTTTGGACGTGATAAAGTCTTATAAATCGATCGGCCTAAGCGTTCGGCTAGTTACCACATTATCACGTAAAATTATCATCCGTAAACAGACTTAACATGCAACCATTTTCTTAAAATAAAGTCAATGTTTACGGGTCACTTAAAAAATCTACGGTCGTTATTGCTATGTGAGACATTTTCAACGAAGCGCATCAGTGCTTCGAACGGAACGTTCAAAGCTGCTTTTGGAAGTTGTTTTAGGAATACTTCAACCACCACCTGGTTATGGATGCTGTCAACATACAGAAGGCTTCACTGTAACAATGTTTTTACCAAAAAATCGAACCTCCTTCAACACTAAAAAGTGTTTAATAACTTGTTGAAGCCAGTTCCATTTTTTGGCAAAAAAAAATTACTCCCTTTTGAGTGACCCTTGCGCTTACGATTGTCATTAGCGTCAACAACGAAATCATCCAGATAGGTGAAACACTTTTCAGTTATTGGAGTGTAACTCAAAAACCGATTGACCGAATTTGATGCCATTTCAATGGGAAGTATACTCTACTAAACAAGAAAATAATTTATGGAAAACGGTCCACAAATGAGAGAGAGAGATCAGTGAACAAACAAAAACATACAATCGAACATATAACGTCCTCCTTTTTCTTTTGATGTCCTTAAAAAGTACCTGTAAATAGTCGATGCTGTCCCTCACGACGAGAGGCAGGCCGGTGTCGTCGTGACATCTTGAACGCTCCACTGACTGTTGCAGCGGTACGCCGAATATAGGGAGCGCCACTGAAACAAATCAAAACATTTTTAAAAAAGATTTTTTTACTGACACTATTTTTTTTTCGGACATGTTTCGCGGCAAGGAGATGAGTCCTGTGGAACGACTTACGACGAACGTACAAGGAAAAGTGGATGGCACTAGAGCTCGCGGCAGATCACACATGCGGTGGACGGCCCAAGTAAGAGCTGTTCCAGATGGTCCACTCCACGAGTGTACCAGGGAGGCAGTGGTGAGAGAAGATTGGCGATGGATTGTGAGGCGTGCCGCCACACCTGACATGATCACTCTGGCAAGAGTGTAGTGACTAAGAAGAAGAAGAGTCATTTTTTCCTTTGTTAGCAGACTCGTAAGTCAGAGTCAAGTTACGGTTACACAAATCAAGTCACTGGGGGGCGTTCCGTATGTCAGAGTGCGGTTGTTTAGTTTATTTTCTAACTCGATGAGGTACGGAACGGCAAGGTTGTTTTCTAACCTCAGATTTTGACAAATTCGACATTGACAGATCACTTGATCCTTACCTAATTTTCTTTGAGACCAGAGAAGAAGAAGTTTGTTGTAGTCTGATTGGTCAAAGTAATGTCAGATGCGGGTTGCAACCTTTTACCGATCGATTATGATGGTTAAAAGGTTGCGACGCTCCGAGGTTCGGAACGCTCGAGTTAGAACAACCGAGTGCTTTACCCTGAGGTTCGGAACGGCGTTAGTGCGAAAAGTTGCACTCCGAGTGCGCTCTCACCGAGGTTCTGAACGCGGCCCTGTCCTGTAACGTTTTAGTGAAGCTGTGGATGTATCACTAAAGTGCCCTGGGGACGATCATTCGCAATTGTCAATTTTTACGTCATTGACCGTTTCAATTGAAGGTGCGAATGATGGAGCTTCATACGATGCGTCAATTGTTCGCCCACATTTACTTTCTGGCCAGTACGAAAGGTGACGAACGATGATATCGAATTCTGATTTGGCTTTTCTTGCCCTAACATTAAGTGTTTGTAGTGAAAAGGGACACTTTTGATGCCTTAGCGCTTCGCCTCGTGCCTACCATCGTCTTTTGCACGAACTTGTAGGCCTCAATAAAATAGAAGATAGAATAGATAAGAATAGAAGATAATATGTTATTAAGTAAAGATATAAAAAGCAAAACAAACTCGTTCCGCGATCGGCGTGTTTAAATGCTGGTGGTGGCAATGCAAAATAATTATAGAATATGTAAAAGTTTCTTAATTGATACCGTAGCACATATTTCCCTATGTTTAGTGTTTTATATTTCTTATTTCTTCCTATATTTTAATAAAATAAACATTCATTTAGTTTTTATTTCAAAAGTATTGCTCTAATTATAAATTTTAAAAGTTATTCATTTTATTTATAAACCAACCAGCTGCCTTATTGTATATCTTTACGGAGAATGGGAATGGGCTTCATTTTGACATTTGACCACATTCTGAGCGAAACCCTGCAAGCCTATTGGCTGGAACCATCAATGGGAATGAGAATGAAGTGACATTTAATTCTCATTTAAGTTAGACAATAAAGCGGCCGATTTCTTTTAGGCTCATTGTAGACTCATAGCGTATTTACACGTACGTTATACGACGTTCATGAATAAGATAAGATAGATAATAGTGTATTATGAAACTCATGAGCGGAGCTGACGAGTTTCATACGACATTTTTCAACACATTTGCGAGGAACAATAAACATATATTGCTTTTACCACACAGCGACAAATACAATAAAATAAAAACAAAATATGAAAATTACAGGAAATGGCGAGCAAGTTTTTTTTTCCACGCGCCACCTGCGAGGCGAGGTGAGTGACCATACAGCCTACTAATAATTATAATTTCAAAATGCAATTCTATATTTATAATAATAAACCCTTATTTCACCTGGTCACGCTATAATTTGAGAACGGCATTACTTACCGATTTAATATATCTTTTTTAAATGTTTTCTCATACTTCGTAGAAGGTTCTTACATTAAAAAAAGTAAAAGTTGGGAGGTTATGGCGAGCCTACTACGCGAAGGAAGTCGCAAAAGCATTCGCTAGTATTTTGTACTGTACAATAATTTCATAATAATAACTGTTTGTTTGACTTAATCAAAGACGTACATTGATTTATTCCAAAAACGTATATGGATTTTCAGCGGCATAACACCTTTTTGTCACTACTAAAAACTAACCGTATTACGCGGTTAAATTGAAAATGCTCTCTTTACTCGCCTATAACTTGCAGTAAGGTACTAATTTTACTTTTTAGGGATAATTCAATTATTTACTAGGTTATAATTGTATTATGCACTTGTGTATGCTCGGTTTTTGGCCCTAATAGCGATGTAATAAAGCTCACTTTACGAGCAAGTGTGTTTAAAACTCTTTATTACACCACCACAATACACCAAATACAAATATAAGTTACAAATAAAGAAATACGAAAAAGAAGGTATAGAGACGGTGCGTGTAGAAATTTGTTAGTAGGTTGAGTATAGTATGTAGAATTGCTGAAGTATAACTCACCGCCGAGAGTAAAACCGTTAGCAAACGGATTCATAACTTGAACACACCTTTTTCTGCACACGAAAATGAATCAGAAAATAGCTACTTTCACATACGACTGTTCATTTTAAGTCGTTTGATATATTTGCGTATGTTATCTCTCACGCTTTGTGAATAATTTGTTTTATTTATTCGTGTAGATAAAGCACGTTATCGTGTGTCATAATGCAGAAATAGCACGAAAATGAGCCGTAAGGTGTCAGCTGACTAAGGTGTTTACATTTTTTCCGTAACCAGTGGTGTATACGTAGTACGTTCGTTACACAGATTAGTACATAGTCACTATGTAAATGTTAATTCCCGCGAAATTTACTAAGCGTATCTCTAGGACACGCGTTTCTAATAACAGTCTCAAATTCTTTTCCAGATTAACGTATTCCCTGGTTTCTTTTCAAGATTTTGACATACGAGTTATTTTTTTTTGTATGATAGACGTACATAATAACTACGTCTGTATTTTTTTTACACGCAATGTATAATTAAATTCCAATAACTTTGCAATTTTAGAGAGTAAAATACACCTCATCGGACGGGATTCAAACCCACGTCTTGTGACAATCGGTGTCGGACGCCTTGACCGCTAGGCCTATCATACTTTTTGACAGTTTTCTTATACAAAAAGTGTCAATTAGTTACGCATCGTAAGCAAAACGATCCGTCTCTGGATATAGAAAAAGTCACAGGTCAAAATCATTTATTCAATTTAGGCATCAAAGACGCACTTATGGACGTCAATTTTTTTATTATAATGTACTTTAAAGACTCTACCGCCGCGTTACAAAATATATAGAGCCTACCGAGAAGAAGCGGCAAGAAACTCGGGGCCATTCTATTTATATAGATGTTTACAATGTTTCTACTTAGGAACTACAAATATTACATTTTATGGGTGGCAGAATGACAGCTTGCCAGAAGTGGAGTATTCCAAGCATCTTTGTCTTCTATATAATGTCGGACTTCATAATAAGTTTTTTTTATTAATACGTTTTTTACAGCCAACTTAAATTTGCCTTCTGTGAGCTCAGTTATGTGTTTTGGGATTTTATTGTAAAAACGCACACAGTTAACGTAAAATTTAAAGAAACGCATCATAAGTTTCTTCGTGAAACTACATCAAATTCTCACCATGCTCGCCAACCAGCTGCCAGGCATGGCGAGAAATGGCGAATCTCTATGAATAATACAAATACACGCAGTCATTTAATACCCGATAGCCTTTTCATAAATAAATGCAATAATTCATATGTTTTTAATTTTTATAAAATCAAGTGTACCTAGCTGTCAAATACAGAAGACTGGCAAACACAGGTATATTTTCACGAAACTGACGAAACAATGAAACTGGCGCGAGTAGGGAACTGACCATTGTTAAACTAATTCACTTTGGCTGTTTCAATTTTAGAGTAGGGACTCTAGGTCCAAGACTATCCAAGCTTATGTTAGTAATTTTACGCCGAAATTAACTTTGAGATAAGCAGGGAAGCAATGGGATGCAGGTAGTTAATATGTAAATAACCACAAAGTTTCGACTAAGTTGCATCGACCGTGACCATGCAGTTTCTTTGTTACTCAAATACATACGAGTATTCATATAAGGAAGTGTAAATGGACATATCACGGCGTTGGTGGAACATTAAAACCCAACGCAGTCTACAGACTGTCTTCCGCATATTATTTTGTTTGCGATCCGTGACCGCAATAAGGTTAAAATTAGTTCTCAAAAAACTTCTAACCCAAAAAAGACCGAACGACTTCAACACTAAAAAATGTGAAATAACTAGTTGAAGTCGGTACCATGATAGTTCAAAACTACACTTTTTGTTCAAGTCGGTTACTGTAGAACTCAAACATGTAAAGAAACTTATTATACTGATAAATTAATGAACCATTGTAATTTGTTCGTTACGTACAAACTAGATGGCGTTATCGTCGCCTTGCTCTGTTTACTGCATCGCGGTGACAAGATTCGCACGGAACATGTGTTGCTAGTTTGCAATAATAATAAATGTGTCTTGAATTTAAATTAAAAGGTTTCATTTCATAACCCAATTTGACCTTCACGAGTACGTGCGTAAATTTGAGTTTGCACATTTTAGTGACCTTTGCTACTTAACGGGATCGACTGTCATTAACCATCAATTATAACCTGCGATATCAATATATGCGAAACAATTTTCAGTTATTGGATTGTAATTTAAAAACATAATTACGAATTTGATGAAATTTAAAATATGGGACCACCTCGGAAGTAGCAAAAATAATTATAAAAATCGGACTACTTTGTAAAAAAATATGCGTGATCATACATAAAAAATATAAGCGTCGACTTGAGAACCTCCTCCTTTTTGTTGGAATTCGGTTGCAAATACAATAAATTTCTAAGTTCAAATTATAATTATTATTAGGACTAAATTCAACCTTATGGCGCTGCTATAAGATCTCAGACAAAAGTGAGATAAAGACAGCCTGAAGTGTATGCGTCAGGGCTTACTTATAATAAAGACAAAAAACACTCACCTCCTAAAGTGAATATCTCCTCAAAAGGCACGCCAGTAGTCACCGTCGACGGCACTTTAGTCAGCTTCCTGTCTTTTCTATCTTTGTCTTTCTCTTTTACTTTCTCTTTATCTTTCTCCTTTACTTTCTCTTTCTCTTTTTCCTTAACCTTCTCTTTATCCTTGTCTTTGGTCTTGTCTTTCTTTTCATCTTTGAGTTTCTCCTTTGATTCTAGTTTAAATTTCGCTTTTTCTTCTTTCTCCTGTAATTAAACGTAAATGACAAATACACGAATCATAATAACTATCTAATCTAATATTTATAGGTGGCAAACAGTCTAGGTATCAACCGAGAACTAAAGCTCAACACCCACAGAGGCGGGAAGCGCGGGAAAGCGGTCGCGATCCGGGACGGTATTTTTTGTGATGGTCGAATTTGTATGCACCCTGTACCCTGAAACATAGCAAGCGGGCGCGATTCGGCGCGGTGCGATGTGTCAGGGTACAGGGTACATACAAATTCGAACATTACAAAAAAATATATATTCCCGGATCGCACCCACTTTTCCGCGCCTCCCGCCTCTGTGGGTGTTGAGCTTATAATACCTTCTACTTATTGATTATAGGTTTGTTCACCTGCGTTACACTACGAATGAAGCTTAATTTAAAGTCGATCGTTGGGATTGGGTTGGTCCATCTTATAATAAAATAAGTGCGAATCAGACTCGCGCACGAAGGGTTCCGTATCTATGAAAACGGCAAAAAATCACGTTTGTTGTATGGGAGCCACTTAAATATTTGTTTTATTTTATTTTATTATTTATTTTTAAAGTAAATATGTAACTAAATATTATGTGAATATTTCAAGTGTCTACCTGTTGCCGTTATCAGTATCGAGCAAAAAGATCGCGTTTGTTGTATGGGAGCTCCCTTAAATAATAATTTTATTATGTTGCGCGAACGCAGCCGGGTGCGCACGTAGTCCATGAAGAAGTGGCCCGGGCGCACGAAACCGGTCGAGCGTAAATTAAACCGTCAAAATAACATTAAAATGTGTAATACTTACGAATGTTTCAATCAAGTTATTTCTTGTTACGGTAACAGAAATACATCTGTGAAAATTTCAATCGTCTACCTATCACGGTTCATGAGATACAGCTTGGTGACAAACGGACTGACAGCAGAGTATTAGGGTCTCGTTTTACCCTTTGGGTACGGGACCGTATAACGGTCTTAAAATGGATTAGTTAACCTATTTTTTTTTTAAGTTTCGTTATAAGTTAATAGAATAGAATAGAATAGAATAAAATATTTTATTTCCGACATTACAATGTAAATGTATAAGAATATAGAAGAAAATAGCACAAAACATGCAATTGTGACAAATTGGCACCAACTCAGCATAATACCAGCTGTTCGCCAGCGCTGATCTTCCGTTGGAGCCATGTGGTGAAATCACGGACCGGCATGCACACAGTACAGAATATAATATTATTTAAAAATCAATTATATAATCAAAAAAGAAAAAATGAAACTATAATAACCTCCTAAAATAAAACAGAAAACAAAATGAATATAAATAATTAATCTATACAGTACATTCCCCTTTATCGTCTCATCGTATCGTCTTTGCGTCCCAGAGACGTAAATATACGTCAGTTTCATTAATTTTTTTTTTGTTTTAATTATCACGGTATAGGAAGGATTAAAGCAATTTAATAATCAATTTTACTTTTAAGTGTCTCATTTTAATAGTGTCTCAAAAATGATTGACACTTGTTTATTTCACATAGAAATGTTATTTTATTTTTTATTTTCACTAATACACAATAAACGCGTTAAACATTATTGATTACTAACGTTGTTACAAGTTTGCAGTAGTACTGATTTTTGTTTTGTTCCGAAGCCGGCTGATAGACGTCACACCAACATTTATGGCCCCGCTCTACCACGTCAGTACTCCAAAAATATATGCCAAGTCCATTTCAAAATTAATCCAAACCTTTTAGATGCTTCGGTGTGAAGTAGTTTTTTTTAATGTTACTAGGAGACGGTACAAGCATGTTGCTCATCTGGTATTAATAACAGCCGCACTCAGAAACGTTCATTAAATTAGCGCTAATCATTACTTAACTAATTTTTATTAAGTCTGTTAATCATCGTTACATCCCAGAGACAGAATTTAAGTAAAACAAAACAAGAAAGAATAATATGTATAAAATCAACACAAGATCAACACCAATGAATTTCAATTTCTAACATAACCTCAATCGTAGATGTCAAAACCATCCCTTAAGTAGCTTAAGTAAGGGTTGGGCGCTACTTAAAGTTAAGGGATGATTAGGCCCGCTAACGAATCGTTAACTGACTCTGAGTGGTAACTTTTCGAAATTTTTACTTAGTGATGGTTTAAGTAATCATTAAATATTAAGTAATGTCTCTGAGTGCGGCTGTAAGGGGTAACATCTGCCTAACAGATGCATTTCCTCACAAGTGACGAAGCCTTTAACCTAAGACATTAAGTTGTCCAGTCTGATGTGCCTGTATTTTCGCCAGAACCCATACCCTTTTGACGAGAACACAGTATTGCGAACATTACTGCTTCACGGTAGAAAAAGGTAGTTATGGTGGCAATACTTCCCCGGACCAACTCATTCACAAAGAGTTCTACTACTACTCTAATAATAGACATACACATGTATCACATTTACTAGCGACTGCCCGCAACTTTGTTCACCTCCCATCTTAATTTGAAACGAGGCCTCTACGACACGAGCCTTGAGCCAAGTGTGGGGCCGCCAAATTTTTCCTATGTTTAAAAATACAAATTACATTAATTTATTGATTCAGGCGTTACTTTGCGGAAATCCATTATAAAAAAAAAAACTTTATTAAAAAATATTTAGTGACACTTCCGCTGAAAAGAAAACAATGATATTGGCCTATTTGGGGGCGTGCAGCACCCTCCCTCCCGCATAAAATGCTAATAGGAAGAATACAAAATAAAAAACACAAGAAACCCCAAATAAACCAAAACCGATTCGACACGTGTTTCGCCTCTACACGAGGCATCCTCAGGAGATGTTGACTCGTCGAGCGCTAGACCGACAAGTCCGGAACACGTGTCGAATCGATTTTGGTTTATTTGGGGTTTCTTGTGTTTTTTATTTTGTATTCTTCCTATTAGCATTTTATGCGGGAGGGAGGGTGGTGCACGCCCCCAAATAGGCCAAAATCATTGTTTTCTTTTCAGCGGAAGTGTCACTAAATATTTTTTAATATCGTTTTTTTTTGACAAACTACATTGTTAATTTAGAACTAAGACTCGTATGTAAATTTCTGTCAACAATAAACTTATTATAAGAACCTCCTACAAAGTATTGGAAAACAATTATAAAAAACATGAATGAAATCGGTAAAGCCGTTCTCAAGTTATAGCGTGACCAGGAGAAATAGGGGTTCATGTTTATATAAATACTAGCTGCTCTCCGCGGTTTCACGCGCGTGGTGATGATTGGTGATTATGATGAATCAAAAAATATAGCATATGTTACTCAGGCTGAATGTAGCTTTCCAATGGTAAAAGAATTTTTGAAATCGGTCCAGTAGTTTGAGTGTATTCATTACAAACATACACACACAAACAATAAAAAAAATCTTCTTTATAATATTATATGTAGAATATGTAGATATAGATAGATAGATAATTGTGATAAGTATAAGCTTTCAAAAGCTTTCAAAAGCTTACTTAGTCAAACTGATAACATGGATCGATTTGATAAACCCAGCCAGCAATATTATATTTCATTATTAAGGCCTATTCAGACGAGCGTTATTCGCTACCGCTGTGGGTAGCGAAAAATACCACGCGGAACTCGATGGGTAAATAGTATGAAGTTCCATAACTGCAGCGAAACTTCTACCGCCTAGTGACGCGGTATTTTCTCTTGTTTGGCGAAACTAGTTCCGTCACGCCGCCCCGCTAACCGTTGCCAACGAATTACTCTACCGCGCACGGTAGCGGTGTCCGCTTTGGTGTGAACAGTGAAATTAACACACACACTTTCGGATTTCTTTATCGCTCGCGGTAGCGAATAACGCCCAGCAGGGCTATAATGTATCTCAGTTGCTAACAAATGTTGAATGAAATCTTGAAAAATGGCGGCTCTATGTCATTTTTGACAAACCATTAAGCAAAAATGTAAGTAAGTTGATGACTGGAGCTTACAAAAGTGACATAGAGCCGCCATTTTATTCGATTTCAATCAACATTTGTTAGCAACTGAGATACATAATAGGCCAGCTGGTCTATTAATTTACTAGTGTTAGTCCCACGGATTTGCACACGTGGTACTATACACTGTACATAATCTTGGTCAGGGCGCATACACTAATCGATCATGAACGAGTATATTTCATATTCCGATTCAAACTTGGCCGATTTTCGGATGGCTGAGACCACAACCTTTTTTGAGGGCTGGATCCGCGCCTGACGTATAGGCATTGCTAATACTGTGTCATAGTCTCCTAGAAATCAGATTATATGCATTAACAAATCCCCAAAATATGCAAGCATATATGCAGTAAAGTCTCCAATATGCATAAAAATGGGAGAGAATCCTGGACGCTTCCCTTCCGCCACGGGGGTGACAGAAGGGGCGTGTGGGTCTCAGTTCGATAGCTGAACTCATTAAATGTTAATTGTTAGAAGAATGCGAATCCTAGAAAAATAAACACATTATAAGCAAGTCAGTATTTACGACGCGTGATTATACCTCTGTCATGTCTGCCTACGTAATGGCAACATTGAAACATGTGTCAATGAATAAATAAACAATACTCGAATGTGCTAAGTGGTATTAGTGTTTGAATATGTGACGTTTCGGAATAATAATTAGAAAAAATATTGACATGTGAAGGAAAAACTAAATAATAAATAATTAACCTCCTCCAATGAGAATATTGTACAATATATAATTTGTACAATATTTTTATTTCGGTACAATATACATACAAATATAATACCATCACACATCACCACATTCTTCTAAATAAGATTTTGTTTTCATGCATTATGAGCCGACCCTATTGTCATCTTTTCCTTTAGTATGTTTCACGATATCAATGTGAAAAGTTTACTCCCACTCTTAAGACGGAAAATGTACATTAATTTAGCTAACGTGGAATAAAAAGAATAAATTATATTTAACTAGTTGACTCGCCAGCGGCTTCGCTCGCTTGGTTTTGGTGTAGTGGCGAGCGAGTTGTTCTTTAAATTTCAATAACTTTTTTATTAATGAACCGATTGGCATGAAACAAACACTAAATGTTAAGTGAAGCTTACCACAATATATTAGTGAAAACCACATCTAAATCGAATAGGCCTTTTCTAAGATTAGCGTGCATACAACTCGCAGACAAACAGACAAAAACTCTAACAATCAACTATTTAAGTAATTCTATTTTTGTTCCAACTTAAAAAAAGCGCCAATAATATTTTTTCTCATATATCATCCATGAACAGACAGCGATCCGTTACATATTTATTATATGTAAAGAATATATAAAACAATAATATAGAATATATAATATAATCATGTTGAATCAAAATATATAGACTATGTCCATCAAGGATAATGTAGGATTCTAATGGTGAAAGAATTGTTCAAATCGTTCCAGTACTTTACTATTCAATTCAAATAAACAAATCTTTCTTCTTATATTATATTATTAATATATTATTATATACTGACCCACCATTAGCTACGCTCGTTTAACCGTAATTTTCGATAAAAACCTTCCTTAGAATGCTGCAACATAAAAGAAACTCCCAAAATTTCAAGGCAGCGAAATAATGTTTGTTTCCATCAATTTATGGGCTCTAGTTCATCATATTTGCTAACAAATTTGTATTGCCCGCCGCGCCAGCCACCACTCTCAAGATACACACATCAAAAAAAGTTTGTGATCACTAGCCTGACATATTCTTTTATATTGAACTTTATCAACAATTTAGTAATAAAAGGTTTATATTCAATAATATAACTTCTCCTCTGGCTCGAACACATGCGGTGATCCTCCTGGGCATGCTGAGAATCAAGTTATCCAACATATCTTGGGGTAACCTGTCCTATTCTTGAATAGCGGCTTCCCTGAGCTCTGGCACTCTCTGGGGACGTGGCTGACGATTGCAAACAGCTCGCTTAAGAGCATCCCACGCGTGCGCTACTGGGTGTATGTCAGGCGAGCCGGCAGGCTAGTCTAACCTTGTGATGTCGTATTCTCGAAGAGCAGCATTGACTCGTTGAGCTCGATGGGCGAGCGCATTATCATCGACCAGCACAAATTAGTGCCCATGGTTTACTCGGAATGATCTGACAATTCCATCAATAGCAACTAAAAAGGCGAAGAAATCACAATATAATCTACCGTAACAAAAAGTTTTAGATTTTTCAAAGAGATCGCAAACTTTTTTGATGTGTGTATTTCCTAGGATTAAAATCTATCGCTGTGTACCTATATATCTATTTATCGGTGTATCCAAGCATTTGCATGTCCGTAAGACCAGTTTCCATTCGGATTCTAGTGTGTCACCATCGATTACAACACACTCAGGTAAATATTTTCGCGGGTCCGGGATGACGATTGTACACATCAACAAGTACAATTTGAAACCGACTTCCATTCTATTAAGTTATACGAGTGTAACTCAAAAACTACAAAAAAAAAATAATGAAATTTAAATGGGTCCACACGGGAAGTACGAGTACCAGCTTTCAAACAAAAAAGAAGTTTGAGAATCGGTTCACCCAGTCGAAAGTTATGAGGTAACAAACACAAAAAAATACAGTCTAAATGAGAACCTCCTCTTTTTTTGGAAGGCGGTAGAAAAGGTTTCGTAATACGTGAAGTGGGCCTATCACGAATAACTGCGTAAGTGGAACGTAACGTGTCGTTCAAATCATAACAAACTGTCATGTATCTAGGGTGATGATGAGAACTGTGACACAGACAACTCATAGTTTGTACACCGAAACGTGACGCGTTGACGTTCACGATACAAATACTTTTACGCAAATCGTTTGTGCTACGTCTGCTTCTTTCTAAGTAGTATTCTTCGTAACTCGTATCACAGAATAAGTGACAGTATAACGTACTCGTATCTAAGGTCACGGTCAGTAATCTGTGGTCACGGTAAGTAGGCTATAATGGGAAATGGTAAATCATTTCATGCAGTGAAACTCATTCGAGTAATGCATCATAAAAGTCAAGTAAGGTATTAAAGATTTTTTTTTTTGTAAATAAGTAGGTATTTGAATAATAATTACGGACGAAACAGCACATAAAAGTCCACCAAGACAAAAGTCAAATATTAATTCAAAACTTGTTATTGTTTGCAGATCACATTTTACGTATGTTATAAGAGTGAGAGTTATATAATAAAACTACTTCATTCCATTATAACCTGAAGCCTTAGGACACTAATTTGATTTCATCGCATTTATTCATGCATCACCGACACTACCACCTTTTTGATATTTACAAAAGCACCTTAACTAATCGGATAAATCTAATCGCTTACTTCTACGCACAAAAATAAACAAAACACGCGCGAACACCGTTCCTTTGGCAAAAAATATTCCGACTTCGATCACACACGATAAGTAAACATTAGTTAAAATACCTTTGTGAAAACGCTACGCAAGTGATGCATGTTTCGAATACAAGATCCAACTGAATAAAGCCGCATGACCGACCAAAGCGTGGCAGTTTCACCTACAATATGTTTATCCAAGGTTGTACTGCTGAACATTAATGTACCGGCGAAATTATCCCAAAAGTCAGCGTGGTCGTTCGAGCGCGCAAATTCAACTTAGCATATTGTTTTCAGTCATGAGCATTATCCAAATTGTGACGATTAGGGGGAATTGAGTCGCCGAGTAAATTCTTTATTCTTACTTTAAGGTAACAAATTGAGAGAATGCTTTTAAAAATATGTCCGGACATTTTTTAAATTAGTCGTAGTTTTTGATTGATATCGGTAAGTAGTTAGGTTGCACGCGTTTAGTAGATTTTTTCAGAATTCTTTAGCATTCAAACTATTGTTCTTTCACTTCATCTTATAAGTTATTATTAATACACAATGTAAGACGGTATATGCACCTACTGTATGAAGGCTTTATAAACAAACTACTGTATTTTCAATGTTTGTGAGATTTGTGAGTCATCCTAATACTGATGGTGATATTTATTTGCATAGGAATAAGGCTTATTTTGAAGTATACATTCTACGCTTTCAAGGTAAGACTGCTGGCATTTAGGTGAATCCAATTAACAACGATGCTATGAAAGCACATAATTTTTTCATAGCATACCTAGACTTTCGCGATTCTACTTGGGAATTGCGAAATATAGATCCAACTTTTTAGGCAAGTTAGTACTCTAAGGGAAGATGCATTCCTTAGTTTTTTATGCGATTGGTTGGCAAACGAGCAGGCCAGAGGTCTCGAGGATGCGTTGCCGACCTTTGAGGTAGGATGATAGGAAGGAATCAGGGGTGAGGGTTAAGGGGGAGGGGAAGGAGAGGGAGATCGGGGAAGAGGGGAGTCGGGCCACCTAAACCTCTGACGAAACGCAATAGCAAGCTATGTTACTTCACGTCGGTGTTATGTGGGAGTGTGGTACTTCTCCGGTCGTGCCGGCCCATTCGGCTGTGGGGTTGCAGCATCGCACTACCACATAAAGAGAAATGCTACAGATGTTCTGGAGCATAGTAGTTCGCTCTCGCTAGTAATTTAACAGGTCAGAGTTCAATAAATATTATTCTCATCGATGTTCACCCCTTGAACCAATGCAATATGTATATGATACTAGCGACTGCCCGCCACTTCGTTCGGGTAGTAGGCTCGGCCTGTGGCCTCGCCATAACCTCCCGTCTTTTCTTGGCATTTCATAAGAACCTTCTCCTGACAATAATTAACAAGACAAAAAAGAATTAGCGAGATTGTTCCATCCGTTCTCAAGTT
The DNA here is from genome assembly GCA_917880725.1 of Selenia dentaria. Lineage (NCBI taxonomy): Eukaryota > Metazoa > Arthropoda > Insecta > Lepidoptera > Geometridae > Selenia > Selenia dentaria. Next base: position 27,309,180 of record OU862894.1, read on the forward strand.
ATCGCGTGACCAGGAGAAATAGGGGTTCATATTTATATCATCATCATCATCATCATCATCATCAGCCTGTAGCAGTCCACTGCTGGACATAGGCCTCTCCAATTGCACGCCACTTAGGTCTATCTTGGGCTTCTTGCATCCAGTTTTTGCCAGATGTCTTGCGCAGATCGTCACTCCACCGTGCCTCAGGACGTCCTACACTACGTTTGCCGAGACGCGGTCTCCACTCTAGAACTCGTTTACCCCAACGGTTGTCGGTTCTACGGCTAATATGGCCAGCCCATTGCCACTTCAGCTTGCTGATCCGGTGGGCTATGTCGATGACCTTGGTTCTCTGACGGATCACTTCATTTCTGATGCGATCCCTCAGAGAAACACCGAGCATAGCCCTTTCCATAGCCCGCTGAGCGACCTTGAGTTTGTGGACCATTCGAGCCGTCAGTGTCCACGTTTCGGCTCCGTATGTCATGACGGGTAGGACGCACTGATTGAAGACTTTCGTCTTCAGGCACTGTGGAATCGGCGAAGTAAGGACTCGACGTTGCTTCCCAAACGCTGCCCAGCCCAGCCGAATTCTTCTATTCACCCCGTTCTCAAAGTTGTTTTTTCCCAACTGCAATATCTGCCCGAGGTACACATACTTTTGAACAACTTCGAGAACGGCGCCGTGTATCGCAATCGGTTCCGGTAGAACATGTTCGTTGAACATGACCTTGGTTTTGTCCAAGTTCATCCGTAGGCCGATGCGTATAGAAGAGTCAGCCAGGTAATTCAGCATCTGTTGCAGGTCCTGCAGCGTCTCTGCCACGATGACGATATCGTCAGCAAATCGCAAGTGAGAGATGTATTCGCCGTTGATATTAATGCCACGTCCTTTCCAGTTCAGCGTCTTGAACATATCCTCCATTGCATTTGAAAACAATTTCGGAGAAATAACGTCCCCTTGTCTCACTCCTCGATGCAACGGTATGGGACTTGTTTGCTGATTCTGTACTTGGACGGACATGGTGGCGGTTTCGTAAAGACATCTCATCACTTGGATGTATCGCCAATCTATCTGGCAATCTATTTATATATAGTTTATAGATATGTATAGTACGAATTTCTAATTCCATTATATTTTTTTAATGTACAGTGTAGCGTAAAACGCTAAGAATCAGATTTCAGGCGATTATAGGACCTCAGACCTCAGGTCAACAGCGAATGCAGCGCTCGTTCAGAAATATTACAGTCTAGCTGCGCTCCTCAGTTTCACCCGCGTGGTGATGAATGATGATGAATCAAAATATATAGTCTGTGCTTATCAGAGATAATGAAGGACTCTATATAATAATGAAAGAGTTTTTCAAATCGGTCCAGTAGTTTAGGAGCCTATTCAATTCAAACAAACACACAAATCTTTCCTGTTTATAATATTAATATAGATTGAATATACATGTTTTTAGTAGAAGATAGTATATTATTAAGAAGATAGATAGATTACGAATATTAATGCACTTTGGGCCGCTCTTCAGAAGTACCATAAGGTGTATGTAATCTTTATAGGCTTTGCCACACTGGATGCGGTCTGCGGTCAGGTCAAATTGAATGCAGCCCGCACTATGTATGAACAACATTGTCGGTCTATATTTTGTATAGGTATGCGTTCTGACCGTGCGAGCACGCGGAAGGAACGCAACGACGCGTATGGGCAGGCGGGCAGCGGGCGGCGGACAAGGGGCGCGGGCAGGCGGGCGGCGGGCAGGGCAACGGCAACTATAATAACACAATATCTGCTTCTTCCTCGGTGATCATTTTCCTCGATCAAAACACAACATAAGAACTGATCACCACTGATGCACGCAATCAAATAACAAAATTCCGCTGTTTGAACTGCCCGCGTCGCTGACCGGTTTCCCTGCTCAGACCGGTGACCGACAGTATTTTTATACATAATGCGGGCTGCATTCAATTTGACCTGACCGCAGACCGCATCCAGTGTGGCAAATCCTTTACAGTTGGTTATGACCTGGCACGAAGATTTGGGTAAGAGTAACGTAATGGTATCGCTGACGTATATAGTACAAACTATGTTTTATCTGTGCCACGGGCTATACTAGACTGTCTGACGCTAATAGCACCTTTTGGAAATATTAAATATCTAAAAAGTTATATCTCAATAGACTAAATCTCGACTATCAGACATAGATCATGGAGTTATAGAACTTCCTGTCAATGAAGTTAATAAGATTTTATGCAAAAGTATACCTAATAAAAGCAAAGTGAATGCTAAGAGGTTATATGCAGTAACTAAGATTCTTAAACTCGTCTCGTAATAAAACGAGTCAACATCTCCTGAGGATGCCTCGTGATTCTTATTATTCCTACGATTAGCAAACTAACGCTTCCATTTCTATGTATAGATTTCCAATACTTGGAAATGATTAAACCTAACAGATTAAATCTAACAAATTAAATAATACTAACTAACATAATTCAGAATCACGGCATCTGCATGATGTAAATAGGCTGTGGACGCTTGGGGACAGGTTCCAAATTCAAATAAAACTCATAAAACAAAATAACATAATATCATAAATATTTAAAAAAGGAACGTAGGTTCAAAATATGTATTCAAGGGATCTGATTGTTTAGGTCGGAGACACGATGAGGACAGCTTACGTACATTATTTTAAATTCAAATAAATTTAAAATTGGAAAGGTAACAATGACTCATCAATATTTGAAAATGAAACGAGGGTTCTATTGATCGGAATGTGTACTCGAGGAGTCTAATTGGTTGAGTCGGGGACAGGATGAAGACCAGATACGGACACTTGGGTAGTATAAAAAGGGGACAAGTGGGCCGTCCAAACCACAACCGTCCGGTGACGCTGTAAATGCCGGTAGAGGCAAACAGCATTAGTCCGTTCTAAAAATAAAAATCGTCCAAACCAGTTACCGTCAAGAAGCCAAAGTTGCTGTTCGCGATAAAGTAAAAGGTGGAAAGTGAAATATTCAAAGTGTAGTGTCTGCGAAAAGTGAAGTGTAAGTGCTGGTGAGTTGCCACCTGCCAGAGGATTGGATTAACTCTGTTGGACGAGTTTACTCACGTAAGTCTTAGAATTTAGGGATTTTAGACTTTTCCGGATAGATGAGGTGTCTCCAAGATAAATGTTAAACTTAATAAATTATTCTTCTAAAATAATGGAGTTATGATTGGAAATGGAATTGATCATTGAATAGAGACACTTGCTCTTTGGATTTCTCATAGACTAAAAGACAGTTTAGAGATATCCAAGTCATTGGTTAATATTATCAGTTAATTGTTCAATAAAGAATTGTCAATGTCATGTTGTGTGTGTGTTGTGTCATGTTATGTTGAAGACTGATGACATGATCTGTCTGGATATTGTGATTGTTTTATAGAATTTAAGATAGCCCTGCAAATATAATAAGGAGGTGAAATGAGACAAAGGAGCAACAAATCATTTATCCAGTAACAAATTAACAAGGTTTAAATAAAACTTAGATAAAATATTATCTCAGTCAAAGTCAAATCTTAATCAGCGTTAGTAATAAGTATCGAAATGAGTAATTTGAGCTAGAACAACAATGGAGAGTGTTGTAATACGTCAAGAGGCCTCTAAATCCAGCTTTACAGTCACAAGCCTGTAATGTTTTCCTAGCTCCGGTTATCTACAATGATGAATATCCGTAGAATTCTCATTTTTAGGTGAAAACATGAAAATAATTACCTTTACTGAACAACTTTTGACTACCATAGAACAAACAAATACAACTATGGATATTTACATTTAGTTATTAACAATAATTTACTAATTAATTTATGATTTATTACTTTAAGAAGGTGTGTGATAATTTTCCGTGTCATTCCATGTTCTAGGTACAAATGTTCTGCATTAAATATTTGATTTTGTGTTTACATGAAGTTAGTTTATTACAATATATGCTTTGCGAATATATAGAAATCTTATGGCGAAATATAATCTCTAATAGTAACGACAGGATTGGGGTCAAAATGGTATAACAGAAACGGGGTCATTATAATTAACCCTTGCAGTAGGAATAAGATTTGTCTTCATGTGCTTACTAGGTACATTTTATCGTTATAATAATTTATTTCTCTTACAATTAGGTTAGGTTTGTCTCAGCATTTCCTGAAAAGAACTTGAGTTACAACGGCTCACAATTTACGGTCCTACCACTATGAGCTAGACGATCACACATTGGCCATATATTTAATCAGTCCTTCATTCATTATTATAGATTTATTGTCTGGATAATGTTAAGTTATGATTCGAGCTAGTTATGTGTACTTATTTATCTGAGGAATGAAAAACATAGGCCGAAATCAACTAGTACTTACTTATTATTAGCTCAGATTAGGGATGTTCCAATTAAGGAAACAAGAAATAATTAGGTAGGAATAAATTAAAATGCCTAGATTAACAGTACATAGGTAGTTGGAGTACAGGTCAGTCGAGTAGGCGTAGGTCTTCCAGGCATACAGGGAGGGGGGTTACAATTGGTAGTGCCGTTCCCAGGATTAGAGCATTAGACTACGGGACTAGTAGGAGTGTTACAATTTATTACCGTGACCAGGATCACAGAGTCTTAGGGACAGTTACACACTGTAGCAGTGTACAGTGGGCCTAGCACGAAAATTTGCGTAAGTGTATCGTAATCGTATAGTACAAACTATGAGTTATCTGCGCCACAGCTGTTGTGCCAGATACATGATAGTTTGTACTGTATACGTCAACGGCCCGGTAACGTTACACTTACGCAAATTTTGGTGTTAGGCCGACTTTGCTATTGTGACTACACAAGTACAATTTAAAAATTTGGATTCCGACTTCCATCCTAAATTGGAGTGTAACTCAAAAACTACTGAACCAAATTTAATGAAATTTAATTAAAACTACACGGGAAGCACCAGCTTTTAAACAATAAAAGAGTTTTGAGAATCGGTTCACCCAGTGAAAAAATATGAGGTCACAAACATTAAAAAAAAATACACTCCTCCTTTTTGTAAGTCGGTAGAAAACGAAGTGTTTCGGGGTGGCGAGCACAATGCAGTGCGAGGCAAAACTTTAGCCTAAAGCCTGATTTACACAGATTGGCTTACCACATGGCACAGTAAACATTTATCGGTTTTGGAAGTGAAAACTTTTTTAGACGTGATGAGCATTCTTTGGGTGAACAAAAATCATGGAACTGGCATCATCGTCGTCGGCATTTAGGGTAAAGAAAAATCTAGACACTCACGCCATCGTCACCGAACGCTTTGTCATAGATAATGTAGTTTTGAAGTGAAAACTTCTTTAGTCACGATAATGGTTTATTGTAGTTTTGATGAAGTAATTCAATGTAGTTTTGATGAAGTAAAAACTTCTTTACGAGCGATAATGGTTTCCGTTTGAATGTGTGTCTTAAAAATAATTCGAAAAAAAAGACGAATCATATCCACTAGGCTCACTGAACACATACACTCCATGAAGAACCTGCGGACAGCAACATGCGGCTTTGATAGAGCGCGGGTGATAGCGCGGGTAAAGTTTTTCGTTCCACGTAAGATCCGGGAGGCTATCGAGATTGGTAGGCACCAGAATTTTAATAGAGATGGAGGATGGAGCCTGCCCTCTACCTGGAGATCGTGTCTTCGTGGAGCTCACAGTAGTGGACAAGGAGTGACCAGTGGCGATGTGGTGAGCTCATTCTGCCTGAGTGCTCTCACCAGCACGGGATATGACTCCAGCGATGAAGAGGACTCCCGATTCGTTGCGCCGGCGCAACAGATATCCCCCCGCCCCCCACACGACATGATGTCATCGCGTGCTGCCCGCAGTGAGAAAAAGACGACCGGATGTGGTTGAAACTATAATCGGAAAGATCTGACTATTTTACGTGAGTGAATCCCGTTTTTCATATAAAAAAAAAAATATTACCTTTGTCCCTTGTGTGTTTTCCCAGGAAGACCACAACAAGGGCTATATATATATTTGTCAATATCAGTGTGTAAAACTCACAGCTTTATCAGTTGCACTGCAGCTGTCATTGGCACGTGTGGTGCTTCCAATCAGACACGAGACATGCCATCTCGGCACATGCTAGTATAAAGAAAATATGTATTCACTCACCTTATCCTTCTCTCGCAGCTTATCTCGCTTTTCTTTTTCCTTCTTCTCCCTCTCTCGTTCTTTCTCCCTTTCCCTTTCTTTCTTTTTCTCCTTTTCATTCAGTTCGCGATGTTTCACGGAATCTTCGAGGACTTTTTCTTTGTCACGTGATTTCTCACGCTTTTCTTTGCTTTTGGTCGGGAACTTGAAGGACTTTGTCTTCTTTGATTTTGAAGGACTTCTGCGGGAAACTATCGTTATAAGACCAAATTTTTAGGTCATAACTTTAAGTGTTTTACGAAAATGTCAGGATTTTACACGCAGAGATTAATATCAAAATACCTATGATTTTAAAACATTTTTAAAAGAAATATTTAGTGACACTTCCGTTGGAAACTGAATGACACTGTAATTTTCCAGTGGAATTGTCAGTAAATATTTCTTTTAACATCGTTTTAAAATGGATTTCCGCAAAGTAACGTTTGAATCGATAAATTATAGCCTATGATTTTGACTGACATTGATGTTCTAATGGGGTCGCATGCCCTGTGGTAACGAGAGAAACTGTAGAGGAACGTGTTTGCACCTTGAGGTACCTATGCAAAAAGTTTCGATACATCTTGAATGTTAGAAAGCCAGTTACCATGCTAGTTCTAAGTATATAGTCCTACATCTTCAATCAAATCTTCAATAGACAAATTTTATTTGTATGTCTACAAATACACATAAGTAAATAAAATTGAAGTCTCAGTGATGTCAAATAAATTCACTATAAATGCATGTGAAAGTATTTATGGAATGTTCATACAACAACATATTTTATATAAGGAGTAACACAGAATAATTTTCAAGTGACTTCCAATAAGGGTTTATATTCATATTTATGTCTGTTACCTCATAACTATTTTTTAAGTTAACCAATTTTGTTGCCTACTTATTTTTTTATTTGAAAGCTACATACTGTTTTTATTTGATAAGTTATCAATATTGAACCTAAAAGAATGGAAGTAATTTTCACATTTTGTGTAAAAATTTGTATTAATTAAGTTTTCAAACTCAAATCCCATTACCCCCGAAAGGCCATGCGAGTGAAGCCGCTGGTGAGTGAGCTAGCCTTCAATAAGTTCAATACTCACTTAGTGTCAGTGTCCTCTTCAGGGGAGCTCTCACCTTCAAGAGCCGCATACCCTCTGTCTTTTTTCTCCTTTTTTTCTTTACGTCTTCCTAATAAATCTTTTTTACTTGGCTTCTCATGGTCGCCCCCATCACTGACTAAAAATATAACGATATGTTTTAGAATTATTACATACTTGGATAGAATTTGGTACATCTTACAGAAATACCTCTCATTCCTATTCAGCCCCTTCTGTTCAATAAAGAATGCAACAGTTCTTTGACCACACCTGACTGGCAGCACTTGTCTTTGTAGGAATTCATAAAGAAAAGAAAAATATAACCTTTTGAAACAGGAGGGCTGACTGTAATTTATTTGTTGGAACTTAATGTTTGTTTCTAAAATACATGTCCTTGGGAATCAAGTTATCAAAGGTCAAAACCCAAAAGAGTCCTGATAACCACTAAATAGTAGATTGTTAACCAAAGAATCAATTCCCGAGGTATTTAGACTATAGTCCGAGTAGGAATTGATTCTTTTACCCGTGTTAAACACTCTACTTTTCATTTCGAATATGAGGAAAATAAAACTAGTTGTTTATCTAAACTATTTATTGATAATATATAATGCATCAAAGGTCGCATGGCCAGACACAATAGAAATTTAACATTGTTAAAATGACATCGACTCTTGAAGGGTTAATAATATTAGTAGTACCTATTTAAAATTAATTGTCAAATTAGGACAATTTGTGAAATTAAAAGTTATATTTTTGTTTGGAATGTTTATGCTGTTTGATATATTATGACAAATTTGGCTGTTCTGGATATCTGTAAAAGTAAACTCTGGTATTTCATCTGACGATGGATTCCATGGAGGATACTCCTTGGAAGTTGTCGGCTGAGGCAAATTGGGGTGTATTTTTATAGTTTCAGTTAATTTGGTTAAAATATTAGTTTTATTTTGGACTGAATCCTCAATGTAGCCTTTGGCGACTGTGCTGCATTTCCAGCCTCCATGTCTCTTTAAGGTTGTCATGTTTGCTCCAGAATCGGCTAAAAGTGTTGCTGAAGTTCGTCTATAACAATGTCCGGTATACTGCTCACAGTTTGGTAAATTCAAATATGTTGCTATCTGCTTTGGCATACCTGAGATTTTATTTTGACCATTCACTTATTTATAGCATTTTCCCTTTTGATAGTTGAGAAAAAAATGGTTCGTTTTTACATCACTGGGTCTCATTTTTTGATATTTCTTTACTATTTGTGTGAACTCTTCTTGTACTACAAATGAGTGCTCAATATTTTTTTTTGTTTTAGTCAGTTTTACTAGTAATAATTGACCTTGACTTTCAATGTCCTTAATTGTCTAATTTGTGAGTTCACTGCTTCTGCAAATGCTGCTTATACCGAGTATCAATACCACCTGAGCTTGAGCATTAAATATCGGCTCCATAGCGTAGAAGGCTGTAGTTTGCTACACAGTCCATTAACATATGTAAGAACTGTAAGAAATACACTTTCGGAAATTCTGGCAAAAGATTTTCAATAACACAATTTGCCTCATCTTTAATTGAATCTGGTGTTAACATTTCAGAATCGCTTGAACTCATTTTTAATATTCAAATCTTAGCATAAAAGATTATTACCTATATTTTGAATTCTGTCACAGATACATAACAGATTAGTATCCCGCCAATTTATGTCGACTTTTTAAATTTTAAATATGGAACTCAATGCATTATTGTTGCGGCTTATTCTACTCAAAGAAGTTTGCGCTAAGTTCACACTGGCTGTTTAGAAAGTCACATGGCCACAGATTTTTTTTTAATTAGTTTTTTTTTTACTTAAAAATCTTCACAGCTGACAGCAGTTCTATTTTTAAAGTTCATTCCGGCCCTTAGGTGGGAAGTAATTTGTATGAGTTTTTCCCTCTCTATGGAGGGAAGCAGCATTTTCCACCCAATAATCAGATCGAAACAACACTACTTTTCGAGTATGAGATATGAAAAACTAGTTTTCAGTTATTTTCTGGAGAAGCTTAAGACAGCTAACTTAATTTGAATTTGTTAGGATCCTATTACTAAGCCTACTCTATAGCTTGTCTGTCGTTTTGACCAAGGGATCTATTTGTCTAAATGTATTTGATATTTAGCATTTTTTTCTTGGTAGACTTCTTTATAATCTTGCTTTGTGGCTTTTGTTGCGGATAAGTCATCACAATTTCGCCATTGTCACGTAAAACGATAGGCTATAAAAAACGAAGAGACATTGTGCGGTGAACAGAGATTTGTCCGGTGGTTATGATTTATATCCAGCATATTGTTTTATTATAGATCTAAAACCGGAGAGTGGGAAGTGGAAAATATTGCGGCTGACACTAAACGACTTACAATCGCTTTCATTGCTTTTTCTTCCACTTTCCGACGCGTATAAGCCCGGAAAATCCTTTTCTACGTCAGGACTTTCAAAATCCATGATTTATACTGGTAATGCAGCAATTGTAAAAATATTGATTTCTAAAAGTAGGTACTATTTGCCAAAACAATAGTTCTTCTTCTTCTTTACCTTGTTAACCATAGATAAATCAGATTAATAAGTATCTAGGGAACATGTTATTCTGCCAGTGTCAAGTCCGTCAATAATGACAGTTCTTTGAGGTTAGCGTGATGCGATAGCTAGCATCTCTCTGTGCGTGCGTGTATTCCATGCCATGAGCCAACGTGAGCGTGATTTCAACCCATTCAATGACTGAGAGATATCACCTGTCAAAAGCGCGATATTGAATCTAAATGGAAAATAGTGATAATATCACCAAAATCAGTGTTGACGCGACACTGAAAACAAGAGTGAATTAATGTAAAAGTCAATCGGAAAAGTCAAATTTAAGTAAAGACGGAGTTTCTTAGCTCACATAGTAGGTAATTGGTGACACGAATAAGCTATTATTTTCACTGTTTTATACATTTTGTAAAAGTAAGAAAATTCGACACATAATTTCAAAAATTTGCGTAGACGGACTTCATCGATGACGTCACCGAAAAGTCCGAAAACGCCTCAGACTTAATAGCGGTTGAAAACAATCACGCCGCGACCACAACGCTTGCGGTTTGAAGTCGCAGGTGGGTTTACGGGTACGTTCTGGTAAGCGCCGTCAACACTCACAACTGTCGCGCCCCGTTTAGCGTTCCGCTATGAATCAATGCTTGCAACGTTCAACCCAAACGAGAGAGTGAAGTCACGTACGTTCTGACGACAGTGTGTGCTCATACATTTTTATAAAGTAAAAATAGTATCTCTGCAAGTGTTCAGTTTAAACTGATTTCATTCTGTGCCTTATTGCTTGGAACAGCTGTGAGAGTGTTTGCGCGTACAAGCTTTAACCTATTAGTGATAAATTGTGTTTATTAATGTGTATCAAATTGAGAATTTTCTATATCATCTAGACGAAGGTACTTTAAAACAAGTAAACTACCCACATAACCCAGCTCTTTTGTCATCACTTTGTGCTACTTGGGTACGCCACGCCATCTATTAGTTTTCGTCTGTGACATTTTGCTGTTTGCATTACTGCATAGATCGGAACCACTACGCCGCACAATATGACCAAGAAGTGCAATATTTGTGGTCGCTTCGCGAATACGACAGAGGGCGTTAAGTGTTCCAAATGCTCGGGTTTTTTTCACAAACCCTGCGTATAACTTCCGGGTGACGTTACGGTCGCATCGGGATGGCTCTGTCTGGATTGCAAGGGGTAAACCACCCATAAAGATAGTTCCAGGTATCCAGCGCGGAGTGAAGGTGTAGACACTCTACGGAGTCCTCGCGCCTCCGACGACACGGTTACAGGTACTACCCAGCAGGCTAGTGCGGCATGTAATACTTGTACGGAATTATTGAACGAAATGAAAATCTTTAATGAAAACATGGTGTCATTTAAAAATGAATTTATGAGTATGAAACAAGATGTTATTGTGCTTCGCGGCATTATCGAAGGCTACGACGGACGTCTGGATAGTATGGAGACACGTCTGATCTGCGTGGAGCAGAAATGTGCCGAGTTACAGACCGGACCGCTCGGACAGGAAGTCGGCGATCTGCTCTCAACTATTGACGACCTGAAGGTACAACTGAATGAACGGGAACAGGAGGCCGTTTGTAATGATTTCGAGATAAGTGGAATACCGGAGGAGCAGGGGGAGAACAGAGCTCACCTTGTAGGCAGGATCGCAGAAAAGCTGGGCGTGGCCTACGAGGAGCGTGACGTTGTCCTGAGCGGATTGGTGTGAGACGCGCACCCTAGGATGGCGCACAGGTGCAGGCGCCACGGCCACGACCGCTTGTGGTCAGACTGGCACGCCGGTCGCTGCGCGATGCTTTCCTGCAGGCGGCGCGCGTGCGGCGCGCACTTACAACGGAGGGACTGGGGCTCGCATCCGCTCCCACAAAATTTTACCTCAACGAACGCCTCTCCAAGCTTAATAAACAGACTTTTTTTAGAGCACGTGAAGAGACGCGCGCAAATGGCTGGAAATATGCGTGGACCAGGGACGGGCGCATATATATTCGTCGCGTGGCAGGAAGGGCGTCCTTTCGGGTGCGCTCAGAACATGATCTCAAGAAAATCTTTTGTGGCGCGGGTCGTGCGGCGGCGTTGGCAGTATAGAGTGCTTAGTCTACAAGCAAACGGGAAATGTTATACCAACACTGTACCGATTTTAACAACGTCGTATATGTTGAAAGTTTTTGTATGTTGGCTTTTTATTACAGTAAAACAATTGATACTTGCAGGTTATAAACTTGAAAAACTTCGTGTAAAATGTAGTAATATTGCATTTGTTTATTTGTTGTGTGTCATATTATGTTATTCTTTGATTGCATTGGTGTCACTTATTAATTCTTTATGTTTACATTATTGTCGTTATTGTCTGAAATATTTTATATTGTATTTATGATGGCTACCAAAAATTTAAAAGTTGGAGTATACAATGCAGGTTCTCTCGGCACAAACCACGACAACATTATAGCATCTGTCACTAGGTGCGGCGTAGACATCCTAGCACTCAACGAAACGTGGGTGCACGCGGGCGAGGAGGGGCGTGCGCCTTCCATTCCCGGCTATAGGTTCAGGCACATTCCGCGGCCGCGAGTGCACCGTTCGCGTGGAGGCGGCGTCGGTTTCTACGTGAAACTTGAGTTTAACGTACGCACCTGGCGCCACCCGGTGGACCCACTGCACTCCACTGTCGAACAGATGTGGCTTACAGTAAACATCAACGGGAAACTTCTGATTATAGGCACTGCTTATAGACCCCCCTGGGTAAATGTAGATTTATTTTTTGACGAGTTGTCAGACTCTATTAGCTCGATTTACAAATATGATAATTTAATTCTATTAGGTGATTTTAATATAAACTATTTAGATACCAATAGCGGCACAACACATAAATTGAAAACATTTCTTTCTAGTTTTAATTTAGACCAGTTGGTTACTCATCCGACACACTTCACCGCTAATAGTCAAACACTTATAGATGTCGTATGTTCGGATTTGCGCCCGAAATATATTACTTCGGAGTTAGTAGGGACCCTTCATGGTCACAGCATGGTAGTCTGTGAGTTTAACATTAGGCGGATAAAACAAGCTCCGCGCTATGTAATTTATAGGCCAAAGAAATATATTTGTATGGACATTTTCAATAACGATCTGCAGACTATTCGTTGGGATCTTATAATGCAGCTTTCTAATATTAATGAAATGGTGGCATATTTTAATCATGTTGTTGTTTCGCTCTTCGACTGGCATGCTCCTGTCAGGTCGGTAGTTATTAAGGAGAGATCTTACCCTTGGATTACTGATACTGTAAAACGCATGATGAGGTTGCGCGATAAAGCAGCAGTGGAGTATCATAAAACTAAATCTGAGGTTAAAAAACAATATTACCAGTCACTGAAATCTACAGTCAATCAGGCCTTATACCACGAAAGATCAGCGTATTTTCAACAAAATATTAACAACAACTTGCGGGATCCCAAACGGCTCTGGAAAAATCTTAAACGGACGTTACTACCTAACAAATATTGTGAACTGCCATCCATTTTTAATGACCCGGACTTAATAAACAATCATTTCTTAACATTTTCTGATAGTTTTCACAATTGTCCTTTTTTGAGCATCATAGGTTTAGTGATGCAGTATTTCATATGCATCAGATTAGCGAAGACCACCTACTTCAAATTATCAAGAGTCTGAAATCGAATGCGCTAGGTTGTGACGGCATTAGTTTAGACATGCTGATAATGACGATTCCGCATACGATAGATATTATACAGGCTATAATAAATACATCCATCACTACTAAAACGTTTCCCGAAACCTGGAAATTAGCAATAGTGCGTCCGTTGCCAAAGCATTCTAACCCAGTAGAGCTGAAAGACCTCAGACCTATAAGTATTCTGCCATGTCTGTCTAAAATACTGGAGAAGGCTGTATGCATACAATTAAGCGAGTTTCTAGAAAAGCATAAAATTCTGCCAGAGGTACAGTCGGGCTTCAGAAGAGGTCGAAGTACTACAACCGCTCTTCTAGATGTTACCGATAATATACTTAATGCTCAGGACAAGGGAATGTGTACAATTTTGGTTTTATTGGATTTTTCTAGGGCATTTGAATCTTTAAATATTAATTTGCTTTTATCTAAATTGAGTTACTATGGTTTTGATTTTGAAGCTGTCAAATGGTTTGAAAGTTACCTCAGTGAGAGATATCAATGTGTAAAAGTCGAACATAAGAGTGGCAATTCATTGGTGTCGGACAAGTTAGCGGTGAGGCGGGGAGTTCCACAAGGATCCATTTTGGGTCCAATTCTCTATATTCTGTATTCTGCTGACATTATAAAACACATTCGTAATTGCAAAGTCCATATATATGCAAATGATATGCAAGTTTACATTTCATGTAAACCGTGTGACATCAATGACGCCATAAATAACCTAAACGAGGATCTCGCATCAGTGGCCGCGTAGTCGATGAATAAGTGCCTATTGTTGAATCCAACCAAAACTAAATACCTAATTTTTGGCACCAAACATCAGCTAACTAGTCTGAGCCCGTCGATAAGCGTTACGGTTCTGAACGAACCCATCGAGCGGGTATATGAGGCGCGTAATCTAGGACTATATATGGACTGTGAACTGCGGTATAAAAAACATATAGCTGACTGTATAAGAACTTGCTTTTACAAATTAAAAGTATTATATAAAATGAGACCCTATTTAAAAGTTAGTTTGCGTCTTCAGCTGGTAGAATCGTTAGTTTTGTCAAAACTAAATTATATGGATACGGTTTACGGTCCAAGGCTGTTAGCTAAAACTCAAAAGCTTGTTCAACGAGTACAGAACGCCTGTGCCAGATTTTGTTTTGACATCCCGTACAGGTCACATGTGACCCCTTTTCTTAATAACGATATGTTGTTGAAAATGCTGCATCGCCGTAAAGTACACATGGCGTGTCTCCTGTTTGGGGTTATCAAATTTGAGACACCATCTTATCTGAGCGATAAGTTGACGTGGTTAGCTGAACGTAGGTCTCAAGGGGCCCGACAAGCTTCGAGGCAGCTGGCGACTGAGCGGCATTGCTCAACCGCTCTTAGAGGTAGTTTCCGATATGCTAAATCGAAATGTTGGAACAACATACCTCCACTAATAAGAGACCTGCATGGTCTACGTACTTTTAGATATAATTTAAAAAAATTCGTTTATGTTCATCAAAAAAGTGAGGAACTACTTGTACATGACACCAGTGCAATTTAGTTTAAGTTCTGTAAGATTACATACTTGTACATTTGTGTTGAAGTAATTGCCTACTTTTGAAAGGGAGACGTGTAATGTTCCAATTTATTGTTTAATTAGTTACAATTTTATTTTAAGAATTGTCATACGCACATTGCAGCTATGTATCGATTTATATCGTGCACGCGCTGTTTGACGCAGGTTTAGCACGTGCGTGAGGTCACCTCCCCAACCTAACGGAAGACCAGCGCTGGTTGCTTGCAACTAGCATATTGCTGAGCTTAGGCTGGGTTGTGACAAACACCTAGATTTTTATTTTAAACCATTTATACTTTCTTTGTCTGTATTGTGTTTGTTGCAAATAAATTCATTCATTCATTCATTCATTCAAACGGAACGGTTACGCGGTCGCGAATAGCGCGCCAATTTTTCTGTCAGCAATCGATAGAATCCTATCCTATACATCTGATGTTTGACAGTGACAGCTCGCAACAACCGCGGAAACCCACCACGACCTGCGAGCATCGTGAGCGTTTTCGGTGACGTCATCGATGACGTATCGAACTCGCTCACTATGGTCCTGGGCTTGTACAGACTTTCTATTTCACGATGAAGGTTTGGCCATGGTTGTAGTAGTGACATGTACAGACAGGCGCGTTTGGGTGTGTAAACTGAAGGAGCGTTAGCAAAGAAATGTGAAACACATTTTAAATTAAGCCTTATTTTTTTACTGCAATTTAATAAATAATTAGTGTTTAGCTCCTACAACATATTTTTTATGTAAAGGGAATAAAATATGATAAGTTACTAGAAATACTCAAGTTGCCATGTCATAAATTTTTATTTAGCAAAAAGAATAAAGAATAGATCAAAAAAACAAAGTTGAAATAATTAGCTATTTTAATCACTGCCAGATTCGTCTTCGGATTCTGATTCGCTGTCATCGGAATCATTTTGCAGATTAATCATAAACTCAAAATCCAGGTCAACATATTTCAAGTATTCCTTTTCAATTTTTTCAACATGACTACAGGTTTTATGCCATGTTTCGCTAGTAACTTTGTTCAAGCTTTCATTGATAAGTTTTTCTGTATATGTCATGTTTTGCACAATATTCTTTGAAGCAATATAATTTTTTACAATTCCCGAAATATTTTCAATCGCATTTAATTCTGGTTGATAAGGGGGGAGACGTATGACATCAAAACCTTTGGTCTTGATAAAGTTATCGATTTTGTATGTTATGTGTTGATCTTTGTGTTTTTTAATTATGTCGTACAATTCCAATTTAAGGCAAGTTTGTTCAAATGCTATGCCCTTATCTCTGAGCCATTGCTGCATTTCTGCTTTCTTTGTTGCCGATGTTGGTAGTTTTTCAGCTCGTGTATTGTGATAAGAAGCATTGTCTAAGACAATGACTGCGCCTTCGGGTAAATTGGGTAAAAGTTTTTCGTTGAGCTATTTAATAGAATTATCATAGCTCATATTCGAATGGTAATCGCCAGCTGTTGAGTTGGCCTTGTAAACCAAACAGGCATTTTTAATAAAGCCATCCTTTGTTCCCGCGTGCACCAATATAAATCGAGTGCCTGTGCTAATCTTCTTCAAAAATGGCGTGCTCTCTTTTTTTGTGCCCAGGTGTTGTTTCGCACGTGTGTTGAATGGACATAACTTTCATAGGTGTAGACAATTGGTCGCCCTTGAGAGCGATATTCTGCAATCTTCTTTAAATATTTTAGGCGCCACATCTGTATATCATGACATTCAGTCAAAACTTTACGGTTATTTTCTGTTTTACGCCACTTGTATCCTAATTTCAGCAATAACTGACGAAGCGTTTCGAGACAACCTTCAAAGCCAAAAAAGACAAAATGTTTGAAGTTTTCTTTGCCTACTGTTCCATATTTGGAGTCCAACGTTACGCTTGATGGAGTTAAACTCGTAATGGACAAGGAAACAGTCTTCCTAGGCATTAAAATTGACGCAAAATTACAATGGGGTCCTCATATAAAGGCCCTGTCTGGGAGGCTCAGTTCTGCTGCATATGCAGTACGTAAAATAAGAGAGCTAACAGATGCTTCTACGGCGCGGTTAGTGTATTTTGCATATTTCCACAGCGTAATGTCATATGGGATATTGCTATGGGGTTCAGCGGCTGATATAGAGACCATATTTATCTATATTAGAGCTATATACGAAATGGGTCCCCGTGAATCTTTGAGAGATTTATTTAAAGAAATCAATATATTAACGTTGCCTTCCTTTTATGTATTTGAAAATATAATGTATGTTCGTAAAAAATTACATAAATATAAGTTAAATAGTGATCACCACACTTTTAATACCAGAAATACAAATAGGATAGCTGTACCTAGTTTTAGACTTGCGAAGACTAATAAGTCATTCCTAGGAAATTGTGTGCTTTTTACAAGAAAATCCCAAAGCACATAACTGACCTCACAGAGGGCAAATTCAAGTTGACTGTAAAAAACGTTTTAATAAAAAAAGCTTACTATAAAGTTCGACATTATATAGAAGATAAAGATGCTTGGAATACTCCACTTCTGGCAAGCTGTCTCTCTGCCACCCATAAAATGTAATATTTGTAGTACCTAAGTAAGTAAGTAAGTAAGTAAGAAAGATTATAAACATCCATATAAAAAGAATGGCCCCGAGTTTCTTGCCGCTTCTTCTCGGTGGGTTCTATATATTTTGGAACGCGGCGGTAGAGTCTTTAAAGTACATTATAATGAAAAGTTGACGTTCATAAGTGCGTCTTTGATGCCTAAATTGAATAAATGATTTTGACTTTGACTTTGCCAATTTTTTCATTTAAAACTGTTCTTAATTTTGCCAACGTTGGAATTTCTATTACTATTTGGACCACATGAAAATTTTGTATCGTACTCCGGATAACATCGGCTGTGAAATTGTCTATTTCTATCTTATTATCTCGTTTCCTTCTTTTCTTCATGGGAGAAGTAAACTCTGAGGAAGCGCATGGCAATTCCTTCTCCTCTTTTAAGATCCGTTGGACAGTTAAAAGAGAAACACCTGTGGCCTCAGCTGTACGCTGTGTAATATTACGTAAATGAGACAAATCACAGCTAGGCTCCATAATCGATTTTGCAAATTCAAACTCCTCTTTTAGGAAATGGTAAACGCTAGCTATCATTCTTCGACCCTAAAATAAAACAAATCGGAATTAGTGACTTTCAACTAATTCAACAAATTAGTTGAATGTAAAAAAAAAATTACCTCACTGTGGACGACTTTTCTGCGTTTAGTTGCCTTGCTGACGGTACTTTGTGCTGACATCTTAAGCGGGGCACAGAACACTAGTGACTCGGACCGGGTCGCGATCGTGACTGAGCGCTCCCGAGGCTACGCACACTAACTCAATGTGCATGTGCACGGCTAACAACAAACAAGATCAAACCTTCATCGTGAAATAGAATATCTGTAAGGGAATGTGTGTGCGAACGCCGCGAGTGATTTCGGCGCTATCCGGAACGTCGCCTACGTGGTCGTTGTGAGCTGTCACTGTCAACCTAAGGGCGCGTGACAGTTGTAAGTTGATCTAAATAGGCCGATCTGGTGAAGTGATACGGAGTAAATTTGTTGGAGATTATAAATGTTTATTTTAGCTGTGTAGCCCTCCGCGATTGTTCTAAATATAGTGTAGTTTTATAGTAGTGTAAGTAGGATTAGTTGCGTAAGTAGAGTAAGTTATTTTTGTGTCTTTTTGCATTTGAGGTTTATCCTCAAAGTCCCGTAATGGAGTGGTTCGACCCACCCGAGCATGATCCTCCGCCTGAAGGTTCTACATCTACCAAACGGCGTTTAAAACTAGAGGCTGAGCCGCCTGCCATAAAAACAATCACCTCCCCCTGAGTTAGCTGCTGCCTCCATTGAGACGGTTTACACTGACCCTTCAATGGTTATTGGCGGATTATGTTATACTGCGTTAGACAAGGGACCTTATGTGGTCTATGTATCACGTGTAGAAGAGGATCCAGCTGCGGGATAGGTATTACGTCCGATCAGATTTACTCAGTTTCTTAAAAGTCATAAATAGAAAACATCTGCTCTGATGTTGTTAAAAAAGTCGGTCGCAATAAAATTTCTGTTGAATTTTCTTTAGCTGATGACGCAAACAAATTTTGTAGTCTCCCGATTCTGAGTTCAAGCAAATACTCAGCTACTATGCCAAAATTTAATGTCTAAATATTGCTAAATAAATTCCCATATTGATAAATCTTGCCCAGAGTTAGAAAGACAAAAATCCATCAACTCTATTATGTCCCTAAATAGCATCTCCTACGAGGAAGCCTCTGCTCAAGTCTCTCGTGTTACCCGCTCCTACGCAGAAGTCTCTAAAGAAGTCTGCTTCTCATCTCCCTTCTTCATCACAATCATTTGTTCGTACGAAATCATTAAGATCTGCGTCCTCTCAATCATATGTTAAGACTGTCTACTCTAGCCCCCGCCCGAAACCTCCTCAAGGGAAGTCATATGACAAGACTACCCATAATGAAATAGTTTCCGTTCCTAAATCAGTATTGGCTAATGGTTGTGCATTAGGTATCAACCAATCTCTTAATGTATCTCCCCAACAAGACAATTTTATGTTGGAAACTTTAATCACTCTAATTAATAACGTTATTTTAATGAACCCTAACCCCTTACCGTCCAACGTTGCCGATAAACTCTCTAAATTAGTCTCCCATTCCCAGTATGGATCCAGTCGCAATACTTCAGTGGAACACACAGAGCTTGCGTCGCAAGAAGCATGAATTGACTCACTTAATTTCAAGATTTCACCCATCAGTCATTGCCGTCTCGGAGACTTGGTTGGTTCCTGGGTCCCATTTTCGGGACTCAGGATACTCCTGTCTCCGGGGTGTGAGGGCTGATGGGTATGCTGGTAGTGCTCTATTCATAAGGTGCTCCCTACAGTTTTCTCAAATTTCCCTCCCTCCTCATCCTCCTGAGATCAACATCGTTGGTGTCAGGTCTATGGATATTTCTTTTGTTTCAGTTTATATCCCACATCCTGATTCTGCTCTTATTCCTGATTTACTATTTCTTTTTTCATCAATCACTCCGCCTTTAGTGCTTTTGGGTGATTTTAATGCCCACCCATGATGTGGGGATCTAGTCACTCTGATTTATTTGGTCTTTCTCTTCTAGATATTTTCAATGACATTGACCTCTGTGTGCTCAATGATGGTTCTCCCACTTGTAGGGTCCGACTTGATCAAACTCCGAAAAGAGTAGTTGATCTCTCTCTTTGTTCCGCTTCCCTTTCTTGTCGTCTTATATGGAAAGTCCTTCCCCTTTCTTATGGTAGTGATCATTTTCCTATAACTGAGACCTTACCCATAAAAATGTCTCCTTTCTGCAATCCTTCTCCTTGCTTAAAATACATACTTTCTTCAGCTGATTGGTCATCTTATTCCTCTTCCCTTGATTTAAAACTAGACCCTTCCTCTATCTTCCCTTTGCATGTTGACCCTCTTGTCTCTTATAAGATTTTCACTGATATTATAATTTCCTCTGCTGATATGCATATTCCTATTAAAAACCCAGATAAAAGCTTTAGAATCTCTACTCCATGGTGGGATGCTGAATGCACTGCTGCCGTTAGAAAGCGGATGAAGATGAGATGATTTATAATTCCTCTATGACAATACAAATTTTTTAGAGTATTATTTTTAGTCAGCTGCAAAGCTTAAAAAAATTGGCCTCCAATAGGAAGAAACAAGGTTGGATTGATTTTTGTTAGTATTTATCTCCAAAAACTCCTTCGTCTCGGGGGGTTCTCGAAGTGACGTCGCGGTTTAGCGCGAACAAGTTAATTGCACAAAATTTTTAGGTATCAAACTTGACTCTAGAATATCTGGGATTCCTCACTTTGATTATGAAAAAAGTGCGAAAAATGTGTCAACGTATTACGCTCCCTTTCTGGAGTATGGTGGGGTTCCCACCCTTATTCTCAAAAGTTGTTATACAACGCTATAGTCCGGAGCCATTGGGAGTATGGCTGTTTCTTATTAAATCTATGTAACAAATCTGGACAGGATGAAATATTTAAAATCCAATCTAAATGTTTGCGTATAATCCTTGGTGCAATGAAATCTTCTCCTGTAAATGCCATGCAGGTTGAATGTGGTGAACCCTTTCTAAATATACGCAGGCAGTTTCTTTCGGAATGGTTTTTCTTTAAAATTCAAGTTCAAAATTCTAATCACCCTCTTCTCCCTAATTTAAGCATTCTGGTAAACCTTTACGGTTCTCAGGTCTCACATAATATTCCTTGTCTTCTTCATAGCTTTATTAAATTTATTAGACTCCCATGCCCTGTTTATCAGTTTCCATCCAATCCCCTTTACTTAACTTCTTACCAAGCTCTCATATTTCATCCTGATATTCGTCTGAACTCTGGTATTGATAAAGATTCGGTTAATCCTCGTGGGTTATTCAGTGAACTTATATATTCGCAGTTTTTAGGATGGCACATGTTTTTCACTGATGCTTCCAAATTATCCGATGAAAGTGTTGGGGTAGTAGTTTGGTTTCCTTCTTCCAAAATTATTTTGAGTTTTTAATGTCCTTCTCATGCTTAAATTCGTTACATAAAGTCTCACAAGCTAAGCAATTCCATAGTTTTTTCTGATTCTAAAAGTTGCCTTCAATCCATTTTATTCAACCCCTTCCGCTC
The DNA here is from genome assembly GCA_917880725.1 of Selenia dentaria. NCBI lineage: Eukaryota > Metazoa > Arthropoda > Insecta > Lepidoptera > Geometridae > Selenia > Selenia dentaria. Next base: position 27,330,930 of record OU862894.1, read on the forward strand.
TTCTTCTCGCTTCCCCCTAATTCTTCAGATAAAACAATGTCTATTTGAGTGCCACAGTATGGGTTTATAGGTTGTTCTTGCCTGGATTCCTGGTCATTCTGGAATTCCAGGTAATGACACTGCGGATTCATGTGCCAAAGCTGCTTTAAATATTGGTTCTCTGGAACATTTCAAGCTATATTCTCACGATCTCTCCCTCTCCCTAAATCTCATCTACATGATTCTTGGTCCAAATACTGGGAATCATCAAAAGTTCTAAAAGGAAAGTATTATGGCGACATTAAACCGTTTCGTCCTATTTCATTCAAATCTCTTCTGTCCCTTACATTTTCTTCTTAAATTAACTGTATATTATGTAATTACATTAGTAGAAATAAAATTAAATTATAATATATTCTTTAATATTTATTTTATTAATGTATGAATTTTTATTAGTATAATTTTTATTATAAATGATATAATATTTTTGTTTTGAATTTTGTTGTTATTTATGTGTGTTTTAGAGTAATCACTGGAGGGGAACAGTTTGATTGATTCTCTCTTCTAATCGCCGACCATATTCTAAAAGTTTACTTTAATTTCTCCTACAGTTTATGAAACTATCATGTAACAGATACTGGCAAAGTTGCGACACTCAAACAAGTCGCAGGGGCCATACACAAAGAATCTAGAGTCCGTTTCACGAAAGAAGTTCCATAGCCGTGGCGCTAGTGGTCGTACATAAATGAAACATTTAGTACATATTTATTTAGTTCCCCTAATTTTCCGCGGGACTTCTTTCGTGAAACGTGCTCTAATCTAATTTTGTACCAGAAAGTTGTGTGTGTGTGTGTGTGTAGTAGTGCGTTCGAATAGACACCTTGTGAGCGTTTTAGCGAAAATAACGCTAAAAACGCTCACAAGGGGCTTTCGAATTGGGAATCTGTGGATGAAAATGTCGTTCATGTCTCCTTATGTTCAGTGTTCGGAAAGCTAAAAAAAGAGGACACAATTTTTGACCCACGTCTGGAGCATAGTTGTTTGTGATCGTTTTTTGACAGCTATGTATTTGACAGCATAATCATGCGATTTTAGGTCTGATGCTCAGTTAAGCGTTCGAATAGGGTGTGGGCAAAAGTGGCAAAAATAACGTTTTTGAACTTTACGAACACTTTAACAAAAGAGCCATCAATGACAACGCCACCCATGCCCTAAAAGCTAAACGAACGCACCTTATGTAGTCTGTCAAAGACCAAAGAGAATTTAATACTGGTCAAAGACTATAATAAATACTTCTGGGTTGCGTTCCAGCAAGCTTTAGACCAAATAATGTTTGTCCAAGATTTGATCGAGCGTTGCTAGAACATCTATTACAATTTGCTGTTAAAAACGAGTTTGTCACATATAACTAAGGTCTTAGCTTTGTTGATTTCAAACTAATTTGAGGATATGAATTACTCTCCACTGGTCAAAAATGTATAATTAGGCACTTCGAGGTTAGTACAAATAAATAAACCTGTCCATTCGTCGTTAAAATAGAATGGTCACTATCAGCACTGTCACTTTTGTCAGCCGACCAAGATTTGGCACTGTTTTGGGACAGTCGGGACAAAATGTGTGCTGACAGGGTGTCGTGAAACGGGCGTGATTAGGGGCTTTAGGGCTATTTCTTAAAACAGGTCTTCTGGAGAACTGTTCGGTTTATTCGTACCATGACAACTCTAAAGCGGGCCTTCCCAGGCCTACAATTAAAGAACCGCAGAAAAACCGTTCACCTGTTTTTTTTGTATGGATTATATTATCACCATTTTTCAATTCGATTCAATATCGCGCTTATGACAGGTGATATCTGTCAGCGATTGAATGGGTTGAAATCACGCTCACGTTGGCTCACGGCATGTAATACACGCATGCACAGAGAGATGCTAGCTATCGCATCACGCAAACCTCAAAGAACTGTCATTTTTGACGGACTGCTCATTGGTGATTTCAGTTCGTAGCATGGTCATTGAAATCGCAAATGGCGTCGTTTCTGATGTAATCCATCACGTCACATGGGTCAGCGTTGTCAAGCTTTCGTTCATTTGGAATGGTGATCACAGCGCTAAAAGTGATTTTAACGCCACTCAGTAGACACCCCACGACACAACCTAGGATATTTACTGAGCTCCGTCGCAATACGGAGGTATGCAGGTAAAATGTCCAACGATCGCGGCGAACTAGTTGTTATAAACAGACATGAGGTGAATTGTTTGAATATTGTTTTATCAAAGGTGAACGGATAATATTGTCTCTGGCATTCTAACAATTTACTATAACCAACATTGCAGACGTCTAGACGTTTGTAAGCTAATAAACTAAGTAGATTTAGAGCGACATGTGAATGAGAGTCCATACAAAAAAACAGGTGAACGGTTTTTCTGCAGTTCTTGAATAGTAGTCTTTAAGAGCTCATAGTAATACCCCTGGGCTGTGTTCTAGTAAGCGTCTCTGGGCCAGAATTTGCACTGATCAAGATTTTATCACGCCCGTTTCACGACACCCCGTCAGCACACATTTTGTCCCGACTGGCCAAAATTTTTCTACCCGTTGATCTCTCAAATCTTGGTCAGCTGTCAAAAGTGACAGTGTTGATAGTGACAAGATATTTTGTTGCATTTTTACGACGAATAGATAGGCTTATTTATTTATACTAAACTCGAAGTGCCTAATTATATATTCTTGACCGGTCGAGAGTAATTAATATCCTCAAATTAGTTTGAAACCAACAAAGCCGAAACCTAAGTTATGTAATGTCAAACTCGTTTTTGACAGATAATGGTAACTATCAACGCTCAATCAAATCTTGGCCGAACATTATTTGGTCTAAAGTTTGCTGTAACTCAGCCCTAGGTTTAGTCTGTTGTTTAGTAGTTTAGTCTGTTTTTTTAGTAGGTAGTCTGTGCCCAACTCCAACCTCCAACCCAAAGAAAAAATCGTAAATTGTTTTGTTTTGAGGACAAATATTATTTTATTTTGTTTTGGACTATTTTTGTAATGATTGGTAAGGTATTCGGAAAGTTATATAAGTAGTACAATTAAGTTTAATTTTATTGTCCTATTCATCGATTTGTTGACGTGCTTACTTTCAAAAATATCTATCTCTCCTTGCACGTCGCTTTTTAATCATTAGGTGCAATGTTGTTGTACAATATTTTTTCTAATATATATAGAATAACATAAACTATTTTTACTTATTTACTACAGAAATACTTGTACCTATCAATGTATTGTATTTATTTTTTAGAAGCTATGCATTTAGAAAGTGTTACGTGTATGTTCCTAATGTTGTGTCATCATGATGTACCTACATAGGAAATACTGAAACAATAATTCTACTCACATGTTTGGTCATGGGTTGATGGGTATAGGCTGCTTGTCATAATTGAAATATCCATAAACATTTCATTATTCACCAAAGTTTATAATCTTTTTCACGTAGCTATGTACTACATCTTTCATATATTTATAGTACTAATATTGTTAACAGGCATATAATTTTCCCAAATGTCATGGTTCGCGGATCTCGCTGGGAGGGCAGAAAGCCTTCTGAACAACTTAGATGAGCAAACTGGTGCAGCTATCCGGAACCACACTGTAAAAAATCCGAGAAATGATAAAAAAGACTATTATCTCCGTCCTGATACTAATTGGAGCCAGAGAAATAGATATCCTCTACGAAATACAAAATTGACCACAACAATTCCGGAAAGCAAATCATCTTCACCCAGCCGGCAGTCATCTCCTACTCACTTGTCACGTTCACATCTCCGAGATATACCACAGACTGAGAAAAATGGGATACGGCGGAGAAAGTCTCCAGCAAGGACAAAAACTTCACAGTATAATTTTGAAAACTGCCCAAAAACATTGGTAAATGACATTCAAGGTGATGGTGAGAATAAGGACAAGTTTGGGTATAGGTCAAGAAGTAAGTACATATCAGTTCTTGTCTTAAAACAAACTGTGCTTTATGGCTACTGCGGTACTAGTAGATCTGTGAACAGTAGACCTTGTGAGCACATAGTCTTATCAGCATATTATTTCGGAAACCACTTGACCAATGCTCATATATGAAATTCCTCTCTAAATATATTTAGGATACCTTATCCTAAACCTAATACCTAAGTACCTAATGTGTGTACTAAATTTTAACAACATCGGTTTGTAAATAGCCACAGCAAACTTCTCTAGTTTCTAGTTTTCTTTTATGAGTGACATTGTGGCGTTATGTGATAGTTCTTCTTATCTCCTGTGATGAGACTAAGGACATAAGTGGCAAAATGTGTGTGTTTACAGACATCTGCTACCCCTTCTGGGATGGAAAATCATTATTTTGTGATCTTTTTGATTTGTCAAAGGTTTCTCTCCCTAAAAAATATAGGTATATATGTTGCTACTCACAAAATCAGTCAAAAGTGCATAGCTAGTATTAGGTTTACCTTATTTCAGGTCTTCACAGGCTGCCTCCATGGCTTATATTAATTAACAAATACCTAGAATATGTAATCTCATTTTTAATTTCAGGTTTCAGTTTACCAACAGGCTTAGAGTTGATAAATGAACATGACAACTTAACATTACATTTGCAAAATCTGGAAGTAGAGAATACAATGGTGAAAAATGAGCTCAATGTTATGAACAGAGAAGTGTCAGAATTGCTTAGCAAGCTGAGGAAAGCGGAGGAGGGTAATGATGTAGATAGAAGTAAAGGTATTTAGAAATCATTATCTGTATTTTTGTGAAATGCCTATAATTTTAAATGTGTATTTCATGGTAATTAAAAATTCAATTTTTTCATTTCAATATAAATTGGTCAATAGGAGTTTTACTGATTATTTTGTTTTTTTATATGCTAATTTATTTATTCAGGTGTTACTTTGCGGAAATCCATTATCATAAAACAATATAAAAAAATATTTAGTGACACTTCCGCTGAAAAGAAAACAATGATTTTGGCCTATTTGGGGGTGTACACCACCCTCCCTCTCGCTCAAATTCGAGTCGTGCGTTAGACCGGTCTAGCGCTCGACGAGTCAACATCTCCTGAGGATGCCTCGTGTAGAGGCCAAACACGTGTCAAATCGGTTTTGGTTTATTTGGGGTTTCTGGTGGTTTTTATTTTGTATTCTTCCTATTAGCAATTTATGCGGGAGGAAGGGTGGTGCACACCTCCAAATAGGCCAAAATCATTTTCTTTTCAGCGGAAGTGTCACTAAATATTTTTTAATATCGTTTTATTTTTATGTGCTCTTTGAAATTGGTCATTAATATCAATTGAATAGTTTTTCAATTTCGCTTCCAATAATGAAATAAATAATTGCGTGATATCATTGTAGTGTTGAGAGTAGGTAAGTAGAACATAAAATAAATAAATAATAAAATAAATGTAGAACATACTATAGTGCATTCCAAACCTCTAGCGAAATTCGGACATTGACGCCTAAGTATTATGTTAGCAAAAAAACAAAACTGTTAAAAACTGATAGTGTCACTGCCCATTCATTGCCATTCATAAAATTATAGTATTCTCTTAATTTATCTGTCGTTAACATTTCGTGGTACGGGAATGCGCACGACCCCCAGCCAGCCAGAGGCCGCAAACTGTTTTCAACAAGTTCCGCTGTGGGCTTCATTCCGCTGTAGAATGGGAATGATTGTGGATTTTTGCAGTAACAACGTTTGATTTAATTTGTTATTGAGTTGTTTCGTGGTTAAATTTTTTTATTGATTTATGGACATTGATCACAGTCACAGTATCGACAAAAATGTTGACAGCTTTATTATCAATGTGGCAAAGTCAACTGCATCGTCGGATGATGATGAAACGGACACAGAAGAAGAATGAAAGGATGGCGAACAACACCAGTATAATAAATGTAGTATGCATTATATAGAATTGATTTATTCTTAAAGTAACATACTTACCGTGACTTATAATGGGTACCTAAACAATATTAAAGGATACAAGTAATTTTTAAGTTGATTAGTATTCCATAATATTGAAATTATAATAGCAATTATAAATAATTTAAATTGTATTATAATGTTTATTTATAAAATGAAAATTGTAATACGATTACAAAATTGTTTTAAACTATCACGGTTGTTCTCTAAAGTTATGTGATTATTAACGGGATATATACCGTGGTAAGGTTGTGGAATAAGCTCCCGATATTTCGGCGCAGTTACATGCACCAGTCTTCCCGTGAACATGGTGCATGTAACTGCGCCGAAATATCGGGAGCTTATTCCACAACCTTACCACGGTATATATCCCGTTAATAATCACATAACTTTAGAGAACAACCGTGATAGTTTAAAACAATTTTGTAATCGTATTACAATTTTCATTTTGTAATACGATTACGTTAATAATCACACAACTTTAGATTACAAAATTTTTCTAAAAATGTTACAGCATGCTCTTAGGTTAATGTCCGAATTTCGCCGGGGATTTGAAACATACTATAGTTGACAAGGGCTTTGCTTCTGTGACATACAACTTATGGTACCTCAGAACAGCCCAGTTGCATTTAAATAAAGCATCAGTATACTTTCAAGAGTTGATTTCATTATATGATAATTAAAATTCAGCACAATACTATGTTACTATCATTCCATCTCTAAGATTCAGTTGGCGTTCTCTGCAGGCCATTATGGGTACAGATCTATAAGTATAACCACAAGACATTAGCATAAAGTCAAATAATCATTATCTGGGTATCCCACATTAAGATGAGCTTGTTCCCAACCTTTAATATCCAATTACATCTAGTAGTTACTCAGTTATAAGGTAAGAAACAGATATACAAAAATTGTAAAAATGATTGTATCTTGATCTATATATTAGATTAGTTCTAACACCTGATCTGAAGATGGGGATGGAAACGAAGCATTTAACTGTTAAGGCGCGGTCCAAACCAAATTTTATAATAATTTACGCTGCTTTAAGTAAGGTTGAAAAGAAAATGCATTAATTTTGTATCATCATCATCATCATCATCTCAGCCGTAGGACGTTCACTGCTGAACATAGGCCTCCCCCATGATTTTCCAAAAGGACCGGTTGGAAGCGGCCTGCATCCAACGTCGTCCTGCGACCTTCATCAGGTCGTCTGCCCACCGTGTCGGTGGACGACCTACGCTGCGCTTGCCGGTCCGTGGTCTCCACTCCAGAACCTTTCGGCCCCATCGGCTATCTGTTCTGCGTGCTATGCCCTGCCCACTGCCACTTCAACTGGCTAATCTTCTGGGCTATGTCGGTGACTTTCGTTCTTCTACGGATCTCCTCATTTCTGATTCGATCACGTAGTGAAACCCCGAGCATAGCCCTCTCCATAGCTCGTTGTGCGACTTTGAATTATTTTGTATGTTTTCTTTATACTTTTCGATAGATACTAACACAATTGAAAACCTGCTGGTTACCATTTTAGTACTATACGTTGGCTATGTATTACCTAAAAAAAAAATTGTGTTGCTGAAAATTCTGAGAGTTTGGACGTGAAAGTTTATTTTTCTGGACCTATTTAGTATTGTTTCTACAGAAAGCGAGTTATGAATTCTGTTCGGTTGTTACTCTTTTCTTGTTCCTTTTCTAACCTAAGTATTTTTTTCATAGTATATTATAGATCCGTTTCATTACACTAGATGTTTAGATTCTGCTTTTTGCTATGCTCAAGATACGAGCGCGCCTTATGAGCTTAAATTCGGCCTCAATGTAGGTTCACAGAAACACAAAAGAAATGTTTATTTGTGGCAAAATACAGGTGTACAAATGAATAAAACCAGGACAGTATTCATGGTTCATGTGGTTGGTCTCAAATGGTATTGGATTGAAAGGATTAATTATTATAATGTTACATTTCAGACCTAAGTAAGACTCTTATAAAACTAGAAGACACTGAGATACAACTTCAGAAGGCAAACATAGACAAGACCTCCTTAGCATTGCAGTGCAAATTATTAAAGGACAAAATACGTGAAGTTGCCGATCTAGAGAATAACTACCAAGAGGAGAAATTGAGCTTGATTACAGAAAACACTTTGCTGAAGCATGCCAATACTGAATTGGAAGAGAGGTGATAACATAGTATTTTACTATGGTAATAATATAATTAATAGCATGATCAATCCATAGTATTCCCGCTGCTGGTACACGGTCCTTAATAACAGTTATTATTTTCAGGGTACAAGACTACATCAAGAAGTTTGAGAACACCAACTCAACACAACATAAACTAGAAACCGAGCTACGTCATGCCCAATCCACTATCTCCGAACTACAAAGCAATTTCGAGAAGTCGAATCAAGAATGCCAAAGATTAGAGAAAGATTGGGAGACTTATAAATTAAGAGTGAAAAGCATGCTGTTTGCTAAGGACAATGAGATTAAAGCATTGCAAGAAGGATCGGACATGACTGAGGACACAAAGATGCTGATTGAAGAATTAGAGAGCTTGAAGTTAGTCTTTATTTTTACACATAATTTGATAGATTCGCCAAGTAGCTATGCGTTATCAAGCGCAAGCTGACAGAAAAGTTGAATTGATTCTGTTTATGAGATCCTGGTAGAGACGCCAATGCAGGACTTATCGCTCCTATGCAGTATCCTACTAATATTACAAACGCAAAAGTTTGTATGGATGGATGTATGTTACTATTTTAAAAAGATACTTATTCAACATTAATGTCATCCATCACCACGCGGGTGTAACCGCGGGGCGCAGCTAGTACAAGAATAAAAATGATATCCTGGTACAGATCGCGCGGCGAGAGTTTGGCTTTGACCTTCGGGTGGAGGGAATTACTGCGCATGGGTACTGTCGCGCCATGTGACAGAGAGAGACAAGAGTCCCTCGTCTTCGATGTGACAGAGAGAGACAAGAGTCCTTCGTCCCTCTAGCCACCCTGTGATACCCAATTTTTGACTTCTGCGCAATAACGGTCAAAGCCAAACTCTCGCCGCGCGATCTGTATCTATGTATGTGTGAACACCTTATCACTCAAGTTCAGTTGTACTTACTTTTTTAGTTGTACTCACCTAATTATATTACATATGGAGCACTATAGCTGCATTGCCCCTTGCAACCCTATTAGCTTCAAGACTCTTCGATCAGTGTGTGCTACATACATACATTGATGACATATTACACTGAAACATGGTCTCTTACTGGCCTCATAAGCAAGCTCAAAGTCGCACAACGAGCTATGGAGAGAGCTATGCTCGGGATTTCTCTACGTGATCGAATCAGAAATGAGGAGATCCGTAGACGAACTAAAGTTACCGACATAGCCCTGAAGGTAAGCCAGTAAAAGTCACAGGACGACGCTAGATGAAAGCTGCTTCTGACTGGTCTTTATGGAAATATATGGGCGAGACATATGTTCAGCAGTGGACGTCCTACCGCTGAGATGATGGTGTTGAATCCTATTTTATTTGCGTAATTAGGTGACGTATAGACTATTTTTAAAACGTGTATTTTATAATATTTGAGCATTACAAAGTAAGTATAACCGGCTTAGTGATTTGACACGATAATGCAATCACTTTGAATACCGGCGTCTAACACTGGAATATAATGTCTGGCCTGACACTACCGCATTTTTAGCAGCTTAATTTCGGGAGTTTATTACTATAAGCAGGTATTGCTTCAAAAATAATTATAATACAAATTAAAAAGCGTTACGATATCAATACGAAAGTTTTGTAAAAACACTTCTTTCGTTAGACTTACTATACAGTTGGACTATTTATAGATGGCTCTGTCCCCATACGAATGTTAAAATTGCCAATCCCGTCAAAGGATATGTAAGGTTTCTCTATAAATAACAAAAATCAAAATCACTACTATATTTTTAATAGGGCGTCATTTATTCCTTATTTCTCAGAGAAGAACGGGACGAGCTATCCGAAGCAATATCCATAGTTCGTAACGAGTGCGACTCTATGAGACAATATTTGAGTCAAGTAGAAAACCGACATACAGCGGCCGAGAGAGTTGTGGCTGCGCTAAGAGATGCGATGAGGGACGAGCGGGCCGCTAGAAACAGAGCTGAGACCCAGGCGTTTGCTTTAAGCAAGGTAATAGATATTAACGAAAAGATTATTAATTTTTGACTTCGCTGAGGGAAAAAGTTTGAAAAAGAGATTTTATAACACAGTAGTTAACACGTAAATAATAGGGAGTTGTGGCTGCGTTTAAAAATTAAATAAGGGACTAGCGGGCCCCTAAGAGAGAGTTGAGACTCAGGCATTTGCTTTAACTCGCGCATAGTTATTTAATTTAATATAGTAATTATCATAGAGATCTAGAGAGATTCCAATATCAAAACCCGGTGTTTGAATATTCGTAAGAACAGAGCAAGCATTGTAAACTGTTCAGTAAAAGTATAGTTAAAAAGAAGTTTTTATTTAGTGGTCAACTACATGCTGATACTGCATGATTATACAATACATGAATATAAAATATGATTTTGACCTAGCAGTCTCAAAATGGACGATATTTAACCACACAGAATGACTTATTTGGTTGTTCTTATACTAAAATCCACATTCGTGTAACACTTAAGGTGCGTTCGAATAGCACTAAGTTGGCGAAAATAACGCAAAAACACTCACACGCGCGTTCGAATTGAGAATCTGTGGGTGAAAATGTTGTTTTGGACTCTTCGTTCACCGTTCGCAAAGTTAAAAAGAGATATTTTGCCACCGAAAAGTGCAACTTTTGATCCACGTCCGGAACATGGTTGTTTATGATCGTTTTTTGACAACTATGTATTTGACAGCATAATCATGCGATTTCAGGTCTAGGGTGTGGACAAAAGTGGAAAATATAACGTTTTTGAGCTTTACGATGTTAGCAACAAAAGAGCCAACAGCGGCAACGCCATCTATTTTAATTTTATTATGTTACCAAAAAAAAATGCTAATCGAACGCACCTTTAGAATTCAAATTATAAAAATATAATGAATCTATACAATTGTTTTTTTGGCTTTACAACAATTTAGAGAAGACGAAGTTACATAACAATTAAATTTGCACTAAACATTCCCCCTAATTGAAATGAAAGGGTCAATTTAAGAACTGTCATTTGTAAGCGTTATACGAATTGGTACTGAACAGAATAAGAACTACCATATCGTAAAACGTGGACTTACTATAGTCCTCAATTTAATCCATGGTCTAAGGCAATTTCATATCCGAAATTTGCTTAAATCATGGTTTAAACTCGAAACCACCTTTAGTCCACATCTTTATAATATGATAGATAAGGATCTATTTATCTACAAAAAGGAGAATGGTCATCTGGGTCTGCCAAATTTATTTATTATTAGTAGATGCAAATAATTCATATATATATATATATATATATATATATATAATTAGCAGTTGGGAATAATGAGAAAACCTAAATGTAAAATAATAAAATTAATACGCAGAAGATGCTTGTGGGCAATAACGAAACGCTTTTCAGTTCATAGCCTATAGGACACTATACAACTTTCTTGACACTACGTATATTCTGCCAAAAGAGTGTGACATATGACATGATATAGTGACACCAACAGTTTTCCCTTTGTTGTTGGATTCGTACGTGTTGTACATTTGCCATTTCTCAAATGCCAAGCACCCGTTTCTCTATTACGATACATTTCTTTTGAAAACCCCAGTCAGATACGAGTATTTTAAGCTAACGAATTCTGCCTATCTAACCTAACCTAGAAAAAATATAAATGCTAATAACTTATAAACTCCAACTTAAAAAAATATGGTACAATTTTATAATATCTTAGTCTTACTAAAGACTACTGGTTTTGCATGGTTTCCTTTCTCGTGGGTCCGTCTATGTAGGATACCCAAAATACACAGAGATTCGCCATTCTTCTTTTACTACCTATTAACTGATGGTGTCTCTTTGTTACAGGAACTGAAAAATCTACAAATCGAGACCGGCCAAACGATAGCCAGCCTCCGCACAGCGCTACGCGACAAAGAGTCGGAACTCAGCCACCTACTCGAGTCCAACACTTCGATCAAGACCGCGGACACTAGTGCGTTAAACGTAGCCGATTATGACGTCACACGCGACGCGCATACCGAACAGATACAGTATTTGACCGAGACGTTAGTCCAGAGGCAAGGAAAGATTGACAAGTTGCTGGCCGATAATAATATGCTTAGGATACAGTTGGATAAATTAGAGGTAAGATTTATAACTATGGAGTATTATTTTCTACAACCCGATTTACACTTCAATAAGTACAGTAGCGAGTCAAGAAATCAGTCGGTTAAGTAACAAGCAATAAGTTGTAAGTAGCGTCCATAGGTAAGCGAGTTAGTAGTCATAAGTTACCTTATATAGTTCCAAGAAGAAGACTAGTCGCTACGGTTGTTTTGTTTACTACTTACTATTTGTCTACAAATTTACGCGCTGTACAACAAAAGAACTTGTCACTTAACTGTAAACTTGTCTGTCTACATGCCGGCCAGTTAAGTTGGCGGGGTGCGGGAGAGGGGGGGGGGGTATATTTCGCACTGGACTAGCCAAAAAATAGGATCGCGATCTATTCAACCTAACTTAACCAACAACCTACTACTTAACTCGCTTTTGCGGTTCAAACGACAATTATAACTTAACTCGCTAATGTCGCAAGTTAACTCGCTAATGTCGCAAGTTAATTCGCTACTGTACTTATTGAAGTGTAATTCGAGCTTAAGGCACAGTTGTGAACCTCGAGTTATGCGTTGGTTTGATAGTAATGCCGTAAAAATACTGTGATGTACATATAGACGAGCTTTTCGACTGCACGTATTTCTGGAATACTGTTTTAGTTTTGCTATTACACTTCTAAACTAATCAACACTAAAGTGTTTTTATTGTATGATTTATTTAAAACACTAACTTTAAATTAGTAATTTTAGAGAGAGAGAGAAAATATATATTATCGGCGGGATACAATTTCTAATTCTGTCTGCGGGTGTGTAACTTATAACCCGGTCACATTATCTCGAGACCTGGCGTCGATGACGTCACGTCGCGTCGGCGCTCTGATATGGTGCGCAAAACAAGCATCCTCTAGTAGGATATTATTATAAACAATAAGATTTCCAACAAAACAAATATTGTGTTAATTAATTTAATGTAGGTAATATTATTATAATGATATGATTAAAATGATGAAAAGTAAATGAACCAATCTTGGTTAAGTGTGTACAATAAGTGTTTATTACACAAAACTAAATATACGATAGGAACTAAAAATCTTCTTCAGAATATATGATTGGCTCGATGCCAGTCATTGTCTCATTATCAAAAATAACAAATTGAAATAGTAACAAAAATGTCCAAACTAAACCAAAATGTACAAACTTAACAAAAATGTCCTACGTTGCAACAAAAACAATATTATAACGTAACAGTTATAACAAAATAACAATAAAAGTCCAAACGTAACAATGAAATGTTTAAAAATATACCACGAAAACAAGTCGTCGCGTATCGGCAACGAAAGTGCTAACCGTACTGACGCGCCGGCGCCGTGGCGAGCGCGGGGAGGTGAAAGGAGAACGGGGCGGGAGGTTCGCATTCCAGCGAGGTCTCGAGATAATGTGACCGGGTTATATCTCTCTAAAATAACAAAGTTTTACGAATTTCATCGAGACCGAAAGTTTCGGCTATATTGTGGCTGACACCAAAACTAAAGCGGAAACTAGATTTTTGGCCCAAACTGGCCGTAACCGAAACCGGCACCAAAATTTCGGTCGGTCACTAGTTCAAACTAATAATAATTGATGTATGTAGTGTGTGTATGAGTGTGTGAATGTTATTTAAGTTTAATGAAATGCTATTTATTTATGTATTAACTGAAATACAATGAAAGTAAATAAGAATATGAAAAGTGCAGAAAACGTTATTTTTAGAACAATCAATTAATATACCATAATCAATTCACAATTAACATCTTAAATAACGCATTGGTTACTTTTTCATTCCTTCATTAGTTTTATTGTTTCACAATTTCATTTGCTAGGGCGACTACATTTTTATATATACCTACAACACGACACCATTTTTTTGGTGTTGAGATCTGTTCTATTTTTTTGAAATCCACCTTTTTAGTGGGCCTTGCTAATAACGGGATCGATTGTCATTTACCGTAATGATAATAATATCAAAATAGGCGAACAACTTTTCTGTTTTTGGAGTGTAACTCAAAAACTGCAGAACGGAATTCGATGAAATTTAAATGGGACCATCTCGGAAGTATAGTCTACTAAACAACATTTTAAGAGTCAGTCTACAAATGGAAGAGAAATAATTTAACATACACAAACAAAAAAATACATACAGTCGACCATATATATGACCTCGTACTTTTTTGTAATCTGTTAATAAATTCGAAAGTATTAGCATGCCTTTTTGTTTATAACAATAACTTATCGCGCGAGCAGACCCGCGGTATTCTGCTTGTTCCTTATAAGTTTGTTTATATAATAGATGCTAGCTTATCTAATTATTTAAATAGGTTTGACAAAATTTTCCATTGGTAAACAATAGTAGAGGAAAACATTATATTAACTCTACTATGTACGATAATCTGAATATAAAAATCATACCACATTTAATAACAAACATCTCATAGGCTGAAAATGATTATTACTTCATGAGGAAGTCCGAAAAGGCTAAATTGTAAATTAAAATAAATGTGTTTACTGTAATCCATCGAGAGGTTTCATCAGCTTTGTGGAATAATACGAGGGCGGGTCAATAAGTCCGTGACGAATAAAACACAGATTTTTTGATAAATAAATCATTTTATTTTTCAACGTAGTCTCCCTTGAGCTCTATACACTTTGTCCAACGCTTCTCCAATTTTTTATCCCTTCCAAAAAATATGATTTGTCGAGGTCCTCAAAATAGGCCTTTGTTTGCAAGATGACTTCATCATTGGAGTCAAATCTTTTTCCACCAAGCCATTTCTTCAGGTTTGGGAACAAGAAGTAGTCACTCGGAGCCAAATCTGGAGAATAGGGCGGATGAGGGAGCAATTCATAGCCCAATTCATGGATTTTTGCCATGGCAACTGCACATGTGTGCACCCTTGCATTGTCTTGGAGGAAAAGAACTTTTTTCTTGGCCAAATGAGGTCGGTTTTTTTTCTAATCGTCATTGAATCGGTCCAATAAGTTGGCATAATATTCCCCATTGATTGTTCTTCCCTTTTGAAGGTAGTCAATGTGGATTATCCCGCGTGCATCCCAAAAAACAGTCGCCATAACTTTATTGGCTGACAAACCCACCTTGGCTTTCTTTGGCGCCGATTCACCCTTAGAAACCCACTGTTTACACTGTTGTTTGGTCTCTGGTGTGTTGGAGTGTGTGATGGATCCATGTTTCGTCCACGGTTACAAAACGGCGCAAAAACTCCTCCATATTGCGATTAAACAACGCCAAACCTTCCTGTGAAGTTGTTACACGATTGCGTTTGTGGTCGACTGTGAGCAAACGCGGCACCCATCTTGCGGAAAGCTTTCTCACGCCCAAGTGATCATTCAAAATTAAAACCACTGAGCCATGCGAGATCCCTACTCCTTCCACAATCTCTTGCACTTTCAATATTCGGTCGGCCAACACCATATCGTGAATTTTTTCGATTGTATCGGGTGAAGAGACCTCAACTAGGCGTCCAGGACGTTCGGCATCTTCAGTGCTTGTACGGCCACAACGAAATTCAGTAAACCACTTTTTTACCATTGAAATCGATGGTGCAGAGTCCCCATAGTATTTATCAAGCTTAGCCTTGGTCTCGGTAATGGTATTTTTTCGCAAAAAATAATGCTTAATAAGCACACGAAATTCACTTTTTTCCATTTCTTCCTCAAATTACTGGGTAGTCTGATAAAGATAGCTGTCAAACACAAACTAACTGACGCAGCAAGTTCAAATTTTGACAGGAGTCAACTGACAGATGTTGACAGGAGTAGTGTTGCTTTTTCACTAAAGAGGTCAGAAATTCAAAAAGTCACGGACTTATTGACCCGCCCTCGTAAAATACGCAGTAGGTACATAATAAACTTACAACAAAGTTGCTTGTAAAGTGAGCCTTAATACGTCGCATTTCGGGCCATAAACCGAGCTATAATACACACGTGAATAATAAAATGTTAGGCTAGTGAATAATAGAATTATAGCTACAAAACTATAGTATATTATGCAACTAGTGAATAAAGGACGGATTTAAAGCGTGGGCCATAGATGCATCACGAGCGTAGCGAGTTATTCAAGTGTTATAATCCTGAGCGATTCGAGCGATTCATGGCCCTCGATATAAATCCGTTTTATTCAAAAGTTGCATACTATACTTTATACCACGACTACGAGAAAAAGAAATATCTTATGCGAAAATAGACATTTATAAACGAAAAAAGGAACGTTAAATTAATTAATATGCACCTACGAAGAAATAATAGTCAGGAAGCATAATACAGAACAAATTCCACACAAAAAGTGGCCCTTCAAATCAAAACAACGTATGATTCCAAATACAAATTACTTCCGAGGTTACAAATAGACATGTTCGGTGATTGGTTTACATTCAGAAGGAAAGCAGGGATTGGTTTACGCGCGTGCTGCAACGTCTACAATGACAACAGAGTCATAGCGGCGATGGACGATGTTATGCAACAAGTGGACTGTACCAACTTAATAATAAATAAATTGTAAATCTCGTATGTCTCGCGAAATATGATTAATTGATTAAGTTTTTGTCTAGAAGGCATAAGAAGAGATTCTTCGCAGTGTAGTAAAGAAAAATTATGAAACATTTTAGGTTTATACATGTTACCAAAAAAAAAAAAGTTGTTATTTGCCAGCTGGATGTTTTTCAGTGGTCACAGAATACCTTCATTATCAATTTAGAAAATTCAATCAATTTATAGAATTACTTTAGAAAATCACTGTGTTGATATTACTGACAAATTAATTAGCAACTCAGCTAAACCACTCTAACATTTGCAGAGGGTGAATTTTCATTAGCTTGAAAAATTAAACGTGCTTTAATTTGACCAAACAATGAACTGTTTTCAAATGTTATATAGTTACCTATATATTACATACCAACTGTAGGTTAACGTTAACGTTTATTGTTCATTGTCTGTAGTATCTCTATATAGCGTAAACGCTTTGGAAGCGCCAATTCGCGTTTTTGCTGAGTATTTGAAGGGTCACATAATAATGATTGATATAGTATATTATGTCAATTATTCTTACCTGATGTAATAGAACATTATTTGATTAACAAGTTCAAGTTCCATAGACTACATTTAGAAATTGTTTATTAGTTTGTTATTGCCGAGCGGTTTCTACACACACACGTTTTTAAAATCAATCATAAAACCGGTCGCGCCAGTCACGAATCGTCAGACGCGGCTGAGGCCTCTTAGAGAGAGGTCAGAGGACGTATCGCTCTGACGCCCGCACTTGCACAACTAAATATTGGTGCGCTCAAAACTTCCTGATACTTATTGAGATAACATTTCTAAGTGGGATTCTAACAAATAATTTTGTATGACATCTAGTGCATCAAAGGTCAGACACAATAGAAATTTAATTGTTATAATGACATCGACCCTTGGGGGGCTAGTATTTTGTATTAACCAAATTTCTTATGCTTATACTTGGTATCCAGGAATCCATGCTGGAGCCGGAAACTGGTGGCAGGAACTATGTGATGGTTAATAGTAGACACACCGTGTTTGGGATCGTATGAATCGTCTTCGCGATACCTTTTTTTAGCTGGTGACCAGGACCTGATGCTGGATCCAGAAACTGCTAGCAAGAACTATTTGATGGTTGTTTTATTTGCTATTCTCATCTCTTTTTGGTAGGTACATGAGTTAAATCTTACTTTTTTTCTAGTCCATGCTCTTGTAGATAACATGTCCTTGATTAATAATGATCATATTATGTTAATTAATGTCGATATTAAAAATAAAATGTGTCCTGCGTGATATTTTATCTCAACTTTTTGACCTACGTCTATTTGGGACATAAAAACCAAAGTAGATAAAAAAGATCCAAACATTAATGCGCACTATTTTGCTCAAGCGGTAAGACCACTGCCGCAGGGCGCGCTAGTAAGTAACTCGCTAATGTAAAATACCTAAACTCGCGCAGCGCTGCGCAGAATAAAGACTCTTAAAGATGTTGATGTTTCTTCGGGACAAATCATCAGCATAAAAAGATAAATATGATATTTTATAAAACATAATTTAAAAAAAACAGTAGGTACTTACCGTACCAACTGGTAGGTAGGTACTGCAGTTTTGTGTAACATGGTCCATATTTTTTTTATTATCTATAATTTTATTGTTTTCAGTCAAAATTTACGTAGTATAACTATGCTGGTTTTCACAGGCAGTCATACTCTTGTTTTTCTAGCTTAAGTGCAGCTAGGCACTTATTTTGCCGCATTGAATCGGCAAGCAAACGAGAATAAAACATAACAAGCAAAACCATTGCACATTACATACATTTCAATATTTAGTCCTGAAGAAAAAAATACATCCTAAATTAAATAAAAATTGACTGACTTTATTTTGCATAGTATTGACCATCTCGATTTGTTAACGTAATTGAACATCTTTGAATAATTATAATTTTGCTATTATTTACTAGTAAAAGTGATCCCTGGATATTTTAATTGTGTATTGTTCCTGCACCACTTCACAACGAATGCTGGCATGATGATCCACAACTGAAGTTCACTATGATAAAAATGAAAATGTACGCGACGATTTGAAGTGTGCTCACTTACAAGTAAAATATCCGACTGATGACGTACTGAACACGACTTTTAAGCCCCGCCTACTTGAACACGACTTTTGTTGGGTCATTTTTTAACGCAGTTACCGTTCCTGACTATTATTTATTCGTAGATATGCACATTAAAATTGGAACAATTTAAACATAAAAGTAATTTCTAAACATTATTATTATATATTTTTTCTGTAATGGCAGCAAAGAACACAATACAGTTTTTATCCTATTGCTAAACTCCTTGTCACAAATATCGACCAACCAAACCTTACGGCCGAGGAGTTCAGTATTTGCACAAAGAGTTTGTATGTCAAATATTCTATGCGCAAGGAGTTTGTATCGAGTATTCAAGCAAGCAAGTTGTATAAGCATTGAGATGGAGATCGAATGTTTTGGTATGGTCTAAATTCAAACACCAAAATAGTGATTAAAAGGCCTTTTTATTCACTGAAAACAGTGAATAAAAAGGCCTGTTAATCACTGTTTTAGTGTTTGAACTTCGAACACACAAATATATTTGATCTCCATCTCAGTGCTTATACATCTTCCTTACACAAATAATAGTCGACATACAAACTCTTTGTGCGAGTAACTCCTCGAGATTTGATTGGTCGATATTTGAGACAAGGAGTTTAGCATTAGAATAAAAACTGTATTGTGGTATTTGCTGCGATTATAGAAAAAAATATATAATAATAATAAATTAATTACTCTTATGTTTAGTATAAATGTCTATTTTCGCTTAAATTATTTCTTTTTCTCATAGTCAAGGTATAACGTATAGTATGCAACACTTGAATAAATCGGATTTATATCGAGGGTCATGAATCACTCGCATCGCTCAGGATTCTATAACTCGCTACGCTCGTGATTCAATCATCATTTTTCCATTGTTTACGGAGCGAGTTCGTAAGGGCTATTATGTTCAATTTGTCATATTGTAAATAATAATTACTATTTTTCTACTACTCTATTGCATTAGGATAAGCCTGTAATGATAGATGTATTGTTTTAATAATAATAAATAAATAAATAAATAATTCAGTCGTTAGAATCCTTCACTTACTCGTGATTCATCGACGGCCCTCGCATTAAATCCGTCCGTTATTCACTAGTTGCATAATATACTATTTTAGAGGGGGAATGGTAAAAATTAGTTATTTACAAGTCATAGGCGAGTAAACAGAGCATTTTCAATTTAACAGAGTAGTAGTTTTTTTTAGCAGCAACAAAGAGGTTTTATGCCGCTGAAAATTCAAATAAATTTTTGAAATAAATCGTCGAAAGGTCACATCCTTAATTTGGTTGTACATCCTTAATTAAATAAAAAAAAATATTTTATTATAATTGATATTTCTTATAAAATTATGAAATATTAAAATAATGCATTTAATCACTTAAATTATATTTTTTAAGTAGGCCGTATGTTCACTCACCTTGCAGATGGCGCGTGAAAAAATTACTTGCGCGCCTTTTTTTATCGCTGTGTGGGTACAAGAAATATGTTTGTTTTTTCCTCGCTGATGAGTTGAAAGACGTCGTATGAAACTCTTCAGTTCTGCTTTCTGCTCGTTTGTGTCATATACTAATACTTTTCAAATTTAAATTCGAAACCAGCTTCAATATTCATTTTGAGTAGATACCTACTCAACATTTTAAGACCCTACTTTGATGAGAAATTATCATCCAAAAAACTATTGCTCAGATTTTGATCATATTTCATTGGAAACATGAAAAGCACCAGCTTTCAAATAAATAAATATCATCAAACTTGGTTCTCATTTAGCAACATTCGAATTATAAACTTCAAACTGAGTGTATATTGTATTGGTACCTTTTTTATAAACATAATAGCGGGTGCTGGGTTTTGTCGCCATTCATGCGTTTTGTTGTACTGAATTTTGTGTGATTTTTTGTTTGTGCTTGAAAATGTTTGATGCAGTGAATATGAAGAAATTCCCAATGTATGAGAGTAGATAAAGTAGTGTATGAAACTAAACGTATCGGTATTATTATTATTAACACTCGCGGCGATATACCCCTCATTATTCAGTTATTAAGTCTGCTCAGAATCTTAGTCTGAGATATTTACCTCAAGCTTCAAGCCGATCTTTACAGACCTGAAGCTGACCTATACTGCGACTCTTATCGCAGTATAGGTCAGTAGTTAGTAGGAGGTAGCTGATTGTGCTGCATTTAAATTAGAACCTGTTTTTATTTCAATTAATTATCCATAAAGCGACCACAATTATTATAGTTCATAGTTATACACAGCATGGTCAAACAATCACAGAATTTAAACGTGTCTGTTATTTTTCAAGGTTCTGTATCTTATATTTAAATATCAAATCGGTGCCGTTCACCTGGTATTTTTTTATCTACCGACTTCCAAAAAGGATTCAACTCAATTCGACTGTTTTTTTTAATGTTTGTTACCTCATAACTTTCGGCTGGGTGAACTGATTCTCAAATTTTGCTTTGCTTTGAAATTGAAAGCTGATGCTTCCCGTGTGGTCCCATTTAAATTTCATCGAATTCGGTCCAGTAGTTTTTGAGATACACGCCAATAACTGAATAAAATGGAAGTCGGTATTTAATTTTTCAAATTGTACTTGTTATTAGTAAAGTTATGTGATATCTGTGAAAAAAAGATGCATCTGAGAGCAATACTATTGTAATACCTGTTTGTTTGTATCTTAAATTATTTATTTTTATTTATTTAATTTTTTTTACAGTCAAAATTAAAGTCAGAGATGTCCCACCGCACTACCAACCATAGTATAGTCAACGTTCAGAACGCAGACCTGCGATCGCGTCGTGCAACTACAGACTCTTTTCTTAACGTCGTATCAAATCGAATGGCCGTTGTCATTCGGAGGCATCCTACGCTTAGGATATTCGTCGTTATTTATATGGTGAGTACGGGTGATTTTCCTGTAACGACTAACAACGGTAGTGAAGGTTTAGAATGCAGACCTTCAGTCACCTCGCGTCGTGCAAATACAGACTCGTTTCTAAACGTCATATCAATTACATTGGTTGTAATCTTTCGAAGCCATCCTACCCTTAGGATATTCGTCATTGTTTATATAATGAGTATAGATGATATTCCTGTAACGACTAACAACCATAGTAAAGGTTCAGAATACGGGTGTTTTACGGTATTGTACGGTTGTATGAGGTCCATAAAATACAAGACATGATCGCTCAGGACCGACGAAAAGATAGTCGAATTGGAGGAACAGATGCTCAAGTTACGCTGGAATGTTATGGCATTATCTGAAGTCCGAAGACAGGGGCAGTACACGATAATCTTAAATTCCGGCAACTGTGTGGTGGCAACTCGGTGGAAGAACACCACCGGGAGGGAAACCAACAATCCCAGGGTGGTGTCGGGTTCCTCGTCCGCGAGTCAAAACCGCGGGGAAACTGGATGCATGAAGCGAGTAGCCGTTCCAACTGGCGTTCTATGGGGGAGGCAGTATGTGCAGCAGTGGACGTCTTTCGGCTGATATTGATGATAGGATATTCATCCTCACCACTCCTTGGCGGAGAACTACTCACGGGTTTACTGGGTCGTGATAGAAGGGAAGTGGACAGCATTACACCGCCTAAAAAAGTCATGTTATTAAACTATTTATTATTAACCGGCAAAACACTCACTTTAGGGATCGAAAACGTCTCGCCGGGTTTCGAGAATGTCCGATGCTCATCCTCAGGGCGAGTGCGCTCACAGGGAGCCGGGTCGACGTATTCGATCCCTAACGTGAGAGTTTTGCCGGTTAATAATAATAGTTTAATATGTGTCAAACTCACGAGAATTTCAAGTTATGTTATTGTAATATGTAAGGAAAATAAACACATATACATATAAACTCGCAGGTTTGCCATAACCTTGTATTTAATTTTCAAATAGAGTGGTTGGAGCATGAAACAAAGAAATATTATTATAAACTTTAATACATTGTTAAAAATGCATTGACAAACACGCGTGTAAAATAATTAATAAAGTACATGACACTAATATTATAAAGGCGTAAGTTTGTGAGGAAGTTGTATGTTTGTTCACGCTCATACGGCTGGACTAATTTTGATGAAATATGGGAAAATTAAAACATAGAAATGTTCAACATCATCCATCACCACGCGGGTGTAACCGCGTGCCGCATCTAGTAATATAAAAAAAAACCTAAATAGACACTGCTGTAAGCACTTTTGAAAAACTGATGAATACAATTGCCTTTTTTGTATTATTAATAATATTTATTTCTTGTTACAGATTTGTCTTCACTTCTGGGTATTAACCGTTTTGCTCACGAGTACGCCAGCAGAAAATTTCATTCCAAGAACCAAATCGTGAGATTTGGCAAATAAATAGTAACTTCCAATATTTTATGTAAAAAAATTCTCTCGACATCGTCGCGGATGTTTGTGGCCATAAAGTTAGGCTCTGCGAACGGTTGCGATAGTAAGCGAGATAGAATAATGCGAGTGAGCGTGACAATCATAGTAAGCGATATATAGTAATGGGAGTGAGCGAGACGTTGGTACTAATTAGCCACTGCGCATCTTCTTGTAGATAACTTCATGGAAACATCTGTTGAAGCTATTGTAGTAAGACGATTTGTGTCTGTCTGTCTGTTTTTGCAATCTCTGTGATCTCTTGTTGTCTGCTGGGTGGATTTTGGTGTAGTTTACTGCTTTTTTGTTTAGTGTTTCAACAACGGGCATTGAGAACATAATAATTGCCAAAAAAAGGAAATATGGTCACACTCGGCAATTTATGAAAATCTAAATATCGTAAAAAAGGTTGACGTTCTAATTTGATGTGGGTAGTTAACATTTTATCAAAAATATCATGTGACCCAATTATTATAAAAACTATGCATTCAAGGAAAGTAAATAAAAATTGTAAATGTATTGCAAAATAGTATGGATTTTTCACTAAAAGGATTGAGTTTTTTTTATTAATTTTGACTGAAAATGGTTAAAATAAATAAAAAAGTTGTTAGCAAATTAACGGTAAAGAATTTACAGTACTTCCATTAGTATAAGCTCAATAATTATTATTGTTAATGAAGTGAAGGGATAATAAACTTAAGAATTTGGCTTTAAATTGTCCAGTAATTAACAGAACACCTTTATAGCAAAAAAATAGAATAATATAGTTGAGTGAGTGCTGCTATGAAACCTATATGACATTATGGCATAAAGAAAAAGGTTATGGCATAAAGAAAACAAGTTATGGCATAAAGAAAAAAGTTATGGCATAAAGTAAAAAGTTATGGCATAAAGAAAAAAAGTTTACTTGTCTATTCAGGGTTAGGCTTTGGTAAACAGCGTGAGTCGTATTTTTGTTAACTTAATAATGAAACTGAAATATAACACGTTGCGAGTGTTTTGCCCAAGGGTTAATTAGTTATTTTAATTATTTGTAACAAGAGAGATAACTATGTTTTTGTTGTGGATTCTGAGCAAGCGAAGAATTCTGTCCGAGCTTAGGGAGGGATTCTATTAGGATTCTGAGCGCAGTGAGGGATTGAAAAGATTGAAACTATTCACTTTGCTCTCGAGTGACACATACATCTTCTCACTATGATAAACAGTTCTAATTAAACTGATCTATATGTTTTTTACAGAGCGTATAAACTCTTGTACGTATCTCTTCACTCAGTGAGAAAAAAACACTTGCTCACTAGTTTTAAGCAACAACTTTCTGAGCTAGTGAGACAATTTATTTAAATTCAAATCTAGCCTTACGAAAAAAAATTAAACACCTTTAACACCTTTAAATTCAGCGACCGCAAATATTGCGCGTCCATTTTGTGTGCGGACTAGATTTCTTTTTAACGTGATAATTTCCTTCGTAAATGCCTATCTTGCCATCCCTTTCTCTCACATGCTCATCTTCCTTTCTATTTCTCTTGCCACAAATTGTGCAAATATTTTGCAGTGTTTTATTTTCTTGACGATACTGTTTTTGTCTTTTGTTTCTACCCTTAATAGGGACTTGTTTTCTAATAGCACCACATCTCTGAACAGGACTTATGTCTTATATTTAAACCAAAACATGTCATAGAATTCTAATAATTTTCTTTATGCCAGTGTGTCATAAAAACAATAGTGGTGGCAAAATAATTGCCGTACCATAGTGGCTATATGAGAAATTATTTTCGTACGCATTAATTAGTATCACGGTGCTATCGTTTATGGGTGTATGTTAAGCGAAGATTCTCGCCTTTTCATTCATTTGTACCTTGTTAATTGGCCATATAAAACGTACCTGCTGCATGTAAATTATCTAGTAAATTATGTAAATAAAGATCGTGATTGTGGTTTGTAATAAGTACATATGCTAACAGTAATTCAATACGATATACTACGAAGAAATAATGTCAGGAAGCATAACTCAGAACAAACTCCACACAAAAAGTGGTCCTTCAAACCAAAACGACGTATGATTCCAAATACGAATTACATCCGAGGTTACAGATAGACATGTTCGGTGATTGGTTTGAATTTCAGAAGGAAAGCAGGGATTGGTCACGCGCGTGCTGCAACGTCTACTATGACAGCTGAGTCATAGCGGCGTGAACGATGGTATTGATTTAGCACGACTTTTATTGGGTAATTTTTTAAGGGACTTACTCTTCCTGATATTATTTCTTCATAGACGATAGATAAGAACATACGTGGGAAGGAATTGTATTAGTATATAGCAGTTTCTTCGTGTCACGCGTCCAGCCCGTGCATTCATTTATTCATCATTCATTGCTATTGGACCCATAGATGAAACCAATTGTGGCCGAGGCGTTATGAATAGATGATATCGATGATGATGATGATATACCTTCACATATAGATTCAGATGATGTCTAGAGAATTAGAGTGAAAAAAAAGATTAAGAGTGAAGATGCATATTCTTTATTTTGAGTGAAAAAAATAGCTATAAATGGTAGAAACATTTAATGGTTGATGAAAGGCAGCTTTTTAAATTAATTACTTTATGGTTACATTATTAATCTACTATATAAAAATAAGTCGGGTTTTCCTTCCTGACGCTATAACTCCAGAACGCACGAATCGATTTCCACGGTTTTGCATTCGTTGGAAAGGTCTCGGGCTCCGTGAGGTTTATAGTAAAGAAAATTCAGGAAAAATTTAAAAAGAAAAGCGGGAAAATCTTCTTTCACATACAGCGCCATCTCTGATACATAGCATGTACTACAAACCAATATTTTAAGTAGATGGCGCCAAACGAAATGTTACATAAAACGAAGCCATCTGGTGGCGAAACGGAGTTCGCAGGGTTTGCTAGTTAATTATATAATCGCATTCACGATCTTTATTATTTATACCTTGTACCACCACAATCATAATTCACAATGTATATAAAGACTATTTTATTATTAAATATATATTAGTTATTAAAATATATACATTTAATTTGGCGTGAAATTATTATGTGATACATATTATGTTGTTCAATTAATGTTATTAATGAAACTTTTATTTTGTGAGAATGGGAAATTATATTTTGCTTAAAAATGTGTTGTATTTATTGAGTACTTAGGTATTTTTTTATTTGTATTATATTTATTTATATATTAGGTACCTTTTTTATGGGCTAGGTTGGCAAACGAGCAAGCGTCTCCCCTGATGGTAAGTGATACCGTTTCCCACGGACGTCCGCAATACCAGAGGTTCGAGGATGCGTTGCCGACCTTTGAGGAAGAATGATAGGAAGGAAGAGATAGAAGGGGGGAGGGGGAAGGAGAGGGAGAACGGGGAAAGGGGGAATCGAACCTCCGGAACCTCTCACAAAACGACGAAACGCAATAGCAAGCTGTTACTTCACGTCGGTGTTATGTGGGAGTGTGGTACTTATCTGGTCGTGCCGGGGCCCATTCGGCTGTGGGGTTGCAGCGTGGCACTACCACATGTTATTAAGTCGACGGCTTCTTTTATAAGAAAGAAAGAAAAGGCATTTATTTGAACAGATACTGAACACAACAACATAAAAAATGACTATCAAGAACAAATCAAGTTACATTAAAAGTAAACAACCTTAAAAATACTATACTAAATAAAATGGATCGCTGTCGTGTGCAGTCCCGTCCAAAAGGTCAGCCATAAGCTGAGCATGATGCTGCAGGCGGACCTACAGCGCGGATATTCAGCCAGAACCTTGGGTACTCACGGACGTGCAATTTAATAAAAGTTAAACAGAACAGACATGAATTAACAATAAATCAAATAATAGACTTTAAATAATATATGTTTGTGTGTAAATAAATAAAAATAAATATACATTTATCATATACATATTCAATAAAACAAGACAACTAAAACACTAAAGTAATAAATAGTTAGTAGTTAAGGTATAATAAGTAATAGTAATAAATGAGTAGTGGCAAACCCATTGAAGCCTATATCACTACCTACCTGTTACCAAATAATAATGTTTATAAATATTTTAGTTTTTATTATGTTTTTAGCTCAGTTGGTAGTGTCCTGCCTTCGAAGTGCGGGTCCCCGGATCGATCCCTGGACGAGGCAATCATTTGTGTGATGAGCAGAAATGATTGTTCTGGGATCTTGCATGTTGTGATGTGTTATTGTATGTTTCCATACCTCCCAGGATACGGGGAACCCTAGTGCTGTGTGTAAACGTCATTAAGGCTAAAAGGCTAGCTAGAACGTGTTATGGTATCATTCAAGAACAAAAATTCACTAAACTATGGTAGGTAGTTCTTATTCTTTTTAAGCTTAAATCCAATTCAAAACTTTTAGATTGATGCCATCCTCAGGGAGGTTATCGCGGCTGTGACTGCGGGCTGCAGCGTGCTCGGCCCGGCGCGAGAGCCGCGGTGCGTGCGCGGGCGCGGGCGCGGTATGTGGTGAGGGGGTGCGCTCGGTACTGGTAGTGCGCCGCGTCATCTCCCGTATGCGCGGAGATTGCCCGAGTGTTGGTGGTATATCTTCTTCGTCAGTGTGATCTGTGTCATCGCCGAATGTGCCAGAGCAAATGCTGCTGACTGTGTCACACTCTTGACTCCGTAGCGCCTTCAGAGTTGAGGTAGCATTAAGAATAGGTGTCCAGGCTGGCGGAAGAACCCATCCACGATCTCTGTTAGAATTGGTGATGGGTGATCTCGATGGCCTCACGTACTTTACGAGGCACAAAAAGCTTTTCTCTTGCTACTACGGTGGCTTTATCGAATCTAGTAAAATGGATTGTGCCCAAGAGATGTGCATGTTCTGCGATGACTGATCTCGTTGTATCCATATTCTTAATGCTCCTAATATGATCTCCATCGGCCATTCCCGAAAACTAGGTCGACAACGTCGGCTTATTTCGTGAGTAAAGTCGGTTTTGATATTAAATAAATACTAGCATAATTGACTAAAAAGAGATTTTAGACACTCAAACAAACATTATGAAGGTTGCGTCCCCTGACCATATCCTTGGTCTTTGCATTCCTGCAGTGGTCGGGAATGCAAAGATGAGCAAAGCCCAACATTTCGGCTGTCGCGTTCTTGTTTCACATCACATCAATAATAATTTGGGGCTGGGTGATGAGTCAGCCACGCTCGTAGGAGAGTACCTACTCTAATGTCAAAGTGGGAAGTCATTTCTGCAATTGTCTGTCTTGGTTGGCACCACTGTACTGTCGAATATCCTTCCTCAAAGCTTTATCAAGTTAAATCACCGGACGAATGGGAGTAAACAGCTATATATGGCCTGGGGTGACGACAGCAATGCAGAACTTTGAATCTTTTTATACGATTTTACTTGAAACGATTTGGGTCGATCTGCAGTAGCTCTACCATGAGTTGGCAACATTACTGTCATCTATAGTCGATACTTGATCTCTCCTACCATTAAGCTTGTGATTACGCGTACACGCCGTCAATTTTGGTTCTACAAATGACCGCAAGGTGGCACTGTTCTTTTATTCATAAATTTTTTCGCGTAAGTCGATACCAGCATCGATTGGTGTCAATGTTGTAAATTCATGGTTGACCTACAGCTGTCTTGGGGAGGTGTAGCGTTTATCATCAGGTGAATGTCGCGCGCGTTTACGAGGAAAATATATTCTTTTAATAAAATAGTGGACTCCAGTCGTTTGGCTTATCATCTTGATTACACAGAGGTCCGTGTACCATCTAGAATGGTTATCTACTTTTAATAGCTTGAAACCATTTTTCTACTCCCGATTCGATTAGATATACTAGTACTTATCTACTTTTAGTCATGAACATACCTATATATTGTTACAATAATAATTAATATCTAGAAAAAATACCCTATGCGGACTAAGTGTAGTGGGGAAAAGCTAGTTTAATATAAGCATGAAAGACGTTATTATGAACGTTAATTAATAACTAAAAGGGCAAAGTAGTACCTACTACACGTCAAATCGAAAGTTTTTGCTTTAGTTATAAAGCGCAGCAGGACCTCACCTGCTGTTCTCACCTTTTTTTATTTATTTTATTAGGCTTTTTTCACAGACGACAGTGGGTTCGTGACGTTGTACTGTTTTACCTTTATGTACTTAGCATATTTTTTATATTTACAATAGGAAAACATACATCGTTAAAGGCCTGAAGGAAACTTTGAAAACTTTATAAATTATATTATATTGTAAGTGCCTGAAGGGCACAAAACAATTTTTATATATTATCCTGAGGGGCACATACAATATATTTTTAAGGGCCTGAGGGGAGTTTGTAAACGTATTTTTAAATATCGTATATACTGAGTGCAGACCGGCTCCCGCAAGCAGCGCCGTTCACGAGCTTGACACGTGTGCCAGCCATCGCCCCCCTCAACCATTGTGAGAGAAGAGGATGACCCGCCACAAAACGCCGCCGCCGCCGCGAGAAGAAGCCTTTTAGTGAGCGTGAATGCTCATGGTATACATGCATTCCTAATACAAAAGCCGTCTTATTATTATTATTATTTTTTTTCAACAAATTTTCCGTTTTCTCCATCTGGCTCAGGGCCTTCATCATCTCATCGTTCCGATCTTTTATGGCAATCTGCAGGTTGTAGTCACGGATATCATTCGGGGACGCAGACACCGCAGGCCGCACGAAACGGCAGATGGCGTCTTCGTCGTCAGCGTAGTAGGTGAAGATCCTGGTGTGGCCATGGCGAGCAGTGTGCTTGTGTCTGAAAACACTACCCCGTTTCAAACTCATTTGAAACTGAACATCAACATATATTTTTTTCTATTGTGGCATCAAAGGTGCACGTACTAATTCGTATTCCTAAATTAGTACCTCAAAGACTACTCCTGCAGATGGATGCCGAAGATGGTATGTATATCAGTAGCTGAATCGCACAGCAATAGCCAGTCTGACATTAAGCTGTGGAAACACGCAAAATAGGTTATCCGAGCAGTACCTACCTACATACTCGTATTTAATATCTGACAATACTCTTATTTTACGAACTGCTATTGAAATAGAACCACATGAGTAAATAAACGAAACTAAGTCGCCCAGGCAAAACAGTACCTATACCTACTTTATATAAAAGCCTCATGGTAACTATGACTAAGATACCAGACTTACTAGACTTATGATACCAGAAAATCCGGATTATAAATATCAAGTATAATTCCACCATGCATATATATCTAAGGGACAGTAGGTAATGAGAACTTTAAACATTTTGTCCCTTTTGAATTCAGAAGTTAATTATTAGCAGTGAACGGCGGTAGTATTATTATTATTATAATTATATCAAATAATAATTAATATTATTTGAATTAGGTTTCAGCACTATCTTACAAAAGCCACTACTGAGAAGAGGAAAAAAGCGACAGGAAACTCGGGACGTTATTTTAAAAAATACACTACCTAGGTATTATTTTACGATATTTAATCACCTATGTAGGTAATAAATAAATAGATAGATAGCAACTTGGAATCATTGCCGTGATTAATAACAATATTGATTCATAAAAGTGATACCTAATTAACTATGTTTTTCCTGTGTCTGTAAGTACTTGTCTGTGGAAAACCCAGTAGGGCATTGATTTACGGGGATTTTATTTAAAAATGAAACATTGTTATTCTAATTTATTTTACTGACAAGTTCGAAAGTATGAATTAGATATTCATTATCCTATCTTTATTCTCTCTTTAGATTTCCTTACTACTCTCGATGTTTTATGTACCTACTAATAAATAGTTATTGATACAAATAAACCATTTAAAAATATGCCGCGTATCATATTTCCCAAGGCAATGTAGGTAGGTATATTGGCAACCCAAGACAGGTAGTTTTTTTACTAAATCGTACTGATTCTTAAGATAATGGCCTCTGTGACTTGTGTTACAATGTTGCCAGTGTCTGTTACGTGATAGTTTCATAAACAGCCTGGAGAAAAAATAACTTTTAGTATACCTACCTACTAGTGCATACTAGTCGATGATTAGAGGGGAGAATCAAACTGACTTTTCCGCTTGTTAGTTTTCTAAGACACATAAATACTTGTACTTACCTATGTGGTAAATAGAAAAGTGGTAAAAAACTAAGCCAAAACATTGTAATATATATATTCTTGTTGGTAGGTACCCAATGCCTCTATTTGCTTCAGGAAATACGAGTAAATATTACAAAGCCACTTTGAATCCATCGGTCCTTTAAAATCTATTGTAAAGACCCAGTAATGAATCTTTTTGCACATAGATACATGTCCACTTGATACCATTCATGATTTTAAGAAAAGTGGACTTTTTTAACAGCGCACGGGAGGCATACGCTTAGGAGGAAACCATAGCTAGTAGGTACTTTCCATACTAAATAGGTAACTCTTTTCTACCTTGTCCGATTTCAGTGATTTTTTTTCATGTAATAAACACATTGCTTACTATGTCTGTACGTTTTGATTTTTTAGTTTTTTTAAGTTCAAAATAAGTAAATTTATAGTACTTTGAAATAAGTACTGAAAAAATCAAAACGTAGAGGCATAGTAAACAATGTGATACTTACACGAAAAAAAACACTGAAATCGGACAGTGGTAGAAAAGAGTTATTTCTTTTAGCATGGAAAGTAATGCAATCCTCTTAACAGTTGAAAGCGTAGCGCGCGCTGTGCACATACACGTATTCCCGCTTCGGGTGGATTTCTGTGCCACAAAGCGATACAAGAAGATGGCTTCTAGTTATGGCTTCACGTAACTGGGCTGACTGCTTCATAATTATTGGTTTAATTAATTTTAAAAGTTCTTTCGGACATGCGTGTAAAATTTTATATAGGGATTTCTTTTCTTCGCGTTGTTAACTCATAATCGCGTTAGGTACTTCGATTGTTACAACAACCTCGTATCCAAAATTTCTCTTGGTTCTTTTTTCTATATATTCCACCAAATAATTTTATAATTTAAATGAACTATCTATTAGTAGATTATGCACCGAGGGAGTAAAGCAGTGTCTTACGTCATGAGCGGTATATTGAACCTTGTAACGGCGACTCTCCTCGCTGCGCTCAGGTATCAAATCTAGAGTCCTGAGTGAAGCGAGGAGTTAAAGCCGCCCAAGACGAAGACAGGCTTTACCATCGAGGTGCATCCTTTACTTTTCATACCTAATGCGAGACAATAAAAAATCAGAGCTTTAAAATAGCAGTTATTTAGTTAAAAGTAACATACATTAATAGTTAATATTCAAATTGTACACATTTGTCCCGTTACAGAGGGACAGAGAATCTTTGGAAGAAACATTTTTTATGGAAAGCACTGTTTTAGACTTTCGCGGTTAACTAAGTTAAAATTAGTACTCGCGAGATGCGCGTTGCTATGGGTAACGCAGCGTTACCCATAGCAACGCGGCGCACACCAAACCTTTTTTTATTTTAATTTTACATAGCCATGGATACAAAGTCCTTCAGCCGACAAAATTATTCCCTATAGCAGTTTTGCCGAATCAATGAAACAATAATTAAATGGCCAAATTCTAAAAAGGTTAGAATGTTAAACATTTCGTACCCTGAAATGTGGCTAAAAGTGGCCAAAGAACTGGGCTAAAAACAAACTCAAGTCTATAACTTTACAACGTATTATTTAATCATCTAAGATTAATTCAACACAATACTCAATTGAGGTTGACGGTTCTGATTCTTTAGGAATAAGGAAAGAATATTTTTCATGCTTTCCGATTTGATCCAACACTTCCATGGGTATTTAGTAAGTAAGAAGCATACGCCTGCATAAATTGATGTATTCCCTAGAAAACGTTCGTTCAGAAATGAGATCAGAAATCAGAAATTAAATTTATGAGTGAAAACAAGTGCTATGAAATGTAAGTGGGTGTAAAAATAATATTAGTTACCTCCTTATTAATTGGCTGTAATTTCACTTAATCTTGTCAGTAGTAAAAAGTTGCTAAATTTATGTACCTAGCTAAAACGTTTAGCCAATAATATTTTATATTTTTGCAACACTGCCCTATAGTACACTCGCGCCTTATTTCTTTTTTTTATGTGTGCTGACTCCGTACTAAGACTTTTCCTACAACTAACTTTCCAAATCCAAATCACTTTACACACACGGGAGTTTCATACAACATAACATCCCCGGGATGTAATGTTGTATTTGGATTTCGTGTAAGTATCACATTGTTTACAAATCACTATACACACGGGAGTTTCATACAACATTACATCCCCGGGATGTAATGTTGTATTTGGATTTCGTGTAAGTATCACATTGTTTACAAATCACTTTACACACACGGGAGTTTCATACAACATTACATACCCAGGGAT
Source organism: Selenia dentaria (assembly GCA_917880725.1). Taxonomy (NCBI): domain Eukaryota; kingdom Metazoa; phylum Arthropoda; class Insecta; order Lepidoptera; family Geometridae; genus Selenia; species Selenia dentaria. The sequence goes on from OU862894.1 coordinate 27,364,552, forward strand.
GTAATGCCTTGCTTTACGTTGATATTGCGTGATATGTAATTGGAAATTTTCGAGCAGGTGGTATGAAAATACAAATTTACACACCTATAAGTTCAAACACAAAGAATTTTCCATACAAAGTTCACTCCCCCTTTTCACCCCACTAAGACACATCCTTGCAACACATCCCTGTCAAGAATATTAAGGAACACATTTTCCTTTAAATGGACTATATCTAAATACAAACTTTCACACCGATAAGATCAAAAACAAAGTAATTTTATACAATCGTTTTTACTAATTTTTACTCCCTTAGGGAGTTTAATTTTGAAAAATCCTTTCTTAGTACACCCCTACGCACCAAGATAACTTCATCCTCCGTGTTTCTACGGCCAGTGGTTTGCTCTGTGGGTTGTCTGTCAGTCAGTCAGGACTTTGATTCTTATATATTACTAGCGACTTCGCGACTTCGTTCGCGTAGTGGGCTCGGCCTTCGGCCTCGCCATAACCTCCAGTCTTTTCTTGGTTTTGCTGTCATAAGAACCTTCTCCTGATAATAATGAACACAACAAAAAAAGAATTAGCGAGATTGTTCCACCCGTTCTCAAGTTATAGCGTGACCAGAAGAAATAGGGGTTCATTTTTATATATACTAGCGATTGCCCGCGCCTTCGTTCGCCTACGTAGTATGCTTGACCTTCCATAACCTCCCACCTTTTTTGGTTTTTATTTGATAAGAACCTTCTGACAATAATGAAAACAAGTAAAAAAGAATTAGCGAGATTGTTCCATCGGTTTTCGAGTTATAGCGTGACCATGAGAAATAGGGGTTCATTTTTATACAGATACTAGCGACTACCCGCGACTTCATTCGGGTGGTAGGCTCGGCCTTCGGCCTTGCCATAACCTCTCGTCTTTTCTCGTCTTCTTTCACAAGAATCTTCTCCTGATAATAATTAACACAATAAAAAAGAATTAGCGAGATTGTTCCATCCGTTCTCAAGTTATAGCGTGACCAGGAGAAATATGGGTTCAGTTTTACATATATATATATATATATATTGATTGTTACCTCAATCATTATAGATAATTGAAAAATCATTTGGTACTGTTCACATTAATAAACCAGCGTGTCGTGTATGAAACAAGTTCTTGGAATGTTATTCCATAATGAGAATAATAAGGAAAACAAATAGCGCGTGTGTTTGGCACAAATTATATTTACATAAATAGGTAAACTAAACTATAACTAAAGTAGTTACAAGCCTTATACTTATTAATACTTAATAAGTATTGAACCACAACAAACGATAGAGGTTTAATTTATTTAGGTTATTTAATTAATAGATACCAATTAATTCCTACTCTGGTTCCGTACCATTATCTATAAATCCATGAACTAAACAAAACATTACATGGTTATATATTAGCAGATTGGTATTCTCGAGCGACACGACGACGAAGAGGAGTATGAGCATACTGATCATAAAATATTTTGAATCTAAATTTGAATTCAGCATTATTAGTAAATACAATTTACAAGTAATTTCATTTAAACATTACATTGTTAGTAATTAAAATAATAATAATAATAATAATAACTATCTAATCTATAAGCCCCATGGTGAGGGGAAAAGTGGCCAAAACGCAGGCGGCATTGCCACGCTGGATGGCAATGCTAAGTTTTTGCCCAAAATAGGCGCCAGCATTTCGGTCACCCGACGCCTCAACCAAACGTTTCGCCAGATCCCTAAACAAGTTGAGAGCGGACGGCCCCCATGGGCCTAAAGTTTCGACCCCAAACGGCACAAACATGTACATTCTGTCTAAATACACATATTTATGACGTTTGAGGTCTTCCGCTTTAGATGCGGCAGCGCCAGCCCGATCAATCGTCCCAGGGAGATGAGACGGCGCCAGTCTGTCTACACATGTAGCATCCCAAACCAGGGGCTGTCCCATCTTCCACGGGACGATAGTCATCCCAACCCGTCTCTTGCCGTCATCCCGCATCAATCCGTTTGGTTCCAAAACTGACGGGACTCCAGCACTGACAAATGCCTGACGGATGATATCATTATTATTACTTATAACTGAATATCACTATTTTTAGAAAATATAATAATTTTCAGTACAATATTTTTCTCCGTGTAGTTCATAATCATATAATTTTTTTGTCCATGAAATGCAACTTTCATGGAATAACACGGCTTGTGTACTATTATTGTCTTCATTATCAGATATTTTTCATTATTGGTATGACTGTAAACTATAGGGACCATAATTATATATCTAGGGGATATTTTACAACCCCCGACATAGCGTAGGTTACACACGAAGTAATTTTATTTCTGAGCTATGAAAGGCAAATCGTTCAATATGACGAACTAAAAAAGGATCGAATTCCGCTAGCAGTTCTAAAATCATAATTTCCGTTATGCGGATCACTGAACTTTTATTTTTTCTTCTGAAAGCGAGGCCTCGAGAACACAGAACTACGGCAATAAGAACATTTCTTCAGAACATTTCTCCAATAAGTTCTAAGTAAATTTCTTCATCGATCTAGACCTGCAGTTAATTGTCAAGTTGGCCATCAATCTCCCTTCTAGCTTTCAAACGAAGGATACTTCATTAATGATGGGCAGAGTTTCCACGCTGAGCTACTCGATGTTCTGCATTTTTCCAGTCATGAAATCCTTCGTTCTCGAACTGAGTTCTATATTGCACCCCTACTTTGACAGGTTAAGTTAAATGGTGAAACAACATTTAGGTATAAATTTATTTTGTGTATCTGTAAAAAAATGTTTAGGGCTAATTTGTTGCCCCCTAAAATCTGCTGTCCTAGGCTCCAGCCTACTCAGCCTGCTGGTAAATCCACCACTGACTTGCCGAATTCAAAAGAATCGTACAAAACAGTGGTCTTGTATCACAAAACCCACAAGGAAAAAATCTTGTCTTGACCAAATTATCAGTAAAGTGCATGATGCTACAGCTGAAATACTTCCTCTAGCGCTGTCGGACCATAATTATACTCCTCAATTGCTTACGATCAAAATTAATAACTTAATGCCCTTGCGAAAATGGTACATCACGAAAAGAGACTTCATCATCATCCTAATCAGCCCATTTTGTCCCCACTGCTGGGACTCGAGCCTTCCTCTCAGACAGAGGAGTTGGGCCATAATCCACCACGCGGGCCCAGTGCAGCTTGGTGGATCGCATAGTGGCAAACTCACGTCGATGTTTTCAGGCCGCCCGAAGGCCTTCGACATAGCCTTACGACTGTTGTCCTAAGACAAACAACCGGGACCGACGCCTTAACGTGCCCTCCGAAGCACGGAAGCACTCAGTTGAATAATGCCACTAGCGGCCACCCATCCAAGTTCTGACCGCAGCAAGTGTTGCTTAACTTGTTAATCGGTTAAGATCGCCAAGTCAAGCTCCGCTACGAGCACTTCAATTTTATAATATGATGAAAACGTTTTTTTACAGACAACTTGAATTTTCCCTCTGCGAGCTAAGTTATATTATGTCTTGGGATTTTATTGTGAAAACGCACACAATTTCCTAGGAACGACTTATAAGTTTTTCCAATCTAAAACAAGGTACAGTTATCCTATTCTTATTCCTATGTTCCTATTCTTATTATTATTAAATGGGTGGTGATCACTATTTAACTTATATTGGCAGATGACAACTTGCTAGAAGTGGAGTATTCCAAGCATCTTTGTCTTCGATATAATATCAGACTTTATAATATGTTTTATTACGAAAACGTTTTTTACAGTCAACTTGAATTTTCCCTCTGTGAGCTCAGTTATGTGTTTTGGGATTTTATTGTAAAACCGCACACAATTTCCTAAGAACTGCTTAATAGTATCTATTCTAATTCCTAGTATTACAAGGGTGGTGATCACTATTTAACTTATTATTATGTATTTTATATTTATGTTTTTTTTACGAACATACCTAGATTATATTATGTATTTGCAAATACATATATAGAACAAAATCTCTCAAAGATTCGCGGCGACCCATATCGTATGTGATGTAAAAATTATCCTTGCTACAACTAATGGTGCTCGTTATGCTTTACAGAAACGAGGTTGCAAGCATTTTTCCAATAACCCTGTACAGAGGTCAGTGCCTATAGAGGAATTGAGGACATTGCCGAGGGGATTTACCCGACATCGTCTCAATTGGGAAATCATTAATATTAATTTTTCATATGAAAATTTCTGTTGTTATTAATTTTATCATAAATAATTTAGCCATTGAATGATTAACTAATAATAATAATAATAAAAGTTCATTTATTTGGCATAATGTTACATATACGAGTAAGATTGTTGAATCTATACGCTCTCGAACTAGTTTTAAACTGTGTTTCGAGTGCCAGTGGCTTCTCCCAACTAGATGAAATAATACAAATTTATGCGTATCTTAAAGTAGGTAATCAAAAGCAAGGATATGAATCCTTGTCAAAAGTTATTACTAAGTTAATACATAATTATACATAGAATTACATTTTATAACATGAGAATACGATAGCGTGACTAAACGCATGTATTGAATTAGTTGGTGTAATGTACCTTTGTGCAAGCTCGTCATGTGTGCGTGTTTGGGTGAGGAGTGTGTGTGAGGTTGTGTGAGTGTGTGTGAGTGCAAGTGTGAGTGTATGTGTGTAATTATGTTAATTAACTGAACGCTGTTATAAGTATTTGATATAGTTGGTAAGAGTAAGTATGCATTAGTTAAGTTAGTAAATAGTTAGATTAGCGACTAATGGAGGATCCCAATCCTATTAATATTATAAACGTGAAAGTTTGTATGTATGGATGTATGGATGTTTGTTACTCTTTCACGCACAAACGGGGGGGCTAATGTTGATGAAATTTGGTATGGGGGTAGATGAGGCGCTGGATTAACACATAGGATACTTTTCATCATCATCATCATCATCATCCATCACCACGCGGGTGAAACCGCGGGGCGCAGCTAGTAATCTATATATCCATGGTTTTCCTTACTACCGATAGAAATTTGACATAACGTTCATACAAAAAGTGTCAAATATCTATCTCTAGTAAGGTAAACCGGCGATAGATAGATTATTGGGACCGGCCGTTAAAGATTTTACTGTAGTGACAATGTAATCAGTATCAGAGGTAAGTGGGTTTATTGAGTAACATTGAGATCACTTTGGAAGACAAGCTAAACGTAATCTATGTTATGGAATACAACACTTGCCTTCGTGTGTTCTGTATGTCTGTAACGAAGTTATTACTTACTTATCTACATTATAAAAGCCAGTAATAATAATAATCAATAATCAATTTATTGGTAAAAATTCAATTACACGTCCAAATTTAAATATAATATGACAACCCTATAAAGAGTTGATTCAACAACATACAGCGATAAAAATAAAGAAATACAATATGTCAACCGAACCACAGAAAGTTACGATAAAAACATAGAAAATAAAAAGTCATAACACATTACTTATAAGTAATATTAAGTTCTTAATAGAAGACTAACATCATAATATCTGGGATAATAAAAACATCAACATTTTATAATATAACTAGTTGACCCGCCAGCGGCTTCGCTCGCGTGGCCTCGCGGGATACGGTAATTACAGATTACGGTAATTAATTATCCCACGGGAACTCTTTAATTTACCAAGATCAAAAGTATCCTATATGTTGACCAGGGATATAAGCTAGCACCATACGAAATTTCATTTAAATCGGTCCAGTCGTTTCGGAGATTAGCCCGTACAAACAGACAGACAAACATACAGAGAAACAAACAGTTTGAACTTATTTTTCACTCCTTACATCCCCTGACTCGGTTTTAGCATATTTTTCATTGTACAGAAATTTTACCTCTATAGTTTATAATATGTAGTAGTTTTTACATCCCTCGTTTTAACCCCTTAAGTCATCCCTGACAAAAATATTGAAAGCATCACTGTTTATTTTAAATTACCTATCCTTCCCGTGAACATGGTGCATGTAACTGCGCCGAAATATCGGGAGCTCATTCCACAACCTTACCACGGTAAATATCCCGTTAATAATCATATAACTTACCTATCCAGTTATCAATTTTCATCACAGTAACTCCAAAAACAAATAACTTTTGAAAAAGAAATATCCCCCGATTCACCCCCTTAAGTCATCCCTGACAAAACATTGAAAGCATCACTATTTATTTTAAATTACCTATCTAGTTATCAATTTTCATCACTGTAGTTCCAAAAACAAATAACTTCCTTCAAAAAAAATAGTATCCTTCGTTTCACCCCCATATGTCATCCTTGACAAAAACATTGAAATCACTTTAAACTGTCCCCAAATGCTAATTTTCACCACTGTACTGTTCGATTACAAAAAATATTCCATACAAACTTTCACCCCTCCATTTCACCCTCTTAAACCACCATAATACAAAAAAAAAATTTGTCCAACATTTTTTATTTTAAATGTACATTCCAAATACAAACTTTCACAACTATAAGTTCCAAAACAAAGGAGTTTCATACAAACGTTTTCACCCCTTTTGACCCCTTAGGGGTAGAATTTCGAACAACCCATTCCTAGTACACCTCTACGCATCAAGGCCAATACACCCTCCAAATTTCAAGTCTCTACGGTCAGTAATTTAGGCTGTGCGTTGTCTGACAGTCAGTCAGTCAGTCAGGACATCTTCTTATATATATTTATAGATTAAGTTATATACCTACATTATTTATTAATTTGATATTAATAACTAAATAACAATAAGTAATTTAGTCGTTTAAGGTCGTTGTTACCTCAGCTAAAATATTAATAATGAGATCGCCTACTACTCGTATTGCTATTATTATTATTGTTCAACAATTTCACGGGTTTCACCCGGTACTTTACATAGGCATAAGTGGGGCTGTAGCCAACACTTAGAGGCCTGTTTGGTATAAAAATACAATGTAGTATAAAAACAGAAACATTTTGGATGGATGGTTACATGGTATAGCTATTACAAAAATGGGTAAAATGGGCATGGCTATTGATATGTACTTATTAGTGGTACGGGAGATAGTGGGCTATGGACGAGACTACGGCACCTGCCAATTACAGTCTCATCTTAAAATATTTAGGCAGGTGGTGACTTGCCACCCACTAAACGGGCCCCCCATAAGAGCCATTATTGTTATTATTCCTTTTATTCAAAAAGTTTCACGGATTTCATCCGGTCCTTTACAAAGGCATAAGTGGGGCTGTAGCCAACACTTAGAGGCCTGTTTGGTATAAAAATGCAGAATATCAAAAACAGAAAGAATGTTGGATGAAGGGTAATATGGTACTTATAACTATTACAAAAATGGGTAAAATGGCCAGGCTATTGATATGAACTTATTAGTGATAAGGAAGATAGTGGGCTATGGAAGAGACTACGGCACCTGCCAATTTTAGTCTCATGTTAAAATATTTAGGTGGTGATTTGCCATTATTATTATTATTATTTATTATTATTATTTAAGCTTAGTTCACTTATCTTATCGAGCAGACGTTCTAAGTTGTCAAGGAATGCACTAGCGGTCACCAAGTTTGTTCTATACGCACATACTATCGTGATGTCATATTAAATTATCAGATTACAGATATCTCTAAAAACCGTTCGGCGGACAGGATAGTTAAATCATCGTTTTCTTTGCAGTTAGTATTAAACGCTTGATTGATTGCTAATTATTGTGCACATGCAGGAGCCGCCGTGTACAATTACCTTACTACAGTAACTCAACGCTAACTTAAAACCGGACCCCTACAGAACCCTTCAATTGCTTTTACTTGTCTTTAAACATCAGTAACAAATTTATTCATTGGCATCATCCTGTCAGATCGTAAATATAATAGGCAAATATCCAGAGAGTTGAAATACATAGAGTAGTTATACAGGAACAACACTGCTCTAAAAACTAACTAGAATTTACCAGGTAAAAAAATCTTAGCAAATATTTGCAAAAATAGGCGCGGCACCTACACAACAACAAGTTTGTAAACATTTCCTGGGTTTTCAGCTAGACAGCGGTCCGACGTAGGAATGGCATATCGAAAAGCTGCAAGAAGTAGCAAGGAAAAGCAGCTAGGAGTCTGTACTTCACTTCGATGCCTGTTACAATACGGCATCAAATTCAATGGACGCGCTGTCAATTTGCAGAGTTTGCACAAAAAAACAGTTAAACATATTGTGGGGTCGGGGATTTTTTTGGCCAACTTGTATTCTCCAAGTGGTCCCCCGAACACGCTCATTTGGTTTGTCGGTCCCTCTACCAAACACCCTGTATGTACGTAGATACATTATTTATAGTATACTAACCTATTTATACTAACCTAACCTAACCATTATTTTACTAAACAGCTATCTGGTAGGTACAGCTACGGGAAAAAATAATCCCAGAGCAGAACGCGATCAGAGGATAGACGAAAGGTCCATCCTGGGATCAGACGCCAGACTGGAAGTATAGTGAACTTGTATGGCCAACTTGTATTCTCCAAGTGGTCCCCCGAACACGCTCATTTGGTTTGGCGGTCCCTCTACCAAACACCTATATATGTATAGATAGACTCTGTGAAAGATAATATGCGTACCAGGGAGTAAATTCTAATACGAAAAGTGCTTAGGTGGAATGAAATAGAGAAAAGCACCCGACAATACTACAGACTTCGCATTTGACTCCTTCACTGTCTAGTGACGAGACTGGCACGAAAAAGAGTGTGATGGGATAAGGGAATGAACGTGGTGATTATCAACAGGATGTGTATTGCCGAAATTGTGTATTCCCCGTAGGGAAAACCTTATAAGTATGTTATAAAGTCTCGTGGTTCCGTTGCTTAAAAAAGATGTTCTTTACCGTTTTATGATTCATGATCCACACGACGCGGTATAATTTATATATATAAAGTAGGTATAACAAGTTTTATAATTGAATTAGTGGCATTTAAGGTCATATGACAAATTTTGGTGTTCAAGTTTGTGTGTCATAAAAATATTCAATAGTTAACAATACAATACAAAAAAATCAACCTAACATTAGAACTTCTGAATTATCTAATTAACCATTTTTTTTTTCCTACATGTAGAATTTTTTATTTCATATAAGTAATTTCATTTAAACAATACATTGTTAGTAATTAAAAATTAAATAAAAAAATAATAATAATAACTATCTAATCTATAAGCCCCATGGTGGGGGGAAAAGTGGCCAAAACGCTGGCGGCATTGCCACGCTGGATGGCAATGCTAAGTTTTTGCCCAAAATAGGCGCCAGCATTTCGGTCACCCGACGCCTCAACCAAACGTTTCGCCAGATCCCTAAACAAGTTGAGAGCGGACGGCCCCCATGGGCCTAAAGTTTCGACCCCAAACGGAATTATTAATTAATTTCATTAACCAATTATAAAAAAAAAAAAAAAAGTATACTCTTGAATTATTAAAGTATTATGGTCTTCTCGCTTATATCAATTTCTTCCAGACAACCTTCATATTGATATTATCATAAAAAGTAGTAGACGATGGTGGAAAATATTTTACTTTAACTCAATATTATCTTATTTAAAAGTCTAATACTAAAATATTCATAATTATCACAAAATTCGCCCTATTTACATAGGTCATATCTATGATTAATCTATGCTAATATATGCAAAAAGAAGCGCTCGTAGCGTAGCTTGACTTGGCGATCTTAACCGATCAACAAGTTAAGCAACGCTAGCTGCGATCAGGACTTGGATGGGTGACCGCTAGTGGCATTATTCAACTGAGTGCTTCCATGATGCGGAGGGACGTTAGGAGGATTGCATAGCTAGTACTTTCCATGCTAAAAGAGAAAACTCTTTTCTACCTCTTAACATTGTCCGATTTCAGTGTTTTTTTTTTTCATGGAATCATGACATTGTTTACTATGCCCGCGATTTTACCAGTTTTTTAAAGTTCTAAAAAGGGAAATTTGTAGTACTTTGAAATACTGAAAATCGAAACGTACGGGCATAGTAAACAATGTCATGACTCCATGAAAAAAAAAAACACTGAAATCGGACAATGTTAAGACGTAGAAAAGAGTTTTCGCTTTTAGCATGGAAAGTAATAGCTATGCAATCCTCTTAAAATGTCGGTCCCGGTTGTTTGTCTTAGGACAACAGTCGTTAGGCTATGTCGAAGGCCTTCGGGTGGCCTGAAAATTTCAACATGGGTTGGTCAGTAACCTATCTACCAAGCCGCACAGGGCGCACGTAGTGGATTGTGGCCCAACTCTTCTCTCTGAGAGGAAGGCTCGAGTCCCAACAGTGAGAACAAAATGGACTGATTATGATATGGAAAAAATGACAAGGATAAAAATAATAACACACGTTACATAGGTACCTACTTGATTGCTAGTGATAGATTTTGAAAATTGCCAGAGTTTAGCACTTCTGATATCAAGGGGCAATGCATTCCATACCCGTACAGCCTGAACTGTGAACAATTTGTCATAGTGAGCAAGTCAACAACTTGGGCTAACCTAAAGAGAGAAACTCAATTTCCGCAAATAGTTAGTAAGTCAACACACACGGTGAATTATTAATTCCATCTAAGTATAGAGCGGAAAAAAGCATCTCTGTCGACGTAGAACACCAGGACAAAAATACCATTTCGAACATGACGTATAATATACTATACAACTTTGCCGCAGCCATAATCAAACCGGTCGAATGAACCTTCCATTTAATGTTATGGTCAATAGTTAACGCTCAGTCGCAACCCAAGCTTCGCAAAAGGTTGACGTAAATCATGACCAATTAAAGTACTTTTAACATAGTACTAGTTTTAGATAATAGCGACTCTAGTGCATTAGTGCGAAATACTTTTAACGTAACCCGTTTGGATAGCTTGTTCGGATCTCTGTTTGCCTTGAACTTAATATTCTTATTTAAGGTTTTTCCTTGTTTGTGGTCAAGACAAGATGACTCCGAGATTGTGTTTTGTGTTTTTTGTTGGTGAGTTACTTTTATTGTACGTTATTTGTGTGTAAGGAGCACATCGTGCAAAGTTAAGTATACGAATTGAATATTAAATTGGGCAGGTTGCATTTTTGATAATCAGCGTTGAAATTAGTACCTGAGTTAAGAAGGGTTGAGTCTCCCCTTTGCCCCAGTTAAGACCAAGATAAGGCAAGGTCAGAGTTTGATGCACATGTAAAGAATGCATACGGTACTTATTTAGATAACAATATAAAATAGAATACTGTAAACGGATGTGAAATATGACATCACTTTAGTATAATCACCTTGGTTTTACTGAACGAGTTCCTTATGCTTATAAGCTACTCCCAAGTTAAGAGAAGAGTAAGTAGGTACTCTTCTGCGAGCTTGACGTTGAGTCGATGTAACTGCGCTCTCAGACAAAATAAAAAGGTCAAGACAGAATGTTGTGAACAGAGAAGTGAGGCCGGGTGAAACTACGCCTCGGCGTGTCCATACATATTTACATACAAACCCTACAACTAAACTACGCCTTGGCTCGTCAGTTGAACTATCGCGGCGCTTGGAAGCAACACGTAAAGTTTTAATTAACATTTAATTTAAATTTATTAAATATTGGTATTTTTTTTGATAACTTTTATATAATTTGAATTACCATGATAGTACAGAGTCACGCACATGTAGTTTGGAAAACCGGCCTCACTTCTCTGTTCATAACATTCTGTCTTGACTTTTTTATTTTGTCTGAGACTGCACTATGTTCCATGGTTAGTTGATCACTGACGCGGCACGATAGCAGTTCTAGGTACGTATATTATTATATAGAAGAATAAAGATCAGCTAAAATTTTGTCAGCTTTCCATTGGAACATAGGTATACTCGTAATATAAAGATCAAAATGCGTTTATTTGCTAAAACATATATACAAGTGAAGGTCTTAAACGTTGTGTCGTATTAACATGTTTTTACCACAGGGTGTACAAATTTGAGAGGCGATTTGATTGCTCCATTACATTATTGGCTGTTATCACATTTAAAATATATAGTCACATCAAATAAAATTACAAATAATATGCATGTCAGTTAATAGTTGAGGTACAATATACTTGCAAAAAGGAATAGTAAAATATAATAATAAATATGTCATACTTATGTCAAAATATAATAAAATATCCGCGAATAATGTACAATGCTCAATAAGAAAATTCCTCTACCTTATATCTTTATTTCATTTGATAAACATAATCTGTGACCATATTGACTGAGTGTAATATATTACATATAATATATAATTCACATATATAACAGTAATTATAGAATAAAATCTTTATTTATGTCCTCGATAATTGTAACAATAATGGCTATCCATTAATACTACATGATTTTATAAACGAGTTTGAAAAGTCACATAAGTACATAATTTTTGTATAACTTTGCATTTATGCTTTGGCTGGTATTTCCCAAATAAAAGAGATGTCGACACAGATCAGATATATTCTTATCTGTGGCCATGGGGCCTATCTATATCTTGGAACGACCCTGCGTGTACTTTAGGGTTCTGCGTTCAAGCTGAAGGTCTGCTTTTATTCGGCAAGGGCTGATCATTAGAAATCTCGCATGGTCATAGTTTTACAGAACTGTCATCATTACGATCTTGACGTAGGCGGAGATCTTATTATTTTGTCTATGCTGTGCCCAAGCATATTACGTTTTTTCACTCACGTGGTGATGGGTGATGATGATGATATACTTATATAACGCGCATCGAGCGCATTCAGGCACGGTTTCTACGATATCTTCAGTTTAAAACTCAGCAATACATATCTGATTACACTAAACGTTGTCGTAAGTTTCACATGCTTCCTCTAGAACTAAGGAGGCGCATGGCGGATCTTATTTCCCTAATAAAGATAGCGAACGGTTCGGTCGATTGTCCCGAACTACTGGCGCGAATAAGTCTGCAAGTGCCATATGAACCCTTCAGAAGAACGTGTTCTCTGTACGATCCTCGAGTTAATACTCACTAGGTATAGGCAAAATACTTATCTGAGCCGCAGTTTCAGCGCAGTAGCTTCGCGACACGATATTGATGTCTATAACACAACTGTCGCGCAGTTCAAGCGGTTATTAAGTAATGATTTTTTTACCACCTAATCTTCAGTTTTATATTCTATTGTTTACGAACTATTTATATGTAAATATTTATAATGTAAATACCTAAAAGTGGAAATTTGTAACTGGCTATAAGTACATATTAAAGTATTATGTTTATACCTAGCTGTAAGTTTCCATTAAAATAATAAAATAAAATAAAAAATATTAGTTAATACTTATGAAAGTTTCAATCAAGTTATAACTGTAATAGTTAGACGTTAAGGTAATGTGGACTTCTTTTAGATATAACGTCTTCTATAAAACGTCGTAGTAGGTCAATTTGCTTTGTTGTCAATAGCATAGACTAATATTATATGTTCAATAGTTTTCGTAGAGTACGCGAGATAAGGACTTCTTTGGTATTTTTTTCACACCTTGGATTACATTATCGAAGTTTTCATACGGATCCCTATTTTTTTAAATATTATATACCCTATGTTCATCAGGAAAAGTGTAGGATTCTAATGGTGAAAGATTTTTTCTAATCGGTCCAGTAGTTTCGGAGTCCATTCAATTTAAACAAACAAATCTTTCCTCTTTATCTACCGACTTCCAAAAAGGACGAGGTACTCAATTCGACTGTATTTTTTATGTTTGCTACCTCATAACTTTTGATAGGGTGAACCGCATAGAATAATGGGTGAACCGTTTCTTTTTTTGTTTGAAAGCTGGTGCTTTCCGTGTGGTCCCATTTAAATTTTATAAATTCGGTCCAGTAGTTTATGAGTTACACTCCAAAAACTGAATAGATTGGAAATCAGTATTACATTTTTCAAACATGTACTTGTAATATTAGTGTAAGACATAACGCAAACACGTCTAATTCTATGGGTGAACCGATTCTTTTTTGTTTGAAAGCTGGTGCTTCCAGTGTGGTCCCATTTAAATTTTATAAATTCGGTCCAGTATGTAGTTTATGAGTTTCACTCCAAAAACTGAATAGAATGGAAATCAGTATTACATTTTTCAAACATGTACTTGTAATATTAGTGTAGGACATAATGCAAACACGTTTAATTCTATGGGTGAAACGATTCTTTTTTGTTTGAAAGTTAGTGCTTCCCGTGTGGTCCCATTTAAATTTCACAAATTCGGTCCAGTAGTTTATGAGTTACACTCCAAAAACTGAATAGAATGGAAATCAGTATTACATTTTTCAAACATGTACTTGTAATATTAGTGTAGGACATAATGCAAACACGTTTAATTCTATGGGTGAAACGATTCTTTTTTGTTTGAAAGTTAGTGCTTCCCGTGTGGTCCCATTTAAATTTCACAAATTCGGTCCAGTAGTTTATGAGTTACACTCCAAAAACTGAATTGAATGGAAATCAGTATTACATTTTTCAAACTTGTACTTGTAATATTAGTGTAAGACATAACGCAAACACGTCTTCTTTTAATAAATAGCTCAGTAGTACACATATGACGCCGCAGTTATCAGTAGGCTATCAAGGGTCAACGAGCTCAGAACAAATGTAGCTAAGGTGGTATAGGTCTTATCGAATAAAACTTTGTTAGTTGTACGTAAAAGTGCTCTCGGCAATGTTAAAGTTGATTCAATAAGTGCCTATTTCGTTATGGTGATTAATACGCACAAAATCGATTGACCTTCAGGATTCATCAATTTAATTGATAAAGAGCTGGCTTACATAATCAGCCCGTTATGTTCCCACTGCTGGGACTCGAGCCTTCCTCTCAGAGGGAGGAGTTGAGCCATAATCCACCGCGGGCGCGTGAATAGGCTAGTGGCCAACCCATGTCGAAGTTTTCAGGGGCCAGTTGAATAATACCACTAGTGTTGACCCATCTAATTCCTGACCGCAGCAAGCGTTGCTTAACTGTTTGATCGTTTAAGATTGCCAAGTCAAGCTCTGTTGCAAGTGCTTCAAAGATTAAAAAAAAGAGCTGGCTATCCACACTTGCTTTCAGAGCTTAACTACCAGTCTATTACTATAATGTTAGTCAAACGATTGTCGCCCACACAAGAGACAGAAATTTGACATTCTTTTAATAGAAATTGTGCCTAATTTGTATCTGTCCTAGATAAACCGTCGACTGATACAGGCCGTCTGTTAGAATCCAAAACTAAGGCAGACAAAATCTTGGTTTCCAGCTCTGATCGGCTTACAGTTTTGGCCATTTCGCCGATGTTCACCAATTTTAATGTTGAAACCTAAGATAGGAACTTAAGATCTTATAAAATCGATTCGGACTTATCGGACAATTTTCAATCGGGGCCGTGCAGCAGGGCTATTACGTATCTTAGTTGCAATCAAGCAGCGATTGGAATCTAAAAATTGTCACGACTTTATATCACTTTGGTCAGCTGTAGCACAGTATAAATATAGAAAAACAGTACGGAAACTACTTACAAACGTTGGAAACGGCTCACTCACAAAAAAATGCGCATCGACGAGAGACGCGGTTGTCGCGGTGCTGTCAGTAGTGAAGCCGCGTCAAGACGAGTGTTCACGTATAAGTTTATTTCCGCTTAACTAGGCATAAAGTTTCCATACTGTTGCATCTTTATACTATGGCTGTAGTCAGCTTCTTACTTACCTATATATATTTCTGCTTTCTGGACTTGTCAAAACTGACATAATGCCACCATTTCGTTCAATAATTCCATTGACATTTTATTGTAACTGAGATAGATAATTGCCCTGCAGAGTCACTTTAGGTTTAAATAGCACCTTAAAAAGCAGTTTAATTTAAATACGTACTCGTACCAACATCTTTCATCTTCAAGCTGTTTAAAAGCCGTCTTACTGTCCACGCTGACGCTTTGAGCCACGGTTTTGCGATAATACCTACTACCAATGAATTATTTTCTTTTACTTGTAGTAGACTTTGTACCTAACGCGCAAATTTCCTACAACAATCGACAAATTAATGACTACCTTCTCAGACGTTCGTTTTTGTTTGACGTAAATGTATATACCAGTCATTAGTTCCTACAAACTTACTCAGTGGGTATTGCACGTCATTGATTTTATCAATTATTGGTACTCCCGGGGTTAAGGCGCTGCTGCGTTATAGAAGTGTCATTTTCCTTGAAGTTATTGTATTGCAATAAAACTTTCAATCTTACATAACACCAACTGGTCGTTGCGGCTTGAAAATTATTATTTTTTGCTTGCACTGATAATAATAGCGGAAGAATAATAATAGAATTTAATTAACCATTATTTGTAACCGTAATTTAGTTGGTAGGTTCTCAGGGATGAGCAAAATACATGCTTTGCTTTAATTGAAATACAAATTAAAAAATACTGTATCGCAAGTAATTAAAACACAAAATATCTTCAAGTAAGGTATTTGAAATATAAAATACAAAATACATTATATTAGGTTTACCCCTGTCAAAATAGTTGTAAGTTTTTTATAATAAAGAAACAAATAATTTTATTCGGCTTGAACAGTTAAATATTTTTATTTTTAGCTATTTTTACATATAAAGCATAGTGCACGAGGATGGTACCACAAGCTTAGTACTATTCAACAAGTATTTTTTTTGATGAGAGTTTTTATTATCTGTAATAGAAAATATAAGATCATTTTTAAATTTTATTGCCTTGTGTTAAACATTTAAGACCCCATCGCATATATACAAGACAAACCATTTCACATGCAAATATATGCCAACATATACGCACACAGAATTAAAGTCATGCTTGTTTCTTAGCTATTCCACATTCATGTACCTATCAAATATTTACACACTTAAGCAGTATTAGAACAAGAACAAGAAATATACCCTATACAAAAAACCATGGAAGAGAATCGGCTCGGACTTGTGTCTGAAGTGGAGAACTCCTTGGAGCAAGTCTCTGAATGGGGACGACATAATCTTGTTCAATGTAACCCCACAAAGATGTAGTAAGTAATAATACTTAAACCACATAATTCTGGATATTCGAGGAGGTAATGTGATTTCATTCAAAACACGTTCTCTAGTAGTTAGCCACTTAATCTGACTGGTTTTCCCCATAGTGTTGATTCTTACGTACACACATCAAAAAAAGTCTGCGATCACTTTGAAAAAAACCGATCTTTTTTGTTACTCAGTAGTCATGACAGCAAACCTGTACAGATCAGTTGCTATTGATGGAATTGTCAGACCATTCCGAGCAACGGTCACCAATTTGTACCGGTCCATGATAATGCGCCCGCCCATCGAGCTCAACCCGTCAATGCTGCTCTCCGAGAATACGACATCACAAGGTTAGACTGGTCTGCCGACTCCAAGAGAGAACACGTGGGATGCTCTTAAGCGAGCAGTTTAGAACCGTCTGCCGCGTCCCCAGACACTGCCAGAACTCAGGGAAGACGCTATTCAAGAATGGGACAGGTTACCCCAAGATATGCTAGATAACCTAAGAATGTAAAGGAGGATCACCGCATGTGTTCGGGCCAGGGGAAGAGTTATATTATACTGAATTTAAACCTTTTATTAATAAATTGTTGATTATGTTCAATTAAAAAAAAATATCAGCTTGTGCTAGTGACCATAAACTTTTTTTGATGTGTGTAGGTCGTTGAGTTAGAAATAAACTCTATCCTAATAGGCTATTTGCCTGCCACTGAGTTACAAATATAAGCACGGAACAACACGATTGAAGCAAAACATGTATATTTTTGATATTAAAAAAGACACGGAAATTATAATATGATTATTCATCTGCTGTTGGTCTCGAAAAAAAACTACGGGAGCCAGTTATGTACGACCACCGGAATGCACAGCCGAGTTATGCACAACCCGTATTGTACTGGCCTCGGAATATCTGGCTGTGCAACACGGGTCGTACAATCCAGCCTGAGATAAAACGGTGCGGGTTGACAATGTACAGCTTGGAAAGTACAGACCGTATTCCGTGTACTTGGCCTCGGAATATCTGGCTGTGCAACACGGGTCGTACAATCCAGCCTGAGATAAAACGGTACGGGTTGACAATGTACAGCTTGGAAAGTACAGACCGTATTCCGTGTACTTGGCCTCGGAATATCTGGCTGTGCAACACGGGTCGTACAATCCAGCCTGAGATAAAACGGTACGGGTTGACAATGTACAGCTTGGAAAGTACAGACCGTATTCCGTGTACTTGGCCTCGGAATATCTGGCTGTGCAACACGGGTCGTACAATCCAGCCTGAGATAAAACGGTACGGGTTGACAATGTACAGCTTGGAAAGTACAGACCGTATTCCGTGTACTTGGCCTCGGAATATCTGGCTGTGCAACACGGGTCGTACAATCCAGCCTGAGATAAAACGGTATGGGTTGACAATGTACAGCTTGGAAAGTACAGACCGTATTCCGTGTACTTGGCCTCGGAATATCTGGCTGTACAACACGGGTCGTACAATCCAGCCTGAGATAAAACGGTGCGGGTTGACAATGTACAGCTTGGAAAGTACAGACCGTATTCCGTGTACTTGGCCTCGGAATATCTGGCTGTGCAACACGGGTCGTACAATCCAGCCTGAGATAAAACGGTACGGGTTGACAATGTACAGCTTGGAAAGTACAGACCGTATTCCGTGTACTTGGCCTCGGAATATCTGGCTGTGCAACACGGGTCGTACAATCCAGCCTGAGATAAAACGGTACGGGTTGACAATGTACAGCTTGGAAAGTACAGACCGTATTCCGTGTACTTGGCCTCGGAATATCTGGCTGTGCAACACGGGTCGTACAATCGAGCCTGAGATAAAACGGTACGGGTTGACAATGTACAGCTTGGAAAGTACAGACCGTATTCCGTGTACTTGGCCTCGGAATATCTGGCTGTGCAACACGGGTCGTACAATCCAGCCTGAGATAAAACGGTGCGGGTTGACAATGTACAGCTTGGAAAGTACAGACCGTATTCCGTGTACTTGGCCTCGGAATATCTGGCTGTGCAACACGGGTCGTACAATCCAGCCTGAGATAAAACGGTATGGGTTGACAATGTACAGCTTGGAAAGTACAGACCGTATTCCGTGTACTTGGCCTCGGAATATATGGCTGTGCAACACGGGTCGTACAATCCAGCCTGAGATAAAACGGTGCGGGTTGACAATGTACAGCTTGGAAAGTACAGACCGTATTCCGTGTACTTGGCCTCGGAATATCTGGCTGTGCAACACGGGTCGTACAATCCAGCCTGAGATAAAACGGTACGGGTTGACAATGTACAGCTTGGAAAGTACAGACCGTATTCCGTGTACTTGGCCTCGGAATCTGGCTGTGCAATACGGGTCGTACAATACGGTGCGTAAATTATTTGGTTGCGCAATACTGGCAATATAGTGACTCAAAACTACGAATGTGTTTCAAAAGCGGCATTTGAATTATTATTAATTTTCCTATGAATATACAGAGGTACTTAACAAAGATATAAATTAAAAAGCTTTTTCTACATCAATGGTACTTAATAGTTTTTTTTTAATGAAAGAATAGAAAAACGGATATACACAGATAAATAAATACAATCGCATCGGGTTGAATATTTTATAGGTTGCGAGCCGAGACTCAACTGTCAGCATATCGCAATCTCATACATTTTTTCTTTATTTATTTATAAAAAGATAATTGTTGTCTTAAAATAAAACCAATGTTAGGTGTATCTAGACAAACACAACTACACACTTAAACTTAATATTCGTCAGCTTATTAAGTTTGATGTGGTTGACACTGTTGATGGATCTACCCGACTTCTCTATGCATAGTCCTCGATTTTCTACCGACTTCCAAAAAAAGGAGGAGGTTAATTACTTAATTCAACTGTTTTTTTTATGTTTGTTAACTAATAACTTTCGACTGGAAGAACCGATTCTCAAAAATCTTTAATTGTTTGAAAGTTGGTGTTTCCCGTGTGGTCCCATATAAATTTCATCAAATTTAGTTTTTGAGTTACTTTCCAATAACTGAATAGAATGGAAGTCGGTATTAAATTTTTCATATTGTACTTGTTAAGTAAAAAATTGTCAATTTCATTTCATATAGTTGTTTTGTTCACAGCGCCTCTTCTCATTTCCATCGCGAGGGCAGAACATAATATAGATCCAAGCACTCTGTTCAATGTGTTTGGGAGTGCAAGCACCTTTGATGATGCTGGGGTGGCTTCAAATGTTCAAGTTCAAGCCGTGACCCCACCGAATGCGACACTGGTAGACCCTGACTACTGGGACTCCCCGGATGCTGATTTCACTCAGTCCACGACTGATTATGATAAGTTTGACTGGACCCTTACGAAGGTTAGTTGTGACTACTTTCTCGCAATACCATTGCATACTCGAGCTTGTGCCTGAAGAGCAATTTGAAATGAGTTTGAACTTATGCTCAACTTTATAAGTCTTATACTTAGATATTGATGTATGATTGGGGGTGTTGATATTTAGATATTTTCAATTTGGAGACCTACCTACTAATTACTTCTGTACATACTTAGTAAGTTAATAAACTTTATTCTTATTCTTATTATATATATATAAACTTTAAGGCTTCTTCTATGTATACGTAATACAACTGTAACTGAGCCAGATTTGTGCAATAAATATTTTTCGTAAAACATAATCGAGGTATACTTTACTTTCGATATAGAAGCCAAAAGTATAATATATGCTATTTTTGTCTTTCTGTCTGTCTATTGTACGCGCATCACTCTGAAACTACGTGATTGATTTTGACAAAACTTAACACAGCGATAACTAATATTATGGTGTAACTTAATATACATTTTTTTTCCAATATAATGAACGGGTTCTTCTAAAATAAGGGGAAAAGTTAAAAAATTTAACTATTTCATAAATTTTTATGCTATTTGTCTGTTCAGTAGCTGAAAGGTTAAAACACCACCGCCTACCTCATCGAGGATATTATATGCGTGACGATTTGATTTAATATGTTGTATTTAAAAGTGTTTATACGTAAACATGTTTTTGATTATTTACGTTAAAGTTTATTTTTACCAAGTTTTGAGTGAACAGAAATATATTTTCCCATATTATAAATTTCTGAATTTCTGAAATTTATTGTATACATTTAGCCAGTTAAAGTGGCATCGGGTAGGGCACATAACACGCAGAACAGATGGCCGATGGGGCCTGAAGGTTCTGGAGTGGACACCACGGAGCGCAGCGTAGATCGTCCACTGACAAAGTTGGCAGATGACCTGATAACGGTAGCAGGACGACGTTTGATGCAGGGCGCTTCCAACCGGTCCGGAAAATTATGGGGCGGGCCTATGTTCAGCAGTGGACGTCCTACGGCTGAGGTTATGAGATGATGATGATTGCGTACACTCTAGGGGCAGTATTGCAAAAATAAAAATTCGTGTTTCTTAAGGCGCGCTCGTATACTGATAATAGTAAAAAGCAGAATCTTTAAACATCTAGTGTAAGGAAACAGATCGATAATATTGTATGAAAAAAATACTTAGGTTAGAAAAGGAACAGGCGAAAATTAATAACCGAACATAATTCATAAATATTACTCGCTCTCTGCAGAAAAAAAATTTAAATAGGTCAATAAAAAATTAACTTTCACGTCCAAACTCTCAGAATTTTCAGCGATAACACAATATTTTTTTAGGTAACATAGCCAACATATGGTACTAAAGTAGTAACCGGCAGTTTTTCCAATTGTGTTAGTATCTATCGAAAAATATAAAGAAAACGTACAAAATTAATGCATTTTCACATTACATCGTCAAATCTAACAAGCTATTTTCAACCTTACGTAAAGCATCGTAAGTTATTTTGAAATTGGGATTGGACCCCGCCTTAATGATTATTATAGTATTTTCTCGTTAAGTATCAAATCGCGCGTCTATTGCTAATCGTATTGCGCATAAATTCTGGTAATAAACAGTTACCTACTTTTAACCATAACCATTACAGAGTGTTCAATTGTTAATCTACTCTTAATCCTTCCTATACCGTGATAATTAAAACAAAAAATGTATGAATGAAACTGACGTATATGCACGTCTCTGGGACGCACAGGGTTAAACACTTACGTTTCGTCAGAGGGGATATGTTCATGGTCCCATATAATGGGGGGCGAGCCTATTGCCATTTAAGGGGCACCTGATATGGTGCCCCTGACTGCTATGGTTTTTTTTGTCAGAAAAACACAATAACTGGCCTACCCGGGTATCGACCCCAAGACCTCGAGATTCCAAAGCGGTGCTTCCACAGTTCCACTACACCAAGACCAAGCGAGCGAAGCCGCTGGCGGGTCAGCTAGTACTATTTATAGGAGACCACGAAGATTTGGTATAGTTCTAATTTGTACCAAGTATGTTGCAAAGTCATTTTCAAAAAAAAAGTTTCAGCACAGGTAATTATAATGTTGAGGCTTCAGTACAGAGCATAATGAAGATAAGTATACCAAGCTGCAATTTTACATCCATAGATGGTTAATTTTCGTTTATGTAGGCTGTGGACGATCCGGTTATGCCGTTACTTCTTCAATAAATAACAATTTATGATCGAGGATAGAGCTCATTTGGTTCTGATAAACTATCTTTAGGTACATAAATGAATCCTGTTACTTTTTTCGAAAGTGAAATAACATGAGGATAATGGGCTTTGTGTTTTGACTGCAAAGAAAGTGTCTCGATGTTCAAATAACCGTTTTGAAAGTTGTTGACATCCTTTTCTCGTTTTTGTTTCCTGCTTCATTAATATACGTTAATACTCGTAACTGTTTTAAGTTATTGCATGAGTTTGAATATAACAAGTGCAATTTGAAAAAATTAATACCGACTTCCATACCATTACATTGGTAAAAATCAGTTATTGGAGTGTAACTCAAAAACTACTAGACGGAATTTGATGAAATTTAAATGGGACTACACGGGAAGTATCAGCTTACAAACAAAGAATTTTGAGAATCGGTCAACTCTATCGAAAGTTATGAGGTAACAAACATAAAAAAAATACAGTCGAATTGAGTACCGCCTCCTTTTTTTGGAAGTCGGTAGAAAATATTTTTATTGCTAGTTGCGCCCAACCAGTTGTATCAAGCGAAAAACCCGACAATCTCACCACGCCTGTATACGCCGTGCTCTCGCAACACATTGTTAATGATTACTGATCTTTTATATTCGGATCTCATAGTTTTAAAGAGTTATGTAATGAATTGCTCACCCTCTGTAAGACCTCTAATGTGACGTATAAAAACATAGTTCGTGATTAAGAAGACACAGTGCGTGGTTCAGTCTATGAATATCCGGTGTCGCCCGGTTAGACCTACATGTGGAAAAAGTCCTTTCGAGGCAAATAAGCAGTTCAGTTCATTGACTGAACCACCTTCATTAGAAATCTAACTTATTGTTCTTTAAGTTTACCTACTGCTAACTATTGAACCTAATGTATCTAAAATTGAACCTATAATATCACTCAAATTTTTGTTTTACGTTCCAGCTCGTAGCATCGTCATCCTCTGAAAACTTTTTACTGTCTCCTCTGGGTTTGAAGTTGGCTCTAGCAATCCTCACGGAAGCCGCCACAGGGGTCACTCAAGCTGAGCTGTCATCCGTTCTTGGCTTTGACCTGGACAGAAAGCTTGTTCGGAGGAAGTTCTCTACTATCATTGATTCGCTGAAGGTAATTATATTTCAGTTTATTTGTTATATGAACAGTTCATCTCTTAGGCATTGAAGCTGTTATGAAACAGCCCGTAGGTACTTACTTGTAAATTTCGATTAACCTACTTATGTTCATTATAGTGTTCATGTGAATGTAGTGTTATTGTTCATGTTACTTAGTGTGCATGCACATGTTAATGTTCACGTCAATGTTCATGTTAATGTTAATGTTCATGTTTATGTTCATGTTATTAATCATGTTAATGGTCATGTCAACGCTTATATTATTATAATAATGTTCATACTAATGTTCAAGTACACGACCCTGTATCTGGCCTGAAAGGTCGAAAAGAAAACTCCACCAGAAGCTACTTTTGCATCCTGCTTATTTGGAAAACATTTCTCTTGTAGACATTTAACTTGTAGATTTTATCAGGGCAGATACATGTAGGTGTTCACTTTGCTAAGTACCACCACACTAAGTACTTGCTAAGGACAGCAGTACCAGATATTATTCCATGACGTAGAGTGTAACGCACTATGTATTATTATTACGTTAAGGCGGGCATTACAGTAAGTTAAATTAGTATGCGCTGAACAGCTATGTTACGCCGCGACGAGCGAAGTGCAATGCCGTTTAGAACTTTGATGCTTATATCTGGGTAGTACTGTAACTGTTTGGACAGGCATCCACTCTTACGATCGAGCTCTCGTCACTTAAAAGTGTTAAATATAAACCAAAACTGACAAATAAATCCCGTGCCATCCGATTGGGGAGCATCAGCTCTTTTACATAATACCAAGGTGCCACAATCTGGCCTGTAAAGGTAGAATCGTCGCTTGGATATGTGCTGCATTTACGGTCGGTTTGTATAATCTATATACGAGTATCAACGAATTACTCTAGACATATGAATTTGTCATAAGGAAGGAAAACCGCCGAACTGTCGAAAAATATAGAAACTGGCCTAGGGGCGTCCCCTAAACAATCTCGACTGCCCCTATTGAATGGCATAGCTTTTATCTGCAAGGCATGTTAGGAAAATGTTGTTCAAATATGCGGGTGGCTGATATGGCTTCTTTTTGGGCCTTTGTGACAGATATAGGATCAGGACAGGCTTATTCTTATTCCTTCACTAGCGACTGCCCGCGACTTTGTTCGCGTAGTATTGGGTTGGTATAAATATATCTATATAGATTACTGTGGATGTATATTCGTCCGTAAGATTTATCAGGAAACACCGTGTAGCCGTTTTAACTACATTTTACGTCTGCCGCTACAATATTCCCTTCCTTGTCCCTTTATATTTTTTACTTATGCATTATATCTTTCTAATTTACTTACAGAAAGAATCGCCCGAGTACATATTGAACCTCGGCAGCCGTATCTACGTCGGAGACAGCGCTCAACCCCGTCAGAGGTTTGCAGCGATCGCTCAGGAGTATTACAAGACTGAACTTAAGTCAATCGACTTCTTCGACTCTGCTGTAGCTTCGAAGGAAATCAACGGATGGGTGTCCAACGTCACGCATGGGAGGATCCCTGACTTAGTCAAAGAAGGTGAGTAGGTATGAAGACCTATATCTTTGGGAACGGAGCATAGTACCTATATCACGCATTTCTAAAAAGCAGGCATTTCTCAATCTACACTATTTTTGAAACTGTTTATTAATATATCAGATTATGATGGATATGTTGTAGCTTTATAGATTTACCATTTAAATTTTATGTTTCTTTTACAAAGAATACACCCTCCTCCTTCAGCAGATATTCTGTTGAACGCACTGGCTACCTCAAAATGTGTAACATTAAATAACATTTTATCTGGTTTTAGCCACGTTTCTGTAAAGCCTAATACATCAAATCTATGTTTATCTAATAAAAGTTCAATGTCTAATATTTTGCCAGAGAAGCGGTTAATATTTTGATAAAATAGCGATAAGATGTCAGCACACTTCTCTGTTGTCTTGTTTAAAAGTTTAAACAATTAATAGCTACATTATTACTATTATTAGTACATGTACTAAAAACTACAACATTGTCACTACTCTTTGTTATATTTCCTATAACTGCCTCAATATTGAAAGCTACCAAAGTAGCAATTAGCTGTCTGGATTTTTTAGGACAGTACATGCTGTCCCATGTCAACTTAAAATTACAAATAAACTTATTGCAGTCAAAAAATAAAAGTTTGTCACTATGACGACATGTCAAGTTATACATTAATGTGTTGAGTGAGTGTATGCGCAAGTTCTCTTTTTCAGACAATAAATCTGAATAAGGGAAGGCACATAACATTATTTTACATGCCTTAAGTTCTAACAAAGTGGTTATTCTAGTAATAACCTCTTTTCTATCAATACCTAAACTATGACCTAAGAAGACAACAACTATTGATTTATTATCTATTTTTGAGTTTAATATTGTTTTTTCAATCTGAGCATAGGTTGCTCCCGGCATACAATAGTTCTCCACAGCACACTGCACTGAGTTACTTAGTAATGAACCAAAGCCTACCTATTTTGTCTGAAAATACCATGATTTTATGCGGTTGAACTGGATTAGAGCTGACATACTGCTCTCCGCCTGGGACCGTGTCTGTGATCAATGTTGGTCTGTTTTGATTTGACAGAGATGTTGAGAGGGCGCTAGTACAGTCTGGTTGTGGTTGAATGTGGCAGCTCGAGTGACTATTCTCAAGAGCCTCCACACACTCCTCGTTCAAAGCCACCAGGTCCGTTAGTTCAATTGCAGTCTTGTAATGCTCACTTAGTTGAACTTGAGCTGTCTTGTAGCTAGTAAATACGTCCTGCAAGATCTTTTCTTTATGGAGCAGCTCAGAGCGGAGTTCCAGTGTGTCATTATCATATAACTGTCGAGTTATTTCCAATTCTTCCAAACAATTTTGAATTCTTTCCTCTAGTAACAACTTTTCTTTAATTAATTGAACATTTTTGACAAAATAGCTTTGTTTTTTTAATAACTTTTGACATCTTTTGATAGTTTTCTTAACTTTAATATATTTCTTTATTTTATTTCGGCTTTTAAAAAGTGGGCTTTTACATACAGTTTTATCTCCGGTAAGATCAATGGTTACAATATCTGAAGAGCACTCCAACTTGTTTCCGGCTAGCTCATCAAAAAGGTTCAAGGTGCTGGTGGTCTGTTCATTACACTTATCTGTGTGTAGCTGTGATATTACCTTATGGGCCTTATTTAATTCAAATTCTAGGTTGATTATACGACTTAAGGCTTGTTCATGAGTCTCACCACACTCCTTGAAGGATATTACAAAACTTTGGAGTTGTTCGCATTGATCTTGTGAGTCCAAGTATTTAGAATGTAGTTCAGCCAGTTCACCTTTTAGTTCAGTGTTTTTTGTGATGATCTTTTGCACTTCGATTTCACTGTCTTCTCTTTCTTGTAGTAGTTGTTCACTAAGGTCTTTATAGACTTCTAGTTGTTTTAGGGCAGCACTCAGCTTTTCCTCCATTTCCCTCACCGATGTCTTGCGGGTCATAATAGGCATTTTGGTGTCAACTGATCAGTCAGCTCCTGAAACCACAAGTGAAACCGCTAAATAACTATTCTATACACAAGTCAGTCTCATAGCCAAGTCAAACAACAAAAAGAATGCCCACCAAAGCTTTAAATAAAACAATTAAAAAGTATTACTGTTTATACATTGGTTAATACTGTGGAACAGGTTAAAGTAGAAAATTAAAAATAGGAAATTACAAGTAAAAGTGAGACAGGTTTTAGAATACCAGACTTAAAAGGGAAATAGCATAGACAAAAGTAAAAGTAAAATAAAAAAAAGTATATAAAAATAATTGGAAATATAGTTGTAAGTACCTGTTACCTACTGACTACCTACAGACTGCAGTACTTATAAAGATTTGCAGTTTGTAAAAATCAAAATAATACTATCATAAGTTACATACAAACATATTAGGCTATCAGTTTAATTCTGGTAGGTAGTTACACAATTTAGCAATATACTATGATAGTACAATTACAGTTTTTTCTATCTTTACATCAGATTATAGTGAGCACAATTTGAGATCTGACACGAGCAATATAAGCTGCTTGTACCTAATTGTATGATGTGTAGTGCGATGTGTAGTTGTTAAAAGCATGTCTGAGGCAAGAGTTTTATCGTCAATTTTGCTTCCACAGTTATGTCAAGCAAAAAGAGAAGCAACGGTGCCAGAATGTGGATTGGACGATGCTCACCGGAGTGAGGCGTGTATAGGGCTAGAATGATTGTTGAGTAGGTGCATTAAGAATGTTAATTGAACACAATACTCCCCGGGATTTGTGATGAACATCCGATCCAAGTCGTCAGTTTTGAATCCACCCGTTGGTTAGCAGTCAGTTGACAGCACAACTTTGTGCTCGACGAAAAACTTCTCGTAGTATATTTCCCACACTCGTACACCTCATATAAGCACTAATAAGATGTTTACACTGATTTTAATTGGCACTCATTGTA
Source organism: Selenia dentaria (assembly GCA_917880725.1). Lineage (NCBI taxonomy): Eukaryota > Metazoa > Arthropoda > Insecta > Lepidoptera > Geometridae > Selenia > Selenia dentaria. The sequence continues at coordinate 27,392,769 of OU862894.1, forward strand.
GTCTTTGGCACTGAATACTAGAAAATAATAATTTAATAATTTCTAAATACGGAGAAATATTTTGACACCTTAACCTAAGTGTTGCCACCAACGTATATTAAATCTTAATTAACTTTTCTTCTTTATTTTCTATAACTATATATATATATATATATTATTCTATTTCTATAACTTGATTTTCTTTAACTTTCTTATTAACTTTTATCAACGTATATTAAAAGTTTTTGTGTTAAACTTAAAATCTAATAGAAAAAATATGCGCCTACTGATATAGAGATCTCTAATTTCACGCGTAGTCGATATAATTATGTAATTATATACTAGCTGACCCGCCGGCTTCGCCCGCATCAAAAAGATGAGTGAAATACTGACAGCAGCTCCACCTACCGGGTACAATTGTGTTTCAAACCATCCGGGAACCAATTGAAATAAACAAAAAAAAATTATACAAATATGTTCAGACGTTTAGGAGGAGTTAGGTGACAAACATACTTACAGAAGTATTATATATAATAAGATATATTCGATTTCATACTGTTGAGACTGCAACGAAACACGAGTGCTAGGTAAAAACTGATTCATTTTAGTGGTTCCGAAACTATCCCGAATTTATAATAATTATTAGATACTGTTTCCCTTGACATAATTCTAAAATCTTAAGATCTAATCTAAACCGTTAAGTTGTTATGTGATAAATTATGTAGATAACTCTTTGCTCTACTTCTGATTTAATAATCGAACCTTTTTATCAATGCCTCGATCGTTTGTTTCTTGTTTTTTTTTCTAAGACGTAATATCTGATAAATAACAAAACCATCAACCGTGCGATTCTCTAATGACCGTTTTCAATATTCTATCTATCGCCAGTTTACCTTACTAGAGATAGATATTTGACACTATTTGTATGCATGTTATGTCAAATTTCTATCGGTAGTAAGGAAAACTGTGGATAGATAGAATATTGAAAACGGCCGTAAGAGCAATTATCGTTGCATCTTTGATATCATCCGTGAAACAAATGAAGAGATGACAAGAAACGTTGGAAAAGCAACCTTATGTACAAAGGCGTAAATATCTCATAAAGTATTTGACATTATTATTATTATTTATTTATTTGTTTATTAAATAGTAAGCTTACAGTATATGAACCAAAGCGCTAACTATCTTAAATAATTTGTTAAAAATAAACTAAGATTACATTCAATAGTTCTCAAACTGTCATTAAATATGTCGACCTGCTGGAACTCGTGGATATATTGATTGAAAATTGATATCAATGAGCTAGTCGGCAAGCTCGTCGTCGAATCATTACAGAATCGCACGGCTGATCCTATTGTTGGCTATCAAACTGGATCGTCCACTAGCAGCACGGTAATATTATCTATATCACGGTAATATTATCACCAACAATATTACCGTGTCTATACCGTGCTAACGGGTTTCTATATGAACTCCAGAAATTGATGTTACGTTATTTCGAACTTGATCAACTCGGGTAGCGGTACCACTGCGGCCGTCCATGTTTAGTTCCACCGGCGGTCGGGTCATACGAGGTCGTAGCACAAACATTTTGCGAAGAAGTACCTACCTACGAGTATTAACACAGTGAGGGCGAATATGCTGTCCAGAAGATTCGCATCTTGTTCTATTGATGCAAAAATAACATTATTTAAAGCATACTGCCAAACATTTTACTGCAGTAACTTATGGACAGCATACACGTTTAGGGTGCTGATGCGGCTCCCGCGGTTCTGTAGTGCATCCTCCATGTTCGCAGAGGCGCGCACTGATGGCTTCGCGGCCATCATGCGAAAAAAGGTTGCCTCACTGCTAAGCAGGACGCGCGCGAGTAGCAACACCATTCTGAAGGCTGTTACTGATCAATTTGACTCCCCTATTCTGCGTCATCATATTAAGATCCTCGTATCATGATTCAGGATAATGAATATGGTGTAATGCATTTAATAGTTGATATTATTTAATTTAAGTAATTTTATTTTTTTCGTTTTGACTTTAATTTTAATTTTATGATTTTATCTTAATCTAAAATAATGTAATAATAATAATTATATAGATCTTGTTGAGTCAGAAAATAAATATATTTGAATTTGAATTTGAATTAACGTCACGCTTCGGCGTACAATCTATAAGTTATCTATGTCGCAGTTGCCCTAGAAAAAACAGTTTGTACTGTTTCACGTGAACGTGACGGTAATTAAACACTAGGCAACTGTTCATATTAAACCGACTTCAAAAAAGGAGGATGTTATGTGTTCGACTGCATGTATGTTTTCTCCCCCATTTGTGGACTGATTCTCAAAATTCTTTTATTGTTTGAGAGTAAGTATACTTCTGAGGTGGTCACATTTAAGTTTCATCAAATTCGGTCTAGGAGTTTTTGAGTTACACTTCAATAATTGAAAAGTGTTTCGCCTATTTTGATGATATCATTAAATGCGAATGACAATCGATCCCGATATTAGCAAGAGTCGCTAAAAAAGGAGAACATTTTTTACTAAAAAATAGAACCGACTTCAACACCAAAAAGTGTGAAATAACTTGTTTTCGAAGTCGGTACCATGCACACAATATTGTGTTAATAGGTAGATCCTTTTAAACTATCAAGGTAATGGTACCAAGTTTTTGGTAAATTTTTTTTATAGTTTTCATTGTTAACTTTCTCGGTAGTCAGCAGTGCAAGAGCGAATGCATCAGTACCTCTACCATGAGTTGGCAACAGAAATGTCATCCATAGTCGAACTCGACTTTGCCTACCTATTAAGCTTAAGAGGATTGCATAGCTAGTACTTTCCATATTAAAAGAGAAAACTCTTTAAACCTCTTAACATTGTCCGATTTCTGTGATTTTTTTTTCATGGACTCATCCCATTGTTGTGCCCGTACGTTTTGATTTTTTTCAGATTTTTTAAGTTCTAAAAAAGGAAATGTATAGTACTTTGATATACTGAAAAAATCAAAACGTACGGGCATAGTAAACAATGTCATGATTCCATGAAAAAAAAAATCACTAAAATCGGACAATGTTAGGAGGTAGAAAATAGTTTTCTCTTTTAGTACGTAAAGTACTAGCTATGCAATCCTCTTAAGTAATTGACGTACTCGCTGTCAATTTTAGTTCTACAATTGACCGCGAGGTGGCGATTGGTGTCAATGTCAATTGTTAACTCATGGTAGACCTACTAGATGCGCGAGTGATCTGTGATGTAATGAGCTGTATTATTGTTATGTTCGCAAACAATAATCCTACAGTACGGATATAAAATTGGATGAGCACAAGTGATAACAAAATGATTGCTATTGTCACGTAACCACAGGAAAACCATTGTTATTAATACAGCTCATGGTTACTGTATTTATATAATGTAGGCATGTAAACGAGAACTCCGCCACAGGTTCAAAAGTATCGAGTATACGTAGATATATCTAACATCGGATTGTCACAGAGACTCTTTTAGATACTCAAAGAAATATAACAAAAACACTATAGATAAATTCACTTACGATCTTATGTACAACTTATAATAGTTACATATACCTACTGAACATGACATTTTTCATTTTCATTTTTCATTTTCATATTTGCTCAATGTTTTTATTCTAATATTGTACCTACTCTGGGCTCAAAGAAAGCGGTTATACAATATTTTATAACCTTTTCAAATATTTTTCAACCATATAAAAATAACTAAATTAAATTTTACTCATATCAATGGGAATAAGTATTTTTCTACCGACTTCCAAAATTGTATACAACAAAAACACTATAAATAAATTCATTTACGATCTTATGTACAACTTATAATAGTTATATAGTTACATATACTTACTGAACATGACATATATATTTGCTCAATGTTTTTATTCTAATATTGTACCTACTCTGGGGTCAAAGAAAGCGGTTATACAATATTTTATAACCTTTTCAAATATTTTTCAACCATATAAAAATAACTAAATTAAATTTTACTCATATCAATGGGAATAAGTATTTTTCTACGGACTTCCAAAATTGTATACAACAAAAACACTATAAATAAGTTCATTTACGATCTTATGTACAACTTATAATAGTTATATAGTTACATATACTTACTGAACATGACATATATATTTGCTCAATGTTTTTATTCTAATATTGTACCTACTCTGGGCTCAAAGAAAGCGGTTATACAATATTTTATAACCTTTTCAAATATTTTTCAACCATATAAAAATAACTAAATTAAATTTTACTCATATCAATGGGAATAAGTATTTTTCTACCGACTTCCAAAATTTTATACAACAAAAACACTATAAATAAATTCATTTACGATCTTATGTACAACTTATAATAGTTATATAGTTACATATACTTACTGAACATGACATATATTTGCTCAATGTTTTTATTCTAATATTGTACCTACTCTGGGCTCAAAGAAAGCGGTTATACAATATTTTATAACCTTTTCAAATATTTTTCAACCATATAAAAATAACTAAATTAAATTTTACTCATATCAATGGGAATAAGTATTTTTCTACCGACTTCCAAAATTGTATACAACAAAAACACTCTAAATAAATTAATTTACGATCTTATGTACAACTTATAATAGTTATATAGTTACATATACTTACTGAACATGACATATATATTTGCTCTATGTTTTTATTCTAATATTGTACCTACTCTGGGGTCAAAGAAAGCGGTTATACAATATTTTATAACCTTTTCAAATATTTTTCAACCATATAAAAATAACTAAATTAAATTTTACTCATATCAATGGGAATAAGTATTTTTCTACCGACTTCCAAAATTGTATACAAACAAAAACACTCTAAATAAATTCACTTACGATCTTATGTACAACTTATAATAGTTATATAGTTACATATACTTACTGAACATGACATATATATTTGCTTTATGTTTTTATTCTAATTGTACCTAATCTGGGCTCAAAGAAAGCGCTTATAAAACATTTTTATAACCTATCAAATTATTTACCTTCTTATAAAAATAACTAAATTAAATTTTACTCATATCATTAACATAATAAGAATAAGTATTTTACTACCGACTTCCAAAACAAGGAGGAGGTACTCAATTCGACTGTATTTTTTTTATGTTACCTCATAACTTTCGACTGGGTAAACCGATTCTCAACTTTATTTTTTTGTTTGAAAGCTGGTGCTTCCCGTGTGGCCCCATTTACATTTCATCAAATTCAGTCCAGTAGTTTTTGATACAATAACTGAATAGAATGGAAGTCGGTATTAAATTTTTCAAATTGTACTTTCTATTCTAAATTACCAGTTTTCACCAATGATGTAATATATAAACGGAGGCATTGGTTTTCATTACATTTCGAAAAAAGTGCTACGCTATCATAATATTATGCAATTTATACTCATTTTAGTCATTGATGTCATCATATAAATTGAGTTTAGTACCTTTTTTCGTATGTAGTACAGCTGTTAGGCCTAAAGGTGCCTAGACATAAGACTAGAAATAAAACCTATATAATATACCAGTAGGGCTATTATGTATATCAGTTGCAATCAGATGTTGTTTGATATCTAAAAAATTACAGCTTTAGGTTACTTTTGTCAGCTGCAGTCATCTACATACTAACATGGTTGCTTACTGGAGTTGTCAAAACATACATAATCACAATTTTTCAAGGTTCCAATCAACAATTGATTGTAGTTGAGTATCTCATATTATTAAGTATTTGTCCTGCTGGTAGGTATATAGGAGATATACATATAGGCCTTAGGTATACCTAAGTAAGTGCCTATCTAATAATTATTATTATATACCACAATTAATATATTATTAAATAATATATTAATTGTGGTAATTGGGGTTCGTGATGGCTTTGATACTGGATTGCTAGGCAATTACTAGACAAGACTACATTCTTAGTTATTGTTTGAGAAATGTTGGTATTATTAAAAATCCATTGTTCATGTTTTCCTGTTACGACAAGATTCATCGAAGTTAATAAGTTGATCAAAGGTCAAAAGTAGCTTTCTATGCAGTATTTTAGAGTTATGCTACAAGATAAGATAAAAATGTTACCTACTATTAAGCATAAAAATATCGAAGAAAATAAGCTAAAATAGCCTTTCATGTATGACTGAAGTGCATGCATGTTCTAGAGCATTTTTAACTTTAACTCGTAGATAATAAGTGCGTTCCTAAATGTTATCCGTGGTCGATACGATTATTTATCGATCTTAGCGACTCGACAAATTTAACGACTATTACGGTACTTACTGGCACTGCTGACTCGGATAAAATTCTGCTAAACCTTTCGAATATTTCAAAGCTATACAAACTGCCAACTGGTTAGCATTTGTATAAGCTTAGTTTAATTTTGCATTCTTATGCCCTGACTTATTATTCTGTGACCAAAGTAAGTAGTTAAATATAAGTAAATATCTTAGTAGAACGTCTTCCCTACTAGCGTTGATTCACGCAGGATGGGCGCGAGACGCGCGTAGGGATGTCAACATCGCTACAAAACAAGTACACATCTACGCTTTGTTAGTAGCATACCTACGCAACAGAAAACAATGACATTTAAAAACTACCAACCCTCATTGCTCTGCCGACACTCACGTAATAATTGCCGGCAAGCGTTCTCCGCCCCTACCCACCGCCTCTTCCCACTTCTATCGCCTATTTATCGCGATGACGTTCTACTTACTCAGGCCGTGCGGTCCTTTGTCCTAAGTACTTTGCCCTAACCATAAAGTATATTTTCCTATCCACAGACGACATCCGCAACATAGTAGTCTTGATACTGAACGCATTGTACTTCAAAGGGAGCTGGCGACACCAGTTCGCTCCAAACGCGACCAAACCAGGCTCTTTCTTCGTCTCACCTACAAAGCAGAGTAACATCGAATTCATGAATGTAAAGGACAACTTCTTTTACACCGAGTCATCTAAGTTTGATGCCAAGATTTTGAGGATGCCGTACAGGGTAAGAAATCTTAAAATGTATGAAACTATCTACGAATAAAAAAATATAAATCGACTCTGGAAATACGACCTAACGTCTTGTGTAAAATAATAATAAGAATGTTTATTTACCTATCTCAATACATTAACGGCCTTATTAATAAACTTGGCTTACACCCGGAGTAGTTAAATTAAAACATCTATCTGTCAATTTTTCGCTTGCAGTAAATGTCACGCGTGAAAGCAAGACAAAACGTGTTACGCCTAATATAGGTTTACGCAACGTTTATTAATAAAGGCCTTCGAATATAACTAAGATAATATAACTTATACAGATAAAAACTGAAGAACAGGGGGCCTACTACCAATTTTTAAATCACAAAACAGGATCGTTTCGTAACAAGCTTTTAATAATAATACATACAATCATACTACCACCGACACATAATAGAAACGGACATATTTATATTAACTAAGATTCTTAATATGAACCTGATTTTCAATGAGGGCCCCAAACTTAAAAAACAAAATAGTGCTAAAAGTAGGTAGACAAGCGGGCGGCCCACCTGATTGAAAGTGGTTACCGTCGCCTAAAGACGTTTGCAACACCAACGGCGTCACCTACGCGCTGCCAACCTCTAAGGAATTTAATGACGCCCTTTTTAAACAACACCATATCGTAGAGCAGAGGGAAAACATAGGCGGTAAGCTTCATCCAGATTTTTGTTGTACGCGGACTAAATGTTCTTGAGAACAGTTGTGTAGCCGAACTACGTAGCTCAAGGTAATGAGGGTGAACATCCCGCCGATGGCGAGCGGTCCGGTGGTGAAAGGGAGGCTAATCCTAAACTAGGCTAAGCCTGATTTTGGGAGCCCGGAGAGATATGTGGCGCGCAAGTTCATGCGTGAAAAGATATCTGTACAAATGAGATATATGTACCATAGGATAAACATAAATTAGTGACATTAAATGTAGTTTATATCATAAACACTAAGAAATGTGGTAGGTATATATTACGAGTATCCATCAAACCAACCATCAAATGTTATTATAGTGTAAGTGATTTTTAGCTGATAAGAATTTTAACTGAGCACCTAGTATTTGTGAAATTATGACATTCCATGAATTGAAATGACACTATTCTATTAATTATGACTGTTTTTACTTCCTGACATTCTAATGTATTAATATTTAATTATTCAACTATTATTTGACTTGTATTTATAGATTAATTTTATTGTATTGTTTTATTTGCCATCTCTCAACAAATTTGTACGCCTATATGGGCAAAACATGACGAGCTTTAATGTTATGACAAACTACATCTTTATACAAACTATGTGTGTGTATAAAACTCATGTTTTCTGCAAATAAATGATTATCTTATCTTATCTTATCTTATCTTATCTTATCTTATCAACGCTATTAACGAACGGGAACGACAAATAAATAGACATAGGTAAGTACCTAGACTAGGTGCTTACATATAATATAGGTACTCGTACATACATGCATTTAGTGCTGTAAATAATAACCCTCCTTTTGGGTAGCCATGGGCGCAAACGTATGTAATTTTGATCGAAGATATCAAAACTACGTAGGTAAGGATTTTGCACGTAGGTATAATATCGAAATATTGATTTTAAATACATAACTGCAGATTTCCAATTACAAGGATATAACTGGCTGACTAACCATATGAGATTGCGTCAGAAGACGCAGGTTTGAATCCCTAGCGGAATCAGAGGTTTCATTGTTTTATTATTATCAGTGACAATGTCTTTAGAATGAAGAAACACATGGATAATGGATAGTAAGCGTTCACACACATTAATATCCAAGAACCGTGAACAGACATTACATATACTAACACAAATATGTAAATGCACACGACACCTTGTTATTTGCAGGCAATATCACTACTAGCATATAACTCCGGTCCCTGTACTATAAATTACCTACCTTTTGATTTACTAAACAATTTTCTCTTTTGCAGGGCAACAAGTACGCCATGTACATTATAGTGCCAAACTCTCTAACTGGCCTTCCTCGTGTGCTCAACAGTCTAAGCGACATGCGTCTAGAACTGAACAATCTGAATGAACAGTTAGTGGACGTCACACTTCCTAAGTTCAAGTTCGACTACACTTCACAACTAGACGGCGTCCTGAGAGACGTAAGTATTTTACATATACACACGGCATCAAATCAACAGTCTGAGCGACATGCGTCTAGAACTGAGCTACCTGAATGAACAGTTGGTGGACATCACACTTCCTGAGTTCAAGTTCGTCAACACTTCACAACTAGAGTGCGTCCTGATAGACGTAAGTATTTTTTACATATACACACGGTATCGAATCAATACTCTGAGTGACAGGCGTCTAGAACTGAACAACTTGAATGAATAGTTGGTGGATGTTACACTTCCTAAGTTCAAGTTCGACTACACTTCGCAACTAGACGGCGTCCTGAGAGACGTAAATATTTTACATATACACACGGTACTGAATCAACAGTCTGAGCGACATGCTACTAGAATTGAACAACCTGAATGAACTGTTGGTGGATGTCACACTTCCTAAGTTCAAGTTCGACTACACTTCAGAACTAGACAGGGTTCTGAGGCGTGATTATTTTGTTTGAAAGCTGACGTGATCGAGTTGGTTCTTAGCTATAATTTATTAAAGTTCGTGTGTCGAGGATAACTTTTTTTTTTAATTTTATCAATTATTGTCTTACTTAGCTGGGAGTACGGCAAGCATTCGAAGACACTGCATCGTTTCCTGGAATAGCACGAGGCCAGCTGTTGCACCAACGACTGAGGGTGTCTCGGGTTATTCAGCGATCTGGTATTGAAGTCAACGAGCTGGGAAGCGTGGTTTATTCCGCTACTGGTACGTTTTTATAACCTATTTGAGCTAATTAAGTAACTGAAACCTAAGTACTTTTAGTGGTACAGTAAAACTTATAAAATGTTAATAATGATTAGTATTGCTTGATTATTTATTGACAGACTAGTAGTTAAGACGCCAGTCGCCATATTTGGCCAATAATACAATTGTTTTCTCAGAAATCATACTACTTTTTACTTACGTATTACTTTCAGGAATTGCGACATGCATGGTTAAAACATAACTTGTACGGCCTGCTTAAATTTAAATTACGTTATTTAGTACTGCGCAAAGGAAAAATGTTCTGCACCGTACTAAGTGACGCTATTTAAATTTAAGCATCGTTTATAAGTGAAGCTGTTAGATAGTAACTATACAAATTAAATTTGAACTTATTCCTGTTGACAACTGAATAAACAGTTTATATAAATACTATCTATTGTCGAATATATATCGAAATACTGTCTATTGTCTATTATATAATATTCCACTAATATTATAATCGCTAATGTATCTATGGATGGATATGTATGTGTGTTACTCTTTCATACAAAAACTACTGAATGGATGGATTTTAATGGAATTTGGTATGTAGATAAGTAGACGAGGCGCTGGAATAACATATAGGATACTTTTTCATCATCATCATCAACATAATTTTCATCACCGATCATCACGCGGGCGCAGTTGGTATAAAGTAAAAAAGAACTCGATCTAATATATCTCTAGAGTTCCTTTTTGTTTACTGTCATTAAAAATTTTCGTTGTAAGTACTAATATATAATAGGACAGTCCAAAAAAAAGTTTGGATATATTATTCAATTTGTATGAAAAAATGTTATTTAAATTTTGATACTTTGCTATGTAAATCTAGACTAGGTACATATGCACAGCTTTCATTATTACTATATCTTTTTCTTACTAGCTATGTAGTACATATGTGTACATATATAATGATGATGACGTCAGTTACCGGAACTAACTGAATCGTATTTTTGTTCACAGAAATATCGTTAGTAAACAAATTCGGCGAAGAAACGACCAGCAATTACGAAGTTATAGCAAACAAGCCATTCCTTTTCTTCGTACAAGATGAAGCGACAAGGCAACTGCTTTTCACTGGCAGAGTTTCCGACCCCGCTATTGTAGATGGCGCTTACAAAACCGCAAACAAAGTGTAAACAGATCGGTGTGTTTTATTGGGAGTCATTCTAATTTACAATATAAACGTTATAATGAATACATAAATAAAAAGTCAATGGGCTCGTGAAGTCACTTGTCAATTTACAGTGTCCTAAGAATAAAGTTTCAAATTGTGAATTGGAGCTTTTTTTAATTTAAGATGTTTTTGAATTTGATTTTAATGTAATCACACATTTTATTATGTCACACATTTTATTGTGTCACACATTTTATTGTGTCACACATTATATTATGTCACACATTTTATTGTCTCCTAATGTGACTAACTGTGTTATGCGTTTTATTTATTGTTTAATTTTTGAAAGATGTTTTTTTTTACTTTTTCATGGACAAGTATATTTTAGTTATTAGCCAAACGTTTATCACAAATACTTAAGTACCGCATTGAATATTGTAAAAGAGTGCCATTACTGAATAGCTTTCGATGTGTATTTCAATAATAAACGAGAGTGTGATAACAGATAATATGTGCCCGTCTCTTATGTAAGGTTTCCTAAAGGTCCTGAAGGTGTACAATTTATAGATACGCCTTTAAACGTGCTTAGGACGATTTTAATTACTAGGCACTTACTAAACTACCCTACAATGTATCTCAAGATATTAATTTTAACTGGCAGCTCTAACTCATGGTTGTATTCAAATCAAACTGGTGAGGGACTCATCACCAGCCAATCTTAAGCGCAGGCCACACTGCCCGCAAGCGAGCGGGTGAGCGGGCTGGCGAGCGAAGAGAGACAAGGGAAACTATATAAACTAAGCGTAGCTTTGGCAAACCAAACCATATATGGGTTCACACCAAAACGGACGGACGGGTGAGCAAGCGGGCGGGGGAGCGAGGGGTGTGTTTCGTGATCCGTCCTTCAGTTATATCACAAGTTATATTAGGTATATTTTTTTTTACAATTAGAGATATATTATCATCTGAACTTTCGTCGAGCCGAGTGAACGATGCTTCGAAGTACAGTAGGTCTACCCTAAGTTTAAAACATTGACACCAATCGATGCTTCGGTATCGACTACCGCGAAATATTTATGAAAAATGAACAGTGCCTGGGACTAATCCACAAATTTAAGATCGCTCAGCGAGCTATGGAGAGAGCTATGCTCGGGGTTTCTCTGAAGGATATGATTCTTAATGAAGTTATCCGACAGAGAACCAAAGTAGTCGACATAGCTCAAAGATTAAGCAAGCTGAAGTGGCAATGGGCTGGCCACATTTCAAGAAGAACCGATAACCGCTGGAGTAGACGAGTTCTTGAGTGGAGACCACGTTTAGGCAAACGAAGTGTAGGACGCCCTGCGGCCAGGTGGCGAGACGACCTGCGGAAGGCGGATGGCAATAACTGGATGCAGAGAGCTGAAGACCGAGTTCTGTGGCGTACTTTAGGAGAGGTGGACTACAGTGGACTAATGTGGGCTGATGATGATGAATAGTGCCACCTTGCGGTTAATTGTAGAACTAAAATTGATAGCGAGTACGCCAATCATAAGCTTAGCAGACGAGAGCGAGTATCGACTATAGATGACATTTATGTTGCCTACTCATGGTAGAGCTACAGAGCTAAGCTACACTAATGAGGTGAACGAACAACTTCGCTGGCATCTTTAAGTTAGGTATATCAGCAGGGCTTAATCGCTTTAAATAGTATTCATTGACCTCGACGTTTCGATCAAGTTACATTACAGTTGAAGGAATGTTATCATATTTTAAACTTGAATGAAATTTATATAACAAAGCTGTTGATGATGAATTATGAAAAGTATGTAATGACAAACCTATTTCATTTCTTCAACTGTCACTGACTACATTGAAAAGATAATTTATACCGTGGCTTGTAGAAAAATGTTTCTTAGACCTAAATAATATATATTTTGAGCAAATGTTTGGAAGGAGGAATGCACAATACACTCCATACAAGACTTCAGTGGAGGCTGAAACCATTATGTAATACTTGCTGAGCCCTGCAGTGTCATACGCGTGGTGATGGATTATGAAAATTACCTATCTTACCTAGCGCCTCATCTAAGTATGTATATTTAATTTCATCTAAATCCGTTCAGCCGTTCTGGCGTGATTGAATAACAAACCTCCATCCATCCAAATATTCGCATTTTTAATATTAACATGATAACATTTTATTGAATTAATTAATAACTATAAAGGAGTACGTAAAAATGTGTTTGGATGTTGACGACAGAGGAAGTCACAGAGTTTTATTTTGAAACGGAAAAGTAAATAACCTATTTAGAAAATATACATACATACATAACGTCACGCACATTCGACGGAAATCTGTGATCTCTCTCTGCCAATCCCTCCGGGAAGGGTTGGCAGAGAGAGAAGGGGCCTTACCATGAGCTCTTAAAGCGGGACTTCTAGACAACTGCCCTACTGACAACTGGTTTATTCGTACCATGACAACTTTAAAGCAGGCCTGCCCAGGCCTACTATTCAAGAACAGCAGAAAAACCGTTCACCTGTTTTTTTGTACGGGCTCTCGTTAACATGTCGCTCTAAATCCACTCAGTTTATTAGCTTACAAACGTCTAGGCGTCTGCAATGTTGGTGATAGTAAATTGTTAGAATGTCAGAGACAATATTATCCGTTCATCTGTGAGAGAACAATATTCAAACAGTTCACCTAAATGAGCGTCATGGTATGATTTCATTCAAAACTGTTTGTTACGTTTAAGAACTGCACGGAACTAATATGGTTTTTACGAAGCTGATAGTAAGACCCCAGATCACAGGTTTCCACTTGCTACGATCCTGGCATAGGTACCTCTTTTGATTCACCCACTCGCATCCATTGAGCTCAATGTGTGCGTAGTACATTTAGCTCAATGCTCGCATCACATTGTTTAGGAAATATACATTATTATATTTAGGAAGTGAAAAATACACGTCCATTATAAGAACTATTTGCGTAACTAGCAGCCGTGTAGGTATATACTCATATGTGTAGGTAGGTATACATATAAGTACCCACCTACACGGTTATGTGTAGTTAAATTTTAACATTTACAGAAAGCAAAATTTTAATGACGAATTGCTAATAAACAGATTTTACACTTGGATAAAAAAAAGGGTAATGTAAAACATTACCCATTTTTTTTTTGCCTCTTACCTTTTGCAGGTCATTGGCTACGAAGTCTGCTTGATGTAATTCACTATGTTACTTTAGGAATGATTTCTTTAAAGTTACTCCAAATGGGGCCCTTTCCATCGCTGTATGAACGACCTTGAATTTATTGACCCAGAAATTATGTCTCCTGGAGTTGTGCTAAGTTGGATGCACTGAATGAAGACTTTGGCATACGCAACGCATTGATGGGAGCCAATTAGGTTTTCCCTAAAAGCCATATGGTATTGACCAAACTTGAAATATAAACAGTTGGTGTTTCGAAAGCCAACATATGAACTTTTAAGATCGTACACACATCAAAAGAAGTTTGTGAATTATATCAGCAATGATATATTTAAAAAAAAAATGCTTTTTTTCTTCAATTTATTGATAAAATGATATCAATAATATATTAATGAATGATGATGCATATTCAATATAATATTATATTTATATATATATTATATATATATATTATATATATATTATATTATATATTTGCCGTGGGGTACCGGCTTAGAATAGTACCCCCCCAACTCTACCCGTGGGTGCGTAAAAATCTGCTAAGGGATAACAATCGGAAGGTGGGCAGCAGCACCTTCCTAGTATTAAAACCCCAAAACTGCGCTCGCCAACCCGCCTGCCAAGCGTGGCGAGTATTGGCAAAATCCCCCCCAATGACGGACACATTAGGAACCAGGCCCCCAGTCCCCGGCAGCCCCGCTATTCCTGGCTACGGTAGCGGCCACGGTAACGGTGGGGCAGGGGGTGCTAAGAATCCCCGGCAGACGCCCGGCTACCACCCCCAACGACGACGACTGGCCCTGGTGACACACAACATACGCACAATGAGGACAGACGAGAAGATATATGAGCTGGAAGAAGAAATGAGTAAGTTACACTGGGACATTGTGGGGTTATCTGAAGTCCGTAGAGCGGGTGAGGACACGATAACCCTGAAATCAGGTAACCTACTCTACTACCGGGAGGGCGACCAACAGTCCCAAGGTGGTGTCGGTTTTCTCGTCCACAAGTCCCTTACTAACAACATAGTTAAGATCGATAGCGTTTCCAATAGGGTCGTATACCTAATACTCAGAGTATCCAAACGATATTCGCTGAAGGTCATTCAGGTATACGCACCGACGAAGTCGCACCCGGATGATGAGGTGGAGGATATGTATGAGGACATTAGTCGGGCCATACATACCTCTGAAACGCACTTTCTAGTTGTTATGGGGGACTTCAACGCGAAGTTGGGTAAGAGAAGCGAGGATGAGTTGAAAGTGGGGCAATTTGGATATGGACAACGGAACCGTAGGGGACAGAGGTTGGCCGACTTCCTGGAGAAAGAGGGACTCTTTATGATGAACTCTTTCTTTCAGAAGCCACCTCACAGGAAATAGACCTGGCTGAGTCCCGATGGTTCCACGAGAAATGAGATTGACTTCATTATGACCACCAAAAGGCAAATATTCACTGATGTCTCCGTGATCAACAGGGTTAAAACCGGTAGTGATCACCGAATGGTAAGAGGCACGGTGAATATTAATGTCAAACTGGAGAGGTCTCGTCTGATGAAGTCTACGCTCCGACCCACTCGTGCCCGTATTCAAGACCCCGAGAGCTTTCAACTTGAGCTATCCAATCGCTTCGATTGCCTTGAGAACATCGCTTCAGTGGACGAGATCAATAACAGGTTAGTAGAAACTGTCCATACAGTGGGTTCCAAGTACTTTAAACCCCACCGTACAGATAGGCGACAGAAACTCTCCAACGATACCCTCAACCTCATGGCTGAACGACGCTCATTGAAACTGCAGTCTTCGGATGATGCTGAAGCATATAGGCTGCTCAATAGACGAATATGGAAGTCCTTGCGACACGACATCCGGATCTTTAATACAAACCGTATTAAAGAGACGATAGAGCGGAAAAAAGGCTCCAAAGTGTTTGCAAGAGACATGTCTATTGGGCAAAGCCAGTTGACGAAGCTGAAGAGAGGAGACGGCAGTGTAGCGTCGATCAAAGCGGAAGTGTTAGGAGAGGTCGAGAGTTTCTACGGACAGTTATACACCTCGGTCGCTAAACCTGTTAGCAGCTCGGTCAAAGACCCAAGAGCCAAGCTGACCCGACATTATACCGAAGATATCCCGGACATCAGCCTGTACGAGATTAGAATGGCCTTGAAACAGCTTAAGAACAACAAGGCGCCTGGTGACGACGGTATCACATCTGAGCTTCTGAAAGCGGGTGGAACACCGGTACTTAAAGTCCTTCAGAAGCTCTTTAATACCGTCTTACTCGAAGGTTCAACGCCAGAAGCATGGAACAAAAGCGTGGTGGTGCTGTTCTTCAAGAAAGGTGACAACACTTTACTTAAAAATTACAGACCCATCTCGCTTTTGAGCCATGTTTATAAGCTGTTTTCGAAGGTCATAACGAACCGTCTCAGTCGCAGGTTTGATGAATTCCAGCCTCCGGAACAAGCCGGTTTCCGAAAAGGCTATAGTACCATAGACCACATCCACACGCTACGGCAAGTTATACAGAAGACCGAAGAGTATAACTTGCCTCTTTGTTTAGCGTTTGTAGACTATGAGAAAGCCTTTGATTCGATCGAGACGTGGGCAGTGCTTGAGTCTCTCCAGCGGTGCCGTATTGACTACCGGTATATTGAAGTGCTGAAGTGTTTGTACAAAAACGCCTACATGTCAGTCCGAGTACAGGAGCAGAGTTCGAAGGCAATTCCATTGCAAAGAGGCGTGAGACAGGGAGACGTTATATCTCCGAAACTGTTCACCGCTACATTGGAAGACGCCTTCAAACTTCTGGAGTGGCAAGGACTTGGCATTAATATTAACGGCGAATACATCACTCACCTTCGATTTGCCGACGATATTGTAGTCATGGCAGAATCCATGGAAGACCTCAGTACAATGCTCGAAGGCCTCCATCGAGTTTCCCAACGGGTAGGTCTTAAGATGAACATGGATAAGACGAAAATTATGTCTAATGCCCATGTTGTACCTACCCCAATATCAGTTGGGAACTCAGTTCTCGAAGTTGTTGACGAGTACATCTACCTGGGACAGACAGTCAAACTAGGCAGGTCCAACTTCGAGAAAGAGGTCAATCGTCGAATCCAACTCGGCTGGGCAGCGTTCCGGAAACTTCGCGAAGTCTTCTCGTCAAAAATACCTCAGTGCCTCAAGACAAGAGTCTTCGACCAATGTGTGTTACCAGTGATGACTTATGGCACTGAAACGTGGTCTCTTACTATGGGCCTCATAGACAAGCTCAAAGTCGCACAACGAGCTATGGAGAGGGCTATGCTCGGGGTTTCTCTACGTGATCGAATCAGAAATGAGGAGATCCGTAGAAGAACGAAAGTCACCGACATAGCCCAGAAGATTAGCCAGTTGAAGTGGCAGTGGGCAGGGCACATAGCACGCAGAACAGATGGCCGATGGGGCCGAAAGGTTCTGGAGTGGAGACCACGGACCGGCAAGCGCAGCGTAGGTCGTCCACCGACACGGTGGACAGACGACCTGATTAAGGTCGCAGGACGACGTTGGATGCAGGCCGCTTCCAACCGGTCCTTTTGGAAAATCATGGGGGAGGCCTATGTTCAGCAGTGGACGTCCTACGGCTGAGATGATGATGATGATGATTCAATATAATATAAATCCTCCCCTGGCTCGAACACATGCGGTGATCATCCTGGGCATGCTGAGAATCAAGTTATCCAGCAGTTCTTGTGGTAACCTGTCCTATTCTTGAATAGCGGCTTCCCTGAGCTCTTATACCGTCTGGGGACGTGGCTGACGGTTCCAAACATCCCACGCGTGCTCTACTGGGCTTAAGTCAGGCGAGCCGGCAGGCCCGCGTCCTACCTTATGGTGTCGTATTCTCGAGAGCAGTTGACTCGTTGAGCTCAATGGGCGGGCGCATTATCATCGACCAGCACAAATTGGGTTTTGAATCAATTGAACTGTTTTATATGCTAAGTCTATATTTTTAAGAATTAAGAATCTGAAAAGACGAACAAATCATAATATAATCTATCGTAAGAAAAAAGATTTTCAAAGTAATCGCAAACTTTTTCTGATGTGTGTACGAACTTTTAGGAAACGTATGTCAGCGACATGCCGTCACTTGATTTACCAGTCAATGTTTTTGTGACCACAGTCCACTCAGTCGAAGTCATTAACGTAAAGTAGACGTGTTACTGTTGCTTGCCTTCCTGTTTTTGTTATGATTCACTAATTTGTTTTGTGTGCGTAATTCTGTGGTTAAAATGAGACTAATAACTTCATTAGGTAAGTATTTTACTCACTAAACGGTAGGCCTACCCCGAATAACTGCGTAAGTGTAACGTAACGTGTCGTTCACGTGAAACAGTACAAACTGTCATGTATCTAGGGCAACTGTGACACAGATAACTCATAGTTTGTGCGCCGAAGCCTGACGCGTTGACGTTTGCGATACGAATACATTTTCCCAAATTTTTTGTGCTACGGCCTCGGCACGGTAATAAGATTATCTATAATATTACCGTGGCCTCGGTACAATACATTTATAACCGACTTAAAAAAGAGGAGGTTATGTGTTCGTGTCGTAAGTCGTAACGTAGGCACCATGTATCTATATTTTTTATGTGTGTTAGCCGATTTCTCTGCCATTTATGGATGAATTCTTAAAATTAATTTTTGTTAGGTATAGTATTCTTCCGAGGAATTGAAATTTACATGGGACAACCCATGGCGTGCTCGTACCCTGATATAAGAAAAAGCAGAATTTTTAAACACCTAGTGTAACGAAACAGATCGATAGTATATTATGAAAAAAATACAAAGGTCAGAAAAAGAAAAGGAAAAGAGTAATAACCAAATAGAATTCATAAATATAACTCTCTTTCAGCAGAAAAAAATCCTGAATAGGTCCACAAAAATAAACTTTCACATCCAAACTCTCAGAATTTTCAGCGATAACACCATATTTTTTTTAGGTAATACATAGCCAACTTATAGTACTAAAGTTATAACCAGCAGTTTTTCAATTGTGTTAGTATATATCGAAAAATATAAAGAAAACGTACAAAATTAACGCATTTTCGCATTACATCGTCCAATCTAACAAGCGATTTTCAACCTTACGTAAAGCATCGTAAATTATTTTAAAATTGGGATTGGACCGCGTCTTAAGCAGTTCTGTTCTTGAGTTGCACTCCAAGAACTGAAAAGTGTTACGCCTATTTTGCTGATGTCATCATTAACGGTGAATGACAATCGATCCCGTAAGCAAGGGTCACTAAAAAGTTCTACTACCAAACTACCAAAAAGTTCACCGTCAATGATGATATCATGATAGGCGTAACACTTTTAAGTTTTTAAAGTGTAACTCAAAAACTGCTTCTCTATATTCGCATAGTAAGTAGCAAACAAACGTATACGTAAGCAGTCAAACGTACGTGTAGCATAGGTCTATAATTTTTAAAGTTGATGGTTATAAGTTGTACCTACACGATTTTTTGCTTTGTATGTATAGTAGATCCAACCGTTTATCCTCTTTTTGACAGCACCAATAGAACGTAACATGACGATGTTACGCAAAAGTTAACTTATAAATGCGAGGTTTTAAAAATATGACAACTGCTTAAATTTGCTCCTTGATCCCGTATAATAATCATCTTTCACAAAATGAGTCCATAAGTGCAGTAGTTTTTTTATAAATTCCATAAAATAACAAACGTTTTTAAAAAATTACGTTCTATGGCTATCAACATAGTGATGTTACGAAGTTACGATTGAGATATCGATATTGTTTATGAACTATTTTTACACGGGTGTTTTCCGTTCTCGGCACATAATATCGGATTTATTTTTATGTAAAACCGTTATATTGATGCGCCTCAGGAAAACATACAGCATTATTTGAAGACGTGTTTATCTCCTGGTGTATATCCAAAAAAGAACAAGGTTATGATGACTATGATGATTACAAGTACAAGTCATACTTGACGAAGCTGTTACCGGTTAAATCTGGGATGGCCAGCGAGCAACACGGAAGGGAGTAGGCATACACAGCGTTTCCCCTCTGTCAAAGTACAAGTCCGCATGGACCATGGAGTTTGATAATATACTGTGGGGTGAGGGCGGGGCTAGATTTGTGAATGGTGCTTTATTTTTTATGTGTTAGTGATTTGGTTGTGTGAGTATGATCGGCAATGGATCGGTACAGGTATGTTTTGTATGTAATAGTGCGGCTTTGCGCTAGTGTGCAACTTCCCCTCCCGCAAGAAATGACAGAAAGATTTGAACAATATTTTTTAGCTAAGGCTACTCCCTTCCGTGTTGCTCGCTGGGGATGGCAGACATTAAAGTCTGCCGTTTGGTACCAGAAAATAGTAAAGTTTGAGCAACCCCAATTCCAATTTAAGCAAACGAAATCTAATCTTTTATTTTTATTTATTTATTAATCAAAATCAGATTCATCGTTGCTGTCACTCGAGCTATTGCCGACATTTATAATTAATTGTTGACTCATATAATCTATCGCCACGTGTTTATCCCAATCTGCCATTATAGTTTCTTGTGTTTTTTGAATTACATTTTGCCAGCTTTCCGCAGTTACTTTCACACATGCATTTTTTAATAAATTTACCATTTTGTTTGCCGTGAATGGGGGTTTTGTGTTATTTCTAGCAGCGTGTCCTTTAACTTGAGCCCATATTAATTCAATGGCATTGTATTGACAATGATAGGGTGGAAGTCTAAGAACCCAATGACCATGTTCTGCAGCTATTTCGTCGATCACATATCGTTTTGGGAAGTGTTTTTTTGTTCGTAATATATTTAGTAATTGTACTTTTAGTAAGGAGTTATCAACATTTTCACCATGTCGTTGAAGCCAGTCAATGATTACTTGTTTTTTGTCGGCCTGGGTCGGCATTTTATCAATTTGGCGTGAGTGATAGGATGCGTTATCCATAATAATAACTGACGGTTCTTCCAATGATTGTACCATTTCCTTAAACCAACTTTCGTAAACCTCAGAATTCATTTCTTCGTGGTACTCAACTGTTTTTTTGGATTTAAAGGCCAACAAAGCATCTGGCATGAATCCTTTCACAGACCCTGCATGGCAAATGATTAGACGTTCTCCTTTTCCCATCGGTACTGAGGTAGTGGAAGCAGCGGTGTCATCAGTCCAGCTCTTAGACACTGTGTGGTTCGCATTCAGCCAAGTTTCGTCAGTGAAAACAACATTTGACCAATCTGTAATTTTTTTGGCTTCGCTCAAAAATTCGCAACGAGCAAAAGCTACGTCGCGACGCTCCATCAATATTTTGCGTTTGTCCGATTTTTTATAAGTAAATCCAATTTCATTCAAGACCTTTACCAATGACGATTTTTGACCTCGGAACAAATCACATTCACGCAAAGAAGCAACAAGTTTTTTAAGTGTTGGAACTTCTTTACGTAAGTAATAGTTATATATATGACGGCGTATAGCGTCTGCGTCAAAGTTGTCAACCGAAGTCACACGACGTGGTTGGCGTTTTTTCTTCGGCGTACGAAGCTTATTCTCCTGCATGCCGCTTGTTCCGTAGGCTTCGGTAGTAATTTTTGTAATCGTAGATGCACTAATACCTAACGCGGCCGCAACGCGCTCTCTCACTTGCGACAATGGTAAAAGCGGGCCGCCATTTTGATACTCTGCTTCAAAGTAATTACGAAGCTTGATCACCATTTCTCTCGTCTGTCCTTTCAGCACTGATCCTTTCGGCATTTTATAGTTCCAATATAAAACTCAGCAAATAATTACTAGCACGGGCGTCTTGTTGCGAGTGACAGTGACAAATACAAAACGGCGGTGGACCATTGAGTTTTACTACCTTGATAAAATACTACTGCTTACCCATAGACAAAAAAATTGGCAGTCATAGGAATTGCCGATAGAAGTGAAAACTTATAACTCAGAATTTGATAGCTTACCTTGGAAACTACACGGGTGTAACCGGACGGCGTGGCCTCGCCATCTGGGCATGGCCATCTAGAAATGCGTCAGCATTTCCCATTGGCTGATGCGTTTCTAGATGGCCATGCCATGACGGCCTGTCCACGCCCTTTCAACATTCCCCATTGGCTGACGTATTTCTAGATGGCCAATAGCCATGGTCATGGCGCCATTCCTAGGACTATTCTCTTTCCGCACAGACTCGATAGAAAAATGAATCGAAATCGTGTCCACTATAATCACTTGGTCACAACACTTTAACTGACAAATTAGATCTGTCAAAAAGAGGATAAACGGTTGGATCTACTATAATTATGTAAATTTGATCACAATTTTAGAACCGGTATTATACAGCTGTTCCGCGATGATTGAAAAAAACTGTCATACACAGTTTTTTTGTACGCGACACTTTTTCTTTTGCTGAATTAGAAGTAGCCCAATTTACTCATTATAACACGGGTAGGGCGATTAGGTATCTTAGTTAAAATTGATTGTTGATTGAAATCTTGCTAATCTACGAGGCTCTATGTCAGTTTTGACAACTCCAGTCTGCCAAAATGTGAGTAAGTTGATGACTGAGCTGATAAACGTTACGTAAAGCCACCATTTTTATTAGGTTTCAGACGACATTTTATTGCAACTGGGATACATAATAGCCCTGCAGAGTCAAAATTCCGTCAAAGTCCCAGCCGTTTCAAAAATACGAGTAGATGGAACAGAGATACTTAGACATATTTTTTTTAAATTCGCGTATTTTTTACGATACCAATTAAGGAGACAGGCAAGTTGAGCGTATGAAGGTAAATACTTCGTTTGTCATTAGGGTGTTGAAGGTTTGTTAGATTGTTTATCAACGCGACGAGCGAACCGTCTACACGCTCGTACTCGGCCTGTCTCGGCGTGTCTCGACGAGCGTGTAGACGTGCCATAATATAATAAAAATTAAAAGGATCGCTGTATGTACATGGAATATATGAATTAAATGAGAAAAATTAACGAAAATAGAATAAAAAAAAATATTGTTAGATGCTTTGTCTGTGCGATTGTGTACGCTAATCTTAGAAACGGCTTATCAGATTTAGATGTGGTTTTCACCAATATATTGTGGTAAGCTTCACTTAACATTTAGTGTTAGTTTCATGACAATCGGTTCATAAATAAAAAAGTCATTGAAATTTAAAAAATAACTCTCTCGCCACTACACCAAGAGTCGAGACCAATCGAGCGAAGCCGCTGGCGGGTCAACTAGTACGAATATAATATATAAATGAATCCCTATTCGTTCGACCATAACTTGTTGAGAATAACTTTACTGGTTTTATATGATTCACGCGGGTGAAAGAGCTGGGCGCAGTCTAATATATTGATTTATTTTCAGCAATAATATTCATCGGATTTCAAAACCTAGACTGCTACCACAATGGTCGAAAATCGAGTGCGCGCCTAAATTTTTTTGATATTGAACTTCTTCGCGTTACAACCGAAAACACAAACGGGAATGTCATGATCTCACCTGTCAGCATTAAGTCTACGCTGGCAGTGCTGTTGGCAGGAGCTGATGGCAACACTGCGAAGGAAATAGAAGATGCTCTGAGACTATCTTCAGTGAAGGAGGAATTGAGAGAACAGCTTTATTCATATCATAGCGCCCTACAAGTAAGTAAGATGCGTGTGTTGTTATGGTTTTAGGCTCTCATCATCAGAAGCATGGCACCTCATTTCAGATCTAGTAATTCAGATTTTCATTTAATATCTATTGAAATAGAAGTGGTCATTTCATTATATTTTTTTTCCTTCATCATCAATCTGTAGATGTTTGTTTTGTATTTTTTCAAATTCATATTCTGTATGTGCATTCCACAATGTACCTTAGATAGTAAACTTAGATGCCTGTATCAATTTATGGACTCTCGGGCACTACAAATCTAGTGGGGAGGGCAGGTTATTTTTAACATCGAGTAAGAAGGGCTGTTACAAAGAATATTTTACGTAATCCTCAATAAATAAATCCTTTTTTTGATTAATAAAGGTTTAAGATTCTTTAGATGATGAGTGCCGTGGCGGTGCCGGTGCCGTGGCGGTGCCGGCTTAGAATAGCACCCCCCCAACTCTACCCGTGGGTGCCGTAGAAAGCGGCTAAGGGATAACAAATCAGAAGGTGGGCAGCAGCACCTTCCCAGTCAAACACACACAAACTGCGCTCGCCAACCCGCCTGCCAAGCGTGGCGAGTATTGGCAAAAACCCCTTATGGATTGGACAAAAAGAACCAGGCCCCCAGTCCCCGGCAGCCCCGCTATTCCTGGCTACGGTAGCGGCCACGGTAACGGTGGGGCAGGGGGTGCTAAGAATCCCCGGCAGACGCCCGGCTACCACCCCCAACGACGACGACTGGCCCTGGTAACACACAACATACGCACGATGAGGACAGACGAGAAGATATATGAGCTGGAAGAAGAAATGAGTAAGCTACACTGGGACATTGTGGGGTTATCTGAAGTCCGTAGAGCGGGTGAGGACACGATAACCCTAAAATCAGGTAACCTACCAACAGTCCCAAGGTGGTGTCGGGTTTCTCGTCCACAAGTCCCTTACTAACAACATAGTTAAGATCGATAGCGTTTCCAATAGGGTCGTATACCTAATACTCAGAGTATCCAAACGATATTCGCTGAAGGTCATTCA
The DNA here is from genome assembly GCA_917880725.1 of Selenia dentaria. Lineage (NCBI taxonomy): Eukaryota > Metazoa > Arthropoda > Insecta > Lepidoptera > Geometridae > Selenia > Selenia dentaria. Next base: position 27,417,679 of record OU862894.1, read on the forward strand.
GGTATACGCACCGACGAAGTCGCACCCGGATGATGAGGTGGAGGATATGTATGAGGACATTAGTCGGGCCATACATACCTCTGAAACGCACTTTCTAGTTGTTATGGGGGACTTCAACGCGAAGTTGGGTAAGAGAAGCGAGGATGAGTCGAAAATGGGGCAATTTGGCTATGGACAACGGAACCGTAGGGGACAGAGGTTGGCCGACTTCCTGGAGAAAGAGGGACTCTTTATGATGAACTCTTTCTTTCAGAAGCCACCTCACAGGAAATGGACCTGGCTGAGTCCCGATGGTTCCACGAGAAATGAGATTGACTTCATTATGACCACCAAAAGGCAAATATTCACTGATGTCTCCGTGATCAACAGGGTTAAAACCGGTAGTGATCACCGAATGGTAAGAGGCACGGTGAATATTAATGTCAAACTCGAGAGGTCTCGTCTGATGAAGTCTACGCTCCGACCTACTCGTGCCCATATTCAAGACTCCGCTTGAGCTATCCAATCGCTTCGATTGCCTTGAGAACATCGCTTCAGTGGACGAGATCAATAACAGGTTAGTAGAAACTGTCCATACAGTGGGTTCCAAGTACTTTAAACCCCACCGTACAGATAGGCCACAGAAACTCTCCAACGATACCCTCAACCTCATGGCTGAACGACGCTCATTGAAACTGCAGTCTTCGGATGATGCTGAAGCATATAGGCTGCTCAATAGACGAATATGGAAGTCCTTGCGACACGACATTCGGATCTTTAATACAAACCGTATTAAAGAGACGATAGAGCGGAAAAAAGGCTCCAAAGTGTTTGCAAGAGACATGTCTATTGGGCAAAGCCAGTTGACGAAGCTGAAGAGAGGAGACGGCAGTGTAGCGTCGACCAAAGCGGAAGTGTTAGGAGAGGTCGAGAGTTTCTACGGACAGTTATACACCTCGGTCGCTAAACCTGTTAGCAGCTCGGCCAAAGACCCAAGAGCCAAGCTGACCCGACATTATACCGAAAATATCCCGGACATCAGCCTGTACGAGATTAGAATGGCCTTGAAACAGCTTAAGAACAACAAGGCGCCTGGTGACGACGGTATCACATCTGAGCTTCTGAAAGCGGGTGGAACACCGGTACTTAAAGTCCTTCAGAAGCTCTTTAATACCGTCTTACTCGAAGGTTCAACGCCAGAAGCATGGAACAAAAGCGTGGTGGTGCTGTTCTTCAAGAAAGGTGACAACACTTTACTTAAAAATTACAGACCCATCTCGCTTTTGAGCCATGTTTATAAGCTGTTTTCGAAGGTCATAACGAACCGTCTCAGTCGCAGGTTTGATGAATTCCAGCCTCCGGAACAAGCCGGTTTCCGAAAAGGCTATAGTACCATAGACCACATCCACACGCTACGGCAAGTTATACAGAAGACCGAAGAGTATAACTTGCCTCTTTGTCTAGCGTTTGTGGACTATGAGAAAGCCTTTGATTCGATCGAGACGTGGGCAGTGCTTGAGTCTCTCCAGCGGTGCCGTATTGACTATCGGTATATTGAAGTGCTGAAGTGTTTGTACAAAAACGCCTACATGTCAGTCCGAGTACAGGAGCAGAGTTCGAAGGCAATTCCATTGCAAAGAGGCGTGAGACAGGGAGACGTTATATCTCCGAAACTGTTCACCGCTACATTGGAAGACGCCTTCAAGCTTCTGGAATGGCAAGGACTTGGCATCAATATTAACGGCGAATACATCACTCACCTTCGATTTGCCGACGATATTGTAGTCATGGCAGAATCCATGGAAGACCTCAGTACAATGCTCGAAGGCCTCCATCGAGTTTCCCAACGGGTAGGTCTTAAGATGAACATGGACAAGACGAAAATTATGTCTAATGCCCATGTTGTACCTACCCCAATATCAGTTGGGAACTCAGTTCTTGAAGTTGTTGACGAGTACATCTACCTGGGACAGACAGTCAAACTAGGCAGGTCCAACTTCGAGAAAGAGGTCAATCGTCGAATCCAACTCGGCTGGGCAGCGTTCCGGAAACTTCGCGAAGTCTTCTCGTCAAAAATACCTCAGTGCCTCAAGACAAGAGTCTTCGACCAATGTGTGTTACCAGTGATGACTTATGGCACTGAAACGTGGTCTCTTACGATGGGCCTCATAGAAAAGCTCAAAGTCGCACAACGAGCTATGGAGAGGGCTGTGCTCGGGGTTTCTCTACGTGATCGAATCAGAAATGAGGAGATCCGTAGAAGAACGAAAGTCACCGACATAGCCCAGAAGATTAGCCAGTTGAAGTGGCAGTGGGCAGGGCACATAGCACGCAGAACAGATGGCCGATGGGGCCGAAAGGTTCTGGAGTGGAGACCACGGACCGGCAAGCGCAGCGTAGGTCGTCCACCGACACGGTGGACAGACGACCTGAGGAAGGTCGCAGGACGACGTTGGATGCAGGCCGCTTCCAACCGGTCCTTTTGGAAAATCATGGGGGAGGCCTATGTTCAGCAGTGGACGTCCTACGGCTGAGATGATGATGATGATTCTTTAGATACATACATACATCAAAAAAGTTTGTGATCACTAGCAAGACCCGATATATTTTTTTAATTAAACTTAATAAACAATTTATTAATAAAAAGTTTACATTCAATATAGTAACTCCTGCCCTGGCTCGAACGCATGCGGTGATCCTCCTGGGCATGCTGAGAATCAAGTTATCCTGCATTACTTGGGTTAACATATCCCATTCTTGAATAGCGGCTTCTCTGAGCTCTGGCACTGCCTAGGGACGTGGCTGACGGTTTCAAACAGCTCGCTTAAGAGCATCCCACGCGTGCTCTATTGGGTTTAATTCAGGCGAGCCGGCAGGCCAGTCTAACCTTGTGATGTCGTATTCTCGGAGAGCAGCATTGACTGGTTGAGATGAGCGGGCGCATTATCATCGACCAGTACAAATTGGTGCCCATGGTATACTCGGAACAGTCGGACAATTCCATACAAAAAAAAAAGATTTCGATTTTTCAAAGTGATCGTAAACTTTTTTCATACCTACTTACTGTATTTGGTTTTTTCAATAGCCAGTGTATTATAGTTATTAAGTGCCAGTATCAAACCACCCCGTCGGTACGAAATACCCTGTAAAATCTGTGCGAGGATCTACAAGGTTACCGGGATAGAAAATGTTTATTATGGAATAGGTTGGCAAACGAGCAAGCGCCGCGGCTCACCTGGGGCCTTACTATGAGCTCTTAAAGCAGTACTTCTAGACAACTGCCCGGTTTATTCGTATCATGACAACTTAAAAGCAGGCCTGTGTAGGCCTGCTATTCAAGAACCGCAGAAAAACCATTCACCTGTTTTTTTTGTATTGACTCGTTTATAGGTCGCTCTAAATCCACTCAGTGTATTAGCTTACAAACGTCTAGGCGTCTGCAATGTTGGTTATAGTAAAATGCAAGGTTTAAGAACTGCACGGAACTTGCATGGTTTTTACGAAGCTGATAGTAAGGCCCCTGATGGTAAGGAATACCGTCGCCCACGGACAATACCAGAGGTCTCGAGGATGCGTTGCCGACCTTTAATGAAGGAATAGAAGGGGTGAGGGTGAAGGGGAATGAGGTAAGGAGAAGGAAAGGGTGATGGAGAGAGGAGAAATCAGGCCTCCGGAAACTTCCACAGACCGACTGAAACACAACAGCAAGCTTTATCACTTCACGTCGGTGCTAGGCACAGGCCACACATAAATGGCATCGGGCGCGGACATGGCACAGGCGGCTTCCTATTTCATTAAAATTTCAAAGAAAATGCATGGGAATAAAGCGCAATCTAGAACACACTGTACCTGTCTATGTCGTTGCTCGGACGTGGTTATGACGCGCCATTTTGTGTTATAAATTGCGGTTTATTTCCATGCATTTTGTATGTAATTTGAATGGAATAGGATGCCGCCCATGCCATGTCCGCGTCCTATGCCATTTATGTGTGGCCTGCGCCCTATGTGGGAGTGTGGTACTTCCCCAGTCGGGCCGGCCCATTTGGTTGAAACCCATAGGGTTACAGCGTGGCACTACCACCAAAACTTAGTAATTCTAAAATATACCTAGTTTTTATATTGTTTTATATAAACTTACAGACAAACACGTCGACAGCGGTTCTACATAACGCTAATGGCATATTCGTATCAGAGAAACTCAAGTTGAAGCCCAATTTTGTAGCAGTGGCAAGCACTGCCTATCAATCGGAAATCACGAAAATCGACTACAGCAACCCCAATGCGGCTGCTGTGGTCATCAACACCTGGGTCAGCAACAAGACCAATGGCCTGATTCCGTTAATAGTCGATCCAGGTAAGGATCAAATGCGACCAAACATATACTACATAGTATAAAACAAAGTCATGTATGCTTAAATCTTCAAAACTACGCAACGGATTTTGAATTGCTTTTTTAATAGATAGAGTGATTCAAGATAAAGGTTTATGATACATGTATAATATTGTAGAGAAACACTCATGAATTTACAGGTTTCTAATGTGATGTCGTAAATAAACACATTTTTTGTGCTTACATTGCAAACGCTGACTGAACCCCACGAGATAAATCAAAATAATGTACTACGGTATTGTACACCTTAAAAAGGTCAACAAAATAGTCTGCGATGGTATATGTCTATCTCTCAAGGAATAACGCACAATAACCATATTTTATCCTTGACATTTTACGGGAAAAATGGCTTATTTAGGAAGTTATTTTAAGCAATAATCCTTAAATCCTTAATATCTAATTAAGTACCTTAAATACATTGTCCATTCAATATAGATCAATATGGCCCTTTACAGCCTGTAATTAAAATGAATATTTCCGAAGATATTACAGATTTAAAATGCAGGGACATAGCGGTGGGGCGCGGCGGTTAGATTTGAGCGTTGAGTGTTTTTCTCATGGTCAATTATATGTCTCTCTTTAAGAGTAACTTCTAAACAAAATATATTTGTATTGTCTAATGACAAAAAAGCTGTAAACGTTGTTTGTAAGGACATTCTGTAGTAGGTAGGTATATTATTTAGTATCAGCATTGCACACGTGCGAAGCCGGGGCGGGTCGCTAGTAACAATAGATAGGGCATCATACAACAAGGTCAAAGACAAAGTCTTCAGGTCTTAAACCAGGCAGAGCCTGTACTATAGACTAATACATATATTTATATACATGCACGACCACAGACACATGTCAAACATACATATACATGCACACAAATATTTGACCTGTTCGGAGATCGAACCCGACACCAGCGGCTCAGAACTACCTTGTTACCAACGTAAACGCGTTAGTAGGGTTGATGGAAATATCGGAGATAGTCGCATTTATATAACTTTGTGGCAAAAGTGGCAATTGGCTAGCCACATTTCACGAAGAACCGATAACCGCTGGAGTTGACGAGTTCTTGAGTGGAGACCATGTTTAGGCAAACGGAGTGTAGGACGCCCTGCGGCCAAGTGGAGAGATAACCTGCGGAAGGCGACTGGCAGTAACTGGATGCAGAGAGCTGAAGACCGAGCTCTGTGGCGTACTTTAGGAGAGGCCTATGTCCAGCAGTGGACGAATGTGGGCTGATGATGATGATGATGTCTTGAAGTTACCTGTTCTCGCTTTACCTGAAGACCTTTAAATATAACTTCAGTAAACATAGACTCAGGCAAGGAACTCCAATGATAGTATAAGCAAAAAGCTTCAAGCGTTTATTACAGACTAGCTGCGCTCCGCGGTTTCACCCGCGTGCTGATCAGTGATGATGATGAATCAAATATAGCGTATGTTACTTAGGCATAATGTAGCTTTCTACTGGTGAAATATTTTTTGATTCGGTTAAGTAGTTTTTGCGTTCATTCATTACAAACAAACAGTAAATCTTTCCCCTTTAATATTAGAGTACGAGTAGATTAGGATTAGTACCAAGGTACGAATAATGTGGCCTAGTTTGTACCGGCGTTAACATTGCATATTTTAACATGGAAAAGCAGTTACTGTGACACAACTGACATGTTAGACATGTATTTTGAACTTTATTTGTAGATATTGATGTCCTCTATAAAAATGCAATAAATCACTTTGTTCTATTGTCAATAGTTTCCGCAGCATACACACACGCAGCATCCGTCACAAACCGGCCCAAACGGAAGACCAGCGCTGGCTTAGAACTAGCAACGCTGAGTTGGGACCGATTTGTAACATTTGACATTGTTATTGCTCTTGATTACTTTTGTCTATTACTTTGTTTTATATTTAGCAATGTTGTTGTTACAAATAAATATATTTTCACTTCATTTCATTTCATATTTATCCATATATATTTTAATAATCGAACATATATTACCCGATTTTTTCTAATCGGTCAAGTAGTTTCGGAGCCTATTCAATACAAACAAACTAATCATATTTTCCCCATTTATAATATTAGTGTAGAAGTGTAGATATATAATATGATATTGCAGTGACACATGACAGTAATGTTAGTTGTTTGTGTGTGAAGTGGGTTAATAAGGGAAATAATAAATAAAATAGAATACAATTTCAAAGTGTACACTGGCCTTACTTCTACTCTGGCCGAAAAAACATCAAGCATCGTTAAGAATTAATTATAATTTAAAAAAATTAAAAAGTGGTTTGATTAATTTTAATTTTCAGTTCACGTAACTCCTTCATCAGATTTCATCTTAGCCAACGCTCTATATTTCAAGAGCCCCTGGCTTCATGCCTTTGATCCTAGTCAGACTAAAAGAAGCTGTTTCTACCGCAATGGAGACTGCATCATGGTTGATATGATGAATCTGGAAACTAATCTGAACTATGCCCACGTGGAGGATTTGAAGGCACATGCAGTGGAGCTTCCTTATGAGGTAAATTTTGTTTTATTTGCATCATCTGCAGCTAAGTCCCACCATACCCCACGCAGGACTCTTTTTTCGGGATTTTAAAGTCAGCTTTTTCTACCGTCTTCCAAAAAGGAGGAGGTACTCAATTCAACTGTATTTCTTTTTTTATGTTTGTTACGTCATATCTTTCGATAGGGTGAACCGATTCCCAAAATTATTTTTTTGTTTGAAAGCAAGAGCTTCCTGTGTGGTATTTCCTCAAATTGGTTTGGTAGTTTTTGAGTTACACTCCAATAACTGAATAGAATGGAAGTCGGTATTAAATTTTTATAATTGTACTTGTTTAAATTCAGGGTACAAGTTATCTTCATTCCTGATTCATTGTAAAGGAGTACCTACTGATTATACATCATTAGATATCTACTATTTTTCAGTTACTGATACTACTGAAAACTCGTATTTATTAATCACTCCATTGACCACTTGAGGAGAGCCCTAGTGGCCTTCCTCTGAAGTCCCAAGTAAGGGTGGTCAAGTCAAGTCACTATAAAGTTACTCCAAGTCAGCCTTTAAACATGTTGCCTCCATACCTCCCAAAGAAACTAGTCTACAACTTTAATCTTATATCTGAATGTTTACTGAATGTACAGTCACGAACGCTAACTACTCGTAGTAAACGTTTCCAAAGTTTCAAATCGATGTAACTTTATGATTTTGCGAAACAAAGTGCACTAAATAGAGGTTATAACTAAATGAACATCGAATTCTGAATAAAATAATAATAATAACAGCGAAGGGATAGCCGCCCCTGGCGAGCCGTCGGTGAGTGGCGACACGGTGGACCCTCCCTGGGGATAAATGTAACCCCTGATCCCCGACTTGCCTTAATTAGCCGTCGTAGAGTGGAGACGCAAGATCAAGTAACAAAACGCTCCAAAGGTGGAAGTGTTAAAGGGCATAACGCCGGTAGTAGCGCTCTAGTGAAACCGCAGAACACGCGACACCTTTAGCCATCCACACTTATGTTACCCCTTTTGTCACCATTGGTGGTGGCTCTTATAGGGGGCCCATTTAGTGGGTGGCAAGTCACCACCTGCCTAAATATATTGAGATGAGATTGAAATTGGCAGGTGCCGTGGTATCGTCTATAGCCCACTATCTCTCTTATCCCTAATAAGTTAATAACAATAGCCTTGCCATTTTACCCATTTTTGTGATAGTTATACCATGTCATCGATTTGGTAGTATACTGTTAAGATGTTGCAAATGGCTAAATAAATAAATAAAAATAAAAAAAAAATGTCCATTCTAAATTCTGGTTTTATACATATTTGTATATTTTATACCAAAAATAAGTAATTGATGAAACTATATGATTTATTTTATTTCCTTATAATAAATAATAAAAAAATAAATTATACAGTTTAATCAATTTCAAAGTTAAGAAATGTTTACTTGTTAGTGCTCCTGACTGTACCTATTGAGGCAGCAGCGGCTGTATAAATAATAATTTAGTAGGTAGGTATATGTTCTACTAATTACGTATGAGTCAATAGCAACTAGGTGGTATTGAGTAGTCTTTCCTTATGCGATCCCTTCACATTGCTATTTGTGTTTGTGTCTTTGGGATATTTGGCAAACAATTACCGTGTGTAGACATTTATTCGACCTTACTGCATATTTGACAAATAAGGCCAATACCAAATACGCGTTATCGTGCGCTTGCCGGTTTTTCGAGGCACAGCAAAGGGATCAAATAGGCCAATACACAAACAAACCGTCCACACAATGGTCATATTCAGAAGCGCACGTCCACTACCCCTACGATCTGCTGCCAAATGTTTGTGTGTTTATTATTTGTCTGCCAAGTGTATTTGCCTCTATTTGCATTAACGTTGTATATTTTTCCAAATACAATTAACACCAAATAGCGAACACAAATAGCCATGAGAAGTGTTACCATTAGAATTAAGTTATTGATTATTAGCGGGTATAGTTTAAAATAGAAAAATAGTTCTGTATCTTGACGTTATGTTTCTGAATATTTTCAATATTCTTTCGCGTTACGTTTCAGGAAAGTCACAACTCGAACAACGCGACGCCCACCTGGCAGTCAATTTGAATGGATACTGTCGATTATGCAAAAGTCGATTAGCAGTAACTGGCATGGAATAGAAAGAACTAATGATGAAGTGGAATTCAGTGGGCTTAGATTTTTTTGGGCTCGAAATGGGGGGAGGGGTTCGGCAAAATCACGAAATATCACAAGGGGAAGGGGGTGTAGTAAGAAATCACGTGTAGGTATTAATTGTTTCGTGAAACCCGATACAATAAATATCTTCATATACTATAATAGTACAATTTATGTTTTTCGCGTGATGACACTATTCCTAATAATAAAATAATCATCATCATCATCATCATCATCAGCCTGTAGCAGTCCACTGCTGGACATATGCCTCTCCAATTGCACGCCACTTAGGTCTATCTTGGGCTTCTCGCATCCAGTTTTTGCCAGCCGTCTTGCGCAGATCGTCACTCCACCGTGCCTAATAAAATAATAAATCCTTAATATTATTTTTATACCACTCAATAACAACCTGCAACCTTACCGTCTAGACTTATTATCGTGGTCCTTAATTGTCTATATTAAAATAAGATTATACTTATACCTGTGTTTAAATATCATTTTCTAAAATTTATTATATTCTTTGTAGGTACTAAAAATTTTTTCGGACTTTAGTCTTAAACCTCACCACGTATCACCATTTGGGGGTAAAATGGTAAAAACAAACATCACGTGATTAATGGACGGCCCACCATTCCAACCGGTTCTTTTGGAAATTTGTGGGGGAGGCATATGTTCAGCAGTAGACGTCCAACGGCTGAGATGATGATGATGATGATTAACTAATGTTAATAGGCTAATGTTATTTTATAGTGTTGTTAAAGCTTAAGTTTTACGTTTCTTACGTTACGTTACGTTAGCTTACGTTTATTCACAGTTTTGCTAAATATTTTCGCAACTCATCTATAAGTAGTTTCGTTTGCAAGATGAAGCCGAAAGCAGCAATAAATATCTGCTTCGGCATCATCGAAACGCAGAAAGTTAATAAGCATTTTAATTGTTTCCAGGGAAAACGCTACTCCATGGTAATTTTAGCACCTCTCGAAAAGGACGGCCTTGGAGGGCTCATCAGAGATTTGCCATACGTGAGCCTGTGGCAAATATTTGATCTGCTGCGTCCTACAGATGTTATGCTTTCTTTGCCAAAGTTCACAGTCAACTATGAAGAGGATATTGTAGAAGCTTTAACAAAGGTAAAATAGTAATATCAAGTGCCAATGCAACCTTAAGCAAGCGTAGTGCCTTGGGCCGGGCACGAAAATCTGTTTAACCGACACGTTGCAGTTCCTGGAAAAGTAGGTTGATTTCTGCGAAATCTATTGTATTATTGGCTTAATATGGCGAATCGCGAGTCAACGGGTTAAGTGTAACGTAATCGTGTCGTTAACATATTTAGTACAAACTGTCATTTATCTAGTACAATAGTGACACAGATAACTCATAGTTTGTACTGAATACGTAAACTATACGATAACGTTACACTTAAACAGATTTTCGTGCTCGGCCCACCTGTCATTTATCGCATGACTCGCCCGTTTTATCACCTGTTTGCATTAAAATAAAACACTAGGACTACAGAGTGCATTAAATATTAAATAAGGCCCCGTGGAGCCTTAGATAAGGCCAGCATAATAATTAAATTTAAAAGAAAATAAAACAAAACAGTCTAAAATCTGGCGGATATTATTTTTATTTATTTATTTATTTATTGCAATCAACAGCGTAATATATTAACTAATTACAATTCTTAACTACATAAATAAAAATAAGGCCAAAAGTGATTACAAATTTGAAAACATAAATAATTATAATTTTACGTATTCAAAAACTATGTACGTGTGGCACACGGAAATCAATAATTATGCGGATGATGTATTTATATGCTTGAGTGTATATTGAGTGTGTGAGTATATGGGTGTGTGTGTGTGGGTGTGCATGTGTAATTCTGATTAGGGAGGGTTTGACTAAATCATTATAAAATTATTTTTTTTATAAAGTCAGCACATGAGACTTTTTATCTCAATTTTTAGGGCATTTCTTGGTAAGTGGAAGATCTAGTTTTGAGTAACGCTTAGTATAAGTTTCAGCGGTGCGACAGAGGACAGAATTCGGAGCATAGTTAGTGTGTACATATATTCCTAATCCTAATCAAGTCAAAGCTTTGAGTTGAGCTTTGACTATATCTTCATAAAAATAACACTATAATAATTCCTTTGTTACAGCTCCACATCAAAGACCTTTTCTCGAACAAATCCAACCTCACGGGTATCTTTGAAGGCAGTCCACCCCACGTGAACAGTTTCCACCACAAAGTGTTTATGTCAGTGGACGAGACAGGCACAGTGGCGGCTGCATCTTCAACAGCCTTTGTTGTACCATTGATGTTCGATGGAACAGTACAAGTCAAAGCCGATAGGCCTTTCTTGTTTTTCATTAGAGATAATGAATTTGGGATAACGCTATTCGAAGGAAAAGTTGAGGAACTATCAGCTCTGGATCATGTTCCTTCTGGTAAGAAATTATGCTAATTATAATACGTAGTCGGAATATTGATTTAATTTGCAATTATTTCCAATCAGTACCTACTTATGTACACTCTGAGCTAGAAACTCTCATACAAACTCTACCCTTGCTATCGTTATCAAACACCCCGCAAGTATAACTCTGTTTAATTGATTGAACTATGGAACCTTGGACTCCGAGCCTTGGTTATCTTTCTTAGGTATCTTAAGGCGCGCTCGTACCCTGATTATAGTAAAAAGCAGATTTTTTAAACACCTAGTGTAACGAAACAGATCGATAATATATTATGAAAAAAATACAAAGGTTAGAAAAGTAATAGGAAAAGAGTAATAACCGAATAGAATTCATAAATATAACTCTCTTTCAGTAGAAAAAAAAACCTGAATAGGTCCCCAAAAATAAACTTTCACGTCCAAACTCTCAGAATTTTCAGCCATAACACTATATTTTTTTAGGTAATACATAGCCAACGTATAGTACTAAAGTTATAACCAGCAGTTTTTCAATTGTGTTAGTATATATCGAAAAATATAAAGAAAACGTACAAAATTAACGCATTTGCGCATTACATAGTCCAATCTAACAAGCGATTTTCAACCTTACGTAAAGCATCGTAAATTATTTTAAAATTAGGGTTGGACCGCGTCTTAATTAGATTATGTTTTTTTTTATAGTATTACTTTTTAAAGCACTAACGCCTACTTTAGCGATCTTGAGATCGAACATTGAAATGTATCGAGAGAAAAATTCCATCCTCGGACGGGATTTGAACCCGCGTCTTCTGACTCTCCGTGTCAGACGCCATTGACCAACTAGGCCACCGTTCTGGTCCGAGCATCGAATTTTAACTCTCTATTTGACATCTATTGGACAGTTTAACAGTACCATCCAACCGAAAGTAGCATTATTTAGAAATACTTAAACTTTCGTATTGCCATCGCAGCCCTTGTAATTTTGTTTTTATAGTATTACTTTTTAAAGCACTAACGCCTGCTTTAGCGATCTCAAACATTGAAATTTAGATTATGATGAGATTATATGAGAAAAGATTATGATTTGTCCCGCATTTCCCTGTCCTGTGCAATCCCGTCTTTTAGTCGTACATATTAAATTTCACGCCGTAACAAACACTGTTCCGTATTCATATTATGGTAAGCAGATTGGTGGGGTATTAGTCACTCCTACTACCTTTTGGAAGGTAATACCGTTGTACTTTTACCGAGGTTAGAGTGAGACTCGTAACTTCGGGCCAGCATCCATATTGTCTATCTTTACGGAGAATGGGAATGGGCTTCATTTTGAAATTTGATTCCCATTCTGGGCCAAACCCTGCAAGCCCATTGGCTGGAACCATCAATGGGAATGAGAATGAAGTGACATTTCATTCCCATTGAAGTTAGATATTAATAAGGCAGCAGTTCTGGTGTAAGACCTTTTGTATCTGTTATTTATTATATGTCTAAACTTTGCATGTGTGTTATCAACTTTAAACAAAGATCTATAGTCAATTGGATGATTAGTCGTGTTAAATCCGAAATCATTTGTGTGGAACACATTACTTATTTATTAATATAAATTTAAATTCTTTAATTGTTTTTTATTGATTTTTACAGATAATGTCCCGGCAAAACTAGCAAACCCTCCAGTAGAAAACAAGATGTCGGTGCAAACAGTCCAAAGCAGCAACAGTAATCCTCAGCTGAAACCAAAATCCAGTAGCTTCCTGGAAAGTATTAGGAATATATTTGGTTAACTCACAACTTACAAATTAGAAGGGTTAACTAAGAGACGATAGACCCATTAACTAAAAGAAATAATAGGAAGTAACTTTGACAATGACGTGGGTGGGTTCGTAATCTACCCAAGTATAGCTAATTGTAATAAATGAAATGTTTAAACTCTACACTATTCTTACTTATTTCAAATATTTATCTTTTAATCACTTAACTAGTGAATATTACGCATGTAACTGTGCCGAAATATCGTGAGCTAAAATAAATATAATACAATGGTAAATATCCCGTTTCTAAAGTGAATTCTTGCAATGTCTTGTTTCCTATGACGTGGATTAGAAATGGTATATTTTCAAATTGTTAACTGAGACGTGGTCCCTTACTGTTGGCCTCATTAATAAGCAAAATGTCGTTCAACGAGCGATGAAAAGGGCTATGCTTAGGGTTTCTCTACGTGATCGAATCAGAATTGAGGAGATCCGTAGAAGAACGAAAGTGGCCGACATAACCTCGAAGATTAGCTAGTTAAAGTGGCAGTGGGCAGGTCACGGCCGATGGGGCCGGAAGATTCTGGAGTGGAGACCACGGACCGGCAAGCGTAGGTCTACCGGCAAGGTGGACAGACGACCTGATAAAGGTCACGGGTCGATGTTGGATACAAGGCGCTTCCAACCGGTGCTTTGAAAATCTTCTATATATTTGGAACGCAGCAGTAATATTAATTAAATTATATTTTTATTAACTATCTGCGCCGGGTGACTAACTAGTTACACCCGGGTTAATAGTATATATTTATATCGTCTACTTCATAGTCTGGATTTGTATGAAATTTGGAACTAAGATAGCTTGTATAACCAAGAATAACATTTACGTAATATAATAACAATACTAGAAACTAGAAACCGCTATTCTACTCGTATCCTTATTTGTGATGTAGTTAGTAAGTGTGATAATCGTTTTCAAGTAACGAAGTAAGTCTCGGTTGATGTTCAGAGCCTTACTTCCCTAATTACTCGGGGATGAAAGAAATAATAAGAACACACACAGTTCCCTAAACTAGACTTATGCCCGTTTTCACTAACATTTTATATAACACCTAAGCCAGTTAGGTAACACTTAGTAGTACAAACATGTCACTTAACTTGGCTTAGGTGTTACCTAAAATGTTGGTGAAAACGGGCATTATTCTTGTTCGGTATTCTGAAAATAGCCCAGCTATTATATCCTTATTTGTGATGTACTGATGTACTTACGTATTAAGTGAGATGATCGTTTTCAAGTATAGAGGTGAGCCGTACTTGATGTTCATTTGTCATTTAAATTTCACTAGTCTAAAGCAGGTGGTATATCTACTTTAGAAATAGGTTTTACTCTATTTTTGTCACTGATGTTAAAAGTGCACCGCTCACTGTTTAACTTAATTTTTGCAAACCTTATGAGGATTGCATAGCTTGTACATTTCATACTAATAGAAATTACTATAATTATATTATATATATATATATATATATTATATTTTCAGTGTACCCCTTAATATATATTATTATATATATTAAGGGGTACACTGAAAACCAGACCTGCGTAAACCGCGGTTTACGCAGCACAGTGCTGAGCGTATCCCTATTGCCAATCAATGAAGCATATTTAGTTTAGTTAACATCTATAATTTTGTCTTTGAACCTTTGTTGGTAATAAATGATTTGACTTTGACTTTGACTATTTTCTACCTCCTAATATTATCACATGAAAAAAATCACTGAAATCGGACAACGTTACGTGGTAGAAAAGAGTTATTTCCTTATTTAGTATGGAAAGTACTAGCTATGCAATCCTCTTAATCATAATTTTCATATAGATACAATTCATTCAAAATTACTGATTACAACAAAATGTAATCAATAAATTACATTTTGTTGTGATTCTTTTGTTATAATAGGTTCAGTCACGTTATGAGCAGGATTTGATAGTTAGCTAAAACCTGAAACTAGTTTAGGTTAGGTGTACAAACAGTTTTGTTTCAATAATACAAGATATATACAAGATGTTTTATTGCCAAAAAAAGTTATGTAAACACTAAACATTGTAACTTAAATAACGAGTAGTAACTAGTATTTACTGTATGTACAAACTAAATATATTACCGGCGGACCCCAAACTGCTACTACTAGGCCTGTATCTTGGGGCCCGAAATAAATATGTGTTAGAAAGTTCGTTGTGCTCCAGTTTTTATGTTTTCACAGTTGTTAGAGGTGTAAGTCTTGCAATAGTTACAAAGTGCTGTAGGATATCGGCAAAGATGTATTTACATCTATTGGCATCGGACAATTCTTTTATTTATGCGTTGTCGTTTTTTCTTTCCCAGGCTACAATGAGTAAATCCAATAATTACATGGAAGTAGTGACCTCAGCAACCTTATTGATTTGATATACGAATAGGTATAGACCGATTAGACAAGCCCCACTAGTAGCGCTACCTTTACACAATATAATAAAAAAAAAAAAGGTTTTCTAGGTAGTAGGCCTTTTGGGCAAGATACCATCTTGGTTGGTACCACCACAGTGCCAGATGTTCTACCGCAAAGCATTCATTATTATTTAAGCAAGCATTACTGCGGTCGATGCCAATAACCTATCGTCGGGTTTCTCACTAGAGATAGATATTTGACACTATTTGTATGGACGTTATGTCAAATGTCTATCGGTAGTAAGGAAAACTGTGGATAGATAGAATATTGGGATCGGCCGTTGAAAGTGGAAATAATCCCCTTCCTAGTTCCGTGGTGACATAACTGGACGAAAAAGACAAAATCATCATCATCATCATCTCAGCCGTAGAACGTCCACTACTGTACTGTACATAGCCTCCCCCATAAATTTCCAAAAGGACCGATTGGAAGCTACGCTGCACTTGCCAGTCCGTGGTCTCCACTCCAGAATCTTCCGGCCAATCGGATATCTGTTCATTGATGCAATCAAACCTTTTTGTTAAATATTATCTGCATTTAATTCTAAAGTTTATTTTTTATTTTTCTTATGTTGTCTACCTTTGATAGTAATGCAATGAAGGTCGGTCCGAACGGCCGTAACGCTCACCTCAATACTATTCAGGCTAAGTACCTATCCATACTTATAATAAAGGAGTAGAGGCCGCAAAACCTGTACTTACTTAAAGAAAAATAAAAAGAATGATGTGGGTCATAACACGTAAAATTTACTACTGAAAAAAAATACGACGTTTTGAAACAAAATTCTGAACTGTGTCTGTCTGTCTGTTTGTCTGTATGTTCACGCATAACTTAAAAACTACCGCAAATATTTCGATAAAATTTAGTATATAGATAGAATAGAGCCCGGAGCTCCTGACTATAAACTTTTATCTTGATCCGTTACATAAATCCAAGATGGCAGCTTGATCTCTCTATGCTACACGGTCTCATATAAAACTGGGGTCTCGATTGACTGGTCGTTCTGCATGAGCTGCTATGGTACCATCATAATAATAAAATAAAACCACCACACCGGTGCGTGTATGAGTCATATAACCTATTCAAATTAAGTCATCAATAATTATAGTACAACATCCAGAAATGGGTTTCTAAAAATCCATCTCAGTTCATTAACAGTTTTATTATTATCAACGCGAGTATGTTGTATTGAAATTCACGTGTGTTTGACACATATTAAATATACTATTAACCGGCAAAACACTTACGTTAAGAAGATTACATAGCTAGTACTTTCCACACTAAAAGAAATAACTCTTTTCTATCTCTTAACATTGTCCGATTTCCGTGATTATTTTTTCATTTAATCATCACATTGTTTGCTATGTGCGTACGTTTTGACTTTTTCAGTATTTCAAGTTAAAGTCCGTTTCACAAAAGAAGTCCCATAGACGTGGCGCTAGTTGTCGTACATCAATGAAATATTTAGTACATATTTATTTAGTTCCACTAATTTTCCGCGAGACTTCTTTCGTGAAACGGACTCTAATATAAATTTGCTTTTTTAGAACTCAAAAAAAAAAAAAACTAAACGTACGGGCATAGTATAGTGCCACCAACTTATCTGTTCAGGTGGGCAAAATCGGAACTACTACATACATCCATACATACCTACTAACTTTCGCGTTTATAATATTAGTAGGATTTTAATAGTAGAATTTGCAGATTAAAGAGTGGCTTGAAAGACTGCCCAATGTTTTGATTCCTTTTTTCTTGGAGAATTTCTAAGGTTGCAATATTATATTCTCCACTAGCGACACTGTCACCTGAACAGATAAGATGGTGGGACTGTAAACAATGTGATGTTTACATGAAAAAATAATCACTGAAATCGGACAATGTTAAGAGGTAGGAACGAGTTATTTCTTTAGCGTGGAAAGTACTAGCTATGTAATCCTCTTAAGGATCGAATACACCGGATTTGCGATCTCTAACATGACTATTTTACCGGTAAATATGTTGGTTTTCCTGCGACTGCGGATCGCGAGCTGCGGTGGTACCTACTGGTAGGAACTGAAGGTGGTAATCGAAACCAACATCGCATCACTGTACTTCCAAGTATGCACTAAGAGGGCCCAAAATATGGTAATTAATATTACTTTTATGCAAGTATTTCTCTGGCAAAATCCACAGAAACTGTTTCTGTACACTAATATTATAAAGTAGAGTTTGTAAGTTTGTGAGTTTGTTTATAGAAAGTAACACATTTGGGACCCTTTCTAAATACGCGGGAAGTAATCTCTTGAACTAATAAACCAATATTTAAATATATGTCATCAGTAGAAAGCTACAGTATTTCTGATCGGTATAGGCTATATTGTGAAAAGTTCTATTTTTGTTTTCAAACATGCGAAAGTAACCCTGCTTGTTTGTTTTTTGTGCGTTAACTTTTCACGACTAACAACTGAACGGATTGTAATGAAATTTGGAAAAGAGTTACATTATATCCCAGGAAAAGACGTAGGATAGGTACTCTTCATCACATCTTTATCCATCACCAGGCGGGTAAAACGACGGAGCGCAGCTAGTATATTATATAAAAATGCATTTTCGTAGGTACAGTATATTATTATTAAATCACCAATAAACATTATTATTTGGCACCGACATCAAACCGGATTTACTTTCGTATTTTGAAAGAGAGATTTGGATGATTTATATGGATATTAAATTGAAAAAGTATCTTACAGAAAAACAGAAACTCATATTGAATTCGCGGCCACATTAAGCTATCAAGCTCTTCAAACTGTATCGAATAAACTCAAAGTAGGTTGTTGGTGCGGTTTCAAGGCAATTAATGTTGACCGTATTTCCGATGGCTCACATAAAGTCAACATTTTATATTCGCATGCATATACATCGGACAAGCGTACACACTAACTAGCATGTATATACCATAACATACATGTACTTAGATAAAATAATTCGCAAAATGTAGGTGACGTCTCCGGGGCCTTTATTAATAAACGTTGCGTAAACATAGATTAGGCGTAACATGCTTTGTCTTGCTTTCACGCGTGACATTTACTGCAAGCGTAAAATTGACAGATAGATGTTTTAACTACTCCGGGCTTACTACAAGTTTATTAATAAGGCCGCGGGACGGTAATATTACGAGTATCTATCTAAGTAGATAATATTACTGTGTCTCCGGTTTTATGGCTGACGCTGAAGCAGAATTTGTACCTACACATTTATCTCTCACGTCTATGTTTTTTTTTTTAGTATTTCGAGCTATTAACCCTAACATGATCAGGGGCTTAGGTTCTGTGTTCTCTTTTATTGACTTACTTCTTCTTACAGATTATAAACATTCCTTACTCTGGACCACTCCTTATTGGATTTGTTTTGTAAACATATTAATTAGGGATAAGATAAAATGTAAAAAAATGGGAAAAAAATATAAAAAAAAGAGGAAAGGACAAAAAAAAAGAGCAATAGAAGAAAAAAAGGGCAAACCCAAAATAGCAAAAAAAGAGAAAAAAAAACCTTTTACTGTTAATTATAAGATTTAGTACTATATAAGTTTAGATATTAAGTATTTGTAAGAAGTTAATAAGGAGTCATCCATATATGAAAATATTTTATTTTCACTTGATCTCGTCTAGGACTTTGATAACATTTAAAATGTTTACAATTTAAGTATTAAAAAATATTTAAATCTTGTATTACCAAGGGCACGGACCTTCTCGGAATGTCCGTGGACCTAGCAGCTACTAATAAAAAAAAAACAATCCTTACTAATTTTATATCTATTTCTTAATATCCAAGTCAATATATGTATATAGTAAATATATATAATTGACTTATGTACATAGCTATTTATTTTTGTTAATAACTTTTTTACATATTTTGATACAATAATTTAGGAACTTATCTCTTACATCTTTATTTTTAACTAATTCGTGTTTGTCTTTAGTGACACATCATTAATTTCCTGCTCTATATTGTAACGTTCAAAACCAAACATAGGACAATCTATTTTTCAATTATAAAGAGGAAATGTTTGATTGTTTGTTTGTATTGGAATACACACAAACTCTTTATATAATTTGAAAATCTTTCACGAGTACAAACTACAAAATTCGTGACTGTTCAATTACGATATTTAATTCATCGTCTTCGTCCATCATCACGCGGATGATATCTCGGAGCGTAGCTAGTATTATAAATATATTAAACTGGCTACTCTCCGCGGTTTCACCCGCGCGGTGATGGATGATGATGATGATGAATCTTATATAGCCTATGTACTCAGGATGAATGTAGGTTTCCTATGGTGAAATAATTTTTGAAATCGGTCCACTACTTTTTGAGCCAATTCGTTACAAACATACTTACATACAAATTTTTCCTCTTTATAATATTAGTATGGATGTGTTTCTTTTTAATGTCAAAATAACAACTTTTTTCTAAATGTATTCAGGCCTGAGCATTATTCGCTACCGCTGTGGGTAGCGAAAAATACCACGCGGAACTCGATGGATAAATAGTATAAAGTTCCATAAATGCAGTGAAACTTGTACCGCCGAGTGATGCGGTATTTTCACTTGTTTGGCGAAACTAGTTCCGCCGGTCGATGCGGGAGCAAGTAGCGAGAGCGACATGCTTCCTGCCCTCGCCCCGCTAACCATTGCCAACGGATATCTCTACCGCGCGCGGTAGCGATATCCGCTTTGGTGAGAACAGTGAAATTAACGCATAAGCTTTCGGATTTCTCCTCCTATATCTCTGTCTATTCCGTTCCGACTAATCTACAAAACGGCTCGATCAGTGCTGACGCGGGATTTTTATTGCCAGATAGCTGATATTATAAGGGGTAACTTTTGCTACTTTTTTAACGACTTCCAAAAAAAGGAGGAGGTACTCAATTTGACTGTATTTTATTTTTATTTTATATGTTTGTTACCACATAACTTTCGATAGGGTGAACCGATTCTCAAAATTCTTTTTTTTGTTTGAAAGCTAGTGCTTCCAGTGTGGTCCCATTTTCATCAAATTCGGTCTAATAGTTTTTGAGATACACTCCAATTACTGAATAGAAATTGTCGGTACACAATTTTTCAAATTGTACTTGTTTAGAAAATTAATATGTATATTTATTCTACGCGAATGAAATCAAAGGTAACAGCTAATTATAAACAATCAAAGGGTCCATAAACCTTGTCGTATCGTTTGGAGGAATTGAAGGATAATTACTGGCCGGTTGGCGCAGTTGACACGGGCCTGCCTTCTAAGCCGATGTTCCGAGGAGGCCTACTCCCAAAAACGATCTCCGAAGATTTGGTTGACGGTTTCTATGATTTCTACTGTGGAAGTGAAAAAGAACAAATACTTACATTTACTTTATACTTTTATATAATCTCATTCGGTAATATTCTAATTATGAAATGAAATACAGACTTTTATTGGCATATTTTATTTACATACTTCTTTAAGAAAATAAAAAAAAAAAATTAAAGCATTATTCTCCTAACAAAACAATGCTTTAAAACAACTTTTTAATTATTAAAGTACAATGTGTCCCGTCCAAGAAGGTTTCAATTCAATTTAAGTACACACTATCTGTGGTGAGCGCTGGTTCCGAGCCAATAGACCAATAACAGAGTTTTTCCACTGATATTGGCTAAATTGTGGTTAAGCCGCACAAGCCATACAAACAAGAAGAAGAAGAAGACTTTTTCCATTTTGGTGCTATTTCGTACATACGAATTTGAGTAATATTTTGTTGGATCATGGTCTTCAGTAGCTAAAATGTCATGAGATTAAATAAAGTAGCGTAAGCAAATGCGAAACTCGCCTGCGGCTCGTTTCAAAAAACTACACTCATGTTTTAATAGGAACCCTCTATTATATGAGTTGCATAAACTACTATTTCACTTTCACAGTAGAAATTATGAAAACAGTCAAACTTCTACTGTGGAAGTAAAAAGGTTTTAAACTTCTAAACTTCGTAGTTCGTTTTGGGAGTATAGGACCTGGTTCGATCCCCGGACAGTACAAACATTTGTGTTCATAAACAAATCTGTTTACTCTGTGTCTGGGTGTTTTTATGTTTAAATAATGAATATAATATGTAAGAATATACAGTATGTATGTATGTATGTATATGTATGTATGTCAGTCATCAGGTTACCATAGTACAGGCACGGCATAGTTGACTTTGTGTGGCTGTTGTTTGAAAAATGTAAATCTGGCAACATTGCAACGGAATGGCAAAAGATTTTGCCGTCCGTAAGCGTACACTAGCCGCTTAGATACCGCGGCATTCCAGCGCCTTGCCACGGCATGCCGCGGTAGCCCTACGGACGCCACTTTCAATGCCGTGCGATGAAATCCCTTTCGATGCCACGGCATCATTTTAAAGCATAACGATATATGTCTTATTTCTATAACAATACGTTAGAATGTCCATTATTAAAAATTAAAATCGCTTGCCATGCCGTCCCGGTCTGCGTAGGTCTTAAGTTTTTATGGGAGTTTTGACATCATTTTGACAATGTCACGCCCGTAAAGCAAGATATATACGTACCTACATAATAAGACCAACTAATATGACATCATCCAAAAATTTATAAGGATAATCTATCTGAAAACGTTTCAACAACTATGTTTACAAAATTATTTACACTTTTTAAAAGCGAACGACTCACCTCTGAACCTGAGCTGTCAAAGTATTATGTGAGTTGGTATAAATATCTAAGGAAGTTTTGTTATTACATACATACATGTTGTACACATGGTGATAAGAAAAAGCAGAGAAACTGTACGAATTAAGGCGCGGTCCAACCCCAATTTTAAAATAATGTATGATGCTTTACGTAAGGTTGAACATCGCTCGTTATATTAGACGTACTGATGCGAAAATGCATTAATTTTGTAAGTTTTTTTAATATATTTCGATATATACTAACACAATTGAAAAAACTGCTGGTTACTACTTTAGTACTATATGTTGGCTATGTATTACCTAAAAAAAAATAGTGTTATCGCTGAAAATTCTGAGAGTTTGGACGTGAAAGTTTATTTTTATGGACCTATTCAGGATTTTTTTCTGCAGAGACCGAGTAATATTTAGGAATTCTGTTCGGTTATTACTCTTTGCCTGTTCCTTTTGTAACCTAAGTATTTTTTTCGGTCTGTTTCGTTACACTAGATGTTTAAAGATTCTGCTCTTTACTATTATCAGGATACGAGCGCGTCTTATTGCGAGTTTGTGGTGACGCCTGAGATTGCGCGTGCGACAGTCTTTGTACATATTTATATTATACATACACAACTATACATATAAAAATTAATACCCCTATTTCTTCTGGTCACGCTATGACTCGTTAACAGCTTTACCGTTTTTGCTTTGTTATTTTATTTTTTGTTGTGTTAATTGTTGTTAGGAGAAGGTTCTTATGAAAGCAAAATCTAGAAAAGATGGGAGGTTATGGCAAGGCCGAAGTTCGAGCCTACTACGCCAACGATGTCGCGGGCAGTTGCTAGTCTATATATATATATAAAAATGAACCCCTATTTCTCCTGGTCACGCTATAACTTGAAAACGGATGGAACAATCTCGGTATTCCTTTTTTGTTGCGTTAATTATTGTCAGGAGAAGGTTCTTATGAAAGCAAAATCAATAAAAGACGGGTTATGGCGAGGCCAAAGACCGAACCTACTATGCGGACGAAGTCGCGGACAGTCACTAGTAATTAATAAATATAAAACAAATGACTAAACTTGAAAATAAAACACGGCTTTCGAATAAAACTTATTTAAATTTCGTATTGCGCGCAAATCCACAGATAGTTAAATCTGAAAATGCTGGTTCTAGAATCTCCAATTACTTAAGTTAAGACCTATTATCTCGGTATGCTTATCCTTTGCTATCTCAAAGGAAACAATGCAGTTTGGTTTCCGAGAATGGCACCACTTAAGGCAAGGAATGCACGACCGGCTGCAGGTAAGTGGCCATCAAATGCTTTGTTTTGTGCCCTGTCTTGATATGTTGATACAAATTAAATTAGTTGTGCAGTATATAAGTATGCTTTAGTTGGTGTCTGCTTTATTAACGACGTAAGTGCAGTAGCGATGTACAGAAAAATATACAAAAACTAAAGATAGTGTTACACTAACGACCCTGTGCGAGCATGGATTGTCGATTAGATAAAATTATCGGTAGAAGACAGCCCGCGATGTAGCTTTTTGGTTCGCTACCCGTGCACCCACTGTGTCGAGGTTGGAATTAATTATAAAAATATCAAATTTTGGTGATAATGTTAAAATGATAAATTTACTATACTTACGTCAATCGTTTATTAAAACTAACGTGATCAAACTAAACTGGGATTCCAGTCCAACGGATTCTACCTCTTTACATACTATTAGACCTATTTATATCAAAACTATCTCATTTGATACTTTTTCGTCATAAAAAAAATTGCGATAAAATGGGATGTTCAAACGAGCTAAATGCTGTTTGCCTCTACCGGCACTTAAAGCGTCGCTGGATGGGCATTTGTAGCAAACTCTTCAGCTGCTGGGTTGTTGTCACCCCGCCCAGGTCCTTTAAAACAAGTCTCTGGAGCATGTCCCATGCGTGCTTGATGGGGTTGAGGTCTAGCGATTGTGCAGGCCAGGGCAATACCCGGATGTTCTCCGTTGCCAAGTATTCAATGGTTCGCCGAGCTGTAAGCGAACGCGCACGGAGCCAAAGGTTTGTGCAAATGGATGGACATAAGGTCTAAGAATGTCCTCAACGTAATTTTCAGCGTTCATGTTTCCATTTACAAAAACGAGCTCAGTTCGCCTGTTCTTCATAATACACCATACCATAACTGTTGAGCCGCTGTATGGATAAACTTTCTGAACGCAAAAGCCGTCAAATGATGTCGCTCCATGATGTAAAGAATATTGAGATATTCTTTACATCATGGAGCGAGCAATTTTCTCGCAAACTTTATTAAAATTGCTTGTAAAAATATAAAATCAAGACTAAACGTAGCAATAAAAACGCACTTAAATTCAGACAATTTCAACAAAACAAAACATAATCAATAAGTTTTTTTTACAACCAGCCTTGTAGGCAAACTTTTTTGTGATTACAAAAAAGTTTGCCTACATACCTACGCACCTTGACTGAGTAAAGACTTAACAAATGCAATTTGAAAAATTTAATACCGACTTCCATTCTATTACTTTGGTAAAAATCAGTTATTGGAGTGTAACTCAAAAACTACTAGACCGAATTTGATGACATTTAAATGGGATCACACGGGAAGCACCAGCTTTCAAACTAAAAATATTTTTTTGAGAATCGGTTCACCCTATCGAAGTTTGGAGGTAACAAACATTAAAAAAAATACAGTCGAATTGAGTACCTCCTCCATTTTTTGTAAGTCGGTAGAAAAATTAATTAATATAATTATTGGTAAAATTTATGACATGATGCATGTTGCTTAGACTTTTTTGAATCAATCGATTATGTTTCCACTGCTGGTACTCAAGCCTTCCTCTCAGAGAGAGGAGTTGAGCCATAATCCACCACGCAGGCCCAGTGCGGCTTGGTGGATAGGTTAGTGGCCAACCCATGTCGAAGTTTTCAGGCCGCCCGAAGGCCTTTGACATAGCTTAACGACTGTTGTCCTAAAACAAACAACCGGGACCGATGGCTTAACGTGCCCTCCGAAGCACGGAAGCGATCAGTTGAATAAGCAGTCACCCATCCAAGTCTTGACCGCAAAGTCAAAGTCAAAGTCAAAATCATTTATTAAATATAGGCATCAAAGACACACTTATGAACGTCAATTTTTCATTATAATGTACTTTAAAGACTACCGCCGCGTTCCAAAATATATAGAGCCTACCGAGAAGAAGCGGCAAGAAACTCGGGGCAATTCTTTTTATATAAGTAGATGTTTTTACAATGTTTTTACTTAGGTACTACAAATATTAGCTCCAGTGTGTTGCCTTACAAAAGAGAACATAATAATGGTATCAGTAGGGCAAGACGCGCTACACTTTGACATCCTTAGTACCTCAGACAAAATAAAAAAGTATAGACATAATGTTGTGAACAGAGAAGTAAGGCCCGTTTTCATGTGCGTGCATCGGTGTCGCCATGATAATTCAAAATAAATTAAAATTATTAAAAAATAATTAATAAATTTACATTAAATCATAATTAAAACTTTACGTGTTGCTTCCACGCGCCGCGATAGTTCGACTGACGAGTCAAGGTGTAGTTTCGTTGTACGTTTTGTATGTAATTATGTATGGACACGGCGAGGCGTAGTTTCTGCGGCTTCACTTCTCTGTTCACAACATTCTGTCTTGAGTTTTTTATTTTGTCTGAGCTTAGCACACGAGTAGATAGATCCTGGAGTGATCCTGCATAAAGTGCTGTTTAACTTGTTGATCGATTCAAGATCGCCAAGTCAAGCTACGAGCGCTTCTTTTACTTTATTACAACTTTATCATATTATAACAGTAGTTGTTTATTTTCCAATAACAGTAACAAATGAATATCATTCAAACAATGTGCCCCGAACGGGTGCAGGTATTATTTTTTTCCACTATGGAATCCATGCAATTGAACTTTTGCTTCGCTACTGCACACTCTCTCCACACCCTCACACTGCTACACGCACTGTGCTATAATAAATAGCGGCTTTATGAACAACTTGATTGAAACTTTCGTAAGTATTACACATTTTAATGTTATTTTGACCGGTCGACATATTCGACTATACCTACCGCGTAAGTTAAACCGTCAAAATAACATTAAAAAGGCTTTATAAATGTAATAAAATTACCCTCCTAACCTCTTAGCCCTAACGTGTCCTATATTTATGCCATCGCAAATCATACCGCACGGAAGCCAACTCTGTACAATGCGTAGCTTCTTCAAACATAACTGTTTAATGTCTAGATATAAGCCTCACTCACGCCTTCCGCGCTCGACACTCTCTAGCTAGAATTGCGCATGCGCGGCCGTGTGTTTCCCGCGCATATTTGACGTTACTTTATTACTAGAAAAAAAGTGATTGTTTTTAATTTGTGCTTCAGTGTTGCAAGCGGACAAAATAAACTTCGTAAGTAATTAATTAATTTGAACTGGTCGTTGACATCAAAAAATGTAGGTCAAGCTTTGTTATGAACGGTTTAACGGGCCGGCCTTTATGTTTGCGCTTTTATCAAACCAAATTAATAGTTCAAGTGATAGTAGTACATAGTATAACATATTTTATTTTATTATATGTTACACGGAAATTTTAATTCACAAGATATGTTAAGAATACTGAAATAACAAAGCCCTAATATATATAGTTTTCATATAAAAAATAACATTATATGAGTGTCTCTTGGAAATGCCAAGACTCGTGGATATAATTCTCAATAGATTGATAAAGAATATAATAATTAATATTTAATAAACAAATATATTTATAATTATGTCGTTAGAAGTGAGTATTGAGTATTAATAAGCTGACATTCAGAGCCACACACAAGCCATTTATAGCATCTGTCGTTACAATATTAGGCCTACCGAATATTATCATTTTAATTGTTTAAGTTTGTGACAATAATTTAATATACGTTTTGTCGAAGTAATCCTTAGCAATTAGGTTTTTAAAAGTGTTTGGCTCATCAGTAATAGACCACTATGTTTGGAGTAGTTTGAGTTAGAGGTTTTCACCGCAATTTCAGTAGCAATACTTGCTGACTTACTTTGAAACTTACGATATATAATAATTTCTGCTGTGAAATAAGGGATGGTAAAATATATAATAAATCGGACGTAGTCACGGGTGCGATTTCGCCATGCGATACCTCGCCGATAGTATTCCGTAAAAAGATGGCCGATATCGACATATCGGAAACTAATAAAACAGAAAAGCATCAGAGTCCGAAATTGTGAATAGCGATTAGTCGAAATCCGTCTATATCGTATCCGAATCCGAGCCCAAAATTCGTTTCCGTGTGCATCAAAATACCCCTGCAGAAATACATAATGCACGGTAGGCTTACGGGAGCGATATGCACAGCTGCAGTTGGTTTTGCGACAAACCGATATACGAGTAACTATGCAAAGTTATTTGAGGTATTTTAGTATTAAATAACAACCAATTTGAGTTACATATATAATTCATTTATCAAGGACTAGCTGCGCTTTGCGGTTTCACCCGTAATGATGGACGATGATAATGATTAATCAAAATAAGTATATTATGTTCATCGGGGATAATGTATATAGGATTCCAATAGTGTAAGAATTTTTAAATCAATCCTGTAGTTTTTGAGCCTAATTAATTCAAACAAACAAACAAATCTTTCACCTTTGTAATATTATTATGTATATATAGACATATGTAACACTTAATATTAATAACTAAGTAGCAGTACTCGGCACCAATGCCTCTTTATATTTTTATTTTATATTTTTTAATTTTTAATGTTTTTATATTTTTTATATTTTCTATGATTTAGTAGGAAGTAGTTTAAGTACAATAAGTATATTTCTATTAGATAAATATACCCAATACTAGTTGACCCAGTGGCTTGGCTCGCTCGCGTTCGCTTGACTTCCTTAGGGGCGAATCTCGAAAAATCCTTACCTAGTGGATGCTTATAGTTTAAGATTGTACCCGGTTTAGGTGCTGCGTTGATGAATCTATAGAAAAATATAGATTTTTCTATAGTTATAAAATAATTACATATAGAAATACTAATAATTTTATACAATCTATTACAAACTTAGAAAAATATATAAAATTCGGCTTCTTGTAAATATGTTAATATGTATATTTTATAAAATATTATTTAAATAAAGGATAACCCTTACTTGCCCTTTCACGGTATAATATCGCCTGTTATTTAAATAGGTACTAGTATTAAATACTAAAGTACCTATTACTTAGCTTTTTAATTATTTTTTATATTTATAAAATAAATATTATCTTTATTTTTTTAATAAGTTTGGAGGTTTAAATAACGTATGTACCTACCGTGTAAGTTAAACAGTCTTGGATTTGAATATCTAAATATTTTATCTAATACTTACAAATTTACCAAGGTTTTATCAAGCAAAACAAATTATATTTTAACTTCACTAAAAATGTATAAATATAAGAGTTTTCTGGAATGGCAAGGACTTGGCATCAATATTAACGGCGAATACATCACTCACCTTCGATTTGCCGACGATATTGTAGTCATGGCAGAATCCATGGAAGACCTCAGTACAATGCTCGAAGGCCTCCATCGAGTTTCCCAACGGGTAGGTCTTAAGATGAACATGGATAAGACGAAAATTATGTCTAATACCCATGTTGTACCTACCCCAATATCAGTTGGGAACTCAGTTCTCGAAGTTGTTGACGAGTACATATACCTGGGACAGACAGTCAAACTAGGCAGGTCCAACTTCGAGAAAGAGGTCAATCGTCGAATCCAACTCGGCTGGGCAGCGTTCCGGAAACTTCGCGAAGTCTTCTCGTCAAAAATACCTCAGTGCCTCAAGACAAGAGTCTTCGACCAATGTGTGTTACCAGTGATGACTTATGGCACTGAAAAGTGGTCTCTTACTATGGGCCTCATTGATAAGCTCAAAGTCGCACAACGAGCTATGGAGAGGGCTATGCTCGGGGTTTCTCTACGTGATCGAATCAGAAATGAGGAGATCCGTAGAAGAACGAAAGTCACAGACATAGCTCACAAGATTAGCCAGTTGAAGTGGCAGTGGGCAGGGTACATAGCACGCAGAACAGATGGCCGATGGGGCCGAAAGGTTCTGGAGTGGGGAACACGGACCGGCAAGCGCAGCGTAGGTCGTCCACCGACACGGTGGACAGAGGACCTGATGAAGGTCGCAGGACGACGTTGGATGCAGGCCGCTTCCAACCGTTCTTTTTGGAAAAACATGGGGGAGGCATATGTTCAGCAGTGGACGTCCTACGGCTGAGATGATGATGATGATCATAAGAGTTTTATATTATTTTTAAAACGTTTATTACTATGTCCCTGTGTCACTCTGTGTGTTTGTTACTTTATCACGCTAAACGGATCGTAATGAAATGTGGCTAGGAGATAGATTGTAACCCGGGGAAGCACATAGCATACATTTAAGGCTATACATATAACATCAAGCTATGCAAAGCAAACAAAGCAGCTGGTAGGTCAGCTAGTAAAATATAAAAATGTAGATATCTGGTAATGTCGACAATGTCCTAGTACTCGTCAAATTTTAATAAAAGGCGCGATTTAAATTTATCCCTACCTGCTCAAACTGTTTTTATGGCTTTAGATTTATAATAATATATTCCGTAATTGTAATGGCAATACTTAGTAAAAATTGTAAAGGCATCTGAGTACAGATCTCTCAAAGGTAAGCACTTCCAAATTTTGGATTTGTTTTAAAGGTCCAACCCCAATTTTAAAATAATTAACGATGCTTTACGTAAGGTTGAAAATCGCTTGTTAGATTAGACGATGTAATGCGAAAATGTGTTAATTTTGTACGATTTCTTTATATCTTTCGATATATACTAACACAATTGAAAAAGTTTATTTTTATGCACCTATTTAGGATTTTTTTCTGCAGAGAGCGAGTAATATTTATGAATTCTGTTCGGTTATTACTCTTTGCCTGTTCTTTTTCTAACCTAAGTTTTTTTTCATAGATTATTATGGAACTGTTTCGTTACACTCGACGTTAAAAGATTCTGCTTTTTACTATTATCAGGATACGGCCGCGCCTTAAGTTACTGAATGTGACATCAGATTTGCCGCTTAAAGATATTTATCCTAATGGGCCAGTCAGACGTTTCGATGAGTATGATTACTTTGTGAAATAGAAATTAAAATTTTCTGACGATCTAACGTATACAATTATGTTATTTTTGTTGCTTAGTGTTATTTTTTGCGCTTGACATTTATTGGTACCTAATAATCCCTGCTTGTCCCAGTTCTCGTCAAAGTAAATATTATTTTGACGAATATTGAGACACGTTTGAATAAGTGGACGGAAATCGTCATTTTTTAATATTGTGGTGTTCAACGAAGTTTTTATTGTACTTATAAATATTGTACTTATGTTTGTTTAAAAGGTCTTATCTACTGACTTCCAAAACAAGGAGGAGGTACTCAATTCGACTGTTTTTTTTATTTTTGTTACCATTTCGACGGGGTGAACCGATTCTCAAAATTATTTTTTTGTTTGAAAGCTGGTGCTTCCCGTGTGGTCCCATTTGAATCCCATTAAATTCGGTCCAGTAGTTTTTGAGATACACTCCAATAACAGATTTTTACCAAAGTTACAGAATGGTCAGTATTAAATTTTTCAAATTGCTCTTGTAAAATGCAGTGTCAAGAAGTATGAATTTAATATTACAAAGTTTTGATGCGTATTTGTTAGGTATAGCTACTAAGTTGTCGAATTTAAAGTCACAATAAAATGTTCTAGCGAGTGCCTACAAAAGAGTGACCTGGTACTCGTCAAAGTTACTAAATATTCAAAATACTAAATAAGAATTTTTTGGTTTCTGAGATTTTGCGATTTTTACTTATCATTGTTTAACAACTTTTCGTAGAACTCACAGACAATATTAAATTTACTGACAATTCCGTCATTTGTGTTTATATGTAAATAAAAATATTTACCTTTTTTTGTTCAATTTATAACCAACGTGCGACTGATTTGATTATTCAAACCCCTTTATATTCAGATCATGGGACAGCATTGATAAATCCATCTTTTAAAATTGAACATAATATGAACTTTATACGCAAGCATTAGAGTTCAAATCAGTGTTGAAAATTGAGTCGAGATTTGGGACACCTTGACGATAACTACAACAAATCAGTCGGATACCCGTACAAATAGCTGTTTTTTTTATTTCGTTGATTATTTAAATACTTTATACATTTTTAGTCATAAGTTGAGTAATAAATTATGGACATAGTCATATATTTTGATAGTTTCTATATTAATTAACTATAACGTGGCAGAGCTGTAAACACAGCAAGGTTCAGAATCTGACGATTATTGGTACGTTTACCTTATTGTTGCGTAGGTACATTACACAATCATTATACATTATATAAAACACAATAGCTTGATCATATATGATAAACTATACTATATACCTACCATGTTTGTTACTCGTTGAATAGAACGGAAATAAAAATGTAAGTTATTGGGATTTGATTTGTTATTTAAAGGTTTAACACATTGTATCTGTTAAGTTTTCAGTAGGTATGTTTTTCTAAAACAATAAGGCTTTAGAAGAAACATTAGGGTCCATAAACAAGTAGTTCTATTAACAGTAGACCTCGCTAGCACAAATTTTCTTCTGATATCAACAAATCAATCGAAAGATGTCGCCTCAGCCAATTTCCCAAATACAGAGTGTTTGTTAGAGGGACCGACAAACCAAATGAGCAACACGAAAAACAAAAGTATGTTTTAGACCGGATGTTTTTAGTTTTTACAAATTTTACAAATGTTATGGTGGTAAAATAGGTACAATTTCGGAAAAAAAGGGTAAATCACAAAAAAAAAGTTAAACATATTGGGGGGTCGGGGATTTTTTTTGGCCAACTTTTATTCTCAAAGTGGTCCCCTGAACACTCTCATTTGGTTTGTCGGTCCCTCTACCAAACACCCTATATATAACCGATCAAACATGTGCAATTTAAAAAATTTAATACCGACTTCCATTCTATTACTTTGGTAAAAACAGTTGTTGGAGTGTAACTCAAAAACTACTGAACCGAATTTTATGAAATTTAACAAAAACGCGGGAAGCATCAGCTTTCAAACAAAAAAGAATTTTGAGAATCGGTTAACGCTATCGCAAGTTATGAGGTAACAAACATAAAAAAAATACTGTCGAATTAAGTACCTCCTCCTTTTTTTAGAAGTCAGTAGAAAAATGCTGATTACCAGAAACAATTTAGGAATTGAAGAACCTGTATACCAACTTTCGTCAATATTAGTTGTAAAATACGACCTGTACTCGAGTACCAACATCCGGACGGCTGAAAGCAAATTTAGCGAGTCTTGCTTCGCTCACTCGGTCAAATAAAACTTATCTAGGCCTTAACTTTAGAAACAGGATATTTACTATGTAATTTATTGTGTTTCTTGTGAGCTCACGATATTTCGGCACAGTTGCATGCGGCATGTTCACGAGTAAACTGAAGTATCTGCGGGTAGGTATTGTTATGAGCAGACGAAACGAACCAGGTATGAAAACCAGGGAGTTAAAAAAAATCTGATCTAACACTTGCAAAGCCAAAATAAATATAATTTACTAGCTGAGGTCTGCAGTTTCATCCGCGTGGTGATGGTTGATGATGATGGTGAAAAGTAACCTATGTCATTTTCCTGGATATAATCTATCTTCTTGCCAAATTTCATCGAGATCTGTTCAGCAGTTTCAGCGTGAAAGCGTAACAAACAAACTTACTTCCCATCTTTAATTACTAACTACTTTCCGCGACTTCGGTCACGTAGTATATCCTGGCCATAATCTCTCGTCTTTTCTTAGTTTTTCTTTCATAAGAACCTTCTCCTGAAAATAATAAACACAACTAAAAATATTGCGAGATTGTTCCATCCGTTCTCAAGTTATAGCATGACCAGGAGAAATAGGGGTTTCATTCTTAGTTATATATATTAGGGTTAGGATTGAAATAGGTTAGTTTTTGTCATGGGTTTGCACGAACGTAAGCTCAGACTCGTGTCTATAGTATTAGTATATGTACTTATATAAGTATAGCTTTAGTAAATTTGTCCACGGACCTTTGCTTTGGAAAAGATTTCTTTTGAAACGTATTTTTTGTTCCAGATTTCTACTGTAAGCTGAGATTTACAAAATGCGTCTGCACTGTTTAGGTAAGTTTATTAGTAGACATAACTTCGATGTTACAATAATAATAATAAAAAAGTTATCTTAAGCGTTGTTAGATAACAGGAGACAAATTTGACTTACAACGTTCAACAATCTATCCCGCTGCAACTGAAGTTCGACTTGTTCGATTCCTGCCGTGCGATTCTCTAAGAGCAAACATCCTTGCATCTTTGACAACATCCGTGAAACAAATGACGAGATGACAAGAAACGTTGGAAAAACAACCTTGTGTACAGATCGCGCGGCGAGAGTTTGGCTTTGACCGTTATTGCGCAGAAGTCAAAAATTGGGTATCACAGGGTGGCTAGAGGGACGAAGGACTCTTGTCTCTCTCTGTCACATC
The DNA here is from genome assembly GCA_917880725.1 of Selenia dentaria. Taxonomy (NCBI): domain Eukaryota; kingdom Metazoa; phylum Arthropoda; class Insecta; order Lepidoptera; family Geometridae; genus Selenia; species Selenia dentaria. The sequence goes on from OU862894.1 coordinate 27,451,671, forward strand.
GAAGACGAGGGACTCTTGTCTCTCTCTGTCACATGGCGCGACAGTACCCATGCGCAGTAATCCCCTCCACCCGAAGGTCAAAGCCAAACTCTCGCCGCGCGATCTGTACAAGGGCGATATCTCATAAAGTATTTGACATCGGTGAGCTCGTCGACAAGCGCATCGACGACTCCTTAGGGAACCGCACAGCTGTTGTTGTTCGATCATTATCATTCTACTATTTCTATAGACAAATTAGAACGTCATTTTAAATGCTACTATAATTTTATATACATTAAAGGCATAAGTACCTATATGAAGATGAGTTAGCGTTGCATTCACGATGTATCGAGTAAGCAGATTATAAAGTTTTGATATATCGCTGGCGTCAACTGAAACAAGTAATAAGGTTCGATTGCAATTTAGTTACTGGAATCGTCCCCCTGGTAGGTAGGTAGTGAGAATCAGATGGCAATCTGGAAATTCCATTTCTATTTCTGGTTACAGCTTCAGGTTCTTTCAAATCTTTCTAGTGCTCCTCTGGTTATAGTTACCACCCTCAAGTTTGAAATTATTTCACCACGCACAAAACAAATGGCTTCGGCAATTCGTCCTTTTGCTGTGTTACGAGTACCATCCGACCGCATCATCACTGTCCAGGGATCAAATGCCTCTCAATTATAAAAAAAAGACCTCTTATGAAGATCAGAGGTATGTAATGTCTGTTTTCTAAAACAGTGATATCATCTTTAACCGTCTCTCTACTTTATTACGTAGACTGCGTCTCTAGTCTAAACACTACGGAATTTCAAGACCATTCAAAGCTCTCTAAGTTTAACCTCACTTACATATTAGATATTAATAACAGAGCGCATAGGTAACAGAAATAAACTAATTAGTTAAGTCCGATGGGTGAAATGATTCATGAACTAAGACAAGGAGTCTGTGGGTTTCTCTAGTTCACTCTCGTCATTAGATATGACAAAATATACTTCTTATCCTAAGCCTAAACAAACGCCCTTGCTTTGACACCAATTTTCAACCGACTTCCAAAAAAAGGAGGTAGTTTTGAAGTCGACACGTATAGTTATGTATATTTTTTTGTATAATCACGCATAACTTCTTCCAGAGTAGTCCATTTAAATTCCAACATATTCGGTGAAGCGGTTTTTGAGTTACAATCCAATAACTGAAAAGTGTTTCCCCTTATATTGACGGTGAATGACAACCGACCCAGCAAGGGTCACTAAAAAGGGTGAAATTTTTTTTTTACTTAAGAACAGAACCGAATTTTACATTACAAAGTGTGAAATAACTTGTCAAAGTCGGTACCATGCGCACAATATTGTGATAATAGGTACCTTCTTTTGAACTATCATGGTACCAAATTTAACAGGTTATTTCACACTTTTTAGTGTTGAAGTCGGTTCCATTTAAAAAAGAAAATATTTACCCTTTTTAGTGACTCTTGCTAATTACGGAATCGATTGCCATTCACCGCCAATGATGATATCATCAAGATAGGCGTAACATTTTTCAGTTTTTGGAGTGTAACTCAAAAACTTTTAGCTAATCTTGTCGTTTTCGTTTATGAGTTCGACAATTTCGCTTTTTATCATATTGTTTGACGGCTCGTTGGCAGTGATAGACCCTGTCGGAGGCAGGTATAGGTAAACAAACCATTGCCGGGCAAATATTTGTGCAATGACCAGTAGGCCAATTCTACTATATTACGTTCAGCAATCTATTCCGCTGCATTTGCAATTCGACTCGTTCCTGCAACTCCTGTTGAAGTTCGGTCATAACCTAAGCCATTCTACTATTTCTAGAGACAAATTGGAACGTAACGTCATCTTAAGCACTACTATAAGTAACTACTTATACCTATTAAATATACATTAAACGTAACTTTATAACGAATATGAGTTAGCGTCGCGTTCAACATCTATCGAGTAGTAATTTTTAAACTTTCGCGATGGGAACACAATATTAATATTATATTAACGGGGCTTAATCGCGTTAGTAAAAGTATTTGGATTGAACTTCACGACCCCAACATTCTCTCAACGGAGTGTCACTATTACTCGAGAATGGTACGTGAAGCGGTTGAGATTAAAAAAAAACTTAACGTCAACCGGGAGGATGGTTTCAAACTGGCGGCAACATGGAATCCAGTGATTTAAAAGTGTTCCCGTCGCGATTTATCCTCAGAAAAATCTGTCGATATTATTAGTGTTGTGTGTCGGGACAATGACTTTTTATAGCAACTGTTGGGGGTATATTAAATAAATATCTCCATACTTCAAGACAATGACACCCGCCTCTTCAGTCCGCTCGTGACCACGATCAATGCAACTTGATCGAAACGTCGAGGTAAATAAATACTATTACTAACGCGATTAAGACGCGCTCGTATCCTGATAATAGTAAAACGCAGAATTTTTAAACATCTGGTGTAACGAAACAGATAACTCCAGGAAACTTCAATAGACCTCCTTAAGGCGCGCTCGTACCCTGATTAAATAAAAAGCAGATTTTTTTTAAACACCTAGTGTAACTAAACAGATCGATAGTATATTATGAAAAAATACTAAGGTTAGAAAAGGGATAGGAAAGAAGTAATAACCGAATAGAATTCATAAATATAACTCTCTTTCTGCAGAAAAAAATCCTGAAGAGGTCCACAAAAATAAACTTTCACGTCGAAACTCAAAAAATTTTCAGGGATAACACTAAATTTTTTAAGGTAATACATAGCCAACGTATAGTACTAAAGTTATAACCAGCAGTTTTTTCGATTCTGTTAGTATATATCGAAAAATATAAAGAAAACGTACAAAATTAACTCATTTTCGCATTACATCGTCCGATCTAACAAGCGATTTTCAACCTTACGTAAAGCATCGTAGATTATTTTAAAATTGGGGTTAGACCGCGCCTTAAGCCCCGTTAATATAATATAAATGTCTATCGAGTAACCCGTTAACTCGCGATTCGCCATGCATATTTGGCCAATAATATAGATTTCGCAGAAAGCAACCTACTTTTCTAAGAACTGCAACGTGTGTGTTTACAGAATTGATTATTATCTATTTGATCAATCGCTGACGTCAACAGAAACGTAACTGCAACTGGACTGTTTTTCAATAGCAGATGCAAAAGCATAAATTAAGCCACCGTTCAGCTACGGTTCGATTGCAATTTAGTTAGTGGAATAGACTCCCAGATCAGATATGTTCATTCTGGGTTCTTGGATGTTTTCGTGTGTTACCTACTGTGTGTTTATGCCTCCTGCGACACAGGGAATCCAAGTGCCGGGTGTGTAATTTTGTTTTGTTGGACGCGGACGAAGTCTTGGGCAAAAGCTAGTAATTATATACAAATTATAATAAGCTTCAAATTGGGTATATGTTTACACTCAGTGCAAATTCTTCGTCGTTCAAGCGTAAAAAACAAGCAAGTTTGGGGTCATGGTTAATAACATTAAATATGAGGACAGTCTATTTACGTGCATTACCTAACGCTGTGTGTGTGGATGAGCTCATCACGACGTCGAAGCGTTGATATTATCAGATTTATTGTACGAGGTACTTAAAGTTGATAAGTATGTAAGTTGTAATGTAATAGATTACCTACACTAAGAAGAAGGCGTGGCTAGTTAATTTGTAAATAAAAAGTAACATTAGAAATACAAATATATTAGCTAAATAACGTGACCTGGAATACACTTCACTTGTAGGTTTTCAAATCACACTTCTTCAATCAGCCTTGCTTTTTAAAATATAGACACAGAGTCCTAAATGAGATTTTTATATAACTGTTTAATTGGTTCAAAAGGACCTTTGAACATAAGCGAATACGGCTTGTGTCCGGACACACATTACAGGGCGATTCCGGATTCATCAGAAGTCTAAGATGGCAAACTACTTTCTTTTTAAATTCTTTGGGCCATTTATCAGCTCCGAACTTCCTTTTCTCTTCTATATTTCCCCAAACGTAGTACGTATTCTCTTGGGGTCCAGAAAATCTTAAAAATCAGAATCGTTTCTCTCCAGAAAATCATCCTCCCTCTTTCAAATCAAAATTTTTTCTCCCCTACGTCTTCTGTGTCATTCCATAATTTTATTTTTAAATCTCCCATATTGCTGGTCAGTATCAAAACAGTTTTTAATATACAAATAAGGATTTATGAAATCATATATGATGTCATATGAAATTATATTAAAAAGTATGAAAAAATTATGAAGTGTCGCTTCTTCGTACTGTACAAACTAAAACCAGCTTTCTGAAGAGATCCATCAAAAAAGCGTCCCAAACGTTTGCAAGATATAGATATTGTAAATATATTACTTAACTAGTTGTAGTTCTACGAACGGTAGACATCGCGAGTGTATAGTCATATTCAGCGGAAAGTTTTCGCAGTACTTCACAACCTATTATCTTAGAGATCACTTGACCAATTATACTCAGATTCGAAATTCCGTTTTAAAGTCAGGTACCTACTTTATAAAAATATTTTGCAAGTACAATTTGAAAAAATAATATCGATTTCCATTCTATTCAGTTATTGAAGTGTAACTCAAAAACCACTTGACCGAAAATGATGCAATTTAAATGTGACCTTCTACTCTACTCTACCAATCAAAAAAAAATCATCAAAATCGGTTCAGCCAGTCAAAAATTCTGAGGTTAGAAACATAACAAATGTCTCAAGTTAACTGATGGGTGAGGGTCGATCTCCACCGGGTCTTAGACTATAAACGAAGCTTTTCCTATCCTAGGTAGTGTAAAGGCGAAAATTACGTTGTAGCTACAAATGCTTAAATAAAACATGCACCTAAGTATTTTTTTAAACTGGTTGCATTGTTTGTTCCTTCCCAGAAGTCAGCTCATTGAAATTTTAGAGATGACTGCGTACATCCGTCCGCCTCAAACGTGTTTATGTGAAAGCTACGATGAAGAATTCATAAACTGTTCTTGATTATGGTATATTTCCTAGGGCGACGGAAGACAGTGTTTATTGCATATTTTTTATTATGCATGGTTATTTTTATTATGCATATACATGTAAAATGTTTTTTTGGTGCAAAGGTGTTAGAATAACACAAAAGATACTGTTCATCATTACCCATCACTAACCCGGGCGTCACCGCGGGGCACAGCTAGAGTGCTTGTAAATTTGAATGATCTGTGCTGCTCGCGTGTAGGATTGCCAGGACTTGAAATCAAAAAGCCGGTTGCAATCGTTCAGATTGCTGTAAAAAAATCCGGTCTTTACCAAAATAAAACTCAGTAGATTGTATCTACTTCTTATTAACCCATATTATAATATTATTTGTACTTATATTTCTGTCCACTATCAACAGCTTAAAAAAATATTTTTGTAGAAATTTCACTCTAAAGTTCTTCACATGTCAGATGTTTGAAGCTATATTGTGTGAGTATTGCTCTTATTGACTCAACAGATAATCTATTCCTTTCCTTTGTCCACTGTGAACTCATAAGTGAGAAAACTCTTTCCACGTTTGCGTTGATACTAAAAAAGTTCTAACAAACAAATAGGCGTGACGAAAAATCCGGTTACGAATGAAACCCGGGTGGAGCTTGGTCGAAACTCTTAAAATCCAGTCCAGACCGGATTTATCCGGTCAGATGGTGACGCTACTCGCGTGTGTAAAGAGTATTTACTTAAAGATTAAATAGCTGCTACAATAGATTTTCCTCGGGCAAAAAATCAGGGACCAAAGCTATTTAAGACGCGGTCCAATCCAAATTTTAAAATAATTTACGATGCTTTACGTAAGGTTGAAACTCGCTTGTAAAATTGGACGATGTAATGCGAAAATGCGTTAATTTTGGACGTTTTCTTTATATTTTTCGATATATACTAACACAATTGAAAAAACTGCTGATTATTACTTTAGTACTATACGATAGCTATGTATTACCAAAAAAATTATTGTGATATCGCTGAAAATTCTGAGTGTTTGTACGTGAATGTTTATTTTTGTGGACCTATTCAGGATTTTTTTCTGCTCAAAAAGAGTTATATTTATGAATTCTATTCGGTTATTACTCTTTTCCTATTCCTTTTCTAACCTTTGTATATTTTTCATAATATACTATCGATCTGTTTAGTTACACTAGCTGTTTAAAAATTCTGCTTTTTATTTAATCAGGGTACGAGCGCGCCTTAAGGAGCTCTATTGAAGTTTCCTGCAGTTAATAAATTTATTGGTGCGCGTGGACTACGGGACAATATTGCTTACTACGGTGGCTACGGTATTATTATAAAAAAAGTAATTAAAACGCAAAGTAACATTAGATTTCTGTTTGATATTCATTATTACATTTGCGTTTATTACCTACACGCAAGATGCCAATCTTTACAGTAATGGCGCTGCATAATAATTATCTTGTTCGCATAATGATACCGGAACAATATTTATTAATGTTAATACAATTCTTACAATACTGTTTACGTAATCTATAAACATGTGTGTACGCCGAAAATGTATATCCAAGGGGGTAATTTTCCAGGATAAAAGTCCATTTGTTGCTACAGGTTCATCTACTTTAAAAAAATTAATCTTAAAAAATAGTCAGCTCGATTAAATTAAAAAAATGGTTGTCTGTAAAGTCGGTTTACGGACGATTTTCTACTGACTTCCAAAAAAAAAGGAGGTACTCAATTTGACTGTTTTTTTTATGTTTGTTACCTCATAAATTTCGACTGGGTGAACCGATTCTCAAAATTCTTTTTTTGTTTGAAAGCTGGTGCTTCCCATTTAAATTCATACAAATTCGGTTCAGTAGTTATTGAGATACACTTCAATAACTGAACAGAATGGAAGCCGGTATTCAAATTGTACTTGTTCGTGAGGTAAGCTAAGCATAATAATAACCTAAGCCGAACGCTTAGGCCGATCATGGCTCTCTATCGCTTGTTCCGCGCTCTCGCTTGCACGCTCGGTCGGTCAAACGGTTTCAAAATCCTAACAGTTTTTAACATGAAACGGGAAAAAACAGAAAACCAGAAGTAACAGACAGATTAGAAATTATTCATGTATAAAACCATTTTCGCCATTATTAGCTAGTACTGTTTAAAGCTCAAAAGCTTTCACAGTATCTTCGTATAAGCTCAAAACAAACAGTTTTGCGGTATTAAGGTATAATCACCTTGCAGGGATAATGAACAAATCTACATAGACTGCATACATCCGCTTTCCCAACGTCAAATTAATTAAGGACATTAAAATATTTTTTTTTTGTAATTTTAGAGAGAAAATTTACTATTCCGGGTTCAAATCAGCCAATAAACTAGAGAGTTAAATTATTACTAACTTTTATTACTAATTTTTTTTATGACTAATTTATTACTACTTAAATTAAATTCGATGTTCGAATCGCTTCAGTAAAGGAAGGCGCGGGTTTGAATCCGTGGATGTGAAACTTTTTTATCTCCAAAACTGGCAAAGTTTGGTCACGCTCAGCTGATGTTGTGCTTTTAAATCATACAACAAAACGTTAAGGTAAGTGGCTCAATTTATTATACAACATGTCACTATAAATCTCCGTGCTAACGGTTAAATTTTAAAGCTCTGATAATACAATTAGTGCTTAGATTAATAGTTGGTTTCGCTCTCGCTTCATCATGGCGCGCGCGCGGAGACCTTTCAAAAATCTAAGATTAGTTCTGCGAACAGTAGACCTCATGAGCACATGGTCTTATCAGCGGCAATTGTTTGCAGTACTTAACAACCTATTCTCTTGGAAACCACTTGATCAATTATGCTTATATTCAAAATCCATCTTTAAGTACCTAATGTGTGCAGCAAATTTAATCAAAATCATTTGGTAAATAGCTCCGCCTCAAACTTCCACCTTTTTAGAAAAAATACCTCCCCTAATCAAAATTGCCGATGACAAAAAAAAATTACCAAAATATAGAACCGACTATTACACTAAAAAGTTATTGAAGTCAGTACCATGATAGTTCAAAAGTACCTAAGTATATAATATAAAGTACCTATATACTCGTAAGTATTACAATATTTTACGCATGGTACCGACTTCGACAAGTTATGTCACACTTTTTAGTGTGGAAGTCAGTTCTATTTTTTAATACGCGGTCCATCCCCAATTTTAAAATAATTTACGATGCTTTACGTAAGGTTGAAAATCGCTTGTTAGATTGGACGATGTAATGCGAAAATGCGTTAATTTTGTACGTTTTCTTTATATTTTTCGATATATACTAACACAATTGAAAAAACTGCTGGTTACTACTTTAGTACTATATGTTGGCTATGTATTACCTAAAAAATAATATAGTGTTATTGCTGAAAATTCTGAGAGTTTGTACGTGAAAGTTTATTTTTATGCACCTATTTAGGATTTTTTTCTGCAGAGAGCGAGTAATATTTATGAATTCTGTTCGGTTATTACTCTTTGCTTGTTCCTTTTCTAACCTAAGTTTTTTTTTCATAGATTATTATCGAACTGTTTCGTTACACTCGATGTTTAAAGATTCTGCTTTTTACTATTATCAGGATACGACCGCGCCAGTAACCAGCAGTTTTTTCAATTTTGTTAGTATATATCGAAAAATATAAAGAAAACGTACAAAATTAACGCATTTTCGCATTACATAGTCCAATCTAACAAGCGATTTTCAACCTTACGTAAAGCATCGTAAATTATTTTAAATTTGGGGTTGGACCGCGTCTTAACCGGCAAAACACTCACGATCGAATACGTCGACCCGGGTTTCGAGCATTTACGATGCTCATTTACGGGCGAGTGCGCAGCGGCGAGTGTTTTGCCGGTTAATAGTAATAATAATAATAAAACAGGTTTATTGCCACAAAAAAGTACTTTTATAAAACAAGACTAAATATTTATTCTTAGGCAATAGGGGTATGCTCAGCACTGTGCTGCGTAGAGACTTAGTCTATGCAAGGCTGATTTTCAGCATACTACTTTTTCTCGAAGAAAGGTGTTACTCGAGGAATATTTGAGAGTAGCAGGTTAGAATGATCATTCAGTAAAAACCAGTTCCCAACTGAGTTTCACCAAATGTCAGTATAGTTATATAATAGTTTTATTTCAATTTGTACCGCTAGTAAGGGAAATCGGTTTCTATTTCTACCAATCAAATCTATCAAAGATTAGATACTTAGGCTACGTTCCGGGAAGGACCGAAATCACTCGCGGCGTTCGCACACCCATTCCCTTAAAAGCCCACGGTCATCGTGAGCGAACTCGATACGTCACCGAAAACGCTCACAACGCTCGCAGATCGTAGGTGGGTTTTCGCGATTGTTTACGAGCTGTCACTGTCAAGCATCAAATGTATAGGATTCTATGGATTTTTGACAGAAAAGTTGCCGCGCTTTTCGTGACCGCGTTACCGTTCCGCTTGGGTTGAACATTGCATTAGAAACCCACAATAAACCTGTATGGTATCGTATATTTTCCCCGTGTGAGTACATCGTGTACTTTCTCAGGCACCATGCACAGACCTCGTACCTTGTAGGTACCTCTAGTAACAGAATAAGTATTCTGTTACTAGAGAGCTGCGGTACCGTTGGGGTAATACCGTTCTTAGATACCGTAATTTACTACCTATTGCACATCAAGAACAAGACTGCAACTACTTTATAGAACTTATTGTAAACAAGTACAATTTGAAAAATTTGTAACCGACTTCCATTCTATTCAGTTATTGCAGTGTAACTCAAAAACTACTGAACCGAAGTTAATGAAATTTTAATTGGACTACACGAGAAGCACCAGCTTTCAAAAAATAAAATTGTGAATCGTTTCACACAGTCGAAAGTTGTTTGTCCCCCTCACATCCCCTCATCTGTTGCAACTGCCCAATTCGGTATGTAAATTTTTTTTTTGGTATTTTTTTTATATTTTTATTTCGTAGATTAGGTCATTATAAGAAACTAATTTCAATATTTTTGTTTTATATTCAGTAGTTATTTTATAATATTTTTTTGAAAATTTGAATCCTATGACGTCACTTTTTTGCACAAATATGTAGTTGCGTTGAGGAGCCAAGAAAAGCACGCGAGTAAAAAAAAAGAAACTAGAATTTACTTTGACACTTGACAGTGACACCTACTAATTCGTAAGTCTCTATTCAATCAAAACAAAAGTGCAAAAAAGTGACGTCATTTAGAGGTCAATGAAAGTCGAATTATTTCATCGTTTTTTGTTAAAATAAATGGCATCTTATCGTTTTAAAAGGTCAGAGTAGAAAAATAAGGGTTTGTAACATAAAATCTCGAAATGGTTTCGGAATTGGCATAGGTTAATTTTTTTTAGCATACCGAATTGGAGGTAATAAACATTTAAAAAAACCGTCGAATTGAATAAATCCTTTCCCCTTTTCATCCTTTTTTGGAGATAGGTAGCAAAAAAAGGAGGAAATTAACTCGGTGAACCCCCAGAAGTTTATTATCAATATATATATAGTAATTGTATGTTAAATAACTCTGAAATAATGTAGATTTTTTTAAACATGTTCTTTTATATGTGTTTTTTTATGCTTATGAGAATACGGCAAGATTTTTTCTGAAATGAATTCATACTCGCACGCGGTACAAAGTGGCTGTAACTTCAGTAACATGGCCGATAATGCACATTAGAAATAATAATAAATACCCAATCAAATATCACATAACCAAAATCGAGTAAAACAACAAAGTCACTCTAAATAAGTATAATCATTAAAGCCTAGCGCGCACTGCGTTGCGGTTTTATAACGCATATTCTGTGATGTACGGAGGAGAGTCGTAGAAGTGCGCGCATTGCGGTAAAGTCACCGTAGCAAATTTGCGATGAGACTACCGCACAAAGTTTTGTATCGCATAGATGTATGTACAAGGGATGCGCCCAATACCGTTTAAGTACCGTTTTTTACGTAATAATAAATATATTCAGATAGCGCACTTTTGTATGGTAGTCTAGAACGATGTGGTATAGGATCCACAGCTGTAACTTGAATTCCAAAACGTGCGTTTTTTCGCCGCAGTGCGTGGACCCATGACAGCGTTTAGCGAATTCCACATGGTTTAAGGAATTTGTCGGAACTATCTTTCGTCCACGTTTTATAATGAGGCGGCTTGTGTTTATATAAAAACCTACAGTTCTCAAAAATATGACAAAAACACATCTCATTGTTTCGTCTCAAATTAAGCATAAAATCCATTGTTAACCGAGACATATTGGAAAACACTCACAAAAGCCTTCTTCCGTGAAAAATCGTCTATTTCATGCTTATACAACATACAAAACAAAATATTCTTAGTTTTTAAAGAGTTATTTTGCTGTCGGTACACACGCGAGTGCACAATAGCGTAGTAAGGTCAGCACGGTACGTTCACCGCTCTCGTGCAATCTTATGCTTTACCTACTTTATTTGCAACAAGCATTCTGTTTGTGACTAGCTGTAGCCTGTGGCTCCAGCCACATCCGCATATAGACGTAAGCTTGTAAGAATCTTTAATATTGTAGGTACCTTAACGGTGCGTTGAGCAATACGTACCTACTTACTCTTTCGTATCTATAAATTAAATAAAGATAAGTTATTAATAACAAATAGTGGATTTGTATAATAACCCATCTAGTTTAAAAGAATAACGTATTTGTTTTAAATTATACCCCTTGTAAACGAAATTTTAGGGGCCTTATTTTACTGTTTTTTTACTTTAAATTAAGTTATTAATTAGTACTGCGCAAAGCAAACATGTTCTGCGCCGTACGGTAATTTTTTAAGGCAGTTACTCTTCCTGATATTATTTCTTCGTAGGTCTAAGGGCATTTCTTCATGAAATACAAATGTCTTAAGACGCGGTCCAACCCCAATTTTAAAATAATTTACGATGCTTTACGTAAGGTTGAAAATCGCTTGTTAGATTGGACGATGTAATGCCAAAATGCGTTAATTTTGGTACGTTTTCTTTATATTTTTCGATATATACTAACACAATTGAAAAAACTGCTGGTTATTACTTTAGTACTATACGTTGTCTAAGTATTACTTGAAAAAAAATATAGTGTTATCGCTGAAAATTCTGAGAGTTTGGACGTGAAAGTTTATTTTTGCGGACCTATTTAGGATTTTTGCTGCTGTAAGAGAGTTATATTTATGAATTCTATTCGGTTATTACTCTTTTTCTATTCTTTTTCTAACCTAAGTATTTTTTTCATAATATACTATCGATCTGTTTCGTTACACTAGGTGTTTAAAATATCTACTTTTTCTTTAATAAGGGTACGAGCGCGCCTTAAGAAAATAGTATAAGTACGAGTAGGTACAATCCACTGTAATTACAATCACTTAGCTCCCATAATATGGTGTAGGTAATTACGGCTCAAGCAGTAATACGCTACGATTAAAGCGGACTTAAAGAGAATTTTACTCCAGATGCATTTTTTAGAGATAACTACGTCGGAAATGGCCCATGCATTAGGTAAGGTATTCATTACCTCAAACAAAAAAGAGCGCAGGAGTTAAAAGTGAGAATGGCGCGCTGTTTTAATTCCTGCTGGCGCGGTCCAATCCTAATTTTAAAACAATTTTCAATGCTTTACATAAGGTTGAGAATTGCTTACCAGATTGGACGATGTAAGCGAAAATTTAATTGAATACGTTCTAATAGTTTTTATATTTATTTCGTACAATCAAATGATTAAATTTTAATGATAAAGGAGTCCATAGTTCACTAGTAAATTTCATTAAGAAATCGAATATGATACATTAATTAAAATATATTTGGCCATAATTGAATAAAAATGCTTTTTCTCACGAAGCACGTAAGAAAAATTGCAAAATTTTGGGAATGTTGCCGATTTTTTTCTATCGAGCCAAGTTTGCTCAATCGTGTATTGGCTCCCATACTTCATAAGGACATATATTCAATTTACACTACGTTTTTTTTTCAAACTGCGGTTATTAGGTTTAAGCGTCAAAAAACTAAGTTTTTTGACGCTTAAACGCGAAGTCGAATCATGAAATTTGGAACTCATTTCGCCTTTAAGGCGCTGTCAGCTCAGGGCTTGGTTACGTTCAATTTCCTTTACTTGATATCAAACAAATGCATGGCGTTAAACGTACAAAATTCATAATAATATGCACTCTTAAATAAAAAAATAAACCGTCGATGTATGTGTATTATAAATTACTATTTTATGATATGTGTTTCATGACATACAATAGTGAATAAAGTGAAAAACTGCTTTAAAGGTCAAATTAAGTGGTTTGTTTGATTTTTTTAAATGTACTCTAGTATGTTAAAATATGTTTTTAATTCCGTCAATGTGTGCTTAGAAGTCTTAAAAGAGTATTATTATTTCTTTGTAGTTTTAATTAAATCGCTGCTTAAGAGATAAACTGCTTTAAACACCTTTATTTTTATCGACATCATGATATGACAGCACCTTAAGACGGATTCTATTTTTTACAGTATAAACTTGAGTTTGACCACTATCTCACCTTAAGTTAATGGTACAGCAGGCAGTACCTTTATAGCACGAAAATTTGTGTATGTATATACTTTTTATCATCATCGTCATCATCCATCACCACACGGGTGTATACGCGGGGCGCAGCTGGCATTATAATTTAGATAGCCACATTCGCTTGGTCTATTCTATTGGGTACGGAACCACAGAAATCAATTGAATTCACCCGTTTAGGGAGAAAATTCCATATATGCTGTTAATAGGCAACACATGCCGAAGTTTCATGGTGTTAGCAAGTGATTTAAGGATTTGCCATACTGGATGCGGTCTGCGGTCTGCGGTCAGGTCAAAATAAACGCAGCCCGCATATGTATGAACAACATTGTCGGTCAGGATATCGGTCAGCGGTCGACGATGCTGCCACTGATACTGCCTGCCTGCCCGTACACGTCTTTTCGTGTTCCTTCCGCGTGCCCGCTCCGTCAGAACGGCTAACTATACAAAATATATAAAGACCGACAATGTTGTTTATACTGCTGTTTATTCTGTAGATGAGGGCTGCGTTCAATTTGACCTGACCGCAGACCGCATCCAGTGTGGCAAATCCTTTAGGATCTGCGTTGATAAATAAGTAGGTCCGTCGGGACAAGCGTAATTTTATATATCTACCTATAGATAACATACAAACATGGACTCAGCTTATAAATTCTCTCCTTGGCAGTGCGCATTATGAAAGTCGAAGTAAAGTCTTCGTTTGATGGAATTTCCATTGTCATTCTTATTATTCTTGCAACAAGCCAAGCAATCGTTATGAACCAGGTTTGCAAGAACAATGAAAGCCCATTACGTCTGGAATCTCGGCAATTGGCATGAGACTTTTAGTATTTCTTATTTACCGACTTCAAAAAAGGAGGAGGTTATATGTTCGTGTTTATGTTGGACGATTTCTCCCCCATTTGTGTACCGATTCTCAAATGTTGTTTTTTGTTTGGTATGGTCTTCCGATGTGGTCCCATTAAAATTACATCAAATTGAGTTGAGCAGTTTTTGTGTTACACTCCATAAACTGAAAAGTGTTACGCCTATCTCGATGATACCATCATCGAATTCCTATCTATCGTCGATTTATCCTACTAGAGAAAGATATTGGACACTATTGGTTCTTGCTCCTGATATGTTATTTGTAATGTTTTTTATACCTTTGGTTTTGTACACACTCTGTATGCTTCTTTATAATTTGTTGTATTTTCTACTCATTGTTACACTGGCGTTCGTGAAGTCGGTCATGAGTTCCGACTGAAAACCAGCGCTAAGGTTTTCAACCCTAGCATATGCTGAGGCGGGTCTCATTCCCGACATCACACAACATTACAAAAAGTGTTTTGTTTTAAGGTTTAGTTAATAACTTTGTTATCTTTGCCATGTAATTTATTGTTATGTTGTGTGATGATCTGGAATAAATCTATATTCTATTCTATTCTTCTATTCTATTTGTATGGACGTCAAACTACGTACTAGTAGTAGTAAGGGAAACCGAATAGATAGATTATTGTATCTAACCATTGGTTGACATTCATACATGTACAACTATTAGAATTTAGAGACCTTGTGTAAAAAACTTGCACTTTGTGTCAAAATATCTTTTACAAGTTACGTTCAGTAAACCCATCGAAAGTAAAATAAAACTAAAGCTCAGAGCAATCGTCGGTTAACCCCAATCGTCCATTCACTCACTCACTGTGTCAATGCAGTGTTTAAAAACAAACACTTCTACAGTTATGTATATGCACGGTACAGTGCATGTGGCCCGTTAGCCAACCTACATCCGGAACCCGTCTTAATCGATACAGTTACTGAATAGTCCTGTTCTATAGAGTTTCTATTCAACAATCTTTGAATTAATAGAAACGAAGCATTTTTTTTAGTACAATGTAGTTTTTTAGTTTCAAAGTTTTGTAACGTAATCTCAAAGAACAAAAGCTTTTTAGATTTTATTCAGTTCATTCATTTTCTACCGAGTTCCAAAAAGGAGGAGGTACTCAATTTTACTGTTTTTTTTATGTTTGTTACCTCATAACTTTTGACTGGGTGAACCGATTCTCAAAATTATTTTTTGTTTGACAGCTGGTGCTTCCCGAGTGATCCCATTTTAATTCAAATTTGGTCCAGTAGTTTTCGGTATTAAATTTTCTACCGACTTCCAAAAAGGAGGAGTTACCTACCCAATTCGACAGTATTTTTTTATTTTTTTTTTATGTTTTTTACCTCATAACTTTCGATAGGGTGAACCTTTTTTTTGTTTGAAAGCTGGTGCTTCCCGTGTGATCTCATTTAATTGCTATTTAATTTTACTATTGTAATTTCATCAAATTCGGTCCAGTAGTTTTTGAGTTACACTCCAATAACTGAATAGAATGGAAGTCGGTATAACATTTTTCAACTTGAACTTGTTCATATTGTTCTTGTATTCCGTTAATTCATTTTTACGTTTCTATTCAGAATACATTAAACAAAAATATAGCTCTGTGGGCCTAGCATAACCATTTGCGTAAGTGTAACGTAACCTGTCATTTACGTGAAACAGCACAAACTGTCATTTATCTAGGACAACTGTGGCACAGATAACTCAAAGATTGTACGTAGAAGCGTGACGCGTTGACGCTTTCGATTCGAATATTACGAATACTTTTTCGCAAATTGTTTGTGCTACGGTTTCTGTAAACTTCAACGATACGATACAGTTACGAAAATTTTAGTGTTAGACCAGCCGCGTGATTCTGTAATGATTAGTCGACGAGCTCGTCGACGAGCTTACCGATGTCAAATACTTCGCCCTTATACATAAAGTTGCTTTTCCAACGCTTCTTGTAATTTTTTCATTTGTTTCACGTATGTTGTCAAAGATGCAACGATGTTTGCTTTTAGAGAATCGCACGGCAGCAGGGTTGACGTTTTACGAGTTAAGTTTACGATCATGAAATAAGTTAGCAATCTAATTAACGAGAAATTCTTGTATAATATAATGTTTAAAATAAAATCTGAATGTTTTGAAACGGCTTCAACGATTTTCATGAAATTTTGTATGGTTTCAGGGGCGATAAATCGATCTAACTATATAGGGTTCATTTTTTGAAAAGTCGTTTTATCCGTGTTTTCAAGTAATTAAAAACTGGTACTATACTGACACAACAACACTAAAGCTACTTGACAATAGATGGCGTTGTTAAGCAACACTAAGCCCCAATTAGTCTATGGTTTGAGGTTAGATTAATAAAATCAATTGCTTACTTATGAGCAAACTTCGGTCATCCAGGTACTAATAAAGAAAAATAGGTATATTAAGCACTCCGAATAAAGTCTGTTCAGAGTCTAGCTAGTATTGAAAAAATGATCTTTCACCTGATTGCCTGATTGATTATGATGTAGTATGTTTGATTGAATAATAACTCAAATTTTGGACTGATGATAACTTTTTTCAATAATTCTATCTATTTGTTTCTGATCATTTACCTTTTCTAATATATCTATGTTAGAAGCTTTTTCAACCTTTTAAAGATGTACGACATGACAGCTTCATAAAAACATCATATAAGGAAAGATGAAGGAAAGAGAGGGTGAGGAAAGCCGAAGGAAGGAATGTTTTTATTAAACCAAAGATACATAAGTTTACAGCACCTAGATAACTAGTATTATACACATAATAATTTGAGACAAATACTATAAGGCTAGTTACAAATTATTACATGTTCATTGTAAGACTTAAGAGGATTGCATAGCTAGTAGGTACTTTCCATGCTAAAAGAGAAAACTCTTTTCTACCTCTTAACATTGGCCGATTTCAGTGAATTTTTTTTCATGGAGTCATGTCATTGTTTACTATACCCGTACGTATTGATTTTTTCAGTATTTCAAAGTACTATAAATTTACTTTTTTAGAACTTCAAAAAACTGTCAAAATCACAACGTACGGGCATAGTAAACAATGTCATGACTCCATGAAAAAAAAAATCACTGAAATCGGACAATGTTAAGAGGTAGAAAAGAGTTTTCTCTTTTAGCATGGAAAGTACTAAATATGCAATCCTCTCAAGTCTTTATTTAATATTTAATAATAATATTTAATTAAGGAATAGCATGTATTGCTACTGCATGATGGTCTTATTGTCGGTCAGTAGCTAAGACTTAATATTTATAGGTAGGTATCAGAACTTCTGTTCCCTGAACTAAGTCAAACGACTTGTATCTCAGGAGTCAGTGGTTCTCCGTGAGCATATTATAATAACAATGCTAAATAAAATAAGGCGTTATGCGAAAACACAATGTAGCTTACATATTTTACATATTTATAAATGTGAAATATTTTATTGGTTTTTCTTATGATAGGTAGTTATGTTTGTGTGTTTACCTACGTGTGATTACAAGTAGGTATGTGTCGTGGAACATGTAGTGTGTAATATGTTGGGATATCTTACTGTTACTGCATGTATAAACAAATGGTTTGCTGAAGATGAATTGATGTTGATGAAAGATATTGGAGAGAGAAAGATGAAGAAAGCTGCATCAGCTCAGACAAGAGCAAGAATCATAATCAAGAAGAAGAATACTTTTTCTCTGACTTAGCTTATTAGTACTGTGTACTCTGTTATGTATTGATTTCTCGATAACCTAGCGTGTAAGGGAAATTGTTAATTCAGTAATGTGAAACGATTAATACTTCTTGTCGTACTCTTTTGAGCGCAATGTGCAACAAAACTCGCTTTGCTAGCCCGCCTCTGTGGATAAAGGATAGAAAGTTGTAGAACATTTCACAAAATTCGAAAGTTGCAGACACTCCATAAATCAGTATGAGACATCGGGGACTATACCATAACAAACGATATTATCGGTTTTTGTTTCAAACTTATATCTACAGGTTGTTTGGTAGAGGAACCGACAAATCAAATGAGCGTGTTCGGGGGCCCACTTGGAGAATACAAGTTGGCCAAAAAAATCCCCGACACCCCAATTTTTTTAAACTAAATCAGTTAGTTAGCTCTGTTTTGTATACAATTTTGCTTTGCGTGGCCTGAAGGTGTATTAGAGACTAAATTCAATTAAAAACATCCGGTCTAAAACAGATTTTACAAATGTTATGGTGGTAAATAGGTACGATACCGGAGAAAAAGGTAAAATCAACAAAAACAAGTTAAACATATTGGGGGGTCGGGGATTTTTTTTGGCCAACTTGTATTCTCCAAGTGGTCCCCCGAACACGCTCATTTGGTTTGTCGGTCCCTCTACCAAACACCCTATATTTATCTATATTCATCTCTCTTTATCGATAACGCAGAAATATAAATCGATAAAAGGATTGTGAGAGGTTATCCTTTAGGGTGATAAAATTGTCCTTTAGGAGATAAATTGATCGTGTATCTATACTCCGTTATTTGAACTGTGCTAAGCTCGTTGCCGTGACCCACAAAGAAGGCAGGTTCCCGGATGTGGGCCGTGTCTATACAAAACTGTTAAATTACATGTAAATCGATTCAGGATCGATATTCTCGTATCGATTAAGGTTAATCTGATCGTTAAAATTTCACTCCTTGCGTTTGATAGTTATAATTGATGTTCGCATAAACTTAGCGAGAAAACTGTATACAGAATTGTCCTCATACTAGCTGCGCCCGCAGGTACACCTGTGTGGTGATGGATGATGATGATGAAAAGTATCATTAGTGTTAATTTAGCGACTCTTCGACATCTACACCTGATTTCATCAAAATTGGTTCAGATGTTTTAGCATGAAGAACAATCATAGAAACACTTACACACTCGCAAATTTTCGCCTTCATAATATTAGTGTGATATAGTGAGATAATCTTTATCACTTGTTTCCCGAGTGATGCAACATGAAAGTGTTCTTGTTAGATTGCACAATACCTTAACATCAAGTGAACATAGGTGATATCACGTAATTTTAAAATGTCTACGCTAAAATTATAAAATCTAAAGAGACGTCATTAATAAAAAACATTGTAAATTCTATAAGCTTTATTACCTTAATCAGGATATTGCCCTGAAATGTTGGCGCCACGGTGAATCTGCGATACAACCTGTTTGAGCATTTTTGTCATATTTTTAGAACAGCTACCTACCGGCCGGTTGCCAGCTTTGTAATAACATTGTTGCCCGTGTGCCAAAGCCTTAGTAACTTTTATGCCATCTGTGCTACACCCACGGAACGGCAAAAAGGAGGAAAGGCCGCCTGTTCAAGTATAGCGAATTTACAAACTTGAATAACAACAAATATTTAGTGTTTTGTTTAGTGAAATTATTACTGTGAGCTGCTCGGAACTATCCCATACTAATATACTAATCTACACTATAATTATATTAGTGCGGAGAGAAGGGCGGTCCGTCAATGATGATGATGATGGTGAATGTCGTCACGCTTTTCGCGTGAACAAATATTATTAAGAGGAAAGATTTGTTTGTTTAAATTGAATACGCTCCAAAACTACGAGACCGATTCAAAAAATATATTTCACCATTGGAATCAAGCATGAACATAGGCTTTAGTATAGTGTTTTCAAAAAAATAAGGGATCCGTATGAAAACTTCGATTTGTAATGTAACCCAAGGTGAGAAAAAAATATCCTTAGGTACATATTGCGTACACTGCGGAAACTATTGACAACAGAGCAAAGTGATGTAATACAGTTTTATAGAAGACATCAATATGTACAAAAAAGTCCGCGATACTATATACCTAACTATTATAACTCATTCAAATAATTCTTTCAGCAGTAAAAGCTACATTATGCCTGAGTAACATACGCTAGGTCTGAGTAGCCTTAATGATACCCAACCTCCGGTAGGAGATGGCACCGTAAGAAGAGAAGAACATACGCTATATTTGATTCATCATCAGCATCCATCATGTAATCACCAAATGTGATTTCTTTTTTGGTCAACGTTTGAAACATTTGGTCAAGTATAATGGTAGGTACTAAAACTACGTATACGATTCTATCATATTCACGTCTGTGGTACCACCGTGTGGTGGCTATGGATAAATTCTATTTTTTAAGTGTTGATCCAGGGCAATAATTTCACAAGGCATCTGTGATAACACTCTGTCCACTTAACCTTTCTAATTTATTCGTGAACTCCCGTTTTCTGTGGTCACAAATGTCCGGAATTCGAGCTTGTATGTGATATGTGTCGTCTGACGACCTTGTTAAGGCGTCGGCCATTCGGTCATGTCATGTTGTTTTCGAATGATCAACAGGTTTTCGACCTGATTATCCTGATATCCAATTTAAAAAGTTATAGTTTGTTTACTGTTTGTTGAAGTATATGGCTCTTCAGTAGGTAAACGGTAAAGTTATGGATAGAAATCATTAGCCAATTACTAAATAGCCATGATAAATTAATGTACCTTCCAACATACATAGTTAATATTATAAAGAGGAAAGATTTGTATGTATGTTTGTAACGAATTGGCTCGAAAATTACTGGACTGATTTTAAAAATTCTTTCACCATTGGAACACACCCTGCTACATTCACCCTGAGTAACATAGGCTATATAAGATTCATCATCATCATCCATCACCGCGCGGGTGAAACCGGAGAGAGAGAGCAGTTAGTATATAATACATTCAGCCCATTACGTTACATTAAAATAAGAAGAAAAAAGATTAATTAATAATAAATTAATGATAAATTAAAAGGAATTTATTAAAAGTTAGAAAAATCATTTTACAATATTGAAACTTATGGAAAGTTTTTATTGAATCAACTAAAGGATCCTTGCGAATTTTCAGATTCGTACCCATAAGAAATATGGAGCATCGCTTAATTTATGATAATAACGAAATTAATAATAAAAAAGATTTCAAGCCTTAGTTCATAGAACGTTAGTAATACAGAACACTTATAATATATATTTATATATATATAATATATATTTATATAATATATATTATAATATATATTTATATTATATTATAATATAATTAGTTAAAGCATTACATATTGAAAACCTAAAAATACAAATTAGATTTAGCCACTAGAATGTCATTTATCTATGTGTGTGGCTTATATTATTTACTAGAGACTGCCCGCGACGTCGTTCGCGTAGTAGGATCCGCCTTCTGCCTTGCCATAACCTCCCATCTTTCTAAAATTTGAATTTGAATTATTATAAGTACGTAAATGAAAAGTATCTAACGCGAAAGTACATTTTGACATTCTATAGGTTTTTATCAAGTCGCTAATTTTAGATACCCACTAAAGTTAGTTTTAGAATTATGAGTATTATAGGAAAGTCTAGAATTAAAATGATGCCATCATATCAACCGGAACGTCCACCAATGCACAAAGTCGCCCCCAATGAGGGGACTTTTCTTAACCCCCACGTATGGCGGGCATCTTGGGGATCGCGTTGTAGGCAGCAGTTCTTTAGAAAGCACTGCTGGCTACCTTTCACCCTTAGCCGCCTCTTAAGACACCCACGGGAAGAAATTGGGGATTGGTGACACTCTAATCCAACACCCCACAGAGTGAATTTATGTATAATATTATGTTAATACGGTTGAATCGTTAGCAAGTCGCCAAGTTAGACATGGGTTATTATTTGGGGCCGTATTGTTTTATTCTTATTGACCATACGTCGCGCTATGGTAGGACTGCTATTGTTTGTTCGCCTTGACTCGTCTGGGTTTTCTAAAACAACGAAATAACAAAATAAAGAACAATAGCTTTTCAGAAATAGGGACGTAAATAGTTACAAAAATAAAGAATTGCTTCGTTATGGACGAGATATTTTACAGCATTGATGTTATATAGATACCCATATTTATTTGATTTACGTAACAAGTAAAATAAAAACTAATCTACAAGCCTCATGGTGGGGGGAAAAGTGGACAAAATGCTGGCGGCATTGCCACGCTGGATGGCAATTCTAAGTTTTTGTTTTTTTAGCGTTGCCATTTGCGCCGGCATTTCGGTCACCCGTCGCCTCAAACAAACTTTTGTCCAGATCCAATATATACAAGTTGAGTTTCAGCGAACGGCCCCAAAAATAGAAAAAGAAAAGAAGAATATACGAGTAAGGTGGATTTATCCGACCAAAAGAAGAGTTTTTAGGAACACTACTTAATTTTCGTGTTGATGTCGAACCCTTCATGATTTTTATTAATTAAAATCATGTAGATAAATAAATTCGATGCTCAGATGAGTGCCTCGGTGGCTTAGCAATAATGGCGTCTGACACAGATTATCGAAAAACTCGGGTTCAAAACCTGAGTGAGGAAGTCTTCCTCCGACGAAATTCGAACCCGCGATAGTGCTTCTAAAATTAAAATAAAATATGTTTTAAAGTTATATGATTATTAACGGGATATTTACCGTGGTAAGGTTGTGGAATGAGCTCCCGATATTTCGGCGCAGTTACATGCACCATGTTCACGGGAAGACTCATTCCACAACCTTACCATGGTAAATATCCCGTTGATAATCATATAACTTTAGAGAACAACCGTGATAGTTTAAAATATTTTTTGTTTACTATTCCAGTGCTTTTCCTGAGCGTCGGGCTAAGCAGTGCACGATGGCTACGCCAGGGACGAAGCAGGCAAGCTACAAGTTTCGTCGGGGAGGCTACGAACGAACTCTCTACCGCTATCTTCCAGGTAATACAATAATACCTTTTAAAACAAAAAAAATAAACTCACTTCCATTTTATTATACCCGAATGACTAAAATGATTATGAAAAAACTGCTCCTTGATCGAATAAAAAAGCATCATCTAAATCAGTTCCTTAGATACCGGTTATCATGTAACACATAAAAATTCAGACGAAATTGAATCGAACTTCATCCCTTTTTCACAATGATAAATGAAATATATGATATGTGAGTGTGAGAGTGGTAAGGAAAAGAGCTTAGTTTTTCTGAGCCTGAGGTTCTCTGAAGGATTGAGAGTTTGAAAACTATCGTGTTAGATACACATTAAAATAAAATAAACATACCGGCTGCACTCACTTGGTATTCTGTCGACTTATGTCCGACGACGTCGGTAGTATGTTTATAGAATTATAGAGAGATTTCTTTAATCTCCGATATGTATTATGATTTCGTGTATAAATTTAGTTTAAGTTATTAAAGCCACTGCATTAAGTCCAGTAAGTGGCTATATTGACTAATTTAGATATCACGGTCATGTAGTAATATCCAAGTGTATGTTATGTTTCTCCCGTGTTTCTTGATTAGCTGTACTTTCAAACCCAGTTTAAAATCTGTGCCAGTGTGAAAGTCGTCACGACAACTTAGTGTTCAACTCAAATCATTAAGCTATAAACATTTTAGATTATTAGCCATAAAATCTTTAAACAGCATCAGTTACAAGTATTACTTTCAATTCAACTACGTGTATTGACTCAATACAAAATATATAAATTTAATTATTATAGAAACAAACAGCCGTGCGATTCTCTAATGATACGTAGATGCGCTTGTCGACGAGCTCACCGATGTCAAATACTTTGAGATATCGCCCTTGTACACAAGGTTGCTCTTCCAGTGTTTCTTGTCATCTTCGTCATTTGTTTCACGGATGTTGTCAAAGATGCAACGATGTTTGCTCTTAGAGAATCGCACGGTTGTTGAAAACAAATGTTACATCTGTTTTCATACTTTTTGATTTACTTTCCAGGGTTACATCGATGATAACAAGAACATTGCTTTCTCTCCACTCGGCTACTCTGCCATCCTTGCAATCCTCGCTGAAGGAGCCAAGGGTGACACGAGAGAACAGCTAGTCTCAGCCCTACATCTACCTTCAGACCCAGCGCTCACCAGGAAAACTTACCGCTACATCATGGAAAGACTAAAAAACAAGAATGAGTATAAATTCAACCAGCCAGAACTGAAGAACTACTTTTATGTTTACAAAAACTACACAATCAATGAAGACTACAAAAACATTTTAGAAGACTATTACCTGACCGATGTTCGTTCTGTTGAGAAATACAACGCTGATCATAACCTTGATGATAGTGAAGAATCAAATACTGGAACAGAGTATATCATCGATGAGACCAATAAGAAACCAGATGACAGCAAAGTTGATGATATCCCAGAACTTATGCCTCCGAAAGAAACTGAGACATACATTAGTTTCGCTGTTGAGGACACTCCGGGGAAAGTTGATGTATCACAAATCGAATACAAGCCAGCTAAAAACATCAAAGAAAAGATTAAACTTGTGAAAACATATCCCAAGAAGGAAGAGTCTACAGATGAAGAAGAAACAATGGTTGCAGTTGAAGCAAGAAACCATGCGAGGAGTCTCAGGGTATTACAAGATAAGAATGACATCTCTTCCAGCCTCTCAGTAAATAGCGTTGGAAAGAAATCTACTTCTAGTAAGTTCTTTTCTAATTTTCTTTTTGATATTTCTCACACAATAAGTGTGCATATTCTATGTAAGTAGACCAACGAAACGTAGATTTTACTATCATGATGTACTGTTGTAGGATTATACAGGATATTGCGAGACGGAAAAGTGCGTACTTTTCAGACACGCAATTCGAATAACGTCGCCAACAATATCCTACAGAATCGTTGTAGATACATGTATTGTGATAAAAAGAACAGTATTTTTTGCGAAACCATGATAGGAATGCTAACCAACGTGTTTTAAAATCCCATTAGCTGAGATACACAGCAACCGACACTTTGATTTGAGTGGTCTGGTGAATAAGAAGCATCAACAAACTACAATACCTACTTGGTAGCTGTATCTATAGTCAATGTAAATCGAAATCAATTTAGAAGTATAGTAGGAGAATATTAGGTATAACTTAAAGGATTAAATTGTATTCCTATCTTTTATGAAAAAATATTATTATTAGTTACTATAATCTTACAATTAAATGCACATTCCTAGTTCTTTTAGTTTTTGATTTGTATTAATGTATATATAAATAAATTGTAATAATTTTAATACAAATCAAAAACTAAAAGAACGTTATAAAGGGTCATATTAACACTTATATTGGAAAAAAAATAACTGGCCTACTGCGGCACAAAAGATACAGCATTAAGGTCAGATAGACATAAAGACATACGAACGCATATATAAATGCTTTTGGTTTCCCATTTCAGAATCAGTATCCAACTCTCTAATGATAATTTTCAACGGAATGTACTTCCGTGGCTCCTGGAAGAAACCCTTTGACTTGGTGGAGCCTGGAGTGTTCTACAAATCCAGCTCAGAGAAGAAACAGGTGCCGATGATGAAGTCCAAGGGGGTGTTCAAGACTGGCTTCCTTCCAGGACTGGATAGCGAGGCCATTCAGCTGCCTTATGATGTAAGTCAGAAATCACTTTTAAAGTTACAGGTGATTAAGTTGATAATCCCTATCAAATAGGGGTTATGTTGAAATCTGCAATTAGGGATAGAATGTCTGCAACAGGAATACTTTGACACCTTTTTTCAAGTAGAGAGTCTGCTCTAAGAAATAAGTCAGTTATTAAACTACTGTTTTGTATTAGTCACGTGGATGCAATTAAATGAGACTTGCTAACACGATTGACGAAATAAAAACAAAAATAATGTTTTATGATTTTATACACTTAACTGACACTCGTGCACCACTGTGAACATCAACGGTTAATAATCCACAACTATTACACGTCAAAACTTGAAAATAAACGCAAAAGAAAATAAATTATAATAGTCACGGTCACCGCCATCTACATGTTCAAGCAAGCAACCTCTAAACAAGCAAAACGAATCATAATCACAACACTGTTTGTTTTTGCCTTAATGACGTCATACGCGTTTAGGCCGCCATTGAATGTGTTAGCGCCAATATAATTTTTTTTTTTTTCAGTTTAGGGCATTTAAAAAAATATAAAAAAATATGCTAGATGTGTATTTCGGTGTCCTGATTAATTTAACGTACAATAAAAAAAGGTAAACAACCCTATTCAGCTAAAATTGTATATTTTGCTGTTTGTACCAAATGTTCTTGCCGAATATTACCAACATCTCTTACAACCACTTGAACAATTATGTTTATTTTCAAAATTCCTTTTTAAAGTTAGGTACCTACCTAATGTGTCTACCAGATTTTATCAAAATCGGTCGGTAAATTGCACCGCACCTCATAAATCGCCAAAGACAAAAAGTATATTGAATAGTAAAATATGCTTACCAAGTTTCATCAAGAAGGTTGAAAAATGCGACCTGTACAGGAGGACCAACACAAAACCTAACAAACATACGGACAGATAAAAGTTAATTTGGCCAGTTAAAGCGGAGACGCTTTGCTCGCTCGGTCAATAAATTCTACTATATAAAAATAAGTCGGGTTTTCCTTCCTGACGCTATAACTCCAGAACGCAGGAACCGATTTCCACGGTTTTGCATTCGTTGGAAAGGTCTCGGGCTCCGTGAGGTTTATAGTAAAGAAAATTTAGGAAAAATTTTAAAAGTAAAGCGGGAAAATCTTTTTTCCCATACAGCGCCATCTCTGATACATAGCATGTACTGAAAACCAATATTTTAAGTAGATGGCGCCAAACGAAATGTTACATAAAACGAAGCCATCTGGTGGCGAAACGGAGTTCGCAGGGTTTGCTAGTATAATAATAAAAGTTTTATTTCAGGGTGACCGTTACGCACTTCTGGTGGTAGTACCTCGTACTCGTGATGGCTTGACACGTCTTGCGGCAGACCTACCGGCAGCTCCTTTGTCAGATATCCAGGACATGCTCGGTGAAGAAGAAGTTCAAGTTTCCATGCCGACTTTCTACGTGGAGACTACTACCAAGCCTATTGCTGCTTTGGCTAAGGTATGTCCTCATTTAGTACCCACATTGGAACTAGATTGAAGTTATGTTTATGTCCATAAGATAGATAGAAGCGCTCGCAGTGGAGCTTGACTCGGCGATCTTAACCGATCAACAAGTTAAGTAACACTTGCTGCGGTCAGGACTTGGACAGGTGACAGCTAATGGCATTGTTCAACTGAGCGCTTCCATGCTTCGGAGGGCACGTTAAATAGTCGGTCCCGGTCGTTTGTCTTAGGACAACCGTCGTTCGTCAAACCAACATATTATGTAATATCTCAGGGTGATGAGCGCTCTTGGGGTCACTACGAACCTTTAACTATTTGTCACGTGACCAATAGTCAAAGGTTACGTACCGCACACCAGACGTGCGATTCTCTAATAGCAAACATCGTTGCATCTTTGACAACATCATTGAAACAAATGACGAGATGACAAGGAAAGTTGGAAAAGCAACCTTATGTACAAGGGCAATATCTCATAAAGTATTTGACATCGGTGAGCTCATCGACGAGCGCATCAACGAATCATTACAGAATTGCACTGATGCAAGCGTTATGCCTACCCATAACAGTTCAGTCATAATAATTATGCAGCTGTACTTTAACATCCTAAACTATTGTAATAATTACAAAAGTTTAGGATGTTAAAGTACAAGAGTACAAAACCCTGCATATCAATGCACTGCGTTTGCACCCTGAGATATAACATGTTAAATCTCTTGCCCTGTAATTTCGATGGAAACATCGCCATTAATCCTTTGAGTACCATTGACGTACATTTACATTAGTTTCATTCATAAACCTTTTGTTTTAACTATCACGGTATATTACGGATTAATCCGTCATATACCGTGATAATTAAAATAAAAGGTTTATGAATGAAATTCACGTAAATTTACGTCTCTGGTAGGCAAAGTGAGTAAGCCACGTGCTTGTTCCATAACGTCACATTAAACAAATAAGAAATGGGCTCAAGTAAAGGATCTGCTATCAATTTGAATTTCAAGGTTTAGGTAATTTTATAAATACATTATTTAGGTATATTGTGTATACTCATATCTTTGGGATACGATTATCATCTATTTTATTGAAATAATAATAAATAACAGGTTCTTACTTTCTTTTTATTACGTCGCTGTTACCGTGGCTCTGAACATCAAGGGAGAGATTGCCTCATTGTTTGTATTATTATTTTTCACAATATATTTTCTTTTCTTAAAATTACATTTTTACAACATTTCTATATAAAATAAAAACATTATAAAAAACCGAATCCTAGATTGCCATCAGCAGTGGGTCATGACACAAACTAGCGATGGTTAGGGCTGCAGACTGAGGAACCTCCTGACAATACGTACTGTGTCAAGGAGTACTGCCTTATGTATCAGGCCCTATATAATATTATATATATATAGGGTATATTATTGTTGTAATAGCTTTTCACAATAAAATCAATAAAAATGATAAATGAAATCACGGAGAGAAAGTTCAACTTGTCTAGACAAAGTTTTAATGGAATATAAATTGTGTATTATGTAGTAAAAAATCATTCAGAAGACAAAGATGCTCGAAATTATTGTATTTCTGCCAAGTTGACAATTACCACCCATGCTCAGAACAATAACGCTTATTCTAAGCATCCACGAAATTATTTAAGTGTTTCATAAAACAAAGATATAAAATATATTTAATTATATATATTATTTAATAATAAAAAATAACACCGAGTGACCACAATAGTTCCCACAAATTCGGTACGTCTATGTTAATAGGCTTTGATTCTGATCCCACGTCTCATATTTTTTAAAGTCTGAAATAAGAAGACAAGACTATATGGTACTAGCTACGCCTCGCGGTTTCACTCGCGGTTTCACTATTAATCCAGTGCTTCATTTATTTACCGACCAAATTTCATCCAAATCCATCCCGCCGTTTTTGCGTGATTGAGTAACAAACATCCATATTATATTTATGAAAATTTAGTGTGATATTTTCGTATATTTTCTTCTACAGTTCGGAGTAAGCAGTATATTCACCCGTGATGCTGACCTCACAGGCGTATCTTCAGACGAGGGTTTGTTCGTCCAAGAGCTGGTCCAGCACGTGGCTGTCAGAGTCGATAATGCTGACTCCAGCGCCACTGAGTTTGGAGGTAACGTCTCATGTTTACTTATTCATCATACTTTCAATCATCATGGAAACTTATGTAACATAGGTACTTAATGATATTTCTTGAGGAGTTACTCGTTAATATCCAGACTTCAACTAAAATATACAATGTGTTAGAACTAAACGTCTATATTAAAGAAATAAATGTAACAAAATATGCTATGTTATGTTACATTTCAGCATAGTACATTGAGGTTGATGTAAATATATAAACCAATAGCTGATTACTTTTGTTTAATAATTATTTCCTTTTTCGTCTGGGTTCATAATTATACATTTACAAAAGACTTACTATAGATATATAGATAGATAGATAACGCTATTGTACATAAAACAAACGTGGATACATTTAATATACAATTATTAATACTGTTGTACAATGGGCGGTCTTATCGCTTATAAGCGATCTCTTCCAGACAATCTTAGGATGGAGAGAAATTATGATACACGAATAGACGGCAATGTATTTGAAAACAACGTCAAAGTAAACCTAAATAATATTAAAATAACATAAACTACACAAACATAATTTCATATAAATAAATATTTATAACATAAATAAACAAATAAATAAATATATAAATACATATATATTATATATATAAATACACACACATCATATACACATTCCAAAACATATTTATAAGAAACGTATTCATATAATATTATATAAATTTTTAAATGCAAGCGACTAACAAAAATAACTTAATAACTAATTCAATACTATAATTATTTAAAAACTAAAACAGTTTTTTTAGAGTTTTAAAGTTTGTAAAACTTTCCCTCATCACATTTTCCTATCGATTAGAAGATATTATTTAGGACCCAAATGGCTAAATATTATTGCGCAATTCTAAAGTGGAACAAGTTCTAGATTTTTCCATGAAAAGGTTTTTAAAAACGTTTTATTGAAGGCTGGTAGGTACTCCAAAAAATCGACTCCTTTGCTTCGTATTCTTGAGGTAGGTATCCCCTAATGTGGATCTAAGTCTGACTGAGTGCAGAGCTGAGTAATTTTTGTATAGCATTTATCTGAATTTCCACTCCAGTCGAAATTCGCAACTGATGTTTTTTAAGATCTAGAATATCGATCGAAGACAACCAAGCTTTGTAATTGGTCATCAATCAATCATTAGGCAATATTGGATGCTTTCGGGCAGTTTAAAAACTCTGCCTAGCCGCTTACCTATATTCCGATTTATTCAACGCTCAAACACACACACACACACACCCTCACACAATAATTAAAGTATTATTGTGTGGGATGTATTCAATTTACAATCAAATAATTTAAATTTGAATCGCAATACGAATATATGCCTCAACCAGGAAACGAGAGGTCCCTGCGGAATCGAAGCAGGGACCTATCACTTGGAAGGCACGGTAGTGGCCCTTAGCTCCCTTACTTTGTTGGTAGTGACCAACAAGCGGGTCGACAATTTTGTGGTAACGTCCCCTTCATCGTTAAAAAGTGCAGCCCACTATTAGTTTGGTTATGTTATATTATTAGTCATGATATTTTGTGTCCAATACATACACACTTAGTCTATAGCAACTATAGCAACAATTCCTCTGTCGCTGAAACTTTGCAGTGTGATAATCAATAAACTATAATCATACTGCAAAGTTTCAGCGACCGAGGAATTATTGTCAGGGTGTACATTCAAACAAAACCCTAGTGCGTTGGACTAACTGTAGACTTCCTACATGTCTAACTAATCATATGTACGCTCCTTTGTAACTCTATGAATTATTTTGATTCGGTTTTAACTTCCGTTTATATGAGTAAGCAATATATAGGTAAGTAGAAATAATATCTTTGTTCAAAATATAATTAACTAACGATAACTTTGTCGATAGTTGCAGAAGCCGTTAAAGAAGAAACGAAAAACCTGGCCCCTTCGCCAGAGAAGGTACATCGCCGTTTCAACGTCGAGCATCCCTTCATTTTCTTCATCGTTGACGTCCAGGACCATCTCGTGGTCGTAGCCGGAAAAGTTACTGACCCTGAGCAACCAGCGCCTTTTGAATTCTAATAAAGACTTTAATTTATAAATGTCCTATTGATTGTAAGAGTTGTTCTGCGAAAAATTATATATTTATCGAGTTAAGGTTAAGTTAAATTAGGATAAAGGTCTACCTATTGTGTTCGTAGGCACCTTAACTGTCTGACAAAACGAAAGTACTTAAATGTAGAATCGGTTATCCGAGTATTTTATTATTCAAGTGTATATTATATCATAATTGTTTTTATATCTTTATTCATGATAGCAAGACACAAAATACAAGGCCCAATGAAACAGAAAACTCGCGTGTTGTCTAGTCTTCTTTCTGTTCAATTTAAAGTTAGGTTGCCCACCTTGGGGTACCTACGCACTCAGCAATTATAGTAGGTATTTATTTCTTGGATTGTACTGAAACAAGGTCTATTAATTTATATTCTGTCGTTATCTCTGGAGTGAAGCTAAGGATAAAAAAGTGTAGCAATAGAATTTGGCACACCTGTGTCTTTGTAAGGCTAGAAATTGTATTGCACAATATCCGATATCAGGTTCGTATACACAATAACCTTATATGTAGATTTATTTTCTACCTATACAGGCTATACATGAACACTGCATAGCGGTAAAAAGTTAACTTAAAACTCTGCGGAGCCATTTTGCAATTTGGTAATATAACTACAGTCCCGTGTCTAATATATTTTTATAACTGAAATATCTAATTACTTTACAGCAAAATTTATTGACGTGTTTTTTTAGATTGTTTACTAAGGAATATTATTAAAACCAAATTGTTTTTTTTTGTTTACTCATTTTTTCTTTAGCTATGCTTCATTTTGTGGGTACACCTATACTTACTATTCCAATAATCTTATTATTAAGATTCACGCATTGTTCTTTTTTATGAATTTCGATAATAAAACCAGACGCATTTGATAAAGAAAGAGTACACAGCCTAGATTTAAGTTAAAATAAGTTATTATTTATTTTCGAGTATGTGTTGTGATTAAATTATTTATTAAATATCATACGGTCTTTATTTTTTGTCAATATAAACACACATTTTGCTCGTAACGTGACTTGCCTATTTTGTTTGAATGTATCATTTACGACATGCGAACCTTGCTTCGATCATTAGATATGTGAAAGGATCTCTAAAGGCATTTAGCATTTTACATTTGAACGCTTTCCTACTTCTGTAGCTCGGAAGATAAAATAGTCAGTTTGACTGCTATTGTCGATTCCTAATTACACAAAAAACCATTCTACTATTTTTCTATAAACAAAAGGAACGCTAAGTCATCTCGAACGATACCATATAATATATAAACATATATATAACGTTCATGTTCATGATCTATCAAGTTACTAGCCGCGCGATTCTCTAAGAGCAAACATCGTTGCATCTTTGACAGCATCCGTGAAACAAATGACGAGATGACAAGAAACGTTGGAAACACAACCTTATTTACAAGGGCAATATCCCATATAGTATATATCTGACTTCGCTGAGCTCGTCGACGAGCGCATCGACGAATCATTATAGAATCGCACGGCTGCTTCTGTAGCTCGGAAGATACGATAGTCAGTTTGACTGTTATTGTCGATTGCTAATACTCGATTGATAATATTGCTACCCAAAAAAACATTCTACTATTTTTCTAAAAACAAAAGGAATACAACATAACGTCATCTCGAACGATACCATATAATATATAAACATTTAAATAACGTTCATGTTCATGATCTATCGAGTTAACAGACTATAAAGTATAGATCGATTGCTGGCTGATATTTAGATCGATCTATAACTGCAGCTGGACTGTTTTTTAATAGCAGAATAAGAAAATGCATAAACGCTATCGTTCAGATATATTTGGATTGAAGTTAAAATAAATTTTTGTGGAAGGAGCCGCTGGTTGTTGTCTCAGGTCTGTAGTAGGCATGCAGGCGGCCTGAAATCTTCGATATCAAGACTGGCCTATCCAAAACCCGTTTTCTTGAAAGTCCGTATCCGATTTACCTAGCTAAAATTTTAAAATATGTTAGTTAATTATAACTCAAACGTTTCCATTAAATAAAAAATGTGGGTAGACAAATGCGGGTAGTTACACAAGTTGTGAAGTATAAATGAAAACTGGGTTCTCAAATCACACTCCAACGGACGCGCTGGTCGTGGTCGTACACGTGTTCTTATCTTACGTACCTGCTGGATAAATCTGTAGATAACTGTGTGTTTCATATAGTGTGCATAATTAATATTGTATTGTATTTAAAGTGGCGTAATGGACCAAGATAAAGAAAATGTCTCCCGTTTCCGCATATCCACGAAAATACCTATACCAAAGCAGCCATTGCCACCTCTACCGAATCATCTCCTAACATCGACAAAATCAGAAAAAGAAGAGATACAGAGAGGTCCTCTGAGGACCCTAAATCATGCTAATGCAGATGCTGGTACATCTGAATCTAATAAAAATGGGGTAA
Source organism: Selenia dentaria (assembly GCA_917880725.1). NCBI lineage: Eukaryota > Metazoa > Arthropoda > Insecta > Lepidoptera > Geometridae > Selenia > Selenia dentaria. The sequence continues at coordinate 27,485,631 of OU862894.1, forward strand.
ATAACAAGAAACGTGTCCATTACCTCAATACGAAACACGTGACTAAGCGGCGTCCAAAGTACGAACCTTTGAACTGGAATTTGAACTCGGTAAATGAGCAGCATGAGAATGTATGCGATGATAAAAATAAAGACATAACATCAGAGAAAGCTGGTAATTTTCCCTGCAAGAATGATCACCGCGGAAACAAATATACCGATGACAAAATTAAACACTCAACGGTTAGTGAACAAGCAGGGAGTTCAGCGGAAAATCAAGTTTCGAGCACAAATACCGCAGTTGAAAACAAAGACGCTTCGGTTGCCGGGAATCTTGAAAGCCAATATGTCTGGGAGAGTAGCTCAGCTGTGACGCCAGCTATCCAATCTTTAGAGCATAGGGAAGTGAGGAACATCAAAAGAAGCCTCAAAAGGCCTCACAGTCGAGAATTGCAAGTACTCTCATTAGTGGAAAATCAAGATAAAACTAATTATATAAAGTTCAAAAGGCGTTTGGAGTTCAAAGAACGATCACAAAACTCATTGTCGACTCCGGATTTGAGTAAGTGTCCTAATAATTTCCTTTATTGTATTATCAGTAAAATTCTTGCTACTTGGAAAGTTTCCTCACAAAATGGAGGCCGTTCCTTACTGTCATGTATATTTATGTACCATAGAAACGCCTGTCTTCTTAGAACTTTATGGACTTATTGACTGCGTCGACTACTGATTCCAGGAAATCTATTGTTTCAACTTAATGAAAAAATAAGTTCCTGTTGTTGAGGAAATGGGTGCAATTTTGACAATAGATTAACTCTATCCTAGCTCTGTCTGATACTTACTTATTATATTTAAAGTCACATCAAGTCAAGAACCTCTTTGCTGAAGTTAATGGTTTCATAAGTCCCTCGTTAATGATTTAAATGCGGACTAGGAATTCGCGGTTAATTAATAGCTACCTACCAAATCCATATATAACTTTAAATATTTAATTATGATGGAACACAACTGGCTTGATGATTGTAAAAATGTATAGCAATAAACATTACAACATGTGATACCAGTATGAAATTTTGGCATAGAATCAATTATGGACCAAAACATTAAACTAGGTACGAGTACTTATAATAATATATTATAATAATACAAAATACGGTAGTATAAAGATAAATATGCCTTCGGAGAAATAATAAGCTACTCGAAGTACTAATCCTGCGCAAACGTAGTCGCGGGCACCAGCTAGTACATTTATAAGATAACGGGACCCATTGTTAAGCTTACCGGTAGCATATGTACGTATGTATTCCGCGCAAGTAGCCAGCACTTTCTTACATAATAATATTTTTGATGGATACTCCAATAACATAATAAACAAAAAACAAAATAATATGAAATACAGAACAATTTAGGTATTTGATTATGCGTTCATGTTAATAAGGTATCTATGTAACAAACATTAACTTTCGTATGGTTATACTGTATTATATTTTATGATTATAGAACTAGTACTAGTAGGAAATGTAATACTTATAATAAAATACTTTACAACCTGCCATCGCGATGAAAATTGTATGAGTTGGTGAAACCCAATTTATTATGGGCCTAATAGGCCGTTTTGATTGGAAGCAGTAGTGCACAAGCATTACAGTGTAAGGGTGAGAAGGCACTGTGGCAAGCGAAAGCTATTGGACAAAATAGACTCAAACCAGTCTCTCGTAACTTCCATGGGCAAGTGCTTACCGCCAGGGGCCTTACTATCAGCTTCGTAAAAACCATGCAAGTTCCGTGCAGTTCTTAAACCGTTTTGAATAAAATCAACCCATGGCGCTCATTTAGGTGAACTGTTTGAAAATTGTTTTCTCAAAGGTGAACGGGTAATATTGTCTTTGGCATTCTAACAATTTACTGTAACCAACATTGCAGACGCCTTGACGTTTGTAAGCTAATAAACTGAGTGGATTTAGAGAAACATGTTAACGAGAGTCCATACAGAAAAAAAACAGGTGTACGGTTTTACAGCGGTTCTTGAATAACAGGCCTGGGCAGGCCTGCTTTAAAGTTGTCATCGTACGAATAAACCGGGCAGTTGTCTAGAAGTCCTGCTTTAAGAGCTTATAGTAAGGATCCTGGTAAACGATTTAACTGTCTAACTTTTAGGACCTATAAATGAAAAATAAACCCGACACAATTTAATACAAATAGTATAAGAGTGTAAGAGTTCATAACTCTAACACGTACCCGTGTTGAGAGAGTTATGAAATAAAAATATGTAATCCGCCATTTTGTGGCGGCGGCCATCTTGGACTGATTTTCATCAACCATAGCAAAGAACACTCCCGACTATTTCACCTTTCAAACAACAAAAGGTCCGTTACCACAGACACACACACAGACACGTCAAACTTATAACACCCCGTCGTTTTTGCCGTCGGGGTTACAAAAGCAAAAATAGGGCATGTGCGAGTCGGGGCAGAGCTAATGATAATTAAATATAAGAAATATGTAGGTAGTAGTGGCTTTGCTCAGTGTGGGGACCGTATTTTTATCAATATAATATATACATAAACATCCTTAATGTAATCTAAGTTTGTCATCATAATCATAATCAGCCTATTTTGTTCCCACTGCTGGGACTCGAGTCTTCCTCTCAGAGAGAGGAGTTGGACCATAATCCACCACGTGGGCCCATTGCGGATTGGTGGATAGGTTTGTGACCAACCCATGTCGAAGTTTTCAGGCCGCTCGAAAGCCCTCGACATAGCCTAACGACTGTTGTCCTAAGACAAACAACCGGGACCAATGGCTTAACGTGCCCTCCGAAGCACGGAAGCGCTCAGTTGAATAATGCCACTAGCGGTCACTTATCCAACTCCTGAACGCAGCAAGTGTTACTTAACTTGTTGATCGGTTATCGATCAACAAGTTAAGCAATACTCGCCAAGTGGAGCTCTGCTACGAGCGCTTCCCTGAATCTAATTCTCTGAATTAAGTTAGTATAAAACTATTTATAAAATTACTTTGAGAGTTTATGATGCAATAAAACATTTTCTTTTTCATATTGTATGATGGTACGGATGTACAGAACCCTAGCGTATGTCGGCTAGTTATTTAATCGTACTTTAACTTTTGTATACCCTTAAACCGATCGTCCACCGCTAACTAAACTAAGTTAGTTTAGCTCAGCTCACATATCTGATCCTGTTTTTCATACATGTGCGTCCACCGCAAACTACGCCAGCTTCTGCTATATAAAATAGTTTATGCTCTAAACTATGTGAGTTATTATATTAAGTTCTTATTGTAATCTGTTAAAATATTTCTAGGTAAGAAAGACTTCAAGGAATCGACATGTTTGGTCCATAGTTACACGCCCGATATTTTCAAATACCTTTTATCCAATGAGACAAGACCACTAGATGTTCCAAAGGTTGACAACATTACTAGGGCTTGCGTCATCAACTGGCTCATCAAAGTTAATGTAAGTATCTTCAGCATTTGTTTGTATATGCACAGCTGGAGAAGCGATTATGAAAATCAGCCAGAGAAGAGAAGTGATCGTGAAAATCAGCTAGAGAAGCGAACGTGGAAATCACCTGAAGAAGTAATTATGAAAATCAGCCAGAGAAAAGAAGTGATCGTGAAAATCAGGATCAGAAACCGAAACGGTGGACAGACGACCTGATAAAGGTCGCAGGACGACGTTGGATGCAGGCCGCTTCCAACCGGTCTTTTAGGAAAATAATGGGGAAGGCATATGTTCAGCAGTGGACGTCCTACGGCTGAGATGATGATGATTAATATTCTTATTAATTACTGAGTGTAACTGTACAAACCCGACGCAGGTTTGCTTTCTCAGTCCGTCAATGCTACAAGCCAGCACTGTGAGCATGGATTTTCGATAGGATAACATAGGATAAAATTTAATAGTAATTATCGATAAAAGACTATACATATATATAGCTATCGCAGCCCACCTTCAATACTAGTATTAATAATTTGGTACAAAGTTGCAAACGGACGTACCTACCAAAAGTCACAGTTCGTGACGCGTAAGATACACGAACGGAAATTCCATATTCTCTAATGAAGAGGAAAGACGAGTCTGAATTGATTGAATACGCGGAAGGCGAGTGACCAAATTGATAACATGAGTCAAATAAATACATCTTATCTTAAAAACTTTTTGTGATGTAACTTATGATTGAACAGCGTCGTTCGCGACTAAACTATTTCGAGTCCATAAGCTTTAACGAAGCTATGGCAGTGGAAAAAAAATCAAAAAACAAAACAGCGTAGGTATGTCTAAACCTACCTTTTGGGAAACTCGATTGACTATTATGTTATAATCAAATAATATGTTATATCACTACATATAATAAAACTGTAGAAGTAGAATTTCTGTACAATGCAAAAATGCTAAAAACCGTGTCAGGGGGATGTAAGGAGAAACCGAACTAATTTAAAAAAAAAATTATTTCTCTGTTAGTCTGTCTGTTTTGTACCGGCTAATCTCCGAAACGACTGAACCGATTTTAATGAAATTTTGTATGGTGGTAGCTTATATCCCTGGTGAACATATAAGATACTTTTGATCCCGGTTAATTAGAAACTTCCCGTGGGATAGCTAAAAACTCTTATTAACCGTATCCCTCGAGGCCACGCGAGCGAAGCCGCAGGCGGGCAGCTAGTATGTTATATAACTCTAGACCATATGACAAAAAATAAACTTTTCTATATGACTTTGATTGGAACTCCGATTACATATTAAGAAATCTTAGATATAACTTATAATAATCTGAACTATTAGATATATTTTGCATCTATATTATATTAAACGTAACTTTATCTATATTGAATGGATATCTTGTTCAGGGACCAAAAGGCAACCCAGGTGTAGTTCAATCCGCCAGCTGGTACTTGGACTCCATCCTCGGGATCTATGCCGTCTCGATTGATAAACTCCAGTTGGTCGCCGCAGCCTGCTACTGGATAGCCAGGAAGCTAAATGGTACGGTGATTGCAGCTGGAAGACTGGTGAAGCTTGCGAACAATGCCTTCAATACGGCTCAGCTGAAGGCAGCTGAGAAGTCCGTTATGGAAAAACTGGTTTGTATCTTATGATTCTATCTATAGCAATAGCGTAGTCACAGTCACAAGTGCAATTGGAAAACATTTAATACCGGCTTCCATTCTATTACTTTGGTAAAAATCAGTTATTGGAGTGTAACTCAAAAACTACTAGACCGAATTTACATGGGACCACACGGGAAGCACTAGCTTTCAAACAAAAAAAGAATTTTGGAAATCGGTTCACCCAGTCGAAAGTTGAGGTAACAAACATAAAAAAATACAGTCGAATTGAAAACCTCCTCCTTTTTGAAGTCGGTAGAAAAATAAATTACAATGTAATGTTAACTTAATAGTGGTTGGAACAATAACTCAATGAATTATTTAATAAAAAAAAAGTTATATGCATTGGATTAACAATATTTTGAATAACCAAAATGTGTACAAAAGTTTCTAGAAGTCACGTGACCAAAAACGGAAGTAGCTGCGGAAATGATGTCATAATGGCAAAAACATGATAGTGTCGTGCCTCAAACAAGTGAAGAAAGCATCTAATATTGTTGCTTTAAAACTAAATACATACTAGGTCAAAGGACAAACTGTCGATCCATAAACACGCGTTATTGCCGCAACCGCAAATAAAAAGTTTATTACAAATTTTTTACATTAATTAAATACCAAAGTTTCTAATAATATTTAATGGCAAATTCGTTTTTCTTGTTATTGTTGTTACACATTTATAGATTAAAGATTTTTTCTTTTTACAAATGAAAAAGGGTCTTGACAGGCAGACAGACGAACAGACGGACAACAAAGTGATCCGATAAGGGTTGATTTTTCCTTTTGAGGTGAAATACCCTACAGAGAACAAATTATGCGACTAAAATGTAGGTTTATTTTTGTAAGTTTTTTTCAAGTAGGTAGGTAGTTAGATTCTGCTCTAAGAAATAATTCAGTCATTTGATTACTGTTTTGTATAAGTCATGTAGATGCATTATTAATACTGCTAACACAATCAACAAAAAAAAATAAAAATAATGATTCATGATTTAAAAGGTAGGTACACTTTACTGACACTCGAACACATATCGTTCGTATATATATACTCGTAGTTCAAAAGATACAGTGTCCACAAGATACAAACAGACGGACGCGCAGTCTACATTGTAGTATTCGGGATTCGGAGTAAAATCTTATAATTTTTCATCAAAGCCAAAAAATTTGAAGATCTTTATAAATTTACCGCTAAAATCACTTATAGGGGATCCCAATAATCTATCTATCCACAGTTTTCCTTACTACCGATAGAAATTTGACATAACGTCCATACAAATAGTGTCAAATATCTATCTCTAGTAAGGAAAACGGCGATAGATAGATTATTGGGACCGGCCGTTAATAATACGGGCGTCTTTGTAAAACCATGTTTATTACATTTGAATGTTTAGGAAAAAAATCAACAGTTGAAGTTTACAAGATCTCTTGTAGAAGTAATAAATACGTCCAGGCGGTCAACACACCTGTTTCTATGACTGTGGCTAAATTGACTTTCTGCTCATCAGTAGACCCTCAAGAGTTGGAGTCTAGAAGCGGCAGTTACTATACAGATAAAACTCGATGCTTCTGTCCATCTCTCGTGTTCTGTTTACCTCCGCGATCCAGTAGACTATTACTATACTAGCTGGTGCCCGCGACTACGTATGCGCAGGACTAGTACTTCGAGTTGCGTATTATTTCTCCAAGGGTATATCTATCTTTATACCAAAATCTCATAAAATATGTACATGGTCGAACGCAATTGCGATAATAGTATTATTTGAGTACATTTAAATACTTAGCTATATCAATCAGTAAACACTAAAAATTAAATAAAGGACTTACGTAGGTACATACAAATATAAAATTAATCACAATTGAAAAAAACTGTCATTACATTTCATCACCCTTGACGGTCATCGAGCATGTCTAGTGTGTGCCGTTGTATGTACGTAGGTACTGTATTTTATTATTAGTGTTTGCTGATTGATTTACTAAGTATTTATAGTAGATTATTAGTCAAAGGCTGTAAGGCATCAATTGCAGCTCGAGATATTATAGTTCGAGGGTGCAATTGATGCTTACACCCAAGCTAACTACTCTGCTTTACATCTCGATTGTGAGGTAAGTACAAAAAAACCGGCATTACAAAAATAAAATTGATGACTATTATACTCATACGAAGACAAGGCTGAATAGCGAAGCGACCTCTTGTCATTGGGCTGAATGCATGATGTCTATTGCCAGTATGATGGTTAGATGTACGCGAACTTTTTGAAAGAGTAAAGTGTTTTTTTTTAATTACTTACCGCCCTTTGGCTTTTCTAGCTACATTATTACCCTAGAGCGCTAATTGGTCACCTACAAGCCCCATTTGTGTTTCTTTAAATTACTTACCGCCCTAGGACTTTTCTAGCTACATTATTACCCTAGAGCGCTAATTGGTCACCTACAAGCCACATTTGGGGATAATAAGGACCTACTTACCGAATATGAGAGATGTAAAATTTATTAATACTATTATAGCAATTGCGTTTGACCATGTTAATATTTTATAACATCTTTAGATATTTATGGCCTTGGAGAAGATAGAAATAAGCTACTGGAAGTACTAATCCTGCGCAGACGAAGTCGCGGGCACCAGCTAGTTATATAATATAACCAATTATCAGACTGATTTTTATCAATCCAATGGGTTTCAAGCCATTTCAACGACACAGTCTTTTATATGACAAAGCATCAGTGCTTACAAGGGCTTTTAAGGTCAAAAATGTTTAGATTCAGATTCTTTATTGCAACCATACAGTACAAGGTCATAAAATAATATATAATTATATGTACATAAGTTCGTATGGACCCCGTCGGGCACAGCGAACTATAAGAGAGGAGGGTGATTTAGGAGGTTAAATGATATTAAACGCAAATTGTACTACAGATTATCTAGCTAGATTATTTTGATAAATAGGTCTTGTTCATAATTAATTAATGTAAATTATAATAGAAGTTCAATTTTGAAATTCAATTTTAAAGTATTATTATTATTATATAATTATTGATTATATCAAATTTTTTTCATTTAAGTACTCGTCAATTGAATAATAGGCCTTGTCAACAAGAAAATGTTTTAATTTTTGCAAAAAACGAATGTCTTTGTTTATATTTTTTAAAGAGTCTGTCAGCTTGTTGTAAATATAACGCATAACTAGTGTTCTGGAAGAGAACATCTTTAAACGAGACGTTGGTACCACCGGCCGGGTTTCGTGTTTAGGGGCAGTTAGGTGTCTGTGAACCCAGCATCACAATTACCAGAATCTCAAAATTTTTTAGGAGTTCTAGTAGCATCCCCAATAGTTCTATAGTTCCTGATAGTTATTTTGAATAGTTCGCCTATTTTTGACATGAAAAATCGAATTAAAAAAATGAGATGTTAACTTCGCATGTCACCCAAAAATAGGTCAAAAATAAAATATAATAAAAAATAGGTAAAAAATAAGTCAAATATAGGTGAACTATTCAAAATAAATATCAGGAACTATAGAACTATTGGGGATGCTACTAGAACTCCGAATTTTTTTTGAGATTCTGGAAATTGATATGCTAGGTTCACAGACACGGCAGTTAGGGCTTGTAGGTATTGCATTTTCTATTTGAAACAGTTGCGGGTTATTTGGCACAAATTTACAAACTTCTAATATATATATGCACGTCAATGTAAACATTTTATATTTATGTTGGTTTACCTTAACAGCAAGCTACTTTTACTTTCGGTTTACTCCCCTATAATACTCGTCTCAAGTCTAGAAGCATCATCACAATCATTTTGATTTGATACCGCCGTCCTTTCCTTCATTTTTCCCTTTCCCAGCTCCTATAACTTCCTGAGTTGCTGTATCCTCATGAGCTGATAAGGCTTTGTATACTTGCGTCATATAACACCAGAGCCACAACAGACACTTTATTTTTACAGAGATATCCTCCACAACCTATCGTACCGAATGATTATATCACCTATCTGGCTTCGTACTGCACATCAACCGAAACCAGTCAGATCGAACTAAGTGCAAGTTTCATCTATATGTCCGGCTTAGTGGTTGACAAGAAGCTGTGCGAAGTGCTCCCGTCTGTTCTGGCTGGTGCTGCTATTAGAGATGCTCTAGTGATCTTGGAAAAGGTGCAACTACTGGATCAACTTCAGTCGTGTCCTGTGTAAGTTCAGTTTTTTTTGTTCTGGATAAGTTAGCTTAAATGTGAAACCGCACTAGAGCGACGCTGCACCGGAGAGGCGCGTCGCGGCATCGAAATGATTTGTTTGAATTAAATAGGGTCGGAACTACTGGGGGGCTATTCTCTTAGCTATTGACCCGCGATATAGCAACTCAATTGCACTAAAATTGTCGTTTTTGGCAGTTTTGGTATTCTGTTCGCTATTTAGGTTCGATCGCGGTCCAGTGGCTTGCGATCGATAGTTTTTGACATAAATGGTATTCTGTAAACTATTGAGTTGCGATTGATTTGCTACCAACCTCTGTCACAGTATAAAGATGCAACAGTATGGAAACTAAGCCTAGTTGATTAAATACATATATACATATGACATTAAATCTAGTTAATTCTAGTAACCAAATAAAATGTATAACACCTTCGAAAACCATAAAAACGACACCCAGTACGATATAGTTCATAATAATATTATAATCTTTTGCAGCCGCCATCTAAGATATGTATTATGTGTTATGTTTTACGAATTTATTATGATTTATGATCGATCATACGAGAACACTATTACAATTTTAAAACACATAGCAGTCAGTCAAGTGTGACATTTAATATTTTAGATTATATAAAAAAGGTTAAGATGTAGAAATAGTTTGTAACACTCACTACTGACGGCACCGCGAGAACCGCTTAGGGGTCTCGTCGCATGTTTATGTCAGTGGGCCGTTTCGAACGATTTAAGGTAGTTTCCGTACTGTTCTCTATATATCTACTGTGCCTCTGTGTTGCTACAGTGGTACACATCTGTCTCAGAGTAAGTATCAAATAGAGTTGTCATTAGCGTATACCGGCAAGAGACAGAAATGCTACGAACCCAACCAATAGGATAGTTGTCACAGTAAAAAATAAATTGCAATGTAATGTTAAGTTCACATTATTATAGTATATATAGTTATAGTAGTATATATAGTTATAGTAGTTAGAGCAAACAACTCAATTAATTAAAAAAAATGCATTGGATTAACTTTATTTTGAATAAATAAAATTTGTACAAAATATTCTAAAAGTCAGATGACCAAAAACGGAAGTAGCTGCGGATATGATGTCATAAGGGCAAAAACAAACGTGTAATATGATAGTGTCATACCTTATTAACAGATTGAGAATCATGCAAGTGAAGCAAGCATCTAATATTATTGCTTTAAAACTAAATACATACTAGGTCACAGGACAAACTGTCGATCCATAAACACGGTTATAGTGCAACCGCAAATAATAAGTTTGTTATAATTTTTTTGTATTGATAATACCAACGTTTATAATAATATTTAATAGTCAATTCGTTAATCTTCTTATCGCTGTTACACATTTATGGAATTAAGATTTTTTCTTTTTATGAATAAAAAAGGATCTTGGCAGATATACAGATGAACAGACGGGCAACAAAGTAATCCGATTGATTTATCCTTTTGTCATTATTGTAGTTTTATTTATGTAACTTCAGAAATATAAACTCAAGTAGGTTGTTAGAGTCTGCCCTAAGAAAGAAGTCAGTTATTTAACTGCTGTGTTGTACGAGTCACGTGGATGCATTACTAAAACTTGCTAACACGATTGACGAAGAAAAGCAAAGATAATGTTTTATGAATTTATACACTTCACTGCCCACCTCTCACTTAACTGCACCATTGTGAACATCAACTTATAATAATTCACCACTATTACACGTCAAAACTTAAAAATCAACACAAAATAACATAAATTATAACAGTCATTGTTGGCCATTTCTCGCCATCTGCATGTTCGAACAAGCAAAATGAATTATAATCACAATACTGTTTGTTTTTGCCTTAGTGACGTCATACGACGTATTGGCCGCCATTGAATAATGTTTTAGCGCCAACTTTAAAAGTTGAAATATAAACATCGTTTTTTAGTTAAGAGTTCTTTAAAAAATATTTAAAAATATGCCAAGTGTGTGTTTTGGTGTCCTGATTAATTTAAAGTACAATAAAAAGAAAGGCCAACAACCCTATTTCTGAAGTATTCATGAAAAAGATCGCAGGACAACGTTGGATGCAGGCCGCTTCCAACCGGTCCTTTTGGAAATTTCTGGGGGAGGCCTATGTTTAGCAGTGGACGTCCTATGGCTGAGATGATGATGATGATGATGATTTGAATAATTATGTCACTTGATGCAACATTATGTATTGTATTACATAACTATTTAACTTGACGAATGGCAAATTAACAAACACGTGAGTTCAATTATAAAGTAAACATAGTAGTAATAAAAACTCAGTTTGAATGATATATTGACAGTTTTTTGATAGCAAAATAATTATTTAATGTATTTTTGCTTTAAAACCACTGTATTGATGTTTAGAATGATGTTTAATTGTTACAAGTTTTCAATTTTATTTGAGTAGCAACATTCGCAAGCCCTAGCACGGCCATATATATAGTCTTATTAATCTATGGGCCATACAATAGCGACGCAATTGCAATTGAGAGCAACATAATACCGAATTTGACATGAGAAGCAGTACAATCTCAGAAGCGTTGCAGTAGTGTGGCAATTGCTCAGTAGCTAAGAGAATAGCGGCCCTGGACTTATTTGGAAATGTCTTTCACCGTTAGAATCCTACATTATCTGTGGCAGACGCCATGAACGCTAGGCCATTGAGGTACCATCGGATCATAGAATTTACGAATATAACTTATAGTTGGTTCTAAGTTGCCGTATGGATGGTTTTGAATCCCGTATTTTGCTGTAGAAGGCGTTAGTGCTTCAAACATCGTAATATAAAAAAATATACCAATTGTTTATTTTTCAGGTACCAAGACATTGAAAAAAAAAATAATAATATGGATTCCGTGTCATCCAGCCTTCGGCATGCCTTGCTCACCATAGCGCATCCGACATACGAGTACAAGGCACTCTTGGACCACTATAAAGGACCTCCAAACTATATTGCTGAGCAAATTATCACCAACATCAATCAACTCGCTGATACCGCAATACTTTAAGAATTTTATTGTGTAATGCATGAAAATATAAACAGAACAAAAGATAAGATAAGTTATATTATGCAACGTGGTGGTGTAAATATTTTCAGAAAAACATTAGACAATTTTAAGACTGACTTTTTAAGACTTGTTGACTGTGGACCCAATATATTGATGATAACTTCTGACATAATTAAGAATATAATGTGTTTGTATTATTAAAATCTAAATTTTGAATATGAAATAAAATCTAATGGAATTTGCTTAGTACCTAGTATTATTTCAGCTAACATGTTTTAAAGTCGCCCTATGTTACTTTCGATGCTGTTGTTTTTATATTTGAATGTGAGAACAATGTTTTTTGGATTGCCGCTTTCTGATTTCACCCGCGTGGTGATGGATGTTGAAGATGATGAATCAAAATATGTAGCCATTACAATTTAAGGGAGAAAAATTCATATCCTCTGACGGGATTCGAACCAGCGTCTTCCGATAATCCGTGTCAGATACCATGCACCACTAGGGATACCGTGCGAGCATTGACTTTTAACTCTATATGATTTTAACCGTCCTATGGAGACGGAGTCACATCTTAGAACAGCTTGATAGGATTATTCAACCGAAAATCTATAATGATAATGCTTGGTCTTGCTAAGCGGGCGTTAGTGCTTTAAAAATCATATAATATAATTGTTTAACCTGTGTTTTTCAGGGATAATGGTGTATTCTAATGGCGAAATATATTTTGAAATAGTTTCAGTAGTTTTTGAGTTTATTCGTTACATACGTGCACAACGTACAATTTGAAAAATTAATACCGACTTCCATTCCATTCTATTCAGTTATTGGAGTGTATCTCAAAAACTTTTAGACCGAATTTGATAAAATTGAAATGGGACCACACGGGAAGCACCAGCTTTCAAACAAAAAAAGAATTTTGAGAATCTGTTCACCCAGTTGAAAGTTATGAGGTAACAAACATTAAAAAAACAGTCGAATTGCGTACTTACCTCCTACTTTTTTTTGGAAGTCAGAAAATACAAATCTTTCCTCTTTATAATATTTAGTAGCTATAGATACTGCGAATCTCCTTAGCGTTTTATTAAAAGTAAAAGAACCTCATTGTTGAGAATTCGATGACCGTCCATTCACATTCATTCGTGGATAAGTTTAAAAATTACTATTAAAACTAAACTCTGTCAAAAAGGTTATTACAAAATTTCGAATTACATGGAGGATAAAACAACTTGGAACTGATCACTCCAGGATCTACCTACTCGGGGGAGTCTGGCGTCCATTTGCGGGTGTGGAGACTCCCATAACCACCATGCTCCCCCCGGGGCCGGCGGTATCCATAAAGGATTACTCTGCGTAAAAAAAAGGATTTACCTATTCGTGTATTACGATTCAAAGTTTAGCGTGTCTTGACTTACTGATACCATTAGTATAGTTTAGTATCTTTTATAAGGCAACACACTGGAGCTAAAAATAAAGGCACATTGTTATATACATTGAGAGAAAAACATGTAAAAAGACAAGCTCGCTGAGTTTCTTGCTAGACCTTCTCAGTCGTGGTCGCGTTCCGATCCGGTTGCAGAAATTTTTTTTTAAAATAACAAGTTTTAAGTGTAGTAGGCCTATACAGAATAAATGCTTTGATTTGGGCAAGTTTCTGAATTTCTCAGAAATTTATCCACGATTCGCGAATGGAGTACTGCTCGTCTTGAGTTCGACATGTTGATTCTCGGTTATGATGATTTTTTATTAATTCATCAGATTTAGGGGTCGAAAAGCTCTAACCGTTTAAATATAAAGATAATCCCAAGTTTAAACCAAAGTTTAAGGGAATTTCCTATGTGAAATCTGCTTAATCTTAAACCTTACTATCGTTAGTCCACATTAAAAAGAAGGTAGTCCATCAATGCGGTCCTATTGGAAATCCATGTGTTCAGTAGTAACACGGCTGAGATGATGATGAGTCAGCCTTTTTGTTGAACCTTCTAATATTTGTCTAACTATATAAACGTTTTTTTTAATAATTGATATCACATCGACTACTATCTCACTTGAATGTTGTGATAATGTGGTTAAAGGAAAGGTTAGACCAGCGGTACGACCATGGGTTGTCGATAGTATAGATAATATTATCGGGAAAAGGCTGCTCGCGAAATACCTATCGCAGCTAGTTCCATACAAGGTTAGATAGATGACAAAAGTCAGTTTATCGACTCGACAAGTTTATCGTGAGATCCATACTCGTATCGCTGGAGTGACTTCGTGAATTCTGAGGATAGATAGCAGCTTTAGCCATCAGTCAGCTACATACAGCAGCTACAACCGTCAGGCAGCTACATACAGCAGCTATAACCTTCAGGCAGCTACATGTAGTAGCTATGGCCGTCAGGCAGCTACATATATCAAGGAAGTGCGCAACCGTGTCGTGAGCTTATCACCATATTAGTTTCACCGAAAGCTCAAGTCCGAGGTTGGGATAGAACCGATACCCACCAAATCGGCTCCTAGCCCGAACCCTAGCGCTAAGCCCTAGCTATCATCGCTTCAACACGCAGTGCTGCTTTTAAGGCGCTGCTACAAATTCGGAAAAAATACAGTGCATAGTTATGAGTATAAAAAAGACTAATACCTCAGATTATAGAACAAAAGGCAGATGGAGTGCGCCGAACTCGCGAGTGTCGCCACCTTTATAGTTATGTGTGCGTGACAACGAGCCACTGCACTGTACGTACACGTGCATCTGTGTGCGTGTACAGTTACCAGATAATGAAAAATTAACTCCCTCATTTTTGTAACAAATTGTTATAATATTGGAAAGTTAAACGTTCTGTTGTAACATACAGTACTAAAGTAGTATATGGATAAAATAATGGTTATTAATAACTAAATAAATTACAATAAATAAAGAAGGTTCTGTATAAATATCACAATTCATTGTTTAATTGTTTTTGTTTAATATTGTAATAGTATCCTACTTTTCTAATTATTACACATATATCCGACAGTTTGTGAGAATGGAAGTACGTATGTATGGATGTTTATTTCTCTTTCACGCAAAAACGACTATACTGATTTGGATAAAATTTGGCACACAGGTAATTTTTAATCTAGATTAACATACTGAACATTCCATCGGACTCGCCCATCTCGGGTTCCGAACAAATTTGTAGGTAACAAATTATTTCAGATTTTGCTCTTCACAGACTTTGGAGATTAGAGGAGGGTGGCCATATATATTTTTTCCTTTATTTGTTCTATAAGACCTAGCTTTTTGCCAAATTTAGTGATTCTAGTCGGTTGACCCAGACTTGTCAATTTAGGCTAAAAGCAAGGTCTACAAGGTTTTTACCTTTTGAGGTGCTAAACCCTAAAAATGGTGCGAACGAGACAAGTATTCGCATTTTCAACTTTATTAAAAATTTGACATAAAAAGTATTTTCTAAGAAGACTTGAGGTTTTTTGTGAAAAAAACCGTACGAGCGAGACTTATAAAAAAATATTCGCATTTGCGATATTAAAAAACAAACTTTTGTTACATCACTAACCCCTAGACCTTCTAAATGTAGTTTTACCAATAAAACAGCTAACTAATTTAAATAAATACTGGCAACACAAGCGAATGACTGTTGAAGTTTTGTGTTCCGAGTCACATGTAAAGTTATTATGTTGATTAAAAATTATATAAGCCAAATAATTAATAGTTATCTGTGAAAGGATATTCCATCTTCTTTTTTTTCTTTTTGGGAACAACTTTTACAGTGTTTAATAACACAAGACGGTATTTTGTACATTAAAATTACGAACCAGTCGTAACGTGTTGCTTCGGACAAGTCGCGTATAGCACTAGCGCGGGTTTGTATTTGCTTTTGAATTTGTATTCGCTTTGGTGGCGACGCTCGCGTGTTCGGTACGCTCCATCTGCCTTTTGTTCTATAATCTGAGACTTATACTTACTTATAATAATTTTGTACAATACCTATCTGGCATCTTGAAGAAAACAATCGCAAATAAAACGACGGAACAAATCGTTTGTATCACATTTCGCAATATTTTCACTTTTCAGTGACGACTACCGCATTTGTTGTAATATAATTATCTGTAGTTTTTATAACCATTGTGGCTTCTTTTCTTGCAAACAAATTGAAACTGCGAAAAAGTTATCGTGTTTACAGATGCACGCTTGTTCCTGTTACAACCAGTAACCAAGGTAAACTTGCTGAAAGAGATAATTGATTCAGGCGTTACTTTGCGGAAATCCATTTTAAAACGATATTGCATGAAATATTTAGTGACATTTAACGGTACAGAAGCCTTACTCCCACCTTTTGTAGTAGTCATGTTTCAACCTTACCATTAAATTTGGTACCACCACGTCAATATAGCAAGCTTACAATAATAATGGATTACGATAGACGTTTTGATGACGTATTATCAAATATTTCACTCAATTCGCGTACTTTGACGTGACTTTTGACGTTAAGTTTTATTGTTCCAATGTCATTTTTTTTAAAGATCCGTACTCCCATCTCATAAAGTAGTCATATTGCAACCTTACCATTTAATTTGGTTGACCGTTTTGTGTCGGTGGGAGTACGATAGTAAGTATGATTATTCTAAGCTTATTAAAAAACGTTAGAATTTATATATATAATAATGATTACAGTAGTTCTTGTAGACACCGTCACTTGGTAGACAACCAGTATTCACCAGTGAACAGGAACAGATAGTGGTTGATCATATCTTTAACATGACTAACATTTTATTTTTGTCCCAGGGAAATCCTTTATGGATACCACCTACCACGGGGAGGTAGGTGGTTATGTGGGAGTCCGTATACCCACCAAAACCCCGGGGTGTTCCGTCACTGCCGCTTTTGGCGGGAACGCGGGACAGATGTTGCACACGACCGCGAACCCGCCGCGGCTGTCCGTTGCCGGACCCTTCTCTTCGCGGCACGCCAGAACACATGGCGCGCCGCTTTTACCTCAGAGACCAAACTCGCCAACAATGGGCGCCAGAATTCCCCGTGTCTGGACGCCCATGGTCTCCCTGCGGTGGGTCGGATAGGTAGCTCCACCGCCTGCTACGTCAGCCACAGGGGATAACCCCCCCGCGACCCCACCTTCTCGAGTCTGCGCCGAGCGCCCGGACCCCACCTCCTCGAGCCTGCACCAATTTGCCCGGGCCCCCCTCCTCGAGCCTGCACCAAAGCGCCCGGGCCCCACCTCCTCGAGTCTGCGCCAAAGCACCCGGACCCCGCCACTCCTATGTGGACTTGGCGGCCAAAGCCCATAGGAGCGGCCCTGCTTGAGCCAGCCAGCGCACCCCAACGCCGGCGCGGCCCCTGGGTTCCTCTTGGCTTCACCGTGGTGATCCAAGCCACGGCTACTGAGCCCCCCCGCCACGTCAATGCGGGAACCCTTCGGGGGGGGAACATGTCTAACATGGTATATGGTCTTACAAGCAACCAACTGCGAAAAGTATGCTATTTTGTTTGTTTCTTCAGTATGTTTTATGTTCTATATTTATTTACCATTTTACTTTATTAAAATTACCTTTATTTTCGTTGACTGTTATGTTTTAATGATGATTGTATTGATTGTGTTATGTTGATAGAAAAGAAAATAAGTTATAATAGTCACGGTCACCGCCATCTACATGTTCAAGCAAGCAACCTTCAAACAAGCAAAACGAATCATAATCACAACACTGTTTGTTTTTGCCTTAATGACGTCATACGCGTTTAGGCCGCCATTGAATGTTTTAGCGCCAATATTAAAATTTTAAATATAAACATCGTTTTTTAGTTAAGAGTTCTTTAAAAAATATTTAAAAATATGCCAAGTGTGTGTTTCGGTGTCCTGATTAATTTAACGTACAATAAAAAAAGGTAAACAACCCTATTCAGCTAAAATTGTATTTGCTGTTTGTACCAAATGTTCTTGTCGAATATTACCAACATCTCTTACAACCACTTGAACAATTATGTTTGTGTTCAAAATTCCTTTTCAAAGTTAGGTACCTACCTAATGTGTGTACCAAATTTTATCAAAATCGGTCGGTAAATAGCACTGCACCAAACTTCCCCCTTTTTAGGAAAAGTACCCTCCTACTCATGAATCGCCGAAGACAAAAAGTATATTGAATAGTAAAATATTGAAAAATGCGAGCTGTACAGGAGGACCAACACAAAACCTAACAAACATACGGACAGATGAAAGTTCATTTGCTTCGCTTACTCGGTCAATAAATACTCGTATAATAATAAAAGTTTTATTTCAGGGTGACCGTTACGCACTTCTGGTAGTAGTACCTCGTACTCGTGATGGCTTGACACGTCTTGCGGCAGACCTACCGGCAGCTCCTTTGTCAGATATCCAGGACATGCTCGGTGAAGAAGAAGTTCAAGTTTCCATGCCGACTTTCTACGTGGAGACTACTACCAAGCCTATTGCTGCTTTGGCTAAGGTATGTCCTCATTTAGTACCCACATTGGAACTAGATTTAAGTTATGTTTATGTCCATAAGATAGATAGAAGCGCTCATAGCGGAGCTTGACGCGGCGATCTTAACCGGTCAACGAGTTAAGCAACACTTGCTGCGGTCAGGACTTGGACAGGTGACAGCTAATGGCATTGTTCAACTGAGCGCTTCCGTGCTTCGGAGGGCACGTTAAATAGTCGGTCCCGGTCGTTTGTCTTAGGACAACCGTCGTTCGTCAAACCAACATATTATGTAATATCTCAGGGTGATGAGCGCTCTTGGGGTCACTACGAACCTTTAACTATTTGTCACGTGACCAATAGTCAAAGGTTACGTACTGCACACCAGACGTGCGATTGTCTAACGGCCGTTTTCAATATTCTATCTATCCATGGTTTTCCTTACTACCGATAGAAATGTGACATAACGTACATACAAACAGTGTCAAATATCTATCTCTAGTAAGGTAAACCGGCGATAGATAGATTATTGAAAACGGCCGTAAGAGCAAACATCGTTGCATCTTTGACAACATCCGTGAAACAAATGACGAGATGACAAGGAAAGTTGGAAAAGCAACCTTATGTACAAGGGCAATATCTCATAAAGTATTTGACATCGGTGAGCTCATCGACGAGCGCATCAACGAATCATTACAGAATTGCACTGATGCAAGCGTTATGCCTACCCATAACAGTTCAGTCATAATAATTATGCAGCTGTACTTTAACATCCTAAACTATTGTAATAATTACAAAAGTTTAGGATGTTAAAGTACAAGAGTACAAAACCCTGCATATCAATGCACTGCGTTTGCACCCTGAGATATAACATGTTAAATCTCTTGCCCTGTAATTTCGATGGAAACATATCGCCATTAATCCTTTGAGTACCATTGACGTACATTTACATTCGTTTCATTCATAAACCTTTTGTTTTAACTATCACGGTATATTACGGATTAATCCGTCATATACCGTGATAATTAAAATAAAAGGTTTATGAATGAAATTCACGTAAATTTGAGTCTCTGGTAGGCAAAGTGAGTAAGCCACGTGCTTGTTCCATAACGTCACATTAAACAAATAAGGAATGGGCTCAAGTAAAGGATCTGCTATCAATTTGAATTTCAAGGTTTAGGTAACTTTATAAATACATTATTTAGGTACATAGTGTATACTCATATCTTTGGGATACGATTATCATCTATTTTATTGAAATAATAATAAATAACAGGTTCTTACTTCCTTTTTATTACGTCGCTGTTACCGTGGGTTTGAACATCAAGCGAGAGATTGCCTCATTGTTTGTATTATTATTTTTCACAATATATATTTTCTTTTCTTAAGACGCGGTCCAACCCCAATTTTAAAATAATTTACGATGCTTTACGTAAGGTTGAAAATCGCTTCTTAGATTCGACGATGTAATGCGAAAATGCATTAATTTTGTACGATTTCTTTATATTTTTCGATATATGCTATTACAATTGAAAAAACTGCTGGTTACTACTTTAGTACTATATGTTGGCTATGTATTACCTAAAAAATAATATATTGTTATTGCTGAAAATTCAGAGAGTTTGGACGTGAAAGTTTATTTTTATGGACCTATTTAGGATTTTTTTCTGCAGAGAGCGAGTAATATTGATGAATTCTGTTCGGTTATTACTCTTTGCCTTTTTCTTTTCTAACCTAAGTATTTTTTTCATAGATTATCTATCTGTTTCGTTACACTAGATGTTTAAAGATTCTGCTTTTTAGTATTATCAGGATACGACCGCGCCTTAAAATTACATTTTTACAACATTTCTATATAAAATAAAAACATTATAAAAAACCGAATCCTAGATTGCCATTAGCAGTGGGTCATGACCCAAACTACCGGTGGTTAGGGCTGCAGACTGAGGAACCTCCTGACAATACGTACTGTGTCAAGGAGTACTGCCTTCTGTATCTGGCCCTATATAATATTATATATATAGGGTATATTATTGTTGTAATAGCTTTTCACAATAAAATCATTAAAAATGATAAATGAAATCACGGAGAGAAAGTTCAACTTGTCTAGACAAAGTTTTAATGGAATATAAATTGTGTATTATGTAGTAAAAAATCATTCAGAAGATAAAGATGCTCGAAATTATTGTATTTCTGCCAAGTTGACAATTACCACCCACGCTCAGAACAATAACGCTTATTCTAAGCATCCATGAAATTATTTAAGTGTTTCATAAAAAAAAGATATAAAATATATTTAATTATATATATTATTTAATAATAAAAAATAACACCGAATGACCACAATAGTTCCCACAAATTCGGTACGCCTATGTTAATAGGCTTTGATTCTGATCCCACGTCTCATATTTTTTAAAGTCTGAAATAAGAAGACAAGACTATATGGTACTAGCTACGCCTCGCGGTTTCACTCGCGGTTTCACTATTCATCCAGTGCTTCATTTATTTACCGACCAAATTTCATCCAAATCCATCCCGCCGTTTTTGCGTGATTGAGTAACAAACATCCATATATTTATGAAAATTTAGTGCGATATTTTCGTATATTTTCTTCTACAGTTCGGAGTAAGCAGTATATTCACCCGTGATGCTGACCTCACAGGCGTATCTTCAGACGAGGGTTTGTTCGTCCAAGAGCTGGTCCAGCACGTGGCTGTCAGAGTCGATAATGCTGACTCCAGCGCCACTGAGTTTGGAGGTAACGTCTCTTGTTTACTTATTCATCATACTTTCAATTATCATGGAAACTTATGTCATATAGGTACTTAATGATATTTCTTGAGGAGTCACTCGTTAATATCCAGACTTCAACTAAAAATATACAATGTGTTAGAACTAAACGTCTATATTAAAGAAAGAAATGTAACAAAATATGCTATGTTATGTTACATTTCAGCATAGTACATTGAGGTTGATGTAAATATAATAAACCAATAGCTGATTACTTTTGTTTAATAATGATTTCCTTTTTCGTCTGGGTTCATAATTATACATTTACAAAAGACTTACTATAGATAGATAGATAGATAGATAACGCTATT
Source organism: Selenia dentaria (assembly GCA_917880725.1). NCBI lineage: Eukaryota > Metazoa > Arthropoda > Insecta > Lepidoptera > Geometridae > Selenia > Selenia dentaria. The sequence goes on from OU862894.1 coordinate 27,507,495, forward strand.
GTACATAAAACAAACGTGGATACATTTAATATACATTATTAATACTGTTGTACAATGGGCGGTATTATCACTTATAAGCGATCTCTTCCAGACAACCTTTGGATGGAGAGAAATTATGATACACGAATAGACGGCAATGTATTTGAAAACAACGTCAAAAGTAAACCTAAATAATATTAAAATTACATAAACTACACAAACATAACTTAATATGAATAAATAGATATTTATAACCTAAATAAACAAATAAATATATAAATACATATATATTACATATATAGATCCATACACATCATATACACATTCCAAAACATATTTATAAGAAACGTATTCATATAATATTATATAAATTTTTAATTGCAAGCGACTAACAAAAATAACTTAATTACTAAAAAAGTAACTAATTCAGTACTATAATTATTTAAAAACTAAAACAGTATTTTAGAGTTTTAAAGTTTGTAAAACTTTCCCTCATCACATTTTCCTATCGATTAGAAGATATTATTTTGGACCCAAATGGCTAAATATTATTGCGCAATTCTAAAGTGGAACAAGTTCTAGATTTTTCCATGAAAAGGTTTTTAAAAACGTTTTATTTAAGGCTGGTAGGTACTCCAAAAAATCGAGTTCTTTGCTTCGTATTCTTGAGGTAGGTATCCTCTAATGTGGATCTAAGTCTGACTGAGTGCAGAGCTGATTTTTGTATAGCATTTATCTGAATTTCCACTCCAGTCGAAATTCGCAATTGATGTTTTTTAAGATCTAGAATATCGATCGAAGACAACCAAGCTTTATAATTGGTCATCAATCAATCATTAGGCAATATTGGATGCTTTCGGGCAGTTTAAAAACTCTGCCTAGCCGCTTACCTATATTCCGATTTATTCAACACACACACACACACACACACACCCTCACACAATAATTAAAGTATTATTGTGTTGGTTGTATTCAATTTACAATCAAATAATTTAAATTTGAATCGCAATACGAATATATGCCTCAACCAGGAAACGAGAGGTCCCTGCGGAATCGAAGCAGGGACCTATCACTTGGAAGGCACGGTAGTGGCCCTTAGCTCCCATACTTTGTTGGTAGTGACCAACAAGGGGGTCGACAATTTTGTGGTAACGTCCCCTTCATCGTTAAAAAGTGCAGCCCACTATTAGTTTGGTTATGTTATATTATTAGTCATGATATTTTGTGTCCAATACATACACACTTAGTCTATAGCAACTATAGCAACAATTCCTCTGTCGCTGAAACTTTGCAGTGTGATAATCAATAAACTATAATCATACTGCAAAGTTTCAGCGACCGAGGAATTATTGTCAGGGTGTACATTCAAACAAAACCCTAGTGCGTTGGACTAACTGTAGACTTCCTACATGTCTAACTAGTCATATGTACGCTCCTTTGTAACTCTATGAATTATTTTGATTCGGTTTTAACTTCCGTTTATTTAAGTAAGCAATATATAGGTAAGTAGAAATAATATCTTTGTTCAAAATATAATTAACGAACGATAACCTTTTCGATAGTTGCAGAAGCCGTTAAAGAAGAAACCAAAAACCTGCCCCTTTCACCAGAGAAGGTACTTCGCCGTTTCAACGTCGAGCATCCATTCATTTTCTTCATCGTTGACGTCCAGGACCATCTCGTGGTCGTAGCCGGAAAAGTTACTGACCCTGAGCAACCAGCGCCTTTTGAATTCTAATAAAGACTTTAATTTATAAATGTCCTATTGATTGTAAGAGTTTTTCTGCGAAAAATTATATATTTATCGAGTTAAGGTTAAGTTAAATTAGGATAAAGGTCTACCTATTGTATTCGTAGGCACCTTAACTGTCTGACAAAACGAAAGTACTTAAATGTAGAATCGGTTATCCGAGTATTTTATTCTTCAAGTGTATATTATATCATAATTGTTTTCATATCTTTATTCATGATAGCAAGACACAAAATACAGGGCCCAATGAAACAGAAAACTCGCGTGATGTCTAGTCTTCTTTCTGTTCAATTTAAAGTTAGGTTGCCCACCTTAGGGTACCTACGCACTCAGCAATTATAGTAGGTATTTATTTCTTGGATTGTACTGAAACAAGGTCTATTAATTTATATTCTGTCGTTATCTCTGGAGTGAAGCTAAGGATAAAAAAGTGTAGCAATAGAATTTGGCACACCTGTGTCTATGTAAGGCTAGAAATTGTATTGCACAATATCCGATATCAGGTTCGTATACACAATAACCTTATAGATTTATTTTCTACCTATACAGGCTATACATGAACACTGCAAAGCGGTAAAAAGTTAACTTAAAACTCTGCGGAGCATAAGACCATTTTGCAATTTGGTAATATAACTCCAGTCCCGTGTCTAATATTTTTTTATAACTGAAATATCTAATTACTTTACAGCAAAATTTATTGACGTGTTTTAGATTGTTTACTAAGGAATATTATTAAAACCAAATTGTTTTTTTTTGTTTACTCATTTTTTTCTTTAGCTCTGCTTCATTTTGTGGGTACACCTATACTTACTATTCCAATAATCTTATTATTAAGATTCACGCATTGTTCTTTTTTATGAATTTCGATAATAAAACCAGACGCATTTGATAAAGAAAAAGTACACAGCCTAGATCTAAGTTAAAATAAGTTATTATTTATTTTCGAGTATGTGTTGTGATTAAATTATTTATTAAATATCATACGGTCTTTATTGTTTGTCAATATAAACACCCATTTTGCTCGTAACGTGACTTGCCTATTTTGTTTGAATGGATCATTTACGACATGCGAACCTTGCTTCGATCATTAGATATGTGAAAGGATCTCTAAAGGCATTTAGCATTTTACATTTGAACGCTTTCCTACTTCTGTAGCTCGGAAGATAAAATAGTCAGTTTGACTGCTATTGTCGATTCCTAATTACACAAAAAACCATTCTACTATTTTTCTATAAACAAAAGTAACGCTAAGTTATCTCGAACGATACCATATAATATATAAACATATATATAACGTTCATGTTCATGATCTATCAAGTTACTAGCCGCGCGATTCTCTAAGAGCAAACATCGTTGCATCTTTGACAACGTCCGTGAAACAAATGACGAGATGACAAGAAACGTTGGAAACACAACCTTATTTACAAGGGCAATATCTCATATATCAGTACATATACAGTATATATCTGACTTCGCTGAGCTCGTCGACGAGCGCATCGACGAATCATTATAGAATCGCACGGCTGCTTCTGTAGCTCGGAAGATACGATAGTCAGTTTGACTATTATTGTCGATTGCTAATACTCGATTGATAATATTGCTACCCAAAAAAACATTCTACTATTTTTCTAAAAACAAAAGGAATACAACATAACGTCATCTCGAACGATACCATATATGTAATATATAAACATTTAAATAACGTTCATGTTCATGATCTATCGAGTTAACAGACTATAAAGTATAGATCGATTGCTGGCTGATATTTAGATCGATCGATAACTGCAGCTGGACTGTTTTTTAATAGCAGAATAAGAAAATGCATAAACGCTATCGTTCAGCTATATTTGGATTGAAGTTAAAATATTTTTTTGTGGAAGGAGCCGCTGGTTGTTGTCTCAGGTCTGTAGTAGACATGCAGGCGGCCTGAAATCTTCGATATCAAGACTGGCCTATCCAAAACCCGTTTTCTTGAAAGTCCGTATCCGATTTACCTAGCTTGAATTTTAAAACGTGTTAGTTAGTTAATTATAACTCAAACGTTTCCATTAAATAAAAAATGTGGGTAGACAAATGCGGGTAGGTACACAAGTTGTGAAGTATAAATGAAAACTGGGTTCTCAAATCACACTCCAACGGACGCGCTGGTCGTGGTCGTACACGTGTTCTTATCTTACGTACCTGCTGGATAAATCTGTAGATAACTGTGTGTTTCATATAGTGTGCATAACTAATATTGTATTTAAAGTGGCGAAATGGACCAAGATAAAGAAAATGTCTCCCGTTACCGCATATCCACGAAAATACCTATACCAAAGCAGCCATTGCCACCTCTACCCAATCATCTCATAACATCGACAAAATCAGAAAAAGAAGAGATACAGAGAGGTCCTCTGAGGACCCTAAATCATGCTAATGCAGATGCTGGTACATCTGAATCTAATAAAAATTGGGTAAATAACAAGAAACGTGTCCATTACCTCAATACGAAACACGTGACTAAGCGGCGTCCAAAGTACGAACCTTTGAACTGGAATTTGAACTCTGTAAATGAGCAGCATGAGAATGTATGCGATGATAAAAATAAAGACATAACATCAGAGAAAGCTGGTAATTTTCCCTGCAAGAATGATCACCGCGGAAACAAATATACTGATGACAAAATTAAACACTCAACGGTTAGTGAACAAGCAGGGAGTTCAGCGGAAAATCAAGTTTCGAGCACAAATACCGCAGTTGAAAACAAAGACGCTTCGGTTGCCGGGAATCTTGAAAGCCAATATGTCTGGGAGAGTAGCTCAGCTGTGACGCCAGCTATCCAATCTTTAGAGCATAGGGAAGTGAGGAACATCAAAAGAAGCCTCAAAAGGCCTCACAGTCGAGAATTGCAAGTACTCTCATTAGTGGAAAATCAAGATAAAACTAATTATATAAAGTTCAAAAGGCGTTTGGAGTTCAAAGAACGATCACAAAACTCATTGTCGACTCCGGATTTAAGTAAGTGTCCTAATAATTTCCTTTATTGTATTATCAGTAAAATTCTTGCTACTTGGAAAGTTTCCTCACAAAATGGAGGCCGTTCCTTACTGTCATGTTTATTTATGTACCATAGAAACGCCTGTCTTCTTAGAACTTTATGGACTTGTTGACTGCGTCGACTACTGATTCCAGGAAATCTATTGTTTCAACTTAATGAAAAAATAAGTTCCTGTTGTTGAGGAAATGGCTGGGGTGCAATTTTGACAATAGATTAACTCTATCCTAGCTCTGTCTGATACTTACTTATTATATTTAAAGTCACATCAAGTCAAGAACCTCTTTGCTGAAGTTAATGGTTTCATAAGTCCCTCGTTAATGATTTAAATGCGGACTAGGAATTCGCGGTTAATTAATAGCTACCTACCAAATCCATATATAACTTTAAATATTTAATTATGATGGAACACAACTGGCTTGATGATTGTAAAAATGTATAGCAATAAACATTACAACATGTGATACCAGTATGAAATTTTGGCATAGAATCAATTATGGACCAAAACATTAAACTAGGTACGAGTACTTATAATAATATATTATAATAATACAAAATACGGTAGTATAAAGATAAATATGCCTTCGGAGAAATAATAAGCTACTCGAAGTACTAATCCTGCGCAAACGTAGTCGCGGGCACCAGCTAGTACATTTATAAGATAACGGGACCCATTGTTAAGCTTACCGGTAGCATATGTACGTATGTATTCCGCGCAAGTAGCCAGCACTTTCTTACATAATAATATTTTTGATGGATACTCCAATAACATAATAAACAAAAAACAAAATAATATGAACTATAAGTACGAACAATTTAGGTATTTGATTTTGCGTTCATGTTAATAAGGTATCTATGTAACAAACATTAACTTTCGTATGGTTATACTGTATTATATTTTATGATTATAGAACAAGTACTAGTAGGAAATGTAATACTTATAATAAAATACTTTACAATATTACTATTATGTAAAACTTATAATAAAATACTGCCATCGCGATGCGAATTGTAAGAGTTGATGAAACCCAATTTATTATGGGCCTAATAGGCCGTTTTGATTGGAAGCAGTAGTGCACAAGCATTACAGTGAAAGGGTGAGAAGGCACTGTGGCAAGCGAAAGCTATTGGACAAAATAGACTCAAACCAGTCTCTCGTAACTTCCATGGGCAAGTGCCGGCTTGAAAATTACTTTGAGAGTTTATGATGCAATAAAACATTTTCTTTTTCATATTGTATGATGGTACGGATGTACAGAACCTTAGCGTATGTCGGCTAGTTATTTAATCGTACTTTAACTTTTGTATACCCTTAAACCGATCGTCCACCGCTAACTAAACTAAGTTAGTTTAGCTCAGCTCACATATCTGATCCTGTTTTTCATACATGTGCGTCCACCGCAAACTACGCCAGCTTCTGCTATATAAAATAGTTTATGCTCTAAACTATGTGAGTTATTATATTAAGTTCTTATTGTAATCTGTTAAAATATTTCTAGGTAAGAAAGACTTCAAGGAATCGACATGTTTAGTCCATAGTTACACGCCCGATATTTTCAAATACCTTTTATCCAATGAGACAAGACCACTAGATGTTCCAAAGGTTGACAACATTACTAGGGCTTGCGTCATCAACTGGCTCATCAAAGTTAATGTAAGTATCTTCAGCATTTGTTTGTATATGCACAGCTGGAGAAGCGATTATGAAAATCAGCCAGAGAAGAGAAGTGATCGTGAAAATCAGCTAGAGAAGCGAACGTGGAAATCACCTGAAGAAGTAATTATGAAAATCAGCCAGAGAAAAGAAGTGATCGTGAAAATCCGCTGGAGAAGCGAACGTGGAAATCAGCAAGAGAAGCGATTATGAAAATCCGCCAAAGAAGAGAACTGATCGTGAAAATCAGAATCAGAAACCGAAACGGTGGACAGACGACCTGATAAAGGTCGCAGGACGACGTTGGATGCAGGCCGCTTCCAACCGGTCTTTTAGGAAAATAATGGGGGAGGCATATGTTCAGCAGTGGACGTCCTACGGCTGAGATGATGATGATTAATATTCTTATTAATTACTGAGTGTAGCTGTACAAACCCGACGCAGGTTTGCTTTCTCAGTCCGTCAATGCTATAAGCCAGCATTGTGAGCATGGATTTTCGATAGGATAACATAGGATACAATTTAATAATAATTATCGATAAAAGACTATACATATATATATATATATATATAGCTATCGCGGCCCACCTTCAATACTAGTATTAATAATTTGGTACAAAGTTGCAAACGGACGTACCAAAAGTCACAGTTCGTGACGCGTAAGATACGCGAACGGAAATTCCATATTCTCTAATGAAGAGGAAAGACGAGTCTGAATTGATTGAATACGCGGAAGGCGAGTGACCAAATTGATAATATGTGTCAAATAAATACATTTTATCTTAAGAAACTTTTTGTGATGTAACTTATGATGAAACAGCGTCCTTCGCGACTAAACTATTTCGAGTCCATAAGCTATATCGAAGCTATGGCAGTGGAAAAAAAAACAAAAAACAAAACAGCGTATGTCTAAACCTACCTTTTGGGAATCTCGATTGACTATTATGTTATAATCAAATAATATGTTATATCACTACATATAATAAAACTGTAGAAGTCGAATTTCTGTACAATGCAAAAATGCTAAAAACCGTGTCAGGGGGATGTAAGGAGAAACCGAACTAATTTTTAAAATTTTTTTATTTCTCTGTTAGTCTGTCTGTTTTGTACCGGCTAATCTCCGAAACGACTGAACTGATTTAAATGAAATTTTGTATGGTGGTAGCTTATATCCCTGGTGAACATATAAGATACTTTTGATCCCGGTTAATTAAAAACTTCCCGTGGGATAGCTAAAAACTCTTATTAACCGTATCCCTCGAGGCCACGCGAGCGAAGCCGCAGGCGGGCAGCTAGTATGTTATATAACTCTAGACCATATGACAAAAAATAAACTTTTCTATATGACTTTGATTGGAACTCCGATTACATATTAAGAAATCTTAGATATAACTTATAATAATCTGAACTATTAGATATATTTTGCATCTATATTATATTAAACGTAACTTTATCTATATTGAATGGATATCTTGTTCAGGGACCAAAAGGCAACCCAGGTGTAGTTCAATCCGCCAGCTGGTACTTGGACTCCATCCTCGGGATCTATGCCGTCTCAATTGATAAACTCCAGTTGGTCGCCGCAGCCTGCTACTGGATAGCCAGGAAGCTAAATGGTACGGTGATTGCAGCTGGAAGACTGGTGAAGCTTGCGAACAATGCCTTCAATACGGCTCAGCTGAAGGCAGCTGAGAAGTCCGTTATGGAAAAACTGGTTTGTATCTTATGATTCTATCTATAGCAATAGCGTAGTCACAGTCACAAGTGCAATTGGAAAACATTTAATACCGGCTTCCATTCTATTACTTTGGTAAAAATCAGTTATTGGAGTGTAACTCAAAAACTACTAGACCGAATTTACATGGGACCACACGGGAAGCACTAGCTTTCAAACAAAAAAAGAATTTTGGAAATCGGTTCACCCAGTCGAAAGTTGAGGTAACAAACATAAAAAAATACAGTCGAGTTGAAAACCTCCTCCTTTTTGAAGTCGGTAGAAAAATAAATTACAATGTAATGTTAACTTAATAGTGGTTGGAACAATAACTAAAGGAATTATTTAATAAAAAAAAATCATATGCATTGGATTAACAATATTTTGAATAACCAAAATGTGTACAAAAGTTTCTAGAAGTCACGTGACCAAAAACGGAAATAGCTGCGGAAATGATGTCATAATGACAAAAACATGATAGTGTCATGCCTCAAACAAGTGAAAAAAGCATCTAATATTGTTGCTTTAAAACTAAATACATACTAGGTCAAAGGACAAACTGTCGATCCATAAACACGCGTTATTGCCACAACCGCAAATAAAAAGTCTATTACAATTTTTTTACATTAAGTAATTAAATACCAAAGTTTATAATAATATTTAATGGTAAATTCGTTTTTCTTGTTATTGTTGTTACACATTTATAGATTGAAGATTTTTTCTTTTTACAAATGAAAAAGGGTCTTGAGTCTTGACAGGCAGACAGACGAACAGACGGACAACAAATTGATCCGATAAGGGTTGATTTTGCCTTTTGAGGTGAAAGACCCTACATAGAACAAATTATGCGACTAAAATGTAGGTTTATTTTTGTAACTACAAAGTTATACATTTTTTTTTCTATGAGGTTGGTAATTAGAGTCTGCTCTAAGAAATAATTCAGTCATTTAATTACTGTTTTGTATAAATAATGTAGATGCATTATTAATACTGCTAACACAAAAAACAAAAATAATGATTCATGATTTAAAAGGTAGGTACACTTTACTGACACTCGAACACATATCGTTCGTATATATATACTCGTAGTTCAAAAGATACAGTGTCCACAAGATACAAACAGACGGACGCGCAGTCTACATTGTAGTATTCGGGATATTTTCCCGTGGGAGTAAAATCTTAGAAATTTTTCATCAACGCCTCAAAATTTGTAGATCTATATAAATTTACCGCTAAAAACACTTAATAATACGGGCGTCTTTGTAAAACCATGTTTATTACATTTGAATGTTAAGGCAAAAATCAAGAGTTTAAGTTTCCAAGATCTCTTGTAGAAGTAATAAATACGTCCAGGCGGTCAACACACCTGTTTCTATGACTGTGGCTAAATTGACTTTCTGCTCATCAGTAGACCCTCAAGAGTTGGAGTCTAGAAGCGGCAGTTACTATACAGATAAAACTCGACGCTTCTGTCCATCTCTCGTGTTCTGTTTACCTCCGATATCCAGTAGACTATTACTATACTAGCTGGTGCCCGCGACTTCGTCTGCGCAGGATTAGTACTACCAGTAGCTTATTTCTATCTTCTCCAAGGCCATAAATATCTAAAGATGTTATCAAATATTAACATGGTCAAACGCAATTGCTATAATAGTATTAATAAATTTTACATCTCTCATATTCGGTAAGTAGGTCCTTATTATCCCCAAATGGGGCTTGTAGGTGACCAATTAGCGCTCTAGGGTAATAATGTAGCTAGAAAAGTCCTTGGGCGGTAAGTAATTTAAAGAAACACAAATGGGGCTTGTAGGTGACCAATTAGCACTCTAGGGTAATAATGTAGCTAGAAAAGCCCTAGGGCGGTAAGTAGTTTAAAAAAACACGTAACTCTTTCAAAAAGTTCGTGTACATCTAATCATCATACTGGCAATAGACATCATGCATTCAGCCCATTGACAAAAGAAGTCGCTTCGCTATTCAGCCTTTTCATCATTTCATCATCAGCCATATCAATTTTATTTTTGTAATGCCGGTTTTTTTCTACTTACCTCACAATCGAGCAGCAATCAAATAATATCAAATAAATAAAAAAAAAAAACAATAAAAAAAAAGAATCAAAGCAGAGTAGTTAGCTCGGGTGTAAGCATCAATTGCAGCCCGAGATATTTATATATATTGGGGCCTATAGTTCGAGGGTGCCTTACAGCCCTTGGCTACTAATCTACTATAAGTTCTTAGTAAATGAATCAGTAAACACTAATAATAAAATACAGTACCTACGTACATACAAATATAAAATTAATCACAATGCAGAAAAACTGTCATTACATTTCATCACCCTTGACGGTCATCAAGCACGTCTAGTGTATCGAGCTGAAAACGGCCTTAACTCTGTATGATTTTAACCGTCCTATGGAGACGGAGTCACATCTTAGAACAGCTTGATAGGATTATTCAACCGAAAATCTAAAATGATATCTAAAATGATAATGCTTGCTCTTGCTAAGCGGGCGTTAGTGCTTTAAAAACCATATAATATAATTGTTTAACCTGTGTGTTTTCAGGGATAATGTAGTATTCTAATGGCGAAATATATTTCTAGTTTCAGTAGTTTTTGAGTTTATTCGTTACATACGTGCACAACGTACAATTTGAAAAATTAATACCGACTTCCATTCCATTGTATTCAGTTATTGGAGTGTATCTCAAAAACGTTTAGACCGAATTTGATAAAATTGAAATGGGACCACACGGGAAGCACCAGCTTTCAAACAAAAAATAATTTTGAGAATCGGTTCACCCAGTTGAAAGTAATGAGGTAACAAACATAAAAAAAAACAGTCGAATTGCGTACTTACCTCCTACTTTTTTTGGAAGTCGGTAGAAAATACAAATCTTTCCTCTTTATAATATTTAGTAGCTATAGATACTGCGAATCTCCTTAGCGTTTTATTAAAAGTAAAAGAACCTCTTTGTTGAGAATTCGATGACCCTCCATTCACATTCATTCGTGGATAAGTTTAAAAATTACTATTAAAACTCTGTCAAAAAGGTTATTACAAAATTTCGAATTACATGGAGGATAAAACAACTTGGAACTGATCACTCCACGATCTACCTACTCGGGGGAGTCTGGCGTCCATTTGCGGGTGTGGAGACTCCCATAACCACCATGCTCCCCCCGGGGCCGGTGGTATCCATAAAGGATTACTCTGCGTAAAAAAAAGGATTTAAGTACCTATTCGTGTATTACGATTCAAAGTTTAGCGTGTCTTGACTTACTGATACCATTAGTATAGTTTAGTATCTTTTATAAGGCAACACACTGGAGCTAAAAATAAAGGCACATTGTTATATACATTGAGAGAAAAACATGTAAAAAGACAAGCTCGCTGAGTTTCTTGCTAGACCTTCTCTGTCGTGGTCGCGTTCCGATCCGGTTGCAGATATAAGAAAAAAAATAATGTAAAATAGGTAACAGGTTTTAAGTGTAGTAGGCCTATACAGAATAAATGCTTTGATTTGGGCAAGTTTCTGAATTTCTCAGAAATTTATCCACGATTCGCGAATGGAGTACTGCTCGTCTTGAGTTCGACATGTTGATTCTCGGTTATGATGATTTTTTATTAATTCATCAGATTTAGGGGTCGAAAAGCTCTAACCGTCTTATTATAAAATTAGACTAAAGATAATCCCAAGTTTAAACCAAAGTTTAAGGGAATTTCCTATGTGAAATCTGCTTAATCTTAAACCTTACTATCGTTAGTCCACATTTAAAAGAAGGTAGTCCATCAATGCGGTCCTATTGGAAATCCATGTGTTCAGTAGTAACACGGCTGAGATGATGATGAGTCAGCCTTTTTGTTGAACCTTCTAATATTTGTCTAACTTTATAAACGTTTTTTTTATAATTGATATCACATCGACTACTATCTCACTTGAATGTTGTGATAATGTGGTTAAAGGTCATACTAGACCAGTGGTACGACCATGGGTTGTCGATAGTATAGATACTATTATCGGGAAAAGGCTGCTCGCGAAATACCTATCGCAGCTAGTTCCATACTAGAGACAAGGTTAGATAGATGACAAAAGTCAGTTTATCGACTCGACAAGTTTATCGTGAGATCCATACTCGTATCGCTGGAGTGACTTCGTGAATTCTGAGGATAGATAGCAGCTTTAGCCATCAGTCAGCTATATACAGCAGCTACAACCGTCAGGCAGCTACATACAGCAGCTATAACCTTCAGGCAGCTACATATAGTAGCTATGGCCATCAGGCAGCTACATATATCAAGGGAGTGCGCAACCACCCTGTCGTGAGCTTATCACCATATTAGTTTCACCGAAAGCTCAAGTCCGAGGTTGGGATAGAACCGGCACCCACCAAGTCGGCTCCTAGCCCGAACCCTAGCGCTAAGCCCTAGCTATCATCGCTTCAACACGCAGTGCTGCTTTTAAGGCGCTGCTACAAATTCGGAAAAAATACAGTGCATAGTTATGAGTATAAAAAAGACTTATACTTACTTATAATAATTTCGTACAATATCTATCTGGCATCTTAAAGAAAAAAATCGCAAATAAAACGACGGAATAAAATCGTTTGTATCGCATTTCGCAATATTTTCACTTTTCAGTGACGACTACCGCATTTGTTGTAATATAATTATCTGTAGTTTTTATAACCATTGTGGCTTCTTTTCTTGCAAACAAATTGAAACTGCGAAAAAGTTATCGTGTTTACAGATGCACGCTTGTTCCTGTTACAACCAGTAACCAAGGTAAACTTGCTGAAAGAGATAATTGATTCAGGCGTTACTTTGCGGAAATCCATTTTAAAACGATATTGAATGAAATATTTAGTGACATTTAACGGTACAGAAGCCTTACTCCCACCTTTTGTAGTAGTCATGTTTCAACCTTACCATTAAATTTGGTACCACCACGTCAATATAGCAAGGTTACAATAATAATGGATTACGATAGACGTTTTGATGACGTATTATCAAATATTTCACTCAATTCGCGTACTTTGACGTGACTTTTGACGTTCAGTTTTATTGTTCCAATGTCATTTTTTTAAAGATCCGTACTCCCATCTCATAAAGTAGTCATATTGCAACCTTACCATTTAATTTGGTTGACCGTTTTGTGTCGGTGGGAGTACGATAGTAAGTATGATTATTCTAAGCTTATTAAAAAACGTTAGAATTTATATATATATATATATATATATAATAATGATTACAGTAGTTCACCGTCACTTGGTAGACAACCAGTATTCACCAGTGAACAGGAACAGATACTGGTTGATCATATCTTTAACATGACTAACATTATTTTTTTGTCCCAGGGAAATCCTTTATGGATACCACCTACCACGGGGAGGTAGGTGGTTATGTGGGAGTCCGTATGCCCACCAAAACCCCGGGGTGTTCCGTCACTGCCGCTTTTGGCGGGAACGCGGGACAGATGTTGCACACGACCGCGAACCCGCCGCGGCTGTCCGTGGACCCTTCTCTTCGCGGCACGCCAGAACACATGGCGCGCCGCAACTACCTCAGAGACCAAACCCGCCAACAATGGGCGCCAGAATTCCCCGTGTCTGGACGCCCATGGTCTCCCTGCGGTGGGTCGGATAGGTAGCCCCACCGCCTGCTACGTCAGCCACAGGGGATAACCCCCCCGCGACCCCACCTTCTCGAGTCTGCGCCGAGCGCCCGGACCCCACATCCTCGAGCCTGCACCAATTTGCCCGGGCCCCTTCCTCGAGCCTGCACCAAAGCGCCCGGGCCCCACCTCTTCGAGTCTGCGCCAAAGCGCCCGGACCCCGCCACTCCTATGTGGACTTGGCGGCCAAAGCCCATAGGAGCGGCCCTGCTTGAGCCGGCCAGCGCACCCCAACGCCGGCGCGGCCCCTGGGTTCCTCTTGGCTTCACCGTGGTGATCCAAGCCACGGCTACTGAGCCCCCCCCCGCCACGTCAATGCGGGAACCCTTCGGGGGGGAACATGTCTAACATGGTATATGGTCTTACAAGCAACCAACTGCGAAAAGTATGCTATTTTGTTTGTTTCTTTAGTATGTTTTATGTTCTATATTTATTTACCATTTTATTTTATTAAAATTACCTTTATTTTCGTTGACTGTTATGTTTTAATGATGATTGTATTGATTGTGTTATGTTGATAGAAAAGAAAATAAGTTATAATAGTCACGGTCACCGCCATGTACATGTTCAAGCAAGCAACCTCCAAACAAGCAAAACGAATCATAATCACAACACTGTTTGTTTTTGCCTTAATGACGTCATACGCGTTTAGGCCGCCATTGAATGTTTTAGCGCCAATATTAAAATTTGAAATATTTTTATTTTAGTTAAGGGTACTTTAAAAAATATAAAAAAATATGCTAGGTGTGTATTTCGGAGTCCTGATTAATTTAACGTACAATAAAAAAAGGTAAACAACCCTATTCAGCTAAAATTGTATTTGCTGTTTGTACCAAATGTTCTCGTCGAATATTACCAACTTCTCTTACAACCACTTGAACAATTATGTTTATGTTCAAAATTCCTTTTCAAAGTTAGGTACCTACCTAATGTGTGTACCAAATTTTATCAAAATCGGTCGGTAAATTGCACCGCACCAAACTTCCCCCTTTTTAGGAAAAGTACCCTCAAAAGTAAAAAATATATTGAATAGTAAAATATGCTTACCAAGTTTTATCAAGAAGGTTGAAAAATGCGAGCTGTACAGGAGGACCAACACAAAACCTAACAAACATACGGACAGATGAAAGTTGATTTGCTTCGCTCACTCGGTCAATAAATACTCGTATAATAATAAAAGTTTTATTTCAGGGTGACCGTTACGCACTTCTGGTGGTAGTACCTCGTACTCGTGATGGCTTGACACGTCTTGCGGCAGACCTACCGGCAGCTCCTTTGTCAGATATCCAGGACATGCTCGGTGAAGAAGAAGTTCAAGTTTCCATGCCGACTTTCTACGTGGAGACTACTACCAAGCCTATTGCTGCTTTGGCTAAGGTATGTCCTCATTTAGTACCCACATTGGAACTAGATTGAAGTTATGTTTATGTCCACAAGATAGATAGAAGCGCTCGTAGCGGAGCTTGACTCGGCGATCTTAACCGATCAACGAGTTAAGTAACACTTGCTGCGGTCAGGACTTGGACAGGTGACAGCTAATGGCATTGTTCAACTGAGCGCTTCCATGCCTTCGGAGGGCACGTTAAATAGTCGGTCCCGGTCGTTTGTCTTAGGACAACAGTCGTTCGTCAAACCAACATATTATGTAATATCTCAGGGTGATGAGCGCTCTTGGGGTCACTACGAACCTTTAACTATTTGTCACGTGACCAATAGTTAAAGGTTACGTACCGCACACCAGACGTGCGATTGTCTAAGAGCAAACATCGTTGCATCTTTGACAACATCCGTGAAACAAATGACGAGATGACAAGGAAAGTTGGAAAAGCAACCTTATGGACAAGGGCAATATCTCATAAAGTATTTGACATCGGTGAGCTCATCGACGAGCGCATCAACGAATCATTACAGAATTGCACGGCTGATGCAAGCGTTATGCCTACCCATAACAGTTCAGTCATAATAATTATGCAGCTGTACTTTAACATCCTAAACTATTGTAATAATTACAAAAGTTTAGGATGTTAAAGTACAAGAGTACAAAACCCTGCATATCAATGCATTGCGTTTGCACCCTGAGATATAACATGTTAAATCTCTTGCCCTGTAATTTCGATGGAAATATCGCCATTAATCCTTTGAGTACCATTGACGTACATTTACATTCGTTTCATTCATAAACCTTTTATTTGAACTATCACGGTATATTACGGATTAATCCGTAATATACCGTGATAATTAAAATAAAAGGTTTATGAATGAAATTCACGTAAATTTACGTCTCTGGTAGGCAAAGTGAGTAAGCCACGTGCTTGTTCCATAACGTCACATTAAACAAATAAGGAATGGGCTCAAGTAAAGGATCTGCTATCAATTTTAATTTCAAGGTTTAGGTAACTCTATAAATACATTATTTAGGTACATAGTGTATACTCATATCTTTGGGATACGATTATCATCTATTTTATTGAAATAATAATAAATAACAGGTTCTTACTTTCTTTTTATTACGTCGCTGTTACCGTGGGTTTGAACATCAAGCGAGAGATTGCCTCATTGTTTGTATTATTATTTTTCACAATATATATTTTCTTTTCTTAAGACGCGGTCCAACCCCAATTTTAAAATAATTTACGATGCTTTACGTAAGGTTGAGAATCGCTTGTTAGATTCGACGATGTAATGCGAAAATGCATTAATTTTGTACGTTTTCTTTATATTTTTCGATATATGCTATTACAATTGAAAAAACTGCTGGTTACTACTTTAGTACTATATGTTGGCTATGTATTACCTAAAAAATAATATATTGTTATTGCTGAAAATTCAGAGAGTTTGGACGTGAAAGTTTATTTTTATGGACCTATTTAGGATTTTTTTCTGCAGAGAGCGAGTAATATTGATGAATTCTGTTCGGTTATTACTCTTTGCCTTTTTCTTTTCTAACCTAAGTATTTTTTTCATAGATTATTATCTATCTGTTTCGTTACACTAGATGTTTAAAGATTCTGCTTTTTAGTATTATCAGGATACGACCGCGCCTTAAAATTACATTTTTACAACATTTCTATATAAATTAAAAACATTATAAAAAACCGAATCCTAGATTGCTATTAGCAGTGGGTCATGACCCAAACTACCGGTGGTTAGGGCTGCAGACTGAGGAACCTCCTGACAATACGTACTGTGTCAAGGAGTACTGCCTTCTGTATCTGGCCCTATATAATATTATATATATAGGGTATATTATTGTTGTAATAGCTTTTCACAATAAAATCATTAAAAATGATAAATGAAATCACGGAGAGAAAGTTCAACTTGTCTAGACAAAGTTTTAATGGAATATAAATTGTGTATTATGTAGTAAAAAATCATTCAGAAGACAAAGATGCTCGAAAAGTTGACAATTACCACCCATGCTCAGAACAATAACGCTTATTCTAAGCATCCATGAAATTATTTAAGTGTTTCATAAAACAAAGATATAAAATATATTTAAAGTTATATGATTATTAACGGGATATTTACCGTGGTATCCCGGTAAATATCCCGTTAATAATTAAAATAAACAGTGTTTTAAAATATATTTAATTATATATATTATTTAATAATAAAAAATAACACCGAGTGACCACAATAGTTCCCACAAATTCGGTACGCCTATGTTAATAGGCTTTAATTCTGATTCCACGTCTCATATTTTTTAAAGTCTGAAATAAGAAGACAAGACTATATGGTACTAGCTACGCCTCGCGGTTTCACTCGCGATTTCACTATTAATCCAGTGCTTCATTTATTTACCGACCAAATTTCATCCAAATCCATCCCGCCGTTTTTGCGTGATTGAGTAACAAACATCCATATATTTATGAAAATTTTAGTGTGATATTTTCGTATATTTTCTTCTACAGTTCGGAGTAAGCAGTATATTCACCCGTGATGCTGACCTCACAGGCGTATCTTCAGACGAGGGTTTGTTCGTCCAAGAGCTGGTCCAGCACGTGGCTGTCAGAGTCGATAATGCTGACTCCAGCGCCACTGAGTTTGGAGGTAACGTCTCTTGTTTACTTATTCATCATACTTTCAATCATTATGGAAACTTATGTAACATAGGTACTTAATGATATTTCTTGAGGAGTCACTCGTTAATATCCAGACTTCAACTAAAAATATACAATGTGTTAGAACTAAACGTCTATATTAAAGAAAGAAATATATTTATAATTGTCTCTGCAAATATACCTTGCGTTCTGGAGCCACCGGGTCTCAGTAGGTCTGATGGCAAGAGGCCGGATGGTCTAACTCTGGTGCCGTGGAAGAATGGCAAGTGCCTGGTGTGGGATGCCACATGCGTCAGCACGGTTGCCGCCTGTCACCTGAGTCGCTCCATCCACTCCTCAGCGGCGGCTGCTGAGGACGCTGCGTGTCGGAAGCGTCAAAAATATGCGGCTTTGGAGGCACAATATCTTTTTGTGCCCATCGCTGTTGAAACTTTGGGCGCTTGGGGGACCGAGGCCAGGGTGTTGATTCGACAGATTGGCCAGCGGATAACGGAAAAGTGTGGTGACCCCCGCGCCAGCTGTTTCCTGGAGCAAAGATTGGCCATTGCTATTCAACGGGGTAATGCGACCAGTGTTTTGGGGACCTTTGCTCCGGGAACAATTAGGGGCGGGTTGTTTGACTAATTTTATTTTTAGACATTATTGTATTGACATTAATTTATATAATTAAACAAGAAAGAAATGTAACAAAATATGCTATGTTATGTTACATTTCAGCATAGTACATTGAGGTTGATGTAAATATATAAACCAATAGCTGATTACTTTTGTTTAATAATTATTTCCTTTTTCGTCTGGGTTCATAATTATACATTTACAAAAGACTTATGTACTATAGATAGATAGATAGATAGATAGATAGATAGATAACGCTTTATTGTACATAAAACAAACGTGGATACATTTAATATACAATATTAATACTGTTGTACAATGGGCGGTCTTATCGCTTATAAGCGATCTCTTCCAGACAACCTTAGGATGGAGAGAAATTATGATACACGAATAGACGGCAATGTATTTGAAAACAACGTCAAAAGTAAACCTAAATAATATTAAAATTACATAAACTACACAAACATAACTTCATATAAATAAATAAATATTTATAACATAAATAAACAAATAAATATATAAATACATATATATTACATATATAAATACATACACATCATATACACATTCCAAAACATATTTATAAGAAACGTATTCATATAATATTATATAAATTTTTAAATGCAAGCGACTAACAAAAATAACTTAATAACTAATTCAATACTATAATTATTTAAAAACTAAAACAGTTTTTTTAGAGTTTTAAAGTTTGTAAAACTTTCCCTCATCACATTTTCCTATCGATTAGAAGATATTATTTTGGACCCAAATGGCTAAATATTATTACGCAATTCTAAAGTGGAACAAGTTCTAGATTTTTCCATGAAAAGGTTTTTAAAAACGTTTTATTTAAGGCTGGTAGGTACTCCAAAAAATTGAGTTCTTTGCTTCGTATTCTTGAGGTAGGTATCCTCTAATGTGGATCTAAGTCTGACTGAGTGCAGAACTGATTTTTGTATAGCATTTATCTGGATTTCCACTCCAGTCGAAATTCGCAACTGATGTTTTTTTAAGATCTAGAATATCGATCGAAGACAACCAAGCTTTGTAATTGGTCATCAATCAATCATTAGGCAATATTGGATGCTTTTTGCTTTTAAAAACTCTGCCTAGCCGCTTACCTATATTCCGTTTTTTTCAACGCTCAAACACACACACACACACCCTCACACAATAATTAAAGTATTATTGTGTGGGATGTATTCAATTTACAATTAAATAATTTAAATTTGAATCGCAATACGAATATATGCCTCAACCAGGAAACGAGAGGTCCCTGCGGAATCGAAGCAGGGACCTATCACTTGGAAGGCACGGTAGTGGCCCTTAGCTCCCTTACTTTGTTGGTAGTGACCAACAAGGGGGTTGACAATTTTGTGGTAACGTCCCCTTCATCGTTAAAAAGTGCAGCCCACTATTAGTTTGGTTATGTCATATTATTAGTCATGATATTTTGTGTCCAATACATACACACTTAGTCTACAGCAACTATAGCAATAATTCCTCTGTCGCTGAAACTCTGCAGTGTGATAATCAATAAACTAGAATCATACTGCAAAGTTTCAGCGACCGAGGAATTATTGTCAGGGTGTACATTCAAACAAAACCCTAGTGCGTTGGACTAACTGTAGACTTCCTACATGTCTAACTAGTCATATGTACGCTCCTTTGTAACTCTATGAATTATTTTGATTCGGTTTTAACTTCCGTTTATTTAAGTAAGCAATATATAGGTAAGTAGATATAATATCTTTGTTCAAAATATAATTAACTAACGATAACTTTGTCGATAGTTGCAGAAGCCGTTAAAGAAGAAACAAAAAACCTGCCCCTTTCGCCAGAGAAGGTACTTCGCCGTTTCAACGTCGAGCATCCATTCATTTTCTTCATCGTTGACGTCCAGGACCATCTCGTGGTCGTAGCCGGAAAAGTTACTGACCCTGAGCAACCAGCGCCTTTTGAATTCTAATAAAGACTTTAATTTATAAATGTCCTATTGATTGTAAGAGTTTTTCTGCGAAAAATTATATATTTATCGAGTTAAGGTTAAGTTTAATTAGGATAAAGGTCTACCTATTGTATTCGTAGGCACCTTAACTGTCTGACAAAACGAAAGTAATTAAATGTAGAATCGGTTATCCGAGTATTTAATTCTTCAAGTGTATATTATATAATTGTTTTCATATCTTTATTCATGATAGCAAGACACAAAATACAGGGCCCAATGAAACAGAAAACTCGCGTGATGTCTAGTCTTCTTTCTGTTCAATTTAAAGTTAGGTTGCCCACCTTAGGGTACCTACGCACTCAGCAATTATAGTAGGTATTTATTTCTTGGATTGTACTGAAACAAGGTCTATTAATTTATATTCTGTCGTTATCTCTGGAGTGAAGCTAAGGATAAAAAAGTGTAGCAATAGAATTTGGCACACCTGTGTCTATGTAAGGCTAGAAATTGTATTGCACAATATCCGATATCAGGTTCGTATACACAATAACCTTATAGAATTATTTTCTACCTATACAGGCTATACATGAACACTGCATAGCGGTAAAAAGTTAACTTAAAACTCTGCGGAACATAAAGCCATTTTGCAATTTGGTAATATAACTCCAGTCCCATGTCTAATATTTTTTTATAACTGAAATATGTAATTACTTTACAGCAAAATTTATTGACGTGTTTTGGATTGTTTACTAAGGAATATTATTAAAAGCAAATTGTTTTTTTTTTGTTTACTAATTTTTTTCTTTAGCTATGCTTCATTTTGTGGGTACCTATACTTACTATTCCAATAATCTTATTATTAAGATTCACGCATTGTTCTTTTTTATGAATTTCGATAATAAAACCAGACGCATTTGATAAAGAAAGAGTACACAGCCTAGATCTAAGTTAAAATAAGTTATTATTTATTTTCGAGTATGTGTTGTGATTAAATTATTTATTAAATATCATACAGTCTTTATTTTTTGTCAATATAAACACCCATTTTGCTCGTAACGTGACTTGCCTATTTTGTTTGAATGGATCATTTACGACATGCGAACCTTGCTTCGATCATTAGATATGTGAAAGGATCTCTAAAGGCATTTAGCATTTTACATTTGAACGCTTTCCTACTTCTGTAGCTCGGAAGATAAAATAGTCAGTTTGACTGCTATTGTCGATTCCTAATAACACAAAAAACCATTCTACTATTTTTCTATAAACAAAAGGAACGCTAAGTTATCTCGAACGATACCATATAATATATAAACATATATATAACGTTCATGTTCATGATCTATCAAGTTACTAGCCGCGCGATTCTCTAAGAGCAAACATCGTTGCATCTTTGACAACATCCGTGAAACAAATGACGAGATGACAAGAAACGTTGGAAACACAACCTTATTTACAAGGGCAATATCTCATATAGTATATATCTGACTTCGCTGAGCTCGTCGACGAGCGCGTCGACGAATCATTATAGAATCGCACGGCTGCTTCTGTAGCTCGGAAGATACGATAGTCAGTTTGAATGTTATTGTCGATTGCTAATACTCGATTGATAATATTGCTACCCAAAAAACCATTCTACTATTTTTCTAAAAACAAAAGGAATACAACATAACGTCATCTCGAACGATACCATATATATGTAATATATAAAGGATGGTATTTAAAAGTACTTCAATTTATTCCCATTTCATTTACCTAATTTTGCCTGTGTTCCACCAAATATACTGAATGTGCACCAAAATATGTTCATTAAAATATGTCATAACGAGCATCTATTTAAAAACTGTTGCAAATTTGTAAAAATAGTAATACACCTAATTTTAAAAACAAGCATTTATTTTTTTAGTATTACTTCAGATAATGCACTGCAAAATGTATTTGAATCAAACACCAATTAATGTCCAATGTAGTTTTATTAATAAAAAATGAACACATTATAAAATGTAATGCTTACTAAAAATGTTTTTTTAATACTAAACCTAACCTAACCTAACCTATAATATAATATTTTGTGTAACATTCAGGAATATTTGGTGCACGATCAGTATTTTTCGGGGAAGAATAAAATAGTTATTGTTACAATAGAATATTTGCAGCGCACCACAATAAAAAAGTGTTATATCTTGGTGTTAATTTGGAATTTGTTTGATGTAACATATTTTGTTGGCCGAGTAGTTTAATTATAGTAAAACAATTAAACGGGTTTAAGATCAATACTTTAGAAATGCATACATAGATGTACCTTTAGATTTTTGGTGAACACAAAAATATTATGTATAAACATTTAAATAACGTTCATGTTCAAGATCTATCGAGTTAACAGACTATAAAGTATAGATCGATTGCTGGCTGATATTTAAATAGAATAGCAGAATAATAAAATGCATAAACGCTATCGTTCAGCATGTTTGGATTGAAGTTAAAGTAAAATTTTGTGGAAGGAGCCGCTGGTTGTTGTCTGAGGTCTGTAGTACGCATGCAGGCGGCCTGAAATCTTCGATATCAAGACTGGCCTATCCAAAACCCGTTTTCTTGTAAATCCGTATCCGATTTACCTAGCTCAAATTTTAAAATGTGTTAGTTAGTTAATTATAACTCAAACGTTTCCATTAAATAAAAAATGTGGGTAGACAAATGCGGGTAGGTACACAAGTTGTGAAGTATAAATGAAAACTGGGTTCTCAAATCACACTCCAACGGACGCGCTGGTCGTGGTCGTACACGTGTTCTTATCTTACGTACCTGCTGGATAAATCTGTAGATAACTGTGTGTTTTATATAGTGTGCATAACTAATATTGTATTTAAAGTGGCGTAATGGACCAAGATAAAGAAAATGTCTCCCGTTTTCGCATATCCACGAAAATACCTATACCAAAGCAGCCATTGCCACCTCTACCGAATCATCTCATAACATCGACAAAATCAGAAAAAGAAGAGATACAGAGAGGTCCTCTGAGGACCCTAAATCATGCTAATGCAGATGCTGGTACATCTGAATCTAATAAAAATGGGGTAAATAACAAGAAACGTTTCCATTACCTCAATACGAAACACCTGACTAAGCGGCGTCCAAAGTACGAACCTTTGAACTGGAATTTGAACTCGGTAAATGAGCAGCATGAGAATGTATGCGATGATAAAAATAAAGATATAACATCAGAGAAAGCTGGTAATTTTCCCTGCAAGAATGATCACCGCGGAAACAAATATACCGATGACAAAATTAAACACTCAACGGTTAGTGAACAAGCAGGGAGTTCAGCGGAAAATCAAGTTTCGAGCACAAATACCGCAGTTGAAAACAAAGACGCTTCGGTTGCCGGGAATCTTGAAAGCCAATATGTCTGGGAGAGTAGCTCAGCTGTGACGCCAGCTATCCAATCTCTAGAGCATAGGGAAGTGAGGAACATCAAAAGAAGCCTCAAAAGGCCTCACAGTCGAGAATTGCAAGTACTCTCATTAGTGGAAAATCAAGATAAAACAAATTATATAAAGTTCAAAAGGCGTTTGGAGTTCAAAGAACGATCACAAAACTCATTGTCGACTCCGGATTTGAGTAAGTGTCCTAATAGTTTCCTTTATTGTATTATCAGTAAAATTCTTGCTACTTGGAAAGTTTCCTCACAAAATGGAGGCCGTTTCTTACTGTCATGTTTATTTATGTACCATAGTAACGCCTGTCTTCTTAGAACTTTATGGACTTGTTGACTGCGTCGACTACTGATTCCAGGAAATCTATTGTTAAACTTAATGAAAAAATAAGTTCCTGTTGTTGAGGAAATGGCTGGGGTGCAATTTTGACAATAGATTAACTCTATCCTAGCTCTGTCTGATACTTACTTATTCTATTTAAAGTCACATCAAGTCAAGAACCTCTTTGCTGAAGTTAATGGTTTCATAAGTCCCTCGTCAATGATTTAAATGCGGACTAGGAATTCGCGGTTAATTAATAGCTACCTACCAAATCCATATATAACTTTAAATATTTAATTATGATGGAACACAACTGGCTTGATGATTGTAAAAATGTATAGCAATAAACATTACAACATGTGATACCAGTATGAAAATTTGGCATAGAATCAATTATGGACCAAAACATTAAACTAGGTACGAGTACTTATAATAATATATTATAATAATACAAAATACGGTTGTATAAAGATAAATATGCCTTCGGAGAAATAATAAGCTACTCGAAGTACTAATCCTGCGCAAACGTAGTCGCGGGCACCAGCTAGTACATTTATAAGATAACGGGACCCATTGTTAAGCTTACCGGTAGCATATGTACGTATGTATTCCGCGCAAGTAGCCAGCACTTTCTTACATAATAATATTTTTGATGGACACTCCAGTAACATAATAAACAAAAAAGTAAATAATATGAACTATAAGTACGAACAATTTAGGTATTTGATTTTGCGTTCATGTTAATAAGGTATCTATGTAACAAACATTAACTTTCGTATGGTTATACTGTATTATATTTTATGATTATAGAACAAGTACTAGTAGGAAATGTAATACTTATAATAAAATACTTTACAATATTACTATTATGTAAAACTTATAATAAAATACTGCCTAATAGGCCGTTTTGATTGGAAGCAGTAGTGCACAAGCATTACAGTGTAAGGGTGAGAAGGCACTGTGGCAAGCGAAAGCTATTGGACAAAATAGACTCAAACCAGTCTCTCGTAACTTCCATGGGCAAGTGCTTACCGCCAGGGGCCTTACTATCAGCTTCGTAAAAACCATGCAAGTTCCGTGCAGTTCTTTTTCAACCGTTTTGAATAAAATCAACCCATGGCGCTCATTTAGGTGAACTGTTTGAATATTGTTTTCTCAAAGGTGAACGGGTAATATTGTCTCTGGCATTCTAACAATTTACTGTAACCAACATTGCAGACGCCTTGACGTTTGTAAGCTAATAAACTGAGTGGATTTAGAGAAACATGTTAACGAGAGTCCATACAGAAAAAAAAACAGGTGTACGGTTTTACAGCGGTTCTGGAATAACAGGCCTGGGCAGGCCTGCTTTAAAGTTGTCATCGTACGAATAAACCGGGCAGTTGTCTAGAAGTCCTGCTTTAAGAGCTTATAGTAAGGATCCTGGTAAACGATTTAACTGTCTAACTTTTAGGACCTATAAATGAAAAATAAACCCGACACAATTTAATACAAATAGTGTAAGATACCCGTGTTGAGAGAGTTATGAAATAAAAATATGTAATCCGCCATTTTGTGGCGGCGGCCATCTTGGACTGATTTTCATTAACCATAGCTAAGAACACTCCCGACTGTTTCACCTTTCAAACAACAAAAGGTCCGTTACCACAGACACACACACAGACACGTCAAACTTATAACACCCCGTCGTTTTTGCCGTCGGGGTTACAAAAGCAAAAATAGGGCATGTGCGAGTCAGGGCAGAGCTAATGATAATTAAATATAAGAAATATGTATATAGTAGTGGCTTTGCTCAGTGTGGGGACCGTATTTTTATCAATATAATATATACATAAACATCCTTAATGTAATCTAAGTTAGTCATCATAATCAGCCTATTTTGTTCCCACTGCTGGGACTCGAGTCTTCCTCTCAGAGAGAGGAGTTGGACCATAATCCACCACGTGGGCCCATTGCGGATTGGTGGATAGGTTTGTGACCAACCCATGTCGAAGTTTTCAGGCCGCTCGAAAGCCCTCGACATAGCCTAACGACTGTTGTCCTAAGACAAACAACCGGGACCGATGGCTTAACGTGCCCTCCGAAGCACGGAAGCGCTCAGTTGAATAATGCCACTAGCGGTCACTTATCCAACTCCTGAACGCAGCAAGTGTTACTTAACTTGTTGATCGGTTATCGATCAACAAGTTAAGCAATACTCGCCAAGTGGAGCTCTGCTACGAGCGCTTCCCTAATCTAATTCTCTGAATTAAGTTAGTATAAAACTATTTATAAAATTACTTTGAGAGTTTATGATGCAATAAAACATTTTCTTTTTCATATTGTATGATGGTACGGATGTACAGAACCCTAGCGTATGTCGGCTAGTTATTTAATCGTACTTTAACTTTTGTATACCCTTAAACCGATCGCCCACCGCTAACTAAACTAAGTTATTTTAGCTCAGCTCACATATCTGATCCTGTTTTTCATACATGTGCGTCCACCGCAAACTACGCCAGCTTCTGCTATATAAAATAGTTTATGCTCTAAACTATGTGAGTTATTATATTAAGTTCTTATTGTAATCTGTTAAAATATTTCTAGGTAAGAAAGACTTCAAGGAATCGACATGTTTGGTCCATAGTTACACGCCCGATATTTTCAAATACCTTTTATCCAATGAGACAAGACCACTAGATGTTCCAAAGGTTGACAACATTACTAGGGCTTGCGTCATCAACTGGCTCATCAAAGTTAATGTAAGTATCTTCAGCATTTGTTTGTATATGCACAGCTGGAGAAGCGATTATGAAAATCAGCCAGAGAAGAGAAGTGATCGTGAAAATCAGCTAGAGAAGCGAACGTGGAAATCACCTGAAGAAGTAATTATGAAAATCAGCCAGAGAAAAGAAGTGATCGTGAAAATCAGGATCAGAAACCGAAACGGTGGACAGACGACCTGATAAAGGTCGCAGGACGACGTTGGATGCAGGCCGCTTCCAACCGGTCTTTTAGGAAAATAATGGGGAAGGCATATGTTCAGCAGTGGACGTCCTACGGCTGAGATGATGATGATTAATATTCTTATTAATTACTGAGTGTAACTGTACAAACCCGACGCAGGTTTGCTTTCTCAGTCCGTCAATGCTACAAGCCAGCACTGTGAGCATGGATTTTCGATAGGATAACATAGGATAAAATTTAATAATAATTATCGATAAAAGACTATACATATATACATAGCTATCGCGGCCCACCTTCAATACTAGTATTAAAAATTTGGTACAAAGTTGCAAACGGACGTACCAAAAGTCACAGTTCGTGACGCGTAAGATACGCGAACGGAAATTCCATATTCTCTAATGAAGAGGAAAGACGAGTCTGAATTGATTGAATACGCGGAAGGCGAGTGACCAAATTGATAACATGAGTCAAATAAATACATATTATCTTAAGAAACTTTTTGTGATGTAACTTATTATGAAACAGCGTCGTTCGCGACTAAACTATTTCGAGTCCATAAGCTATATCGAAGCTATGGCAGTGGAAAAAAAAACAAAAAACAAAACAGCGTATGTCTAAACCTTTTGGGAAACTCGATTGACTATTATGTTATAATCAAATAATATGTTATATCACTACATATAATAAAACTGTAGAAGTAGAATTTCTGTACAATGCAAAAATGCTAAAAACCGTGTCAGGGGGATGTAAGGAGAAACCGAACTAATTTAAAAAAAAAATTATTTCTCTGTTAGTCTGTCTGTTTTGTACCGGCTAATCTCCGAAACGACTGAACCGATTTAAATGAAATTTTGTATGGTGGTAGCTTATATCCCTGGTGAACATATAAGATACTTTTGATCCCGGTTAATTAGAAACTTCCCGTGGGATAGCTAAAAACTTTTATTAACCGTATCCCTCGAGGTCACGCGAGCGAAGCCGCTGGCGGGTCAGCTAGTATGTTATTCAACTCTAGAACATATGACAAAAAATAAACTTTTCTATATGACTTTGATTGGAACTCCGATTACATATTAAGAAATCTTAGATATAACTTATAATAATCTGAACTATTAGATATATTTTGCATCTATATTATATTAAACGTAACTTTATCTATATTGAATGGATATCTTGTTCAGGGACCAAAAGGCAACCCAGGTGT
This sequence comes from Selenia dentaria, assembly GCA_917880725.1. Lineage (NCBI taxonomy): Eukaryota > Metazoa > Arthropoda > Insecta > Lepidoptera > Geometridae > Selenia > Selenia dentaria. The sequence goes on from OU862894.1 coordinate 27,535,825, forward strand.
AGTTCAATCCGCCAGCTGGTACTTGGACTCCATCCTCGGGATCTATGCCGTCTCAATTGATAAACTCCAGTTGGTCGCCGCAGCCTGCTACTGGATAGCCAGGAAGCTACATGGTACGATGATTGCAGCTGGAAGACTGGTGAAGCTTGCGAACAATGCCTTCAATACGGCTCAGCTGCAGGCAGCTGAGAAGTCCGTTATGGAAAAACTGGTTTGTATTTTATGATTCTATCTATAGCAATAGCGTAGTCACAGTCACAAGTGCAATTGGAAAACATTTAATACCGGCTTCCATTCTATTACTTTGGTAAAAATCAGTTATTGGAGTGTAACTCAAAAACTACTAGACCGAATTTACATGGGACCACACGGGATGCACTAGCTTTCAAACAAAAAAAGAATTTTGGAAATCGGTTCACCCAGTCGAAAGTTGAGGTAACAAACATAAAAAAATACAGTCGAATTGAAAACCTCCTCCTTTTTGAAGTCGGTAGAAAAATAAAATACAATGTAATGTTAACTTAATAGTGGTTGGAACAATAACTCAATAAATTATTTAATAAAAAAAAATCATATGCATTGGATTAACAATATTTTGAATAACCAAAATGTGTACAAAAGTTTCTAGAAGTCACGTGACCAAAAACGGAAGTAGCTGCGGAAATGATGTCATAATGGCAAAAACGTGATAGTATCGTGCCTCAAACAAGTGAAGAACGCATCTTATATTGTTGCTTTAAAACTAAATACATACTAGGTCAAAGGACAAACTGTCTATCCATAAACACGCGTTATTGCCGCAACCGCAAATAAAAAGTTTATTACAAATTTTTTACATTAATTAAATACCAAAGTTTATAATAATATTTAATGGTAAATTCGTTTTTCTTGTTATTGTTGTTACACATTTATAGATTAAAGATTTTTTCTTTTTACAAATGAAAAAGGGTCTTGACAGGCAGACAGACGAACATACGGACAACAAATTGATCCGATAAGGGTTGATTTTGCCTTTTGAGGTGAAAGACCCTACATAGAACAAATTATGCGACTAAAATGTAGGTTTATTTTTGTAAGTTTTTTTCAAGTAGGTAGGTAGTTAGATTCTGCTCTAAGAAATAATTCAGTCATTTAATTACTGTTTTGTATAAGTCATGCAGATGCATTATCAATACTGCTAATACAATTAACAAAAAAAAAACAAAAATATTGATTCATGATTTTAAAGGTAGGTACACTTTACTGACACTCGAACACATATCGTTCGTATATATATACTCGTAGTTCAAAAGATACAGTGTCCACAAGATACAAACAGACGGATGCGCAGTCTACATTGTAGTATTCGGGATTCGGAGTAAAATCTTATAATTTTTCATCAAAGCCAAAAAATTTGAAGATCTTTATAAATTTACCGCTAAAATCACTTATAGGGGATCCCAATAATCTATCTATCCACAGTTTTCCTTACTACCGATAGAAATTTGACATAACGTCCATACAAATAGTGTCAAATATCTATCTCTAGTAAGGTAAACCGGCGATAGATAGATTATTGGGACCGGCCGTTAATAATACGGGCGTCTTTGTAAAACCATGTTTATTACATTTGAATGTTTAGGCAAAAAATCAAGAGTTGAAGTTTACAAGATCTCTTGTAGAAGTAATGAATACGTCCAGGCGGTCAACACACCTGTTTCTATGACTGTGGCTAAATTGACTTTCTGCTCATCAGTAGACCCTCAAGAGTTGGAGTCTAGAAGCGGCAGTTACTATACAGATAAAACTCGACGCTTCTGTCCATCTCTCGTGTTCTGTTTACCTCCGCGATCCAGTAGACTATTACTATACTAGCTGGTGCCCGCGACTACGTATGCGCAGGACTAGTACTTCGAGTAGCTTATTATTACTCCAAGGGTATATCTATCTTTATACCAAAATCTCATAAAATATGTACATGGTCGAACGCAATAAATAGTATTATTTGAGTACATTTAAATACTTAGCTATATCAATCAGTAACCACTAAAAATTAAATAAAGGACTTACGTAGGTACATACAAATATAAAATTAATCACAATGGAAAAAACTGTCATTACAATTCATCACCCTTGACGGTCCCGAACACGTCTAGCTGTCGAATTGACTTGGCTTTTGATTAAGCCATCAGAAACTGACACAAACTTTGTTAGAACTGTCATAATTACGATCTTGACGTAGGCGGAGATCTTTTGTCTACTCTATGATGTGCAATTTACGCTTTTTCACCCGCTTGGTGATGGATGATGATGATGATGATGACGATGATGATGATGAAAAGTATCCTATGTGTTAAATCAGTGCCTCATCTACCTCCATACTAAATTTCATCAAAGTTGCCCCCGCCGTTTGTGCGTTAATGAGTAACAAAGATCCACACACCCACACATCCATACTCGCAAACTTTCACATTTATACTATTAGTAGGATAGTAGTATTGTTTGCAAACCTGCAGTCACCTTATTTATTTAAGGTCGGGACCATGCATTACCATTATTGAGAGCAGTCTTCTCACCTACTGACTCTCATGACCTCAAGTCTAGAAATTTCTCATGTAGTCCCACTTTCCCACTAATATCATAAATGTGAAAGCTTGGATGGATGGATGGACGGCTTGATAAATGGATGTTTGTTACTTATACGGCATAATGGTTGAATTGATGAAATTTGGCATAGTGATAGATTATAATCTGGAATAGCACATAGGCTACTTTTCATCATCATCATCATCATCCTAATACACCCGGGTGAAAAAACGTAATATTCTTGGGCACAGCATAGACAAAATAACACGATCTCTGCCTATGACAAGCCGTGCGATTCTGTAATGATTCGTCGACGAGTTTACCGATGTCAAATACTTTATGAGATATCACCCGTGTACATAAGGTTCTTTTTCCAACGTTTCTTGTCATCTCTTCATTTGTTTCACGGATGCTGTCAAAGATGCAACGATGTTTGCTCTTAGAGAATCGCACGGCTGATCGTAATGATTACAGTTCTGTCAAAGTTTGTGTCAGTTTCTGATAGTTTAGTCAAAAGCACGCTATCATTTTGACAGCTCGATACACTAGACGTGCTTGATGACCGTCAAGGGTGATGAAATGTAATGACAGTTTTTCTCCATTGTGATTAATTTTATATTTGTATGTACGTAGGTACTGTATTTTATTATTAGTGTTTACTGATTGACTTACTAAGTACTTATAGTAGATTAGTAGCCAAGGGCTGTAAGGCACCCTTGAACTATAGGCCCCAATATATATAAATATCTCGGGCTGCAATTGGTGCTTACACCCGAGCTAACTACTCTGCTTTACATCTCGATTGTGAGGTAAGTAGAAAAAACCGGCATTAAAAATATAAAATTGATGACTATTCATACGAAGACAAGGCTGAATAGCGAAGCGACTTCTTTTGTCATTGGGCTGAATGCATGATGTCTATTGCCAGTATGATGGTTAGATGTACGCGAACTTTTTGAAAGAGTAAAGTGTTTTTTTAAAATTAATTACCGCCCTAGGGCTTTTCTTGCTACATTATTACTCTAGAGCGCTAATTGGTCACCTACAAGCCCCATTTGTGTTTCTTTAAATTACTTACCGCCCTAGGACTTTTCTAGCTACATTATTACCCTAGAGCGCTAATTGGTAACCTACAAGCCCCATTTGGGGATAATAAACCTACTTACCGAATATGAGAGATGTAAAATTTATTAATACTATTATAGCAATTGCGTTTGGTCATGTTAATATTTTATAACATCTTTAGATATTTAAGGCCTTGGAAAAGATAGAAATAAGCTACTCGAAGTACTAATCCTGCGCAGACGAAGTCGCGGGCACCAGCTAGTTATATAATATAACCACTTATCAGACTGATTTTTTCAATCCAATGAGTTTCAAGCCATTTCAACGACATAGTCTTTTATATGACAAAGCATCAGTGCTTACAAGGTCAAAAATGTTCAGATTCAGATTCTTTATTGCAACCATACAGTACAAGGTCTTAAAATAATATATAATTATATGTATATAAGTTCGTATGGACCCCGTCGGGCAGCAAACTAGAAGAGAGGAGGGTGATTTAGGAAGTTAAATGATATTACGCAAATTGTACTACAGATTATCTAGCTAGATTATTTTGATAAATAGGTCTTGTTCATAATTAATTAATGTAAATTATAATAGAAGTTCAATTTAGAAATTCAATTTTAAAGTATTATTATTATTATATACTTAATTATTGATAATTTCAATATTTTTCATTTAAGTACTCGTCAATTGAACAATAGGCCTCGTCAACAAGAACATGTTTTAATTTTTGCATAAAACTAATGTCTTTGTTTATATTTTTTAAAGAGTCTGTCAGCTTGTTGTAAATATAACGCATAACTAGTGTTCTGGAAGAGTACATCTTTAAACGAGACGTTGGTACCACCGGCCGGGTTTCGTGTTTAGGGGCAGTTAGGTGTCTGTGAACCCAGCATCACAATTTCCAGAATATCAAAATTGTTTAGGAGTTCTAGTAGCATCCCCAATAGTTCTATAGTTCCTGATAGTTATTTTGAATAGTTCGCCTATTTTTGACATGAAAAATCGAATTAAAAAAATGAGATGTTAACTTCGCATGTCACCCAAAACTAGGTAAAAAATAAAAAGAATAAAAAATAGGTAAAAAATAAGTCAAATATAGGTGAACTATTCAAAATAAATATCAGGAATATAGAACTATTGGGGATGCTACTAGAACTCCGTTTTTTTTTTGAGATTCTGGTAATTGATATGCTAGGTTCACAGACACGGCAGTTAGGTCTTGTAGGTATTGCATTTTCTATTTGAAACAGTTGCGGGTTATTTGGCACAAATTTACAAACTTCTAATATATATATGCACGTCAATGTAAACGTTTTATATTTTTGTTGGTCTACTTTAACACCAGCTACTTTTACTTTCGGTTCACTCCCCTATAATACTCGTCTCAAGTCTAGAAGCATCATCACAATCATTTTGATTTGATGCCGCTGTCCTTTCCTTCATTTTTCCCTTTCCCAGCTCCTATAACTTCCTGAGTTGCAGTATCCTTATGAGCTGATAAGGCTTTGTATATTTGCGTCATATAACACCAGAGCCACAACAGACACTTTATTTTTACAGAGATATCCTCCACAACCTATAGTACCGAATGATTATATCACCTATCTGGCTTCGTACTGCACATCAACCGAAACCAGTCAGATCGAACTAAGTGCAAGTTTCATCTATATGTCCGGCTTAGTGGTGGACAAGAAGCTGTGCGAAGTGCTCCCGTCTGTTCTGGCTGGTGCTGCTATTAGAGATGCTCTAGTGATCTTGGAAAAGGTGCAACTACTGGATCAACTTCAGTCGTGTCCTGTGTAAGTTCAGTTTTTTTGTTCTGGATAAGTTAGCTTAAATGTGAAACCGCACTAGAGCGACGCTGCACCGGAGAGGCGCGTCGCGGCATCGAAATGATTTGTTTGAATTAAATAGGGTCGGAACTACTGGGGGGCTGTTCTCTTAGCTATTGACCCGCGATATAGCAACTCAATTGCACTAAAATTGTCGTTTTTGGCAGTTTTGGTATTCTGTTCGCTATTTAGGTTCGATCGCGGTCCAGTGGCTTGCGATCGATAGTTTTTGACATAAATGGTATTCTGTAAACTATTGAGTTGCGATTGATTTGCTACCAACCTCTGTCACAGTATAAAGATGCAACAGTATGGAAACTAAGCCTAGTTGATTAAATAATTTTCTATGCCCCATTGAAGCCATAGTTGTCACTTTTAATGTTTTAAGGTATTGTTTTTTTAAATAAATCATTTTCGTTTTTCGTTGTTCTGCTGTAGACATTAAATCTAGTTAATTCTAGTAACCAAATAAAATGTATAACACCTTCGAAAACCATAAAAACGACACCCAGTACGATATAGTTCATAATAATATTATAATCTTTTGCAGCCGCCATCTAAGATTTGTATTATGTGTTATGTTTTACGAATTTATTATGATTTATGATCGATCATACGAGAACACTATTACAATTTTAAAACACATAGCAGTCAGTCAAGTGTGACATTTAATATTTTAGATTATATAAAAAAGGTTAAGATGTAGAAATAGTTTGTAACACTCACTACTGACGGCACCGCGAGAACCGCTTAGGGGTCTCGTCGCATGTTTATGTCAGTGGGCCGTTTCGAACGATTTAAGGTAGTTTCCGTACTGTTCTCTATATATCTACTGTGCCTCTGTGTTGCTACAGTGGTACACATCTGTCTCAGAGTAAGTATCAAATAGAGTTGTCATTAGCGTATACCGGCAAGAGACAGAAATGCTACGAACCCAACCAATAGGGTAGTTGTCACAGTAAAAAATAAATTGCAATGTAATGTTAAGTTCACATTATTATAGTATATATAGTTATAGTAGTATATATAGTTATAGTAGTTAGAGCAAACAACTCAATTAATTAAAAAAAATGCATTGGATTAACTTTATTTTGAATAAATAAAATGTGTACAAAATATTCTAAAAGTCACGTGACCAAAAACGGAAGTAGCTGCGGATATGATGTCATAAGAGCAAAAACAAACGTGTAATATGATAGTGTCATACCTTATTAACAGATTGAGAATCATGCAAGTGAAGCAAGAATCTAATATTATTGCTTTAAAACTAAATACATACTAGGTCACAGGACAAACTGTCGATCCATAAACACGGTTATAGTGCAACCGCAAATAATAAGTTTGTTATAATTTTTTTGTATTGATTATACCAACGTTTATAATAATATTTTATAGTCAATTCGTTAATCTTCTTATCACTGTTACACATTTATGGAATTAAGATTTTTTTCTTTTTATGAATAAAAAAGGATCTTGGCAGACATACAGATGAACAGACGGGCAACAAAGTAATCCGATTGATTTATCCTTTTGTCATTATTGTAGTTTTATTTATGTAACTTCAGAAATATAAACTCAAGTAGGTTGTTAGAGTCTGCGCTAAGAAAGAAATCAGTTATTTAACTGCTGTTTTGTACGAGTCACGTGGATGCATTACTAAAACTTGCTAACACGATTGACGAAGAAAAGCAAAGATAATGTTTTATGAATTTATACACTTTACTGCCCACCTCTCACTCAACTGCACCATTGTGAACATCAACTTATAATAATTCACCACTATTACACGTCAAAACTTAAAAATCAACACAAAATAACATAAATTATAACAGCCATTGTTGGCCATTTCTCGCCATCTGCATGTTCAAACAAGCAAAATGAATTATAATCACAATACTGTTTGTTTTTGCCTTAGTGACGTCATACGACATATTGGCCGCCATTGAATAATGTTTTAGCGCCAACTTTAAAAGTTGAAATATAAACATCGTTTTTTAGTTAAGAGTTCTTTAAAAAATATTTAAAAATATGCCAAGTGTGTGTTTCGGTGTCCTGATTAATTTAAAGTACAATAAAAAGAAAGGCCAACAACCCTATTTCTGAAGTATTCATGAAAAAGATCGCAGGACAACGTTGGATGCAGGCCGCTTCCAACCGGTCCTTTTGGAAATTTCTGGGGGAGGCCTATGTTTAGCAGTGGACGTCCTATGGCTGAGATGATGATGATGATGATGATTTGAATAATTATGTCACTTGGTGCAACATTATGTATTACATAACTATTTAGCTTGACGAATGGCAAATTAACAAACACGTGAGTTCAATTATAAAGTAAACATAGTAGTAATAAAAACTCAGTTTCAATGATATTTTGACAGTTTTTTGATAGCAAAATAATTATTTAATGTATTTTTGCTTTAAAACCACTGTATTGATGTTTAGAATGATGTTTAATTGTTACAAGTTTTCAATTTTATTTGAGTGGCAACATTCGCAAGCCGTAGCACGGCCATATATATAGTTTTATTAATCTATGGGCCATACAATAGCGGCGCAATTGCAATTGAGAGCAACAGAATACCGAATTTGACATGAGAAGCAGTACAATCTCAGAAGCGTTGCAGTAGTGTGGCAATTGCTCAGTAGCTAAGAGAATAGCGGCCCTGGACTGATTTGGAAATGTCTTTCACCGTTAGAATCCTACATTATCTGTGGCAGACGCCATGAACGCTAGGCCATTGAGGTACCATCGGATCATAGAATTTACGAGTATAACTTATAGTTGGTTCTAAGTTGCCGTATGGATGGTTTTGAATCCCGTATTTTGCTGTAGAAGGCGTTAGTGCTTCAAAAATCGTTATTTAAAAAAATATACCAATTGTTTATTTTTCAGGTACCAAGACATTGAAAAAAAAAGTAATAATATGGATTCCGTGTCATCCAGCCTTCGGCATGCCTTGCTCACCATAGCGCATCCGACATACGAGTACAAGGCACCCTTGGACCACTATAAAGGACCTCCAAACTATATTGCTGAGCAAATTATCACCAACATCAATCAACTCGCTGATACCGCAGAACTTTAAGAATTTTATTGTGTAATGCATGAAAATATAAACAGAACAAAAGATAAGATAAGTTATATTATGCAACGTGGTGGTGTAAATATTTTCAGAAAAACATTAGACAATTTTAAGACTGACTTTTTAAGACTTGTTGACTGTGGACCCAATATATTGATGATAACTTCTGACATAATTAAGAATATAATGTGTTTGTATTATTAGAATCTAAATTTTGAATATGAAATAAAATCTAATGAAATTTGCTTAGTACCTAGTATTATTTCAGCTAACATGTTTTAAAGTCGCCCTATGTTATTTTCGATGCTGTTGTTTTTATATTTGAATGTGAGAACAATGTTTTTTGTATTACCGCTTTCTTTATAAGCTTGTGTTCTATGATTTCATCCGCGCGGTGATGGATGTTGAACATAATGAATCAAAATAATGCCATTACAATCTTAGGAAGAAAAATTCATATCCTCTGACGGGATTCGAACCAGCGTCTTCCGATAATGTCAGATACCATGAACCACTAGGGATACCGTGCGAGCATTGACTTTTAACTCTATATGATTTTAACCGTCCTATGGAGACGGAGTCACATCTTAGATCAGCTTGATAGGATTATTCAACCGAAAATCTAAAATGATAATGCTTGGTCTTGCTAAGCGGGCGTTAGTGCTTTAAAAACCATATAATATAATTGTTTAACCTGTGTTTTCAGGGATAATGTAGTATTCTAATGGCGAAATATTTTTTTAAATAGTTTCAGTAGTTTTTGAGTTTATTCGTTACATACGTGCACAACGTACAATTTGAAAAATTAATACCGACTTCCATTCCATTGTATTCAGTTATTGGAGTGTATCTCAAAAACTTTAAGACCGAATTTGATAAAATTGAAATGGGACCACACGGGAAGCACCAGCTTTCAAACAAAAATAATTTTGAGAATCTGTTCACCCAGTTGAAAGTTATGAGGTAACAAACATTAAAAAAAACAGTCGAATTGCGTACTTACCTCCTACTTTTTTTGGAAGTTGGTAGAAAATACAAATCTTTCCTCTTTATAATATTTAGTAGCTATAGATACTGCGAATCTCCTTAGCGTTTTATTAAAAGTAAAAGAACCTCTTTGTTGAGAATTCGATGACCGTCCATTTACATTCATTCGTGGATAAGTTTAAAAATTACTATTAAAACTAAACTCTGTCAAAAAGGTTATTACAAAATTTCGAATTACATGGAGGATAAAACAACTTGGAACTGATCACTCCACGATCTACCTACTCGGGGGAGTCTGGCGTCCATTTGCGGGTGTGGAGACTCCCATAACCACCATGCTCCCCCCGGGGCCGGTGGTATCCATAAAGGATTACTCTGCGTAAAAAAAAGGATTTACCTATTCATGTATTACGATTCAAAGTTTAGCGTGTCTTGACTTACTGATACCATTAGTATAGTTTAGTATCTTTTATAAGGCAACACACTGGAGCTAAAAATAAAGGCACATTGTTATATACATTGAGAGAAAAACATGTAAAAAGACAAGCTCGCTGAGTTTCTTGCTAGACTTTTCTCAGTCGTGGTCGCGCTCCGATCCGGTTGCAGATTTAAGAAAAAAAAATGAAAAAAAGTTTTAAGTGTAGTACTAGGCCTATACAGAATAAATGCTTTCATTTGGGCAAGTTTCTGAATTTCTCAGAAATTTATCCACGATTCGCGAATGGAGTACTGCTTGTCTTGAATTCGACATGTTGATTCTCGGTTATGATGATTTTTTATTAAATCATCAGATTTAGGGGTCGAAAAGCTCTAACATTATTATAAAATTAGACTAAAGATAATCCCAAGTTTTAACCAAAGTTTAAGGGAATTTCCTATGTGAAATCTGCTTAATCTTAAACCTTACTATCGTTAGTCCACATTTAAAAGAAGGTATTCCATCAATGCGGTCCTATTGGAAATCCATGTGTTCAGTAGTAACACGGCTGAGATGATGATGAGTCAGCCTTTTTGTTGAACCTTCTAATATTTGTCTAACTATATAAACGTTTTTATTTATAATTGATATCACATCGACTACTATCTCACTTGAATGTTGTGATAATGTGGTTAAAGGTCATACTAGACCAGCAGCGGTACGACCATGGGTTGTCGATAGTATAGATACTATTATCGGGAAAAGGCTGCTCGCGAAATACCTATCGCAGCTAGTTCCATACTAGAGACAAGGTTAGATAGATGACAAAAGTCAGTTTATCGACTCGACAAGTTTATCGTGAGATCCATACTCGTATCGCTGGAGTGACTGCGTGAATTCTGAGGATAGATAGCAGCTTTAGCCATCAGTCAGCTACATACAGCAGCTACAACCGTCAGGCAGCTACATACAGCAGCTTTAACCTTCAGGCAGCTACATATAGTAGCTATGGCCATCAGGCAGCTACATATATCAAGGAAGTGCGCAACCGTGTCGTGAGCTTATCACCATATTAGTTTCACCGAAAGCTCAAGTCCGAGGTTGGGATAGAACCGGTACCCACCAAATCGGCTCCTAGCCCGAACCCTAGCGCTTAGCCCTAGCTATCATCGCTTCAACACGCAGTGCTGCTTTTAAGGCGCTGCTACAAATTCGGAAAAAATACAGTGCATAGTTATGAGTATAAAAAAGACTTATACTTACTTATAATAATTTTGTACAATATCTATCTGGCATCTTGAAGAAAACAATCGCAAATAAAACGACGGAATAAAATCGTTTGTATCGCATTTCGCAATATTTTCACTTTTCAGTGACGACTACTGTATTTTTGTAATAAAAAAGGTAATTTATTAAACTAAAAAAATATCTCTAGTTATTATAACCATTGTGGCTTCTTTTCTTGCAAACAAATTGAAACTGCGAAAAAGTTATCCGGCCATATAAATAAACTTGGCTTGACCCGGAGTAGTTAAATTAAAACATCTATCTGTCAATTTTTCGCTTGCAGTAAATGTCACGCGTGAAAGCAAGACATAGCATGTTACGCCTAATCTATGTTTACGCAAAGTTTATTAATCGTGTTTACAGATGCACGCTTGTTCCTGTTACAACCAGTAACCAAGGTAAACTTGCTGAATGAGGTAATTGATTCAGGCGTTACTTTGCGGAAATCCATTTAAAACGATATTGAATGAAATATTTAGTGACATTTAACGGTAGCCTTACTCCCACCTCTTGAAGTAGTCATGTTTCAACCTTACCATTAAATTTGGTACCACCACGTCAATATAGCAAGCTTACAATAATAATGGATTACGATAGACGTTTTGATGACGTATTATCAAATATTTCACTCAATTCGCGTACTTTGACGTGACTTTTGACGTTAAGTTTTATTGTTACAATGTCAATTTTTTAAAGATCCGTACTCCCATCTCATAAAGTAGTCATATTGCAACCTTACCATTAAATTTGGTTGACCGTTTTGTGTCGGTGGGAGTACGATAGTAAGTATGATTATTCTAAGCTTATTACAAAACGGTCCTGATTTATGATAGTTTCGTAAAAGGTGGGAGTAGGCCCCAGATTAGAAAATAACGATAATAATGATTACAGTAGTTCACCGTCACTTGGTAGACAACCAGTATTCACCAGTGAACAGGAACAGATACTGCTTGATCATATCTTTAACATGTTTAACATGGTATATGGTCTTACAAGCAACCAACTGCGAAAAGTGTGCTATTTTGTTTGTTCCTTTAGGATGTTTTATGTTCCGTATTTATTTACCATTTTATTTTATTAAAATTAACTTTATTTTCGTTGACTGTTATGTTTTAATGATGAGTGTGTTATGTTGATAGCTGTGGTTTTTTTTTTGCTATACACCAAATTAAGGTTACATTTGTTTAGTATTAAGTGATGGCTCTCATTAGACATATACGGCCTTATTAATAAACTTGGCTTACACCCGGAGTAGTTAAAACATCTATCTGTCAATTTTTCGCTTGCAGTCAATGTCACGCGTGAAAGCAAGACAAAGCATGTTACGCCTTATATAGGTTTACGCAACGTTTATTAATAAAGGCCATAGTGGTTATTTGGCTCTCATTGCCCGATATGTGGGGTAATGAGAGCGAAAGTAGCATGTAAAAAAAAACCGTAAATTTTTCTAACAATAAACAAGTTCATGAAGATGTGGTTGGTGACAACTTAAGGCCAGATAACCTTAAGACTAATTAGCATTTCAGAAAATAAATGATTACTACTGAATACTACGGAATCACTGTATTTTTTTAACTTTTTCCTTACTCCAATTCCCCCGTTATCCCCTATACAGAATAAGAAACACAAAACAACCCAATCAACCAAAAACGATTCGACATGTGTTTTGCCTTTACACGAGGCATCCTCAGTAGATGTTGACTCCTCAAGCGCTACACCGACAGTGAGTATCAATATTTCTTTTAATATCGTAGCTGAAAAAGATAATATGGATAACTCTGATTGTGGAAGCAGTCGCTGCGGAGCTTATGTCGTTCTCAACATCAACAAGGGCCAGCAGCTCTTGTCGCTGTTACTAGTCTGTCCCCAAGCTGCAGGGCCTGCGGTGGATTCCGGCTCATAATCTTCTCTCTGAAAGGAAGGCTTGATCTGGAGTAGATACTTTTTCTGTCCATTTTATAGTAAGAAGTTTTTGTTTAGGTCTATTGAAGAAAAAGGAACTTACAGTCAGAAAAAGCCTTTAACTCCCGTCCGTATTGTGATGGTAGTGCATCAAATTAGGATAAAGTATGGACATAGTTCTGACAGTAGTAGATTCTTCTGGGCTCGTTAGGAAACACAGCTAGGAGTATCTCCCCGGTTTGCACCGTTTCTAGCACCTATGGAGTCATGTTAAATGTAAGGTGTAAACTTTAACGGACCGTTAATTAAAAAAGGTCAATTAATTTAGAATAGTTTATTATATTTATATAGGCTTCCTTTATGTACAATACAACTAGCTGACCCGCCAGCGGCTACGCTCGCGTGGCCTCGCGGGATACGGTAATTACAGATTTTTAATTATCTCACGGGAACTCTTTAATTTACCGGGATCAAAAATATCCTATATATTGATCAGGGATATACGCTACCACCATACGAAATTTCATTTAAATTGGTCCAGGCGCTTCGGAGATTAGTCCGTACAAAGAGACAGACAAACATACAGAGAAACAATTTAAACTTATTTTCACTCCTTAAATCCCCTGACTCGGTTTTTAGCATAGTTTTCATTGTACAGAAATTCGACCTCTACAGTTTATAATATGTAGTAGTTTTTACATCCTCGTTTTACCCCCGTAAGTCAACGTAGTCTCTTGCTATAGGCCTCATAAGCTCAAAGTCGCACAACGAGCTATGGAGAGGGCTATGCTCGGGGTTTCTCTACGTAGTCGAATAAGAAATGAGGAGATCCGTAGAAGAACGAAAGTCACCGACATAGCCGAGAAGATTAGCCAGTTAAAGTAGAAGTGGGCAGGGCACATAGCACGCAGAACCAATGGCCGATGGGGCCGGAAGCTTCTGGAATGGAGACCATGGACCAGCAAACGCAGCGTAGGTCGTCCACCAACACGGTGGACTGACGACCTGATGAAGGTCTCAGGACGACGTTGGATGCAGGCCGCTTCCAACCGGTCCTTTTGAAAAATTATGGGGGAGGCATATGTTCAGCAGTGTACGTCCTACGGCTGAGATGATGATGATGATGATGATGATGATGATGAAATACGAATACTTTTTCGCAAATTGTTTGTGCTACGGCCTCTGTACATTGCTACGTAAAACTTCTACACTCTGGGTGTCACCACAGCTGTCATTGGCAAGCGTAGTGCTTGCCATCAGCAGGCGCAGCCGTGCGATTCTCAAAAAGCAAACATCGTTTGACAACAGCAGCATCTTTGACAAAAACCATGAAACGAATGAAGAGATGACAAGAAACGTTGGAAAAACAACCTTATGTACAAGAGCGATATCTGATAAAATATTTGACATCGCACGGCTGGACTTGCCGTGTTGTCAAAAAAATTTAAATGACGTCTCATATTTTAGTGGAAATCATACATTTTGAAACATATGTACACATATTCGTATAAGGAAGGTACAGAATTTTTTCCTTGTTTTACTACGCCGTATCTTTTATACAAAAATAATATGAAAACAATAACACGGTCGCAATAACAATAGGTCACTTTTCCCCCACCATGGAGTGTATAGATTATTTCTAGAATGTTATTATTCTGTATATTTTATTTTTATCTTTATTAATTTGTAATGTTCTGAATGTGTGGAGGTCGGAAGACGTAAAGTTACCTACTGAACAAGGATATAAAGTTCTTTGGGATAATGTCTGTCTGTATGCTCACGCATAACTTAAGAACTACAACACAGATGTCGATTAAATTTGGTATACAGATAGAATAGTTTCCAATTATAAACTTTTTATCTTGATCCGTCGAGATACGTTTAAGATGGCAGCTTGATCTCTCTATGCAACAAGGTCTCATATAAAACAGGGGTCTCGATTGTCTGGTCATCGCCTGAACTTCTATGGTACGGCTAAACACCGTAATAATAGAATAAAGCATGTTTATTTAAATATTTCCAAATATATCCATTTAAGGTGTAGTACAAAAAAGTAAAAAAAAGAAAAAATATTTCTGGTGTAATTCACTCAAAACTTGGTAAAAATAAATTTGAACGAAAACAATACAATACAAGTAATTTTTAAGCACAACATAAATCGTCACACCTATATACCCTCGAAGGGCTAAGCAGCGGTGTTTTAACACCTGCGTTTCGCCGGATATATTTTTGGTCCCATATAATAGGGAGTCCCAGCAGTGGGCAAAAAATGGGCTGATTATCATAATGTCTAAATACATATAACAGATAATAGGGGGTGAGCCTACTGCTAACTACGGGACACTGTTCCAGACTCCGAACTGCTTTTGGGAATCTCTTTGTCGAAATCCCAATAATTGTCCAACCTGGGAATCGAATCCAGGACCCCCAAAACAGCGCCTCCATCACTACTCCAAGACCAAGCAAGCCAGCCGCTGACGGGTCAGGTAGTTCAACTATAAGTTAAAAGTTTTCATTTTATAATTTTTTCATTTATTATCTATTCAAGATTGATTACCTTGTAAATAAATATTCGCAACATTTTACCACGACAATAGGTAAAACCTACCCTATCGACGCTCTGGCAACACCTCACTATTTATACAAAACAAGTCCAGTTACTTGTGGAAAAACCACGAGACGACTCACAACTTATCATACTATAATATACATACATAAATTATATGTACATTAATTTATTTCAAAGGAAAATGTGTTCAATAATGTTACCATAAAGTGTATATTTGTGACAACAAGTGATTGGACTGTGCCGTTTCATTAGCGAACGTGCGATTTGGAGAGGGTCAACATGATTATTCCATTAGTCTGGCGTAGTCACACGAGATGAGATGTTAGTTTCAGAATTAAAACAAAAATATAGCAAAGAAACTTGACTACTTTTACTTAACTCTGTTTTTTTATATTTAACGTTGTGTGATTTGTCAAGACTGATTGTTGTGTTGTGAATTATGGAGCAGTTTTTGTTTTTATGTAAGTATTTATCGAGTATATTTCGTATTTACCTGTTTATAACCAGTTATAGTGTACAAAGGCAAATGTAGAAGTTATTTTAGGTTGCATCTTCTTTGTTAACACAAGTTATACCATTTTACACATTATATATACGAGTATATATATAAACAAAAGTAACTGATGAATGCATAATATCTCTAGTATATAAAAGTATAACATCTAATGTGTAAAATGGTATATATATATATATATATATATATATATATATATACCATTTATAATAAGTAAATGTATGTAATGAAGCAAATATATATATATATGTATATTTGCTTCTGACTGCCCACGACTTCGTTCGCGAAGTATGGTAAGTACCCATAAGTATCAGAAATATGGAGCATCGCATAATAAAAAAAGATTTCAGGCCTTAGTTCATAGAATGTTAGTAATACATAATTATAATTTAGTTAAAACATTACATATTGAAAACCTAATGATACTAATTAGATTTAGGCACCAAGCATGTGATTTATCTATGTGTGTGGCTTATATTATTTACTAGCGACTGCCCGCGACTTCGTTCGCGTAGTAGGACCCGCCTTCGGCGTCGCCATAACCTTCCATCTTTTCTTGGTTTTTCTTTCATAAGAACCTTCTCCTTATAATACCTAATTAACACAATAAAAAAGATTTATCGAGATTGTTCCATCCGTTCCTAGGTTATAGCGTAATCAGGAGAAATAGGGGTTCATATTATATATATATATATATATATATATATTAATTTACCATATTAATTTGTCCGGGCCACTTCTTCATAGAGTACTTGCGCACCCGGCAGCGTTCGCGCTAGTACGTAGTAGTAGTAGTTTTTTGGATTGTTTGTATTGCTGGTGTCAATTAAAAGTTCTTCTGTATTGTATTCTATTGTTAGCTTATGTTTGTATACGCTCTGTGACATTCCGCAATTTCGATGAATATGATACCATTTAAAGTAGTTATAAAAAAGGATACATCAATGCCACATATACAATATGTCGATTAAAGGTGTAGTAATACTGAAATGTATGCATATGTACCTAGTTCGGGTTCACATGACAAAATATCAACATTTAATTTGCTTAGATTATTTCATACAAAGGCAAAAAAGATATATTATGCAATTTTTTCGACAGCCCTATCAGACATGCCTATTCTTGTAGTACACTGGGGTCACTGCGCTCTGAAATCCACACACCACCTATTCTTTCATTTCCGTCCCCTTACCCTTCATGCGCCCTCTTGCCGCCTGCACGCCAGCCCACGCACCGCTTATTAGGCTTTTTTACCTAGTCTACGTTCTGGAGCTCAATGCTGTCTTTGGTCTAGTTTTTAGGGTTGAACCTGCTTGAGTATGAGATAAACATTGGTTCATTATAACTCGGAATTTTTACTAGGTACTTCCTAGAACGCAGTAGTAAGGTTGTATGCAAGCTTTTGCGTGAGTGGTTTTAGTGTTGCTACACCTTTTTGTCACACGCTGGATATTATACATGGTAAAAACAGAATAAAATATTGCATTATAAAAGGCAACAGGATTAGCGGGCTCCACAAAGGCATACATAAAATACATCGGATTGTTCACCGTAAGTCGACCATGGCGTGGGACCAGTGCTACTTGGTGAATAGACTAAGAGCCAGCCCTATTCTCAAAGTTTCGGCATAACCTAACGACTGTTGTCTGTTGAGTGCTTCTTAGATCCGAAGCACTCAGTTAAAAATTACCAAGTACTAATTGATTGATACATAGACAATGACGTCAATGACTGGGCAAGCTCCACTACGAACGCTTCGCACACTGTATGTTGTTAAAGAATATTTAAGTAATGATTCTATTAAATATATACATAAAAAATAAACAATAACACACAGTACACTTAAGGTAAATATGAATAAAATAAAGTGCCTACAAATGTGTACAACTGTAACCCATAAAGTAAACTCGCCAACTATTTAAAATAAAACTGGCCACGCTGAATGGTTATGCTTAATAATAATACTTGAGCAAAATAGAAACCAGTGTTTTGATCACGTGCTACCTACATATAGAAACTAAATTTAGTAGTTACTTAAACTCTGTTAAAAGGTTTTGTTTTATTTTAGGTTTAACTGCGAGCACCTTCTTACTACGGACAAATTCACAGAGCGTGGCCCAAACACAATATCCGATTTCGAAAAACCCAGGTCATATTATATATTTTGATGACGAAAACCGACCGATCACCGATAAAATTAACAGTCAAGTGAACACTCCAAATATAAATTTGCAGCCACCATTGGAGAGGCCCAGTGGGACTCAAGTACCAGTAAATGCGCAAAATGTACCACAACTTCCATTCAGAGCAAATGTACAAATACAAACTATAAATGATCAATATGTTGCACCAGTGAACAACTTTGATATTATACAACAACAAAATACGCTCAATAGAAATTCAGAAGAAGTATTCACAGAAATTAGACCAAACAGGGTTCGGATTCAATTTGACCAGACTGCTGCTACTCTGACAAATTTTAGTATTAATATATTGAAGGTAAGTTCATTATTAGAAAATGTATCTTAAGTTTAGATTAATGTATGCTTTAAGATTAGAAACACAATATCAATGATATTAATAGTCAATGGCAGATAGGTGAAAATAAAACATTTAAAAAAGTGAATATCCTATTTAAATATAACAACATAGCATGCATAGCTTACTCTAGAATTAGGTAAGTATTTTCTATATAAGCAAATAATAAAAAATGTAACTTAAATAAAACATTGCATACATTTTTAGACAACAGTACCTATGCATTTTTAGTTACTAAAACGAATTTGATTTTGGTCATTATTATGGTTGTATCGTTCTTTCTTGAGATTGTCTAGGATTAACTTGATCGAAATTATATGCCATTATAAGCTGTCCGATCCGATTACTACGTACTACGAAAGGTACTTTCAACCAATTTCCGAATAACATTTTTATTGTAAGTGGCTTATGATTAAATATATATAGTTAATAGTTCAAAGAGGACGCCTTGAAAGACATATCGTGGTGGGGAATACGGAGGGCAAAAGACCCCGCGGGCGATCCCCAACCAGATGATGGAGCGACCAATTGAAACAGTCGTTGAGTCAGAAAGAGACGTTGGCATGTGGATGGTTTTATAAATACGTATTCAATAAAAAAAACAAATGGAGTGATCCAGAACAGACATTTGTTTGGTTCACACGAAGTACCGAAAATTACAAAATTTCCTTTAAGAAACCTTTATTTAATTTTTTCTTTAAAGATTATGGTTGACTCCTTCTATCGGTATTATAAAACTACAGGGTATAATATTTTCACATTTGTCCAGATCCATTCCTTGCTCAGCCAGATGATTTTTCAAAATTCTGATCGAAGACTTACATAAAAATAAAGAACTGTAAAATTTGCTATGTTCAACATTAAGGGTAGTTTGCCTCCAGGAAGCAACCGTTTATCTCATTCTGTACAAGAATACGCAAAAGCAACATTTGCTTACTAAACTGGGATTTCCAGTCAATTAAGTACTCAATACGATACGAAGGAAGTTGAACTGATGTCAACGTATCGATAATAAACACAAACCTGAATAACATATCTACACATAATATATCTGTATATACGGATATCAGCAATTACGTTTCACGTTTTAAATGTTGTTGGAATATTACTTATAATATTTTAATTTTGTGGGTACGAGAACAAGCATGTTTGCCAGTTTTGAGAAATTTGAAGACTTACTTCGATTCGATAATAATGATAGACTTTAAAAAAATGTAACGATGATGAACGATGGCATCTTATTGTCACGAGCTATTTCTACAGTTAAATAAATAACCATCGTTAGTAATGCAAAGTTTATGTTACTTCATATTGTGTTTACAAAATCCTTATGTTATCAGCTATTTCTGCAGTTTTATTAATAACCGTAATAAGTATTAAAACGTTTTTATGTTACCTTATAAAACCAATATTTCAAACCAAAGTTTTGCCTTGCATGCGTAGATAAGTAAACTAACTAAAAAATGTGTTTTTAAAATCTAAAAACCAAACAGTACGTAGAAGTAATAAGTATTGATGACCATTTATTATAAATGTTGGTTTTAAATCAATAGCAAAATGTATTAAGCTTGGCATCCCACAAGGCAGTGTCGTAGGCCCGCTGTTGTTTCTTATTTACATCAACGACAAGAAAAATTCAATAAGCCGGCAATGTGTACTGTTTGCTGATGATATTTCTCTTAGACTTCAAAGTTTAGTTGGTCTTTGTATACTACAAAGACCAACTAAACTTTGAAGTCTTATCAATTATAAACTAGTTGAAATGCAATAACTTTTCTAATATATCCAAATCAAACTTGTTTATGTTCATAATTATAATAGTCTTACATCTGATATCTGTACATCCATAAATGAAACAATAGACAAAGTTGAAATGATATATATATATATATATATCAACTCAGTACACAAATATATCTGTGTACTGAGGTACAAACATTTCAACTGGATATCACATAAAGACAATAGGTATGTGAAAGTAATTTAATCGCTTTACTTTTGCCCTCAAAAGATCACAACGGTATTTACCTAATACCGTTGAAATAAAGGTAACATACAAAAAAAACACGGCACTCACAGCATATTTTGGTTACCTTGCGTTTCGTTTTGAATGTGCACAGCGAAGGCCCAGGTCAAACACGTTTTAGGGCTACACTGCAGTCGAGTAATAAATATAATTTGAACTGCCAGAACACCGTTTTGATTTAACTGCCCTCTTCCAGACTGTAAACGAACGAAAGCAAAAGAATACGGTGCTTTCTCCGTACTCCATCGCTGCGCTCCTGTCCCTACTCCAGCAGGGTGCCAATGACGAGGCCCTACAACAGATCTCCGTGGCTCTGCAGATGACCCCGCAGGCGTCGGCTGCTGCTTACAGAACACAGAACCGGGATATATTGGTGAGTATTATAGTTTAGTAAAGAAGTGCTCACATGGGGGCTGAGGAAGGAAAGGTCGAAAGCAGAAAGATTGACTTTGGAACTTTGGACTAATTAGGAGACAAACGTACTAAAAGTAACTCTTCTGAGATCTGCCCTAGGGAGGAAGTACAAAGGTCCAGTTTTTTTTTGGTTTTTTGTTTACATCACATACGAATGCGTCAAATTTTGTTCTACTATATAATGAAAGCTGATATTATACTCTACAATCATCTATACCCAGAGATAAATAAAATTGAAGTGTCTGTTTATAATTCTAAATTAACAGCTTTCCAATAAATGCATATGAAAGTATTTAAAGTACTTGCAAACAAATCAATTTCTAAAATTGTTGCCTGTCTGTCTGTCATGCATTGCTGTATAACTTTAAATCAGTTCATCTGAGGAAAAAGTGCCATAAGTGCAACTTTGGCTAGCTGATCCGCCAGCATCTTCCCATATGGGTGACTTTTCCAAAAGTTCTTTATTAGTGAGTGCTTTTAACAAAAAAAAATACCATCAAATGGAACGGACTTCAACACCAAAACGTGTGAAATAACTTGTTGAAATCGGTACTATGATATATAGTTTAAAAGTAGGTAGGTAATAATAGGTAACCTATTAACACAAATTGTACACATGGCTTCGACATGGCATTGACTTCGACAAGTTATTTCACAAGTTTTGGAGTTGAAGTCGGTTCCGTTAATGGTAAAAATTCTTTTTACCTTTTTTAGTTACCCTACTTCTTACGGGATCGATTGTCAATGATGATAACATCACGATAAATTAATACTTTTCAGTTTTTAGAGTGTAACTCAATAACTGCTTGACCGAATTTGATGAAATTTAAATGGGACCACCTCGGGAGTATACCAATAAAAAACGAATTTTGAGAATCGGTCCACAGATGGAGAAGAAATGGGCTAACATACACATAAAAATATACATACACACGAGCATATAACCTCTTCATTTTTTGAAGTCTGTTAATAAAATGACTCAACTGGAAAGTTCGAGTTGATGATTTAGTCATTCAAGACAAGTAGTATTAGTATATGTGTATATGGATTTTTGGATGTTATCGTTTACGAACTCCACCCCACTACGCTTACGGGGTAATCAATATTACCCAGAATATTATATTCCGAAAAAAAAATATTAAATTTTATGCTTTATTCTGGGTTATCTACCTATGTTAAGAATTCCGACAAATCCGTTTAGTAGTTCAGTAAAATAGTAACTATATGCTTCCAGATAAAATTTTAATAAACTAGGCTCGGAATTATAATACTTAAATGTGATTTATGGACATGCCGAAGTTTTTCTAGCTGACCTTGGCGTCTACTAGAACTAGATCTTAAAATCAAATAATACCTGTTGCTTTAATAATGCTTGTAGAGTGTGGGTTGATATTTTAATTATTTAATATTTATAGACGATGTTTAAATTTAGGTAGATTACTGTTATTTAAAATTAAAACACAGTTATTAAACTATGACGATGTTAACAATGCATTAGCTAAAGTTGTGAATTGGTTCAAAACAAATAATCTTCTCCTCAATGAGAAGAAAACTAATTGTATAAAGTTCTCGACGCCAAATGTGACACAAGTAGAATCCAATATACAATTGAATGGAACAGGGTTGGACCTTGTGGAGTCAACGGTCTTTTTAGGAATTACTATAGACGCTAAATTGCAATGGGGTCCCCACATAAAAAAATTGTCTAGTAGGCTCAGTTCAGCGGCTTATGATGTTAAAAAAATTAGACTATTAACTGATGTAGACACAGCTAGAATAGTTTATTTTAGTTATTTCCATAGCGTTATGACTTATGGCATACTGCTCTGGGGATGTTCTGCAGATATTAATTCCATTTTTATACTGCAAAAAAGGGCTATACGAGCGATCTACAGTTTAGCTCTCAGAGTTTCCCTTAGACAGAAGTTTAAAGACATAAACATTCTAACTGTTGTCTCTTAGTTTATCTATGAAAATCTAATGTATGTAAAGAAAAACATTAGCAGTTTTGATAAAAGGAGTGATGCTCATTCCATCAACACGCGAAATAAGCACAAGCTATCCGTACATGTAACGCGTCTCCACAGAATAAGTCATTCTTTTATGGGACAATGTATACGATTCTATAATAAAGTTCCCAATGTTATCCGAGATTTGCCTATTAATAAGTTTAAAATTACTATTAAAACTAAACTCTGTCAAAAAGGTTATTACAAAATTTCGGATTACTTGGAGGATAAAACAGCTTGGGACTGATCACTCCAGGATCTATCTACTCGTGTACTAAGATGTCAAAGTGTAGCGTGTCTTGCCCTACTGATACCATTATTATGTTCTCTTTTGTAAGGCAACACACTGGAGCTAATATCTGTAGTACCTAAGTAAAAACATTGACGACCTACTCTTAAACCCTTATTTCATAAATATAAAATCTTAACTCTAGCTTCGTTGTATATTTTAGAAATTGCTATGTTTGTTAGATGCAACCCTGATTTATTTTGTTGGCTGTCGGATGTCGTCAGTCGTAATAGGCGAGATCAACATAAGGTTTGCGTTAGTAACTCCAAGACATCATTGATGCTCAAAAGTATCTTCAGTACAGTTCCATTTATATATAATAATATACCTATATAATATAATATACCTGAAAATACTATTCTATCTACCGAAAGGTTGTCTGGAAGAAATCGCTTTAAGCGATAAGACCGCCTTTTGTACAACTATGTTATATTTTTTCTATCGTATGTTTTTCTCTTTTATATTTTATTATAGTGTACAAATTAAGAGTTTTCTATCTATCTATCTATCTATTTTATTGAGTGAATTGCCAACCTCGCTCTTTTATAGAAAGCCGAAAACTATTTTGTCACAAAAATGTTATTATAAATTTAATGATTTATGAATGATAAATCTGCTGTAAGGAATATTCCTTAGTAAATTAATAGAATTATCATCGAAACATTAAAAATAATTTTAATTTCTCTTCAACATTGCAATTTAAAAATAAAAACAACAATAATATGTCATGGATTATAATTAGATAGGTAATGTTTAATTTAATTTACTCATAATGACCTATTTTATATGTACCTACTTCGTAATTTAATTGTAATTCAAATTTTATCTATAATTTGACATTTTGATTTGATTTTATTTTATTGAGTTATTATCTCATTTTATGATTTGTTTAGATAAATATTGCACGCCCTTAAAACGTATAAATAACTTAACGCCCTTAAATAACTATAACATCTTTTTACACATGTAATTCTGTAATAAATATATTTTGACTTTGACTTTGAACCATTTGTATTTTGAGTTTTCAGTTGGCCTGTATTTGTTACAGTGCTTTTATATCCTGACATAGCAACATTTGCGCACTACTGCTTCATGCCAGAAATGTCAGCAGTGGAGTGGTATCAATAAAGACGGTCTCATGCACAAGAAGACTACTACTTAGTGAGAATCAGTAGTGGCTTGTGCAGAACACTAAACTAACGAACTATAATGAAATGTTTAGTAAATTATGGTAATTTTTAACTAACTTCAGAAAAGGAGGAGGTTTCTCAATACGCCCGTATATATATATATATATATATATATATATATATATATATATAATATAATATATATATATATATTTATGTGTGTTCGCGGATTACTTCATCTTCATTAACCGATTTTGATGATTCTTTTCTACCAACTTCCAAAAAAAGGAGGAGGTACTCAATTCGACTGTATGTTTATTACCTTATAACTTTCGACTGGGTAAACCGATTCTCAAAATTCTTAAATTTTATCGTTTGAAAGCTGGTGCTTCCCGTGTGGTCCCATTTATTTTTTATCAAATTCGGTTGAGTAGTTTTTGAGATACACTCCAATAACTGAATAAAATGGAAGTCGGTATTAAATTTTTCAAATTGTACTTATTGTTTGCTATTAAAATTTCATTTTGGTCTAGCAGTTTTTAAGTTACACTCCAATAACTGAAATGTGTTTCGCCTGTTTTGATGACTTTATATCACCATTGACAGTGAATTACTAGTAGCAAGGGTCACTAAAAGGGTGATTTTTTTTACCAAAACTGGAACCAAATTAATCACTAAAAATTGTGAAATAACTTGTCGAAGTTACTTTTGAACTATCATGGTACCGACTTCAACAAGTTATTTCACACTTTTTGATGTAGAAGTCGGTTCCACTTTTTGGTACTTTTTTATTCTGTTTAAATTAAAGTCCAAATTCGTATATCGCTTGCGATTGACAGCCTGTAAATTTTATATTTCTGTTCAACTGTTGATATGTAGGCGCAAATTTACGGCCGGTCCCAATAATCTATCTATCGTCGGTTTACCTTACTAGAGATAGATATTTGACATTATTTGTATGGACGTTATGTCAAATTTATCTATCATTATCTATCGGTAGAAAGGTAAACTGTGGATAGATAGATTATTGGGATCCCCATTTAATCGTCATCGAACTTCGTGCTCTCTAAACTAATATAAAACTACCCACAACAGTACTTAAGCTTTTGGTGTAAACAGAATAATAATAATAAATCATTTATTACAACAAAACAGTTACAAGTTATGTAAACATGATATCAATGATGAGTGTAATACTTATTATTAAAAGGAATATTTTGTGCTCTTATGATAGCATGAGTGGAAAACTGGAATTCAAACTAGGTTTCCCCGTGCTATGAAGACCAGTCCTCACCCTCCCGATACAGATAGGTGCAGGTTACAAATAATAAAAAGATGTAACGAGGCAACTAAAAGAATAAATAAAAATAACAAACATAGGTATTAAGTAAGCAATGATTCACACGAAAGCGTCAACCCAAGAGATAAGACTAATTGTTGTTTAGGTAAATAAGTAGGTAGGTATGTGAAGAACTAATGATAGTTCTTCACATACCTACCTACTTATTTACCTAAACTTTTTTACACTATGAAGTGTAAAAAAGCTTAGGAGTTTAGTTCCCTAGTTTAGTGATCTGTACAAGTCTACCGACTTCCAAAAAAAGGAAGAGGTACTCATTCGCCTGTTTTTTTTAATGTTTGTTACCCCATAACTTTCGACTGGGTGAACCGATTCTTAAAATTCTTTTTTCGTTTGATAGCTGGTGCTTCCCGTGTGGTCCCGTTTATTACATGGGACAGGTTTAATGATCTGTAACGCAATGAAGCACATGGGTTTGAATAATGGGTTTTATATAAGTACTTCTTCCAATCCCTTTAGAATTGTAAATACACAAACATTTTGTATGTACTCGCAAGAATTGTATATTTTTCTACCGACTTCCAAAAAGATGGAGATACTCAACTAACTGTGTTTTTTTTATGTTTGTTACCTTTCGATAGGGTGAAACGATTTTAAAAATTCTTGTTTGAAAGCTAGTGCTTCCCGTGTGGTTTCATTTAAATTTCATCAAATTCGCTCCAGTAGTTTTTGAGATACACTCCAATAACTGAATAAAATGGAAGTCGGTATTAAATTTTACAAATTGTACTTGTTATCTCAGACTACTACCTATATACTATATCAGACTGTGTCACTGACCCCAGATTGGTTTCTGAACCACACTATCGTCACAGTAATATTAAGGCGCGGTCGTATACTGATAATAGTAAAAAGCAGAATCTTTAAACATCTAGTGTAACGAAACAGATCGATAATATTGTATGAAAAAAATACTAACGTTAGAAAAGGAACAGGCAAAGAGGAATAACCAAACATAATTCATAAATATTACTCGCTCTCTGCAGAAAAAAATCCTAAATAGGTCCATAAAAATAAACTTTCACGTCCAAACTCTCAGAATTTTCAGCGATATATACATATATAATTTTTTAGGTAATACATAGCCAACATATAGTACTAAAGTAGTAACCAGCAGTTTTTTCAATTGTGTTAGTGTATATCGAAAAATATAAAGAAAACGTACAAAATTAACGCATTTTCACATTACATCGTCCAATTTAACAAGCGATTTTCAACCTTACGTAAAGCATCCTAAATTATTTTAAAATTAGGGTTGGAATACAAATATCTTTATTGCAAAATTAAGGTATGTACATATGGTGTTAGTACTCTGCCTTTTGTTTTAGTTAACATAACTGTGGTACAAAAGGCAGTTTATTTCTTAAAAACCAGGGTTTTATAATAATATGTTATAGTTATTACATAGTTTTGTATATTTCAATTATAGACACATTAGAACTTTTTACTGTAGTTTGTGTGTGTGGGTGGTATGTTTAGTATGTTTACCTATAAAAACAGTCAAGGTATGTTAATGTACAGTTTCAAATAATTTTTCAATTCCATCATAATCGAGAGATTTAAGCCATTCCTTTAGAACTAACTTTAGTTTGTGTAAAGATTTTATTTTAACCGATAAACTTAAGAGGATTGCATAGCTAGTACTTTCCGTACTAAAAGAGAAAACTCTTTTCTAGATTCTCCGATTTCAGTGATTTTTTTTTCATGGATTCATCACATTGTTTACTATGCCTGTACGTTTTGATTTTTCCAGTATTTCAAAGTACTATACATTACCTTTTTTAGAACTTGAAAAAACTGAAAAAATCAAAAGGTAAGGGCATAGTAAACAATGTGAAGATTCCAGGAAAAAAAAATCACTGAAATCGGACAATGTTAAGAGGTGGAAAAGAGTTTTCTCATTTAGTATGGAAAGTATGCAATCTTCTTAATCTATACTAATATTATAATGAGGAAAGGTTTGTATGTATGTTTGTAACGAATTGGCTCAAAAAGTACTGGACCGATTAACATAAATTCTTTCACCATTGGAAAGATACATTCACCCTGAGTAACACAGGCTATATAAGATTCATCATCATCCATCACCGCGCGGGAGAAACCGCAGAGAGCAGCTAGTTATATTATAAAACTTTGCGAGTGCATGTTACTTCTTCACGCTCAAACGGCTGGACAAATCTTGATGAATTTTGGTATGGAGGTTGATAAGGCGCTGGACTAACATATAGCATACTGTTCATCACCATCATCATTTGTCACCGCGCGGGTGAAACCGCTGAGTGTCTAAAAACTAGTCTAGTACAAATTGAATATGTATGTGTTTGTGTATGATTGTTTGATTTCTTGAGTTGAAAGAAATTGCTAAAAATTGTATAATGATCTGCTGAGACCAACGATGCTAATTAATATAATCGATTGACAAGAATCGTTATATTTTTAGGGGGGTTGATTAAGTAAGTTGTGTAATCACTATTTTATGGGAGAAGAGCAAATACTAATACCTACGTAAATAGTGAGCAATATCGCTAATCAGAGGCCATAGAACAATCAATTTGCGAAAAAGTATTCGTATCGCATACATCAACGCGTCACGCTTCGGCGTACAAACTATGAGTTATCCGTGTCAAAGTTGGCCTAGATACATGACAGTTTGTACTGTTTCACGTGAACGACACGTTACTACACTTACGCAGTTATTCGTGCTAGGCCCACAGTAATAATTTGTCACGTGAGCAAATTAAAGTGTGGGCGTAATACTACGAATAATAATAAGTTCGTAGGCGTAATATAAAGCTACGAAAAACTGTTGCTACTTTTACTAAGTATTTAGTTATGATTTTTTTATATTTATTAGAATTCAAAAAAAAATATTTCTGGGAGGTTTTTTTAGTTCTGACTAAAGGCTACCGTTTTGTTGAATATCTGCCGGCAATAGACCATATAGTATTTACAGCAAAATTAAATGTCATTCAAACCTGGTTCTAATGTAAGGCTTTTGAGACCGTCAAGTATCTTGCGTGCTTCACAATTTAACAAGTGCGGCATGTGTTTTGGAAATCCTTTTTAACCCACTTCAAAAAAAGAGTTATCATGTTCGTGTGTATATATTTTTTTAATATGTTAGCCGAATTTTGAATAGCACTTCAAACATTGACAAGTTTCACGCCTATCTTGATGATTTCATCATCAATGACAATCGATCCTGTAAGTAGCAAGGTGAAAAAAACATATATTTAAAATATAAAATAAAAATAAATAACTGCAATACCAAAAAGTGAGAATTATTTCACACTTTTTGTTATTGAAGCCGCTTCCATTTATTTATATTCTAGAAACTTTATAATATGTACAGAAAAACATATACTTATCTAAATATTCATCAAAACTTCGCAAGGATCCGTTTAGTCTGTAGGTACCCACTAGCACGCATAAGTAGTACTGGGGCTTTACTCCCACCTCTTAAAGCAGTCCTGTTTAACCTTAACGTTAAATTTGGTACCACCACGTCAATATAGCAAGCTTAAAATAATAATGGTTACGATAAACGTCTTGATGACGTAGTATCAAATATTTCACGCAATTCGTGTACTTTTTCGTGACTTTTGACACTAAGTTTCATTGTTCCAATGTCAAATTTTTGAAGATTCGTGCACCCATTTCATACCATTAAAATTGGTTGACCGTTTTGTGACGGTGGGAGTACGATAGTAAGTATGATTATTCTAAGCTTATTACAAAACGCTCTTGATTTATGATAGTTTCGTAAAAGGTGGGAGTAGGCCACCTGATCACACAGTTGCAATACATTATTACTCAGCATATATATTTTACAAGCTGCGCCCCGCGTTTCACCCGCGTGGTGATGGATGATGAGGATGATGAAAAGTATCTTATGTGTTATTGCATTGCCTCATCCATCTACATATAAATTTCATCTAAATCCTTTCAGTCGTTCTTCGTGATTGAGTAACAAACATACATCCATGCATAAACGCATTTATATAGTTACATTATGTTTTCTCTCAGTTATTGTACACTGGCCCACAAAACAAGCTAGAAGGCAATGACTTTATGACTATATTTTACTAACTATAATGTTGATAATTAGTTACTGCCGGCATAATAATAATAATTAGCAATCGAAGAACGTAGGTCCGATAACCCGGTACATATAATGAGTACTTCAGTTATCGGGGCGTTGTTTCTCGGGCTGCGCAGAATTTAGCTGGGGTTTCAATTCCAATCGCGATATAGTACATAATATTTTGTTGTATTACTACTAAATATTGAGAGGAGACGCCTAACTGTATTTTAGTCACCAGTGATTATGATTTAATAGTAAAGTACTGCATATAGGCCGCGATATAGGCAATTGCAGACCGACAATGGGTACGCGACAGGCAATAGCCATTTCCGCCAAGGCATATTGAAAAACCTGAAACAAGTTTATTTTTTCTGGTATTGAGTATTATTAGCATAAAGTTTAGTGTTCATTTAGAAAAATGCTTGTTGATAAAATCTTTAAAACTCTATTTTAATCCTATAATAGGTATTTTTTGGGGAATGCCAGAATGATTTGTCACATTTTATTTAGTTTCAAGATGTATGCTAAGGTTGAAGTTAATAAAAAAACGACTATACCTACCTCATTTGAAGTTACACTTTCAAAAATCCTTTCGCAGTACCACGGTTATGGAAGCGTAGACAGTATCTACGGATATACACTATCCTTATGAAGCCTTATGAAAAAACGTGGACCAAAAAAATCGCAAGCCATGGTTTAAGCAAGTTTCCTAGATGAAATTACCATGACTTAAGGCGCGGTCCAATCCTAATCTTAAAACAATTTACGATGCTTTACATAAGGTTGAGAATTGCTTACCAGAATGGACGATGTAATGCGGAAACTCAATTGAATACGTGCTAATACTTTTTATATTTATTTTGTACAATCAAATGATTAAATTTTAATGATAAAAAAGTCCATAGTTCACTAGTAAATTTCATTGGGAATTCGAATATGATACATTCATTATAATATATTTGCCCATAATAGAATAAAAAATATTTTTCCCACGAAGCACGTAAGAAAAATTGCAAAATTTAGGGAATGTTGCCGATTTTTTTCTATCGAGCCAAGTTTGCCCAGTCGTGTATTGGCTCCCATACTTCATAAGGACGAATATTCAATTTACACTACGTTTTTTTCGAACTTCGGTTATTAGGTTTAAGCGTCGAAAAACTAAGTTTCCGTGAAGTCGAATCATGAAATTTGGAACTCATTTCGCCTTAAGATTTTAAACCATGGTTTAAGTTCACTTTTTATAATAAGACCGTATAAGGTTTATGAGCTGTCCACATTACAAGTCTGTCCCACTTTAGGCTGTGCGTTTTGAGGGAGGAAATGCTGTCCACCTCCTGCTGTCCACCTCCTTTCCGCCGCGAGGGTGACGGTGGGGGTATGTGGGGCTCAGACCCACTAAAACTATTATAATATAAATGACTTTCTTAATGACAAATTTGATGATTATTGAATTGGTCGGGCATTCTATTACTTTTCTTGCTATACTCAACCAGAGTCATATATCATATATTATAGTCATATATTATAATACCCAGTGAGCAGTCCTCCGCCGAGGTAGGGTGAGATGGAGTCGCGCTAATTCACCATCTCGCCCCAGCGGTAGATCCTATTTAAACCGGGCCTCAGCACCTGTGAAGGGGTGCAGAAAGTGGCCACCGCCTGCCACGATCTCTCGCTGCTGAGCATAGATCTAATCACCACAACCGAGCATGGAGATAACTACGCTCGGCAGTGAGAGATCTCCGCCGATTATCGCTGAAAGCGTGTGCAGCTGCAGGCCCTATGCAACACACACTTCCTGCATATGGAGCGCCGTATCCTCCGACGCCCTACATTCTTGGCAGGCTGGGGTCCTAGATGGTTTCGCGATGTTTACAAAAGTAACGCGGTGCCGTAAGAAATCCATCCAATTTTGGGATCATTCCGTGAAAATATCGTAACGCCTTAGCGAATAAGGCCGCAAGACTGGCTCTTACACAAAATACGAGTACACATCGATGGGTAAATATTTGTTTGGTCATGTTTCGCACGTCTTTACACGTTTATTAGACAGCCATGAAGTTTTGGTGAGTCGTATGCATGCCTGAGAAGAAAAAGTACTCGTATTATATTAATATGTGTGTATACTTGGTAAGGAAACGAAGCCTTGCAGCACGCCTGTATTAACAAAAGTATTTATATACCATTGTCCTTTACTTAAATCATCGTTATTTAAATCAATATTGGGAATTTCGACTCCTATAAATCTGAGAAATCGCGTTCGTTTTTAATTCTTGAATCCGTACGTACATCGGAATGAAATATGTGGTTTTCCTCAAGCCATTTGCTTGGCTTGGTGTTACTGCGTTGATATGTATACGTGTGTATAGTAAATATATGTTTATAAGTCTATCATTCGGGTTTCCCGCCTGCCTTAGACTTTAGTACTGACTTCTTAAAGTATGTAAACAATGGCCTTACAAAATTAGCGTATGATAGTGAAATAAAAAATAATAATTCATTAGGCATAATACTTAGCAAATACATCGTCTATATTTAGCGTGCGTGCACTTACGGCAGTATACTATATTATGTAGTTACGGTTTCATTTGACTTGACCACAGGAAAACTATTTATTTATAATTAGGTTAAGCGTTAAGCGAGGTCAAAAAACAATTAAATGTGTATGTGTATTTTATTTAATAAAATATGATATGAATTATATTACGTGAATGGTATTCCAATTCTATGGGCCTCATAAGTCATAAGTATGCTCAAAGTCCAATTTGTGTTACCAGTGATGACATATGGCACTGAAACGTGGTCTCTTACTATGGGCCTCATAAGTAAGCTCAAAGTCGCACAACGACCTATGGAGAGGACTATCCTCGGGGTTTCTCTACGTGATCGAATCAGAAATGAGGAGATCCGTAGAAGAACGAAAGTTACCGACATAGCCCAGAAGATAAGCCAGTTGAAGTGGCAGTGGGCAGGACACCGATGGCCGATAGGGCCAGAAGGTTCTGGAGTGGAGACCACGGACCGGCAAGCGCAGCGTAGGTCCTCCACCGACAAGTTGGACAGACGACCTGATAAAGGTTGCATGACGACGTTGGATGCAGGCCGCTGCCAACCGGTCCTTTTGGAAAAATATGGGGGAGGCATTTGTTCAGCAGTGGACATTCTACGGCTGAGATGATGATGAGGACGATGATTCCAATGCCAAAGTGTTTTACGCTTTGGTAACACACGACAACGGACAAGCAGAAGTAAACAAAAAAGCGGGACAAAATCTCATTGAAATGGTATGAAAACACTACCTACTAATAACAGTCCCAACTCTCACAGACATGTTATATACTAGCTCTGCCCCGCGGTACCCGCGTGGATGAATGATGATGCCGATAAAATGAAAGTAGCCTTAGTTACTTAATTCGACTATAGAATATCCTTTATAGAAAGACAAATTGCGTTTTAGACACTATACAACTTAGGTAAACTGAATTTAAAGTGTATTGAGAATCCCGCATTTTGCGTCTCAAATGTTAGGCACATGAGAATAATGTAGGTATTAAACATATTAGGCCATATACTTTAGAGACATTCGTGTTAGGCATTTTGCTACGAGTACAAAGGCTAATAGCGTTTTAGATGACTCGCTCATGAGGGCTTCTAACATCAGCTATCTGCCAGTGAAAGTCCCGTTAAAAGGTTGTTATTTAAATGGTTAGCATAGTATTAGTATTTTTGAAAGAAGAAAAATATTATCTGTCAGCAGAAATAGCTAATTGGTCAGCAACTCATGGCCAGCAAACATTTCAAAATCAATCAATTATTATAATTAATAATTAGCAATTTATGTCATTCTGGATAGCTGTAATTATTTTTGTACTGCATATTAATTATATAAGCAGCCATAAGCATTTAATTACTTCTCCCGTTAAAATATCCAGCCATTTCAGAGATTAGCTGGAACAAACATAGGTACAGGCAGACAATAATTTTATTAATAGCTTTTATTTATGTAAGTGCCGTATATAGGTACTTCCATATGCATTTAGTGAAAAGAATATGCAATAACCGACACTTCAATTTTATTTATCCGTATTTATAAATGTATAGACAACTTGCCTAGCTAAATGCTTGCTTACAACCGGGAAGAAATATTAAACTGTACCTACTCACATATTTGTATTATAAATTAGTATTGCTTAGAAAAAGTTATGACTACTGACTTTGACGGCTCCGATAGACCTTGCCTTCTTAGCACAGACACAGACTCTGGTCCAATCCCTGGCAGAGGGAAATATTTTTGTATGCGCAGAAATGTTTGTTCTGGGACCTTGGCTTATGTGATGTGTTATTGTATGTCCATGCCACTCACGCCACAGGGAATCCTGATGATCTAGAGTGTAGTGTGATATCTGTTTTCTGCTTTTGATCTCTGAATATACGCTGAAGTATTTAAACTTTCGTCTCTGTGAGCTGTAGACCGTGCGAGTATGTATGTCTTTGAATAGCTTAAACTGAATAAATCTAAACAAAATCCTTAAAACAATATCGACTTGTTAAATCTTTTTTGTCTTTATAAGGATTGCCAATGCCATCTATTTTCATTTTAGGATACATTTGAGGTACATGTTTGTATATTTTATACATTGTTAAAACATGTATAATAATATCTTATTTAATATTAATATAAACTAAAATAAAACAATTTGAAATAAAGTAATATACTTATATACCAAAAGTACTTAATATTAGTATATTTGTTTTAGGATACTAAAAACCTATGAAGTTAAATTTATATTAACAAATCCTAGAACTGAAAATTGACCAAAAGTTTTGTATGACTATCGAAACTCCTCACAAAATTTCACGAGAATCGGTTGAGTAATGCGACCTGCCGTGCGATTCTCTAAGACCAAACATCGTTCCATCTTTGACATCATCAGGTAAACAAATGACGAACGTTGGAAAAAGAACCTTATGTACAAGGGCGATATCTTATAAAGTACTTGACATCGGTGAGCACGTCGACGAACGCAACGACGAATCATTAGAGAATCACACGGCAGGACATACGAAAGCGTTACTGCCCAAGCTATTGCAGAGACGCTCCGCTCGTGTTTCGCACTCGCTCAATCAATTAGAATCATCAGGCTACACTCGTGAGTAAATTATGAGAACCTTGCGTGAAGGGAATTCAAACTCAGCATTCGTGACATAAATTAACTTTGTTGTTGTACATTTATAATGGGTTCGAATAGATCACTTCTGAGCATTTTTAGCGAAAATAACGCTAAATACGATCACAAGAGGCGTTCGAATTGGAAATCTGTGGGTGAAAATGTCGTTCATGCCTCTTTTTGTTTAGCGTTCCGAAAGCTAAAAAAGAGGAATTTTTGCCAAAAGTGGTCAAAGGTGGTGTTTGTGATCGTTATTTGACAGCTATGTATTTGACAGCATAATCATGCTATTTTAGGTCTTATGCTCAGTTGAGCGTTTGAATAGGGTGTGGGCAAAAGTAGAAAAAGTAGCAAAAATAACGTTTTAGAGCGACGCTTTAACAAAAGAGCCATTAATGACAACGCCACCAATGCCCTCATAATCTATACGAACGCACATTTAGTATTGTTGTTATAATGTTATTTACGTTTAACTTCCAGAGCCGCAACTCGCGAAACATCCTCAAATCTGCGAACAACATATTCATAGCTGATGCATTCACCCTCAACCCTCAGTTTAAAAGTGTGGCCCAGAACGACTTCAACAGCGACCTCACGCCCACAGTGTTCCAGAGAGCCGAGCAAGCCACCCAGCTCATTAACAAGTGGATCGCTTCTAAAACCGACAACAAAATTAACAAACTTATAACTCCAGGTAAATTAAGGGACTTTGTCTTTGATGTCTTATTTAGTAATAATCTATTACTAAAGTTATTGGCAGGCGCTGTAGTCTCCACCACATCCCCGATTTGAACTTAATGAAACGTTATGCTATTCTAAATAAATAGCCCAATTTTATATAACAGATTCGTAAATTTTTCTCCCCTCCCCTTTCCATAGTGAATTTTTACGCTATCTACGGTTTGTGCTCTTAATTGCACATTGATAATTCTATGTTGCCTTCTTGTTCCTGTCATGATTCGTTCCATACCTCTCTCTTCAATACCTTTCTTAATAAGTGCTAATTATTAAGAATGGGGTCAGTTTTATATATACAAAAAATTGATTGGACATTGGAATCAAGCAAGTTTAACATCTTAAACACAATTCAATCATAAACTGACTGTGAGTGTTATTACACATTCGATACGCTGTTCCTATTCGTAAATTAAAATAAATACGTGACCAAATTATTATAAGTAAAAGAACCGCAACATGATAGGAATATAAAATCCAGTTTTAGAGATAACGGTGGTCATATAAAGTGCATTTAATCAATTTTATTCCAAAAATGATGATTGGCGATAAGAAAATGATGATGATAGTAACACAAACATCGTTATGTTATTTTGTATACGAGTAGTATTCGTTTTTAAAAAACTAACGCCTGCTTAGCGATACCAAACATTCAGTATTTCGTTTTTAAAGCAGTAACGTATACGACGGTTAAAATAAAATAGGGAGTTAAAATTCGACGATCGGACCTCGAGCCTCGGTGGGCTAGTTGGTCATGGCGTCTGAAATGGTTTGTCGGAAGACGCGGGTTCGAATCCTGTACGACGATGTAAATTTTTCTCTCTAAAATTGCTTTTTAAAATGTTCGTTTGTAAATTCATATGGATAAATGTAGCACCTGAGAAATAGCAAGACATTAAAGAAGAAAGTGTTTACTCATTACAATGAGTTTCTTCGGAAAGCTTGGGGACGTCTTCAAATAAAAACTGCCAGAATTACTAAATACTAATGTATTGTGCTGGTCACGCAGTTATACTCGTAGGTTTATCTAGCGATGTCGCCAGTATATTGCTACTTTTAATTGCAAATTCTGGGAGCTATCTTGGTGACTTTGACCTAGCTCTCAGAATCATGTTTGTGTAGTATTTTCTTGTTTAGAATATTATTGTACAACGTAACTCCATCCGCCCTCTCCATGGGTAATCATGGGACTCTCAAATTTTTATGATACACAAGACTACTTCCCAATTTTATTAGACGTCGCTGGCTGTTGCCATGACTGGCCAGTAGGCGCGGTTGGTACCTTCTGAGCCAGTAGGTCCCGGAGAGGTCACACATTTGTGTGCATGAACATGTCTGTTTGACCTGTGTCTGTTTATCGCTCGGTATTATTATGTATATCGGTCATTGGGCGGGTTAACATAGTAATAGGCTCTGTCTAGTTTGGGACCAGCCGTGCGATTCTCTAATGATCCGTTGTTGTGATCGTCGACGAGCTCACCGATGTCAATCACTATAAGTGAGAGTTATTATGTAATGAGTAACAATATATTATCGCCCTCGTACACAAGGTTGTTTTTCCAACGTTCCTTGTCATATCGTCGTTGTTTCACGGATGTTCTCAAAGATGCAATAATGTTTGCTCTTAGAGAATCGCTCGGCTGAGAACCATGTGTAGATGTTGTCCCATATTATATTATTATTTAGTAAAGACTGTTAGAGTCTTCTACTAAGGACTGCAAGTTTTTGTCTTCATCACCTACTATGTCACCATTTAATAAGACTATAGTAGGTCCACCCAACGTCAAGAAGAATCGGCTGGCTTTATATTTTAGTACATCGCTTTATTTACTTAAGTATTTACTAACATAGATTAGACTCATAAGACAAATGTAAATGTTCTACTTGGAAATAAAATTATTATTATTATTCCTTTTATTCAAAAAGTTTCACGGATTTCATCCGGTCCTTTACAAAGGCATAAGTGGGGCTGTAGCCAACACTTAGAGGCCTGTTTGGTATAAAAATGCAGAGTATCAAAAACAGAAAGAATGTTGGATGAAGGGTTACATGGTACTTAGAACTATTACAAAATAGGGTAAAATGGCCAGGCTATTGATATGTACTTATTAGTGGTACGGGAGATAGTGGGCTATGGACGAGACTACGGCACCTGCCAATTTCAGTCTCATCTTAAAATATTTAGGCAGGTGGTGACTTGCCACCCACTAAACGGGCCCCCCATAAGAGCCACCATCAAAGGTGACAAAAGGGGCAACGTTGGTGTGGATATCTGAAGGGTGTTGAAAGGTGTGCTGCGGTTTCACTAGAGCGCTACTACCAGCATTATGCCCTTTAACACTTCCACCCTTGGAGCTTTATGTTTCTTGCTCTTGCGTCTCCACCCCCAGACGACCAATTAAGGCAAGCTGGGGGTCAGGGGTCTCATATAGTCCCAGGGAGAATAAGGGTCCGCGGTTATTATTATTATTTATTTTATATTTATCTTTTACAGATGCAATATCATCTAACACACAGTTAGTATTGGTAAATGCCATCTACTTCAAGGGTCTCTGGGAGATCCCATTCAAACCGGAGTCGACCAAACCGGGCACTTTCCACTTACGGGACGGGACAGTGAAGAATGTACCATTTATGAACATTAGGC
The DNA here is from genome assembly GCA_917880725.1 of Selenia dentaria. NCBI lineage: Eukaryota > Metazoa > Arthropoda > Insecta > Lepidoptera > Geometridae > Selenia > Selenia dentaria. The sequence goes on from OU862894.1 coordinate 27,574,453, forward strand.
GGCATTTCAAGGCTGGCATTGATAAATACTCGGACACTAGGATGATCTTGATGCCCTTCGAGGTAAATATGAAACTCGAACTTATTGTCAACATTTACATGTCGCTGGAGGCATGGATACACATCACAATATCCGAGAAGTGTAAGATATGTTTTCTCTTTCTTTAGCAAAAAATAACAATGTAAACAGAAATTCACTACACTGTTCAAATATTGTGTCTAAGCTTGAATGCATTGTTACAAAATTATTTATTTACAAATAGAGAACTCTTGTGTACCTTAGCCTAGATTCTGGTTGAGCGTACTTCTGGAGTAAACTCGGCAATTAATTCGGGTTTGAGTAAAGACTAGCAGCTATTATGCATCTCAGTTGTTAACAATGGTTGATTCAAATCTTGAAAAATGGCGGCTTTATGTCAGGTTTGACAGCTCCAGTAAGGAAAAATGTTCGTAAGTTGATGACTTGAGCTGACAAAAGTGACATAGAGCGGCCATTTTTTTTAGATTTCAATCAACATTTGTTAGCAAGTGAGGTACATAATAGCCCAGCGGAGTAAATTTTGTGTGGCATTTAGGTAACTACTGGCATTTTGCAAATCTCAACTCCAGACAAGATACACAAAAAAGTGTCGTTCTGGAATAGCGACATGATCGGCGACAACATCGTCCGGCAGGTTGCATGAAACAACAGAATTGTGATCTGTACCTATAACTACGTATGACTGGTATCGGTGACAAATGAGCAAAATGTCAACGATGTCAACACAACGTGTATGTAACTTCCCTATCGCCTAGATGCTAAAGTCATCGAGTTTCGGACATGTGCATAGCATGTAGCATGTTGTGTGAGAAGGGTCCTTTTTTCCCCGGGAAAATCTTTAATACCAGTGGTTATTTATTTATTTATTTATACATTTATTCATATATTTATTTATTTACTTTTTATTTATTTATTACAAAAAGTAAACTTACAGCTAACAGCCAAAACGTTTACAATTTTAAACAAAATTGTGTGCTAAAAAATAGTTATGTGGTTCCTATAAGCGCCTTCATGTCGGGACTACAGGAACGTGTGTGAGAAGGGCCCTAGAACAACTAAAACGATATTTATTATACATATATAGATTCTTCTTAAGTTTTTGCGAAACCGTTTTATGATTGTTATTATTTTTAGAAGCTGAACAACATTTCTACAGTAATTTTGATAACTTTTGTATTTTTCTGGTTTTCAGCGTGAAGAATACTCCTTGATGATCCTGTTACCATCACAGCTGTCGAACGCCGATGACTTTATCACATCACTAACTGTTTCTCAATTGGAGGGTTATCTAAACATGAAATCATTAGAAGTCGTACTGAAGATACCCAAGTTCAGTGTCAGGGCAGACACGGACCTCAGGCCTGTATTACAACAGGTAAGCATGATACCAAAAATAATTAATGTTTGGAAACTTAATTAGATATGGTGGATGAGTTAGAATCCACCTGCGACTTCACTCGTGTTGTTTAGAAGATACAGCAGCACACTACTATATGAAAACTTTTACGACTTGTGTTTTGATGATTTATTTTCTACCGACTTCCAAAAAAAGGAGGTACTCAATTCGACTGTATTTTTTTTATGTTTGTTGCCTCATAACTTTCGATAGGGTGAACCGATTCTCAAAATTCTTTTTTTGTTTGAAAGTGTGCTTCCCATGTGGTCCCATTTAAATGTCATCAAATTCGGTTTAGTAGTTTTTGAGATACACTCCAATAACTGAATAGAATGGAAGTCGGTATTAAATTTTTCAAATTGTACTTGTGTTTGATAGAGTAGGTATACTTCCGAGTTGCTCCCTTATAAATTTCATCAAATTCGGTCAAGCCGTTTTTAGTTACACTTCAATAGCTGAAAAGTGTTTCGCCTATCTTGATGATATCATCATTGATGGTGTATCCCTTAAGAAGTCGGTAACAAAAAAAAATTATTAAACTTTTAAATTTTTACTGAAAAATAAAACTGACTTCTACACTTAAAAGTGTGAAATAACGAAAATTGTTGAAGTCGGTACCAAAATCACGATATTGCGATTATATACTTTAGAATTATCATGGTACCGACTTCTACAAGTTATTTCACACTTTTTGGTGTTGAAGTCGGTTGTAATTTATGTATAATTTATTTTATTGCTTTTTGTAAGCGACTCTGTCTATCTAACAGTGCAATTACTAGAAGTGAGACTGTACTGGTAAAAAGTAAACGTAACTCAGTTTCCATAGGCTGCTCAAATAATCTAATAAAGCAATAAGCTAATCAGTTCTTAGCCAAATCGCCTTTCAGATTAAAAATAATGTTTTTTGAATAACGAGTGAGTTCTTCTACCTTATACCATTCAATGCGCATGCACCACGGGAATGGCCACGAGAACCCTAAGCACCATTAATCAAAACTTAATGCGCGTGAAGAAATCAAAGCGAAGTATGCAAGTTAGAACGCTCACAACAGGGCATTAAGAAGATTGCATAGCTAGTACTTTCCGTACTAAAAGAGAAAACTCTGTTCTACCTCTTAACATTGTCCGATTTAAGTGATTTTCTTTTCATGGATTCATTACATTGTTTATTATGCCCGTACTTTTTGATTTTTTCAGTATTTCAAAGCACTATAAATTTCCTTTTATAGAACTTAAAAAAATACTATAGTATTGCCATTGTACAGATCTTTAAAGTTTAATTGACCACACATGTCGCAGTTCCTGGAAAAGTAGTATGATTTCTTTATGCGAAATCTATTGTATTTTTGGCCACATATGGCGAATGGCGAGTCAACAGGACGAGTAGTAAACACGGCTGTTTTGCATGAAATTTATTGAACACTATTAGTGTTTTAAAAGTATTTAAAACGACATGCTATCTCTGTCTCAGTATCATCTATAGAAACGACAGAACAATGTCTTAGTTTTTTGGTGCTTAACCAGTAAAAAGACATTAAAGTGGCCCTGTGATATTATGTAGTTTAATAATTAATAATAATAGAAGAATAATCCCTGAGGAGCGGTGTTATGAATGTGCCCATCGCAACCATCAAAATACGTTTAGCTTTATCTTAAGATTATGACATCTTAATTTTCAGTGATCTAAATTCTGCCTCAAGAATCAATTTAGATAGTGTCACGTCATTACTAACAGTGGAAATACATATTAATATTTAAAGTTATATGATTATTAACGGGATATTTACCGTGGTAAGGTTGTGGAATGAGCTCCCGATATTTCGGCGCAGTTACATGCACCATGTTCACGGGAAGACTGAAGAATGCGGGTGGTTGGTCAAAAAGTTTAAAAGTTAGGTGCAGACATAACGATCTACCCTCTTTCTTAGTCTTTTGCTACGGTTATCACTGGAACTCGAACTCGATCCTAAGTCCCGACAAAACACACTCACTGTATCACTGCGTATAGTGTTTTGAACACATTTTGAACGCGGACTTTTATTTTTAAAACAACCTTATACTGGATTCCACGCACTGGCGAGTTGAAAACCATCACCTCGATTGAAATTCTGGCATTTCGAGATCTCAATAGTTTCCTTTACTAGCCTTGGTATGTAATGGCGTTCGGTGGACAAGATTTTAGGGTTATGGAATTCAATCCAGTGGTTAGGACCCGCGTCCAGCAGATGCTCAGCTATGTGTTCAAAATACTATACGCAGTGATACAGTGAGTGTGTTTTGTCGGGACTTAGGATCGAGTTCGAGTTCCAGTGATAACCGTAGCAAAAGACTAAGAAAGAGGGTAGATCGTTATGTCTGCACCTAACTTTTAAACTTTTTGACCAACCACCCGCATTCTTCAGTCTTCCCGTGAACATGGTGCATGTAACTGCGCCGAAATATCGGGAGCTCATTCCACAACCTTACCACGGTAAATATCCCGTTAATAATCATATAACTTTAGAGAACAACCGTGATAGTTTAAAACAGTGTTATTGTAATATTTAATTTTCAGATGGGTGTGACGAAGATATTCGAACAAAACTCAGGGTTATCGGGCATAGGAACGTTCCGGAACTTTATTCCTCAAGTATCCTCTGCGGCGCACTCAGCTGTCCTAACAATAGACGAAGAAGGCGGTTCCGCTGCAGCAGCCACTTCTTTTGCAGTCGTCGCATTGTCCAACGATGATCCGTTCATAGTCATGCAAATCGACAGACCATTTGTGGCGATTCTGTGGGATGGGAAGACAAAATTGCCCCTGTTTATGGCAAAGATTGAGGACCCTAGCTTATAAGTTCTAAATTCCTAGCTTAAAAGGAGGTCCTTGCTTTCCCCAAACAACCACATTCTCCTGTTTCTTCGTTAAATATTCGTATTAGTGATCATTTTTACGTATGAAAATGTACACTAATGCTAAAAGTGTATTTTTTTTATTGACAACCAATTACCAACTATTCGTTTTTTATCTATACATACAAATGGAGCACTCCAAAAGTACAAAAGATCAAATCTGAAATCTGTTTTATACGGAAACAGAACTTACAAACAAAGAATCCCTAATTGCCTTTCAGACAAGTATTTTTTGTATTTTAGTCCGTTGATGTTTTGAGAAAAGAAGTGGAGAATAAGAAACCCTGTTTTCTAATGGTTGTGACGAGGTGTGTACAGCCAGACATGAAGTTGTCCCTACTGCACATTGCATTTATTGGTGATGAGCGTAAATAAAAATATTTACGCTCATCACCAGAGTTCCATGGGACAGCCAGAGGTATTCAAATCAAATCAAATACCTAACTATTGATGTATTGGTTTCGTCCAGATATTTCCCCATAAGAAGAGACAGTAACCACATTCTTCTTAACAGCAAAACGTAGCAGGTTTGTCTATTACTTTCTGGCAGTATATAGATCCCTCAGCTTAATTACGAACGAGAAAACTCCGCTAAAGGATATTATTAAAAGATCTGTGACCATAGTAATGCAAATGAAAATTCAGCTATTATCAATTCTATTCTTTCTTTTGTCCATGTACTCGTAGCGTTGATATTTGGCATTATAATATTTTATTTTAGATGTAGCTATCATCAATTTGATTCTCGGATGGCATTTATTCCAAAGATCTTTTTTAGCAGATCTTTTGTTGGATTATTATCAATCAAAATAAATATTGTGATACCTCTACAGGGTATTATTATACTCGTATCTATGCTGGCAAACAAAATCTATACAAACAAATACCCATTTTTTGACTTGACATTTAAACTATTAATAAACTACTAATACTATTTTGATGACTTTTGTGTGTAACGCTTTTGTTTTTGAAATTATTTGTCGGAATATTGTTATTTCAAGCACTCAGTCAATGTATTATGAGAAAAAAACCCTAAACACATTGACAGATTTCATAGACTGGAATTGATTACACCAAGTGAAACAGAATGATGAATCTTGAGAGTTGTTGTTGTTGAGAGAAAGTATACATGTTATCCAATTTACAAGAAATGTTTATATATTATTGTTTTTTAACATCGGCATACTCACTACCTATAAGATGATGTATGTAAAAAATATAAAAATACGAGTAATATTTATTACTTAAAAGACAATTAAAATAAATTATTTATACTAAATTGCAGTTGTTTTTCTTAACCTAATAATACGCTTAGGAATTAAAGCTTTTTTTTAAACCTCTTAAAAGAGTTGATGATAGGGTCGTCAGCAAATATTCTGAATTTCCCGTTGTAGTAAGATTCGATGTCTTGTAGGGATTTGCCTTCTGTTTCTGGCATAAAGAAGTACAAGTATATAGTGCCAACGAATCCAAAGGCAGCGTATATTGCGAAGGCTCCCCAAAGTTTGAAGTGGATTTCAAGGTCTATGAAAGTCTTTGATCCTAAGAACATGACGATGTAGTTCCATGCAGCTGCGAAACCTTGAGCGGATGCGCGACTCCTGAAAAACGAAACAAAACTTATTAAAGGCTGGTTTTATAACCCGTTAGTTAAATGCCGTACCAATTTTTGGTAAATTTGACCAAAATGATGATTAAACCTATGTAAATAGGGTGAACTATGTGATTAATCACATAGGACTTTAATAAAAACTTCCGTTAATCACATTTGGGTACCTACTTTATAAAGTCAATTAATGTGTTTTTTTATGAAGTTCAATTCCTATTTTTTTGACACTGTCGGGTCTGTTCGTGAACACCAAAGTAACACATTAAATGTCAACGATTCAGGTGCAGCGACTTTGGTCCTGAGCAGGCTAACTGAAACGTTGAGACTAGTCAAAATATGTTCATGTATTACGAATACTGCGGGCTCGATAATGTCATATATCTAGTTATTGTAATTGGGGCGCTTGAGGCTCACTTAACTATTATACACCCTTACAAACGCATTGATTTGACTTCATAATTATCTCTCTTTCTACCTGAAAGCATTACTAAATGCATATAACTATTTACATATAATTTAATGATCTTTGTTAGTAAGCGCATAACATGAAAATGGCTGTAAAGTTTTCCTAAAGTTTTTTTTCTAATATATTCGTGTTATTTAAATAATAAATTAAAAAAAATATATATTATTTAAATAATACGAATACGGGTTCCCGGGCAACTTTTTAATTTTATTTTAATATTTCTTTATTTTTTTCTGAGCGCCGCTTTTTCAATATTAAGGATATATTGGAAAAGCTGCGCTCAGAAAAATAAAATTCGGGAATATCTGAAACTGTGATATAAGTTTTTATATGGAAATGAGTCCAAACAACTACCGTTGAGTCAGCTACTTTAAATGTATATGTGAAATAAACTCTGGTAAATTAATAACCATATTCACAAACAATATTATGTGCTTAGTTCTTAGTTCTACGTTATTATTCTTCGCACTCCCTCTTTATAGCGAATTCCGACATTTAAATAATATACCGAGATTTACTTTTTTAACGCTTGGATAGGAAGCTGCTCGCCGCATTTCGAACTGAGGCGCTTACGTGTCAGAAGGTAGTTGGTTCCGTTTGTTGACTTACATCAGCTGCATATGCTTGTCTATGTCGTTGCATAAAACAGCTAGCCTACCCTCTAACAGGCACTGGGCCTGGGTCGTGGATTCTGGCCCATAGTTTTGCTGAGAGCAGCTGATTTCCCAGCATTGGAGCTCCCTACATTCCTGCTGATTAATGATTATTCTATATTAATTGAATTAAAAATAGATTGACTAACGTGGTTACTATGAGTATGAATATATTATACGGGGCATTTCGATTACGCATTTTATTACATTAATGACCTGCCACCGATACTGCTAATGACACCACCACCTTATTTTACTAATGGTTCCATGTCATACCATTATGATTTCATTCATGAACAGGTTTTACCTACGCCTGTTGTAACATTAACATTCGCAAATAGTAATAGATTTGCTCACTGGGTTAACGCGTCAAAAATCTTTCCCCCCTAATATCGATAAAATCCGCTGATAGTTGGATATATGTTCGTTGCCAAACAAAGCGAGATCACGAGGTTTTTTACTTCAATACTATCTACTATAATACTACTTGATGCGCTCGTAGCGGAGCTCGATTTGGCGATCTTAACCGATCAGCAAGTTAACCAACACTTGCTGCAGTCAGGACTTGGATAGGTGATCGCTAGTGGCATTATTCAACTGAGCGCTTCCGCGCTTCGGAGGGCACTTTAAGCCGTCGGTCCCGGTTGTTTGTCTTAGGACAACAGTCGTTACGCATTGTCAAAAGCAATCGGACGGCCTGAAAACTTCGACATGGGTTGGCCACTAACCTACTCGTATCTACCAATCCGCACTGGGCCCGCGTGGTGGATTAGGACCCAACTCTTCTCTCTGATAGGAAGGCTCGAGCTCGAGTTCCCAGCAGTATCATAATCATAATCAGCCCATTTTGTTCCCAAACTGGGCTGATTATGATATGATATGATGATAATACTATATGCATTATATAGTTATTATACGTTAGAAATAATAAAAAAAATTTAAAGGTACGCTATATTAGTAGCTATATAGTGGTTGGACCATTACTATTCTGGGACTTAAAACTATAAAAAGAACTCACCTGAACGGAAATACTTCTCCGAGTATGACCCATGCCAGATTGAAACCAGAGAACACAGCCAACACATAGAAGAAGACCAACGGCACTACGCTTTTCTCTTCAGGAAACGTTTTCGTGTCATACGAGAAAACAGAATCAGCCAGATGGTTCTTAGCATATACACTGAGTAATGTGCAAGATATAGCTGTTCCCAGCATGGAAAATATGCCAAGCTTCCTTTTTCCAACAATCTTAATAATGCCGATGATGACGATCGCCGTGAGGAAGGTGATCACGCCGACCATGAGCTGAAATGAAACGGTAAATCAATTATTGATAGACGATTGTTTCAGACTACGGAAATCTTACGTGAAAATAATATATGTTTTATTTATACTATCGCAAGGAGAAGGCACACTCATGTTCATATGGTCAGCAACACACCTACCCATAAAAGTTGTAGTGCCACTTAGAGCGATTAGATTAAGTGTTCTTTGTGACACTGCGTTCGTGACTTCGAGACAGAACAGTTAGTCCATACACCCAGTAAATTCACTTGCTGTAGTGCTCTTCACGCAGCAGTGCTTTAACATTACGATTTTGGGGAAGAATAGCGTTACCAGATGGACATTTGTAGAAAAGGCTAACCACCTGGTTGGCAACAAGTCAAGATATTTCATAAGGGTTAGGTAAACCCACGTCCGTAGAACGTAGCTTCTTCCTGACAAGACACTCTTGGTTTTGGATTGGGGACTCCCAATACGATACTATGAACTCGCAGTTTTGCGAACTGGATAGGCACAAGTGTCTACTCCTAGATTAGAACTACTCTCATCTCATATCTGCGACTTTACTTTGGTAATAACTACCAATATTAGAGTTTAGATATGTCTCCGAAGCAGCATTATAAGGAGAAACACTTACGATAATATTCTTAGGGTCATCAGCCATGCCAAAAGCTCCACAGACATTCCTCATATTGGGCCTAATGGGCGTCAGGCCGCTCATCACGAAGAACATGAAGTACATCATGACCAGAGTCAACGGTCTCAGGGTCTCTTTGCACAACATTATAATGTTGAACTTCAGACAGAACCTGAAAGTTAAACATATTTTGGTGTAAGCACATAATGTTGGTTATTTTCTATTTACATGTTTGTTTATGTCATTAGAACCCACTTGAAGTGGTAAGCTCTGCCTAGAACAGATGCATTACGTCACAAGTATCAACTACACTGCGCCCATAACATGTTTCGTTTGAGTTCCATGAGTTGTTTCGGAATTGTTGATTATATTCCATAACATATGCTTCCTTCCTTATACTTCTTATCTGACTTTGTTTCAGTTTTTTTCCGTAATGTAATTTACAAGGTAAACAATGTTCCAAAAATGTTATTTAATAACGCGATAATATTTCCTTTATAATATTTCCGCATCAGTTTTTAGATATGGCCTTTACTTATGTGGGAAAACTCTACGGATATTACCAAAGCATTCTTGGTGCAAAAAAAGTGCATGAGAGCAATATGTTGTGTGGGTCCACTAGACACATGTAGCCAACTTTTGAAAAACTAAAGATTTTGACCTAGACTGGCTAGTATATAATGTTGGAGCTTTTGTGAAGGACCATCCTGATACATTTGTCAAATTCGATTAAAGAGAATTTTCTCAAAGGCCAATTGGAGATCTCACAAGTATAAGAGTAATTTATTACAAAACAGCTCTTTATAAACGCAATTGCAACGCAATGGCTGTTACAGTATTCAATAAACTTCCTAGAAGTATTAGACAGCTCCCATTCAAATTATTTAAAATTAAGCTTCATAAGTGGCTCGCTGAAAATTGCTTTTATGATTTCAAACAATTCTTCAATTTTAAATTTAATTATAAAAATCTTGTAATCGTTTTATAATGAAGGTTAAGGGATTTTTTATAAATAAGTTATGAATTTTTTTTAAACATTGACTTTAGGTATAAGTTTATGTATAATATAAACACTTTTATAATTCAATTTAAGTGTAATAGTTTGAGTGTAGTGTTGTTGAGTGAGTAATTGGAGTTTGAGTGCAATTTGAGTATAATTCAATTTTAAATTATGAATTATGTCATTATTACATTGTGTTTCGTATTAATAATTGTAATTTATTATGTATTTGTATTTCTGATGTGTAAATTCAACTTATTAACAATATTTTGTATGCCAGTCTATGGTGAAACATGCAGAACAAATGTATAAAAACACCTCATTGTAACCATGCTTCGTGCAATAAATCTATTTCTATTTAGATTTATGAATTAATTATTAAATTAGCTTGCTGTTTATGTACAGTGAATCTGCATGTACATTTTTTTATTTATTAGTTGATAAAAATTAATACAGTGTAAATGAATGTTTGTTAACTTCTCGTCTTTAAAATTATACAGCCTACAAACTGTCGAACGAACGATAATATTGAGAGGATGGTGAGAAATAATTTACAAAACTTTTCTAATTAATTTGCCGACGTTTAGTACATTACACCTTGCGCTCTTTTATAGGTAGCTTAAGTCATACAGAGTTAAACATATTTAACCACATTTTGTTTATTAATTATGCTGTGCAGTGTGCACCCTGATGTTAAATATTTATACATACGACTATCTTTATCGTGTGGTCGCAAACTAAGCAAAATCACGAAGAAAACGCGACCCATATATAACCAGTAGTACATTAATTATACGGTAACCAATATTTACTACAGACAGGTATAAGAGTTAACATTCAAATTTAATATTTACCGTGTACTCTGTTTTAGTTCTTGATATTTTGGTACCGTTGCAAGTGTCGTGATAAAGGTTTGCTCAAACAGCGGACGAGGCGGGACGGCGACGCGACGCTGGCGGGACGTGAAGAGTTGTAATATATACCATTAATACAGAGCCGTCGCGCTCGGTTCGGCGTTAGCGACGTTAGCGTGGCGTGTTCAGCCGTGCGATACTGTAATCATTCATCGACGAGATCACCGATGTCAAATACTTTATGAGATATCGCCCTTGTAAATAAGGTGTTTTTCCAACGTATATTGTCATCTCGTCATTTGTTTCACGGATGTTGTCAACGATGCAACGATTGCTCTTAGAGAATCGCACGGCTGACCAGTTATGCGGGCCATACAAGACCGCTCAAACAAGTAACTACGCTATGATATCGTCAAGGAATGACCGTGAAATGACAACACAAGTTTGTGATCATTCCTTGAAGATATCGTAACGCCCCGCGTTACTTGTTAGGCACAGGCCACATATAAATGTCGTCGGGCGCAGACATGGCGCGGGCGGCTTCTACTCCATTCAAATTTCATACAAAATACATGGAAATAAAGCGCAATTAACTAAACGATCATAGCGAATAAGGCCCTTTTAAGCGTACACATTATGCTTTCCATAGTAAGTAAGCGTGCCAAGAACACGTAGCGCCAACGTCGCATCCCGTCACGCCCGCTGTTTATCAAAGCCTTCTTTTGTAAAATTTACCGTGATGGTTTAAAAAAGTCATATACAGACATAGAATAGGAATGTTGACCTTTTTTTATTGTATGTTAAGTTATTCAGGACACTAAAATAGACACCTAGCATTTTTAATATTTTTTAAAGAACTCTTTATTAATAACGACAATTATGTTTATTTCAACTTTTAAAATTGGCGCTAAATATTATTTAATATGGCGGTCTATTCATCGTATGACGTCGCTAGGGCAAAAACAAATAGTGTTGGGATTATAATACGTTTTGCTTGCTTGCAGGTTGCTTGCTTGTACATGGAGATGGCGGGAAACAACCAACAATGACTATTATAATTTATTTCTTTCGTGTTTATTCACAAGTTTTGACGTGTAATAGTTGTGGATTATTAACCGTTGCCGTCCATAATGGTGTATATTAATAGAAAAGTCTATAAAATCATGACACATTTTTTATTTCGTCAATCGTGTTAGCAAGTTTTAGTAATGCATCCACGTGACTTATACAAAACAGTAATTAAATGACTGACTTATTTCTTAGACCAACCTCTAACTACCTACTTGAAAAAAAGTTGATAACTCTGCAGTTACAAAAATAAACCTACATTTTAGCCGCATAAGTTGTTCTATATAGGGTTTCCCACCTCAAAACGACAAATAAACCCTTATCGGATAACTGTTGTCCTGTTCGTCTGACTGACAAGTTAATTCATAAAAAAGAAAAAATCCGTTATCCATAAATGTGCAATAACAATGATCAGAAAACGAATTTACTATTGAATATTATTATAAACTTAGGTATTAAGGGGGCATGACTAGTGTCATGTGTGATAGTTTACACAACAGGTTTTTTTGCCCTTATGACATCATTTCCGCCGCAACATCCGTTATTCACGTGACTTCTAGAAACTTTTGTACACATTTTGTTTATTCAAAACAAGTACAATTTGAAAAAAAGAATACCAACTTCCATTCTATTCATTTATTAGAGTGTAACTCAAAAACTACTGGACCGAAATAAATGACATTTAAATGGGGAGGCATCAGCATTAGAACGGAATTCTTGTACACGGGAAGCACAAGAATTTCGAGAATCGGTTCACCATATCGAGAGTTTTGAGGCAACAAACATAAAAAAAATACAGTCGAATTGAGTACCTCCTCCTTTTTGGAAATCGGTAGATAAAGTAAATCCAATGCATAATACATAATTTGTTCAATTATTTGAGTTACTTGCTCCAGCCACTACCTATCACGTTTACATTAGATTGTAATTTATTTTTGACTGTGTCAACTACCCTATTACCTACTTTATTATTTGTTTTCGGTATGACACGGTATCCTACAAACTAGCGTGTGAGTTACAGAGATAAAACGTATCGGGTAGTAGGTACTTAACGACAAGCTCAAGTGCCAATGATAAACACTTTTTCAAAATATTATTGGGATGTAGATAAGTAGGTAACTAAAGTAGACGATGATAAATTGAACTACCATGATGTTATCTTTAACGAAATAACAATTATTCTTTGTTAGGTTCAAGTACCAAACTGACTTGAAGTTACACTCAAGCTTGGTCACTACAGTACAGGTTCATTACTAAATAATTAATAACAAGTACAATTTGAAAAATTTAATACCGACTTCAATTCTATTACTTTGGTAAAAATCAGTTTTTGGAGTGTAACTCAAATACCTACCAATAGACCGAATATGATCAAATTTACTACTGGGACTACACGGGAAGCACCAGCTTTCAAACATAAAAAAAAAAATTGAGAATCGGTTCACCCAGTCGTAAGTTATGAGGTAAAAAAAAAACAGTCGAATTGAGTACCTCCTCCTTTTTTGGAAATCGGTAGAAAACAGATTAAAACAAGGTTTATAGTGTGAGGATAAGCGGGATATGAAAATACTTATAACTATAAATTTATACACTGCATTTCTTCCTACACCTGTTAATTATTTTTAACTTTTATACCAGCCGTGCTATTCTCTAAGAGCAAACATCGTTGCATCTTTCACAACATCCGTGAAACAAATGACGATGGAAGTGCAAACTTATGTACAAGGGTGATATCTCATAAAGTATTTGACATCGGTGAGCTCGTCGACGAGCGCAACGACGAATCGTTAGAGAATCGCATAGCTGAGCCGTCACAGTCTTGAGAAAAGGCATGTAAAATGGTTTGGCTAGAATAAAGGCTCTTAAGGGCAATTGACCAAAAGCTTTATTTCAAGTTGGCGCTTGAAACTGCAACGAAATCTAACACAATTTTGTGTTTTTATGATCAGTAAGTGACCTTCAACCTAATAATAATAAACATTGCATCGGACATCTAGTGCCAGGTTGACCAAAAAAACTGCTATTTTTAATGGACAATTTTATTGTTCTTGTATTTCTACGAATTCTAATAAAACCTGATCTTTTTAGTTTTTCACATGTATAGGTATGTTTAGATAGTGCAATTCGTCGAGTTGCCTTCAAACACTATTTATAAGGATGGCAAATAAAACCTAACAATAAGCTAGTTTTGATTAGATTTAGAGTTTGCGTTTCTCAATAAACTGCTTATTTGCCTCGAAAGGACTTTTCCACATATTGGTCTAACCGGGCGACACCGAATTATTCCTCAAATGGAAGCGCTGACGCATCACACCTCGTGTATTCACAATTGCTTATTCTTCAATAGCTCATTGCTTAAACATTAGGGTTAAGAATTAGAAAGGCTCTTAGAACCCAGCCTCACCATTTCTCTGTGTAGACACGGACTCCACAATTTTTGGGTTTTTTTTTTAATTTTTAGGTTTTTAAGTTTGTTTAGTTTCCCTAGATTTGTGTTCCAGAGTTTTGCCATGTAATAGGGATGGATCTCTCATTACTTGAATATGAAACTCACTACACACACACACACTAAACAACTTTGTTATGTATTTTTTTAACTTGGGAAATGGCAAATGTACTAAGTTACGAGTCCAGTCCACATAAGGTGGAAAAAGAACTATTAATAATTAAATTGCATATATGAGACCATTGAGTATTAAACATACATTATACTTCCCAACCTATGCCATTGAGATATACTACATACGTTTAAATCGTAGTAGGCAAGTTAATAGCTATTTCCGTAGATGCGGTAGACCTTGAAAGATAATAACACCATATCGGAGACCCTTTGTCTATGCAGGAAGTTTATGGAATTGGAGTAAAAATTGTTATTTTGTGTATCAAATATCAAGGTCCTTTGTTAGACTGATTATGATTTAAATGCAACTAGCTGACCCACCGGCGGCTTTGCTTGCTTCAGATGCTTACTACATGAAAAAAACTGCCAAAATTTCAAGTTTTTAGCACCAGTGGATAAGGGTCTTCGGTCTTCTAACACTTGTCGTAAATCTGTCATTTACGACAAGTGTTTAATAGGTAGTAAGTATATTTATAATACAAGATGTACATAATATTAAAAAAATATTATATAACAGTATAATAAATCATTATATTATAAACTAGCTGCGCTCCGCGGTTTCACCACGTGGTGATGGATGATGATGATGATGAATCAAATATAGCGTAAGTTACTCAGGCATAATGTAGTTTTCTGCTGTTAAAAGATTTTTTGAACCGGTTTAGTAGTTTTAGTGTTTCCATTACAAACAAACAATGAAATCTTTATTTTTTATTATTAGGATTAAATACCTAGGTACTAATAATGTGGCTTAGTTTGTACTGGATTTTTGTATTAGATAACCCATGTCACCGTCATCCCAAATTCTGTTATATTATGTATATTTTATACCAAACAGGCCTCTAAGTGTTATGACTTATGCCTTTGTAAAGGACCGGATAACAAAGCCGTGAAAACGTTTAAATAAATAATAAAAACATAGTGTGGACGTATTTAATTACTTACTTTCATGAGAGTAGTTATGTAAATGTTCCTTGCCGGGTTAGATTAAATACTTTTTTGTTTTTACCTCATCTGTTACATTTACAGCTCTCACCTTTTAATCGGATTCATCTTGTAATGTTCACACTCTGTATCCAAGCAAGCAGTCTTCTCGCAAATCACACAGCGCTGCAGCTTCCTTGAGTAGACGACCAGTTTGTCATACTCATCCTGCACAGTTTCTGAAGATGTCCAGCCTCTGAGGTAGCAGAGGGATTTTAAAGCTTCTTTCTCTCTGCCTTGAGATAGCAGCCATACTGGGGTTTCTGGTACCTTAAAGGAAAACGTTATGGGATCAGGAAACTAGTTTTTGAAACGCTTTGCTTCTATTAAGTAACATATATTTATGCACATCATATAAATACTTGGTAGGATTTCTGCAGTCGCTGAACTCGAAATTGCTGAACTCAAGAAAGAAGGAATGCATTTAAATACACATTTCCCATTCATTAAATTTAAAGAAGAAAAAAAAACATTAGATGAAACTTTGTTATTTCAAGTCCGAGTTACAAAATTACTACTGTACTACTAATAAAGCAACTTGACTTACCAGCAACACAAACAGCATAGAACAAATAGGCACAGCTAGACAGATCAGTGCAGCCGTCCGCCAGTCCACAACAGTCCCAAGGAAGAACATCACAAGGATCCCTACTGAGGTGAAAAGTTGGGTAACTGTGCACAGGGCACCGCGGACTGAAGGCTCGCTGGAATGAAAAACAAAATTGGCTTGACCTTTGTTCTGTTTCTTGATTTATCATCATTCACTCGGCGTGCATATTAATGACGAGATGGAGAAGTCCTTGGCCTGATAGCCTCATGTCTGCCTATAGTTAGAAGTAAAGGGTTTCAATACTACGTGGACTACATCGCATTACGAAACACTGATTTTTATTGCGCCGACACTTTTCATGATATGCGTCTTCTACAATATGGTATAAACATAGAAAGTAGTAGATAAGTCTCAATGAAAACTTCAGTTGTTTTGTGAGTTGGTTATCTAACTGCCAAGTTTTAATTTTTTCTTCAATTCTATTTTACTTTAATAATATCTTTGAGCCTTATTTTTGTTAGGTTTGATATTGGATATCAGATCACCCACGTTATTTATTTTCCGCATATTTTATCAACAATAAGTACATGTAAGTATTGATTTTAATCATGTCTATTAAGTGCACTTAAATACGAATTTAAAAGATAGTAGTGTAATTGAAACCCCAAACGTATCTATACGACATTGACCTAAATATATTATCTATGATAGACAAAATAACGAAATAGGAGACGTATCTATTTGTAGATTAGCCGATTTGATAGTGTACAACTGAATGGCGATGTGGTTTTTATTTTGTTTGGCTATATAAACTGTATCTATGACTTATCGAACTATTATGACAAACGCGATAATTTGTGAGTGAGCCACTAAGTACATTTAAAGTAATCAGTTCACGTTGAAATGCCAAAAAGGATTTGGTTGAAAATTAAAATGGGCATAGCTTATACCCATTTAACACATAGGTTTTTTATAGTCATTAAACCAATTGTTCTCCAGAATAAGTCATAGGTAGTAGCTACATCGTACCAATATGTAAATAAGGCTTTACCAAAGGCATATTTACCCTGAAACTACATTCCATAGCAAATTACGGTGCTTTATCAGGCCATCATTCAGTAAATTGTCATTTTGTATCTTCTTGTTATGTAAGGAAAATAAGACAGTACCCATAATGCAGAACTGAGATTTCCGGAGTTTAAACGTCACACTTGAGTGGAGTTGCAGTTTTGAGCATAATACCCTGTTTGCCAAATGTTACAGCTCCGTGTAAAGAGACTAGACGGTCGGGTTGTCTTTGGTGAGGCTTCTTACCAAAATAAGCTGGAGGCTTTCTTAGGATGATTCTCGAAACAGCCTTCAGACCTTTTACCAAGTTTTTGGGTGCATGTCGAACATGGTTAGAAGCAGCGTGTTGGCCGGAAACAATACGCGATTCATTAGCATTTCATAATTATCATCTTTTATCAAGACTAAATTTTATTGCATACCCTAATATTCTGCATAGAAATAGTGTAGACTAAACTTGATTAGCTTTTGTAACGCTGTAGTAATTATTACTGAAAGAAATTAAGATCAAACTCAAATGTTTAACGCTGGGCCTCTAAGATACTTTAACTCATACTTATCTATTCGTAAAATTTATTTCATGCTTCACCTGTCATCATTTCATTCAGATAAGACGTCAAATAGCTACAAAACAAAAGCTAAAATCTCAGAAACAAGGCTTAAATTAGGCGCCGACGAGCGCAATATCGCAATATGGTGGCTCAAAGTCAAAGCCAACAATTTAAATCTCTCTCTGAGTAAAACTAGAATGTTTATGGGTGGACGATGCTTATAATCAGGCTTTAACTTATTTTTATCATGTATATAATAAGCAGTAAAATTAATTTGTTTGTAGAAGTTATAGGACTGGTTTAATTTCTTTTATATCCATATTTAATATTTGCCTTCTTACCTTATCTCTCCCACATATGAATTGATAGGTGCTTCCATCACACCTGTCCCAAGTCCTAGCAGTCCATTTGCTATGAATAGCGAAGGGATGTTCCACGCATAGTACATCAGCACCCAGGCTATGAGATGTGGGATGTTCACTAGGAAGTTAGCCTTTTTTCGTCCAAAGTAGTCAACGATAGGACCTGATACAATGGCCCCTAGCGGCTGCGTCAGGTAGGATAAACTGCCTAGTAAGAAAAAATATTATTTATAATAAAATACCAAATATAATTTATACATTATAACAAGAACAAGGTTACTAACATAAAATAAAAAAGGTAAAAAAGGTCTTTCTAGGTCTGTGGTCAAGAAAGTTTTACAAAAAAATATCTAAAAGACTGGTCCTTGCCTCAGGGGATCTAAGAGCAGGTGTGTACTTTGCCCAAAGGTTGAGCCTGGCAATTCAACGAGGCAATGCGGCCAGTATTTTAGGAACCCTTCCACATTCTACGCACTGGGGATTTAGACGGTGTTTTTGTTTTGTATAATTTATTTCATATTATTGTATTTTTAAAAAACTAAACATATACTACGCTCCTTTTTGGTTCTAAACTAAAAGAACGAGTCATCGAGGTTATCAGAGTCGTTCTACTATTTGTAATTCAAGCAAGTGATAGCATACGTTCAAGTGACTGTCCTTACGCTAAAGTTATTCTGAGAATTTACATATGAATTTATTTCTTTACCAACTTTGTGGTGGTTTTTGTTTTTGATTCCACGCATATAAGGGAGTGAGCGTATTGCCATCTACCTGCCACGCTTGCTACGGACTGTTAGAGAGAGTGTTTATCTGATAGCTCGGCATTTTTTTACATTTTATTTTTTATCACATTTTATTTAATAATTATTTTTAACATTTTTTTGACAGTGATAATTTTGGGAATGATATTCGTGACAAGACAAACGTGATTTCTGAGTGAGCATAGTGCAAATTATGTGACTTCCTTGATTTAAGGGTGTAGTGTGTATGCATGATGATTTTAGGGTTTATATGGCTCCGTGGCATATAAAATTATATAGGGGACTGGGTGAACCGATTCACAATTTTTTTTAAGGCTGGTGCTTTTCGTGTGGTCCCATTTAAATTTCATCGGTCCAGTAGTTTTTGAGATAAACTGAATAGAATGGAAGTCAGTATAAAATTTTTCAAAATGTACTTGTTGCCTATACTGAGTGAGCGAATCGCTTGCAATTTTATTTGTAGCATGCTAGTAGCGCTTTTTACTAAGGTTTTTAATAACCAAAAGTTTATGACTAGCTGGCAATAAAATAATAATTTCAAAAAGTTTTTATTTTGTTTTTTTATATCTATTAGTATCTTCTTTATTACAAAGAAGATACTCAACATTGACCCAATTTTGATGTTGTTAACCGCTTCACAACCGACAAAATTGAGTAACATGCATACTAATGTGTTGACATTGAAACGCTAAATAAATTTCGATAAAGTTTATATATGGAACTACTTCTGACGTCAGACCTACTAAACTAAAAAAATAATGCGGGGCAGTCTTTGGGAACTGCCGCTAAAAGTGAAAACTAGTTGAATTATGCTTAAGACACAATCAACAACAATAGGTAGTCATGGAAACCATTATCGCGCCTAAAGAAGTTTTCACTTCAAAACTACATTATTATGACAAAGCGTTCGGTGACGATGACGGGAGTTCCTTCATTTTTCTTCACCAAAAAGCCGGTGACGATCGCGAGTTCTATGATTTTTGTTCACCCAAAAAGTGCTTAAAACTCCCAAATAAATTTTCAATTGAAAAAAAAACCTAAATAAATTCATAATTGGCGGAGTAATTGAGTAAAATATTTACAAAAGTAGTAATAATACTAATTGAGAAACTTCTACTCGAAGTCGTAAACAAGTATAATAATAAATTATCGAAGCGATAATGTAAACCATTTGCAACTGTCCTTACCCACTAATAATTAGTTAATTATTAACAACTCTTTAATCTACTAGTGGAACAGGAGTAAGCACGTTTTACAGATAAACTCTAATACCTACTACTTAGAGCTCTTAAGACCATGAAATTTCGAATGCAACATGCTGTAGCAATCTGCTGTGATCCAACAAATTGTATCGTATGTAGGCGTGTTGTGACTCCCTTCCAAAATGTTAGACGTCGTATCGGACGTCCTAGCATCCAGCAGATTGTTACAGCAAATTGTAAGCCGCGTCGTATCGTAACGTGAGTAGTGCGGTTGCATGCAATCTGGGCTCAGTCGCAATCGTGCCGCCGCCCGTGGCTAGCGTCGCTGTGAATTTTATTAAATGAAATATGTAAATGGATGCAAAAAATTATACTACAGAAAAAACTATATTGATAAGAATTTCAGAAATCTATTAATGACTTGCCACATTTGAGGAATAATAATAAGTTATGGCGTATTTTTACTTTTCTTAGCAGCTGATGTTTTTTTCTTTGTGAAAATAATTGACACGCTACTGTTCCTGGGTTGGCTATAGCCGTCCGGTACCTGATTTTGATGAAGGTGCGAGTTTAGGGGTATCATTGGGGTCCACCTGAAGCCCTTCCAGCAATTTTTTTTTGCCGGAAACGTAGTTTAAATTAATTATGATTAAATTAAAATTTGATAAAAAAAAGTGAAATGGAACGCAATGTTGAGAAAATGGTACAATATTAAGTTGTCAAATTAAGTTGTCAAACTGAGTTAAACGAAACGTATCGTTATCGTTAAACGTAAGAAAAAAAAAAGGCGCCATTTTGTCTTACTGACAGATGGACTGTCATCCATTCATTCCGTTTCTCTCGTAGTTTCGTGAATGTGTGCTCTCTTGTTTTTCGATTTTTATTACGACTTTGGCTTTTTCCCTGGACTTCCTTCGATTGCGCGACGACTTGAAACTTGGCTTGCTTACCGGATTTGTTTGGATTGCTCTACGACTTGAACTTGGCTTGAAAACTGGACTGCACTTGGCTGTAATGGAGTATTACAGTACAATACCCGAAGCGGACGCGGTTTCGGCTCCTGATCTGCCCGTCGAACCTGTTGCCGGACCTTCTTCGGCTCCTGATCTGCCCGTCGAGCCTGTAGCCGGACCTTCTTCGGCTCCTGATCTGCCCGTTGAACCTGTCGCCGGACCTTCTTCGAGTAATGACGACGACGACAACGAGCTTATAACCAAACGAAAACTTTGCGTCACTGAAGTGATTGATCATTGGAATTTAACTGACGTTGTGCGAAAATTGGGCACTAAAGACCAATGCATCAAATATAGTGAAGACCAAGGTCTCATACCAACTGACGAACCGCCTTAATAATTTAGGTGTGAAACAAAAAATAGGTTAGGTTAGGTTAGAACATGACAAACAACGCACGAGCCGAGCGAGCGAAGCGAGCGTGCCGCGGCAGCGGCCGGCGAAGTGCCAGAAGCGAACCGCCTTAATAAGTTAGGTGTGAAACAAAAAATAGGTTAGGTTAGGTTAGAACATGACAAACAACGCACGAGCCGAGCGAGCGAAGCGAGCGTGCCGCGGTAGCGGCCGGCGAAGTGCCAGAAGCGAACCGCCTTAATAAGTTAGGTGTGAAACAAAAAATAGGTTAGGTTAGGTTAGAACATGACAAACAACGCACGAGCCGAGCGAGCGAAGCGAGCGTGCCGCGGCAGCGGCCGGCGAAGTGCCAGAAGCGAACCGCCTTAATAGATTAGGTGTGAAACAAAAAATAGGTAAAAAATACTGATATAGCCGAAAGTGAGGTTAAGTACTAAAAAAATTATTACTCAAAAACTAAAGGCCTCCGGCGGGGGGGGGGATGCAGGGGGGGCTTCACCCCCTCCCCCTCCCCCCCCCCCTCCGCCTCCCCTCCCCCCTCCCCGCGGGTACCGGGCGACTATAGTTTAACCCTGTTCCTTCCTATCCAAATTTTTCTAGACTAGAATTAAAGATTTTAATAATTAAATAACATAATAATGGGTATTATATATTGTAGTATTGCTGTGCATCTATTAATGTTCAAAGTAAAAATTAATGTTTACTGTCTCTCAGTCTCAGTAGGTATAGGTCAGCGAACTCAGCGAAGGCAATTGCAAGACCCGTTTTTAATATTTGGACAGCATTTGAGCCATTTTCATTCACGTGTGCACGGTGTGGCGATCCAACGCGGAATTAAATTGTAATCGTCGCTGCAACGTGTGTAAAGTACGTACAACCGCGACTACAGCAGATTGCTACATGTTGCGTTCGGGGTTGCATCGTATGTAGAGGGCTTTACACACGAGCGGCATGTTGTCAACGGCAGAGGTAACTATAGCTGTCGACACGGGTCGACGGCAGCCGCCGACACGCGTCGACTGCAGTTGTTGACGCTTCGGCGACAGCCGTCGAATTTCTAACTTTGAAGATCAGCGGCGGCCGTCGTCAGCACGCTACAACTGCAAGTGTCGCTGTAGGTCACAAGTGTCGCTGTGGGTCAACAGCAGCAGTTACCTCTGCCGTTGGCAACGTGCCGCTCGTATGTAAGAGCCCTTAGACTGTGCTACTATTAAATGTAAAATGTTGTTGGCTATCACTGAGCTATAAAGGCCGGAACACGAATAAGTGTCGTTTTTCAACCGAAAACAATTGCAAAACGCGCCTTAATTTGCCGTACAAACTATCTGTTGTACTAGATAAATAATAGTTTGTACTAAATTGAATTTTAATGCGCCTACATGATAACATTACATTAATGCGGGATGGACTTGTACGAAAGAAATTAAGATAAGCTTTACCCAAGTTATTTAACTGCATAAAACAAATAATTTAGGCCTATGGATTTATCAACAGTAAACTTAGAAATTAAGTAAGTAATTAAGTGTCGCGTGAAGCCTGCCGCCACTTCATCTTCATCTTCATTTCATCCACTAGTAGAAACCGCTAGTAAAAACAGAACCTAGTTCGAAATAGTTTGAAGTTTAACCTAATTACAACCTTAGCACCTCGTAAAGCCACAAATCTTCAAAATGTTGTTCAACTTAGGATCATAAGTCATAAAAACAGAGCACAGCGATAATGTACACCTGTCACTCGAACTAAACAAAACAATTTTTTTCATCTGTTGTAGTGACCTCTACTAATGACGGGATAGATTGTCATTCACCGTCAATGATGACATCATGAAATCATAATATAATATTATAAAGAGGAAAGATTTGTATGTATGTTTATAACGAATTGGCTCAAAAAGTACAGGACCGATTTCAAAACTTCTTTCACCATTGCAAAGCTACATTCACCCTGAGTAACATAGGCTATATAAGATTCATTATCATCACATCATCCATCACCGCGCGGGTGAAACCGCGGAGAGCAGCTGGTCATCAAAATAGGCGAAACACTTAGAGTGTAACTCAAAAACTGCTAGATCGAACTTATAGTGAAATTAAATTGGAGCACACGGGAAGCTACAGGTTTCAAATTTAAAAAAGCAATATTGGTTCATCCAGTTGAAAATTCTAGAGTAACATACTTTTTTTTTAAAATACAGTCGAATTGAGAACCTCCTTCTTTTTTGAAGTCAGTTAAAAATTAACAAGAACCCACGCCGTCGATTTACCGAGACGTATATTTGTGCCGACCCGATATCTCTGGTATTGTATTTTATTTATTTTATTTTATTTTTATATGGGACAACATACACACAAACGTCTTCAGGTCCCAAACTAGGCAGAGCCTGTACTATGGTAACCTGATGACTGATATACATACTATTATTGTATGGTATTGGTATTGGTACTCGTATTTATGTATACCTACATTCATGTCGTATGAGATCACTACATTGTTCCACAGGTAAAGAACCACGTTTTTAATCTTTGTGTTTGCATGAATAACTTAGTTTGTCTTAATAATCATAAAAATTGTACCTACATTATGTAGCATTTAACTTGTGATGATATGATCAAACATCTTCAAAGTGTAAAATAAAAACTAGCTGCGCTCCGCGGTTTCAACTGCGTGGAGATGGATGATGATGATGAATCAAATCTAGTGTATGTTAGGTACTCAAGCATAATGTAGCTTTATACTGCTGAAATTATGTTTGAATCGGTTAAGTAGTTTTTGCGTTTCCATTACAAAAAAACAATGAAATCTTTGTTCTTTATTAACCACACGTTGCAGTTCCTGGAAAAGTAGGTTGATTTCTTCAAAATCTATTATTGGCCAAATATGGCGAACCGCGAGTCAACAGGTACAAACAAACAAATATTGTCTCTTTATAAATTAGTGAAGATGTAGAAGTGTAGATGAATGTCTATTTCCCTTGATCATCGCGTGAACGGATGGACCAATCTCGTTAATTCTTTGTGCTTTTGTCAGGAGAAAGTTCTTATGAAAGAGATTATATTAAGAAAAGATGTGATGTTATGGCGAGGCCGAAAGCCGATACTACTAAGCGAATGAAGTCGCGGGCAGTCGATAGTAATGTATAATTGAATCAAGGCTAAGTACGATAATTAAGATTAAAACCTATTAAGTCCTGTTTCTTTAATTATTTTCTAAGTTTAGAGTCAAGTCAACAAAATGGGTAAAAGAAAACCTAAATTGCTTCCGTTCCTTGATGTACTGAAAAAAGAGGCTGAATATATGGATTGGAAATTAAAAAAAATCTGTTTTAATATACCACTAAATGTGAGAGCACGTCAATCGATTCGAATGACAAAGAATTGAAAAACATTTTTGACAATTATAATAACATGTCCCTGGCTGAAATCCTTCAAAAACTTTGTCTTTTGCAGCATTTCAGAAAATTTTAATATATTAGTGCATACAGCTTGATAGTGCAATTATTTAGATATGATTTCATAAAACGTATGCTGCATTATATACAAATTTTTGCTCTGTTTTTAAGCGTTTAGGCGTTTTTTTATTATAACTGTGATTTTTGCTGTAATTAATATTTAAGAGAACCTTTATTTTTAGAAAAAAATCTAGTTTATTGTTATTTTTTTATGTAGACTTTAAAAAATCAAAAGGCAGAATCGAATTTTCATTTTCGATTTTGCATTTGAAACTGATCATATATTGTCTATTTAGTTATTATTTTTTACTGTGATTTTGAATTTCAAACAAATTATATTGTCTATTTAAATTTTATATTTTTTTTACTGTGATTTTAATTCGACGATACTCGGGAATACCAAAAAGTATGACTGTAATTAATAAATATTTTTAGGATTGACCCTGCTGTGATCAATAAAAATATTTTAAGTGTAACTTTGCTGTTGATTGATAAAACAAATAAATATATGTTGATTTTATTCTGCTTTTTATTTGATTTTTCTGCAGTCTGTACGGAAAACCCCAATGTGGCAAGTTTACAATACTTCAAAATAATATGTGGCGAATTTACATAACAAAAACAGGACTGTGGCGAGTTTACACATGTTTTTTGTCTGTGGCGAATTTACTTTGTGGCGAGTTTACAATAACCCCAATTTTAAATGTTAAGTAGGTACCTACTACCTTTGATATAAGTGAAATTTGGAATTCAAATACGTATAATCTAGGTCTACCTGTACTAGTTATAGGTTAAGTAAACAATCTGTAGAACGGTTGGACCGATTAGAACATGTTTTTTAAATAATATCATTTGTTAAACAAACAAACTTGTACAACATTTTTATACCGTATATAATATTTGTGTTATCGAATGAATAACTTATTGTTAATATATGTTATTGTTGCAAAGTTTGTAAAAAGAAAGATATTGTTTTTTTTTTCACTTTTAGTTGTATGTTTTAAGTTTCCAAGTGAAGACGAGCAAATAATAGGTACTTAAGTTTGTCATTCTATATTTACTAAACTTCTCTCAGCAGCACTTATTTAGACTAAAAATGTATTATTTTCGTATCATTCGGAAATAAAATTTAATCTCTTGGTATCATAGGACATTTTAATTTATTCTGTGTACTACTTGAAAATTAAATATATCCTTCTAATATTATAAATGCGAAAGTTTGTGAGTATGGATATATGGATGTTTGTTACTCTTTCACGCTCAAACGGCTGGGCAAATTTTTATGAAATGTGGTATGGAGGTTGATGAGGCGCTGGATTAACACATGATACTTCATCATCATCATCATCCATCAACACGCGGGTGAAAAAACGTAATATTATTGGGCACAGCATAGACAAAACAACAAGATCTCGGCCTACGTTAAGACTGTTAATGATGACAGTTCTGTCAAAGTTTGTGTAAGTTTCGTGCTCGGCGACCGTCAAGGAAGATGAAATGTAACACAAGTATCGTCAAGGGTGATGAAATGTAATGACAGTTTTTTCCATGGTGATTAAATTTATATTTGTATGTACGTAGGTACTGTATTTTATTGTAGTTTATTTTTTGTTTTTATTTTTTTAGTTTACTGATTGATGAATTTAGTGTTTACTGTTTGATTTACTAAGTACTTAAAATTACTCATTTAATAATGTAAATATTTTATGACATTTTGGTATATAGATAGATATGGCTTTGGAGAAGACTCGAGAATAAGCAACTCGAAGTACTAATCCTGCGCAGACGACGTCGCGGGCACTATCTAGTATATATCTAAATGTTACTATGCGCAGGAATACGTAATTAACTATCTCTAAACTTCAGCCTTGATTTTAATTCAGTTTAATCTTTCTCCATATTATTATCTTAAACAATGTTTACTTACTCTTACTTTTTACAGTCTAATAAAATTATCTGATGACTGTATCATATTACTCTTTAATTTAGAGGCTTCAACGCCTTTCTTTCACGCAGCATTTGCGCCACGGATATAATAAAAAGAACACGGATATAAGAAATTTCAAAACAAGTTTACATTGACATACTTTTTAAACACAATACCAAAATTTAAAAAAGGAATCATTTAACTTTTTTTTACAAAATAAGGCTTTTTTCCCAATACAATACAAGAATTATTTATTGATAACCAATCGAGATGAGACTTTTGAAATTCAAAGTACAATCGCTAGAGATGCGTCGTAAGTACTTTGATTTTGTTTATCTTTATAAGATTGCACATTCCATCACGGATACTTCAAATTTACTATCACACTTAACCCTTAACATAAAATACAATGCACGCAGATCCAACAATACCACCTTGTTTGTTCTTAATATTCACAGATACAATATTTCTTACTATAATCCCCTTGTTCGTATGGCCCGCCAGTATATCGAAACTTTTGTAAAATTTCCTGAGCTAGACGTATTTCATCCAAGATATAGTGTTTACATCAAAACTTTAAAAGATATCCTCTTATCCTTCCCCAAACAAAATAACTCAGACAAGATCGGTGCTGTCGCGCCTCGTCTGTCTGAAAGATTGTTTGATTAAACATAATTTGATAATTTGTTTAAGGTTTTCTTTTAGTATTATTATATTAGCAATATTACAAGCTACAAACACACACGCATGATCTATAATTAGTATAGCTGTTAGCGCATGCAGTTGGATTGCAATCCAGCTTTAAAAATAATAGAATCTATATTTTATATTATTTTGATTGTGATCTGTTTTGTGCTTTAAATAAATAAATAAAAATAAAAATAAATCATAAAGGAAAAACATATTACAATATAAAGTGCTGCAGTAGATTGGACCAATACGATACAGACTCAATCCATAAAGTTATCACAAAGGATAACAAAAGGTTATATCGTTTTAACAGTGCATGATGTTGCTGGGTTTTCATCATCATCATATCATCATCTCAGCCGTAGGACGCCACTGCCGAACATAGGCCTTCTCCGCAAATTTGCCTGCATCCATCGTCGTCTTGCGACTATTATCAGGTCGTGGGTCCACCTTGTCGGTGGACGACTTACGCTGCGCTTGCCGTTCCGTGTTTTCCCCTCCAGAACTTTTCGGCCTCAGCGGATTAGTCAGAACAACAGATGTTCTGCGTGCTATGTGCCCTGCCCACTGCCATTTCAACATTTTCAACTAGCTAATCTTCTAAAAACTATGGGGAGGCTTATGTTCGTCAGTGGACGTCCTACGGCTGAGATGAGATGATGAGATTAAAACGAACAGATATGGGGCATTTACATAATCGGAACATTATTTATTTGATAAAATTGATGTCAATGCAAAGAGCATAAAGCTGCTCTATTTGAGAATGCATTACTTATAACCTTTGGGTACTGAGGTTAGAACTCACCGAACCAAGAAGCCTGTGTTTCGTCAAGTGACAAACCCTCTGAAGCATGAAGGAGATCAGGCAGTGCAATGGTGGCGAAACTGACTGCCATGCCGAGGTCCAGTAGCAGCAAGTTTGGTGACATGCAGGCTATAAGCTGGAACAACAACATTCCTTTAGCTGTTAGGTTATTAGATACTGCTAAATGTTTACGAAACTAGGTGTTACATGTTACAAATTAGGGTATTTACTACCGACTTCCAAAAAGGAGAAGGTACTCAATTCGACTGTATTTTTTTATGTTTGTTGCCTCATAATTTTTGATAAGGTGAACCGATTCTTAAATTTAAGTTTTTGTTTGAAAGCTGGTGCTTCCCGTGTTCCCATTTAAATTTCATCAAATTCGGTCCAGTAGTTTTTGAAACGGTGCAAACCGGGGACATACTTCTACCTCTGTTTCCTAACGATTCCAGAAGAATCTTCTACAATCAGAATTATGTCCGTTCTTTATCCTCATTTGACTTGAGTAAAATACTACTCAACAAACACTACTTAGTATTTCGCGTATTTTTACTTGAGGTATCTTCAGGAAACCTTGGTATGTAGAATAATATGAGCAACGCTAGAATAGTCGCCCAACATTGAAATCTGAGGCGAAATATTCTGTTGCTCATATGCATGCATTGTTGCTGGCGTGAGGACAGTGCGTACTTGAATAATCACTACCTAATTTTATTAAATAGTAATAGGGTAAGCAGAAGTAATCTCCCTTAATCATTGGCCTCACGAAAGTAAAATCAATTTATTAAGAGTTGCCCTTGAATATAAAGTATAAAATAATATTTAATTTTTTCTGTGCTGAATGCACTATAAAGTTTTATTGATAGCTTTTGAATTTATCTGCTACCAACACTTGAAAATAATATTTTTGTGATGACTACCATAAAGAGTGTTTTCTGTTACGAAAATCGTAAGCAGTAGGAACGTACTTTTATATTGAACCTGTGTTCTTGTTATTAAGATTGCCATATAAGCATTTCTTTAGGTTAATTACCATTAAATTTAGGTTTTTAATTCATAATTCTAAAAACACTCAGGATAACGTAGAAATGTGTAGGCCAAAATTAGTACCCATGGCTTATATGAAAGATTACTTCATTGGTATCGGTGCCAATGATAGTAAGTGCGTTACATTACGCCTCTATTTTTACTTTTTAATAAGTGCTACTGACCACTCCGTTTTAATTATTTTGAATCAAAACATCATCGGACAGCAGTAACTAGATTTTGGCAGGGCCAATTAGCTACTATAGTGTTTTAGTAATCATTAATTCATCATATAGATCAAATGTTAATAAATGTATTTGGATCACCCTATCGAATTTAGTATCATAATCAGCCTATTTTGTTCCCACTATTGGGGCTCAAGCCTTCCTCTCTAAGAGAGGAGTTGGGTCATAATCCACCACGCGGGCCCAGTGCGGCTTGGTGGATAAGTTAGTGGCCAACCCACATCGAAGTTTTCAGGCCGCCCGAAGGCCCTCGACATAGCCTAACGACTGTTGTGCTAAGACAAACAACCGGGACCGGCGGCTTAACGTGCCTTCCGAACCACGGAAGCGCTCAGTTGAATAATGCTACTAGCGGCACTAGCGGTCACCCATCCAAGCGGCAAGTGTTGCTTAACTTGTTGATCGGTTAAGATCGCCAAGTAAAGCTCCGCTACGAGCGCTTCAATAATTAATTAATTGGGAATAAACATTAAAAAGATAAGTATAAAAGATCTTATTTGTAGTCTCGTTTATAAATTGAATTCACAAATCTATAAACTGATTAATGAGAACAATTTTACATATAATGGTGTACTAACAATTGTCTTTAATTTAGACAATCGATTATTAGAAATGTTATCTACAAAATACCTTATTTTGACTTTAACGCGGAACGAGGTTTGCGGCTGAAAGTTGTACATATTGGTCTTCTTAACTCTTGTGTCAACATGCTAATGACGACATTATCAGCCGAGCGATTCTCTAAGAGCAATCATCGTTGCATCTTTGACAACATCGGTGATAGAATATACAAAACTATATAAAATATGTAAAATCCTGCCAGTTGAAACTAAAGTAATCAACATCATCATCATCAGCCTGCAGCAGTCCACTGCTGGACATAGGCCTCTCCAATTGCACGCCACTTAGGTCTATCTTGGGCTTCTCGCATCCAGTTTTTGTCAGCCGTCTTACGCTCGTCACTAACCGTGCCTCAGGACGTCCTACACTACGTTTGCCGAGACTAAAGTAAACTATTTGTTATTATTGCAACAATTTCAAAACGAAACTTTTAAGCCAGTTAACACTTGTTTTACTCTAACCCGTAAACAACTAAGCCACAACTGCAATTGCAGTATAGATATAAAAATTATTATGGGAAACGTACTAGGAAATGGCTAGTGCCTAGATTGTGTAATCATTTACCCGCAGACTTCAAAAACAATTTAGAACCAAGTTGAGATATTAAATAGCACTTAAAGAGTTATTGTTGGATAGATTACCTATATATATATAAATAATTATGTATCAGAAATATTATAATACACCTACTTACCTACACGTACGTGTATATAATTGTAATAAGTAAATAAATAAATAAATATTCCACAACTATCACACAACGCCATCTAGTCCCAAGCTAAGCAGAGCTTGTGTTATGGGTACTAGACAACTGATAAACATACTTATATATTTCTAAATACATACATATTATAGATAAATTACACCCAGACACAGAACAAATGATCGTGCTCATTACACAAACATTTGTCCTGGGTGGGAATCGAACCCATAGTATAGCAGTCAGGGTCACTAACCACTAGACCAACAGGCCTGTCAGTAAGTAATAAGTCATGAGAGTTAGCATCTGCCTACAAACCACTACGCAGTTTGGCAGAATTATGTTATGTTACTATGTATATACTCGTTTTGTTAATAAATAAAAAATAAAAAACAAATGACGAGATGACAAGAAACGTTGGAAAAGCAACCTTATGTACAAGGGCGGTATCTCATAAAGTATTTGACATTGGTGAGCTCGTCGATGAGCGCATCGACGAATCATTAGAGAATCGCAAGGCTGGTATCGATTACATGCGTACTCAGATACTTATGCAACTAAAGTGGCATTGGATTTGCAATTTTGTAACAGTTGAATTAGTTTGCATATATTGAACTGGATCCAAATATAAATACCTACTTACTTGAATACAAATGGTCATGTTTCATCACAATTCGCAAAATGTTTGTTTGTGAAATCAACTAAAATCTGGTTGTCGAATGAGGGCCCAGGGAGAAAAAAACTTTAGAAAAATTATTAATGTCCTAGCAAGTACAACATCAAAACCAGTTCGATAATTGGTTGTCTAAGAGAAAATACAAAACTTTCACATGTTGAATCTGGTTAGTTACGTCTGTATTTTATTACTAGATGATGTTTGTTGGCTTTAGCTGAATAGTAAACAACTACAAATTGTACTACCAACATTAAAAACTACATTTTAATACAAAAATATTATGGTACATAAATTTTAAAATTATACTTGTAACTGAGTTTTTAATAAAAATAACTGTTTATTTTCATACCTTTATACTTGTTAATACATAATATGTATTAACAAGTAAATTTTGGATTTAATGTAGTTTTTAATGTAGGCACATTTTAAGAGAGTAAGATACATGTCTACAAGATAAGCATATTCCAAAGAGAATCATTTTAACGGAGAGCACGTCTCTGTGGTTATATCATTATTAGTCTATTTTATAGTTTACACGACACAGTGTATCTTCAGCTATTTGCAATTACTGATTAGCCTCCATCCACAGACCATTTCTTTAGATGAGCGCAGGCATCCTAAATACATTCGCTTATACGTGCTCTTCGTTCAACTGCACAACTAGGTACAGAATAATTTCGTTACCACTACTTTTTTTTTTTTTTTACAATAGTTACAATATAACAATAGTTACTACTACTTTTTTTTTATTTTTTTTTTTATGTACAATAGGTTAGCGCTTGACCACAACTCGCCTGATGTTAAGCGTAGTTGTGATCTACGATGGAGCGCGCTTACCTTGAAGATACCGATTCACTCTCGACTTAAAGACTCGTAGATTATATTTATCAGGAAACAGAGACATCGGCAGTAAGTTCCACAGTTTGGCAGTTCGCACAATGTAAGAGCCAGAAAACCGCTTAGTGCGAGTCCCTGGAACTTCAACCATGTAGCGGTGACGCCTTGAGGTGTCTCTGCTCGTCCGGTGATAAAATGGGGATGGGGGAATAAGATCGTGTAATTCCGATGCACACTCTCCGAAGTGCAACCGATAAAAAACCGAAAGGCAAGCAACTTTGCGACGATGTTCTAAACTTTGCAGCTTAGATTTGCAAAGGGATTCACTGCCTATGAGCTTCCTGGCTCTCTTCTCAATCGATTCCAGCGCCTGAAGCTGACATTTAGCCGATCCATCCCAAAGGTGCGAACAGTACTCCATGCACGACCAAACTTGTGCTTGATACAAGGTAAGCAACTGTTCCGGCTTAAAGTACTGTCGCACCTTTGCGAGAACACCCAGCTTTTTGGCAGCCAATTGAGCCTTCGACTCAATATAGGTACCGAAGTTGAGAGTTGGGTTCAGAGTAATGCCAAGAAGCTCCAGGTGGTCAGTACTTCCAAAAATAAGAACAATCTATTGATACATTATATATTATATAGCTTTATAATAGGCGTGTCATGTCAACCTTAGTTTTCTGTCGGTTATCAAAAAACTTAATTTCTATATACTTCAGAGAAACTATGAGTATTGCTCTCTGTAGCTTGCTGAGAGGCCTTTGATTTACAAACATCACCACAGACTCTGTACATAATACAACGATGTCCCTTTTACAATTAACTTTTTCGGTATAAGTTTTTTACCATTACTTCCGTCCAAGGTTCGTTCAAGACTTGCTAGCACGGTGGATGTTCACAAGGCCACAAAAAATAGTTCAATAGATATTATTTGTTCAAGGAAGTGGAGACGAAAGAGGAGGGTCGGGTTTAGTAGTGGATCATTAAGATGAAGCCATTGTACACTGTTCATCGGTATTGTTTGGCACTCAAAAAATTGCTCTATAAATGTATGTATCATCTTCATTCAAAGTCAAAGTCAACGTCAAAATCATTTATTCAATTTGGGCATCAAAGACGCACTTATGAACGTCAATTTTTCATTATAATGTACTTTAAAGACCGCCGCGTTCCAAAATTTAAAGAGCCTACCGCGAAGAAGCAGCAAGAAACTCGGAGCCATTCTTTTTATATAGATGTTTACAATGTTTTTACATAGGTACTACAAATATTACAGTTTATGGGTGGCAGAGTGACAGCTTGCCAGAAGCGGAGTATTCCAAGCATCTTTGTCTTCTATATAGTGTCGGACTTAATAGTAAGCTTATTTTATTAAAACGTTTTTTACAGTGAACCCTCTGTGAGCTCAGTTATATGTTTTGGGATTTTATTGTAAAAACGCACACAATTTCCTAGGAATGACTTATTAGTCTTCGCAAGTCTAAAACTAGGTACAGTTATCCTATTTGTATTTGTGTGAAAGTGTGGTGATCACTATTTAACTTATATTTATGTAAATTTTTACGAACACACATTATATTTTCAAATACAAGGAAGGAAAAGTTAATATATTGATATCTTTAAATAAATCTCTCAAATATTCACGGGGACCCATTTCGTATATAGCTCGAATAGCACGTTTTTGTAGCATAAAGATGGTCTCTATATCGGCCGCTGAACCCCATAGCAATATCCCATATGACATTACGCTGTGGAAATATGCATTATCTATCTACCTGTCTATATAATCTACTGCACGAAAGGTTCTCTCATGGGAATTCAAATTACTAAAGGCACAAGCAGCGTGGTTTAGGTCCATAAAAAATACTGCAGCTTGGTACTTGTCTTCTTTTATAATGACAAAATTGTCTTGTTTACAATGTTACACATATTATGTAATCTTATTTTATATAGCGCTAGTTTCCGCCCTTGACTTCGGTCGCGTGGTTATCGCGATCCTCGGAAACTATTTGTAGAATCGGGATATAAACCTCATGTGTTAATCCCGGATACAAAACATCTCCAATCCAAATTTTAACCAAATCCATTGACGTTCTTGCGTGATTGAGTAATAGACATCCATACATCTAAACTTTCACATTTGTTATAGTTATTACAAGCTGCGCACCGCGGTTTTACCCGCGTGGTGATGGATGATGAGGACGATAAAAAGTATCCATCATTCGCCACTTCTACTTACACATCCTACCCCTACGTAGCATTGTTCTGCGACATCACAATATATTATACTCTTATTTAGAGTCTGTGTATATGATGTACCTATTATTAATACTGGTCTTATAAAGTACTATTATGTCTCCATGTGCGTGCGTGCGTGCGTGTGTGTGTGTGTGTGTGTGTGTGTGTGTGTGTGTGTGTGTGTGTGTGTGTGTGTGTGTGTGTGTGTGTGTGTGTGGATCAAATAAATGTATTTAATTTCATTCATTTTGATTATTTTACCGACTTCCAAAGAGGAGGTACTCAATTTGACAGTTTCTTTTATGTTTGTTACCTCATAACTTTCAACTGGGTAAACCGATTTCCAAAATTATTCATATAAAATATTTTTGATTGAAAGCTGGTGCTTCCTGTGTGGTCCCATGTAAGTTTTATTAAATAGTCAGTTTTGAGTTACACTCCAATGACTGATTTTTACCAAAATAATAGAATGGAAGTCGGTTTTCAAATTGCTTTTGTCATTACATCAAATTTCTTCAGTTCAGCTCAGTCTTCTGGCGTGATTCAGAAACAAACCTTCATCCATCCAAAATCCGCATCCATTATATTAGTAAGATTCGTAAGATATATAGGTATATCTACTCGTATATATAGTGATATTATAAACATGTGTGGTAACGTCAGTACGTCCGCAAATTGTAAGTAATCTGATTGAGCTAAACAACTGTTTATTATGATCAATTTACATTATGGCAGTAAAAAGATTGTATCAATAGGCAATGTTTTGTAAATTCCGGCAAAAATTTTGAACATGCATTTAGATTATGTTTTT
The DNA here is from genome assembly GCA_917880725.1 of Selenia dentaria. NCBI lineage: Eukaryota > Metazoa > Arthropoda > Insecta > Lepidoptera > Geometridae > Selenia > Selenia dentaria. The sequence goes on from OU862894.1 coordinate 27,609,835, forward strand.
GCGATTGAACATGTGTCTACATGTTAACGAGCCAAATTTGACATGATTATGTGAAATAATATTTGAGTTATGAAGGGTTCAAAAGTGGCTCCAAATGATTCGTGTGCTGCTCGCCAGTTCTGTTGCTTGAACTGGACTTGACACGCTGCCGCGTGTCTAGATGGGATACGTTTTAGAAAGCATAGAAGTGTAGAAGTGTTATTGCCTTAAGGCCTACCCGCCTAGGTTTAATTCATATATACAGACTGACTGGTTGAACACTTTACATAAACAAGGACATGATAATTCATGGTCACATGAAACGTTTAAAAAAATAAAATTAAAAAAATACCGTTAAACTACAGAGGAAACCTTCATTCTATGAATGTGCTATAACTCGAAAATTATGGACACCGTCCGAACGGGGTTAATGACCCAAAGCGCCGCGCCGCGTTCAAAGGAATCAAGCTGCGTCCGAACGGGGTTAATGACCCAAGGGCCGCGCCGCCCGCGCCGCGTTCACAGGAATCAAAGGATGCCGCGATCGTCGGCCGGTGTAAACAAACAAGTACTTACCTTGCCGCGCTAAGGCAAATTTTTTTACTACACGCGCGCCGCGAGTGACCATGTTTATTGTTTTGAGTAGACAATTAAAGTTAAATTAGGTAAATATTAGGCACCTATTTTTTTTTCTTAATTAGAACGAGAATCGAGTACTGAGCACTATATATCAATATGTAAAGTGTTCAACCAGTCAGCCTGTATATACATTGAAATGTATAGAGAGAAAAATTCACATCCTTGAACGGGATTCGAACCCGCGTCTTCTGACTCTCAGTGTCAGACGCCATTGACCAACTAGGCCACCGAGGTTCTGGTCCGAGCATAGAATTTTAACTCTCTATTTGACTAACCGTCTTACGGGGACGGAGTGACATCTATTGAACAGTTTTGACAGTACTATCCAACCGAAAGAAGCATTTTTTAGAAATACTTAAACTTTCGTATTGACATCGCAACCCTTGTGATTTTTATAGTATTACTTTTCAAAGCACTAACGCCTGCTTAAGCGATCTCAAATATAGAAAATTATAGAGAGAAAAATTCACATCCTCGGACGGGATTCGAATATAATTAAAACTCACGCTCATTAAAATAGTAAAATAACAAATATAATCATGACCAATAGTTTCTCCGTAAAAAATTGAGACGTTGGAAATGTGTGCATACGGACGCGTGTTCCGCATTAGTTGGATAAGAGGATTAGAAACATCGATGTCCACGAATGAGATTCGAAAGGACACAACTTGCCAGGATCAAACAACGAAAAGGTCATGTTTTACGGCACAACCGGTATCACTGGACTATTGTGATAGGTAAAGTTGCAGGCAAACGGAATGTTGGTAGAAGAAAATTATACTACTGGCTCCACAACATCCGACAATGGACCGGGATAAAAAGTTCTGAAGATCTGTTCAGGGTTGCCCTGAACAAAGATTTTAGATGGATGACGGCCAACCTCCAGTATTGGAGAGAGAGGCACCCAAAGAAGAAGATAGTTTCGTCGATCTGGAGTACAGTAAAAAAATAAAATTAACAGTACTAACAGTGCGCTCGTCATTGCGTCCCGCCTCGTATTATTTAAGAAAACTACTCCAAGGGTTAATTGTATAGGTTCCGACTTATATAACTACTTATTATGTTATAACTACGAAAGTTGGTAAGTAATAAATGTGCATGTTACTTTAATCTATTTGAGTAAGAAAACTATTGCGAGTTATGTTCATAATTACATTTTGAGTAACCAGTTCTCGTTCTTATTTAGCTGATTTTTTCTTAGACCAGTTTCGAACAATCTAACCTTAAACTTTGGCATATCAAGCAGATTCTGCAAAATTTCAATTGTGACATATAGTTGCATTTTGAAAATGTTTGTTATTATTACTAAAGTATCAATCATAAATTTATGTATAACTTAATTTTTTTTTATGTTTTCCTTATATTGATAGTTTACAATATATTAATCTTATCTAATGTGTTTTGACATTTGGTATTCTGTGTTGTCGTGAACTAGTTTTGTTCCGCGGTTTCACTCGCGTGGTGATGCATGATGATAAAAAATATTATGTCATTCTCCAGGATATAATCTATCTCATTGTCAAATTTCATCCAAATCTGTAAAGTCGTTCTCAAGTTATACCGCGACTAAGTGAAATAGGAATTCATTTTATATAAAGGATGCTCCAACCATAACGCACGATATTAATAAAAAAAATAAAAAAAGTGTGCGCTCTTATTTTTTTTTATATGATAGAAGGATCTATGACAATTATGGTCACTCAACATAGTGCCCAAACGCCACGGCGTCGGACCTCTGTCCGATGGTCCGTATTTTAAATGACGCTGCGGCGTAATTTATAATTAGTACAGTCAGTACAGTGCCTCGAAATGTATGCTTTTATTTAATTACCTATTAAGCTAAATTAGATAAAAATAAAAGATGGCGCTCATCCAAAAATCCTTGGGCTACAGTATTTTTAAATAGGTACCTTAATTATTTTGGTATTTATTATTAAAATTATTATTAAAAAACAAAAACTTAAAATTACTTGTACTGTTTAAGTGGCTATAATAAAATTTAAAATATTGGTTAATTACTTAACATTTATATTGTTCTGGTGATTACATTACAAACAAATATTTTTTTACCAAAAAATGGAACCGACTTCAACACTGAAATGTGCGAATGGTACCGACTTGGACAAGTTATTTCACACTTTTTAGTGTTGAAATCGGTTGCAATTTTGGTAAAAAAAATAAGTGCCCTTACCCTTGCTTGCTAATTGCTGGATCGATTATCATTTACCCTCAATTACTATATCATTCATTTAGGCGAATCACTTTTTAGTTATTGGATTGTAACTCAAAAACGTCTCGACCGAGTTTGATGAAATATAAATAGCACCATCTTGGAAGTATACTCTACCAAACAAAAAGAGAACTATAAAATTCTGACAACTATGTAAAAAGTTATGCGTGATCATACATAAAAATATATACGCGTCGACTGAGAACCTCAATCCTCAATGTTTTGATGAATGAAGTTGCTTAAATTTAATTTAATTAGAAACCCATTCAATTAAATATAAATTAGCCTTGATGTAAATTTTATCCGAAATGACCTATTTAAAATGTTTTTAATTGTTATTTTAATTTATTCACCGCAGTTATTTTATTGCTACATTTCTAGTTCCATAATATATATACCGTGCAAATGGAAAACATGTTAAATAAAGAGCAAGTCTTCAGTAGACATATTTTTTATCAAGAACAATACATTGTGCATGGAAAATTGTAAACAAATAATTTACCTGTGCTCCTATTGCCCTTACTCGGTTTACAGTAGGCGTAACCTCTTCTATGTGTAGTTTGTGCACCATTTTTAAACTTAGTTACTACAGCTTACATAAATGTAAACTGTCAAAAGTTATATTTAATAACTCACTTTGGCTTTACACTTAATAAGTAAACATTTTACTTTTAAAAATATTACATTAAAATAGTTTTTATTTTGTTAGATGTGACGGTAGGATGGCATGTTTTATTCAACTTTTTTATTTCGTTTTGTGACAATGACGGCTGCTTCATACAGCCCGAGCGTACTGAATGAAGTGATAAAGAAAAGCAGGTGTTTATCCGGTATCCACCTATCTAATAGTTAAATTAATGAAGGTATCTCCCTTTGTTTCGTGTTGTTAATGTAATATTTATGTACTATAGTCTGACCGCGACTTTATTCGTATGTATTATGGTTTGATCGAGTTAAATATTCGATCTTTCGGGAATTAGGTACTAGGTCTATCATGAGTTTACAATATTGACACTAATCGATGCTCGATATCGAATGCCAAAATGTATGAAAAAAGAACAGTGCCACCTCGCGGTCAATTGTAGAACTAAAATTGACAGCCAGTACGCCAATCACAAGCTTAATAGGTAGGCGAGATCGAGTGTCGACTATAGATGACATTCATGTTGCCAATTCATGGTAGAGGTACTGTTAAATCGATGTGACAGTAAGAACGTTAATGTGTATGGAAAAATGTAAATACTTATTTAATTTAAATCAAATCCGTTGAGCAATTTCAGCGTAAAGACTTAATTAATCACAAATATTAGAAGTAAATGAATGTATTTCTTTGTAACTAGCCGGTTTAGGTTTCACCCGCGTGATGATGGATGTTGATTAATCAAAATATAGCTTGTGTTAAGATATTTTTAGGGATAATGTAGTATTCTAATGGTCACATTGGTTCTGGGGCCTTACTATCAGTATCGAAAAAACCTTGCAAGTTCCGTGCAGTTCTTAAACTTGACATAAACAGTTTTGAATGAAATCATACCATGACTCTCATTTAGGTGAACTGTTTAAATATTGTTTTCTCAAAGGTGATCGGATAATTTTGTCTCTCGCATACTAACAATTTACTATAACCAACATTGCAGATGCCTAGACGTTTGTCAGCTAATAAACTGTGTGGATTTAGAGCGACATGTTAACGTGAGTCCTTACAAAAAAACAGGTGAACGGTTTTTCTGCGGTTCTTGAATAGTAGGGCTGGGCAGGCCTGCTTTAAAGTTGTCATGGTACGAATAAACCGGGCAGTTGTCTAGAAGTCCTGCTTTAAGAACTCATAGTAAGGCCCCTGTAGTTTCGGAGCTAATTCTATTCAAACAAACAACTCTTTTCTCTAAAAAATAAAAATAAAATAATCATTTATCACCGCTAAAGTAAAACATTTCACACTATGAAATTAACTTTATGATGTGTGAACTAAGTTATGATGAATACATAAACTTAAATTTAACATACTTACTAATATTATTTAAATAATTAATATCTTAGGGCAATAGGGGTAAACTCAGCATTATGTTATGTTTACACTGTGATGTGAACATGTTTTTCAGTCTACCCCTGAGCTCGGTCTAAGGTATATATTATATATTAGCCAGATACTAAAGTAACAAAAAAACACAAGTGAAACGCAATATGACATCGATTACTTTACAATAATTACTTGTATTTCTCGTACAAACAGAACAGCCACCGTACTAGCCTCTATTTATACCAAATTAGTGTATTTACTACTGAATGACTGAGGTGTTTGGTGTGTGTTTGTAAGAGAGAGAGAGAGAGAGAGAGAGAGAGAGAGAGAGAGAGAGAGAGAGAGAGAGAGCTTTATAATCCGGGGATCGAACCCAGAGCCATCAGCTCAGAAGGAGTGTTTGCTCCCAACTGCACAACCAGCCAGTCTGTTTTTTTAATCTAGTGACCCTGAACCGTCCCATAAAAATGCTCAATTCCATATTTCAATTGCTAATATTTATTTTCTCAATGGTTGAACAGGGAGTGACTGATATAGATAGAATTATATACATCGCAATTCATAATAGAACATATTTATTATTTTGAAATAAAAGTTATGAGCATGAAGGTTTTACAATACTGTCTGAGTCACGAATGTTGAAAAGGACGGCCGGTTGGAAGCGGCCTGCATCCAAGGTCGTCCTGCTACCTTTATCAGGTCATCAGTCTTGTCGGTGGACGACCTACGCTGCGCTTCCCGGTCCGTGGTCTCCACTCTAGAACCTTACGGCCCCATCGGCCAACTATTCTGCGTGCTATGTGCCCTGCTCGCTGCCACTTTAACTGGCTTATCTTCTGGGCTATGCCGGGGATTCTTCGTTTACGAATCTCCTCATTTCTGATTCGATCACGTAGAGAAGGCCATAGTAGTAGGCCCATAGTGAGAGACCACATTTCAGTGCCATATGTCATCACTGGTAACACACATTGGTCAAAGACTATTTTTGACTTCCATGTAATAATTTACTAATATTTGGTAAGTCTTCGTTGTGGATATTTTTCTTATTAATATCTTTTCTACAAGGCGATTTGATAAAGAAGTCTGTGAACCTTTGTAATTTTTGTCTCGTAATTTTTTCGTTGCATAGAAAAAGGGGTATTCCCGTTGTCCCCCAGTATATTATTATTAATAAAAATAATACTTATTCCTTGGAATAAGTTTAGTAAACATGATATGAGTTTAAATAATAATTGCAACTACACACAGAAAAACAAATCACAACACAACAACTTACAATACCCTAAATCTATTATCGGAATAACATACCAAGTTTATGATTGCCTGGTGCATAAATATAAATATGCACCAGGCATTATATAATTTAATCTTGGACCATGATGACGCCTTCTATATTTTGATGTTATTTGTTTTTATTTATGTCCATAAAATCCCCCAGGAATCCTACAGTGATTTTTCTTGGCCAAGGGATCCATATGGACAAAAAATCCAACTAAATCCCCTAGGTGATCTATCCTAGCGTTCTCGTCAAAAACATCTCCATTTCTCCCTCTTCCTTCTCTTCAGAAGACCACTTTACCTGTACCTACAGTGTATTCTTAACATCCTCGGCATGGACATCCGTATTCCGTAGTGACCTGAACCAGCGTGACTAAATCGAGAGTTAGCTTGTTACAAGTTAGCTTCCCGCAAACTCGGAGTCCTATACAGAGCGAGGCGTTTCTTCACTTCTGATCAGCGTTGCCTCCTTTATAAAACACAGGTGCGCTATTATATTGAATAATATTGCCACCTCTGGGATGAATCCGCTAAGTACCTTGTGAATGCTCTCGACAGACTGCAACGTCGCGCTTTCCTTATTATTGGAGACACTGAATTCACTCAACACCTATAACCCCTATAAATACGTAGAACTATAGCTTCTCTAAGCGTTTTCTACCGTTTGTTTCATTGCGAATGTTCTGAAGAACTCTTTAATCTTATTTCTACTACACCATTCCGATCCTGAACTACTCGTTCTGGCCTTGCATTGCATTCATATATTGTTCAAATGTCTTACCACGAACCAAAAAGTTTAGCAGTTCTTACCTCTGTCGTGTAAGTAAATTGTGGAATGCTCAGCCAGCGTACGGCCTTGCAGCTATGACCCTGGGTCTTTCAAGCGGGGCGTGGGGCATCTCTTAGGTCATCATAGGGGTGGCGATTAGTGGTCCACTAATAGTCTTCGCTTCTTGATGCCATCTCCGCTCTCTATCAGGCGAGATGGAGTCACTTTGATGAACCATTATAAAAAAGCACGCCATTAATTGTTCAGATTGTAAACAGTTTCTGTATACAAGCAGCTATGAATCTCAGACAACGAGTAAGTGTACTATTTTGTCACCTATCGCTAACACAGTATAGTAAACTGACATTCAGCAGATAGAAAGGTCGAGACTCTAGATGAGAACTAGTCCGCAGTAATTGTTCTTGCGACCTGAGCCACGGTCTCTTACCATATCCACTACCTTCAAAGATCCTTGGTCTGACTAAATAATGATTAAATGCGCTAAGAATTTATTACAGCTGTTTTAATCAGAAAGTAATGTTTATACTGCGACTCATCTCTTCTTACTCAGTATTTATTTAAGTACTTTAATGCATGTGGCATTTATATGTCACAGTTTGCATTTACTGTTTGTATGTATCACTCGTTGTATTGTACTATTTATGATATTTTCTCATGAATTGCCTGAAAAAACCTTTAACATTACCTACTTATTCGTTGCACATTTACTATTTACTTAATGTTTTCATTATTATATTATATCAGATCAAACAAATTCGTTCACATTTTTGATATTATTTTCTTAATATTACAACATTTAACACTATTTTTAAATAATATAAGAAAAACTAAAGCTATAAAGCGTAAATACGGTGTCTATGTCGTAGGATAATTTGATAATTCGAATCTTCGCGAAAATCCTAGGGGTTTTGCGAAAACGCGGATAATTAGACATAGGCGAAAAATTATCTTATCTTAATTACTGGACAAAGTCAGGATTTTTGCGAACAGCGCACGCTCGCTGCGCTCGCTCGGCTCGCGCGTTGTGGTCACAAGTAACCTAACACTCCTCCTCGCTTCGCTCGTCGTCGTACCTATTTGTGACTTTGCCTTAGACTGGTTTACGTTAATTTTAGGTATTAGGCACTTTTCGCAAAAATCCTGACTTTGTCCAGTAAGATTTGATAATTTTTCGCCTATGTCTAATTATCCGCGTTTTCGCAAAACCCCTAGGATTTTCGCGAAGATTCGAAGTATCAAATTATCCTACGACATATATATAGTAAACTTAGTTTTAGCTTACATTATAATCTTTGAACGGCAATAGTCTTGAAATCCTGTTCGGCTACTCCATTGAGTTTTACAGTCCAAACTGACTTACAACTTTTTAACTTTATTAAGGCGCGGTCCAACCCCAATTTTAAAATAATTTACGATGCTTTACATAAGGTTGAAAATCGCTAGTTACATTGGACGATGTAATGCGAAAATGGATTAATTTTTTACTTTTTCTTTACATTTTTCGGTATATACTAACACAATTGAAAAAACTGCTTGTTATTACTTTAGTACTATACGTTGGCTAAGTATTACTTATAAAAAAAATAGTGTTAACGCTGAAAATTCTGAGAGGTTGGACGTGAAAGTTTATTATTGCGGACCTATTTAGTATTTTTTTCTGCTGAAAGAGAGTTATATTTATGAATTCTATTCGGTTATTACTTTTTTCCTATTCCTTTTCTTACCTAAGTATTTTTCATATTATACTATAGATCAGTTTTGTTACTCTAGGTGTTTAAAAATTCTGCTTTTGCTTTAATCAGGGTACGAGCGCGCCTTAACCGATTTCAAAATAGGAGGATGACCTCAAATCGTCCAAGTCTTTTTTCTAATGTATGATGACAAAATGACGCCTGAACCGCAACAAGAAAGTATATCTTTTGTTTAAAAGGGTCTCAGAAGGTTCCATTGGCACCTACAGGATCTGATGATGGGTTCCCAGAAAAATCGAGGGCACCCATTAAATTTATAGGGACGCATAATGTGTTTTACATATTTTCTAAAACTATTCAAGTATTTGCGTCTGGTTAGTACCAAATGCAAATCATCTCATGTTTTCGAGCTGATAATAGAAGATATAATTCCCGAACTTAATATGTTCCTTTGAGTTGTTCAGGTGATCTTTTTTTTTTTTATACCGAACTGGGTAGCACTTGACCACTATCTCACCTGATGCTAAGTGATGATGCGATCGATGTTGGAGCGCGCTTACCCAGAAGATACCTATGCACTCGTGTTTTGAAGACCCCCATATCGTACTTAAACGGAAACACCGACTCAGGGAGGGTGTTCCATTCCCCAGCGGTTCGTATGATAAACGAAGAAGTAAATCGCTTCGTCCGGGTAAATGGAATATCCACCATAAAGCGGTGGCGCTTCTGAGTATCTCTGGATGTCCGATTATAGAATGGGGATGGCGGAATCAAATTGTGAAGTTCCATTGCAGACTCACTGAAATGTATCCGATAAAAAACCGATAAACAAGCGACTTTGCGGCGATGCTCGAGACTCTGGAGTCTCTTGAGTACTAGGTGGTCGTCGTTAATGAGTCTCTTGGCTCTCCTCTCAATAGCTTCCAGTGTCTCCAGCTGGTATTTGGCAGAACCATCCCAAAGGTGAGAACAGTACTCCATACACGACCGGACTTGGGCTTGATAAAGATTAAGCAACTGTCCCGGTGTTGAAGTATTGTCTCACCTTAGCCAAAACACCAAGCTTTTTTGATGGAAGCTGGGCTTTGGACTCAATATAGGAGCCGAAATTGAGAGTTGGTGTTAATGAGATGCCAAGAAGCTCGAAATGGTTACTTATCGGCACGGACACATCCCTGAAAGTAGGAGCCAGCTGGAAAGGGCTCCGTTTGGCGGAGAAAAGACACGCCTGGGTTTTAGCAGCATTGAACTTAACTAGATTGGCATCGCCCCAATCGGAGACTGCCTACAAAGAAAAGTTCAAGCGCTGAACCATCGCTTCCCTATGAGACTGGATTTGTAATGCACTGGTTCGTGCGTTAGATCTGTAACTCTCCACAACGGTGCTGTCATCTGCGTAACCAAAAATACCGGGTTTCAGCAGGTCATTAATATGCAGCAGAAAAAGTGTTGCGGAGAGTACTGATCCTTGGGGGACTCCGGCATTTATAGCCAATTGGGCGGAAGAACAGCCATTGATGACTACTCGAATCGACCGATCCCTCAAGAAATCTGAAATCCAGACACACAAACCAGTGGAAAGGCCGTATGAAGGAAGCTTGCTAATGAGGCTATCGTGCCAGACCCTGTCAAAAGCCTTCGAGATATCGAGAGAGACAGCAAGCGCCTCTCCGTGGTTCTCGATGGCTGAGTTCCAGATGTGAGTGGCATACGCTAGAAGATCCCCAGTAGACCGGTTTCGGCGAAATCCGTATTGTCGGTCACTGAGGAGATCGTTCACTTCTAGGTATGCCAGGAGCCTGTGGTTCAGTACACGTTCCATCGTCTTACATGGTACGGAAGTGACTGAAATAGGCCTGTAATTAGCAGGGTCTGCGCGACTACCTTTTTTGGGCACAGGCTGCACGTTTGCAAGCTTCCAGGACTTTGGCACTTGACCAGTCGTCATAGACAAGCGAAAGAGGCGAGTCAATACAGGAGTCAACTCTGGCGCACACATCCTCAAGACTACAGCTGGTATACCGTCTGGACCACTAGCTTTGTTCACGTCTAGATTGCGCAACGCTTTGCGGACTTCAGACTGTCGAATGCGGATTTCTGACATAACCGTCCCGCAATTTGGCAGACTAGAAGGTACAGCATTACCAGCATCTAGACGTGAAGACTCTGCAAATAGAGTGGCAAATAAATTTCCTTTCTCTTCAGCAGTATGCGCTAGTGAGCCGTCGGGTTTCAGCAGTGGAGGTAGTGAGGGCAGACGTTCTCTTCGATTGACCTCGCCAGGGACCAGAACGCTTTGCTACCCGAAGGGTAAGAAGCAAGTTTGTTCCCTGTCCGGCGTATGTGGTTGAAGCGAGCCATCTTGAGAGCCTTTTTGCAGGACTTGGCGGCAAGGTTAAATGCTTTCTTCTTCTCACGTACATCTCTAGATTTGCGGGTTCGAGCATCAGCCCAGGCTAAGTAGGCCTCATGTTTTGACGCTTCTGCATCTCCGCATTTGGCATTAAACCATGGTCGAGCTTTGCTGGACAGCGAGATGTCAGAAAATGGAATGAAATATTCCATACCCTGTCGTAACACTTCTGTCACAGCATCCGCGCAAGCTGAGGAATCGCTAGAAGAAAAACAAACCCTCCACCAAGGATAAGACGAGAAAAAATTACGCATCTCATCCCAATCTGCTGACTTGTATCGCCACACCCGCCGGGTGCCTTTTGGGCTGCGATCGGGCGGGGAGTAGACCGACACAGACTTCACCAGACAGTGGTCGGAGCTACCCAAGGGTGATGAAACCGACACCGAGTAGCGGTCTGGATCTGTTGTCAGCAGAAGGTCCAAGCAGTTGGCTGTGTGGTCATCAACATCTGGAATCCTTGTAGCTCCTTGGACCAGCTGAGTGAGGTCTAGCGTCAAGGCAAGCTTACGCATCTCTCGACCAGCGTGGTCTGTGCTCTGGTATAGGTATAGCCAGTCTTGATGGTGGGCGTTGAAATCCCCCAGAAGCACTAATTGAGCAGAAGGATACCTCTGTTGGGCCACGTCAGCTGCCTCACTGAGGTAGTTTGTGAGCCTGGTTGTCTCCTCATCTCCGCTGTGCGAACGGTAGACACTAGCATAAAGTATCTTCTCCATGCCGTTGTCCACCAGAACCCACATGACGGAAAATTTGGGGTCTTCAAGGTTACGGAGACGTCGATAACAAATGTCATCGCGAGCATACATACAAACTCCTGCTCTGGCCCTAAAGCTATGTTCAAGAAAGTAGCCCGGGTAGGCAAGGTATGCAGCGTCAGCCTGGCATTTGATCTGCGTTTCCGTGAGGAACAGAATATGCGGTTTTGCGGTCTCAAGATGGTGGTGGACTGAGTCGATATTGGAGTGCAAGCCTCGAATGTTTGAGAGGTGCACTTGAAGAGAGAGGACGTGCTTCCGCTGTTGGACCTTTATTCTGTTTTTGTTGCCTTTCATTTTATAGGGAGTGAAGATAGGTAAAGGGAAACGGAAGTGGAAACGAGGCGCATATTATCAACCCGTGACACAAATTAGGCTTTTCCACCCTATGGAAACCAATTCTGGAGACCACGGGGACGCCCGAGCCCCCCCAGAGGTGTCCATCGGGACCTCTCGTCTGGTCGCCAACCAGCAAGATGGCGCACCTCCAGGATTTTTCGCGAGATGGCGAGGCAGCCTTTCATGAGTGGCTGGCTCACTACTTGGGCCCCCAACTATCTGCGGTCGGCCAGCGGAGAACCGTGCCTCGGATCCCGCTGCTCTCCAAGATTGGCTGCCAGGTAAATTTACCCTCAATGTATCACGACCAGCTATAGTAATAAGCGCAACTGTTTCCGACCCGTTTCCCATAATGGCTTCACCAAACATCATGCCGTAACGCGACCGCTTGGCGGCATGAGATGAGCTGATGATAGACCACTACCACCACCACCACCACCAGGTACCGCTTTTTTTTTGTTAGGAGTTTGAGGTTCAGTCTTAATGTACCGTATAAAAGGCTAGTTTTATTCTTTCAAGGTAAGATTTATAATTTTTAGGGGGGCTTACAACTATCAGATAAACTTTTTGAGTGTTTCCTCAGATGTTTTTTCCATAGGAACCGACTTTGGCGATTGTTTTTTCTCTTTTATTTTAATGCTGCTTCTCTTATGGTCCTACTTAATTTGATGAGTATCTGACAAGTAGTTTATGAATATTGTAATAATCTCCATATAAACAAATTTATAAAGTGGTATGTGCAATAATACAAATAACTGAACTACTACGAGTACCACACTAAACTATCCGTATTGTTCAATGTTCGTATTATCCGAATAGTAATAGCGACGATATCCGGATAATTTGGATATCCGGATAGCATGCCCTACTTCCAATTTCAGTCTCATCTTAAAACATTTACGCAGGGCGGTGACTTGCCATCCTCTAAAAGAGCCCCAATAAAACTGATATTTAGACCTATACCTTAACAAATAGGTATGTAAGTAAGTAATGGCTTTAAAAATTAGTTATAATAAAAGACATTAAGCACATACATTGCTCAATATATTCTCATAGGAGAAGCACATTGGTAGTTCATTACTCAGTTACCCTTTAAGCAAAAGCATAAGTATTGTAGTTATATTATACTCCCACTTCTTGCCACGGACAAAGTAAGTAAATATCTATAAGTAGAACGTCTTCCCTTGTAGCGTTGATTCACGCAGGTTTGGTGCGAGACTTGGATGTCAACATCGCCACATAACCATCACGTGTCGCATCTACGTTTTGTTGCTAGCAGACCTACGCAACAGAAAACAATGACATTTAAAAACTGCTAACCCCGACCGCTCTGCCGGCACTCACGTAATAATTGCCGCAAAGCGTCCTCCACTCTTATATGAGACGACACATACAACTGACTTTTGTCAATACGGCAATTTTTTCTTAGGTTGTTTAAAGAAAAGAAAAATTAAGTTTCTATATATTTATTAAGTTTTATTTAAATACTTAACATATAGTAAAATGAGTAGTTAATTATTTATATATCTATATATAATACCTATAATCGTTTTATTAACTAATTTAGTTAAATACCTTAACTACCTACATCTATACTTATACTAAATCACACATACCTAAACCAAAGATCGTTATGTGTGTTAAACCTGCCGGATGGTGGAAATATTTATATAATATTTATTAATGTGTTGTTTGACGTGTAATGTGTTCGTTTACGTAGTAACTTATTTAATCTGTGGTGACGGCTCGCACGAGTGTAGCAAAGTGTACAACATAACGCAACCTTGTTTAGTGTTCTCGTTCCTCCACCGTTTTACTAGGATGTGACTTACTGCCGTATTTATAAACAAATAATACTTTTACTTAAGTAAAAGTATACTTAAGCAACAATTTTAATTCCATAGACTAGTATTTGCCTGAAGTTAGAGCTATAAAAAGCTAGAATTCTTAGCCGAGTAAAGGTGCCATTTGGTAGCCGGCTACATGAAGCCGCAGCAGACAACGTGTCGCAGCGACACTACTAGCTTCTGTGTATTTCTATGAAATTCGTAGTTAGCGACACGAAGCTAGCGACGCGTCGTCGAGCGACAGACGACACTGTCGCCCGACCGCAGATCAGTAGTGCTGCTTGCGGGAGTAATCTACCTAGTAAAACAACTGAAAAGCTTTTAAACTAAACTTTTCGTATCGATTTTCTAATGGTTGATGCCAGCTGCAGTTGTCGTCTGCAGTCGGGTTCGAAATCATGACTGCAGTGACATGAAGCGACTGCACGTTGTCTGCTGCTGCTACATGTAGCCGGCTACCAACTGGCACCTTTATAGGCACCATTCCCTTTACTTTTGCAATGAGAACAATTTATTGTTCTTATTGCAAAAGTGAAGTTGTATAAAAATTACATTCGCACACAGTATGAATTGAGAAAGATCTTTATGCTGTAAAAGTTAAAATCCCATGACAACAACCTAATACAAGTTTAAAAGATACTCTTACATCCATTCCTGAAAGGGTTATGTTATTACTTACTTAATCATTTACTTGTATTAGTGTGTGAATATTAAGTATTTATTCATGACACACACACACACATTAATACGACTTAAGAAATTGTAAATGTACACCCGAGTTCACTATTAATGTAGTATCGTGAAAATGGGCTACTATGGCTAATGACGTATGTCAGTTAGTGGCATACGTCTACCCAGAAGTAAACACAGTAAGGTGCAATAAGTCAGAAAATAAAGTACAAACCATAACTCTTCCAAAGATTCTAATCTACTTTCAATAATCTACTTTAGGCCCACGGAGGCCGTCCGCTCTCAACTTGTTTAGGGATCTGGCGAAACGTTTGGTTGAGGCGTCGGGTGACCGAAATGCTGGCGCCTATTTTGGGCAAAAACTTAGCATTGCCATCCAACGTGGCAATGCCGCCAGCGTTTTGGCCACTTTTCCCCCCACCATGGGGCTTATAGATTAGATAGTTATTATTATTATTATTTTATTTAATTTTTAATTACTAACAATGTAATGTTTAAATAAAATTACTTTCAATGTAAGTCAAGGTTAGGCGTTCTTTAGGACTTTTTCTAAAGTTTACCTTAATAATACGCGTTGATAATTCATCTTGGTAGTTCAATAAAGATTCAATTGTTGCCATTATGGAATCCAAGTTCTATAACTTTGTCTTTACAATGTATAAATAAAACAACGCAAAGTAACAAAAAAAATCTTATAAAACGGTTATTTAACGATCTATGGGTTTGCAAGGTACTTCTTAGGACCGATCAACTTATACCTTCTTGCGAAGTCTATGACAACCTTATAAACAAACTTAGAAAATAGTTTGTGGTGACTACGAATTTATAGGGTTACGCAGAGAACTCCTCGTGGATAAACCATGACATTTTTTCTAGTAATACTATTGTCTGTCAGAATAATATTTTATCTAATCTACTCAAGAATATTTACACATCATCTCAATCGTATGAGTGAGTAACTCGTCTGTTAAACAGATCATGGTACGTTAACCTGAATAATGTTGTTTATTTTTCCGTCTTCATTATACAAAAGATTATAATGAATAGATATACCTACTTATTTATTCATTGTAATCTTTTTATCTTGTTGTTTCTTCATCTTGTTCGATCGTCTTTGTTCCTAAATTTACTACTACTTCATGATTCTACTTCTTCAAGGTAAAGAAAATAGGTACATTGGCAGGTATTAGGTTGTGACAAAAAGTATGAAATTTTGTTGTAATATTTATTTTTTGTTATAGTCTTCATCTACAATCAGTCCTTTGCCTATAAGCAGATGCGTTGCATGCTTGTGTCTAGAGAAGTGTGCCTCTATTGAAGGCATCTACTTATAGGTTTCCTGTTCTCTGACCCACAGGTCAGTTACTCGAGAAGACGCGCTTTCTCTTAAGCCTGGGCTCATATGTGTGAGTGACTAATTGTAAAGCCAGGTTATTGGGATGTCTGAGCAGGCGTTGCCGATAGTTTTTTGCATACTTTTGCAATATCTTCATTGACTGTGCTCATCTTGAGATTATTGTGGATCTCTGTGTACAATGAGACTCCGCTTATGGTTCTCAGAATTTTGTTTTGCATAATATAGTTGAATACCCAAATCTTCTGTTTAATGATGATGACCTACTACCTAAAATAATAACTTAAATCCTATTTATAGCGTTAATATCTAATTACATGAAAATAGTATGAAAGAAAATAATAATAGTAAAAACATTTAAGATAAGAGACAGTTATTTCAAATATGAATCATAGTTTTGTCTATCTATGTATTTAAGATCAGAATATTATCACATTTATAATGAAATTCATGTTTGCTAGATATGTCCTGAATTACGCTTAGTTGAGACTCTAGCCTTGAATTCAGTTGGCCTAGCACGAATAACTGTCAGTGTAACGTAGCGATCACGTGATACAGTACAAACTGTCATGTATATAGAGCAACTGTGACACACACAACTCATTGTATGCCGAAGCGGGACATGTTAATGCTTTCGATACGAATACATTTGCGAAAATTGTGCAAAGGACAAAGCACGCCTCTGACAAACTACTTAGACCGCGCGGCCCAGAGTACTTTGCCTCTGATGTGAGTAAATTGTATATGACAGGATTGCCTGTACTTGTTCACTGCGCTCGGAGTAACCATCGACCAGTAACATCGCGAATCACTTACGATTTCTTAAAGAAATCACTAAGCGATCGCGCCCGTGGCCACGGCTGCGGAGGGGATAGTTTGCCCCACGAACGCCGGAGTGAGTATTATGCTTGCGTAATACTCGCTCCAGTACTCGCGCAAAATACACCCAACCAGCCGCCCATGGACTGCGGCAAGCCTAAAAAAGGCCCTTCTAAGGGCCACCACCCGCCGACAGGGGGCCTAACCACCCCCCCGACGCAAAAAGGCTCTTTTAAGAGCCAAGTAACCGTAGGTGACGAACCCACACGTCACAGTAACCCAGGCCCATCTCACGGCCGCCAAGGTCCTTTTAAGGACCAGGAAGAAGCCATCAGCTGCCCGAGCAGTTCGGACCGCGCCACCCCACCTAGGGGAACAGTAACCGAACCACCACCATCAAATGAAGCATTATCTCCGAGAGGATTCCTCGAGCGTGATATGCTCACGCTCGCTCGGCTTATAGAAGCCGGGGCCCTTTCGCAGGGAATGCTTCGCTGGATGGCGCTATACCTGCGCCTTGCAGAAGCCGAAATGGAAGGCACAGAACTATCTATGGACGATAAGACGGCGCTGGAGTTCGCCTCCAGAACCATTATCACATTGCCGCCGACAACCAGTGAACCCACGATAAGACCCAGACGCCGAAAACCGTCAAGCCCGCTAGAGGCAATTGACGATCTAAAACGAGTGCGCGTAAGATCGCGCTCATTATCGAATAGCCCACCTAAAATGGCTGCACAGCGACCGATAGAAGAAGCCACGCATGTACCACCGAAGCCGCAACGACCAAAAAAGTCGTTTGCGCAGGTGGCAACCGAGTCTGCAAAACTGACACCCGCAACTAGCAGTAAGGTCAGCGAGCAACCTACACATAGTCAAGATGCTAGAGCAGTAGCACAAATGATCGAAAGAGAGGCAAGAGTTAGAGGAGTGGTACCCCAAGCTGCCTCCCGCCCCGCCACCATACCGAAGACCGCCCAAGTGGCACCGCCCCCGCCCAAACTACAAGCCGCCCTACAGGCCCCGCCCCCGCCCAAGAAAGCAGGTAAACAGTCCGCCCCAGTCTCACAAAGGCCAGATAACCACGCAGACAGCCGCTCAAACCGCACAAGTGCCGACCACCACTAAAGGGCCAAGATATCCACCACTTATTGTGGAAAAGATCGATAACTGGACGAGACACTTTAAGATACTGGCAGACAAAATGGGCAAACCTCCGAATGGACGCCCATACGGTTAAGGAATCAGATTTACGCCCACGGATGAAAATGAGTACCGCGCTATCCAAGCGTACCTCACGCAATTAGAAAGAGAGGAGAATATCAGCTGGTTCTCCTACTCGTTGCCAGCCGAGCGAAGCCTAAAGGTAGCTATCCGTGGGCTACCGGCAGACACGCCCGTTGACGAAATCCGAGAGGCTCTTGAAGAAAAAGGCTTCACACCGGAATATGTCAAGAAAATAGCGGCCAGACAGGGGCAACCCGGATGTATTTTCCACGCCCAACTGAAAAGAACACCTAACCTTACCCCGGCAATATACGAGGTCACAGAGTTGCTCTTTATGCCGGGCGTAATAATAGAGGCATGGCGTGGGAAAAAGGGACCCGCGCAATGCCATAGATGCCAACAATTCAGGCACAGCTCGCACAATTGCCATAGAGTGGCGGCGTGCGTGCGCTGTGGCGAACCACATATGGCAAATGAATGCCCGAGACCGCGCGAAGAGCCCGCAACATGCGCAAATTGCGGCGGGTCCCACCCGGCGAACTACGTTTCTTGTCCGGTATACAGGAAAGAAATGAGAAACAAAAGGGCGGGAACAGTCGCACTCACGATACCCAACAAAAGAGGCGTTGCCCCGGTTACCCCGGCGACTGTGGAAGAGACCGCGGCGTCCACACTTATGGCGCCAGCGAACCTTCCACAAAAGGCACCAGGCCAAAAGAATCGCAAGAGGGGGAAGAAACCCAAACAGACCGACAAACCGGCACAAGCTCAGACCGAACACCCACCATCAGCTGAACCCCGACGTGACTCACTAGGTCAGACCATAGAGGTCCTGAAGGGGATCCTGGAAGCCGTCCAGGCCGGCACGGACGCGGAAACGGCGACACTAAGAGGGCTGATGCAGATCCTGAATAATGGACAGGAAAGGCATTAAAATAGTACACTGGAATGCCCAGTCGCTCGCGGGGAAGAAAGCACTGCTGACCATCATCCTCCGCGAGCAGAACATCGACATAATGCTGGTCAGCGAGACTCACCTCAAAAAAGAACAGATATTCAAAATATCAAATTACCACACATATAGGAAAGATGAGATGTCTGAGGCCGGATGGGCCCACCGCGGCCTTGCAGTGTTAGTCCACCGAAGGATTATTCACCAACTCATCCCGTCAGAAGAATTCAGATCGATTCAAGCACTGGGTGTGCTTGTCAACATCGACGGTCAAACCCGACGCCTATTTGCGGTATACAAACCACCAAAAACACGCCTTATACCCAGCGAAATAAGAAAATTGTTAGAAGCGCAAGAACCCACCATCTTAGCAGGCGACCTAAATTCCAAGCACACCCACTGGAACTCAAGTAAGACGAACCGAGACGGGATAGTCCTACTCCAAGATTCGGTGGACCACTGTTACGATAACATCGGGCCGGACGAACCCACACATTACCATTATAATGATGACGGGGACGTCTTAGATATAACAATATTTAAAGGCCTCAGAACACCCCCAACACAAATGGTTCTTCCCGACCTCCCCTCGGACCACCGACCGGTACTCCTGACGCTACAGGAACTCCCAAGCAGGGTCGCCCACCCTGCACAAAGACGGAAGATCTGCTGGGATGCTTTCCAAAGAAAAGCGCAGGAGATCACCAATACGAGGCCTATCAGCACAACAGAAGACCTAGAAACGGCCACAGAAGAGCTGACCACAGCCATCCAAACCTCCCTCGAGGCAGCATCGCACACCACCACGCCGGTAGAGAAGGTGCACCCACTCCCGGCGTGGATCAGGAACATGATCAGCGAAAAAAGGGAGAAGAGGAAGCTGTGGCAACAGACTCGATGCCCACGCCTAAAGACTGAAGTCAATGCACTGATAGAGCGCGTCAAGACCACTCTACAAGACCATGCCGCGCATAGCTGGGACGAGCATATTGATTCCATAACAGAAGACATACCATCTGTCCACCGTCTATGCCGCCAGCTATCGCGCACCCCAGAGCCTACCAGACCACTGGTCGGGAGGGACGGCCTTTTGAAATTTGTTGCCACAGACCGAGCCGAGATATTCGCAGAACACTTGGAGGCACAATTTCAACCCAACCCGACCAGTGACGTCACCCACGTTGAAGACATCAAACGTCAAGTAGATGAATATCTAATGACACCACTGGACGAGACAGAAGGAGAGGAGGCGTCTATCTTTTTCTCACCGGGCAGGGTGCAGAGACTGATAAAACGCCTACCTAACAAAAAAGCCCCAGGGCTCGACGGGATATCGAACGAAGTGTTGAAACACCTTCCACCTCGAGCCCTGGCCGCATTGACCCGGATATACAACGGTATAATGCGCTGTGGCCATTTCCCTAGCAGCTGGAGGACGGGAGTTGTGAGAATGCTCCCTAAACCCGGGAAAAATCCAAAGAAGCCTGAAAATTACCGCCCAATAACGCTGCTGAGCACCCTTTCGAAGGCTTTCGAGAGGCTATTGCTCCCGCACTTAACACCGCACATAACACCCCGCGAGGAGCAATACGGGTTTAGGGCAGAGCATTCCACAACCCTACAGTTAACAAGAATTATAAATGAAATGGTCACAGCGTATAACAAAGAGGAATACACTGTAGCTGTTTTGTTGGACATGGAGAAGGCCTTCGATCGCGTTTGGCACGAAGGCCTGCTTTACAAGATCTCGAAGAGCCCGACACCAAAACGAATAGACGCCATTATAAAGACTTTCCTAACAGACAGACGTATTGTCGTCCGAGTCGAGGAAGCCCTATCAACAGAGAAGCCAGTACTTGCCGGTGTACCACAAGGCAGCTGCTTATCGCCGATCCTGTACTCGTGGTACACAAACGATATACCTCTGGTAGGCCACGCAAAGCTTGCCCTCTACGCGGACGATGCTGCTTACTATGCTTCCTCGATTCGGACCGAAAATGCCGTAAGAAGACTCCAAGAAACCCTAGACGCCTTACCGGAATGGTTAATGAAGTGGAGGATGGCAGTGAACGTCAAAAAGACACAAGCCATTATCACTGGACGATCAAAGCTACCAACAGAAATCAAGTTATTGAACGAAGAGATCCCATGGACCCCGGTGGTAAAATACCTCGGGGTAGAAATCGATAGAAATCTGACATTCAATAAACATGTAAATACCATCGTCGGAAAAGCAAAAGGAACCCGTACAGTCCTGAAGCCAATCCTGCGTTCCAAGCTGCCACTCCGGGTGAAAATTATGATCTATAAGACATACATCCGGCCCCGTCTTACCTACGCCGCCCCGGCGTGGTACGCACAAACATCCGCAACGCTCAGGAAAAGACTTCAAGCCCAAGAGAATCAAGCTCTCCGTGCCATCGTCGACGCACCACGCTATGTCCGAAACTCGACGGTAGCACGTGACCTGAAGATTGAAAATATTCAAACTTTTATAGAACGCCTCACAACAAAATTACTCGCCAAGGCGGACGCATCCAACCACCAACACCTCAGAGGCATCGCACCCTTACACGCGAGGCCCCCCGACGTACCTGGACAACGAAGAATGAAGCCAACATCAAGAGTGCTCGTCCCACGGGTGGACGACGAAGAAGAAGAAGCGAGGGTGGATCCGCCGGTGGTTGCTATCGCGGTCGCCGATCGGCTCGCTGGGCTTCCCCTAGGGCCACTAGGGGTCTCACCCGGTGTGCCTGATTCGCCCCGACATCAGTGACCACCGAAGGGAAAAACCCGTGAAGCCTATCATACCAAATGACCTGTCCATTGCAATGGACAGAGACGAGCCAGGGGCATAGGGCACAGCCCTGACCCCCTTTCCCCGCTCAACCGCACATTGAGTGAGACGAAGACCCGTGTATATGACATTTACAATCAAATCTCCGCTTGAGATTGACAACTGGGGCATTGTTCGCTATGACCTTTCAACAAATAACGCGGCGCGTTACGATATCTTTAAGGAATGATCGCAAATTTGTATTTATTTTAAGGCCAATCCTTGAACATATCATAGCGCGCCGCGTTGCTTGTCCGAGTGGTAGCGAAACGGCCCTGCAGGCCTAGACAAAATTCAAACAGGCGTGTTTCCGCACACGCTACAGACAAAAATGTGTCTACGAACTTAGCACGACGTCACGTGACTTTTCCACAGGTAATGTCAACGCCATACATTTTGAAGTTGTCGTTTGGCGTTAAGGCGCGCTCGTACCCTGATTAAATAAAAAGTAGAATTGTCAAAAAACACCTAGTGTAAAGAAACAGATCGATAGTATACGAGTATTATGAAAAAAATACAAAGGTTAGAAAAGGAATAGGAATAGAATTCATAAATATAACTCTCTTTCAGCAGAAATAATCTTGAATAGGTCCACTAAAATAAATATTCACGTACAAACTCTCAGAATTTTCAGCGATAACACTATATTTTTTTAGGTAATACTTAGCCAACGTATAGTACTAAAGTAATAACCAGCAGTTTTTTCAATTGTATTAGTATATATCGAAAAATATAAAGAAAACGTACAAAACTAACGCATTTTCGCATTACATCGTCCAATCTAACAAGCGATTTTCAACCTTACGTAAAGCATCGTAAATTATTTTAAAATTGGGGTTGGACCGCGTCTTAACGATAACAGAAACATCTTTTGTCTAGGCCTGCTGAGCGTCTTGCTGGAGTACTTATCCATAGTATTGTTCTAGTCAACATTAAAAAAGTGACATTAACAACTAGGTATTACGTATAATAGAAATATTACTGTGATGAGCGCAGTACTGCTGTACTGCGAAAGCTACCGTTTAAGGCTTTATCTGGCGCGACTTGCCTTGTCTCTTGACAGTTTTAAAATAATAAACAGTGTCGCGACAGGGGGTAGGTACGAACTTAATGTAGATAATTACATGTTCTTAGTACCTACTATATAAAATGATCTAGAATGAAGTAACATTACAACTAATAAATAACATATCATTTATCTTTCTTACACTTCTTAAATACATTAATGAAAGGATCATCAGCAAAGGTTCTGAATTCTCCATTGTAGAAGTTTTCGATTTCAGCTAAAGGAACTCCTTCCGTTTCCGGCATAGAGAAATACAGGTATATTGTACCAATGAAGCCAAATGCAGCGTACACCGCAAACGTTCCCCACAAGTGGAAGTTCAGCTCCAGCGTTATGAGGGTTTTGGCCCCGACGAACGTAACGATGTAGTTGAAAGCCGCTGCAAAACCTTGGGATGATGCTCGACTCCTGTGAAGAAAGAGAAAATGTTCAAGGAAATAATCATGATCAATCGAAAATCAAGGCGAAATCTTTTAGTAGGTAGATATATAAATAAAATATGATTGGATATATATTATATTTATATTATTTATATTTTATAAATATAATTGAACACCAACAATAATATTTGCATATAGTTTTTTTGGTGTTTAACGAAGTTGGTTGCGCGGAGACTACGGCCTTAAGGCGCGATCCAATCCTAATTTATAAACAATTTACGGTGCTTTATATAAGGTTGAGAATTGCTTACCAGAATGCACGATTTAATGCGAAAATTCAATTGAATACGTGCTAATACTTTTTATATTCATTTCGTACAATCAAATGATTAAATTTTAATGATAAAGAAATCCATAGTTCACTAGTAAATTTCATTGGGAATTCGAATATGATACATTAATTGTATAATATTCGAATTATATAATATATTTGCCCATAATTGAATAAAAATGCTTTTTCCCACGAAGCACGTAAGAAAAATTAGCAAAATTTACCGAATATTGCCGATTTTTTTCTATCGAGCCAAGTTTGCTCAATCGTGTATTGGCTCCCATACTTCATAAGGGAGTATAATAAATTTACACTACGTTTTTTTTTCGAACTTCGGTTATTAGGTTTAAGCGTCGAAAAACTAAGTTTTCGCGAAGTCGAATCATGAAATTTGGAACTCATTTCGCTTTAAAACTTACTCGTAATTTAGATTACTTGTAAACACTCACAAAATTAACAACCAAAATGATTATCGTAACGAGACTAATAACCAATATGGATATTACGAAAAATATCAGAATGAGAACAACATGTTCTAGTTTGTCGTTGCCAGATAACATTGCCAGACAAATTTCTCATGGCATTCACATTTAATGTTGAAATAAATTGTATTAATTAACGGACGGTGTCCGCCATCAAGGTCTAATAAAAAACACGATACCACAGATTAAATAGACTAATTAAATTGTAATTGAGGGAGCTGATGCTGAGGGTTTACCAATCAGTTTTATTTTCGATGAACACAAAGTCTATAGTTACTTATTCCTTACAACTTTACGTTAATTACTGTTCTTTTATTCTAGTAGTGCTGCGAACAGTAGACCTCTCGAGCACAATCTTATCAGCGGCAATTTTTCGCAGTACTTCACAACCTATTATCTCGGCAACCACTTGACCAAATTATACTCGTATTCAAAATTCCTCTTAAGTCAGGTACCTAATGTGTGTACCGAATTTTATCTTATTCGGTTGGTAAATAACGTTGCAGCAAACTTCTTCTTTTTGGTACTCGTAAAATAGCCGTAGACAAAAAAATATATAATTAAAAGTAGAACTTCCAAACCAAGTTTCGTCAAGATTGGTTGAAAATGCGACCTGTTCAGGAGCACCAACATATAACCTAACAAAGATACAGCCAGATAAAAGTCAATTTGGCCAATAAAATTAGAGACGCTTCGCTCACTAGAACAATTATTATGAGAATAAACTATTTCTATTTAGAAATACTCACGTACTTTAATAATATTTATCATTACCTGAACGGGAACACTTCTCCCAGTAGTACCCAAGAAACGTTGGATCCAGTGAACAACGCTAATGCGTAAATATACACCAGAGGCCAGACGCTCTTCTCTTCAGGGAAAGTCTTCGGGTCGTACGAGAATACAGTCTGGGGAAGGTAGTACTTTGCGTACATGCTCAAGGCTAAGCAAGAGACCCCGGTTCCTAACATGACTGTGATGCCCATCTTCCGTTTTCCTGTCAGCTTGATGAGGAAGACCACCACTAGCGCTGCTATGAATGTGATCACGCCCACCATAAACTGAAGAGAAGGAAAATAAATATTAGTATTTTAAAAAAATTATAAGTTTCCTGATCTCTGCATTTTGTATGCTTATGTTGCGGAATGCGGGGTAAAAAATGTCTGCAAAGTAACCCGCAATCTTACCATAATCTTCGTGGCTTTTCTAGATCTAATCTAGTATTCACAAGTTAGACACTTACCAATTATGAATCTGTTGCATGCCCCAACCGCCACCCTGTCCTTAGTTATCAAACCCTCAATATTATTGCGGAATAATAGGTAGTAAATCTAACATAGAGTACTAACGACGTGCGTCCGAGGGTAAGATGGCTAGCAATCAGTTCGCCTGTTTTATTGTCGCTTAGACCTTATAAATATTTTTTTCCCAAAACTACGTAAGGTTCCATGATACGTGCAATCCGTTTACTTGATCGTGAGCGTCACGCTTGCCTATAGTAGTTATAGTTCGATTCAGATCTTCAAGCTTCAAAGATATGCGTGGTACCGCCCTTGGTTCGTTGCCTCAAGACACCTGCACAGTGCTATTCGTCTTTAAGCGTACACAGTACCTCTAGAGATGAGCTTTTATTCTCATCATCAACATCATCATCTGAGCCGTAGGACATCCTCTGCTCAATATAGGCATGACATGCTACATCAGCGAGGCAGAATATCTGAGGACCCTACCTGGGAACCACGTGTTGGGTTTTACTAAAAGGATCATCATCACTACCTCAGCCGTAGGCCATCCTCTGCTCAACATTAGCCTGCTACATGTACGAGGCAGAAGACCTGAGCAATACCTGGGGACCGCGTGTAGGGTTTTACTAAAAGGATCATCATCACTACCTCAGCCGTAGGCCATCCTCTGCTCAACATTAGCCTGCTACATGTACGAGGCAGAAGACCTGAGCAATACCTGGGGACCGCGTGTAGGGTTTTACTAAAAGGATCATCATCACTACCTCAGCCGTAGGCCATCCTCTGCTCAACATTAGCCTGCTACATGTACGAGGCAGAAGACCTGAGCAATACCTGGGGACCGCGTGTAGGGTTTTACTAAAGTGTATTCGCTGGTGGAAGGTGGGATCCGCTGATATTTGAAACACACTTAAACTATGTGGCTTTACAAACCACATCTGCATTGGCTATTAGAAATAATCAATTCTGCTTTCGTTATAATTTGGCCAGGACTCCACAAGGAAAAACTTACTTGGATTTTTTTGGACCTGTCTTTCGAAGAAATCTTAAGAGCCCACAAGAAATGTACTTATTAGACCTGAGCCATAAAACTGAGTAGTGGGAGTAGTGGTGACTATTAATCCGTTTGTTGTGTAGTTACGAGTACTTAGGTCATTCTGCATTCTGGGTCTAATCACTACACCAGGCGAGAGACTAGACTTCATTAAATTATTTTTTTTTATCCACTCTGTTTATAATAACAATAATGATGGTTATTATCATCTTCAGCGTAGACTATTGCCTGCTGGACATAATCCCATACAATAACGATAAGACATACATCCATTAAATGATTTTTTAAAGGACCGGTTGGAAGCAGTATGCAACTGCTGCAACACACCTTTAATCGTTTTATCTTTCTAATTTCCTGCTTCAAGAGGCAATCAAGTTTTTTGGATGAAACCGTCACTATTTTTCGGATACTGCCGATTGCCGATATCCGAGGTGAATTTGATGACAGTAAATAAGTAACGTGAGTGGTGACTTAGATAAAGACACAGATAAGGAGCCTCTGCATACGTACCACAATATTTTTCCCATCATCAGCCATGCCGAATGCACCACATATGTTCACCATATTAGGCCTAATGGGAGTTAGCCCGCTCATTACGAAAAACAAGAAGTACATAAGGATCAGGGTCAGTGGCCGCATCGTTTCCTTACATAGCATGACTAGCTTGAACTTCAGCCAGAACCTGAGAACAAAAAACCGAAAAAATATTTTTTGGAAAAGAAACCAGCAAAGTACGGCCGCGTACAGGTCGGCCCCCACTCTGTTACGATGAATATTAGATATTCTCTCTACATATTATGTTAAATGTTTGTTATGGATCTATTAAATATAATATTGGTTTCCATGTTAATATATCTTCATAACCTATAAAATAAAATCTTATGGCCCTAGCTTTCAAACTTCATTATGAATCGGCATATTCTGTATTTGTTGTCTAGATCCAATATATGTATGCTTTAATTTCTAAATAAATCAGTGAAAAAAACTGTCGAATGATGAACCGACGGGAGGCAACACTCACGTATATTACTTTTAGACAGAGAAAGAAGAAAGTTTTTAATTGCTCAGCCATCAGGATGCGAAACGTAAGTTACGTAAAACTTACAAACCTAAGATAGATAACGTTTTTGTATATAATACTAACATAAAATAAACTCTATATACTAAAACTAACATAAATTATGTACTATGAAATATTCATTGGGTTTCTCAAACCAGATATATAAAGGTGCACTCACAGACACCGCACGACTGCCTATGTTCGGCGTTAAAACTCGGGATAGGTAAAGCATTACAACAAGCGTTAAAAACAAGTGGCAACCAACAAAGCTGATGCTTAGCCATAGGCAGCTATTTATGGCGCACTTTACAATTAGATGTTCATTGATCCTCATCACTTGACAGTTTTAAATAAGAGAAGCGGATAGAACGTACCGTTTGAACGGATTCATTAACATGTGTTCACACTCATTAGTCTCCTCCACCTTCATATTACTGCTGGGTTGATCATCATTCTCACAGCACAGCACACATCGATGCAGGTTCCTCGAATAGATGACAAGCTTGTCAAACTCTTCCTTGACATTTTCCTCAGTTGTCCAGCCACGGAGATTTTTAAGGGACGCCATGGCATCTTTTACTCTTCCTTGAGATAGGAGCCATACGGGTGTTTCAGGTACCTGGAAATTATGAAAAAAGGTATTTTTTACAAATATAAGAGTACAATAATAAGAGACTAAATTTTGTGTAAATTGTGAGTTTGAATCCTGAGGAAATCAAAGAGAGATTCTTAGTGAGTGATTCTAATTTAGGATCCCGAGCATGGGAGAGATTTAGAGGTAGAAGAAATTAATAACTCAATATGACCTCAAACTGTACAAATGATAAATCATCCAACAATTGTTTTCTATAGTTGTCGAGCAATTTTGATAAAGCACTTGTCGTAACCTGGATGAAGTGGAAATTGTCATGGGCAGGTGCAATAACCTACTCGTCTTGTCGCCTATCTGCCTCCTATCTAAAAAATAGTATCTTGATATGTCCATGTATAAAGGTGAGTTTAAAATAATGCCTACTACGAGTATAATTGTGCGGGAGCGTTTTCATTGAATTTTGAAGTGACTTGCGATTTTTTTAAATTTTATACGTGCTGGGGCCTTACTATGAGCTCTTAAAGCAAGACTTCTCGACAACTGCCCGGTTTATTCGTACTGTTATACGGGACTCGGGAAATGTCTTTTTTAAAAAAGAACAGTTTTTATGAACACAGGGTTTTAATTGATTTTGAAATAATTATAACTTATTTTACAAAGAAAGAGACAAGTGTTTGGAACTGATGACGGATTGAGACTGACTTGAAGTATGAACTAAGAATCAAAATGAAACAAAGAGAAAATGCTGATATTGCTTTAGGCGTGTAGGGTCTCCATACTATAGTAGGGATATAACAACCCCCACGCTAAGAGGAAACTTACTGGAAAATGTAAGTTTACATACATGAGTTCAAATTGCACGTAAGCGCGGTTGATTTAATTCTATACTTTCATTATCGTCTGAAGGAACTGTAGTCTCATTGGATTTGGAAAACAACGATTTCAAACACTTGTTCTTTTTACAAAAGTATAAAGAAATAAAACTAATACATAAGGTTATTGATAAAATAGTGAGGATTGGAAAGCTAATGTGATTACTTAAAACATTTGAGTTTTCTACTTTCTCTAAATCTTGTATGATTTGATCAGATACAGATTTCATATTTCTTAATTTATCTAAGTTAACGTTTTTAATAGTAGAAAATGGAATATTTAATTCGTTAAGGCGACCTAAATTACAACAGCTATCATTAGTAATATTAAAATCAGAGGTTACATAAGGTACATCTATTCTAGGAAAACTTTTCTTAAATATTCTAACGTTCTTATAATAGGCTATACATTCAAGTGGAATATCAAGTACACTCGTACCGGATAATACTAATTCAGTTAGCTCGTTATTCTGACATTCAATAGAAATTTTGGTGGGGTGTGATTGAACGAATATCCATTTACCATTATTTAACCTGTGGCAAATATCTATTTCTCCATAGAGGAATCTAAACTGACAATTATTCGGCAAAGAAGATACGGCTTTGGTAATGATTTCCATTTCACAGGATGGATTACTTGAAACACTGTAGATGTCGCTGATTTCACAAAGGTAGGTTTCACTTAAGATATGTTTACAGAGGTTCAGGTTATTGAGATATGTAAATGAAGATTTGTCTTTACTAAGAGCTGAATATTCTTCGGTAGGTAGAATCATTATATAAGAGTTAGGATTTTCGGAAGAATGTGGAGTAGGTAAAGGTACATTCTTATACAAGTTATATTCTAATGCATTAACTAAAGGTATTCTAATTACAAACACTATTTTACCGTCTAAATAATAACAAACTAGATCGGCAATATTCATTAAGGTGTGAATGTTGTTAAATTCGAGGTTCACTGGGAAGTCTCTGTACTTAGGAACTAACTTAAGGTTACTTATAATATCTTCGTATAATTGACGTGGTGTGACAATAGATGGGTGAATACTGTTGCTTTTCACAAATAACATAGAGTTAAGGATGTCTTCGATTTTGAAGGAAATGGTTAATAGATTACTTTGTAAGACGTTCAATGCAGTATTAATTCTAATCTTAAAATTATCTACTAATACAATGTGAGATATATTGTTGAGAGATGTGGTGACTTCATCAATGACGTTATTTAGCTTAGCTTCATTTTCATTCAATTCATGAAGTGATTTGTTCATGTTAGAAATAGCGGACTGTGATATAATTATACTTTTCTTTATCGAATTTGCTAGGATTTTATCATTATTATTCAAGTTTTGAATGGCTTTGTTATAACGTATGGCATCATCTTCATCCATGGTGCCAAATATGTGTTTGAATACGCTACCAACACCAGCAAACCATGCGGATCTTTTGGATAAACTATTAGAAACTATATGAGAAATAGAGTTAAAGTCGTGTAGAATATCTGTAAATAGAGATTCTAATGGTTCTAGCATATTCAGACATTTGCTATCATGTATTTCTTTATTTTCGCGGCATTGGACTTTAATTATATTGAGTACGTTTTGAATATTCTCAATATGATTTTTAAAAGTAGTCACATCTACTGGGATGACAATATCAAATCGATCATTTATAATTTTCAGAGTACCCATGGGATCAAAGAGAATGCCAGGACTCTTGGTAATACGTTCCACTATTTTGCTGTCTCCGGAGGTTAAGACGGCGTTACATTGAACAGCGATTCTGTAATGATAATTTAACTAGGATGAATAACTTGTATACTTGAGATTATAAAGTGTAAACTTGTAACGTAAAATAAGAATGAAATATGTATGTGTGTATAAGTTATAAAAGTAAAATAAAATCAATCAGTAGTATATAGTTTTAATTTTAATTAAGAATTTTCATGAGCTAGTTTAACTTCGTCGAAGTGATGTTTGACATGGCGTCGATTAATTAGGAGGGATAAAGTGTTAAAGCCATGAATTTTAACGACTTTATATGGACCTTTCCATAGGGGTGAGAGGGCTTTCCGCAGTCTTAAATGATTTTTTAAATATACATAATCACCGACTTTGTACTGGACTGGGCGAGATTGTTTGTCGTAGTATGTTTTTGATTTTTCTTTTGAGTCGCGGATATTTTGCAGTGCTTTTTCGCGTGATGTTTTCAGTCTATGATGCAGGATTTTAACATATTCCGGGTAAGTGACATCGGGACGAGAATCAAAGATAGAGTCAGGGATAAACGGTTTATGGCCAAAAACGAGTTCATACGGAGTGAACCGAGTTGTGCTATGAACACTACTGTTGTAGGTTAGCATGGCGGTGTAAACGAATCTATGCCAGTTAGTTTGATTTTCGTTCACGTATGATTTTAGGTACTCTTTTAAGGTTGAATGACTGCGTTCTAGGGCTCCTTGTGTCTGTGGATGGTAAGGTGTAGACCAGATTTGCTTAATTTTAAGAAAATCACAAGTTTGTTTAAATAGATCAGCAGTAAAGTTTGTCCCTTGATCTGTTAGTATAGTTTTGGGAATACCGAATAGGGATATGAAATGGACTAAGCATTCACAGGATTCTTCAGCAGTTACGTTAGAGATTGGGTAGGCTATGGAAAATTTGGTAAGGTCATCTTGTAGGGTAAGTATGAATTTTAGTTTTTGTAATCCGGCTTCAGGAAGAGGACCAACGATGTCAAGGCTAATTCTCTCAAAAGGACGAGTAGAAGTGGTCGTTATTTGCATAGGAGATTTGTTTATTTTACGAAGAGCTTTGTTTGATTGACATAATTTACAGTTCTTTACATAATTTTCAATATCTGATCGCATGTTTTTCCAGTAATAACGTTCTTTGACCCGGTCATACATTTTGTTAGAGCCTAAGTGTCCTGCAATGGGGATGTCATGATTTTCTCTTAAAACTTTAGCAATTTCAGTAGGTACAAGGTAAATGATGCTGTTGCGGTGAATATTTACAGTGAAATTAGTATTGTTGAATAAGTACATTAGCATACTATAAATTTTGACGTAGGAATACTGTTGGAATAGATCTTTGAAATTGGATATAGCAAATTCATTTATGGTTCCGGTAAGTAAGATATCGTCTCGTACTGATTTCAGTGTTTTAAAGATCTCAGGGTATGTGCAACCATCGAAATAATACACTTTTGTAAAGAGTAGGTAATAGGTCTTGTCGTTGTGTTGCAGTCTCCGGAATGAATGGAGTTCTCGTTCTTCGTTAATAAAGGTTGTTGAGTCGAGTGTAGACAGGATATCTTGAAGGTAGGGATTTGATTCGTCAAGGTCGATAGATACGGGCATAAGAATAACTTTAGAGCTGCTTTTGAGGAGGCTTTCGTTATGCTCCCGAATTTGGACATTAAAAGTTTCGTTTTTATTACTCATAGTTTTAAGAAAGTCGGAATAGTCTTTGTTGATATTTGATGGAGTCGGTTCTGTTATGTCACTAGTCTCACTAAGAGAGCCTATTTGAGTAGGAATAGAAGGAAGACTTAAGTCGATGTCTTGAAGGTTTACGTCAGGTGGACTAAACTCCAAAGCATCTAAGTCTGCAAGGTCGTCGAGAAGGTCTTGAGGAAATCCTGGTTCCATGTTTGAAACAGGGTTGTTGATGGGGTTGTCTACTGCGTTGGAAGTAGATGGTTGTGGATTTGGTTCGTCTTGGACAATTGGATGAACTGGAAAGCGAGATAATGCGTCGGCATTGCTGTTGATTTTGCCTTTTTTATATTCGATTTCGTACTCAAATTCTTCGAGTTTGAGCCTCCATCTTATGAGTTTGGATCCAGGGTCTTTACAATTAAATAACCATTTAAAAGGTCTGTGATCTGTTATTATTGTGAAGCGCCGACCATAAAGATAGGGGCGAAAGGTTTTTGTGCCGAAGATGATGGCTAGGCATTCCTTTTCAGTGACGCTGTAATTGCTTTCAGCTTTATTTAGGGTTCGAGAAGCATAGGCAATAGGGCGGTCGTTTCCTATGGAACCTTGGGAAAGTATAGCAGAGATAGCAAAGTTCGAGGCATCGCAAGTGAGGATAAATGGTTTTGTGAAATCAGGGTAGGCTAATAAAGGGGCTGAAATCAGAGCATATTTCAGCTTTTCGAAGGCAAGTTGGTGTTCGTTTTGCCAGTTGAAAGGGACGTTTTTCTTCAAGAGGTTAGTTAAAGGTTTAGCTATTTTGGACAGATCTGGTATGAAACGACGATAGTACGACACTAATCCCAGGAAAGATTTTATATCTTTAGGGCATGTGGGAATTGGAAAGTTTTCTACGGCTTTGGTCTTTTCAGGGTTTGGTTTTACTCCTTGATCTGTAATAATATGGCCAAGATAAGTTACTTCGTTGTGGAGGAATTCGCACTTGTCGGGTTGGAGTTTTAGGTTGAAATTACGAATTCTGTCGAATACGTTAGAGAGGTTTTTCATGTGGGTATCGAGGTCAAACGAGTGAATTACTACATCATCTAAATAGACAAAACATTGAATTCCCTGTAGGCCTGAGAGAACAGAGTTCATGAGTCTCTGAAATGTTGCGGGGGCATTTTTTTAAGCCGAAAGGCATCCGAGTGAACTCGAAATGCCCTTGTGGGACAGAAAAGGCAGTTTTGGGCGCGTCTTCTTTTGACATTTTGATCTGGTGAAAGCCAGAAGCTAAATCAAGGGTGTTGAAGTATTTGCATTTGCCTAATTGATCTAAAATCTCAGATATGTTAGGTATAGGGTAAGAATCTCCGATGGTTATATCATTTAATTTACGGTAATCAATGACGACACGCCATTTGCTTTGGCCAGAGGCATCAGTCTTTTTAGGTACGACCCAGATAGGGGAAGACCATGGGGAAGTAGAAGGTTTGATTATTCCTTCGTCAAGCATTTTATTTATTTGAGATTGAACTTCTTGTTTATGTATGTCAGGGAATCTATAGGTTTTCGTATTGATTGGAATAGAAGAAGTTGTAGTGATCTCATGTTGTAAAACGTCAGTCGTAGTCAAGTGATCGTCAGGAAGGTGAAATATATCAGAGTAAGTAGAACAAAGGTCGTACAATGCATCTGTTTCTTCTGAATTTAGATGAGACACTCGTAGTAAATTTATGACCTTTTCGGTTCGATTCATGGCATTTATCTGGTTCTCATCGAATCTAGGCGTATAGAAAATGTTATGTTGGTCACTTTTGTCTAAAGGTATTATTTTTAATTTCAGATTTGAATCTACTTTAATCGGGGATTCTGAGGTGTTAACAACGGATATATTAATTCTGGAATTTGGTTTTACTTTGACAATACAGTTTGCTATTAATAGATGTTCGATAATATTTTGATCGACAATAAGTCCTTCTCTAATTTCAGGGTTCAGTACTGAGCACTCAATCACTGTTTCGGTTCGAGGCAGAATGGTGTACATTGGTTCGGTAAACTTCAAGGTAAGTCTCGTGTTATTGATAGTAAGAGCATTTGCTGTGTAGTCTATTTTGGAGTCAAGAGTGGATAGCAAGTCGTTACCTATTATTCCATCGTAAGGAAAATTTATATTGGGTACAACGTGAAAGTGATGACTTATTGCATTAAAATTGATCAAAATGTGACCTAATGAGTGCATTGGATTTTCTGTAGTCCCTATTCCGCTGAAGGATATAATGTGGTTCGTGATTTTTGGCATTTTTTCGATTGTATTTACTTTCAGGAGACTGATGGATGCTCCACTATCAACGAGAAGTTTTAAAGGTTTGCTAGAGACAGATGATTGAACTTCTACGAAAGGTAAGTATCTTTTACAGATGCTGTACAGGACGGGCAAGACATGGATAACAGTTTGTTAGGTGGTAAGGCGATATCACAGGTAAGTTTAGATTTAAGTGAAATTTCATTTTTGGTTTCAGACTCTTTGTCCTTGTAGTTAGCAGGTATAGAATTAGTAGTTTTCATGTGGGCACTATTTATTTGGGGTTGGTTACCCTCGTAGTTATTGGATTTAGTATATTTAGAATTAAAAGTTTTAGTAAGGCCACTATTTATTTGGGGCTGGTTACCCTTGTAGTTAGTGGATGTAGTAGGTTGAGAAGTAATAAATCTCATATGACCACTATTTATTTGGGGCTGGTTACCCTTGTAGTTAGTGGATGTAGTAGATTGAGAAGTAATAAATCTCTTATGACCACTATTTATTTGGGGCTGGTTACCCTTGTAGTTAGTGGATGTAGAAGTAGTAAATTTATGGCCACTATTTATTTGGGACTGGCTACCCTTGTAGTTAGTGGATGTAGTAGATTGAGAAGTAATAAATCTCTTATGACCACTATTTATTTGGGGCTGGTTACCCTTGTAGTTAGTGGGTGTAGAAGTAGTAAATTTATGGCCACTATTTATTTGGGACTGGCTACCCGTGTAGTAAGTGGACGATTTACAGAAATTAGAATATAATTTTGAAGTATTAGATATAGCATAAACATCGATTTTATCCCTTATTGTTCCTGTACGATGTTGAGAGGAAGGGTTTCCTCGTTTAAATTTCGGCCTATATAATCGACTTCGTCTCGTGAGTCTTGTTCTTCAGGTAAGTTAACAGTATGGATAGGTTGATTATTCCGATAGAAGGTTTGTCGGTTTGGTTGTTGAGTTTGGGAGTTTCCAAATCGACGGCTGTTATTGTACTCACGTTTACGGCAAACGTCAATGGTATGACCTACGGATTTGCAGTAGCGACAAACGGGAAGAGTAGAGTTAGGTGATATTTGTGCGGGTCTTTGATTATTAAACCTGTTCGGAACATTCACACTATTTTGAGTAGAGTTTCGATTTTGTTGAAATGCTCGCTGAGGTGAGCGCTGTTGAAAGTTAGGCGAGTTCGAATTATTATTAAAGGAAGAGGGTGAATTCCGCTTAAAAGAAATTTGATATATTTTTTCTTCCGAAACGGCAAAGTTAATAGCATCGTTCAAAGTTTTGGGGTCACGACATCTCACAACAGTCGATAAACGTGGAATGAGTCCTGAAGTAAATGTATGCAGAGCTAAGTCCTGCATTGCGGCGACACGGCCAGGTAATTCAACTTTCTTAGTTGAAGGTATTTCAGTCAACAGCTTGGATAAAGTAGACTCTACACGAAGAGCGAATTGATTGACTGTTTCATTATTAGATTGACGACATTCCTGAAGGTCTGAGAGAAGTGCAGCATAATGTTTACGTTCTCCAAATTGCGATTTCAAAAATTCCTGTAGTTGTTGCCATTTTTCAAATTCTTTTATTGAACATGCACTTTCGGCACGGCCTTCTAATTGACTTAATATATATACTAATAAAACGCCTTGTTGTGATTGTGATGCGAGGCTCATCGCATTTCTACATTTATTTAAATAAGCATTTAATTTTTCACGATTTCCATCGAATTTACTAATAAATTTACACAAAATATTCATGTCGATTTCTTTCGTAGTCATTGTGTTTGGATCGGTTTGATTGTCCTTACTGTCTTTAGGCATAGTGTGCTAAGGCGTTAGTCAAAACAAAGTAAGACGCGAGGCTTAGACTCACGATAAGAAAGGAATGTTGCGCTAAACTCGGACCTTAGTAACTGAGTTAAACAATTGTTGTACAATATGATTAGATCTATGTATGTTATTGAATACTAGTACTTACGTAAAATATATTTAGGTGAATTGCAATATTATAATTATCTTTGTAAGTATTATTTAAATAAATCACTGATGCTGATTACACAATTATCTTCACAGACAAGTATATTTAAATTCAAATGTTCACTTTCATATATATGTTTGCGAAAGTTAATAATTTGTTTCAAGGACTTACATGATCGTGACGACTGCAGGCGCGATACTGGTCATCTTGGAATGGCGAGGTACTCTTTCTCTTGAGGTGAGTTGGTAGTTGATGTTATGGGCTTCCGACGGCAGGACTAGTAGGTGAAGAACAGGTAAGTTTCACAGGTGTTCACAGGATACAGCGGCACTCGGCAACAGGATATGGCGACAGGATACCAAGGTAGGTACGGCGACGAAGTACGGGCGTGGAATATTGACACGGTGATGCGACGACAGGACTTCTCAGAGTAGAGCAGACAACACGGCGATAGGATACTGAGACAGGATACAGTGATACGACGAGATAGAAGGTTTCTTCTTATAGGCAGTGTATGCGGCAACTGGTTGCGATGATTTATGTTCTTGATTTCTTGTAGACTTCTTGTATGATTTTTCAGTTTTCTTGAATTTTCTTCCAAAAGAGGCGATCCGAGGATTTTAAAAATCCCTTAAGCTGCCACCAATGTTATACGGGACTCGGGAAATGTCTTTTTTAAAAAAGAACAGTTTTTATGAACACAGGGTTTTAATTGATTTTGAAATAATTATAACTTATTTTACAAAGAAAGAGACAAGTGTTTGGAACTGATGACGGATTGAGACTGACTTGAAGTATGAACTAAGAATCAAAATGAAACAAAGAGAAAATGCTGATATTGCTTTAGGCGTGTAGGGTCTCCATACTATAGTAGGGATATAACAGTACCATGACAACTTTAAAGCAGGCCTGCCCAGGCATACTATTCAAGAACCGCAGAAAAACCGTTCAACTGTTTTTTTTGTATGGACTCTCGTTAACATGTCGCTCTAAATCCACTCAGTTTATCAGCTTACAAACGTCTAGGCGTCTGCAATGTTGTTTATAGTAAATTGTTAGAATGCCAGAGACAATATTATCCGTTCACCTTTGAGAAAACAATATTCAAACAGTTCACCTAAATGAGCATCATGGTATGATTTCATCCAAAACTGTTTATGTCCGGTTTAAGAACTGCACGGAACCTGCATGGTTTTTACGAAGCTGATATTAAGGCCCCAGATGTACTTACAAGCAAGATCAGCAGCATAGCAGTAATCGGGGCGGCCAGAGAGATAAGAGCAGCTTGTCTCCAGTATACCACGGTTCCTAGTCCATACATTGTCAATATACCAATGGCTAGGAAACATTGAGTTGCAACCGTCAGGGCCCCTCGTATCGAAGGCTCGCTGAAAACAGAGAAAACTATTCATTAGAATGATTTTACTAGTGATATCACTATTGTTATATCACTAATGTTATATCACCAATGCGAAGCGCTCGTAGCGGAGCTCGACTAGGCGATCTTAACCGATCAACAAGTTAAGCAACATTTGCTGCAGTGCAGGACTTGGATGGGTGACCGCTTGTGTCATTATTCAACTGAGCGCTTACATGCTTTGGAGGGCACGTTAAGCCATCGCTCCCGGTTGTTTGTCTTGAGACAACAGTCGTTAGGCTATGTCGAGGGCCTTTGGGCGGCCTGAAAACTTCGACATGGGTTGGCCACTAACCTATCCGCCAATCTGCACTGGGCCCGCGTGGTGGATTATGGCCCAACTCCTCTCTCTGAGAAGAAGGCTCGAGTCCCAGCAGTGGGAACAAAATGGGCTGAATATGATTGTGATATCACCAATGACCCAAAGCGTTAAAATGAAACAAATATAACAGCATATTAGCTTACAAAGAGAGCCTATCTTCAGTAGTAGTCTAGTATTAATCTTAGTTAGTTCAGTAGTTACGACTACTAAGTCGCAGGATGTCTTTCGGCTGATAAAGAACAATGCTTCTCCGCTCAAAGCCGCCGCCAGCAACTCTAAGGTCGTTTCATGTGCAGCCAGGTCAGTCACACGTGCGATCCGACGACGGGCGACTAAGAAGTTTTCTTAAAGGATACGTTGCATATGGGTTAAACGAATTTCGAAATACTCCACGAAGTATACGTAGTGTGCACTAGTCTTATATCACTATATAATATGAACTATGTTTTTACAAGTTTTAAACTATCATGGTCACAAACATTATATATTCAAATTATCAACGGGATACCATGTATATTTACCATGAGTTTCCGATATTTCGGCACTGTTGCAAGCGTCATGATCACGGATGAACTGAGGAATTGCGGGTGGGTGAATGTTTACGAGCAGACAAAGCGGTCACCCTCTTCCGTACTCGTTTGTTGTGCGAGGCACTACTAATATGCAGCTACTACTACGACGCTTGCAACAGTGCCGAATTATCGGAAACTCACAGAAAATATACATGGTAAATATCCCGGTTAATAATTTAAATATGAAAATTTAAAATTCGAGTTAAGCTCAAATTTTTATCACTTTAGCTCCTACTTGACATATGAGTACTTACCTACTTATAAGTAGACATAGTATAAGATAGAAACCATATCCAGATTTATCTGGATAACGCTATTGATACGGAGTTATCACAGTCAGTAAGATTTCATAATAACGCGATGTGAATCCACTCAAGTCCTAGACAGTTCGTGGTCGTTTTGAATGGATAATATAATTCCTTATTCTTCTACTGTATTTTGATGTCCGTCAATTTGTATTTGTGTGTTTGTGTTGTAGTTGTAGGATTGTTGATGAGAGCGACCTTCATCTTTTTCAGTAATACCACAATGAAGCAGTAGTACCTATGCAAACATTACTGTGTTTCGTTAAAGGGCAATGATTCCAGCGACATTAAAAGGCAAAAGATTTAACATCTTATTATCGCAGAATGACGAGCCCAGTGCATTGCCTTGCAGGGTTTTGAACTCTTGCCGCCTTATTATAAATGTTGGTTAAAAATAACGCGTTTAAACCATGGTTTAAGCTAATTTCTTATAAGAAACACCCTTAAAACACTGTTTAAAATTGGGACTAATTTTAGCCCATGTTTATGATAACGGTTAGTTTGAAATTCTGCATGAAACTTCTGCTATGGGCCAGCGTGACGCTTAAATTCAGGCGACTTTACCGGTTAGCGTGAAAAAAAACCTAATGGTAATGATGTAGATACTAGCGGCATCCCGCGGCTTCTCCCGTGTTGTGGTGAATGATCATAATTCAAAATATCCAATGTCCTTCCCCGATATGACAAATCGAATCCGTGCACCCGGACTCGTTAGAGGGCTTGTGATACGAACGGTGTACGGGTGATACGGAAAACACACACCCCACCATACACACATAAACTCACACACGCGTAGGCTCTAACTTATTATTATTTAGAATCAAGCCCGCTTCTTACTTAATTCTTCTTATATTGAGAAAACCAGCCCTGCGTACACCGGTATACAGTGCTGAGCGTACCCCTATTGCCAATCAATGAAGCATATTTTGTTTAGTTTACAACTATAGTTTTTTTCTTTCCTTGTACCGTTGTGCAAGTGTACCAAGTGGCTCACCTGATGGTAAGTGATACCCAAGGACATCCGCAATACTAGAGGTCTCGAGAATGCGTTGCCGACCATTGAGGAAGGATGATAGGAAGGAAGAGATAGGCGGGGTGTGGGTGGAGGGGAAGGGGAAGGGGGAGAATCGGGCCTTCGGAACCTCCCACAAACCGATGTAACGCAATTATAATAATAATAAATGTTTATGTGACAAAAAACACTACCAGTTCAGTGAGTCAGTGATATACCATAATACGTGTGGATTCGATGTTGTCAAAAAAATATTAGAGGATCTTATGTATTTATAAATTATATTTAACAAATAATATTTTGCCATATCCTTACCTGACTTCACCCACATAAGCGAAGATCGGCGCTTCCATGAGTCCAGTGCCCAATCCCAACATCCCATTGGCGATGAAGATGCAAGGCAAGTTAGGAGCGTAGTACATCAGGATCCAAGCCAGGAGATGCGGTATGTTGACCAGAAAGCTGGCCTTCTTTCGTCCGAAGTAGTCCACGATGGGTCCCGACATGATAGCGCCAAAGGGTTGCGTGAGGTAAGAAAGGCTTCCTGGACAACAAAAATACCCAAATTGACTATAATACTGCAGCATGCTGATAAGTAATGGATGGAATGATAGACCAAAGGAAATATGGATGGATATATATAGGAATACAATTCCATTAATTAAACATTACTTGACAGGCCGGTTGGCGCAGTTGGTAGCACCCCTGCCTTCTGAGCCGCTGGTCCCGGGTTCGATCCCCGGACAGGTCAAACATTTGTGTGCATGAACATGTCTGTTTGAGCTATGTCTGGGTGTCTATATGTATATAAGTATGTATATCAGTCATCAGGTTACCATAGTACAGGCTATGCCTAGTTTGGGACCTGAAGGCCTTTGTGTGGATGTTGTCCCATATTATTAAATATTATATTATTATTATTAATATTACGTTATGATTTTTAATGGATCTTGAATGGAATGGAATGAATGGAAAGTTAATTTGTTCCGGTTGGTTTTCATTTAAAATTAACATTATAACACTACTTATTCAAATTGTTAATGTTATGCCAATTTGCTGGGTTGTGCCAAAACTGTCTTTTCAATAAACTAAGTCATAAAAGTATAAATACTTAAAGCTAATATTTTTGTTACAAGATGTTACTTGTCAAACAGTCCCTCGCGTTTTTCAATAAAATTTAAACATGCTGTGATTATGCTTATATTCACAACTTCAAATATATTCATAAATACATCTTATTGAACAGCTGTTTCGTTGATCAATGGGAGTTGTTGTGAACTGTACATGCATTTTTTTGATTGGTTGCATATCTGTTCAGCTGGTTTTCTAAGACTATTTTGTTTGCTGGCCACGAGACACACGCATCTCTGTAAGACACGCGGGTGTTCGACAAATGCTGCCAAATTATATAAATATGCACTTTTTTCGAACGAGCTAAATGTTCTTTGCCTCTACCGGCATTTACAGCGTCACCAGAAGGTTTACAGCGTCACCGTACGGTTTACAGCGTCACCGGACGGTTTACAGCGTCAGCAGACGGTTTACAGCGTCACCGGACGGTTTACAGTGTCACCAGATGGTTTACAGCATCACCAGACGGTTTACAGCGTCACCGGACGGTTTACAGCGTCACCGCACGTTATACAGCGTCACCGGACAGTTTACAGCGTCACTGAACGGTGAAACATGCATGTGGTACCAACAGGTATTATATTTACTACGATAAGTGCGTGTAAGGTCACTAAATTTAGGTATGTTAACATGTTTCTATGGTGTTTGTGTTGGTGCTTATCTTGTATATGAAGCTTCGTTCAATTGTGAGTTTGGTAGGTATAGTTACAAAAATATAATAAATCTGCATTGTAATAATATTTATTTAGTACCTGTTAACCCGCCAGGCTTCACTTTATTGGTCAACGGAATACGAAGTCACAGAAATAAAATAGATAAATATAATTGATCATAAAACAAAAGTTGCCTAAGTTGCTCATTATAACATCAACTATTTGCCAGTGGAAGTCCCATCAAAATCGGTCCTGTCATTTCGGAGATTAGTCGCAACAAAAAGAGAGGCCACCAAATTATTTGTTTTTTGACATAAAGGCAGGTACCGTCATAGTCAATTGATCTATGGTACCACGTATACTTTCTTAGCAAGTTTTGTCAAGATTAATCAATCGACCAGATCAATTAAAGCTGCGCTTGCTCGGTAACCTAATACCCTGTACCTACTATGGTAACCTGGGGCCTTACTATCAGCTCCGTAAAAACCATGCAAGTTCCGTGCAGTTCTTAAACCTGACATAAATAGTTTTGAATGAAATCATACCATGACGCTCATTTAGGTGAACTGTTTCAATATTGTTTTCTCAAAGGTGAACGGATAATATTGTCTCTGGCATTCTAACAATTTACTATAACCAAAATTGCGGACGCCTAGACGTTTGTAAGCTAATACACTGAGTGAATATAGAGCGACGTGTTAACAAGAGTCCATACAAAAAAAAACAGGTGAACGGTTTTTCTGCGGTTCTTCAATAGTAGGCCTGGGCAGGCCTGCTTTAACGTTTTCATGGTACAAATAAACCGCACATTGGTCTAAAAGTTCTGCTGAGCTCATAGTAAGGCCCCTGATGATTGATATACATACCTACGTTTATACTATATGCACACCCAGTCACAGGTCATTAGAGATGCCAGTCAGCCTATTCAGTTGTGGAAGTGGATGAAGGTAAATGATATGAAAAAATGACAACGACCCCATGACAAATACCTGCCGTGCGATTCTCAAAGAGCAAACATATCGATGCACCTTTGACAACATCTGTGCAACAAATGACAAGATGACAAGAAACGTTGGAAAAACAACCTGATGTACAAGGGCGATATCTCATTTTTTTTCTGTAAGTATTTTGTAT
Source organism: Selenia dentaria (assembly GCA_917880725.1). Taxonomy (NCBI): domain Eukaryota; kingdom Metazoa; phylum Arthropoda; class Insecta; order Lepidoptera; family Geometridae; genus Selenia; species Selenia dentaria. Next base: position 27,653,017 of record OU862894.1, read on the forward strand.
TGTACTGTATAATTTGTATCTAACTTCTATTGTGAATCAGCTGTTTCTTTACATATATATATATTTCAATTGTGATCCGCTTTTATCATCCTCAAGTCTCGGCGAACATCCGCCCGAGTAGGTTTATGCTGAAAAACAGCGTAGCGCACGTATACTTCATGTACGCTGCGCTGCATAATGCTGAGCATATACCTTTTGCCTTAAGTAAAATTGTTTTTATAATACTATTGTAATAACTGCTTTTAACATGTACATAAGTATTATACTCTAATATTCAAGGCAATAAATGAATATTATTTATTTTTATTTATTTAATATAGTATTTGCCATCGGCGAGCTCGTCGACGAGCGCATCGACGAATCATTAGAGAATCACACGGCTGGCTACGTACAGTATAGAACTATAGATTGTAGGTACCTGTGTATAGTTTTAGATCCTAGACACTTCGATTATATGTATTTTGTGTTAATAAATAAATAAAGTACGGAATCCTACTTCACACTACTAAAAAGGCAAAAGTTTGTAAGTTTGTGTGTTTGTTTGTTTGTTTGTTACTTCCTCACGGCGGGACTAATATTGATGAAACTTGGTATGTAGGTAGATGAGGCGCTGGATTAACACATAGGATACTTTTCATCATCATCATCATCCATCTCCACGCGGATGTTAGCGTGGGGCGCGGACTTACTAATTATAACGGAAACATAGTCACAGGTGGAAGCTAGTTAGGATAAAAATAGCCTAAGTGTTGAGGACCAGTAACTTAACTAATACCACACGGCACAATCGCATTACATATAATTAATTACATTTTCTATAGAGAGATAAAATCTCTGAACTACACCCTAAGCTCGTATATTAAAGAACTAGCTGACCCGCCAGCGGCTACGCTCGCGTGGCCTCGCGGGATACGGTAATTACAGATTTTTAATTATCCCACGGGAACTCTTTAATTTACCGGGATCAAAAATATCCTTTATGTTGATCAGGGATATAAGCTACCACCATACGAAATTTCATTTAAATCGGTCCAGTCATTTCCGAGATTAGCCCGTACAACAACCCGTATAACAATTTGAACTTATTTTTCACTCCTTACATCCCCTGACTCGGTTTTTAGCATAGTTTTCATTGTACAGAAATTTTACCTCTACAGTTTATAATATGTAGTAATTTTTACATCACTCGTTTTATCCCCTTAAGTCATCCCTGACAAAAATATTGAAAGCATCGATATTTATTTTAAATTACCAATTTTCATCACTGTAGCTCCAATTACAAAGAACTTTTGAAAAAATAATTATCCCCCGTTTTACCCTTCGTGATGAGTGAGTGAGTGAGTGAGTGAGTGAGTGACCTTTCGTTTTTACTTATATATATATATAATTTCAAACGGTAAATAAAACCAAACTTTGAAATATAATTGGTTTGAAAATGACAAAACCAGTTATAAAGTATTTGTTATAAAAAAACGATTTCTACAATATACTTATGTACAAACTTAAACTAAAAAGTAGAAAAAAATTGGATCAGCTGTGTATATATTTTTGATTTACAAACTTTTTACAATATGATTTTCAAAATACGAATCATCGAAGCTGGCGGAACCCAAGTACAAGTACAATTTTTTTTATTGAAAACTTCTTTTATTTTTAAGTAGGTTAAAAACTATACATACAAAGATCACCTATGATTATAAGTACGATCGGCAACACTAACGGCCGTATTCAATATTCTATCTATCCATAGTTTTCCTAACTACCGATAGAAATTTGACATAACGTCCATACAAATAGTGTCAAACATCTATCTCTAGTAAGGTAAACTGGCGAAAGATAGGTTATTGAAAACGGCCGTATGTAACCAGCTATGCGATTCCGAAATGATTCGACGACGAGCTCACCGATGTAATTTTTTTTATGAAACTCTTTATGTACCCTTGTACATAAGGTTGCTTTTCCAACACTTCTTGTCATCTCTTCATTTGTTTCACGGATGTTGTCAAAGATGCAACAATGTTTGCTCTTTGAGAATCGCACGGCAGGAGTAATGCAGTTTTGTATTAGTTTTTTTTATTGCATATGTAGTTCCGGAGAAAACACCCACATCCATGTCAGGAATAGTGCAGTTTTGTATTAGTTAATTTTTAATGCATCAGTAGTCCCGTAGAAAATGTTCACAAAAAAATTTACCTCTATGTAATAAAATTAGTGCAGACGTACATAATGATAGGTATTTCCTTTGCACAAGAACTTGAATGGAAAAAATGGTATTCATAAAGTTTACTCTGCTCATTATATCTAAATCGTTATCTACGAAGCACATTCAGAAATCTGGTTTATTCCGGTTTACACGTATGGCACCCTATAATCATTTATCTAAATAATTAGCATGTATAGTGAATTTATAACATACCTAACGTATTCTTCACGATGTTGGCATGCACCAAAAGCATGATATGTGACACAAGGACGCCGGTTGAAACATGCCCTGGGTACAAGAGCTTCAGGTACAAACCGATTTTAGTAATCTTCAATTTATTATATTTAAAATTTAAGATAAACTTTATAAATAAATTTATATCCGACGTCATCTTCTCGATGTTTTTTCTACCGACTTCCAATAAGAAGGAGGTACTCATACTTCGACTGTATTTTTTTTTTTATGTTTGTTACCTCATAACTTTCGATTGGGTGGACCCATTTTCAAAATTCTTTTTTTTGTTTGAAAGCTGGTTCTTCCCGTGTGGTCCCATTTAAATTTAAACAAATTCGGTCCGTTAGTTTTTGAGTTACACTCCAATAACTTATTTTTACCAAAGTAATAGAATGGAAGTCGGTATTAAATTTTTCAAATTGCACTTGTCAATATTCTATCTATCCATAGTTTTCCTAACTACTGATAGAAACTTGACATAACGTCCATACAAATAGTGTCAAACATCTATCTCTAGTATATTATTATATACGATATGTAATCAGGAATAATACAGTTTTGTATTAGGTAATATTTTAAATTGCATCAGTAGTTCCCGAGGTAACACCTACATCCATGTTCACAAACAAATTTTACCGCTATGTAATAATATTAGTGCAGACGTACATAATGATAGGTATATGCTTTGCACAAGAACTTGAATGGAAAAAAATGGTATTCATAAAGTTTACTCTGCTCATTATATCTAAATCGTTATCTACGAAGCAGATTCAGAAATCTGGTTTATTCCGGTTTACACGTATGGCACCTTATGATCATTTATCTAAATAATTAGCATGTATAGTGAATTTATAACATACCTAACGTATTCTTCACGATGTTGGCATGCACCAAAAGCATGATATGTGACACAAGGACGCCGGTTGAAACATGCTTAGGGTACACGAGATTCAGGTACAAACCGATTTTAGTAACCTTCAATTTATTATATTTAAAATTTAAGATACACCTTTTAAATCAATTTAAATGTGACGTCATCGTCTCGATGTTTTTTTAGCTGGCTTGCATCTCATGCATGATACGTCTTGGTTTGTCTTGTACGGTAAGGGTAAGACAAAATATTTAGGGGCAATTCGCTTAAAATTTCTGTCGTCAAAGCTTAGAGACAATAGACAACATTGAATTGGTACCAATTGAATATAAAGTCCGTTTCACAAAAGAAGTCCCATAGACGTGGCGCTAGTTGTCGTACATCAATGAAACATTTAGTACATATTTATTTAGTTCCACTAATTTTCCGCGAGACTTCTTTCGTGAAACGGACTCTAGGTGAGGGTTTTTAACGTGGCTAGCTTGATGTTATGGTATTGTCAAGTACAGATGGTGAAATAACTTATTCGTGGCTTAAACGGTGGTGGCTGATCGACAAAGCTGTGCATGGGAAGATAAGCGCAGAAAAGAGAAGAGACTAAGCATTCGCCAACAAACAACTTTTAAAGGATTCGAAATGTATATTCTTATAGTATATGATTCCACTAGACATGATCACTGAAGGAAACGTCATTTGATATGCTTAAAGTTGTAATTGGCGATAACTTAAGAAACACTTATGTATCGGTGTATCAAAGCTTCTGGAGTGGAGACAAGAGAGATATTGGCAAGTGCAGAATGGGTCGTCTACCGACGAGTTGGACAAACAACCTGATATAGCTTGCTGGATGACTGGATACTGCTGGATGCAGGCAGCTTCCAACCGATCTCTTTGGAAATAAGGAGGAGGTATGTTTAGCAGTGGACGTCCTACGGCTGAGGTGATGATGATTGGTGTAAATAATGCTTACCATTTTTATGTAGTGTACCAGTAGAATTTGACTGCTGGTCTGTGATTTAAAGGTTCAAGTGTAGGTGATTAATTAAATCTCTAAATTAATGATGAACATATAATAATATCTGCATTTAAACCATTGTGGTAGGTGACATCGGAATATGATAAAGTCTTTCACGCAATTGCATTTTAAATATTGGTAGGTAACATCGGAATATGATAAAGTCTTTCACGCAATTGCATTTTAAATATTGTGGTAGGTAACATTAGAGTATGATAAGAAAGTCTTTCACGCATTTGCATTTTAACTATTGTGGTAGGTAACATCGGAATTTTATACCCCACGAACTCCGTTTCGCCTTAAAAATATCCCGGCCTGACTATTCCCGCGGGATAAAATGTTCAATAATAATAATATGTAACTCATGTTACTCCATAATAATGTAGCTTTCCATTATATTGAAAGCTACATTAATTCGGAATTTTAACATTATTATGTTAAAGATTTTTTTATCGTTAAGTACCTATGTTTTTGAGTTTATACATTAAAACAATCAAAGCTTTCCGCTTTGTAATATTATTGTAGAAAATTAAGTAAAATGGATGTGTTTTATATTACCTAACTGTATATTCGTACATATCTTCACCTAGATGTGTTTAGAGACACAGAAAATTACCATCGCGTGCACAAGATACTAACAGAGTACCTAATCTCAGTCCTACTGACAGATTAGCGTAGATAATGAGTCTGAACGTACCTATAGTTTAGTAGCTATTCTCACGTTAAATATGTAGGCATGCACGTGGAACAATTTACTCATATGTAAAGAGAATCTTCATTGTTGCCGTGGCTTGGTATGTGACAAAAGTAATCATATAATAATCGAAACAATTGGAATGTACTACGTTAAATTAGTGAGCACCAACATTAACATTATTATTATAATATAATTTTATCCGGTCCTGTACAAAGGCAGTGGAGCTGTAGCCAACACTTAAAGAACCTGTTTGGTATAAAAAGTACAAAGTAGTTTAAAAGCAGAACAGAACGTTTCGCACAAACGTGTCAATACTCCAAGAACTCGGTATTAAGCAACGTCTATCGGCCACTGTCCAATCCCGTATACTATCGTTCTTTGGACACGTTTCCAGGCGAGACAACGACTCCATAGAGCGCCTAGTCGTCCAAGGCAGAGTGGAAGGCACCAGACAGCGCGGTAGGTCACCGATGCGATCACAGAACATAAAAAACAGTTTTAACAGTTTTAACTGTTTTTTATGTTCTGAGGATGCGATGGACCGACCAAATCAAGTGTGCAGTCGGTGGTTCCTTGCATGAGTGCACCAGGACGACCGCTAACAGGCAAAAATGGCGTGACATCGTGAGGCGTATAACTTCTGGCCCCACCAACACTACTAAATGACGACCACGACCGCTCTGTCAAGAGCGCAACGAAGAAGAAGAGATAAAAAAAGAAACATTTTGGATGGATGGTTACATAAAAATGGGTAAAATGGCAAGGCTATTGATATGAACTTATTAGTGATAAGGGATATAGTAGGTAATGGAGGAGACTACGCCACCAGACACTTTCAGTCTCATTTTAAAATATTTAGACAGGTGACTTGCCATGCCACCCACTAAACTATTTCTTTGATTTTTAGGTACTATTATTATTCCCTTTATTTAACTTTTATCACGGGTTTCATCCGGTCCTTTACAAATAAGGCATAAGTGGGGCTGTAGGCCATTACAGTTAGAGGCCTGTTTGGTATAAAAAAGTACAAAGTAGTATAAAAAAACTGAATTTGGGATGACGGTGACATGGATTATCTATTACAAAAATGGGTTAAATAACACGGCATAATTAAATAATAATCTATTATTATTATTCAAAGTCAAAGTCAAAGTCAAAGTCAAAATCATTTATTCAATTTAGGCATCAAAGACGCACTTATGAACGTCAATTTTTCATTATAATGTACTTTAAAGCCTACCGCCGCGTTCCAAAATACATAGAGCCAACCGAGAAGAAGCGGCAAGAAACTCGGGGCCATTCTTTTTATATAGATGTTTTTACAATGTTTTTACTTAGGTACTACAAATATCAGCTCCAGTGTGTTGCCTTACAAAAGAGAACATAATAATGGCATCAGTAGGGCAAGACACGCTACACTTTGACATCTTAGTACACGAGTAGATAGATCCTGGAGTGATCAGTCCCAAGCTGTTTTATCCTCCAAGTAATCCGAAATTTTGTAATAACCCTTTTGACAGAGTTTAGTTTTAATAGTAATTTTAAACTTATTAATAGGCAAATCTCGGATAACATTGGGAACTTTATTATAGAATCGTATATATTGTCCCATAAAATAATGACTTATTCTGTGGAGACGCATTCATTATTAATCACGGATTTGTTATCCGGTCCTTTACAAAGGCATAAGTGAGGCTATAGCCAACACATAGAGGTCTGTTTGGTGTAAAACATACAAAAGTATATAAAAACAGTATTTGGAATGACGGTGACATGGATTATCTATTACAAAAATGGGCAAAATGAGAAAGCTATTGTTATTATTATTAAATATAATGTCAACATTGCTTTTACTTACGAAATTACCGATACCCTAGTTCCGTACAATACAATAATTCTTTATTCCACATAATCAAACATAAGTACAAAAAATAACTTATCAAAATATAATCTTAAATTAGGGTAGTACAATGGCGGATAATCAGTTCGGCTTTCGAGTAGGCCGATCTACCATCGAAACCATCCAGCGCGTCCAAACCTACTCAAACGAGGTGGTAGCTCACGGCGGGGTGATGCTGGCGGTGTCACTCGACATTGCCAATGCTTTCAACTCTCTGCCATGGGCCTGTATAGGGGAGGCTCTAAAATTCCACCGTGTGCCCCTTTGATTCAACTAAATACGCAATAGAATCTTGTCTGAATGTCAAATAACGAGTCAATCACAAAAAACTTTGCTTAATTGAGTCGTGTCATTGAATAGGAAGTCATTACAAGTCAGAAATCAGTCAAGATTTTATTATTATTTACTAGCTGCGCCCTGCAATTTCACCCGCGTGGTCATGGATGATAATAAAAAGTATCCAATTTCCGTCCCCGAGATATAATAAATCAAAAAACATAAATATCATAAAAAATTGGTCCAGTCGTTCTTGAGTTACAAATGGTGTATATAACACGACTTTGTTTTATATAAATATATTTTAACCCTTTGCGCCCCAGAGACGTAAATATACGTCAGTTTCATTATACAATATTTTTGTTTAAATTATCAAGGTACAGGAAGGATTAATGAGACATGAAACCGTTAGTACATACTAACTTAGGGTAACAAATAATTTTTGTAAAACACCCACTCAGAAAGTTTCTCATTTCTCGTTCATAACGTCATTCTTATAAATGTGCGGCGGAAAAGTTATATGCAATTTCATTTCTGTCCTCCGTAGCAGGGTAGAAATGGTGTATGAAAATCCATTTCTGCCCTGGTAGCTTTCTTTTTATTAACAGCGAACATAAAAATAATACAAATGTCAAATCTCAAAAAGGTTTTATATCCAATAAAAAGAGGTGGGAATGATTTTATTATACTCGATTTTCAATGCAAAAAGGCTAGCAACCTCTAGCAACCTTTTTCTGCACTACGAAAAAAACTTAGCAGCCACTTGTTACCTACATATAATATAGTTAAATTTAGTTTTTTGCTAAATAGATAATTTAACAGTACGCGTTCAATGATTCTAAATCATTTGCCAAAATTTCATCTGAAAATTATACGATTGACGATTTTATAAAGATGAAGCCACCAGAAACAAAGATGTCTTTGATTTCTTACAAAATGCTCCAAATAACAATTATTTACTAATGAAGGAACTATTTTATTTTCCTCGTAAGTGTAGTATATAAAGCAATATGTATCACTCGGGAGAAAGTTATATTTCTTAACTTACTCTCAAACACAGAATGAGAACAGAAATAGATCGTTTTCTCCCCTCGGTGTACAATGTAGGTACTTTTACCATTCACTATTGTTTCCCGCATTCATAACGCCAAAAACTAGGAACATGACATGTCAATAGAACAGAAATATATTAAACTTGTTTGTACCACTGATTGGCCGACATCAATGCATACGAACATACAACTTGTCAGAGGTCCTTGTTTAAACGTGCAACGTTTTCAGTAATATAATTTTAGCGTGGTGCACAATTTGTTTATTATGAAACATATTAACAATATGTTTCAAGAAACGTGCCTCAAAAAGCAGAAAGAACTAATTTTTAATTCAAAAGGAATGACGTATTTGCCTCACATGACAACTTGGATATACCTACTCTTAGCTGTGGTAATATTATCCACTTTTTAGGTAGCTTTCACACAGCAAAGCAGCCGTGCGATTCCCTGATTCGTCGTTGCGCTCGTCGACAAGCTCACCGATGTCAAATACTTTATGAGATATCACCCTTGTACATAAGGTTGTTTTTCCAACGTTTCTTGTCATCTCGTCATTTGTTTCACGGATGTTGTCAAAGATTCAACGATGTTTGCTCTTAGAGAATCGCACGGCAGTTGTCCTGTTACAAATCAATGGAAGTGTAACGGATAAAGTGGTAAAACTTTTGAACTATCATGGTATCGACTTCAACAAGTTATTTCACCCTATTTAGTGTTGAAGTCGGTTCCAATTTTTGGCAAATATTTTTTTGTAGAAAGTATAACATAACTACTCACCAAACCAAGACGCTTGAGTATCGTCCAGGGATAGGTCGGTAGTAGAGTGTAGCATGTCCGGCACAGCAATAGTAGGAAAGCTGATCGCCATACCAATATCTAGCAGAAGCATATTCGGAGACATAATTGCTATACACTGAAATGAAATAAAACAAGCGTTTATCAAAAAAATACAAAAGAATATACACATATATATATAAACCCCTATTTCTCCTGGTCACGCTATAACTTGAGAACGGATGGAACAATCTGGATAATTATTCTTCTAATCTTAATCTTGCTCTTATTGTCGAGAAAATAAATTAGCTTAAATTTATTCAAGATAAAACTATTTGATTTGTTATTAGATAAATGTTTTACTCTATTAAGGATTATTTTAACTGTAATGATTTTAATTAAATCAATTTTATTAATATTTTTACTTCTATTTACTCAATCGATATTTTGACATTTCCTGTATACAAATAATTGTTTATAAATTTTAGGTTTTAGGTTTTAATATAATAATATCTTTGCTAATAATCTCTTCTAAAATTTATTCTAATATTTGCACGCCAATGTAGGCAGAATTTTGTTGGGAACTATATTATCTTCTACTTATATTCGCAATTTTGTATCCAAATTTTTTTATGATTTATGAAGATTGAGAAAGCTCTTTTGAAAGAAAAACCAAGATAAGACGGGAGCTTACAACGCAAATGAAGTCGCGGGCAGTCACGAATATTATACAAACATGTATAAAAATATACATTACAAATAATAATTATAACTTACAAAATAAAATACATAGAATCTTCTTCGTTTTTGAAGTCGATTCAGGGACTTGTAAATCCAGGTTACTCAGAATACCCTACCCTGCCTACCATACTGTGAATTTTCTGACAATGTTACCTTCACTGATATCTCTCGAGTTTGATCTAAGTTTCGAACCTGAGACCGCGCTGAGAGTAGATTGAGCCGTTGATCACCGGCCAACTATATTAACATTTCGAATAGCCTAAACTCAGTGGTTACATATTAGAATAGCAACATAAATGGTACATGCAGAATGATGCAGCGGTGGTATCCATTACCAATGAAATATTGACTACCTTGTTCTAGTTTATGCTCACCTAGTACTGCTCGTCTACAGGGATAGGTTTACCGGTAATAATAATAATAAATACAAGCTGACCTACATGATTAAACTAATCAAGCTTTTCCACCTCATTTATCCATGTTAAAAACGATTTTAAGATTATTTCAAATAATTAACCCTTATCTAGTCAGATTTTAGCCTCTCCTGTGTTATATTACGGACATATTCGAAAAGATGAGAAAACTAAAGTTAGTTTCGAATGTTTCGTAATCATCTTGGAGCTTATAGGATTATAGCAAGGTATTTATTTAGATGGTCTATTACTTAATATTATTCGTCCTATAGATAAATTTTATGGATACACTGATGACAATAAATTAGTAATTAAAAATTGAATAAAATAATAATAATAACTATCTAATCTATAAGCCCCATGGTGGGGGGAAAAGTGGCCAAAACGCTGGCGGCATTGCCACGCTGGATGGCAATGCTAAGTTTTTGCCCAAAATAGGCGCCAGCATTTCGGTCACATTTCATCATTCGTCCTTGTTTTAAAATATCCTCTTATAAAGGAACAAACGCTATTTAATCTATGTAATATATAAAATGGATTCTATCTTTCGCAACCAGTATTTTGTTTGGGTTTCTTTTTATTGAGAAAGGATAATAAAGGAAAAAACAAACAATTGGAAATCCATGGTATATATATTTTTATACTGCGATAAACCAGGCGTTCTTGATTATGCTTATAAGCATAATAATATTATAATAACAGATAGCATCAAAAAACAAGTCCCGACAGACGGCATTTTTGTAAATATAATTAAAATACATGAAATTTCAAGTAGAAATCAATAAAGAACTTACTTGCGCCACAATCGCTCTTATCCTTGACATAGGAAAATTTTCTGCCAATTTGTAAACCATTTTGACCTACTTTACTTTAGAAGCAAGTAGCTAATAATGTTTATTATATTATTCTTAATCGGTTACAATTTAAATAAATAATTATAGAACTAGAGTATTAATGAGATCAACAACACATAATTAATAATATCACAAAATGTTTTCCAAACACTTTTATAAATAAGACATTTTATTTTTAAGTATAAGTCTTGAGAGTCCGAGACAAGCTGCCCAAAGACTAAATCGCATTGAAATGAACTAAGATGTAAGGAAAAAGAAAAAACCTTGAGACGAGTTTAAATAAAAATACTTTGTAGCGGCTAGAGGCTTTAGGTGTTTTACACATGCTGTAAAATGTATACATATTGTTATAAATGTGGGCTAAACTAATATAAACACTAAGAGACGGAACCTCGTGTTATTGTAAAAAATTACAGAAGTTGCTTCCTGTGTCACTCAGATGTCTGTGGGTCTAGCACGAATAACTACGTAAGTGTAACGTAACGTGTCGTTCACGTGAAACAGTACAAACTGCCATTTATCTAGGATAACTGTGATACAGATAACTCAAAGTTTGTAAGCCCAAGCGTGACGCGATGACGCCTGCAATACGAATAATTTTTCGCGGATTGTATGCGCTACGGCCTCTGTAAGCTTATTGCACTGCACTGCACTCACCCCAATCACAGAAAAGCTAACCTTTTTGTGACCCCGAAAGAACTACAATCCTGTAGAGTCATTTGTCTATTCATCTTATTTCAAAATATTGTATTTATACGCCTTATCGCATCAGGGAAATATTTTATTTCATATAATCAATGGTATGTAGGCCTGCTATTTACATATTTATAGGAAATCTGATATTTTCTGACTTGGTTAAATTTCTAGTTTATTCCGCATCATCTCAGTCATATAAAGGGCATTCTCTGCTAGATTTAGGGCCTCCCCGGGCAATTCCCTTGCCGTTTTCGGCATAACTATAGTGAATTGTTTTTTTTTTCTAAAACCTTATTTGATACTTCATGCTTGGCAATTATTTGTTCATATAAACAATAATATTTAGCTATTTTATCAGATAACAATAAACCAGCATAAATCAGACATGTAACGATAGATACATTAACAAATCCTAAGATTAACCTTAATAATAGTGGATATGATGTTACCAATCGTAGAATCTACAGATGTGTTCAATATTACCTGCTCTTTCGGCAAGGTGGCATGTTGTATAATTATTACCTTGCTGGATAGCGACACCGGTTCTTCGTGCAAATTTTAGCCCAGCACTTTAGTCACGTGTCAAGTACATTTAACATATTAAATCTTGCCGGGCCTCGCCCGCAGGTTCTCAACGTTTCGACCTCGAACTGCACAAAAATGTAACCTATTTATATTAACTTTTATGAAAGATAAAAAGATAAATGGGGGAGAAATCGGTAATCATACATGAAAAAAAAATACATAGAGTCGAACATAGAACCTGCTCCTTTTTTAAAATTGTTGGTATTATATATATATTTTGCTTGTAAAAGTTGGTTAAAAATCTGTGTTTTAACAATTAATATTTAACGAAATTTGGTTAAGTGGCTACATAATATGCTGTAGGTCAGCTTGATTTATTATCTGGGGAAAGCTCTTGTGCAAAAAAAAAATGGTAAATAAAAAACCTGCTCAAGTCTTTAAGTTACCATATTATTTTCTTGTGTGAAGTATGGAACCTATTCCCTGTCCACATTTATAACCACACTATCATACCGATGTTATAATTAGGAAAATATGTCGGAAGCACGAGTACCTACTTAAAGTTTATTTTGACGATTATAACGTCAGGGGCCTTATTATGAGCTCTTTAAGTAGGACTTCTAAAAAACTGTCCGGCTTATTCGTACCATGACAACGCATTCCCACGCCTATACTTATCAAGAACCGCAGAAAAACCGCTCACCTCTTTTTTGTATGGACTCTCGTAAACATGACGCTCTAAATCCACTGCACAATCTCATGCAGTTTATCAGCTCACAAACATCTAGGCGTCTGCAATGTTAGTTAAAGTAACTTGTTAGGATGCCAGAGACAATATTATCCGTTCACCTAAATGAGCGTCATGGTATGATTTCATTCAAAACTGTTTATGCCGGGTTTAAGAACTGGACGAAACATGCATGGTTTTTATGTAGCTGATAGTAAAGCCCCAGATGTACGAATTCAACAAAGGGACTAATAGATAAATGTATTACTGGATTAACATTAAAAACGGCATATTTACCGTGTTATCCATTTTGTTTGAGTTCCGGATATTTCGGAGTAAACTGAAGTCTATGCGGGTGGGAGACACTAAGAACTAACGAAACGATCTACCCTCTTTCTGTTGCGATTAATGCGTATTGTGCCCCTACCACTGTTACACAAATCATTCGCATCTATGTTTTTCTGACGACACACGAAACTAACGGTATCAGAATCGATCGTTTGTTCTTAGTGTCGCCCACCCGCATAGACTTCAGTTTATTATTGATCATCGCTTGCAACAGTGCGAAATATCGGGAACTCATACAAAACACGGTAAATATCCCGTTTCTATATGAACTCTTTCAAAAGTGACCGTGATTCTTTAAAAACTTATAAATGTTACTGTTTCAAGTCAAAATACTGATCCGTTTATTTTCCGTAGGTTCAGGCAGAGACTGCAGACGAGCTGGGGAACGGAGAAGGCAGTTCGCACATCGCATCCTCCGAAGTGGAGTCACTAGTGAGTCGTCGGGGGACAGACAAAAATATTTAAAGTTGTCTTATTTTGAAATCACAACAGACACTTAAATTTTATTTATTTCTACATGTGTATAGATTATTTCTTGTACTACTTGCCTAATAATATGAATAACAAGTATCCAGTTTTGAGACTGGCCTTAAAAAGTAACTAAAGATACAACACTTGGCTAGACGCGTTTGTTCTATCTGTAACATTTTGTGTTTAAGGAAAATACAGTAAGTATTAGAATATAAACACTTCTCTACATCGCAAAGTCAAAGCTAAGGTCATTATTGTGAACTTATATTACTTTTACAAGGTCATAGAACACGTTGTTTATTTATTTCACTTACTAACTGCGTCCCGCGGTTACGCCCGGGTGATGAATGATGATGACCATGATGAAGAGTATCCTATATTTTAATCCAGCATCTCATCTACCTCCAAATCAAATTTTATCAAAATTGGTCGGTTGAGCCGTTTGAACTCGAATAAGAATATTTTGTTTGTTACATACAAACACCTTTAATATACAAATAGTATGATTTAATTGGCCATGATACGAGTAAAAGCCCATAGTTCGATGTAAACCAATATATTTCAATATAATATATCAAATAGTATGAGACCAGATACAGGTTGCCCCATAAATAAATGGGCGCCGTGATTAGGTACTTAGGAAATTATAAAATAAAAAAATAATCAGCAGCAGTCTATACAAAAAAAAAACTTTTTTTAAAGTACGTAAGTTGATGCCTTTTGTTCATAATATTGGGTACAACCACTAACAATTTTTATAAACGATTGATTTAGTCTGGGAATAATTAAAAATGTTTGCTTTTTACACATAAAACAATATATTTCTATCTGTAAGAATTTTACCTATCCTTAAAAAATAAAAATTGGAATTTACGATTTTTTATGACAAAGTTTGACCACCTGTGGTACAAAAAAACGTGTGACCTGGATATACCTGGACAATAGCTTGGAAAAGTTGCTGACTTCCAAAAGCACTACTCAATTTTTTTTGGCCGTAATTAATTACTGAGCTTACCTAACCTTTGTTCTGTTAAAATTGCTTTGCTTTTTTTTAACACTAGTACATAAACAGATTAATGTAATAAAACAATTAATTATAAAGTAACTTCCATAGTAAGTAGGTAACATTGTAAGTACGTATTAGAAATTAAATCAAAAAATAATAATAATAACTATCTAATCTATAAGCCCCATGGTGGGGGGAAAAGTGGCCAAAACACTGGCGGCATTGCCACGCTGGATGGCAATGCTAAGTTTTTGCCCAAAATAGGCTTTTTTTTTTCATAAAATGAATTTTTTTATATAATTATAAGAAAATGACTTCGAAAATCTGTGAAAGTATATCTATCTGATTAAGGTTGGCATCCGTCCGGGTTTCTCCAGATTTGTCCTAGTTTAGAGGGCATCCGGGGAGCGTCCGGGCGGGGTTTCATTTTGTAGTCCGGGTTTAAAAACTTAGTCTTAGGCCTAAATTCAAATAATCTAACTTAATAATAACACAATTTGTAATAAACAGTAATAAGAATCTATTTTGTTAGGAACATTTAAAACGATGATAAAATCTTACTACTAAAATTAATTTTCCGGTCTGAAAATAAATAAAACGATTATTTATCACTTTTTTATCACACTGACTAAGTCTAAAAATCTATTTATATATCCGGGTTCTGTGCTCTAAAATCCGGGGTTTTCACACGTCTTGTCTTGGTTGCCAAATTTTAGAAATGGCAACCCTATATCTGATTGATTTATTTATAATGAAAAGGACAGTTTCGGCGGTTATATTAAAACTGTATATCAACATTCAATTTGTTTGCTTCTCTGCTCTAATATAAGCTCTACATATTCGTATTAACCACTTTTTAACCGACTACGTAGCGCAATAGGGAGGGTTTTGACAAGTATATGTACGAGTATATGTATGTATGTTCATCTGTTCCCTCATAATTTCTAAACTACTTAGACAAATGATTCTCATTGGAAGAGTCTTATTAATAACACGAATCCGGGCTTATTGCGCACCATATTTTTTTGAACCATCCTTGTATAAAAAAGTAATTGCGCCCCGCGGTTCCGGGTGGTGATGAATGATGATGATGATGATGAAAAGTTCCCTATGCCATTTTCTATCTACTTGATAAATTTCATTACGATCCGTTACTGAGGTACGTTTTTATATTAATTAAGTATGCAATGTAATTAAGTGTTGAATTATTGGGTATGGCTTCTGCGACTGATTAATATCACAATCTGCCAAACTCAGTATCACGTACATACTATACTAGAGGTGCGTTCGTTTAGCTTTTAGGGCATTGGTGGCGTTGTCATTGATGGCTCTTTTTATTAAAGCGTTCGTAAACCTAAAAAACGTTATTTTTGCCACTTTTGCCCACACCCTATTCGAACGCGCAACTGAGCGTAAGACCTAAAATCGCATGAGTATGCTGTCAAATCCATAGCTGTCGAAAAACGATCACTAATAACCATGCTCCGGACGTGGGTCAAAATTGCACCTTTTGGTGGCAAAATACTTCTAGCTCTCCGAACCCTGAACTAAAAGAGATATGAACGACATTTTTACCCACAGATTCCCAATTCGAACGCCCTTTGTGAGAAATAGACGTTTTTAGCGTTATTTTCGCTAAAAACGTCTATTCGAACGCACTATAAATCGACAAGTGATGGAGAATAATCTGTTGCCGATTTCGTTGTAAGTCGAAAAGTAAATCTTTGTATAGGTTTGTATAGTATTTGTATAGGTATCAGGGTTTGTTATAATATTATGTATCCCATTTTATAGTTTTTCTAATAATCTGAGTCTTGACATAATAATGTATGAAAATTTTATTACGTAAAGTGCAACACTATTGGACTTTTTTTTAAATTTTTTTATAGGCTACATAGTGCGTGCATATTCGACTTCACTATGATATTAGCTAGATATGATATTCCTCACAGTAATTATATATTTTTTTTACTTTAATGTTGTCAGTTTGTGGTCATTAAACTTGCTAATCTAGGTAGATTAAACACGTAGGACGTAGGTACGTGTTTAAGCCATTTAATCATTCTCGACTGCTTGTGTTGCAAAACTTCAAAACCTGTTATAATGTGATGGTAGAGCCTTGTTTCACGTGATACAAAAGTCACGTGTTGTTCTATTTGTAACAAAAAACTATTCAAAGACTTTGTTAGTAATGTCTATGGTAAATTAAATCGAGAACAGGCGAGAAAATGATGATGCCGTTAGGAGCTAAACACGAAAGCGACATTGTATTTAAAGTTTTTTGCCATTATGAAATACGAGTGAATCTTAATATACTATAAATGCTTCTTAGCTTTCGGAAAGACATTATTCGGTGGCGATATATTATTCGCCTAAATATCAATAGAGACATGAATCTTATTTATGTTATAATTACGAGTATGTAGGCAAATGTTCTATTAAAACCACGCGACAATTTTTAACCACCGAACCACTGTGAAATTACGTTTTGTTTTTGACTATAAGTACCCGCGACTTCGTTCGCGTGGAAGGCTCGGCCTTCGGCCTCGTCATCACCTCCCATCTTTTCCTAGTTTTTCTTTCATAAGAACCTTCTCCTTACAATAATTAACACAACAAAAAGAATTAGCGAGATTGTTTCATCCGTACTCAAGTTATAGCGTGAGTAGGCGAAATGGGGGTTCATTTATATATATATAATTATATATATATATATATATATATATAGATAGATAAAGATTAGAGATTGCAATTGATGACCTATGATGCGTTGACATAAGAAACCAAAGAGTCCAATAACCAACATAAAACAAACGCTAATTATATATATATATATATATACATTTACATTTTCCCTTTTTCCAATCCAATTCAAAATCCAGGTATCCAATTTTGCTTTGCTTGGCCTGAAGGTGTATAGAGACCAAATTCAACTAAAAACATCCTGTCTAAAACAGATTTTACAAATATTATGGTGGTAAATAGGTAAGATTTCGGAGAAAAAGAGAAAATTCACAAAAAAAAGTTTAAAAAAATTGGGGGCCTGGGATTTTTTTTGGCCAACTTGTATTCTCCAAGTGGGCCCCCGAACACGCTCATTTGGTATGTCGGACCCTCTACCAAACACCCTGTATATTAATACAACGACAAATATAAGGACAAATACAATTACGACGACCCTTCCTGACCATAAAACGCTTTAGATAAAGTAAATCTCAGCGCTATAAAGATGTCTGTTTATGATTTACACAGATGAAATATATAGTATCTTAATGATAAGAGCTCTGGCTTAAATCTAATTCCCCTGGTATCAGACTAACATATGCTCCTGCTTTATTGGTTCAGCGTGAAGAGTAGGTCAGTTAGGATCTTGGAGGGTGATTCATTGGTTGGACATAGTAGCAATACTGTACCCGCACATTGACGTAGTATTATTATATTATTTAATTGGTGGTAGTGCCACGCTGTAACCCCACAGCCGAATGGGCCGGCACGTCCGGGGAAGTACCACACTCCCACATAACACCGACGTGAAGTAACATGGACTTGTTATTGCGTTTCAGTCGGTTTGTGGGAGTTTCCAGAGGCCCGATTCGCCCCTCCCCCGCCCCCTATCCTTCCCCCTCCACCTCCACCCGCACCTCTTCTATTCTTTCCTCCTAACCCCTCCTCGAGACCTCTGGTATTGCTAATGTCCGTGGGTAACGGTATCACTAACCATCAGGTGAGCCGCTTGCTCGTTTGCCAACCAATCTCATTAAAAAATATCTGGTCTCTTGGCACTTACATATTTATTTTTGAACCCGTCAGGCCTGGGATGAAAATATTTTTTAAGGTCAGCTACATTGTAATGCCTTTGAAAAGTATGTGTGCCACTTTAATTTTCAATGCAACTCTTCTGAAAGATAATTTATCAATGGAGACGGGCCAGCCTAACGTTTACAGCCCGACCCGCTTAAAAGCTCCATAAGTAGAACATTTGTTCAATTTGTGGGTGTGTTTCGGGTAGATTAATCGTCACGTAGGTAACTTAGTGCTCGCCAAACTGGCGTAGAAATACCAGAGATTGCGAGAATAATCTTGTTTTGGAGATGTTATTCTATATGTGTCATGAATTTAGATTTTACTGTTGGCAGAGTAAAGACTGCCTATAGTTAAATTTATGTATGCTTAAGTTTTATTTATTGAACTAGTAGATCGACACAAATAGCTATTGAAGAACTAAGTATACGGTTGTAGTGTTAGTTTGTTTTTAATAATTTAAAAACAACTTACTTAACTGTTGTAAGTACCTAGTATAAATCCACCGTGACGTCACAGACTGGCTCCAACGGAAGACCAGCGCTGGTTTAAACCAGCATTATGCCGAGTTGGGGACTATTTTATGATAGCAGTAAATTGTAATTCTACTTTCTTACTTTTATCAATCAATGTTATATGCTGCCGTCATAATAAAATTATATTTCATTCATTCATTCATTCATTCAAGTAATTAATGTACTTACCATTACTATTCGACAGGCCTGTTGGTCTAGTGGTTAGTGACCCTGACTGCTATGCCGTAGGTCGTGGGTTCGATTCCCACCCAGGACAAATGTTTGTGTAATGAGCACGATCATTTGTTCTGTGTCTGGGTGTAATTTATCTATAATATTTATGTATTTAGAAATATATAAGTATGTTTATCAGTTGTCTAGTACCCATAACACAAGCTCTGCTTAGCTTGGGACTAGATGGCGTTGTGTGATAGTTGTGGAATATTTATTTATTATTATTATATTATTATTATTCTGCTAATGAGGCCAATGTACTCGACAAAGTACTCATACGGACCGGTGATTTACAAGCTTTTATTCATTTTCCTATTACGAGATCAACAGTCAAATGGCTTGGAAAGATTTGGAGGACAGACGCATTACCAAGAAAACAAAGGTTCGTCTAGTGAGATGTCTGGTCTTTCCAATCTTTCTTTACGGCGCGGCAACTTGGTCACTAAAACTACAGGATCGCCAAAAAATCGATACAATGGAGTTGTGGTGCTGAAGACGACTACTGAAACTATATGCACGGAATATGGACAGCGTTCCGCACTAATACGAGTAACTCTATCCTCAAAGAACTTCAAATGCCATTTAGACCATCATCGACTGTGCAGATGCGAATAATGAGGTTCTTCGGGAATATCTCCAGGAACAAGAACTCGATGGATATATTAATAGTGCAATGCCAAGTGTAAGCAAAGAGATCCCGAGGTCGTTCGCCAACACGCTGGACTGCCTCTATTAATCTGTCCGAATCAGCAAGCCTCATTCGAGGCATGTTGCATTCATAAATCTATTGTTATTTTTTGTCCTGATGCGGACAGATTAAAAAGGCCACGAATTCCACCATTGTACAATATGCTCGCAATGACACTAACCGTCAGAAATGGAGAGACACCGCGAGGAGATCGTCAGCCCTGGAAATGGAAACAGGTGAGGATCTACCGTTTACCGTCACCATCACCACGGCCTGCCAAGAGTGCCCAATTAAGGAGAATTCATCTTTCAATGACATATTTACGTGGTTTGTATGTTGCCGGTCTTTATATAAAAATACATATTGTTTTAATGACTTACGAGTATATGATATTCAAACACCATATTAAATCCCCTTTACCGGATAATAATATTCCAATACGTCGACCCGGATATGCTCATCAGATGCTCATATTCAGGATCAGTGCGCAGCCTCAAAAGTCAAAAATCTAAATCATTTATTCAATTTAGGCATCAAAGACGCACTTATGAACTTCAATTATCCATCATAATTTTAAAGGCTCTACCACCATGAATATTACCAGATAGACTTGAGTAACTCAAGAGTGACTCGTAAAAAAGATGTACATCTTTAAAAGATGTAGTATAAATCCGTAACTCCCACGTTTTCATAATAAATATTTTACCAAATACATCTTTAAATCAATACTACTATGGATCATTTTATGACGTATTGTAGCGAGACCAGTTAGCTTGAGCCAAATGCTGCAGGATTAGACGAATCAAAAAGAGACAGAACTATAAGAAAAGATTGCGCATGCGTACGGGAATGATCGGTTGAAAGATCATTGGGTCCTGCATAAGAAATTAGTTCTACTATCATTGAAACAAAGTGCAAAATCAATTGTAGTAGTCTAGATGTGTTTACGTTTTTTCTAAAATTTCATGAAACGCGATGAACGTTTAATAGAATTTTATAATTTTTTGAGACGTTTCGTTACATATCGGTTAAACTTTGCGTTGTTTAGTGTTTTTTTTTTTAATTTTTGAATACCTACTTTTGTAATTCAAAATTGAAATATAAAACGTTACGCTAATATAGTGTGTAATTAGACATTGAAACACAAAACGTAAAAATCTAATCTCACCTTGCACATACAAACAATAAAATTAGTTAGAAAAATAATTATTTCCAAACATCATCCATCCATTGATTTTACATAGCCTATCAACAATCAGTCATTAATCTATCTCATTCAATGTGGAGTGTGATAGATTATAAAGATTTAAAAATAATGATTTTCAACATAATTGTCTTTTGATTTACTGAGTTATTAGGGATTTAAAGTTTTATATGAGTGATTTAAATCTTCTGAACAAATAGATTTATAAATCTCTGTTCCCTCTAAAGATTTACTTTGCGCATGTCTATTACCAGATGTCCAATGGTTCATAAGGACTTCGCATTCGCACTAAAGTAAATCAAATTACTTGTTCGGTTTCCTAGTGGATCAATAGGTTAATCTATTCCAAACATCAAAATCACAACCTATGATGGTTCACGGAAAATCTTGTCACCGCGATTCAGGATTGAGGACAGAGCGACACTAGCGACATCTCGTTTAACTTTAAGGCAACAAGCTAGTTGGTAACTTACTCTCTACTAGACATCTAGTGACTTATCGTATAAGTTTTATACAAATGGTTTAAGTCTCAACAAGTATTGTTGACTTACATTATCTTATTGTACACACCACGTTTCAAAATATATAGAGCCTACCGAAAAGAAGCGGCAAGAAACTCGGAGCCATTCTTTTCATCTAGATTTTTACAATGATTTTACTTAGTTGCTGCTACCTACTATTGTTACATTTATGGGTGGGTCGCTTGCGAGCTCTGCGGTCGACGTATTCGATACCTAAGTTGAGTGTTTAACCAGTTACAATACTTTTTTAATATCTGTCAAACTCACAAGAATCTTTAAACAAAGACCAAAACTAAGGTCTTTGTCAAATAAAACCCATTTTCTTGTGAAGGCATATTTAACCTAGTAGTTTTTGATACGTATCGGGCAAAATGTTGTTTATTCGTCTGACATCACGTCTATTAAAATGTAGGTGTACGACGATTTTGTTACGATTATAGTAAGGCACCTAACGGATATATAAAACACAGTTTTATGTTATTGCAATGCAGTAAAAAGAAAATTGGCACGCAATTGTTTTTTATGTATTTTAATGTTTCCAATGTATGAAAATGTAGGGTTTCACAAAAATGCATTTGTCTTTTTTACTTGGTAAGAATTGTTTATTGACAATACACATTTGATGGAAATGATATAATTTGTGACATAATTTTGTTCTATTGCAGTGTTTTATTTTGTCAGTTGGTCAGAACAGCATTTATCTTACGTAAGCAAATTATATTGTTTTTCTTTTATGTTATTTCTTTAGTCGAATATTTGGTGCTATATTTTTCCTTTTAACCTTATTTACGCTTTTAAGGAAACCGAATTAAATTTAATCGTGAAATTAAATCCTACTAAGAACGACGATGATGATGTCCCTGATATCTGAAAAGTAATTATTGTGACCAGTTTAGTTGGTCAAGAAAATTATTATTATACACACCTATGATTTCAAGAACGAGTGCCCCCTTCTAGTCGCATTAAAACTACCGCATGTCGACATGGGTTACTAAATACATAAGGTGTAATTTATGAAAAGCTGTGAAATCATTTTTATTTGATATAATATTGAAATCTATATACCTACCTATATATAAAACGTCACGATATAACTTGAGAACAGCTTTACCCATTTCATTCGTCTTTTTTTAAAATGTTTTCTACTACTTTGTAGAAGGTTCCTACGTTAAAAAAAAAAGAAAAGATGGGAGGTTATGGCGAGGCCGAAGGCCGAGCTTACTACCCGAACGAAGTCGCGCGCAGTCGCTAGTATACTTTATAAATATGAAGCCCTATTTCTCCTATAACTTGAGAACGGATGGAACAATTTAGCTAATTCTTTTTTGTTATGTTAATTATTGTCAGGAGAAGGTTCTTATGAAAGAACAAGTGCAATTTGAAAAATTGTATACTGACTTCCATTCTATTACTTTGGTAAAATCAGTTATTGGAGTGTAACTCAAAAACTACTAAACCGAAATTGATTAAATTTAAATGGGACACACTTTTTTAAGCAAGAATTTTGAGATTCGGTCCACCCAATCGAAAGTTAGGACTTAGGAGGTAATAAATATATAAAAAAAGAATACAATCGTATTGAGTACCTCCTCCTTTTTTCGGAAGTCGGTAGAAAAGTGGGAGGTTATGGCCAGGCCAAAGGCCAAGCCTAGGTATTATGCGAACAAAGTTGCGGGCATTCGCTAGTTAATCATAAAAAATCATAAGTCTTAAATAATTGATGTTACTATTTTAAAACTATAAAATCAATTTCAAACAGCAGTTCAAGTTTTTATGGGCGCTATTTAGTGCGCCTGGCATCTATTGTTATTGCATATAAGCGCCATCTAGTAGATCCCATCTTCCCTAACTCGTCCAACGAATGTATAATCAGTGAAACCTTATTAAATACGTAGACTAAAGATAGTCTCCTACTTAACCCGTGCACCGTGGTTTAAGGGGTTTGCATAGAGTTATTAATTTTAGTATGGACAAGTACTAGCTATGCAATCCTCTTAAGGGAATTTCATATAGGAAATTCCCTTAAATCACGGCTTTAGTTGGGGACTATCTCTACTCCACGTTTTACTATATGACCTTATAGCTATTCGGAGAATATGATTTGTATATTGATATGTGATATTTATATCAGGGATAATAAGCGAGAACATTCGGAAATCAGTCTCCTGCAGGTTATCTTATCTGTCCTAATGACATTTTGATTGTTTTTATAAATCCCCAAATAGAGAATTTAAAACTAAATGTTAGTATGAGGTTTTTATCATTGGAACTAACGGGTTTCTTTATAAACTGATACATTAAGTACATTTCATGCGGACTCTCTTCTATTAAAGAGAAGAGAGTCCGCATTATACCTTGCAATAATATAAACATAACCATATCGTTCTATAAGAAATTTAAATTCTTTAATAAAAACTTGTCACTAAAAAAATATTATAAATTGTAGCCGATTTTTAAATCTCTAACACGTAAAGCTGCGTCCAGAATTGTAACATTTTACCGAACATTATCCCGTGATCGTATCAGACACGTGTGTCAGTACTGATAGCGTGGACATCTTTTACGCGAACAATTGTTACAAGTTGCAGTTACGATTCAATCCATTCCGAACACTGAAATCACAGAATGTATGGCAGGACAATGTACTGAGTTACGATCTACTGTGTACTGACTTGCATATAAGTTACGTGTTACGAGGCGATCCATCGAAAGTCGGTTGTTCCAAAGTAACGTTCTCTATTGTCCGCGTGACCAGGAGACGTCCACACTTGCGTTAATGACACGAGTCAAAGTACGCCAGATGACACGGATACCGACACGGAGTAGGAGCGGATCGTCCCCTGTCTGCACCTCGCCCGCTCCGTGCCGCGCCGCGCAGCCTCGCTCCTGTAGCGATTCCATTCCACGCAGTCTAGTTCGACACCATGCGTGTACACTTGAAACATTTCATCGTACTTGGTTTATGACCGTGTCAGCACAACCTAGACCGTCCACACTTAGCGTGACATTCCTTGCACGATGTCACGTATTCCGGTCCGTTGTCATGTCAAAAGTGTGGACGCAACCTAACACTTGATTAACACATTTATTATTGACATAAGGCTTAGTAATTTCAGCTCAGGTGTAAACCACATAATATTATTATATTGACCTATTTTGGGTGTTGTGGGTCATTGCCGAAAATGTTTACTTATTCGAGTAGACAGCCATTGCATTGGCTTCGGTGGAAGGTCAGATTTGTTTTGGTTCAGTAAAAGGAAAGTATTTTATTTCATGGATTAGTATAATACCACTGAGACACCAAACCACAAGTCTCAGCAACGATCGTATTTATTGCCTTAGGAACTCTATATCTTTTGAGCGGTCGCTTACAGGTTCAGTGGGCCGAGCACGAAAATCTACAGCTCTACCATGAGTTGGCAACATAAATGTAATCTATAGTCGATACTCGATCTCGCCTACCTATTAAGCTTTTGATTGTTTTGGGGGTACTCGCTGTCAATTTTAGTTCTACAATTGACCGCGAGGTGGCACTGTTCTTTTTTTCATAATTTTTTTGTGGCAGTCGATACCGAGTATCGATTGGTGTCAACCATCGCATCGTTAAAGTATTTAGTACAAACTGTCATTTATCTAGTACAATAGTGACACAGATAAATCATAGTTTGTGCTTCGTAAGGCGCGGTCGTATCCTGATAATAGTAAAAAGCAGAATCTTTAAACATCGAGTGTAACGAAACAGTTCGATAATAATCTATGAAAAAAAAAACTTAGGTTAGAAAAGGAACAGGCAAAGAGTAATAACAGAACAGAATTCATAAATATTACTCGCTCTCTGCAGAAAATAATCCTAAATAGGTGCATAAAAATAAGCTTTCACGTCCAAACTCTCAGAATTTTCAGCAATAACACTATATTATTTTTTAGGTAATACATAGCCAACATATAGTACTAAAGCAGTAACCAGCAGTTTTTAAATTGTGTTAGTATATATCGAAAAATATAAAGAAAACGTACAAAATTAACGCATTTTCGCATTACATCGTCCAATCTAACAAGCGATTTTCAACCTTACGTAAAGCAACGTAAATTATTTTAAAATTGGGGTTGGACCGCGTCTTAATACGTAAACGATAAGAAAACGTTACACTTAAACAGATTTTCGTGCTCAGCCCACAGAAGATATTGTCCACTAAGCCAGATGTTGTATTACGAGAATGTATATTAATTTCATCTATTCATATCAATCAATACAAACGATCGGTACAACATGTCTCTAGCTAACAAAAAATGCCCTTAAATGGTTTTGCTTGTTCTGGGAATGTTTAGTATGCCGGCTACCTTTCATCATGAGATCATAAAGAGCATTACGGTATAATACCAAGCAACATTCTACTACACATCGACGTAAGTGGAATGCTGCTCATTTCGATGCGTTTTTATTCCTTAGTCGCTTATTAAACTATCTGATGGAAGAATATGGAATAGTTCGGTTTTCCTTTACCTTCAACAGTTATAATTCATATTTATTTTGTAGCAAAACCATGACTGCATTCTTATTGTGTCTACTTTAAACTCTGTCAGCAACTGAGGCCCCAATGGAGTATTTTTGTTATATAAAAATAATGTTATATAAAAATAAGTCGGGTTTTCCTTCCTGACGCTATAACTCCAGAACGCACGAACCGATTTTTACGGTTTTGCATTCGTTGGAAAGGTCTCGGGCTCCGTGAGGTTCATAGTAAAGAAAATTCAGGAAAATGTAAAAAGAAAAGCGGGAAAATCTTTTTTCACATACAGCGCCATCTCTGATACATAGCATGTACTACAAACCAACATTTTAAGTAGATGGCGCCAAACGGAATGTTACATAAAACGAAGCCATCTGGTGGCGAAACGGAGTTCGCAGGGTTTGCTAGTTTGTTATATTTTCTTAAAATTTAGACTAAATAATTTTAAATCGACTGAATAGGATTAATAGAACTACGAATGTCATTGTTTAATTTTTGGGTATACCATCACGCATGCAAATTACTGTTGCAACCAGATCTTTAACATTGAATCTTGCACTGCACTCATGATAGCTTGACATAGCTGTCTAATCCCATTCACCCTACAATTTCACTCACTAAAGTGCCCTTAAACTTTCACACAGTAGTAATTTTACACCATAGTTTCGAGGAAGAATTTATGCACTGCCGTGGCTCTTACTGAGACGAACACGTACCCACCTATTATGTCACTGATTGCCACCATAATTTTTTTTTAACACCGTGATCAGTTTTAACATTTATTAATTTTAGTTTTTGTATCCACGGATCCCGGGATCAGCGGATAATTATTAATTCGTTTCTATGTTGGAAACGGATCCCGGTATCAGTGGATACAACACGCCGGGATCCGTGGCTATATCAATCTGATCCCGGGATCCGTGGATACAAACACCATCCGATGACCTTCGTTGTTATTGTTGGCAGAAGTATCCTCCTTGAGGTTCCTCCTATCGATGTGAGTGATCAGCCTTCATAAGTAAGGGAAACTATGTCTTATTTTCCAGCCGATAATCTATTGTAATATGGCATCAACGTGCATCCACGATAACCGACCGGTTTGCGCATCCACACCTAACGGCTGCAGTCGAAGGACGTTCCTTGATCAGTGTGACATGTATGAATACAACTGTGATTACAACACCCGTGAGTACCTTGCACTATTTCTTCTTCTTCGGCTTTGGCTTAACTTACTTTCACTTGACTTGCAGTAACCTTTTTTGACACCCGTATTTCAGTATCTCGACCTGCCGTGCAATTCTGTAGCTCGTCGACGAGCTCACCGATGTCAAATACTTTGAGACTTAATGAGATATCGCCTTTGTAAATAAGGTTGTATTTCCAACGTTTCTTGTCATCTCGTCATTTGTAACTTGTAAAAGTGACCATTATTAAACCATGTTTAAAAAACATGATCCATTTTGCTACCGGGTTTTGTAAATTTTGGGCCCGGATTGCACCAAACCTATGGATCCTTCCTATGGAAAGTTATTTATCGGTTTATTGCGATATACAAGGGATAAACAAACAGTTGCAAAAATTTGAAAATAGTAGCACATTGTTGACAGCATTATCAATGTATACCTTCGGCCAGTTTCTTTATCCTACGTATCCATTGTTTCTCTTATACTAGATATATAAATTGGATACTATTCTAAGTTCCACAGGTAGTGTCATATTTCCGTCTCTAGAAGGGCAAACTATCTATAGCAAGGAATCAGGCCTTTTGTGAGTCTGTGTATCTCAAAGAACCTACATTGTTTGAGATTTATTAAAATCGCTTAAAATCTTTTATCGTCTTGTTCATAGTCTTATTATAGAATCTTATCGTGAAGTGAGTGAGGCTTTTGCTATGCTAACCAATCCATCGGCATTTAAACCTCCATGTGGGATTACATGATTAGTGGGAAGAGCTTGGAAGTTTCCGCGGCATATTCGCTCAGGGCAAGCGTGTATGCAAATTGCGTGCATAGGTTATTTTGTGCTAATTTGTCTTACAAAATGTTGTCTGTGAAAGCCAAGTTTGATCAACCTGTGATGGATGAGAGATATATTATCTCTGAGTAATCTATCTCCTGTCTATTGCTCTAGAAATAGGCCGGTAAAACCTATTGAATTGGTGGCAACACTTTTGTTACCATAGGATGATGCCTGGCTTTTACCAGTATAGTTAACTAACCCTGATACGACACATGTAACTTATACTTAACAAACAATTCAGCAATCTTATTTATTCTTTTAAACAGTGATGCTGGAAAACTTCGGTAAATTTTAAATTTTTCATCCTTTTGAAACGTAACAGTGTAAATTCAAAGTTATTGTACGAGCGAGTAAAACCAGTCGAATGAATCAATTATGATGCTAAAGTATTATTTGTTTAATTCATTTCAGAATACAGCACAAGATCAACCGATACATGTTCGGGCGGTCAGCGAGATTTCAGTTGTTAAAACGTGCATATTTTCGAATAAAAATGTTAAAGCAGCAAACATTAGTTTTATCTGGTTTCACTCCCTCGTAAATTTTACTGCATATGTTTTTTTATTAACAGCAAAACAAAGCTATAGGTATTACTATAACATGTAGCATTTGAGTAATTCACATTTTGTATTGTTATTGACATTACAATGTAAATTGAATATTTTGTGCCATAGCAACATTTATCACGATATGACCTACTCGTAGGTAAGTGACGATATAGTAAGATTATTCTTCTAATTTTAAGTATCAGGTCATGTATACGTTGCGTTACTATTTTTCATGATAGTAAATGTCCACTAAATAAACTATAGCATCTACTTATCTATCTATAAAAATGAACTCCTATTTCACCTGGTCACGCTATAACTTGAGAACGGATGGAAAAATATTGCTAATTATTTTTTGTTGTTTTATTATTGTCAAGAGAAGGTTCTTATATATATTATATTCTATAAAAGAAAAACTAAGAAATGATGGAAGGTTATGGCGATGCC
The DNA here is from genome assembly GCA_917880725.1 of Selenia dentaria. Taxonomy (NCBI): domain Eukaryota; kingdom Metazoa; phylum Arthropoda; class Insecta; order Lepidoptera; family Geometridae; genus Selenia; species Selenia dentaria. Next base: position 27,682,308 of record OU862894.1, read on the forward strand.
GAAGGCCGAGCCTACTACACGAATACAGTCGCGGGCAGTCACTAAGTAACAAGATAACTTTATAATTAATAGATGGAAATTAAATTAATATGTAACCATCATATGAGAAACGCAGCTGAGCCAGACACAAATCGCAAATTATGTTTTTGTCTAGGTACTGGAGACGAGAATAATAACTTATCCCATAGTTTACTTTTACGAAAACCATTTTGAATGATATGGAGCAGTCTAATTCTTAACAAGTGAGCTATACAGTTAAATCTATACATAGAACATATAGGATTAAAATATAAGCAAGTTTTTTAAACACCTAATTAGAAAAAAGAAACAGTTAATTATTTGATATTCCATCAAGTGTCAAACCTCGACACAATAGAAATTTCATATTCAGAATCATAGCTCGTAAGAAGCATTGCAATACCAAAATTCAAAGGCGCTGTGCGTAATACTTTTTAAATTACAATTACATCTAATCTTATTCATCGGATGACAGTGACATTCGTGACTCTGTGGTACCACGCAGTGCTCGTCACCTGTAAGTATAAACTACCTGCAAGTTTTGTCCTCGAACTAATTTCACTTAAGTGTCCTACTACTTACATTCTACTGGTTAGAAGGGCACTGCGTTGGCAGATATATCATAAAAAGTAGAAACAATATTTATACACATGGTATACCTTCAGCTCACATTGGGGTTAAAGTATGCAATTGCCATTTCGTACTGAAAATAAAATAATCTGAACATTAACTTAAAATTCGCTTATATCCGCTAATCCTACTTATATACGCAGTTTTAAAGTAATACGAATTTTAAATAAATATATGATACATTTTATAATTCCAGGATACCAAGAAACTTACATGCTGCATTGTGTGACGTCTGATCTTGAAGCAGGTGTGTCAACTGCTGCTCAACCTATTTCTGAAATAAGTAATCTGCCTGACCAAATGACATTTATTGAAGAAAATCTAATAGAAGCTGATCCTCCAACTATGTCCACTAAATGCGTTAGTACAAGTTCTACTACAACTCCTAATACAATTCCAACTACAGCTAGTACATGTCCAAATACAAAAGCTTGTGTTTGTGCAACTTCAATAACAGCAAGTTTTACTATAAGTACTACGACTACAAGACCTACTAGTACATCTACAACTACCAGGGCGACACTCTCAACAACCAGAGAAAATCCTATAATAACAAGCACAACTCTTAAAACAACTCGAATCAGTTTACCTACTGAAACTACAAAGAGTCCTTCAATCACTATGAGAAGTAGTACTGCAACAACGCCTACTGTTAAATCAAGCCCTAAATTATCACCGGTTAGTACAACAACATTTTTAACATCTATTTTCAAGACTACTGCAAATCTTAATGAGACTCCTATCATAAAGACGGCAGGTACTCAAGCAACATCATCGCATCCAGATAACAAAACAGAATTAAAAGTAACGCTTATACCCACATCAAAAGTACCATCCCCATTTATTAGATCTACTATATCTACATTAGTAACTACAACGACCGAACTAGCAACAACGATACCGAGGGCAACCACAACTCTTACGAAAATACTAGGATTTACAGGATGTTGTGAGAGACCTATAACATGGGACACAACTACAGATAATATGAAAACAATACTTTTGTACTCTAACGAGGTTCATATGTTATTCGAAAACACAACAACTCCAGTCGACGATATTGATACAAATACAAAACCTCTGCCACCAGTAGTATTCAATACTATTCCATCCATTGCTATTGAAAGCACAACAATAAGTACTTTGCCTAGCACTATCGCTATCACAACGAAGCCATTGACTTTTGCTCCTAAAACTACAGAATTCAAAAATGTTACCTCAACAATTTCGCAGACTATCTCTACGGTACCAATGAAAACAACAAAGAAAATTAACAGTACTGACGCAACTAAAATATGCATAGGCTGTGAGAGACCAAAAACTTGGGAAACTACTACAGAAGATATAAAAACAGTCTTTGTGTATCCTAGTGAAGAAACGGAAGCCCTCACATCTACTATAAGTAGTACAAGTAGTACCACTAGAAGCACGACATCAGTGCCACTTGTAGTAACTACAATTAGTCCTTCAACTTCTTTTGTTAATAAGTCTGCGGATCCAATGACGTATATACCTATTAGTACGGAAATTAAAAACATTTCTTCAACAATTTTACAGACAACAACTACAATACCCGCGGAAACTACAAACAAAACTACAATTTGCTTAAATTGTGAAAGACCAAAGGCTTGGGAGACTACTACTGAGAAAGAGCTTCCATATATATTTGTGTTAACTGAGAATGAACCTATAGATACTGAAACCACCACGGAAAAAACAACGGCATTTGTATCTACTACAGACCCAGTCACAATGGCGCCGCCTGCGATAAGTACGCCACGTACGATAGTATATTCTAGCCCTCATCTTACAACATCTGCACAAACAACTTCAGAGGCCCAAACTAGTCCAGTGACTGAAACTGCAGAAGAATTGCATGATATAGAGTATCATGCATCAAATGAAACTGCAGGAGATATGATAACTTTATCTGATCCAGAAACAGTAGACATATACAAACTAGCCATGTCTACAAAAACGAGTCCCAAATCTACGTGGTGGTATCCGACGTCTCGTAAATCCAAAAATTGCGAAAGACCTTTTACATGGCTCACAACTAAGCGAAAAAGGCAATGGCATCGAAGACTATAACGTTAGTACCTATTTAATGTAATGTTTGCGTATGTGATACCTATTATATAACTACATGAATGATACATCTTTTATTTTGTATTGTGTTTTATGTACCAACATGTAACTGAAATAATCATCATTTCATTGGTTTAATTTCGTATTTTGCAGGTAGATTGCATGTTACCATTTTTAGTTTTATCAACCATTCAAAACATAATAATAAAAAGGAAAATAACAACAGATAATGTATTTCTTGCAGAGTTTCAAACTACGGAATGCGATATTGAAACAACTACTCCCGTGCAAGTATTGTCTGATGCAGATGATGAGTTTCAGTTCAAATCTAACAACGATGAGTATCTAGAGAATGACTTCAGTGTCGTTACATTGCTTACGGAAAAGCTAATGATGAAAACAACTAAATGCAGATCAGGTTGCGGAAGACCTGTCACTTGGGCGACAACAGCTCGCGGGGAAACAAGGGACTTTATCAGAATTCTGAAAAGTATGGAAACTGTTGATGATCCTGCAGAATATTAAAAATAAATATTTAATTACCTGACGTGACTACCCAAAGACTATGAATACTGTGTTTGCAACAAAACCTTACTGTTTTCAATAAAAAAATAGTGATACAAAGTCAACAATTTTATTTGCTATTGGCTAAGAGTTTACCAAACAATCGACATCAAAATATGCTATTTTTTTATCTTGTTTTTCTCTACGCAGATTGCGCAATTTCTTACCAACTACCACTAAAATTGCACCAACATAGTCACTCTTACTCCCTAGAGAGGACCAGCTGAATAAACTTGAGCGTCTTCAAAATTTCTGCATAACGATTCATATTTGGCCTACGCAAATATGACCATGTCTCTGAATTTCGCACTAAACTCAAGTGGCTTCCCAGACGCTATCGCTGGAATGCTCATATATTGTCCCTACTTTATAGTACATGGTTAAATCCTTCATTCCCGCGCTATCTTCAGGAAAAAATCGAATTTCTTCATGTCGGAAGTTCTTTTTCCCTACGGTCATCAGCGAGCTTATTGTTAGGAATCCCGGTACATCGCACCACTTTTTTTGGCTCCTCCTTTAGCGTTGAAGCTGTTCGCCTGTGGAACGCTTTCCCAGTAGAAATTAGACGTGCACCTTCCTTGGACACTTTTAACGTGTCAAAGCGTTTTACCTCTCGCATTAGCTACGTACTGCATCGCTACAACTTGTTTTTCATCCTATTATTTATTAATTAGTATAAGTAATGTTATAGTGTATGTATATTTATTATAATATATGTAATATTTACGTGTATTTATTTCTATAATGTTATATATATATATATATATAATATATGTTGTAACTTAATTTTAAAAGTCTTCTATATTGTACTTGTTTTATGCACCACCGTTACTTGTATACATATTTCTTTCCGTGCATGGTTGTCTGGAAGAGATCGCTCTGAGCGATAAGAACGTTCATTGTGACACTTAATTTAAAGTTTTTTATTTGTTTGTTGTATTTTATAATGTGGTGTTGCAATAATGAGTTTATCTATCTATTTCTATTTCACAAATTAGATGAATGACATCATAATGTAACTGCTTTCATACATTAATGACATTCAATAGTAAAAGTAAAGTAAAACACACAAGTATTAAATAAGAATTTATTTTCATACAAACAACATTCACTTTTACGAAAAGTAATTTAGTTAACTTACTTTATTTCTATTTCCATATCTTTAGAGGAGTTAGGAGTTAAAGTATGAACGTGTGTTGATATTTTAAAATCGGTATCTTAACGCCTTTTATTATAAGTTTATTGTTATGGCAAGATATTGGCAGCTTCGTAACTTATTATCTATTTTATATAATAATAATGATGTATACCTAATTTTACACAAAATCAGAAACGCTTACATGCTACTCTAATGTTTACATAACTAAATTTTTTTCTCGCTTCTACCCCAATAGAACTAATCTCTACGTTTATCTGATTTCTATATTTATAAATTGCACTTAGTTAATTAAATAGTCGTACTTACATCTACTCTAATGATGTAGAGGAAATTTAAAAGTTTGTTTATAACGGAGAAACGCAAAAACTCAAAAATGATTTTACTAGTAGAAAGCTATATTATGCCTGAGTAACATACGCAAACTCCAAAATTATTTTTCTAGTAGAAAGCGTAATTTAATATAGCGTATGTTAATTTTTAAACTTTCGCGATTTGAACACATGTTTTAAATGTTTATCGGGACTTATCACGTGTTATTTAATATAGGTAAAAATATTTACCTTTCGCTCGACGTTTCGACCATGTTACATATTTTTACCTATATTAAATAACACGTGGTAAGTCCCGATAAACATTTAAAACTAGCGTATGTTACTTAGGCATAACATAGATGCCTGAGTAACATACGCTATATTTGATTTATCATCGTCATCATCCATCACCGCGCGGTTGAAAACGCGGAACGCAGCTAGTTTTATATGTATAACTAAAGAAAATTTCATAAATATGTATGTAAAAAATAAGGATATGTATTTATGTAATTTTACATAAACTTCTGAAAACTTCGACATGGGTTGGCCACTAACCTATCCACCCATCCGCACTGGGCCCGCGTGGTGGATTATGGCCTAAGTTTTCTCTCTGAGAGGAAGGCTCGAGTCCCAGCAGTGGGAACAAAATGAGCTGATTATAATTATGATTATGATGAATTTTGATTATTTGTATCCATCACTGCGCGGTTGAAACCGCCGAACGCAGCTAGTTTTATATGTATAGGTAAGTATAACTAAAGAAAATTCCATAAATATGAATTTAAAAAATAAGGTTATGTATTTATAAGAGGATAAGCTGCAATTTTACACTTAGTTAAAATAAAGTATCACATACTAATTACCCATTATATATACATATATTAGTAAAAAATAAATGTGACTAGCACATTTTCAACAAAAACTATAACCAAAACAGTCTTAGAAATAGGTAATAATCATTAAAGATAAGGTAGGAAATCATTTATAGGCATATTAAATTTTCAAAATGAGTAAAATATAAAAGTAGATAACAAAATTACTTATCAAACTAGGTACGTATGTATGTATCGAGTTGTTTCAGCTTTATGAATAAAAAAATTATTTTGAGTAATTAATTTGGTCCTTTCTCCAGCCAGATACACTCGTAATTGGTTTACTTATTTCATAAAACTTAAGTAATACTTCAAACAATAACCCATTTTATTATTTGTTTATAAAATAATAGGTATATATTATAAAACTTTTTCTGCTTCATACGAGGACATTATCTTTTTTAATGCTTATATTGTCAAATCTATAATTATATTCAAATTATCCTAATTACGATAATTTGAATATAATTATAGAATTGGAAATATAGGCATTAAAAAAAGATAATGTTCTTGGTAATATTATTATATAAAAATACAATAATTAATGAAAACTGTATAAGTTTGCATATGTTTTAAAAACAATAAGAGTATTCTATACAATTATTTTATAAAAACCTATTAATCTCGTATTTTTTTCGTAAAACCTATTTAAAATCTACAATTTATTTTATTTTATCATATGGAATATATCTTAAATGGTTTTTTTGTAAATTTGTAATATTTTGTTGTCAAAGTTGCTAAAGTTTTTTGTAGCAGTAGAACTTTTTCTGAATGAGTTCGTCGGAGGAAGTGCCTACTGCTTCCAGGTGATAAGTACCTGTGCTACCTATTTAGACCGCATTAGAGTAAAGCAGTAATGTTCGCATTACTGTTTACGAAATGCGCGTCATCACTTTTGACGAAATGTACTGTTATAGGCAGACGTTAGGACGTTACTACTTAATACTATGTGGGTCTCGTGCATGTACGGTCTCTTATAATCACATAGAACTAACTTTATAAACTAACCGTATCTTAGAACAAATCCTTTAACCATAATAACTCTGATTAATTAATTGTATCAGGTGTAAAATTAGTAATAGCTCTGCTCTTATCTATCTTCTATCTATACAAAGACCAAAAAGTTTGCACTACGAAGAAAAAAAATATGGGTAAAACGTATAATTACCTACCTACTGAACAAGAATATGACGTTTTGAAAGAAATTTCCGTCTGTCTCTTTGTATGTCATAACTTAAAAACTACCGCACAGATTTCGATAAAAGTCGGTATATGAATAGAATAGAGCCCGGAGCTCTTAACTATAAACTTTTATCTTGATCCGTTACATAAATCCAAGATGGCAGCTTGATCTCTATATGCTACACGGTCTCATATAAAACCGGGGTCGAGCGAAGCCGCTGGCGAGTCAACTAGTTAATAATAACAACTTCTTTATGATGAAATACAAGTAATTTTATAGATGGAGCTCCGCCCCCGCCATGGTTCAAAGAACTAGGGAGATAAATTCGACCCTTGGACCGGTGCCTTGATCTGTCTAATTCAAAATATGTTTAGGCTACATACTAACGAGCACAAATGCAGATTTCCAAAACTGATACCACAAGGATGAAACTGAAAATGACGATTTGACGCGAGGTCGCGAGCACTTAGAGAGTTTATTGTTACTTTGATAGTTTTAAATATGCTATACAGTGGCATCACATCCCCTACTACTCCCTATACTGTACTCCCTTACATCTGCAACAGTAATCGTAAAATCGGAAAACTTAAAGAGGAATTAGTTAAGAAACATAACGAAAATTATAATATACTAAATATAAAAGCAAGATAATATTGCAATACTAATTTTGATTGAAGCGCTCGTAGCAGAGATTGACGTGGCGAACTTAACCGATCAATAAGATAAGCAACACTTTCTGCGGTCAGGACTTGGATGGGTGACCGCTAGTGGCATTATTCAACTGAGCGCGTCTGTGCTTCGGAGGGCACAACAAGCCGTCGGTCCCGGTCGTTTGTCTTAGGGCAACAGTCGTTAGGCTATGTCGAAGGGCTACGGGCAGCCTGAAAACTTCGACATGGGTTGACCACTAACCTATCCACCCATCTGCACTGGGCCCGCGTGGTGGATTATGGCCTAAGTTTTCTCTCTGAGAGAAAGGCTCGAGTCCCAGCAGTGGGAACAAAATGAGCTGATTATAATTATGATTATGATGAATTTTGATTATTTGTATCCATCGAGAACATTTTCTAACGAAAACAATTTTCTTGTTTGCAAAGCTGCGGAATACTTAAGCACGACATGCACTTAACAAGTTTTACTATTATCAAGTACAATTACATTTATCACAATTTGATCTTAAATTATTCTTTATTCTCCTTCCCATTGACTAGCATTGGTTTATCCACATCGTTCACAACTGTACTCTTCTTTTTGAAAGAGTTTATGAAGCAATCATCAGCGAAGACCATCTGATCTCCCTGATAATATGCTTCGATTTCTACTAAAGTTCTCTTTTCCGTCTCGGGTAGAAAAAAGTAGAGATAGATGGTGCCTATGAAGCCGAAGCACGCGTAGATGGCGTAAGTGCCGCTCAGGTGGAAGGCGGCTTCCATGTTGTAGTTGCTTTTAGATGCTATGAAAAAGATGGTATAGCTGAGTGCAGCTGCCAAACCAGTCGCCATGCCACGACTCCTGTAAATAAGAAGTAAGTACGAGTTGAATCAGTAGTAGGCTGAAGAAGAATCATTTTGCAACTAGAACAGTTTTTCTGGTGAATATACCATATAATTATAGAAAATTCCTAACTGTGACTGTTTTAATAAACAACAAGATACTTCCGATAGTCAGGAAATATGTAATTGAATTAGGATAAATGCGTGGGTATAAGCTATGTCTCCATTTCAAATATTTTTTCCAAATTCGATGAACCGTTTCATCGTGAAGAAATAATAAATATAGGTACACATTATCATACTCAATCCTAGACTTTTGAATTTACTGTATTAGATTGATGAGAATGTACTATAGAAACTGATGATGTTTTTTCCAAAAATCTAGCGTAACCAATAAAATTTATATCTAGACAAGCCAATGCTATATCCATCAGAAACATTGACACGAAAAACGTCTCCTATGTGGTATTACAGGCCCATGTATCTATACATTACATTACTTAGCACTTACAGCGCCGAATGTTTGGAAAAAGAAACAAGCACTTTCACATTTTTAGTATTACTATAAATAAGTATAAGACAAGTAGTACTTTTGTAAATTTCTTAGCAACAAAACTCAATTAAACAGCACTGTCTTACTTTTCAATAATGAACTATGAAACATATTTTATTAGTAGTAAATATCACGCTTACTCATAGCAAAAAAAAAGATATATTAAAGCCCGGCTTCATAAATAAAAATTAACCAACCTGAACGGAAAAACTTCTGAAAGTAGTACCCATGGTATTCCCAGAGCGTAAAAGCTCACCAGCCCTAAGAACAGGACTACGGGCAATATTTCTCTCTTATCAGGGAATGACTCCGGTTCATATGAGAAGACTTCTGGTGACAGGCTCGTAGCTGAGTATATGCTTATGCCTAGGGAACAAAATGCGGTGCCCAAGAGAGATCCTAGAACAAGCTTCCTTTTGCCGGTGAATTTGACGATGGTTGCGGAAATCAGGCTCATCAAGATGAAGACTGCGCCAACTATGACCTGAAAAGAGTAAATTGTTAAAATTCTCAACATGGAACAATGCAAATCGATATGATAGGCCCTACGTAAAGTTAAATATATACTGTCGGTCTAGCGCTCGACGAGTCAACATCTCCTGAGGATGCCTCGTGTAGAGGCGAAACACGTGTCGAATCGTTTTTGGTTTATTTGGGTTTTCTTGTGTATTTTATTTTGTTTTATTCCTATTAGCAGTTTGTGCGGAAGGGAGGGTGGTGCACACCCCCAAATAAGCCAAAATCATTGTTTTTTTTTTCAGCGGCAGTGTCACAATTTTTTTTTTAAATATGATCTTTAGATAAGTACCTATGTGAAATTTCATCGTCAGTTAGCTTGTTGGAATGTTCCTAATTTTGCCTTTAATAATAGTAGTCAAATAAAATTTTAATATAGTGATATATTTGTAACTTAAATATTTTTGGTTCAGGTTCATGGTTCAGTGACTAAAGTAAATAGCTAAATATCTTTAAATACAAATTTTTGATTAATTTTGGTTCTTATCAAACAATCTAGAAACCAGCGTCATGGTTTGATTTTAAGGTGTGGCACGATGTCATGTGGTCTGACCACTTACCTGTAATAATGAGTTGTGATTTAAATATTGTTCGCCCTAAATCTACTTTAATATATCACTCTTATGGTAAGGTTACTTGGGGTGAACGTACAAAATTAGAAATTAAAGAATACTCTGAGCACTGTAACAGTAAGCTAAAGCATATTGATTTGCCTCAGGAACTAATTATGTGTGTGTGCATAGACATATAATCGACACTTTGTACTGTGATATTGTTAGTACTCTTAAGAAATCAGCAGAAGTGACTTATTAAAATAAACAAAGTCAACATAAAAACCATTCTTGTGTAATAGGCTTATTCCATAAGCATGTGAGCTCTGCTCACCGGGAGGCTAGGTTTAAGTTAAATCTGTGGTTATGGCACGGTAAACCTGACCGTGGTGTTGTTTACAATGATATGATAGAAAGCAAGGAGAAGTTTAAGGCAAAGCTAAAATGGTGTCAAAAAAATCAAAATCTAATTAAAATTGACTTAATAGCTAGTCACAGATCCTCAAAAAATTTCGAAGTTCTGGAAATGCACTAATAAGCTTAACCTAAAGCCAGGTCTCCCAGTGAGCATTGAGGGAAATTCGGAATGTAAAGATATAATGTAATATTTAGAAAAATCATTTTAGAGTAGAATCGCCATTAAGTAGGTTGACATCACAGGTTTTCGGTACTAAGACGGGTTAAGGCACGGTGTGCAATGTCAACTTTTCTGCCAAGCAAGTGAGAAAAGTAATTGAGAACATGATTAGAGGTAAGTCGCCAGGCCACGACGGTCTTAGTGTCGAACACCTGCAGAATGCAGGGGTACATCTACCGCGCGTCCTGGCTATGTTCTACTCACTCTGTATCTCGCATTGTTATCTGCCTTCAGATCTACTGAAGACGATTGTTGTACCAATCCTCAAAGACAGAACTGGAAATATCGCGGATAAAACTAACTATCGTCCATTATCGTTAGCTACAATCATTGCGAAAATATTAGATCGTTTAATGGACGACTATCTTACAAAACATCTAATACTTCATGATGGCCAGATTGGTTTTAGACCGGGACTTTCCACGGAAAGTGCAATTTTAACCCTGAAGCATACTGTGAGGTACTATGTCGATAGAAAGACTCTAGTTTATGCTTGTTTTCTTGACTTGTCAAAACCTTTCGACATGGTATCTTACGATGTGCTGTGGAAGAAACTTAGTACTACCAGTTTGCCGACAGAACTCTGTTCTGTTTTCGAGTATTGGTACGACAACGAGGTAAACCACGTTAAGTGGGGTGGAGAGCTTTCTGATGCTTATGGGTTGGAGTGTGGGGTAAGGCAAGGTGGTATAACTTCTCCCAAACTCTTTAACCTATATATCAATGAGCTGATGAGGGCCTCAGCAGTATGCCAATCGGATGCTCTATTGACGGCGTTAGTATCAATAATTTAAGTTACGCTGATGATATGGTGCTGCTTGCGCCCTCTGTCAGCGCTCTCAGAAAGCTACTTCGTTATTGTGAATCATATGCTATTAGCCATGGACTACGGTACAATGTGCAGAAATCTGAGTATATGGTATTCTGCAGGCGTGGGGCAGGACCTGTGAGTGTGCCCCCTATAGTGCTTAACGACGTCTGTCTCAATAGGGTGCACCAGTTTAAATATCTGGGTCACATATTGAGTGAAGAACTTAAACATGACCTAGACATGGAGCGAGAGCGCAGGGCTTTGACGGTGAGGGCGAATATGTTGTCCAGGAGATTCTACGCTTGCTCAGATGAAGTCAAGATAACGCTCTTCAAGGCATATTGCCAATCCTTTTATGGTAGCAGCTTATGGACGACATATACGCAAAAAACTCTTAACTCCCTGCGCGTCCAATACAACAATGCTTTCAGGATGCTGTTGGGGCTTCCACGTTTTTGCAGCGCGTCTTCCATGTTCATGGAAGCGCGCACTGATGCATTTGCAGCAATAATGCGGAAAAAGGTCGCATCTCTATTAAGCAGAGCACGTGCTAGTTCCAATGGCATCCTGTCCATTGTTGTAAATAAATATGACTGTCCAATTCTACAGCACCATATTAAAATGGTGACGAGGTAGTGTGATTATTATAATTATTATTATTATTTTTATGAGATATTGTAACATATATATTAATTAATTATTAGTTGACATTCACATTTTATTACATAATTTACTAATACTATGGATCTATGTGTCTGAAAATAAATGATTATTATTATTATTTCTTTTATTCAAAACAAAATCTCGGATTTCATCCGGTCCTTTACAAAGGCATAAGTGGGGCTGTAGCCAACACTTAGAGGCCTGTTCGGTATAAAAATACAAAGGAGTATAAAAAACAGAAAAAATGTTGGATGAAGGGTAACATGGTACTTATAACTATTACAAATATGGTTATTATTATTATTATTATTATTTAAATATTGTCCCATTTGCACCAAATTGGTATATTACAAGAACAATTTGAAAAATTTAATACGTACTGACTTCCATTCTATTCAGTTATTGGAGGGTATCTCAAAAACTACAGGACCGAAGTTGATGAAATTTAAATGGGGTCACATGAAGGGGAAGCACCAGCTTTGAAATATGAAAATAATTTTGAGAATCGGGTCACCCAGTCGAAAGTAATGAGGTAACAAACAAAAAACAGTTGAATTGAGCCCGAGTACCTCCTCCTTTGTTTGGAAGTCAGTAGATAAACAAAGATTCAACTGATGGGTCTTGCGTGTGAATTAACTGATGTGCATTGAGAAGTACGTGTTGAAGCTTGGCTTGCTCTGATGAGTGGATACTTTAAGTAGAGTTTATCGAGGCTCGAGGCTATTCATTTCGTGGGATTTCTAGCTCCATTAACCAATGGAGATTCCAATTCGAATTGTAGTTGAACTGTTTTTCTTAACTAAACAGAATGTCCCAGAAAATAGAAAATATTTCTTTAAGTTCTGCCTGTTTTGGTTTAATGAAGCAATATGAGTGAACCCACGTTTGCATATAAACGGAGACTAAAACCAACAGCCTTCAAAATAAGTTACATAAAACTAATAAGAACCAATGTAATCTTTTTCGTAATAGGGTACGTTCAATTTAATAAAATATTTTTATTTTTTCCAGCTTGTAAACTGGATCAATAATGGACATGTAGAGAATATATAATAACACCAGCATGAAAATTATAAAGACATTTCTGGATATATAAGTACTAGCGCGAACGCAGCCGGGTGCGCAAGTACTCCATGAAGAAGTGGCCCGGACGGTCACGATACCGGTCGAGATACTCGACTATACGTACCGCGTAAGTTAAACCGTCAAATTAACATAAAAAATTTATAAGCCTTAACATAAACTACAATATTAGGAATAAAATATGTAATAATAAAGAATTGTTGAGTGGATACATTTATATTAATTGAGTACGCGTAGCTGATGTATTCAAAGTATCATTGAAGATTTTAACACCATGTATTAACACCATTATTATTATCAAAGATGTTTTTTTATGGGATAGATTACATATAGAAGTTGCTACGGTGTTGAGTTATAGAGTAATCTTGTATATTTGGTTTAGGTACGAGTACTAATAAACTTGTTTGATGTATTCCGAGGTAACAAGCCACATCACATTGCGACTATCTATGCAAAGAAATAAATAAAATTTAAATGTCTAATTGTAATGAAAAAAGAACAGCTTTTTCCTAAATGCATTTATATTTCCATAAGAAGGCAGACGGCCCAAGTGATGGAAAGTGGTCAACGTCGCTTTTAGACGTTTTAGACGTCGCGCTGGCTACTTCTAAAAGGAATAGAAGGGGTGGCGGATGGGGGATGGAAGAGGTAGGGAGGGGAACAGTAGGACAGAGGGGAAGGGGGTTTGAGAACCTACTACGCATATACGGTACATAAAGAACTATTTTCTGTCCACAGTATGATTATTTCTTCCAATCCAAAACTTCTGGAACGATTGTGATGAGTCTATAACTAAGGAGTTCTTCACACTACTTTTACTATAGTCAAATAATTAGAGTTTCGCTTGAAACTAATATATTTGTCTTATCGTCATTTTTCGAATGGGTCTAGCCGAGGGCGTAGCTAGCTACTGCTTACATAATATGGTAAAATTATTTATTATACATATTATGCAAAGATAGTCAAAGTAGTTATGATCAAGCTTTCATACTTGTCCAACGTGAAGTTATAAAAATTCTACTAGACTATAAAAACTTGGAAATACCGCTCAAATGGAGTTATTAAAGGATTAAACACTATACATATAGGTTTATTAATAATAGTTGAAATACTAGTTTTAGAGATCTGCTGATAACGGGAATAATTTATGGAATAGTATTAGCATGCCATAATAAAACTCTGTGACTAATTATCGGTACTATAACACCAAAGCATAAAACCTAATTTTATATTAAAGGTGTATTTGAAAAGTGTTTTAAATGTGTTTAATACGTACGTTTTAGTTTGTGAAGGGATAATTATAGGATAATAGAGAAAAATGGAATCCATGGAAGACCTCAGTACAATGCTCGAAGACTTCCATCGAGTTTCCCAACGGGTAGGCCTTAAGATGAACATGGACAAGACGAAAATTATGGTCAATGCCCATTTTGTGCCTACCCCAATATCAGTTGGGAACTCAGTTCTCGAAGTTGTTGACGAATAAATCTACCTGGGACAGACAGCCAAACTAGGCAGATCCAACTTCGAGAAAGAGGTTGATCGTCAAATCCAATTCGGCTGGGCAGCGTTCCGGATACTTCGCGAACTCTTCTCGTCAAATATACCCCAGTGCCTCAAGACAAGAGTCTTTGACCAATGCGTGTTACCAGTGATGACTTATGGCACTGAAACGTGGTCTCTTACTATAGGTCTCATAAGTAAGCTCAAAGTCGCACAACGAGCTATGGAGAGGGCTATGCTCTGGGTTTCTCTACGTGATCGAATCAGAAATGAGGAGATCCGTAGAAGAACGAAAGTCACCGACATAGCCCAGAAGATTAGCCAGTTAAAGTGGCAGTGGGCAAGGCACATAGCACGCAGAACAGATGGCCAATGGGACCGAAAGGTTCTGGAATGGAGACTACGGACCGGCAAGCGCAGCGTAGGTCGTCCACCGACACGGTGTACAGACAACCTGATAAAGGTCGCAGGACGACGTTGCGACAGATATTCTGCCGAGAAATAGTAACTTTAAGCGTTAAGCGTTAGGTTAAAGCACTGTAGCACGTGGAATTCCTTGGCAAAAGAAACCTAAAAAAACTAATTTCTCCAGGTGCATGTACCGCGCAAAACTTTACTTTTAAGCTCTTGGTGGCACTGCAAACAAAGTTATTGTACCGAGCAGCCCTGAGTTTACTTACTTTGCTGCAACTACCATGGGCAGGCATGCTTATCATCAGACGCACGGCCTGCACGTACACACACAAACGTGTGCACATACAAACTATTGGTTGTAAAATAATCATATTAAAATTACTACTAAACACTTACTCATGTTAATAAGCATTAGGAATATTTCCTCTAACTATTCAAGTAACGAGAAAAAATTTAATGACCTGACCTTTTAACTAAGGTTATATACGAGTAAAACATAGATCTACGAATCTTGTTCTTATCAACGTACTTTTTTACATATGAATAGAAGTCAACGTACATATTTTACATATGAAATATTTCACCAATACAGACGTTTTTAGGCTTGGTTTTGCGAATTGTGTGCCCCCTGCATACTAAATTGTAATGAAAATGGTTTCGAGGGCGATAGATCGATCTAGCTAGGTTTCATTTTTAACCGTGTTTTAGGCAATGAAAAACAACAGTTTGTTCGTTGTAGATGGCGTAAAAGTTGCAATGCAAAATCATGAGTCGCGGTGACAAGATTCTCACGGATCAACAACCATACTTTGTTCGTTGCGTTCAAACTAGATGGCGTATCGGGCGCATTGCAAAATCCGGAATCACGGTGACAACATTCTCACGGCACATAGTGTTGCTATTTTGTATTCATATCTTAATTAAACAAAGAAATCACGTAAAAAATATATGAGAGCTAACTTTAGGGTACCTCTAGAATAGAAGTTTTAAAATGACGATAGCTTGGGAGTAGTGAGTGTCGGCCACAATTTAGGTGGTTTTTGCATCGACTCCTACCTCGAGAAATAAATAATAATATATAATATAGCCAAATCAATATTCTGGGTATAATGTGGTATCAGTCTTAACTGCGTCATCCTTCAAGTGAGAAAATGGGTCTCACTTGATATTCTGTTATAAAAAAGTAATTGATGGAGTCAAAGTACACCCAAATCTGGTTGAACAAACTTCACTAATTGAACGTTATACACGCCAAAAACAGAACCCATCTATTCTCAAAACAATGATTGACAGTGGTTACGAATTTCGTCATTTTAACTACCGGAGCAAAATATGGCCTTCGTTGTAGAGATTGCTTTGTTTGCTAGAACCTGACTGACTCACCATTACTGTCATCACTCTATCTGGTGAAAAGTTTCAGTTTTTCTACGCAGCCACACTAAAGAAGCTGTTCCAGCCACACAAGGCTTAACTATGCTATGTCAAGGAGTTGTACAGGGAAGACTTCATTGCGGCATTTGGTGTAAACAACACGAGTCCTAAATCCTGGGCTTTAAGATTAAGTATTGCGATTCTACGTGCCAACTCGTTTTTGTTACGCAGCGGTCCAAATGTTTATTTAAAAAAAAAAAACATTCTTTAGGAACCGGCTAAGGCTTGCTTTATATTACCAGGTTTTCTCATCAGTTTTGAACTTATTGTTATTATTTTATTATAAAAAAATATTGTTGTAATAAAAGCTGCTGATGTTCGTGATGTCATGGGTAAGTGTTTCGGCTGAAAATCAGTGACTAGGATCTAAGTTAGATCTTAGTTAAATGCTGAGTATAAATACCTTTAATGAAATTTATGTACCTATGTGTTTTGTATATATGCTTCTTTGTTTAATGTTTTTACATAAACATCATGTGTATATTCTAAATTTGTTTCTATGTTATGGTTTTATATAATATTGTGTGTGTCGGAATAAATATATTTCATTTTTTTTTATTTATTTCATTATTTTCATTCATTTCATTTGAAGTTCTTCTTGGTAGCTATTATGATCATTATATAATATCAAATTTATTTTAAATATGTGCAAGTCATTGTCATTTAGCATTGTTATTTTTAGACAAGGCTTCTATCATTGTATATCCGGATTGTGTATAATTGATTACATATGAAACATAATGGAGGTCGTCTACCCGTCTGTTCACTTCGTTAAGCTTGTACTCGTCAGGTATTCAATTTCCTTAGACGTAGGCCTATTTAACAATTAAATTGATTGATAGGCCTATCAATAACAGGTAAACATTAATATTGTAATAGTTTTATGTTTATGACACTAAATTATAGTTTACTGGCGTTACGTAAAAATATGCTATAAAGGTCGGTTGCATGACCTCTCAAGTTAAGGCAAGGGCCTTACATTTCCCTAATGGATAATAAGACTTGCCCTTGGAAGCCTGCTGCTATGAGTATGTAAGGTACTAAATATAGTTATATATATGAACAGGCTAAACCGAGACCTACAGGGCGATTCTGTATCTCAGTTGCTAACAAATGTGGATTGAAATCGAAAAAAATGGCGACTTTATGTCACTTTTGTCAGCTCCAGTCATCAACTTACTAACATTTTTGCTTACTGGAGTTGTCAATACTGAAATAGAGCCGCCATTTTTCAAAATTTCTATCAACATTTGTTAGCAACTGAGATACATAATAGCCCTGCGGGTCAACATTTCCAAGTATTTTTTATAATAGCACTACATGTTTTGGTTAAAATAAAAAAAAAATAAAGAAACTTATCTATTAAAAAATCGATCTCAAATTAGGATCATGATTGCGCTAAATCTTTTAATCAGTAAACGTGTTTATCTGTAACAACTCATACTTTATTTTATAGTTTAAAGCATGAGTTGTTACAAATTATTTAAAAGCTTAATAATCGCCCCCACATTTAACTTATATAGGTAGTTTATTTATAGTTTTATTATCTTATTTATATATATTTTTGTATTGTATTAATGTTGTGTAAAATGTGTATAATTTGTGTGTAAGGCTATGATGGGACTGTCATAAACACGATGTTTAAAAGTCCCTAAATAAAAAATATTATTTAAGAAAAAAAACGCCCCTTCATCTATGCATGTTTGACACAATGGCTTTTTGGAAAAAAAGATTGAAAGAGTAAAACTCCAACAAAAAAAGGGGTGAACTAAGCGACTATTTTTTTATCAATTCACTAGCTAGATAATGCATCAAACCGTTCTAATTAATTAATACGACTCGATGTACTATGTGAGACACCTTTAACTTTTTCTGTATATTATGCAATCATAAATTATACTTGTGGAGGCTTGTAAATGGCATTTCATTGTTAATTACCATGTACCATTGTAAGTATAGCTGTAAGCTCCCCGAAGAAAATAAAATAAAATAAATAAATAGGAACACCGAAGATATGCTCCTCTTTAACAATTAGTTAAATGGCTGAATGTTAAAAAGAATTATTATTATTTTGGCTGAATGTTAAAAAGAATTATTATTATTTATTTTAGTAGTCAACTAAACATTGTCTTAAGAGCACTAAATTACTTACCAACAATAAACAGCACATAACGGTAAATTATCTAAAAACTTGGAAGTCAACTAGCTCTCACAAACACAGGGAATCCTACTGTGGGAGCTAGGGCAGCAATAATTTAGGTGTAAATGTTTATAATATAAAATGTATTATTTAATTCAATAATTAACTAGAATTTTGTAATTAATTATTATAAGATGCCTTATAAGATGCCTATGATACCAAATTTAATAAAAAATAAATAACCTTCGTTTCTACAACGCGGTCACATTAACTCGACGCATCGCTGAAATGCGGGTCCCCGCCCGCTTCCCCCCGCATTCCCTTTTCTCGCCCGGCAAGTGTCAGTACGGTCAGCATCTTTGTTACCGAAACATGCGTCGATAATTTGTACGAGAACTGGTCATCAATTTAGGAGGAGAGGAGACATCAGATAGCAGCAGTGAAAGTGAGAGCGAGAATGAAGGCGAAGTCAGTTTTAATGACAACTTTCAATCCGTTGTTTATAGCGATGATGACTAAAAGATAATCGACTACATTCCTGTCGAAAAATGCCAAATAAATAAACATTAATTGGGTAGACATACAACAAATGTGTGTTTTTTCTATTTTTATGATCAATATTAATAACGGTAACAGGACACCTTTATCTTTTCACAGAAGATGTAGTTGTATATTACCTTTCAAAATAAATAGATATTTTTTATTCATTTAACAAAATTTATTTTTAATCAATTTTTACTCGATCTTAATTAAGGCCACTTGGCCGGTTTTTTTGCACACCGTACTTGACCGCCAAAATGACGTCACATGGTCAAGCGTCTAGTTAATGTGACCAATATATGTGTATATATAGTTATTTATGCTACTGGTATCGAGTGAACACTTAACTTTTATTTACTAAGCTTGTTGTTTAAATTGGGGGTCTTAAAAAGAAGTACTTACCACAACAGTCTTCGGATCATACTTCATGCCCAGCGCTTTACAGATATTGACCATGTTGGGTCGAACTGGTGAGAGACCACTCATTGTGTGAAAGAGGAAGTATGCCATTACTAATATGAACGGTCTCATGGTTTCTTTCACAAAGAATATATTTCTAAATTTCCAGATTGTTCTTTTGATTATGTTGCTGTTTTCGTGCGTACAGGGTTCTATGGCGTTTCCTTCCTTGTGACAAACGACACATTGGTGTATGACGTCATTGTATTGCAGGAGTTGATTGAATTCGTCTTGGACGTCTTCTGGTTGCGCCCAACCTCGCAGCCTGCATAGTGATCGCATTGCTTCTTTTTGTCGTCCTTTGGATATGAGCCATATTGGAGTTTCAGGAACCTGAAATGGTAATGATGAATGATCTTGAGTACTGCGTTAATGACGCATCTTTAGTATCTTAAACATATTTGGACATAGATAGAAGTGATTCATTAGATACCATTTGATATTGGATAAAATTGGACAACATTCTACTGTTTTGTTCACACACCCTCACCATGAGGCTATGTGACACGATTAACCTCTTTTTATGTAATTTAGGAGATAATATAAGCATGAAGCCCAACTGGTGTTAAGTGATTATCTCTGCCTAGTACAGACGTATTTTGGCGTAATTGAAGAACTGCACTACGACCGTAACTTATTAAGCTGTTTAGTCTGACGTGCCTTTAATTTTGCCTATGAATGTCGATGAAATTTCTGGCACATGAGACATAATACTTCAAACCAGAACGCAATATTGCGAATATTACTGCTTCAGAACATTCTTCCTCCACTAATCTGTGGCCCCTGATAAGAGGCCTCTTCCCGGGCTACCTTAGTGCAACGCAAGCATGGTATAAAAGCTTGTTGTTAGTATCCCGTAACGCAGCAAGACAAAAAATAAGACTGTTTTTTGAATAATAATACTGAAAACACTATTGTCAAAATTATGGTATATTCATAAAGTTGAGATAATAATTATTGTACTATAGAACGTAGTTGGAACGCTGCGGTGCAGCTGATCGGATGCCAAATTGTTAACGTTGTTAAATTATTACCGGAACATAAGAGCAACTAATGTTAATGAACAAATACTGTAAATAATAATAATAATATGCATGCATGTCTTTAGTCTAGAACTGTTAGGACAGGGAAACATTTCGCACGCTTGCTGTGAAATGCAATGAAAAAAATATCAACAGTGCATTGGTATAACATTTCCTTAAGTTTTTACTCTGTAAATGCTCTTATTTACTACACATGTAATGTAGCATTTCGCTATTATGATTAGATTTAACGTTTATGTTTGTGTCATATTTTTACGTAAGATTTAAGAGAAATTTAAAAACTAAAATTAGAACTGGTGTATTATAAGTACTTAAGTATTATATTAAGTAGAGCAAAAGTATAAAAATGATTTTTGGTGTAATTTGATGAGGTAAGAAAAGTATTATATTTGCTGAGTAACTTGATAAGATATATTGTATAGTAGATATTATATGTATATTGATATAACTATTAATTTTATTATTAAATTATGTTATGTATTATACATAATATTATTATATTATTTATGGATATGTACCTATTTAAATAATATTATCACTTAATTATAATATGCTAAAACAAAAAATCTTACTGCAAACCTGTATGTTAAAAAAAAACTTGTATTGCCAAGATGTAAACGTACGAATAAGCACAGTAGTATGTAAGAAATTCTAAGTCACTATTTATATGTAACTACCCTCTAACTTAAGTTTTAATGAGAACTTGTAATATTAAACATTTTGTTTTAAACGTTTTAAAAAGGCGATCCTAGCCTGTAAAACGAACTAATTTAAGCATAGTTGTAGCTTAGTTTCTAGCGCTGAGTTGTACAAAATGTGTGTTTATGATAATAAAGAACTTTAAAAATCAAATCTGTGAAATGCAATCTCTTGTATGAATACTACGAGGTTACGAGCCATCTGGTGAAAGTAAAGAAAGTAGCATAGGCGTGGTAGCAAAACTTAGGTTAAATAATAATGATAAATTTAAACATTACATTGTTAGTAATCATAAATTAAATAAAATAATAATAATAATAACTATCTAATCTATAAGCCCCATTGGTGGGGGAAAAGTGGCCAAAACGCTGGCGGCATTGCCACGCTGGATGGCAATGCTAATTTTTTGCTCAAAATAGGCGCCAGCATTTCGGTCACCCGACGCCTCAAACAAACGTTTCGCCAGATCCCTAAACAAGTTGAGAGCGGACGGCCCCCATGGGCCTAAAGTTTCGACCCCAAACGGCACAAACATGTACATTCTGTCTAAATACACATATTTATGACGTTTGAGGTCTTCCGCTTTAGACGCGGCAGCGTCAGCTCGATCAATCGTCCCAGGGAGATGAGACGGCGCCAGTATGTCTACAATAGTGATTGTATTGGAATAAGTAAAGTTATATGTTCATTAAAGTATGAAATGCACCCCAAAATAAAAAGAGGCAGTTTATCTGACGGGTCGGTAGCGATGGACAGAAAAAAAGTAAGACATATTAGACAGACTGTTTGTAATATTTATAATCTATATTCGAATTATAAGGTTGAAATTAAGGCCTATTCGCAACATATAATAGTCGTTGTATAATATAAAATCCCAAAGTTTTGCCAAATGTGTGCAAAAACTGCATTTTAGAAACCTTTTGTGTAATATATTTTTTTATACAATAGAAACTTAAATGTGTATAAGATATCAATTTGCTCAACATATTCGAATACTCTATACAACACCATAACCAGGCATGAGTGTTTATGGTATGACGGCTTGGCCGTTCCATGACTAACATCGGAAATACTTTAATAACCAAGCGTGTAACTATCTACTCGTATCTAAGATTAAAAGAACAAGAACAAATCATTTGAAAAATTTGTCTAGTTGTTTAGTAACATTATAACTCAAGAAGTTCTGGATAGAATTGGACCGCGTTAGTTATTTTGGTTATTTCCGCATGGAATGGAGTGTTAAATTTAATTTTTATTTTAATAAGGTCATGAAGTCAGGAGAAGAGTTATAAAACAAAATGTGGGGGAACAAAATATAACTCTCGTCCTCAATAGAACATTATGTTGATTTATCACATTTTGCTAAAAATAAGAGATGATTAATTAAATAAAACAATTATTTAAATAACTAGCTAATAAGCCAGCGGCTTCGCTCGCTTGGTCTTGGTGTAGTGATGGAAGCGCCGTTTTGTAATCTCGAGGTCTTGGGTTGGATCCCCGGGTTGGACAACAGTTATTGAAATTTTCTGATAAAGAAATCCTCAATAGCAGTCCGGAGTCTGGAACAGTGTCCCATAGATGGCAAAAGGCTCTCCCGTATTAAATGGGGTCAAAAATATATACGGTGAAACGCAGGTGTTTAAATCAGGGCTGCTTACCCCTTCGAGGATATATCGGCGTGACGATTTGTTATGTAGTGTTTATATGTAACGTTTATTGCATTATTTTCTTTACAGTTTCTTTTTACCAAGTTTTGAGTGAATTGCCGTAGAAATATTTTTTCCTTATAATAATTTCAGAATTACTGCACACCTTATAATGAGCATATTTTCAAAAATTAAAAATAAACTAGTAACAATCTTAAAAATTACTGCTTTTAGCCGTGCCGTAGAAGTTCATGTGAACCGACCAGTCAATCGAGACCCCAGTTTTATATGAGACCGTGTAGCATAGAGAGATCAAGCTGCCATCATAGATTTATGAGACGGGTCAAGATAAAAGTTTATAGTTTAGAGTTCCGGCCTCTATTCTATCCATATACGAAATTTCGTCGAAATCTGTGCGGTCTAGTCTTTATGTGACATTCATACAGACAGACAGACTTTTTTTTCAAAAACGTCTTATTTATACACAGTAGAGAGTTTTACGTCTTCTGACCCACATTTTTATTTATTTTTCTTACAAGTACAGACTTTTTGGCCTCTACTCCTTTATTATAAGTATGATACATAGAAGATATGGGAAAACAAGAGGTCGCACGACGAAGTCAGCTCACAATGGGCAGCGTTCGGTCCATCTTTGGAGCTTGTTGAGGTTACTGTGTCGTGTAACTTTCGTCATGGTGATTCCGGAAATTGGCACTTTTTGCACTCGAAATATTTTGTATGTGCTTAATATTAGCGCCATCTGTTAACTTCGTGGAGTAGTACGGACGGTGATTGTTATCAGTTATGCCTCTGCGCTTGTTTACGTATGTAGCGATGAGTAGAACGTGACAGAGGTCGCGACAATACTTTTAATCCTAAAGAAATGTTGCCATGAGACAGCTTTTTTACGCGAAGGCAGAGAATTCTTATTGCATTGAGGAAATAGGCGAACGTCGACCCAGTTAACTTATTCAGAAGATAGGAAGAGAAAAAAATCGTCAAATAAAACACAAACACAAACCTTGCCTGTCGCCCGACACCTTTGTGTTTTATTACCGGTTGTTATTATTAATTGTTATGCTCGGTTTCTGAGTTACTTTCAATTCTAGTTTATCTATCCGGAAACTTCATGAAGTCTTCTGGTCAAAAATACCTCAATGCGGACACATAGACACAAGTTTTTCAATTATTAATTACAACTGAATTAACTACATAATATTTTATAACATTTTGATGTGAAAAGTTAGGTTTAATATTCAAATGTACTTTACTTCCGTTGAAATCGCCAATCCACTACTCGACCTCCCCTATAGGAATTGTTTTGTGAAGTGGCCGGCCCGGGGCGCTTAACATATAAACTTACGGAGATTTATTTATTTATTACATTTTAGGAAGACTATCGACTGCATAGCTTATCTAAGATAAGTAAACATTATTACTTCATCAGTCGAACGACCCAGACACAATAGAAATTTCATTGTTATATGGACTCCATGCAATTTCGAATGCAACATGTTGTAGCAATCTGCTGTGATCCAGCAAATTGTATCGTATGTAGGTGTGTTGTGACTCCCTTCCAACATGTTGGACGTCGTATCGTACGAGTACGTCCTAGCATCCAGCAGATTGTTACAGCGAATTGTAAGCCGTGTTGTAACGTGAGTAGTGCGGTAAAGTGCGGTTGCATGCAATCTGGGCTCAGTCGCGATCGTGCCGCCGCCCGTGGTTAGCGTCGCTGTGAATTTTATTAAATGAAATATGTAAATGGATGCAAAAATGTATACTACAGAAAAAAACTATATTGATAAGAATTTCAGAAATCTATTAATGACTTGCCACATTTGTGGAATAATAAAATAGTTTTGGCCTATTTTTCTTTTCTTAGCAGCTGATGTTTTTTTCTTTGTGAAAATAATTGACACGCCATTGTTTCTTCCTATCCAAATTTCTCTAGACTAGAAATAATGATTTTAATTATTAAATAACATAATAATAGGTATCATATATTGTACTATTGCTGTGCATTTATTAATGTTCAAAGTAAAAATTAATGTTTATTGTCTCTCAGACTCAGTAGTTCAGCGAACTCAGCGAAGGCAATTGCAAGATCCGTTTTTTAATATTTGGACAGAATTTGAGCCATTTTCATTCACGTGTGCACGCTGCGGCGATCCAACGCGGAATGAAATTGTAATCGCCGCTGCAACATGTGTAGAGTACGTCCAACCGCGACTACAGCAGATTGTTACAGCATGTTGCGTTCGGGGTTTCATCGTATGTAGACACCTTACTGCCTGAGTGCAGTTATCAACATGACGAAAACCACCTCCATAAATCGCACCTTATGCCAGCGTTCTGCAATTTATGGATTAAGATATTATGATCTATTTTGTCGAAACATTTGTTGTAGTCTGTAGACTACATCGACCTGGTTACCTTCTTCCATGCTGCTCGTAACAAACTCATTAAGCAGTATTAGGTTACTAACTATCGATCTCCCCTTTAGGAAACCGTGTTGATATAGTTGGTAAGGAATTACGTATGCGTAGGTACAATTGCTTCTAATTTTTTTTATTTATTTTTTGTTTTAGGGACTTTTAAACATCGTGTTTATGACAGTCCCATCATAGCCTAATATTTTTTTCAAACATTTTAGATTATAGCTAAAGTGTTTGAAAAAATCATTGCACAGATATTATTAATTATTAATAGATTTCGCAGTAATCAACCTACTTTTCCAGGAACTACAACGTGTGTGGTTCAAAAACCTCCAAAAGTATTTAGGATTTTCTTCTATAGAATTTTCCACAGAATAAAATTTAAAGTAACATAGCAACTTTGTTCTAAACGATCGAGCTCGATCTCTTAAAATGTCCATAGACTGTTTATCAGTAAGCATATTACATTTCTTGTACTTGCTATAATACTTGTATTTTTCCTTAAGAACCTTGACAACGGAGGAATACCATGGTGGGAATATTCTTTTCCGCACAAGTTTTTCGGTACATATTTCTCATGCAGATGGAAAGAGTTTGTGGTTACGAACGTTATGAAACCGGTGGAAGAGATCGATTTCAATGTTACGTAAACAAGAAAACCAGCAAAATTCCTACTTACATTTTTACGTAAATATTAGCAAAGAAATTAAATATCAATATATACATTTATTACAAAGATGACTTGAGGAGATAAGGATGACTAGTTAGATTGCTTGAGTACCTTTTATTGTACGTGGCGCGAATGTCGCAGAATATTAATTCAACTTTATTAAGACAGGCAGGGTCCTTAATGAAATTGTACCATAATAATAAATTAAATATATAAAATGTACCATAATATGAGCTTCATCTTTACCAAATTTAACTGAAGATCGCAGAATTTTACCAATAGCAAATAGACAAACGAATTTCAGACTGAGGCATGGTACTAAAATGTTTTTTGCAGACTAAAAGTTAAGCACATGACTCATCAAAATAACAAATTGCAAAATAGTATATATAATTATATCTAAATGCCGTTTCAAAGAAGACATACACGCTATCAAGTATTAATTATACATGAGTCATCTTGTTCAATAAAGAGTAGGTGTTGAGTTTTTCGCCAGATTCGTTATCCCGTCACAGAATAAATAATAGTACTCCATAATCCCGTGAAGATATTAAATACGAACTTTTCAGGATGACAGGATGAGGAATATATTAGCATAGTCCTGAGCGAGTACATACATCTACGAGGATGTCTACCTCACAGTTGGTGCTTTTATAATGGAAACTATACCTATTTACAAAGATTTAGCTGTTGTTATATTTTTGCTATCGCGTTTCTTTGGTTGCTAGAGTTGTCGCTGGTAAGTAGATGCGAGAATGCCGATGGCACAGACAAATCACATTAGTGCTTATGCACAATGGAGTTGTCATTGTCATTATTATTAATATAAATATAACATTATCGAGCCAGTGCCCGATCGACCAAGCACCGTGAATGCCGGAAAAAAATAACTAGTGTTAAATGCCAAGCACTTGCAATAGGCAAAATGAACTAAATATAAATACATGGCGTGGCAAGTACCACATTGTTCGTGACAGTAAAATTCGCTAGTACTAAAGATTCAAAACTTTTCATTTATTTTAATATTTTTGATTTATTATTATTCTTTGAAACGTAGTTTAGTTTGTAGAATTTCCAATAAGAATTCCAATAAGAATATTAACATTTAAAATAAAATAAAAATTTCAATATCACCATGTCTAATTCTAGAAAACCCAAAGTTGAAAAAAAAACATTATTGCCCGAAATTTTAAAGTAGCTCTTATTTTTTATATAATTATTAATATATTAATTAATTAAGCTTATGTTACTAGGTAAAAATCATATTTTTGTTCGAGACATTAAAAAAATATTTATAAATATCATTTGAAATCCTGTCTTGATAAATATTATTTATTGGTAAAACTTAATTTTTGTGATCAGATTGCAATTTTTTATGATAATATTTCCTCTACGAATTCAAATATTTAAATTTTATTAGTTAGATATGTGTTTTTACCATTTAATTACAGCAATAAACCTAGAGGTATTGGTGTAAAATTTGTAAATTACATTTTTTTTCACATCAACTCTGATTTTTCAGCTACGTCAAGTTTGTTCTCGTGTTACATAATATTTTACTAATACATTTGACAGGTTTATGTATCGGATTCTTAAGTTATTCAACTATCTCTGACAAATTTCGGTCCTTAACTCGCTATAGGTATGGCACAAGAGCCGTTTGTTCCCAACTCGGCGCAAACATGTGACGCGGGCGCAGGTCGTAACAATCGCGAGGACGCCGCTGCGGCCCTAAGACGATCTAGCCGGTAAAAGCGTGTTCAGACGCCATACAGATCTCTAGCGATATTTATATAAGCAGGTCAGGTGTTGTTGTAATAAGTAGATACCAAATCAACCATCATACCACCAATGCCAATTCCACCAAAATTATTTCCAGTGACCTGTGGCACTTGTTTAGCTGTAAGAGACACATATAGAGCGCTATCGTTACTGGTGATAAAAAGTGTGACACGAGTGTTAGTTGCAACAATGCTGCAGAACCTCGGCAGCATTCGTGCTATGTTTATGTGCCATTAACATGTCAGCTTTATCAGTAAAGAAACGTAAAACTAGTAGTTCTGCGAACAGTAGACCGCGCGAGCACAGTCTTATCAGCGGTAATTTTTCGCAGTCTGAGCTACCTTCAGTTGGAGGTGAATCATTAGTCCAATAGGTAGACTCAAAGCCACAGAACAAATTTATGAGGGTTTCAAAATACACCGAAATGATAACCATAAATTTTATTGTATTACTTTTTATTAATTTTTTTTTCAATAATTTTATGTTTTGCCATAAATAACCAAAATCTTTCCCAAAAAAAATAAACCAGTTTTGAAAGTGCATAACCTTTTTTCTCGGCAATCACTTGACCATGTTCTTATTCGAAACTCCTCTTTAAAGTCAGGTAGGCATCTAAATTCCCTAACTACTAACCTCCCTCCCCCCCCCCAACTCAAAAATCGCCGATAACAAAAAAAATATAGTAAAACATGCGTACCAAGTTTCGTCAAGATTGGTTGAAAAATGCAACCTGTACATGTAGGCCAACAAACGACCTAACAAACATACAGACAGATAAAAGTCAATTGGGCCAGAAAAAGCAGTGATGCTTCGCTTGCTTGGTCAATTAGTGGTGAAGATATGTTTACTTACGAATAGCACTAGAACCATGGTTGCTAGCGGCACAATGAGCGACACAAGAGCAGCTTGTCTCCACGGTAGCACAGTCCCGAGTAGGTACGCCACGAACATGCCAGTTGAAGTAAACCCATTGGTTAAGGTCGTCAGGATGCCTCGGATTGACGGATCACTAGAAATATAAGAAAATCATGTTAATAGTTCAGCCTGTCTTATACCTGTGTATTGTGCTACTATAGGAATCGACACATATGCACATAGTTGTGCTAAGCAAGTCAAATAAAAAGTAATAGAAAGAATAATATTTATATATTTTGGTAAGTCTACTGAGGCCGTAACCAGTCAGATATCAGGCTGTGACTTAAACGTGTCGCTCCTAATGCTCTCTTAACAATTCCAAAAGAACGATGGAATAACCCATTTGATATGCTTGTTATATGTGGCCGTCTGATTATATAACTGACTGTCTTTCTGAATTTATAGATGTGGCATGGTAGTTGTATAACCAAGTTTTCCAAATGTGGATTGTTTTAGCGAGATGCTTCTTGGCCGCGTGTGATTGAAAATGATAAGTATAATGTTGTGTTGACTTTATACAGATTCTAAAAAGATAAAGTAGCTACTGCTGAAGTTAGTTACTTTGAATTTTGGTTCAAATATTTATTTTTCTATGTTAACTCTCACTTCTCACAACTCGATATTTGGCCAAGTCAGGAGAACTTGAATCTCAATTCTCCGCATTACGAAGGAAAAGCGTCGCAGTTCAAGTAACTTAGTGGCTTGATTCGTAATACTGATATTGTTCGTTGTAAAGTTAATAGACCTGTTGTATCAATTAAATAACTAACCAAATATACATCACTGGAATCAAGACGATTCCTGTGTGATCAGATGATATTAGAACTTATTCTGGTGGATGGCTTTACTATACGATATTTAACAGTACGATTACCATATTCTATAGCTAAGGCTAAGCTTATATCAGTGTACTATGCTTACTGTCATTCCATAATAAGCTATGCCATAACGGTTTGGGGAAATGCTTCGCAAGACCATAGTCCTTATTTGCCAAAAAAGATCAATCCGAATCATACACGGCTTACATAGGTTCAATTCAGTCAGAAATTATGTAAAAAAAAAATTACAGTAGTTTGCCTATTTATTCATAATTCTCTTATAGAAGTACTTCTGAAAAAACACGAGTTACACATGAAAATGGACTTACATAATTTTAATACCAGAAACAAATAAAAAATATAGGTTCCAAGAAACAGACTCGTTAAAACATATAAATAAAGTCTCTGTCTGAAACTCGATATGTATTACAAACTGCCCTTAGAAATAATACGTCTTCCTATAAATACATTCAAGAAAACACTTAAAATATCCTTTGAATATCATCCTTTTTACCATATCAGCGAGTACATGAGTTGTTCATTCTCTGACGTGCATTCATAGCTATTACTTGTTTTACAGTCAACTAGTTACGAGTAGGTATGTGTTTTGATATTTATTTATATAATGCTAATATGATATGATAATGCTTAATATTTTGTTTCGTTTTACCGTTATGTATGTAATTGACTTGCCAATGTTATGCGAGGTAACGGAATGGTTAAATAAATATCTGAATCAGAATCTGAATAAGGTTGTGTTGTGATGTAGTGTAGTAGATCATATTACATCAATGCTGTTTTTCAGTTTTCTATTTATTTAAGTACATATACAGGTTTGTTGTATTGTTGCCTTCAATATAATAACATCACATTATGCATTCGAGATACATATCTTCGGAAATTAAAATTATTTCTAGTAGGTATGGTAACTTAACTAGTTTTTTTAATCTTGAAAATGTCAAATTTGTTTATGCTGACCTTTTGTTCAACGACTTCTTGATTATATTTTATGGCTTATTGATTATTTGTTTACTGAAAATGACAATTTTATAATTACCCAAAACTATGGTTTACATCGAGTTAAATTGTATGACTGTGTATAATTAGCACATAGAAGCAATTTGTTTCGAAGATTTTAGAGGTGTAAAGTCGCCTGCGATAAGATGTATATATTTTACAATTTTCAAAAGTGCCTTTGCATATAATTTCATAAATAGATATCAAAATTACTCTAAAATGAAGTTATTTATATTATTTGACTGTTTAAAATAATCCTTATCTATATTGTTAGGAAATTTAGTACAGTATCATAGTTTTGAAAATTATGGAATGTATACATCTTATTGCAGGTGACTGTACAATGGGTAATATAAATAAGGAAAGTTTATAAATCCCGTGGTGTTCATAGCCAAAGGTAATATTCCAAACGTGACCAACTAACAATGCTCATATATCATTTATTATTTTTATTGTGGACAAAAGTGTCAGCCGATAAAATAGCGCGCCTGCCACACTCTGCCACATATTTCACAGTTCAAATAGTTTTGCCGTCAATCAGTAGTGTGGAGAATTTTTTTGTTTTATAGCTGGTTTCTATATTTTATATATTGACGGCTTCCGTAGATTTAAAAATAATTGAGTTCCATGTTACATTTCCATACAAGAGATATTCCATTGAAACGTTGTCAAACTTCTGTCTCTAGGGACCGACCGTTGATACATAAATAGAATAAAACCAAAACCTGTTTATTACCTAAGTATATGATTTTTAAAGCACCAAACTTTTCAATAGACGTCCTCGCTCAGTCTCCATCGGACGGGTGAGGACGAGGATCGAAGCATAGAAATGAGAGTTAAATTCAATGCTCCGATGCTCCGGGCTGTCACGGTTACCTAGTGGTCATGGAGTTCGACACGGACTGTTGGAAGTCGCGGTTATGAATACCATCCGAGGATGTGTAAGTCATCTCTCTAAAATACTCGTAGCAAAGAAAAAATTTAAACTTTATGTTAATAAGTGTTCCTACTGTAATAATTTAAATAACATAGACTGGCGGTCCTAAACCCGAATAATCAAAATACTCGCCTTTAAAAAAACCTACCTGACTTCTCCGACGTAAGTGACAGAAGGTGCTTCCATGATCCCTGTTCCAATGCCCAATAGAGCATTAGCTAGGAAAAGTGAAGGCACATTCCAAGCAGAGTACATAAGGATCCACGCGATGAGGTGTGGTATATTCACAAGGAATAGAGCCTTTTTTCGCCCAAAACAGTCGAGTAGGGGACCGGAGAAAATGCTGCCCAGAGGTTGGACCAGGAAGGCCACACTACCTAGAATAGAAAAGACTTAGTCAATTATTTACTCATTGACACATACATGCATACTATATTCTATTTTGGCTCTTCTTCATCAACCCACCTTCTAATTACTTTTCAGCAAAGAAAACTTGAATAAACTTAAAACTAAAGAATAAAACTAAAATTATAGAGTTTACATAATAGTTCCAAAGTTTGGGATCAGAAATTGTTACATCCAATAGTTTTCATCGGTTTGTCCCTAATTTATCGCTTTAAAGGTGTGTTACATTTATTTTCATCAGAACCAGTTAGTTTTTATCTATGTATTTAGGCTAGGTACTTAGTATTAAGGTTTCGTAAAAAAAATTTAAGTTTTTTACATTCTGCAAAATCACCTTCAATGGTCTTAGTCTCTTATGATTCTACAGTGATTCTATGTGTCTAAAGATGAAGCCATAAATAACATTTACTTAATAATAACTACTGTGTTTTAATAGCAAAATAAGAAATCGTAAAAAGTAATCGTTCAGCCCCTGTTGGATTTCAATTTAGTAAGTGGTTCCTTGCATATATCGAATATACCAGCAGTATACCTATGGCTCCAATCAAAACCAAACTTTGTGACTTTGAAGAATGCTATCAT
The DNA here is from genome assembly GCA_917880725.1 of Selenia dentaria. Lineage (NCBI taxonomy): Eukaryota > Metazoa > Arthropoda > Insecta > Lepidoptera > Geometridae > Selenia > Selenia dentaria. Next base: position 27,714,879 of record OU862894.1, read on the forward strand.
ACATACTCACATATATATATATGTGTTTCTCGGAGTTTCTCAATTACATCTGTTTCTCGGAAGGCTACATAGACAGACAGTATATTGTCTACTTTTGTTTATAACTTCTACACACACTCTACGGTAAGCATTACCAGAGCTGTGCGGGTTTCGCGGCGTCTAGCTGGTCTCACCATGGAGCCATAGGAACTTCAAAACTAAACAGATTTTATATACAAAACCAGTTGATTGTCAAATTTATAAAAATCTGTGTGAAATATGAACGAGTTTTTAATAATAACGAATTTGAAATCGCATTCCTATATTGCATATACAAGTATGCCATATTATTGTGATAACATACGAGTATATCTTTAATATGTTAATTTATATACAGACAGGCCTGTTGGTCTAGTGGTTAGTGACCCTGACTGCTATGCCGGAGGTCGTGGGTTCGATTCCCACCCAGGACAAATGTTTGTGTAATGAGCACGATCATTTGTTCTGTGTCTGGGTGTAATTTATCTATAATATTTATGTATTTAGAAATATACAAGTATGTTTATCAGTTGTCTAGTACCCATAACACAAGCTCTGCTTAGCTTGGGACTAGATGGCGTTGTGTGATAGTTGTGGAATATTTATTTATTTATTATTTATTTATTTATATAAATAAAAGTCACAATAATGAAAAGTTACATTCTAAAAATGTTACAAGCTTGCTGGGAGCAAAAAAAGGAAATCTGTTTATACAAATAACCTACCTACCTACTCATAAATAAATCGGATACAGATTTTAATGATTACCGATTTTTTTGCATACATCATTTTGAAAATGTTTGCTGATGCTGAATGCAAAGCACCAAATTAACTTTTGAAATATACACATATTATTATATTAAATTAGAATGTTAATCTAAGAGTTTGCTTTTTATGGAAAGATTAACCTTGAAATGATGTTAAAGTGTTGTGATTGTAGAAGAATTGACGACAGGAGTGGGCGTTTCTACACCTAAATATAGTACGATCATCACCAATGAAAATAACTTGTTGATTAGTATCTATATCATTTTTGAATAAACGTTTTTATTATTGTTTACTATCGTGCATGAACAGCGAAACAAACGACGAACGGAGTATCTAACACGAAGAACGAGTAAAAAAAATCTATCGTTATCTCGGTTAACGATAGTTGAGGGCATAACACATCACAAGCATCCAAGATTTGAGTACAAACATTTTTTTATATTCACCAGCCAGGGATCGAATCTGTGACCCTAGCTTTGAAGGCGAAGTCCCTAGACCATCTAACGGAACCGTTAACCGTAAAAGGTGATAAAGTCGACAAGGGCCGCCATGTAGTTCATTATTACACAACCACAAAACAGGATAGTCCTCGGACGAAAAACGGACTCAGCTTTTCGGTGGTACAAACAATCCTCACACATCACACATAGAAAACGCTCATCATCATCATCTCAGCTGTAGGACGTCCACTGCTGAACATAGGAAAAGAAATAAGAATAAAAAAATTAATGAATAAATAAGAAAACGCTCGCTTCGCTTCAAACTAAAACCGAAGTACAGTTTGTTTGCAAACAAATTTAAACAGAAATAATTTGCGCATAGCCAACGCCATTATGTCTGTCATCTGTTCCAAAAAAACTACAGTAATTTTTCTTGAATTATCTACAGTACAGTACAGTACATGGCACTGTTAACATACAAACAGCTAAAAATACTTTGTTAATGCTGTAATGGCGGTAAAAACTAATTTGAATTTTGGATACCATGCCATGACGCATATTTGTGTGTTCTTTAAACATCCGGAAGGAACGTCTTAAGCGACAACTTTGTTTTCATCAAATGTTTACTTTGAAATAATGTAATATTTGCCAAACGAGCTTAAGCTTAAAGCTCATTTTTGGTTATAAACAGTCAATTACACTCTAAAATATCTCTAGTTTACACATATGGCATGTTTTAGTTTATATTTATTTCATGTCCACGATTTACGTAAACATACATGTTCTTCAGAATCATAATCATCAATAATCAAATTAAAAGTCACAATCAAATTATATTTAATAAGTTAATTATTAAGTAATTGATAATATTAAATTGTATAAACAAATTATATAAATTATAAAAGTCTTATTTTCTGTTTCAGAAATTCATCTATAGATATATATATATATAGTATAATAATATAATTAATATTCAGTTATCTGAAAATAAATATATTGAATTGAATGGACACTTATAAAAACATTTGGTTCGTTATTATATTCTCGTTATGTACTCAAACCACAGCAAAGGTTAGATACCAGCCGTGACCCGCTCATTCGCCAAGGGCCGTCGGTCTACAACAGTCCACCAACAGAAGTCGTTTGGTTTGGTTTAAACATTGAGCTAAATGTAGTACATAACAAATTGTTCCTTGCAACTATTGCTACTTGGTAGATAACTACTGATGGTAGGGTAAGAATGGTTTGAAATAAACCCTAACAGTGGTCTCCGGTCACACTTTCACAATCGCTACTATGGCTCGTTTTTGGAATCGGAAGGGTCTTTCTCCACGAAGTTCCGCGCCATATTAAAGCAGGGAATGCACTGTAGCAAAAAAGGTACGTAGTACACGTACAGTAGGTAAGGTAAAATTAGATACATAAACAAGCTTACATGCACCCGACTGGCCTGTCTCGTTACTAGGTTGCTTATATAAATGAGAAAAGGACATCAATATTGAGGAAGTGACTTCAGTTGTGAAAAGGATTATCTCTCTCTCTCTCTCTCTCTCTCTCTCTCTCTCTCTCTCTCTCTCGGTGTGTGTGTGTGTGTGTGTGTGTGTGAGAGGTGAGATATGTAAGTGTAATTTACGAGTACGAGCATGAATACGTTTGTGTCGGTACGAACATAATAACGAAATTTAATTAATTTAGAGTGACTTACTACAGTATTGTGTTAATGTTCGAACGAGTGGTTCTTATCCACTTATATTAATAGCAAAGTGAACAATAAAAGTGAGCAATAAATTTGTTATTTTCACCCCCCAACTAGACACGAGCATTATATTCACGTAAACCTTTCACTCTTAGTAATAAATACAAAGGAAAAAACATTACAATTAACACTTTTATTAATAATATGGCTCATAACATTGCGGACGGATGCTATGGAAAAATAGCGAAGACATCCAATAGGCCTAGGTATGAGCTATTTTATATCACTGTTGGTGTCAAATAACTTCCGGCTAAAGAAACCTTGCGTGGACGGTCGAACCTTCAAATACTTATGTCTATGCAACGTCAATGCTTCGAGTTTTATTTTTACAATTATTGTGTAACTACTTTAACTGCATGTCAATTACTCGTACAGTCGTTAAGACCATATGGTCAGGAATCTTTGTGTTTTTGTCGCAGATGAGGTAGCTGTGATATTTATTTAATTTAAGACAGGAAATATAACACACTAATTCAAGTAGGTTACACCGCTTTATCTAGTTTCGATGATTCTAGATAACTACTATTAAAACTTTAACTCCAAATTTTTTTTACGAGTCGGCTATGCACTTACAAATCTCCGCCAAATCCGGAGGAATTTGACTCGTCCTCTACGTGCCAACTGCACCCATACCAGCAAGCAGACCATACCGACTAAACCACCACACGGTGTTTCTCTGGGCGCCTTTATGTCGGGACAACGGGCACGCATTTTAAATCGTCCGAGGTACCGGCGGCGATGGCCCTCCCATGAGGACCCCATCTCGGATGGAGTAGGAGTCACTCCATCCCAGCACACGTAAGGGGTACGCGTAAACACCGCGCGCGCCACCTCGAGGTATTTTGGCGGCAACGGACACCCCCGCCGCGTGTCCATCACCGCGCTCTCTGTTATGGGGGATGGAGGAGGGCTTGATATGTCCGCCCGGGTCTACGGATGCGCATCGAAAGAGCAGAGTTAATTTTCCTCTCCCTCTCCGTAGCCTCCTTCTGCGGCACGACCCGTTCGCAGAAATCTAGCCCCGCGTTCCACGACCACAACCTATCGCTTACCACCATGACCTTGACGTACGATTCGATCACCCTCCGACTACATCGTGCCCATACTGAAGACTCCGAGAGCCTTCAATTTGAGCAGAGCAATCGCTTCGATTGCCTTGAGAACATCGCTTCAGTGGACGAGATCAAAAACAGGTTAGTAGAAACGGCCCATACAGTGGGTTTCAAGTACTTTAAGCACCACATTAAAACTGCAGTCTTCCGATGATGCTGAAGCACATAGACTGCTCAATAGACGAATATAAAAGTCCTTGCGATACAACATCCGGACCATTAATGCAGACTGTTTAATATGGTTTGCATTAAAAGTCCGGATGATGGAATGTTCAAATCATTATGTAAATTGGTTAAGTATATTTTTGTGATAATATCATACTTGATCGTAAAACTTATCTATGTTTAAGTCAGTAATCAGCTATCAACATAATTTGAACACTAAAAACAAGGATCTGATAGCTCTGCCTGGACGAATAACAGAGACAAAATTAAATAAGTTCTTAAATCTCTAAAATAAACCAAAAACAAAGGCCTAAAAAATAACTCAAAGAAAAAAGAGCTCACGAAAACACAGTTAAATACAAAATATAGTTTTAAAAAAGACTAAGTACAATTCTTGCAATCGAGGGAGGGTTTTTATCTACCAACTTCTAAAAAGGAGGAGTGAACGGATTCTCAAAATTATTTATTTGTTTGAAAAATGGTGCTTCCCGCGTGTGGTCCCATTTAAATTTCATCATACTCGGTTCAGTAATTTTTCAGTTACACTCCAATGACTGAATAGAATGGAAGTCAGTATCCAAATTTTTCAAATTGTACTTGTTTTGTCTTCATAACAAAATTGAAAATCTATAAAAAAATACTAATGCGAATGTTTAACCAGATTTTGATATTTGTAATATTCAAATTATATGTTTGTATGTAGTATGTTTTCTATGAGTTTTGAAATATCGGAAAGACACATTAAATTCATGTTTGTGACCATTATAGTTAAACCTATAGATTTACTAGGAAAGACAGTGGCAACCTTGAGAAACTCATTGTGACCGGAAAAGTAGACGGGAAAAGGCCTCGTGTTCCCAGCCCAATACGTTGGTCCGACCAGATCCGCACCGCTCTCGACTCTTCGTTTCACAACGCCCTCCACGCCGCCAGAAACAGAAACAGATGAAGAACGATCATACGACAGAAGGTGATTCCGAAGGGAAGTCACGTCCCTCATCACTGAGGAATACGACGCAAGGAGGACAGATTTTGATACTTTCAGTATATTATTTAAATTCACACTTCGGCGTTCTTTGCAAAGACCTGTCGTGATTCGAATTAATAGTCTCATCGTTTTATCACTGTGCAATTCCAATGATAATATTATTATGTTGCAACATTAAAATTATAGAGCTGTTGTTTTATTGTAAATTAGGTAATGTAAATATCTAGCCTTCAAGTAAATAGGCAATAAAATTTTATCTTAGCTAAGATTAGCTTCATATAGTATTATGTCGTTATAATTTCAAATGAACTGTTTTTTTACGATATGTGGATTTCCCGCAAACTATTTCTATCTTTACATATAATTAAACTGTGACTGAGCAAGAACTTTATCTACATATCTATAGGTATGGCACAAGAGCCATTTATTCCCAACTCGGCGTAAACTTTTGACGCGGGCGCAGGTCGTAACACTCGGGAGCAATCACGAGGGCGCCACAGGGCTCCTTAGGCAAGTTAGTCGATAAAAAGGTGATGGATGATGACGATGAATCAAATATAGCGTATGTTACTCAGGCATAATGTATCTTTAAAATTGTGAAAGAATTGTTTGAATTAAGTATTTTTACGTGTATCCTTTACAAACAAACAAACACTCATATATCTTTCCTCTTTATTATTAGAGAGGGATTAATAATACGACAAGGTACGAATAATGAGGCCAGAGGGTCTAGCACGAATATCTGTATAAGTGTTACAACAAACTGCCATTTATCTAGGGAAATTGTGACACAGACACCTCATAGTTTGTACGCCGAAGCGAGACGTATTGGCACTAACAGTACGAATACTTTTTCGGAAATTGTTTGTGCTATGGCCTCTGGTATGTACCGGCGTTCTAAGTTGCTTCTGTGATAATGTTGGTTGTAATCATTATACCTTGGGGACTATAACGTACCAAACCAATACACCGCGGCTTCAAGTTTCAGATATTTTCACGGATTCTGAAGATGATATGCCGTTAGCAGGTATGATCCACATTGCGTAAGAAAAGTCTGAAACGAGCTATGGCAGTGGAGATTATGTTCTAGTTAAGTTAATAATGACGGGAAAGGAATACCAATACGCCGCAACTTGCTCAAAATATGATGATGAGGATGGAGAGCTGACAGTTACATTCCTTAAAGTTTGCAATGAAGATGGAACAGAAAACACATATTTCTAAATTAAATAGTTTTTATTGCGACAGCTATAATATTTACACATAATATGGTAACGTGGCAAATATTGACGTCTTCTTTAAAACTGCAGTACGTCACTTTTCGCGTTGCTTTATTGTCAATAGCATAGACTCATAGTATGGTCATGGCGTAGATTAGAGTATGTATACTATAGCAATAGTTTCCGCGGCGTACGCGATAACGATAACGTAATTTTTACTATTGCAAAACTACCCTAGAGGTAAAGTTCAGAAATTTATAACTTGAAATATAATATGCAGTTCATTTTAAAAATTAGAAAAAAATTACTTTAACGTAAATAATGAAATTTTTAAACACAGCATAACAAATTATCCCCCTTATAAATCTTCGAGGGGGTAGCTAGTAGTGTTTGAAAAACCCACCTTACTCCAGATATGTTTTTGGTCCCATCTAATAGTCAGTGAGGCTATTGCCTTCTACGGGGCACTGTTCCTCCAGACTCCGGAGCGCTATTGAGAACTTCTTTGTCAGAAAAACAGCAAATCCAATTACTATTTGACCCGGGGATCGAACCCATGATCTTTATTCGACCCGTTGACTCGCGATTCGCCATAGTTGGCCAATAATACAATGGATCTCGCAGAAGTCAACCTACTTTTCCAAGAACTGCAACGTGTGTGGTTAAAGTACATTCCAACATTTATTCTTTTAAGTACAAAGTAGAGTCTTTAAAGTACATTATAATGAAAAATTTACGTCCACAAGTGCGTCTTTGATGTCTAAATGGAATAATAGATTTTGACTTTGACTTTTGACTTATTCCAAAGCGGCGCTTCCACCACTACACCAAAACGAACAACGAGCAAAGCGGCTGGCGGGTATATAAGCTACAGCAAGTATAACATTCTCTACGTGATCGAATCAGAAATAAGGAGATCCGTAGAAGAATGAAAGTCACCGACATAGCCCAGAAGATTAGACAGTTGAAGTGGCAGTGGGCAGGGCACATAACACGCAGAACAGATGGCTGATGGGCCGAAAGGTTCTGGAGTGGAAACCACGGACCGGCAAGCGCAGCGTAAGTCGTCCAACGACACGGTGGACAGACGACCTCATAAAGGTCGCAGGACGACGTTGGATGCAGGCCGCTTCCAACCGGTCCTTTTGGAAAATTATGGGGGAGGCATATGTTCAGCAGTGGACGTCCTACGGCTGAGATGATGATGTATAACATAATTTTGTCAACTCTCATGAATCGCATAAAATTTAACTCTACCGCTTTTAATGTATACCTATGTTGTAGAATAATCAGATAATTGCGAAAACCCCAAGACGATAGCAAACTATCAGTTAATAGAGTTAATCACATGATGCTAAGTGACGATGCAGTCTTAGATGTAGCGTGTAAGCATAGAACATATCTGTTCACTCGTGACTTGAAAACCCAAGGTAGTTACTATCGGAAAACATAGACTCTGACAATGAATATCGTGACTGAACATATAAAAAACAGTTATTTATTTGACATTATCTTTCTTTACTTACATACCATTATATTTTATTAATGACCTAACTTTTCATCGACCTTGTTCCATAGAGTCGTATTAAAATACCAGATTAAAGATTATCTTGATATAGCTGGTTTAATTATAGGAATTTACGATCTATTTTTAGTATTTTCTATGGATCTTAATTAACCTATTAGGTTCCCATTGTTTCCCTCAGAGAGAAGAGTTGTGCCACAATACACTACACGGCCCCAGTGCGGCTTGGTGAACGACCCATGTCAAAGTTTTCAAGCCACCCGAAGACCTTCGACGTAGCCTATCGACTGCTGTCCTAAGATAAACAATCGGGACCGACGGCTTAACGTGCCCTCCGAAGCACGGAAGCGCTCAGTTCAGCGGTCACCCATCCAAGTCCTGACCGCAGCAAGAATTACTTAACTTGTTGATCGGTTAAGATCGCCAAGTCGAGCTCCGCTACGAGCGCTTCTAAAATCTTTGCATTCCATCGGTAGAGGTGTAGTCCCTTACTACTATTTGATAATATATAGGGCGAGTCTATTACCATCTTATCCAGTAGTAGGGTTTACCGGAACTCATTCATAGGAGGATTCAGAGGATTCACCAAGTTGTACTGAGTATGTTGGATTATCACCTATACCTTTTCTGTCTGAGAAGAAGCAGCGCGATACGTTAGCTCCCGTGTTCGAGAATAATATTGAATTTAAACAACCTTAAACGGAATAAATCTCGTCGTTTAATCCCGATGTTTAGTGAACATGGTCACGGGTAGTTTATTAATTACAAGTTGACCCGGCGAACTTCGTATCTCCTAACAGTCGATTAATGCCGTGTTGCAGATTAGCTAAACTTAATTTATGATTTTATGAAAGTAATACAATATACAAAATAAATATTATGCTTCTTACTTTGGCAAGATAATAACACAAAAAGAAATAAAATTATATATGACGGAGAAAGCACCTCCGGAGTGTTTTTTAAAAAGTGTGACGTCAGCATTGCTGACGTCACAATTGTTGTTTTCATGATGATCACTCATTTTTGGGTCCTCGAAGTAAAACTTCACAAGTACTTTTATAAGCTTCGTATATTCAACGAGCAGCGTAACAACGTCACAAAGAGGTCCGTACTGTACGGCGACTCGAGAGCGACTGAGACGAGCGCCTTTTTTTTTTTTTTTTTTTTTTTTTTTAGAACGGACTAATGCTGTTTGCCTCTACCGGCATTTACAGCGTCACCGGACGGTTGGCGAGCGCAGATGGCACTCAGCCAGATGCGGGCGCAGAGGGCGCACCGCCTAAGGCGAGCGTTGAAGACGCTTCGCCGCAAGGAGAGGAGTAGGCGACTTGCTCAAGGGCACCACTAGGGTACGGACCTCGGCTTGGGCCGTCGCCAGGAGAGAGGGGAGTAGGAGAGAATCGCCCCGGTACATAAGTGTACCGTTGAAAGTGGGCCCTATGAATTTTAACTCTACGACTATTTGGAGAGAATCTAACCAAGACATAACTTTTGCCTCGAGCTCGCCGGCGAGCTCGGTGTTTGACTGTGTTTACCACTAAATCATAACCTTGTGTACCTCGCCTCCTCCCATTTCCGCGACATGGGTCCACACCGCGACCAGGATCGTCGCGTTGTGCACTCATGACTGTACTTTGGGTGGGGCTACAATAAGAAAGTGTAATACCTCGCCCACAGCCATGGTGGCTGGGACTACATCGAAAACCAGTGTTACCTCGTCCGCAGCCATTTGCTGGGCCGGAGGATACATCGCGACCGGGGCCGCGGTGTATACTCCCACCCGCACCGTGGCTGGGACTACAATCGTGTGTGTGTGAATTACCTCGACTGCGACTGGGGCTGCGAAGAAGATCTCGGCCGGAGCCTACAATGCGATCGGGATCACAGCCCTGGTCGGGTCTACAACCATTACCGGGGTTCCCTTGGGACGACGCTAAAGCTGCCGAAGTAACGGCTGCGATGGGGTCGTCCGGGTCACCCAAAATATGCCTTGGACGGCGACGGGGGGGAAGGAAGTGGGGATCGGTTATGTCAGTGGAGTAGTTCGCCGCTTCGACCACGAGGGGATTCGAGTGGTGGGGAGCTTTGTCGAAGTGGCGGCGGGAGCAGTCTTTCATATACTGCGTAATAGAGGGGAGGGTGAAATCGTAGTGCAGTTCGGCGTTCCGCAAGTACCACGGAGCGCCCACTGCCCTGCGCATAAAGCGATTCTGAATCACTTGAAGTTTGTGGAGGTCGTGTTTCTGAGCATGGGCGAACGCTACAGATGCGTAAGTCATGATTGGGCGGATGCAAAGTTTGTAAAGAGTCGTCTTATTTCTAAGAGACATTTTACTGTTTTTGCCTATGAGGGGATTAAGACGACCCATAATGAAGGCCGCCCTATTGCGAACGATCTGGATGTGTTTCGCGAAAGTGAGTTGGCGATCAAGGGTGACGCCCAGGTATTTGGCAGATTTAGCCCAAGGGATGGGTTCGCCGAATAGGACTATGGGTGACGGCATGAGATTCCGCCGGGTCTCAGTGAAGTACACTGCTGCACTTTTGCTAGGATTTACTGCAATCCGCCATTTACGAAACCATGCACCGATAACGGTGATGGCTCGTTGGATGGCGCATCTCTGCCTGACCTTGAACCAGCCAGTAGAGTAGATTGCAGTATCATCCGCAAACTGAGCGATCTGAACATTAGGTTCAGATCGTGGGATGTCGCTGGTGTACAGCGAGAAGAGAATGGGTGAGAGTACAGAGCCCTGAGGGACACCTGCGTGAATGGGATGCGGGGAGGAGAGCGTTCCCTCGGTGCGATAGCTAAACGTTCGATCCCTGAGAAAGTCTTGTAAGATGAGTACAAGACGGTCTGGCACATCCAGTTGGTACAGCTTGAATATCAAGCCGTTGTGCCAGACTTTGTCGAACGCTTTCGCTACGTCGAGGAAGACAGCTATGGTCCCTTGGGGCTTTGGTTTCTTATTGAAACCGCCTAGGATGTGCTCCGTTACGCGGTGCACTTGTTGGACGCAAGAGTGTTTGGCTCTAAAACCAAATTGCTCATCGGGAAGGAGGTTATTGGACCTAACGTGGGACCAGAGTCGGTTCACAATGAGCCGCTCGTAAATCTTCCCCAGAGAGCTGAGGAGACTTATGGGACGGTAGCTGGAGGGCTCGGCTGCCGGTTTGCCTGGTTTGTGAATACCAATGACAATGGCATGCTTCCAAGTGTCTGGGAAGGAGCAGTTGCTCATAGCCGCATTGAAGATGCTAACTAAGAGATGGACTAGTGGGACTGAGAAGTGTTTAATCACCTTGTTGCTGATACCATCAGCACCAGGGGATTTACGGGTCTTGAGGCTCTTGATCAGAGACACAACCTCGGATGATTTTACCGGTGGGAGGAGTGGGAGGTCAGAGATGGACATAGAGCTTTTACGTTCGACTTCAGATTCCACCGAATCGAGGTGTTTCTGGTCGACGTGATCTATATTTAGAGTACACTGAGCCTCAAGGCTATCAGCTAAACACTCGGCTTTGTCTTCGTCAAGGAACGCTATGGAGAGGGGAGGTGGCCTAATGAGTGGAGGCATTGTCTGTTGTCCGTCAGATTTCAGAGTTCGAGCCAACTGCCAGTATGCCTGGTGAGTTGGCTCAATCTCTGACAGTTTGTCGTCCCACCTTTGATCACGCAGCTCACTCATGCGTTTCCTTACAGCACGCTGTAAATAGCGCATGGTGGCTTTGTTCTCTGGGGTTGGCATCGAGTCATACGCCCTAGTGGCGGCGTTCTTAGCTGTCAGTAACCTCCTCGCACCCTCGGGCAGTTCAAAACGGCGACCATCCGCCACTTGGACCTGCTTTGAGGATTCACCTACTGCGGTGCGGAGGTGGTCACTGAGAGCCTCGATCGCAATTGACACGTCTTCTACTGTCTGTATGTCATCGGGGATTCTATCGAGAGCTGGTGAACTGATAGCTTGGAGGGATTCCCCCAGTTGCTTCCAGTTCACTACCGTTCTAGTGATAGGGGTTATGTCCGTCGGGTCGGGGCCTAATTTCAACAATACAGGGCGGTGGTCTGAAGTCAGTTCGTGTAACACTTCTATAGAGCGCAACCGGAGGGTGACGTTCTTGAGAAGTGCTATGTCAAGTATGTCTGGTCGTTGGTTGTCAACATAGGGATATCTTGTGGGCTCCAGAGGGGAGAGAATATCAAAGTTTAAGTGGCTGACCAAGCCTTCAAGGATTTTACCATTACTATTGTTACTAGTACAGTTCCATATGACATGTTTACTGTTGAAGTCACCGATCAGAAGGACGGAGCTTCCTAGAGAGAAGAGGGCTTCCAAGTCTGTCTGTAATAGTTCTTTACCAGAGGGGAGGTAACATGAGGCTATGATGACAGGTTGATGACCTGACATCGCTAGAAAGCAAACAGAGGCTTCTAGTATTCTAAGTGGTGGAGTAACAATTGGGATACAGTGCAGAGCTCTTTTGTAATAGATGAGAGTGCCACCTTTTGGGGTGGCCACTCTATCATTACGAACCAAACGGTAATTTGCAAACCTAGGGTTCGCTGTACCTGGTTTCAGAAAGGTCTCCTGCACGCATAGGATATCGACCTGATGGGTCTTACAAAATTCGTGAACTTCGTCCTTTTGACTAGAGAGGCCGTCAGCGTTGAAGGTCGCTACGGTGACTGAGTGGGGTTTAATTCGTTTCGGTGTACTATCCATATTGGATGATACCTAAGAAACGCTGGGGAGGGCGTAGCGCCTCACTGCGCTGATTAGGCCCGCGTGTGTGAGCGTGGCTCGCAAGCGGTCTTGGTCGTTTGTGGCAGTACGAAGTTTGTGCGCGAATGCACGTACTTCGTCCACGTCTATGACCATCGCGTAGTCCATGACAAGGGCTATGTCGGCTGCCAGGTCAGATTGACCTGGGGCGTCCATGAGCCCAGCCATTGGAGGCCTAGCGAGCGGCGGTTTGCGCTTAGGAGCCGGCGCGCTGACAGAGGCCTGCGGGCGGGCGGGGGTGAGGGGGGCGCTTGCTTGTACCATGCTCAAGGGCTTGGACCAAGCGTTGCGCGCGGGCGCGGGCGCGGGTACAACAGGTGTTGCCTGCGGTGCGGGGGTAAGGTTAGGCTTAGGGCCGTTCCCTTGTGAGCGGGTAGTGACCGGGCGAGGAGGGGGAATAGGCCTCCTGGCCGGCCCACTTGATACGCGGGGTGCCTTAGGGCAACCGCGGTAGTTGGCGGTATGTCCCTGTGTGCCGCAGAGGACACAACTAGGTGGGTCTGCCGAGTCCCTTGTGCGAGAACACTGGGCTGTCCCGTGATCCCCTAGGCACTTGACGCACCTCGGGCGGGCGAAACAGAATCGGGCGGCATGCCCGTACAATTGGCAGTTATGACACTGGCCAGGCGCTCGGTTTCGGAATGGGGGTTGAACGGTGATCCCCGAGAGGTTCACAACCGTTTTAATATTAAAAATCACTTTGCCCTCTGGCGTGCGACTGAGGATGACCAAAAGTAGGTCATAGGGTTTGCGGTCCTTGCCACTGTACATGCGGTGGCATTCGCGGACGGGGTAGCCTTGCGCCTTCAAGTCGGCGAGGACACTATCGGTCTGTACCTCTTTAGGTACGCCGCGTATGACTACTCGTAGTACCTTCTCTTCCTCGAGAGCATAAGTGTGAAAACTTATGCTCTCGTTTTTGAGAAGTCGAGTAAGCGCCATATGGTCGATGATGGCTTCGCTCCCGGGGCGGTGCAGGCCGCTTTGGGTGGCGGGGAGGGAGCCTCTGAGGCGGCTTTGGGGACGCGCTTTCTCTTTCCGACGGTAGTGAACCCGTCGTTGGAGATGTTGCCAACAGAGTTAGCGCGGGAGCGGGAGAACTCTACATCCATCTCATTCTCCGAGTTGGATGCCGAATCGTAGGCGCGTTCGTACTCAGTCCGAAGGACTGGAGAGCGATCGCGGGGTGGTAAAGGTGCGCGGGGAGCGCGGGGCGCATAGGGCGCAGGGTCGGGGGAGAGAGGGCTATCTAACGGCTTGAACGCCGAAGAACCGAAGGGCGCCCTCGGAGGGAGGGAGCCGGAGGAGGGAATTTGGGAGTCCGTGAAGCGGGGTCTCTCTTTAAAGTCCCTATTGGACTGGAGATACTCGGACAGCATGTCCGGGTAGCAATTTGACACCCACGAGGCGAACGCCTGAGGCGAAACGCCTTGCGGGAGGCTCATAGCGGGGGAGGGAGATAGTAGAGACATCTCGAGGGGAATACTCGAGATGCGAGTGAGGGGTGAATGCCACTCCCGCCGGGTACAGGCGGGAGAGTGAGTGCCTAGGTGTCCCTACTGTGTGTCCTCTGCCAGTCTTATTGTGCAGAGGGATGTGTGCCTAAACGCGAGGCCCTAGCTGCTCCGGGGGCGAGGAGAGAAGACCGAGTAAAACCCGGCTTCCAACCAAACACTTGCCCAGAGAATAGGAGAGTAGGATAGGGTAGGGTGGGAAGGAGATACCTGCCGTCGGCGAGGGGAGACCCCAAGGCCGGTGAAGGCAGGCCCGTCCGGTTTTAGCCGTTCCCTCCCACGCTCAGGAGGGAAAGGCTTGACGCACCGGGTCCGCGCCCAACTGGGTGGCGTTAACACCGCAAGGATCGTCCAGAAGACCACGTGAAGCGTGGATTTGTTTGACTCGACTTTGAAAATTGAAAATTGAAAAATTAAAAATCGAAACTAGAGTTCGCTCTGAGAAGAGCGGTTTTGATTAGACAATGAACAATAGGCGATTGATGTGTCGAAGCGCTCTTACAAGAGCGCGCTTCTTCCGCGACGCGAGCCGAGCCGAGCCGAACGCCTCCGTGCGCCGAACGGTACACGAAGCGGTGGCTTGACGTCGAATCTGCACACAGAAAATCCACTATTAGCGAAGTCCAACACTGAATCCTCTTCAATCGAAACGATACAGGTAACCGGCACTAAAAGCGCAAGCACTTTTAGGCCGATCGGAATATTCTCGGGGAGCACTTGAGCGCACGTCCGTCCCACTCGAGCGCGCTGACCGGAATCCCCTGAGACGAGCGCCTACAGTGCGGCCGTATTTATAGGACTCGGCGCACGTGCACGAGTTTACAAGTTTGTTGGTAAAGTATTGAAATTACAATCATAACATTAATTTTACATCGTAATCAACTCAAAAATAATCAACTGATGATTTATAAACTATTTTTAGGGCAATCAAATGATTAAACTTAATTATTCTCGACGAACTGTTGTAGTTGCGCCGATACGGCCATACTGACAGGCGGTGCGCGCTCTGCACCAGCCTCGTTGGTTCTCGTAGATTGTTATGGATTCTCGTAGATTATTTGGATTCTCGTAGACCATTTATTCTGATTGGTCATCTTGGTTCGAGTCGTGGTTTGGCTGTACTTGCAGCCCTTCTCGTGAGGTCGACGGAATGGGCTCATTTGATTCTGCAGTGGGATCTCGTTGAATAGGTGATTCGTTTCCCGCCGATACGGTCAACTGATCCCCAGGTTGCGGAGCGCGGCGCAGCTGATCATGGGCAATCTTGCGAAGTCGTCCTCTACCGACAACTTTCTTTACCAGATATCGGTCATTATCCAGTATTCTACAAACTTCATATGGTTCGCTGTATTTAAGGTCAAGCGAGGTTTGGTTTCGAGGATTATTTTTCACCAATATGTAGTCTCCTCTTTGAAAATGATGGATTTTGGCCTTGTGTAGGTTAAAGTGTTGTCTGTCTTGTTCGCTACAACGAATCATTTTCTGTTGCACCTGTTGAGTGAGCGCTTTAATATCAACGGTTTCGTTGTCAATATCCACCAGGTTGAGAAGCTCAGGAGGTACACAGTGCTTTCGTTGTGTAATAAGTGTCAGTGGAGCAACACCGGTGACTCAGTGGGTTGTACAGTTCATTGCCAGCTGAAGTTCCTCGAGTACAGTGTGCCACTGCTCTGCTTCGTAATTTTTAATCGTTACCAAAGCATTTTTGAAGGTTGCAACGACTCTTTCAACTTAGCCATTCGCTCGGCTGACTCCTGAAGCGATAGCATGGATATTTATTCCGATGGCGTCACAGTAGTCCTTGAACTCGCCAAGGAACTCTCTTCCTCCATCCACTATTATTTGAACCGGCGCACTAAATAGATGCACAGTGCGTTCTAGAGCGGCCAATGTGCTGTGTGGGTTTTTGTTGGTACTGAAGTACAGTAAAACGTACTTTGAGAAAGCGTCAATGGTGATTATGACGTATTGTTGATCATCTGGAGTGCCCAGCTTCCCTGTTATGTCCATATGAATAACTTGGAAGGCGGCCGTTGGTTTTTGTATGGGGTGTAACTGGGCTTGAATGGCCCCGGATCTTCCTTTAGATGTTCGGCATACAACACAGTTATCCACAAATCTTTCGGATAATGGAACTCATTTTGTTGAACCAATAGGTTTCTCTGATCTTCTGCAGTGTCTTTTCCCAGCCAGGGTGTTTTAATGCAGTGTGAAATGAGTTTATAATGCTCCATTGAAATGATTTGGGAACGACGGTACTGAGCTGCTGACCGAAGACAGGATCATTGACGTTCCTTTTTTAAAACGTTGTCCTCTAACACATAGTCTTCCACTGGGTTATTGTCACTGAGACTGTCCATTATCGGACGCAGTTTTTCATCCCGTCGCTGTTCAATTTTGAGCCAGTTCAAGTCTCTTGTCATAACATTGACTGCAAGCTCAACTGGATTGCGACAGCGATGAATCCTTGGCAGAAGGTCCTTTTTGTGTTTTGACGCTTTTAATGCGTTGCAATCCGCTATCACGGTGAATTTTCGCCCATATAGATACTGGCGAAAGTGTTTTATGGCTCGTACCACTGCCAGTGTCTCCAACTCGTAGGAGTGGTACCGACTCTCGGCTTCCGTGGTTCTCATGCTCATAAAGGCATCAGCATGTTGTCGTTTTACACGCTGACTAATTATTGTTGGCTAATTTTTGTATCCGCGTCGATACGGCCATACTGGTGCGCGCTCTGCACCAGCCTTGTTGACTCGTTAACTCTCGCAGACTGCTGTTAATTATGGCTGGCCTGCAAAGAATGAGATATTCTCTGAGTAGTGAGTCTGTAAACAACTTACGTTGCTTTATCTTGTTTGTTACATTAACACAACTGTTATGTAACCTTAGGAGTCTTTTGATTAGTAAACAGTACACAAAGACATCGTGCACTGCCTTATTAATTTAGAATCTGTGGTGTATACGTGTCTACCCACAGTTCCACAAGGCGTCCCCACGGTATCTCAGGGTTCACTTGTGGATGCATCAAGGATCCGTGGCTAGCTCAAGGGTAACACATGGTTAGCTCAGAGGTATCACTCTCCAGACATTTTTGTAGATTACTACAGTACACTAAGGCATCTTAAGTGCACTGCCTTATTAATTTAGAATCTGTGGTGTATACGTGTCTACCCATAGTTCCACAAGGCGTCCCCACGGTATCTCATGGTTCACTTGTGGATGCATCAAGGATCCGTGGTTAGCTCAAGGGTAACACATGGTTAGCTCAGAGGTATCACTCTCCAGACATTTTTGTAGATTACAACAGTACACTAAGACATCTTAAGTGCACTGCCTTATTAATTTAGAATCTGTGGTGTATACGTGTCTACCCATAGTTCCACAAGGCGTCCCCACGGTATCTCAGGGTTCACTTGTGGATGCATCAAGGACCCGTGGTTAGCTCAAGGGTAACACATGGTTAGCTCAGAGGTATCACTCTCCAGACATTTTATTCTTTTAGATTCTAGTTGCAAATATCGTGAAACATAATGAATGTTATACTCGCCGGTTTTAATCCGATGATGCGTGTTCGTCGTCGTGAGTTATCTGGACTGACTGGCCAGCTTGAGATGTGGATCACACTTAATCAGGGGCGGTTGCAACGTTGTTTTGCAGTGTATTGAGATCATATCCATCATTTGCATCATAAACTGGGGAGGGCATCCGACTATATGAGTAGTTGGATGCATATTCGTTGTGTGGGACGATCCAGCAGCGATGGGTACCCCTGAAAGGTATACTTCTTGATTGTAAGATGTGACCATTGACATGAATGGTATCCCGACGGAAGCTGGTATTCCCGCAGCGATTGGTGTAGACGTCATTCCTGTGGTAATTCCCGTTGTGATGGGCTGCACGGTATTAAAGCTGCTTGCTGGCACTCCTGAAGTGTTCAATGAGGCAGGGCCTATCAGCCTGGTACTGCCCTGCGCTGTTCCAGTCGTGACAGGTTGAACCGAAGTCGATGAGGATGTGGTTGGGACCAGAGCTTGTTCTGATCCCACTTCTGATGACGGAGAAAGCACCTCCGGAGTGTTTTTTAAAAAGTGTGACGTCAGCATTGCTGACGTCACAATTGTTGTTTTCATGATGATCACTCATTTTTGGGTCCTCGAAGTAAAACTTCACAAGTACTTTTATAAGCTTCGTATATTCAACGAGCAGCGTAACAACGTCACAAAGAGGTCCGTACTGTACGGCGACTCGAGAGCGACTGAGACGAGCGCCTTTTTTTTTTTTTTTTTAGAACGGACTAATGCTGTTTGCCTCTACCGGCATTTACAGCGTCACCGGACGGTAGACGAGCGCCTACAGTGCGGCCGTATTTATAGGACTCAGCGCACGTGCACGAGTTTACAAGTTTGTTGGTAAAGTATTGAAATTACAATCATAACATTAATTTTACATCGTAATCAACTCAAAAATAATCAACTGATGATTTATAAACTATTTTTAGGGCAATCAAATGATTAAACTTAATTATTCTCGACGAACTGTTGTAGTTGCGCCGATATATATATAAGGTCCTTACATATGAAATTGGCGTTTTTCGTACTGGCCACTTTAATCACGAATTTCTCCTCTTTTTTGGTAAGGAATTCCAAATTCAAATTTGTACAGCTATAGACTCATGTATTTGTGCTTCGATGATCGTCATTCATTTGTTTTTTTTCTTCTGTTTTTTTCTGTTTGCGTCACTCATTTTACAAAATGGAAAACTTAAAATATCGCATTATTTACGAGTACGAGTTCCGCCGTGGCACTAGTGCTGCGGAAACAACTCGAAGGGTGAATGATGAGTATGGCGGTCGTGTTGCAAAAGAAAACACAGTTCGTTTTTGGTTCCAACGTTTTCGTTCTGGAAATTTCGACCTGCAGAACAAGCCCCGTGGACGGCCTGAGACTCAAGTTGATAATGAAGAGTTGAGGGCTATTGTGGAAGCGGATCCATCGCAAACCACGTCCGAGTTAGCTGCAGGCTTCGATGTTAGTGATAAAACTGTTTTAATTCACTTGAAGCAAATTGGGAAGATTAAAAAGCTTGAAAGGTGGGTACCTCACGAATTGACTGAAGCAAATCGGCAAACGCGCGTCGACTGCTGCGTTACATTACTAAACCGGCACAATAATGAAGGTATTTTAAACCGAATCATTACCTGTGATGAAAAATGGGTTCTTTACGATAATCGGAAGCGCTCAGCGCAATGGTTGGATCCTGGCCAGCCAGCCAAATCCTGCCCCATGCGAAAATTAACCCCAAAAAAGTTACTTGTAAGCGTTTGGTGGACTAGTGCCGGTATTGTTCATTACAGTTTTCTCAAATCTGGCCAGACTATTACGGCTGATGTCTATTGTCAGCAATTGCAAACCATGATGGAAAAGCTAGCAGCTAAACAACCTAGGTTGGTCAATCGCTCCACGCCACTGCTGCTTCACGACAACGCTAGACCACACACTGCGCAACAGACGGCTACTAAATTAGAAGAGCTTCAATTGGAAAGTCTAAGACATCCTCCGTACTCCCCGGACCTTGCTCCAACAGATTACCATTTTTTTCGAAATTTGGATAACTTCTTGCAAGGGAAAAAATTCAACTCCGATGGGGCAGTCCAAATCGCCTTCAAATATTTTATTGATTCCCGTCCAACTGTTTTTTTTAGTAAAGGGATCAATGAACTACCTATGAGATGGCAAAAGTGCATAGAAAATAATGGTTCATACTTTGATTAATTAAATATATTATATAAAAAAATATTCGACTTTTTGTTCCTCCCATACAAAACGCCAATTTCATATGTAAGGACCTAATATAACATATCTGGAATGATTCAGTGAGACTAATTTATTTGACGTTGTTTTTAAAATAGTAATGTAGCTACTTACTTTATAAATTTATTTACAAGGTATAAAAAAAATATATAAAAACTAATCTATCATGGTGGGGGGAAAATTGGCCAAAACGCTGGCGGCATTGCCTCGTTGGACGGCAATGCTAAGTTTTTGACCAAAGTAGGCGCCAGCATTTCGATCACCCGTCGCCTCAACCAAACGTTTCGACAGATCCCTAAACAAGTTGAGAGCGGACGGTCCCCATGGGCCTAAAGTTTCGACCCCAAACGGCACCAACATGTACATTCTGTCTAAATACACATATTTATGACGTTTGAGGTCTTCCGCTTTAGACGCTGCGGCGCCAGCCCGATCAATCGTCCCAGGGAGATGAGACGGCGCCAGTGTGTGCACACATGTAGCATCCCAAACCAGGGACTGTCCCATTTTCCATGGGACGAAAGTAATCCCATCTGGTACATATATTTTTATAAAATATATTTCTGAACGCACGCTTAAATATTCGGCAATCTATATTACATGTCAATAATTTTCCATTACTGACGTTTATGACTTTATTTAAATACGTTCTCTAATTTGAGGGGAGAGTGTACCGTATTGGCGAGATTAACATTAAATGTTTGACAGTTCGACATTTTGTATTGGAAACTTCTTTTTCTTTTATTTTATTTTATCGACAATTTACCTATATTTTTAATATATATTCTGCTATTCGGGATGAAGACAAATACAACAAATTCTCGAGTTCTCGATTTATAAATGTTCGAACAAACCCGACTTTGTTTTATATACTCGTATATAAGATATTAGCTGCTCTCCGCGGTTTGCTGCTGATGGATGCTGATGATAATGGTGAATCTTATATAGCCTATGTTACTCGGGGTGAATGTAGCTTTCCAATGGTGAAAGATTTTTTTAAATCGGTCCAGTACTTTTTCAGCCAATTCGTTATAAACATACTTACATACAAATCTTTCCTCTTTGTAATTTTATAGTCTAGATAGATACTTTGTATAGATGCTCGAAGGGTTTTGATGCATCTATACTTGGATTGTTTTCTTCATAACATAATTAAAATCAATACTTTCACTTTACAAAATTTTACGTGATAACTTATTCATATACCGCGAGGGCGGAGCTGCAGAGCACAGCTAGTATAAAAAATAAAAGATGTTTAACTATGTTATAATAATGCAATAGTCACTTACCAAACCACGAGGCTTGTTTTTCGTTAATGGAGAGCCCCTCCTTAGCATCTAAGACTTCAGGTAGTACCATCGTCACGAAGCTGATGGACATGCCAAGCCCGATCAGGAGGAAGTCGAGAGCGAGGCATGCTAGTACCTGAACACAAGGAAAAAATATTAATAATATAATCAGCCCATTATGTTACCACTGCTGGGACTCGAGCCTTCCTCTCAGAGAGTGAAGTTGGGCTACAATCCACCACGCTGGCCCAGTGTGGCTTGGCTATGTGGATAGGCTAGTGGCCATGTCAAAGTTTTCAGACTACATAGCTTAACGACTATTGTCCTAAGACAAACAACTGGGACCGACGGCTTAACGTGATCTCCGAAGCACGGAAGCACTTAGTTGAATATGCCACTAGCGGTCACACATCCAAGTTCTGACCGCAGCAAGTGTTGCTTAACTTATTGATCGGTTAAGACCGCCAAGCACAAGCTCCGCTACGAGCGCTTCGCGCTTCCTTCCAATATTAATATTATGTAGCAACTAAACTACTTAACAAATAGTAGATAGAGTCTGCGAACATGTAGACCTCGCGAGCACAAACTTACTTGCTATGATAACGCAAGTATATGCATTACGTCTATAATTCCATTGAGACGCAGTGACTGCTTGGAAATACTGTTTGTATATATATTTTTATGTAAGTATATTTACTTCTCTTGAATAATACTCAGTTGTAAACAAAAAACGGAACTGACATCATAGGGAAAATAACCCTCCAATCGAAAAACGCAGCAGCAAAATCGCATGAAACAAAACTGTAGACAAAATTTCGTCAGATTAGTTGAAAAATACGACTTGTACGCGAGTAGCAACATCCAGAGGATGAAAAACGCCAAATTTGGCGAGTCGTTGCAGATCTTCGTTCGCTTCAATCATTCGATCAGTAAAGTTATCGACGACGACAACCAATTACAAGTAATTGTTTTTTTTAGTAATTGGTATTTATTAATATTAATTATATACCGAATTACACATCAAGTTTTAATAATAAAGACAATTAATTAAAAAAAATGACAATTATTAAAAGACACATAATTATTTATTTATTTTATTGGAAGACCAGCAGCTATATAATATTATAACAGAGACGGAAAAAACATTATGCCAATTATAGGTCCTCACGGATAGCTGTTACATAAGTTGTTACTAACTAATTGTGAACATGTATTACCGCAACGTAGTGAGTAGATACCTAAAATAAATATATCAGCAAAAAAACTCTCTGCTCATCAGTCGCCTAGCGGACGCTATATGCTTGTACAAAACAAATCAATATCTAAGGGCTTAGATAAGTTGTTAAAGTTATTACTCGCTCTCCACACATATGAATTTTGTCTATAATTACTATTGACGGCCGGCACATTTAAAGGGGGGATTAAACCTGTCTTGAATGACCTAGTCAATTTATTTTATCTAACAGACCGGGACAATCAACCCAGTTAGAGGTAATCAAGAAGGTATGTTATATCTGTGCTTTCTCTCCTTTTAGAAATGGGAAGAACATGGAATATTTTTTTTTGATAATTTATTGATTCAGGCGTTACTTTGCGGAAATCCATTATCAAAAAACGATATGAAAAAATATTTAGTGACACTTCCGCTGAAAAAAAAAAACAATGATTTTAGCTTATTTGGGAGTGTGCACCATCATCCCGCACAAACTGCTAATAGGAAGAATACAAAATAAAACACACAAGAAAACCCAAATAAACCAAAAAACGATTCGACACGTGTTTCGCCTCTACACGAGGCATCCTCAGGAGATGTTGACTCGTCGAGCGCTCTGTCAGTCGAGCGCTCTGTCGGTCTAGCGCTCGATTAATCTTAATTATTTTTTTTATACAAATCATGGTAAGTTGATCATAAATTGGATTCATATGGAATTTTTAAACGATTACATAGATACTTCATGAAATTGATCTGTATACACTCAATTCGTACGATACTCTTGTCATAACAACACTTAAAAATTTAAGAAACTATTTGTTAAAAGGTTGCATTTCCACGTTGAATAGCTAAGCTAATTTTTTGTTCAAAATATGAACCAGCATTCTGGTCTGACACTTCAAACAAGTAATAAGTACCTATTTGTTGCACTTTTTAATTTTCGGGATCGTTTGCACATTTGAACGTGTCTATACTTACGTCACTGGAATCGATTCTTCAGTCAGGAATCCCAGGAAGGATCAGGCTTAGTTCATTTGTCATTTATTTCTATGGCTTGCCAAACACCTTATCTCTGTATTATTTATATCTATTTACTTTAGGCATTATATCAACGCCAATGACGCTTCAGTTCAGCATTTTTTTAACCATAGCTATAAAGTTTAAGGCAGCGAAAAAATTATGACAAGCCACGCTGTGTTGAAAACAAGTTTTCGAAAAAAAATACCCGGGCTTTAAAATTAGCTTAGCACAAAAATCTATGGTACTTAAATCGCAGCGAAATCGAAAAATTATCACTACACTAATGATTTTAACGTTATGTTTTGAAGACATTTACTTTCAATTGTATATTTTTATTTACCTAACTTGTTTTTAAGTACCTAAGCAATTATTGAGTGCTCAATTTCGGCTGAAGTGCTGCCGTGCGATTATCTAGAGCAAACATCGTTGCAACTTTGACAACATCATATACTTTATGAGATATCGCCCTTTTACATAAGGTTGTTTTTCCAACGGTTCTTGTTATTTCGTCATTTGTTTCACGGATGCAACGATGATTGTTTTTAGTGAATCGCACGGTAGGTCGTAAAAGTCAGTATGTAGCGCGCGTAAGTAATATGAACCTTATTTTAATGAAAGTTTCTTCAATATATTTAAATCGGCCCAAATAAAGTGAGCTGTTCGACTGGGAAACGGTGAACCTTGGTAAAACTAGAGAGGTCGAAAAATTTCTATACCTATTGTAGTATTTTTAGAAAAGCATGTTAGATCAATACTAAAACAATTTATGATCGTACTTCGTAAACTTTCGCAAACCTAAATCATGTTTAGATGGATTGTTTGATGTTTTGGCACTGTCGGGTCTATTCGCGCAGAAACGTCGAGTCTGGTGAAAATATTCCGATTTTTAATTGTTTTGTGCGCAAATAGCCTTGGTGCCAAATAAACCTTAAGACGCGGTTCAACCCCAATTTTAAAATAATTTACGATGCTTTACCTAAGGTTGAAAATCGCTTGTTAGATTGGACGATGTAATGCGAAAATGCGTTAATTTTGTACGTTTTCTTTATATTTTTCGATATATACTAACAGAATCGAAAAAACTGCTGGTTATAACTTTAGTACTATACGTTGGCTAAATATTACCTAAAAAAAAATATAGTGTTATCGCTGAAAATTCTGAGAGTTTCGACGTGAAAGTTTATTTTTGTGGACCTATTCAGGATTTTTTTTTGCAGAGTGAGTTATATTTATAAATTCTATTCGGTTATAACTCTTTTCCTATTCGTTTTCTAACCTTAGTATTTTTTTCATATTATCGATCTGTTCCATTTCATTAGGTGTTTTAAATTCTGCTTTTTACTATTATCAGGATACGAGCGCGTCGCGATAATCGATTTCCATGTTGCGCATACCTGTTCATCCATGAGGAACACCTTATTTATTCATTACTAGCGCCAGCCCGTGACTTCATTCGCGATGTAGACTCGGCGTTTGGCCTCGCCATAACCTGCCATCTTTTCTTAATGTTTTTAATGTAAGAACCTTCTACAAAGTATTAGAAAATATTTAAAAAAAGATGAATTAAATAAAAGGTAAAGTAAAGGCGTTCTCAAGTTATCGCGTGACCAGGAGAAATAGGGGTTCATTTGTATATAATATATAAGATTAAAAATGTCACATAGTTCTACAAAGTTAGAAGTAAGTACCTATGTAATGTTTACCTACACCTTAAAAGATAACTTGTGCATACTTTTATTACTAGTGAACGTACTAAGTACATACTAAGTGTTACGAGATGAATTTTAAATCGTCTTTTTATTGTCTAACCTATCTTTAATTTCACCTTACTAGCATACTTTCAGTTCAAGTTACTTGATTAATGAACATGCACAATTTAAAAAAAAACAAAAGCGTTCATGTACAGCTACTTAATGGCATTTTTTGGGGAATGGCTTTAATAATTTTAATGAGGTATGTTGTTTGCTTGATTTTTAACACAATTGCTCGTAAAGTGCGTCTCTTTCAACATTATTTCAAATCTGTTTTATCCCTGATGAAAATAGCTATATTGTATTTTGATTCATCATCATCATCATCATCCTTCACCACGTGCATGAAACCGTGGAGCGCAGCTAGTGTGTATATACAATTGTCAAACAGTGAAGACTTACGAAGAATAGCAGAAGATTTTTAATTAAACAAAACATCAACCGTTTTTCTGGTCAAAGTAGTGTGTGCAGGGCTGCATAATATCTGTACCTATAGAATTATATGAGGACCTCTAAATGAGCCAATTTCATATTAGTCTGATGACAGTTTTTCACTTATTGATCAATATCAATCAAGTAATGTTGAAACATATGAGCGAGCTGTCCTTGTCAATTTCTGAAGTACATTCTTGTTGTTTAAGAGGATCGCATACCTAGTTATTGTCCATACTAAAAGAAATAACTCTTTTCTACCTCTTAACATAGTCCGATTTCAATGATTTTTATTCATGTAATCAACACATTACGTGTCGCCCGTACGTTTTGATTTTTTCAGTATTTAAAGTAATATGAAATAATTTTTCAAACTTAAAATACGGGCATAGCAAAAAATGTGTTGATTACATTAAAAAAAAACATTGAAATCGGACAATGATAAGAGGTAGAAAAGAGTTATTACTTTTATTATGGACAAGTACTAGGTATGCAATCCTCTTAAGACAATGAAATTCTTGTCACTACAAACCAAACGTCTCAAACAAATTTAAAACCTGTATGATAATGACAAGCCAAACACGCAGTTTGCGTTTTGTTAATGCAACAATATTTGTGAAGTATTAGAATCAAAACTCAAATGTTCGCTCCCAAGGATGTTGCATCTGTACTTTGTGTATTCCTTTTAAAATATTTTCGGCAACATTGTTTGCGTCTTTAGCTAATCATTATGATATCAAGTTATGAAATAGTTGTCTATTGTGCAATGTCATTAAAATAATTATTTAGCTCTAATGCTGTATTCACTAATAACATTATAATGAAGAGATTGTGCAACTGGCTGTAAGACCCTTTTGCATTTGACTTTTTCTAGCCCAAAAATTTGAAGCTAAAACGACTTTTTGTAAACTGTATTCTAAATGTTTTCAAACATAATGACATGAAATTTAAACTGTCACGTAAAAATATCAAAAAAGTATTAAATAATAAAGCACATAATATATATATCATATGCTACCTGACCTGCCAGCGGTTTCGATCGCGTGGACTCGCGGGATACGGTTTATTACAGTTTTTTATCTATCCCACGAGAACTGCTTAATTTACTTGGATCAAAATCAATCAATCGAATATGTTGACCAGGGATATAAGCTACCACCATACAAAGTTTCCTTTAAATCGGTCAAGTCGTTTCGAAGATTAGCCCGTACAAACAGACAGCTAACAGAGAAACAAAAAATTTAAAAAAAATGAAATTAATTTGATTTCACTCCTTTTCCCCCTTGCTTGGTTTTTAGAAATTTTTTTCATTGAACAGAAATTGGACCTCTACAGTTTTATTATATGTGCAGTGATATCCTGTACAAATAGTAGTGAAATTGTCGCTTAATCCTTCCTATACCGTGATAATTAAAACAAAAGATTTATGAATGAAACTGACGTATATATATCGTTTCTGGGACGCAAAGGGTTAATGGGAGTATTAAAACACAGTGTGTGATAAACAAACCGTACCACAGCGTGTAGTTACACTACTTTATCTCCTGTAATTTATTTATGAAATCATTTATATATAAAATAAAAAATCTTACGAAATAGTACAACAAATCGTATGAATAGACAAAACCGAGCACATCACAAAAAATAACTACAAAAAATAATTGATGGCAACTCCTTGGTGATATTAACTTCATTTGTCCTATACCGTATTGGTAAAATGTTTGCATGGATGGAGGTTTGTTGGGTACTCAATCACGCCAGAATAGCTGAACGGATTTGGGTGAAACTTCGTATGTAGACAAATGACGCGCTGGACTAACACATAAGATACTTTCATCATCATCATCCATCATGCGGATCAAACCACGGGGTGCAACTAGTATGATGCCAATTTTAATTTTCCGTATTGTGTTTCTTGTATATGTCAATACAACATTCTTTTGAAGTTTATAATTCGAACTTTTTGATAGGAGAGTAGATACAAATAATTTTATTATGAAAACTAACGTGGTTTGTACACATTTTTAATATGAAAAACGGGATTCACTCACGTAAAAAAGTCAGATCTTTCCGACTATAGTTTCAACCACATCCGGTGGTCTTTTTCAAGGAGAGTGCAGAACGCTCGCGGTTGCGTCTTGCCTCGAACTTTTTTACGTGAGTGAATCCCGTTTCTCATAATAAAAAAAATACAAATAATTATTAATTAAAATAACTGTTATATATGTATGAATATTTAGATAATATTATATCCCCCTTAATATGTAATAAGCAATCTCAACAGGTTTAAAACATTCATACTTACTTCAACAATTAAATGATAAATCCTATTTTTGTATATATAATATAACTGAATTATAACAATGTGTTGGTTAATAACTTTCTATTTCAATATGTTTTTAAAGAGGTTTTAGGTATTTTGTTTAGTATAATAGAAATAAAAATACATATGAAACTATATGCATTTTAGTAGTATAGCTTAGATTTTTGTTGTGAATTTTTGGATGGACTTAATTATATTTGTTTTAATTTATTGTAAAACCAAACCAAGAGCTAAATAATGGCTAATTATGAAAACAATAGTCATAATAAGTTAATTATATATTAGGTACTAACAACAAAGTATGAACAACACAATATCGCAAAACCAATACATTGCTATGAGTAATAAATTAAATCTATAAAGAAAATACTTAAAACTACCAGCTCAGTCGCTGTCCGGCTAAGTTCACACAGTACCAGAAAAGATACAATACAAGAAGGGTGAATTCCACAAACTAAATTGCAATCGAACGGTGACTTTTATATGTTTTCTTGTTCTGCTATTGAAAAAAGACCAGAGGCCATAGCTCAAACAATTTCCGAAAAAGTATTCGTACAGCCGTGCGATTCTCTAAGAGCAGACATCGTTGCATCTTTGACAACATCCATGAAACAAATGACGGGATTACAAGAAACGTTGGTAACACAACCTTATGTACAAGGGCGATATCCCATAAAGTATTTGACATCGGTGAGCTCGTCGACTAATCGCACGGCTGTAAGCGTCAATACGTCATGCTTCGGCGTACAAACTATGAAGTGTCTGTGACACAGTTGCCCTAGATAAACTATTTGTACAGTTTCACGTTATGTTACACTTACGCAGATATTCATGCTATACCTCCAGTTGCAGTTACGTTTCTGTTTACGGCGTCAACGAAGCAAGTGTTGCGATCGATCAACATTTTATATTCTGTGAACTCGATAGATGCTGAACGCGACGCTAACTCGTATTTGTATAGTAGCGTGTGTATACATAGTTGTTATGATGACATTACGTGCCAATGTATATCTAAAAATAGTATAATGGCTTTTTTGGTAATAATTGAACGACAACAGGAGGCGAACAAGTCGAACTGCAGTTACAGCGCCATAGATTTTTGAATTTTGTAAAATAGTAGAATCGGCCTCTAGGTCAGTGTGCCAATTTATTAAATTGATCGCTAGCTCCTTACATGTATTTCGCCTGTATTGAGTTCGTACCTCGGCAGTAGTATTAGTTGGGCTAAATCGTAAGAATGTAGAGGGAGTGTATCTTACTGAACAGCTCCGGACAATTCGTTTTGTAGTTATCTGCAGTAAAGAAAAATAATCAGAAAAATATAAGCTATTTAATCACTCAACTTTATAGGGGTTTCATTTTGTATATATATATATATATATATATACAAAATGAAACCCCTGTTTCTCCTGGTCACGCTATAACTTGCGAACGGCTTCACCGATTTAATTAATTTTTTTTTATATGTTTACTAAATACTTCGTAAAAGATTCATACATAAAAAAAATTAGAAAAGATAGGAGGCCATGGAGAGGCCGAAGGCCGCGCCTACTACGCAGTCGCTAGTTTATATAAAAAAATTAACATCTATTTCTCCTGGTCACGCTATAACTTGAGAACGGATGGAACAATCTCGCTAATTCTTTTTTGTTATGTCATTTATTGTCAGGTGAAGGTTCTTATGAAAGAAAAACCAAGAAAAGGTGGGAGGTTATGGAGAGGCCGAAGACCGAGCCTACTATGAGGACGAAGTCGCGGGCGCTAGTAAGTCACCTTTATTTGAAGTACTATTACTTATTATATGCTTTTACTTACACGAAACAACATTGGGGTTGCTAGATGCTATCACACACACGTAAGAATGTGTGGACATGTTTAATTTTAATATATTTAAAAATTTGTATTTCCATATATAAATCCTAAATTCATAGTTCCGATCTACAGATAAAATAAAAGTATGCCCATAAATACTTCGATCATCAAACCGATAAGCCCTATAGTGTAATAAAACGCTTAAAATTGTATTCATTAGCAATTAAGAGGTCAATTTGAATTTTACAATCGTCAATGTCGTCTTTTTAATTAAAGCTTGCCTAACCCATACCATTGTCAATTTCGAGGCTCGTGTGAGGTTTAGATGATATTTATGTGTTATTTTTAAAATGCCGTAATGGTGTCAATCAGTTTCATATATTAAGTACTTGGAACCTCCTCAACGAACAGCAGGGTTATGATGTATCTCAGTTGCTAACAAATGTTGATTGAATCTTGAAGAATGGCCGCTCTATGTCAGTTTTGACAACTGCAGTAATCAAAATTGTTAGTAGGTTGATGACTGGGACTGACAAAAGTGACATAGAGCCGCCATTTTCTTGAAGAATGGCCGCTTTATGTCAGTTTTGACAACTGCAGTAAGCAAAATTGTCAGTAAGTTCATGATTGGAACTGACAAAAGTGACATAGAGCCGCCATTTTTTTCGATTGCAACCAAGATTTGTTTGCAACTGAGACTGATTTCATTTCATTCATCGTCAATAACGATATAATCGAGATAAACGAAACTCTTTTCAGTTTTTGCCCGAAATCGAAAGTATATTCTACAAAGCAAAGGGACTTTACCACGTAAAAAGTTCTGCGTAATCGTACATAAAAAATATATAAATCGACTTGAGAACATCCTCTTTTTTTAAAAGTTGGTTTATATGATCCGTAACTTGCACATTGGTGCAAATTTAACTGAACGTTTATGATGACACTTATAAAAACCTAATTGTAAGCTATTACTATATATCGGATTATTCCTAGAGCCGTATGTGATAAACAATAACAGATATTCCGTATGTTACACGACTTTTTTCACTTTAAGTCATTATACATAAAGGGAGACTATATTCATAAATATAATAAACTATTCCAACTTCTTTGAATATTTCTAACGTTAAAGTTTTTACCTGATATTTAACATGGTTCTGTAGAACACTGTTTTAAACTATCACGGTTGTTCACTAAAGTTATATGACGAGTAAGTACCTAAGTAAACCTAAGTCACGACAAAACTTGTCGGGACTTAGGATCGAGTTCGAGTTCCAGTGATAACCGTAGCAAAAGACTAAGAAAGAGGGTAGATCGTTATGTATGCACCTAACTTTTTAACATTTCGACCAACCACCCGCATTCTTCAGTCTTCCCGTAAACATGGTGCATGTAACTGTGCCGAAATATCGGGAGCTCATTCCACAACCTTACCACGGTAAATATCCCGTAAATAATCATATAACTTTATGGTTCTGTAGGTGCTGGAAACTGTACAAACCGGGGAGATATTTCTAGCTGTGTTTCCTAATGATCCCAGAAGAATGTATTACTATTAGAATTATATCCATACTTCATCCTAATTTGACTGGACTATTATGAATATGATATTAAAAGGAAATAATTAGTGACAACTTCGTTGAATTGCTTATTTATGGCATAGATGCAGTGTGCATTTCCCTCCCGTATAAAATACATGCAGGATGTATAACCCCTCACCAGTCGATTGTCTATATAACAATGAAATTTCTATTGTATCTGGTTCGTTCGACTGATGAAGTAATACAGATTAAGGAATACAATATGTATTTTGCAGTATAATATAATTAGTTGGTGCCTTTATCGGTCACTAATGTTATTGATCGCTGCAAATGATATATTATAAACTTGTGATATAAGCGTGTAACTAAAGCTTTTTATAAAAAACTCAAAAGTAATAACCTCTTCCTATTTAACAGGTCTATGGAAAAAAATGGTAATAATATATGCGGATATTGTCAACCGACCAAATGTATTCTACATTCATGTATGCCTGCCAGCGTCAATTAATAATCATAGAAATAGGGCTGCCCCTGACTTTATTGATGCAGAATTTATGATATCTATATATTATTTTCATCATCATCATCTCAGCCGTAGGACGTCCACTGCTGAGCATACGCCTCCCCCATGATTTTACAAAAGGACCGGGTGGAAGCGGCCTGCATCCAACGTCGTCCTGCGACCTTCATCAGATCATCTGTCCGTGTCGGTGGACGACCTACGCTGCGCTTGCCGGTCCGTGGTGTCCATTCCAGAACCTTCTGGCTCCATCGGCCATCTGTTCTGCGTGCTATGTGCCTTGCCCACTGTCACTTTAACTGGCTAATCTTCTGGGCTATGTCGGTGACTTTCGTTCTTCTACGGATCTCCTCATTTCTGATTCGATCACGTAGAGAAACCCCGAGCATAGCCCTCTCCATAGCTCGTTGTGCAACTTTGAGCTTATCTATGAGGCCCATAGTAAGAGACCACGTTTCAGTGCCATAAGTCATCACTGGTAACACACATTTGTCGAAGACTCTTGTCTTGAGGCACTGAGGTATTTTAAACGAGAAGACTTCGCGAAATTTCCGGAACGCTGCCCAGCCGAGTTGGATTCGACGATCCACCTCTTTCTTGAATTTGGATCTACCTAGTTTGACTGTCTGTCCCAGGTAGATGTATTCGTCAACAACTTCGAGAACTGAGTTCCCAACTGGTATTGGGGTAGGCACAACATGGGCATTAAACATAATTTTCGTCTTGTCCATGTTCATCTTAAGGCCTACCCGTTGAGAAACTCGATGGAGGCCTTCGAGCATTGTACTGGAGTCTTCCATGGATTCTGCCATGACTACGATTTCGTCGGCAAATCGAAGGTGAGTGATGTATTCGCCGTTGATATTGATGCCAAGTCCTTGCCATTCCAAGATCTTGAAGGCGTCTTCCAATGCAGCGGTAAACATTTTCGAAAATATAACGTCTCCCTGTCTCACGCCTCTTTGCAATGGAATTGCCTTCGAACTCTGCTCCTGTACTCGGACTGACATGTTAGCGTTTTAGTACAAACACTTTAGCACTTCAATATACCGATAGTCAATACGGCACCGCGCTGGAGAGACTCAAGCACTGCCCACGTCTCGATCGATTCAAAGGCCTTCTCATAGTCCACAAACGCTAAACATAGAGGCAAGTTATACTCTTCTGTCTTCTATATAACTTGCCGTAGCGTGTGGATGTGGTCTATGTTACTATAGCCTTGTCGGAAAAGAATTTAATAATTTATAATATATATATACCTATATTATTTTCATCATCATCATTTCAGCCATAGGACGTACACTGCTGAACATACGCCACCCCCATGATTTTCCAAAAAAAAAAAAACCGGTATGGAAGCGGCCTGCATCCAATGTATTCTGGCGACCTTTATCAGGTCGTCTATCCATCGTGTCGGTGGACGACCTATGCTGCGCTTGCCGGTCCGTGGTCTCCACTCCAGAACCTTCCGGCCCCATCGGCCATCTGTTCAGCGTGCTATGTGCATTATATTAGCTACACAGTATTGTATACGGTTCGCACTATATGTAGGTATATCTACACCACAAAATTACTGGACCAATTAAGCTGAAACTGCATAAGTATATGATGACCCAAAATAACTTATTAGGCTACTCTGTATCTCGGAAAAATGTTTAAAGTGTGATAATCATTTTCCGGAACCCCAGAGAGAGAGAGAGAGAGAGAGAGAGAGAGAAAAGATAAAGCCAGAAGAGCGCGGCTAGTATAACATATATATGATTATGATATGCTTAACATGACATGTAAAGGTATGTTATACTAATGTTGACCACAATCTATGTGATATGGCGCGTTCACACAGAGAAAAAGTACGGATGTTCTATTTATACTATATGGTACTGTTCGATTGTTGTAAGCTAAAGAGGGTAGATACATTGTCTAACGTCAGGTGACGGTCACGGTCTCCACCGGCACTAAAACTTTGTAAAAAGAGCTAGTTTTTCGAAATTTCACAAGTCAAAAAAGCACTTGATTAAGCACGACACAACATATGAGATTAAAAAAACATCAGTATGATTAAATGTACAAGGGAACAGTTATAAAATCAACAAGAGAAATAGTTTAAATTTAATGTAAACATTACAATATAATTAAACTCCTCGCTTCTATATGTATGTATGTATATAGATACACAGGATTCGCTCTATTAAATCTATGTACCTATGTACACATCGTTTTTGTTGACATGCCAGCCAGCCAGAGGTTTCAACAATTGCATAATTTTGATGGATTTTTCCATTCGATATTACCTAAGTACGGTAGATTGCGAGTATGTACTCAAATCACATACGACATAGGGTATATTGAAAGGTACCTACTGAAATGAAAAAGCAATGAGTAAACAAATTAAATCAACGACAGTTACGAATCTTAATTTTAGGGGATTCCCCATAGTATAAATATAGATATAGAATGGACGAACAACAAAATTAATGGTTACTATGTAAAAAAAATTACCTACTTAAGTACGTAAAGTGACGACCACATCTCACGGCAGAGAGTAGTATAATTCCTAGGGTCGGAGCCTGAGAAAGCACTAGATTTTCCACTACGCACTAAACTCTTAGATACTGCACTAAACATGCCAAAAAAGCACTAGATTTAGTGCCGAAAGAACTAAAATGGCAGCACACTCTCCGGTCTCGGTCTCCTGTCTCGGTCGCTTGTCTCAGTCGCGGCGCGAACAGAATCACCTTTAGAGAGAGGAAGGTTCCACTCAGGCCAGATTCCATCAACTCCACCGAGTCATCTCAGCATTCCTTTAGAGTTCTAGGTAGTTGAATATTTCATACACTATCATACTTATGCATGTTGTTAAGGCCGACTAAGAGTAAGCTAATGGTAAAAGTAACATACATGATATTTTTCTTCTCACATTGCGTTACGAGACCAAGAGAGATACACTTCTGCCGATTGCTTCAGGGATGTAAAGGTGTGATATTATGTATGTATCTACGCATGTAATATGATAGTAAATTAAATTATAAAGAACAAGTACCTACAATTAAAAAAAAAATTCTGATCCATTCTATTCAGTTATTGAAGTGAAACTCAAAAACTACTGGACCTAATTTGATTTGAAATTGAAATGGGACCACACGGGAAGCACCAGCTTTCAAACAAAAAAGAGAATTTTGAGAGTCAAAAGTTACAAACATAAAAAATACAGTCGAATTGAGTACCTCCTCCTTTTTGGAAGTCGGTAGAAAAAATAATAACATTCTTCATACATTTTATTGATTACCTTTGTTAGCCTTAGTGTATAGATCAATTTTTGTTAAGTGTTGTAAGAAGGATGTTAGGAGCCCTTGTAAAAATATAATAATTAAAAGATAAATGTTTCTATTTTTACTTATGTATACCTACGTCGGTATCTAGATTTTAGTACCTACAATCAATAGCAAGAATTAGTATTGAATAGACAATTCATACTGAATAAAAGAAGTTTATCGTTTCGCAATTTTTGATCATTGACAACCCTACCATGATATAAATTGAAGCAAATTGTTTAGTCACCGACCTTACGAATCGACACATATCGACAATTATAAGTAAGTATCTACATACATAGTAAACAGTTTGTACCTACTTTATGCAGAAATGATAAAACAAATTGCAAAACAAATATAAAATATAGCTAGAAATCTAGTACTGCTACTTTTTTGAAATTTTACTAATAATAGCACATTATAATACAAGTGGACCCAATTCAAATCTCAGCTGCACCTCGATAAGAAGGCGAGGGGGATAATTGAGCCGAGAGTGTAAAAAATGAAAGAGAGAAATTAGTTTCCAATTTTGTAAAATGTTGAAGAAGATCACCGACCCGATGGACCAATACTGCTAAACAGGCGTGTAAATTCACGCATCAATCCAACGTTCTCAAAACAGAGAAGCCTGGAAGATCTAAGTGGGAAAAACCACTTGAGATGATCACGACCTTCAGCCATGAGGCAACAACGTAGAAGAAGAAAAAGCATTTTAGCTAAAGAAAAACAGGCGTGTTTTACAAGCTGTGTTATGAAAAAACAAAACCTAAACCTTGCCAGTTATTCACTCGTGACGCAGTAGTGTGCAAACATTACTGAGTGTCATTTAACCCTTTGCCTAAACATACTTCACAGACGACAGCTCGGATGCTATCAGCCGCGTACCCACCTAGCGCACAGGCTCGCGCGGCAGCCTCGGTGTCCGGATCGCGAGCAATGGCTCCCGCGGCAGCGTCAGTAGTTTTGTTCAATTTACACGAGGCCGCCTCGCGAGGCAGGCTGAGCCATCATAAGTCCGCGAGTATTCGTAATGGACAGTCGTGTATTTTCAGCTGCAGCTATTTTCCTAGCTGCTTATTGTTTAAAGAAACGAAAACAGATATTTGCCGCCAACTGTCTTCCCGCTGATTTTTGTTTAAATATTTTGGATCTTTGGGGTCCCAAAGCGCATTGTACATGCTGTACAGTTGTATTAAGCGAATGGACTCCTCCTGACTGCTCATGATATCAAAATTACAGAAGACAAACACGGCAAGAGACAAAACTTGAAGTAGCTTCGCGCGCGAGCCAAAACATAACCGTCCCCACCTAACGCACAGCGCTCACTGAGGCACCTTTGAGCGCGTCAAGTTTACCGACAACAGATGGCTCGGGGCCGAGCCGTGCTCGGTCGAGCCAACGCGCGCCCGAGGCAGGCCGAGGCACGTCCACACCAGCCGAGGCATTTGGCTCGCGTGGCTGCCGCGCGAGCCTGTGCGCTAGGTGGGTACGCGGCTATTGGCGAATTCGCCAGGCGGGCGACAAAGGCAACGGCAAAACAAATAGCAGATTACAACTTCAAGATGGCCATAAAAGATAGGAACGAAGAGGTCGTGGAGGCCGTGCTTAGTACAATAGGGCAAAGGCAAATGCAGAATAGGGCAGGAAGCATCTGCAGCCGGATGCTCTAGCTAATATCGGTATAATAAGGAAAATAGTGTAACTAGATTAAGCTAGATAAGTTAAAGTATTCTTTTTGTAATGTAAAACTGTGATGTTTGGAGAACGAAGTCTCCATTCAAAATGTATGTTATTTTATCTACACTAATGTTATAACATTCTACTTATGTTTCCAATACTTGACTTATAATTACTACTGTTATAGAACAGACAACAAAACACTCAATTTAAGCAATTTCACATGATGGTATAATATCCACATCGATATCGTAAAATCTCATTATAACATCAATAAAACGCGACCAATTAACGTGGCGAGCCTTATGTCAAAATCCTCATACAAGTTGTATAAAATTTTGATATTAGGCTGGCTTTTGAAAACAGTTGGGTTATACGTGAAAACTTCGTCGAAACTACTAAACTTACATACACAAAACTCTTTGGTAAGATCTTGTGCCAATTAAATAAAAAAAGAACAGCGCGCGCTCGCTCCTGATTGGCCCTGCGCGCGCAGCTGCATTTTAATGGCGGCAAGTTCACTGTGACAATAAATACGCGTGAATTTAATGTTTGTTTTGTTTTTAAAATTCAAATTAAAAGTTAAAAATGGATACGACGATGATATTTGACGCCTCCGGATATTCTAGAATTGGCAACAAAAGTAACTCACAATCTTTTGCCAGAAAAATCTAGAAAATTATATGAAAAAGAATATAATAACTTTTTGGCATGGAAGACCGAAAAGAAAACTACATCATTTTCTGAAAATGTCATTCTTGCGTATCTCAAAGACCTCTCCGACAAATTCAAACTCAAGTCCACACTGAGTATCTACAACAATATTGATATCACGAAGTATTCAAAGGTCATAGCGTTCCTGAAACGCAGTTCAGAAGGACACAAGGAAAAAAAGTCCTTGACGTTTACATCAGGTCAAATAAAGATGTTCCTGGAAGATTCACCAGATATTTTGTATCTTTTTGAAAAGGTAAGTGTATTTTAGTTCTGTTATTTAATCTACCTAGTACTTACGTACTACACACGCAAGTTATCTAGACACTCCGTTTAAGCGCTTTGTGTATAAATTTGGTAGTAGGTACCTACACTTTACTACTTCATAAATCATAGTTTTTGCCTTGGCTATGTACCTCAAGCTTATTATATCGTTTATTGTTACAGGTTGCACTAATCTTCGGCATAATGGGGGCATGCCGAAGGCAAGAGCTATACAACATCCAGTTCGATGAAGTCTCTAACATAGACGACAGTACAATCATGGTGAAAGTTTCGAAAACAAAAACGAAAATAGATCGTTCTTTCGTTGTGACGGGCAAATGCCATGCCGTATGTAAAAAATACATGGAACTTCGACCCACCCCCTGTCGAAACCCTGCCTTTTTCTTGAGCTATAGATCGGGGAAGTGCGTCGATCAAAGAATTGGTATTAATAAATTTGGTGGTCTGGGAAAAACTATCGCAAGTTTTTTGAATCTGCCTAACCCAGCGTTGTACACGGGGCATTGCTTCCGGCGCACCTCGGCGACCCTTCTCATAGATAGCGGTGGTGATTTGACCGCACTGAAACGACACGGGGGGTGGAAGTCTTCTACTGTGGCTGAAAGCTAAATTGATGAGTCTTTAATGAATAAAATATTCCGACTCCGTCTACGAGCTCTACTGCTTGCCCCGCGACCGCTACAGCTGCTGGATCAATAATTAACATTAACTTTCAAAATTGTACCATCCAAAATTTGAACAATTATTATAAATAAACTATTGTCAGCTTTTACTCTTATTGTTTGATTAATTGCATTAGTGAAGATAAAGTAGTGTATGCAACTGCATATAACACGAGTATTAAAACACTCGTTACTATTATGAAACTCGCTGCGCTCGTTTCATAAACTCACACTCGTGTTTTAATACCCTTCATTATATGACAGTTGCATAAACTACTATTAATTAATCCATAAGTTTAAAAATGGTACGGACCATATACTGTCTGTAGTGTGTAGAGAGACGTAAATTTACGTGAGTTTCATTCATTGATCTTTTGTTCTAATTGTCACGGTATAGGAAGGATTACAGGTGATGTTACTAGCGAAATTACAGGGCAAGAGGTATAACATGTTATATCTCAGGGTCACAAGCGCAGTGCATTGCTACGCAGGGTTATGTACTCTTGTACTTTAACACCTTAAACTTTTTCATTATGACTGAACTGTTATGGGTAGGTATAACCCTTGCTATCAGCCGTGCGATTCTGTAATAATTCAAGCACTCGTCAAAGCACTCGTCGACGAGCTCACCGATGTCAAATACTTTATGAGATATCGCCCTTGTACGTAAGGTAGTTTTTCCAACGTTTCTTGTCATCTCATCATTTGTTTCACGGATGTTGTCAAAGATGCAATGATGTTTGCTCTTAGCGAATCGCACGGCTGCAGCTTTTTCCGACACTGCACTATTTATTTGTACAAATTTACATCTGGCGAAAATAGCAGTCTACAAAATGAATTCCGTACCTGTAATGCATATCAATATTAGTGCTTAAATAACAATTGAGTTAGATATCTAATCATTGAACGTAACCGGTTGACATAAGAAAAACAAAAAAAAAAAAAATTAAACGGTTTTCTACATATCTAGATTTAAAAAAATGTCAGTGTGATAGAAAGCATTTGTGCAAAGATGCATTAATTCGACGAATATAATAAATATAACAACTTTAAAATATTGAATTTAAAATATATAATATATTAATTTAAATAAATAATACATTTATATAATTTTTCACCAACGTTTATAAATAATGTATGTCAGCTGTAAATCAGATGAAGTTATGTATATTTTTATGCGTCTATAGAAATATAAGAACTGGCTTTATTATTTGTTCACACTTTTTATTTTAATTGAAATATGAAAATATATTTATTTGTAACAACAACATTGCTAAATATAAAACAAAGTATGGACAAGGTAACGAAGAGAAATAATAATAATTATACTCTAAAAGCGTTCAGTTTGGTATAATTACCAAACTGAACGAACTAACTGAACTGATTAATCTTTATTTATTTTATTTGAACACACTTTGTTACATTTTACATTTGTTGTATTGAAAGAACACATTTTATTATTGGTTTTTGTACACTTTGATAATGAAACCTTGGATGCAAAAAATAAATTCGAACTTAGAAACTGAGTTTTTAAATCTAAGGCTCAATAAAACTTTTAGTTTATGAAATCATTTTATAGATAAAACTTTGCAATGTAAGTTGTAGTCATGTGCCCTCGACTAGCACGTGGATTGTTGTTTCCAAATGTTAATGTTTTCCGCCGACTTCAAAAAAAGAGGTTCCAAAAGAAAAATATATAACACAATGACCAAAAAATGGAACCGATTTCAATATCAAAAAGTGTGAAATAACTTTTTGAAGTCGGTACCATTATAGTTCCAAAGTAGGTACCTATTATCACAATATTGTGCGCACGGTACCGACTTCGACAAGTTATATCACACTTTTTGGTGTTGAACTCGGTTCCATTTATGGTAAAAAAAATTTCACCACTTCTAGTGACCTTTGCTTCTTACGGAATCGATTGTCATTCACTGTCAATAATGATATTTTCAAGATAGGCGAAACAATTTTCAGTTTTTGGAGTGCAACTCATAAACTACTTGACCGAATTTGATGAAATTTAAATGGTGCCACCTCGAAAGTATACTTTACCAATTAAAAAAATATTTTAAGAATCGGTCCACAAATGGGGGAGAAATCGATTAACATACACATAAAAAAATACATACACACGAACGTATAACTGTCTCCTGTTCTACCGATTTTTTTTATGTTCGTTACCTCATATCTTTTAATAGGGTAAACCGTTTCTCAAAATTTTTGTTTGAAAGCTTGTGCTTTCCGTGTGGTCCCATATAAATTTCATGAAATTCGGTCCAGTAGTTTTAGAGTTACAGTCCGATAACTGAACAGAATGGAAGTCGGTATTAAATTTTTCTAATTGTCCTTGTTTGAAGTCGGTTAAAAAAGGAAAAGACGAAGAGCTGAGAAACAAAAACCACTTACACCTACGTTAAATATTATCATTTCTTATGCCTTCACACACAATATTATTTATTGTACCTATCTAGTAATTGTTAAAACAAATTTATTTGTAAAATACTTGAAACTTGATCAAATTTCTAGTTCGACCACACACACTCCGCATTATCTGAAGTAAAACAAATGATTTTTAGAGTGGTTGTTTCACGTTGATATAGCGATTAACGATTTCATATCACTGTTAATGTGAACTAAAACAAATAAAATACTAGCTCCGATTCACAGCTTCTCGTGCAATTATTATCTTACCCTAAAAGAAAAAAAAGAGGAAACATTAAATTAAATTTCAGCATCTAAAATAACAAATTACATGTGGTGGTGATGTAGGGCCTAGCGCGCACTTCGTTGCGTTTTTATAACGCATATTCTGTGAAGTACGGAGAGTCATAGGAGTGCGCGCACTGCGGTGAAATAAACGCACGGGCATGCGGTAAAGTCACCGTAGCAAATTTGCGATGAGTCCATCGCACAACATTTTTTATCGCATAGAAATGTGAAAGGGACCCAATACCATTTAAGTACCCTTTTATGCGTAATAATAAATAGATAGCGACTCTTGTATGGTAGTCTATAACAATGTACGCACAAAATTTTGTTTCGCTAAGATGTATGTACAAGGGACGTTTTTAAGACATAAGGGCTAGCTCACCCTGCCGTGCGGCAGAGTCACCGCACGGGTATTTTATTCATCATCATCATAGTTGGCATCTTCATTGCTGAAGGTCGTGTCTAGTCAGAATGGTTGACC
Source organism: Selenia dentaria (assembly GCA_917880725.1). Lineage (NCBI taxonomy): Eukaryota > Metazoa > Arthropoda > Insecta > Lepidoptera > Geometridae > Selenia > Selenia dentaria. The sequence goes on from OU862894.1 coordinate 27,756,729, forward strand.
GCTCGATGTACTATGCTCTTCTTCGACGTTCTGTCTTCGGCGGTCTTAATAGCTTTCGTGATTGGCAGCCCAGTAAGCTTCTTTACTACGTCTGACCGTCGGGTAGGTGAGCAACCGCGTGGTCTTTTCCCGTCGACTTGGCCAACTACTATGAGCTTCTTTTGGCGGTCAGGGTTTCTACGAGCGACATGTCCAAAATATTGGAGTATCCGCTGGCAGCAGATAGCGGATAGCCTTGTGGTTATTCGGAATGGATGTAATAGATGGAATGGAATTTAATTAATTGCCTTTAATTAATTTAATTTTAAAATTTAATAGTTAATTAATTCATTAAACGATGCGTAAATATAGATTAAGCGTAACATGCTTTGTCTTACTTTCACGCGTGAGTTTTACGGTTAGCGAAAATTTAACAGAAGGTTTTAACTACTTTGGGTGGAGCCAAGTTTATAAACCGTGGTAGATGTATGGTGACGTCACGAAATGTCGGTTTGGGTAAAATAAAGAGGAAAAATATTTTTTTGAATTATCCTCTTCAAACTGCTATACCAGTAGGGTTCTCTTTAGTTTTTTCAACTTTTTTTAAGTTTGTCTCTTCAAATTGCTCTAACAAGCTAACAATCAAAGACATTTTAGAAACGTGTTAATAAAAAAAAAATACAAAGCGTCACACTTCTGCTGTTCATTAATAAGGCCGTGTTATAACAGTGCCTCTCGGAGCTGCCGTGCGATTCTCTAATGATTCGTCGGTGTACTCGTCGACGAGTTCACCGATGTCAAATACTTTTAGGCCTATTCAAACCTGGGCGTTATTCGCTACTGCGAGCTATAGAGAAATCTGAAAGGGTATGCGTTAATTTCACTGTTCACACCAAAGCGGATCTCTACCGCGCGCGGTAGAGATATTCGTTGGCAACGGTTAGCGGGGCGGTCGCCAAACAATGGAAAATACCAGTTTCGCTGCAGTTATGGAACTTCATACTATTTATCCATCGAGTTCCACGTGGTATTTTTCGCTACCTACACAGAATAACGCTCAGGCCTGAATAGGCCTAAAAGTATTTGACATCGGTGAGCTCGTCGAGTACACCGACGAATCATTAGAGAATTGCACGGCAGCTCCGAGATGCCTTTATGAGATATCGCCCTTGTACATAAGGTTGTTTTTCCAACTTTACTTGTCATATCGTCGTTGTTTCACGGATGTTGTCAAAGATGGCTCGCACGGCTGTAGCTTCTGGTGACATTGCACTTTTTTATATGTACAAATTTACATCTGGCGAAAATAACAGTCTACAAAATGAATTCCGTACCTGTTATGCATATCAATATTAGTGCTTAAATAACAATTGAGTTAGATATCTAATCATTGAACGTATATAATATGAGCTCTCGTGTTATCTTTATTTCATCTAACAATAACATTATTATTATCTTATACAAATACATGAACATTAATATTATTATATCGTCGTCTGCTCTGATTTGAAATGCAAATTCCAACATTTCAAAAGGTATGCAGCTGTCAGATATTATCTTCCAATTTAATCAGTTTTTGTTAATTTAAACTAGTTATTACTATATTTTATAGCAAAAAACTCCTTAAATGTTAATCTATTATCTGATCGTAAGATCGAACTTAAGAAGCTTCGAACATTGATCCAACCCATTAAGTTATTTTAAAGAGTAAGTACCACTGCTAATTTTATTGCAAATGTGCACTTTATAAAATTGTTGTGTCTAATTATTTTTCGCTAAGAGTTATAAAATTTAGTTTACATATTTAAGTTTAAGTTTTATAAATATGTCAGAAAGATGTAGTTATTGTTTAATTAACAGGCTAAAGGGGCGTTTAGTAATCAAGTCATTTATATTTATATATGATAACGTTTATATCTATTAAATATGCATTTAATAAATAACTTTTAATCTATTTCTTACAAAAATCAGAGAAATTGCAAACCACAATGCATAGGTATATATATATTTTTCTGATTTTTGAAATATATGTGATATTTATGTGTCTGTGTAATTCTATCTATAGCCAAAAACAAGCGAACAATAAAGTAAACGTAGTTGGAATTGTTTTTTCTTAATTTTTTTCGCTATGGCTCAAAAGCCACTAAAATCCATAAAATTATTAGACGTAGTAAGTAATAATGCCCTACCGTGCGATTCTCTTAAAGCAAACATCGTTGCATCTTTGACAACATCCGTGAAACAAATGACGGGATGACAAGAAACGTTGGAAAAACAATCTTATGTACAAGGGCGATATCTCATAAAGTATTTGACATAGGTGAGCTCGTCGATAAATCATTAGAGAATCGCACGGCTGGAGACAAGAGAACCGACTCTTATAAGCCGAAAATCGAAATAAATAGGCAGTTAGTTAGTCAGTACATATTTACAATTTACCGTCACCACATAACAAATGTTTTGTGCCTTTAAGTACTGTCTAATGTTCAATGGAACCCGGATTTTGGATTTTGCACTTTTACACTTTTTTGTTTTGCCAAAAACGGCAAAACAAAAAAAGTATCCGGCAAAATGGTTGTAAAAAAACTGTAGAGGTCGAAACGTTCGTAAAACCAAGTGAAGGATTAGTTAAAGATTTTTAATATGAAAAACGCACTCAAGCACGGCGAGGCGAGACGCAACCGAGAGCGTTCTGCACTCTCCTTGAAAAAGACCACCGGATGTGGTTGAAACTATAGTCGGAAAAATCTGACTTTTTTACGTGAGTGAATCCCGTTTTTCATAATAAAAATGTGTACAAACCACGTTAGTTTTCATAATAAAATCAATTAAAGATGGTTGGTAATAGTAGATATCATAAAGACAATGAAGAAACATAACAAGAGAACAAGTGATTTGATGGCGAGAGTCACTATCCTCAACAATGACGTGAGGAGATAAATTAACCCTAGTACTTCTAGCTTTATTACGTGCCCCGTGTTTATTAACTATTTGCACAGAAAAATTATTTCCCATTTGTGGCCTAGTAGTGATGGCATCTGACACGGTTTTTTTTTATAATGGTTCATGAAAGTGACTCCGTCTCGCCTGATGGAAAGCGAAGACGGAATCAAGAACCAGTGCAGCCGTAAGCTGCACTAATCGCCATACCTATGATGACCTGAGAGATGCTTTTTTACGCCCCGCTTGAAAGACCCATTGTCATAGCTGCAAGGGAATACGTACGCTGGCAGAGCTTTCCACAATTGACTTACGGCCGTTTTCAATATTCTATCTATCCACAGTTTTCCTTACTACCGATAGAAATTTGACATAACGTCCACACAAATAGTGACAAACATCTATCTCTAGTAAGGTAAACCGACGACAGATAGGTTATTGAAAACGGCCGTTACACGACATAGCTAGGAACTGCCAAACTTTTTGGTTCGTGGTAAGAAGTTTTGAACAGTATATTGATGCAATGCTAGGCCAGAACGAGTAGTTCGGGATCGGAATGGTGAGGAAGGAATAAGATTAAAAAGCTTTATCGGAAGACGCGGGTTCGATTAGCATTTCTCTCTATAATTTGAATGTTTGATCTGATCTCACTAAGTAGGTATTAGTGCTTTAAAAGTAATAAGTGTGTTTGAGATTGTATTTATTTATTTTTAATAACGTTCATCTACCTACCTACTAATTATCTTATTCTATCAGGTTGCATTAAATGAATATCCACGCCAGATGTTTTTATGAAAATAAATTTCTGAAATGGCGCGCGGGTGATCGGAACAACTTTCGGGCACATATTACAAAACAGTTACTGTGAACATTTTAATATGAAAGTTTTATAAATAAATTATAATACGAAGAATTTATTATGAAATTTGTTCATAGTAGTTCACTTTATTATGAAATCTATCGTGGTTTGTACACATTTTAATATAAAAACGGGAATCACTTAGTGAATAAGTCAGATCTTTACTATAGTTTCAACCACATCCGGTGGTATTTGTCAAGGATAGTGCAGAACGCTCGCGGTTGGGTCTCGGTCTCTCTTGCGAGACGGATGTGGTTGAAACTATAGTTGAAAAGATTTGACTTATTTACGTGAGTGAATCCCATTTTTCATATGACAATGTGTACAAACCACGTTAGTTTTCATAATAAAGTACACTAATGTCAACAAATGTAAATTTTAATTTATTGTAAATCATGTCAATTTTTACAACATGAAATTTATATCTGGTTTTATGGTTATTTTCGTGTAATGATAGTGAGTTTGAAAGTCTACTAAATTCATATGTGTCATCGTGGGATAATGGGTTATATTTTTTTGCGTGGAACCCTAATTTTCCAAAAAGTAACCTAACATCAGTAGGGCTATTATGTATCTTAGATGCTAACAAATGTTGATTGAAATCGAAAAAAAATGGCCGCACTATGTCACTTTTGTCAGCTCCAGTCATCAACTTACTAACATTTTTGCTTACTGGAGTTGGCAAAAGTGACAAAGAGCCGCCATTTTTCCAGATTACAATCAACATTTGTTAGCAACCGAGATACATAATAGCCCTGCCGGTTTCTGCCAGTGAAAGTCCCTTTGAAATTTTAGTTGGAACAAATAGACATGATTTTGTTTTAGGTAATTTAAAATGAACAGTAAAAACTGTTAATTTGGCATTACAAACAGTCACTTCAATTTTATTTATTGAAGCATATATATAGATTGCCGGCCAATCATAATTGCATAGTTTATTCGTATCCAGTAAATACTGGTATTAAACAACTTGCGGATATCAGTTACGAGATCAAGGCCGACGACGAGTGCCGCAAAAAAAGCCATTAGTTTTCTTTTTAGCTTTGCTCAAATGGTGTTTAGAATCTTGATATATCGCATTACACGCGCTAAATATTGATGTTCGATGCATAATTTGTAATAAGTAGTTATTTGCGTGGAGGTTGATTATAGTATGCAAAATTATTTATGAGTATGTCTCAACGATTTCCAAAGTATATGTAAGTATGCTTTTATGAACAAGAGACATGTCTAAGATACGTGCCAATTAGGACGTCTCTCAATTCCTCATCACCATCAACCACAATACACAACGTCTTAAAGTCCTAAAGTCAGAGTAAAGGCATCTGTACTAAAATTACCTGATAACAGATATACATAATTATTAACATACATATACACACCTAGACACAGCTCAAACAACCATATACAGGTTGTTTGGTAGAGGGACCGACAAACAAAATGAGCGTGTTCGGGGGCCCACTTGGAGAATACAAGTTGGCCAAAAAAAATCCCCGACACCCAAATTTTTTTTAACTAAATCAGTTAGTTAGCTCTGTTTTGTATCCAATTTTGCTTTGCGTGGCCTGAAGGTGTATTAGAGACCAAATTCAACTAAAAACATCCGGTCTAAAACAGATTTTACAAATGTTATGGTGGTAAATAGGTACAATTTCGGAGAAAAAGGGAAAATTCCCAAAAAAAATTAAAACATATTGGGGGGTCGTAGATTTTTTTTTTGGCCAACTTGTATTCTCCAAGTGGTCCCCCGAACACGCTCATTTGGTTTGTCGGTCCCTCTACCAAACACCCTATATATATCAAATAGCTCCAGAAATGTTTGATGTGTCCGGGGATCGAATCCGGGTACCTCGGCTCAGAAGGCAGCCCTACTACTAACAACGCCAACCGGTCAATATGCTAGGTAAAGTAGGTAAGTAAGTGTAGGTTTTTATTTTTTTAAATTCCAAATTTCAAATTACTTTCAAACATTACAACTTTCAAATTTCTTATTTTCTAAATTCGTTCTTTAAAGTTTAAAGTAAGTACAATGCTACTTAGTATGAAATACTTTTTCATCATCATCATCCATCACCACCCACCCGGGTGTAACCGCGGGGTACAGCTAGTAGACTATAAAAGGTTACTCGCCTCGCTACCAACTTTAAAACTATAAAATATGAAAAAAAAAAAAACAGTTTAAAAGAGATTATAGTAAGTACATTTTCAAAAATTTGAAACAGACTTCCATTCTATTCAGTTATTGGAGTGTCACTCAAAAACTTCTTGACCAAATTTGATGAAATTTAAATGAGACTACACGGGAAGCACCAGCTTTCAAACAATAATAATATCATATATAATATAATAATAATAATAATAATAATATATGGGACAACACTCACACAAAGGTCTTCAGGTCCCAAACTAGGCATAGTCTGTACTATGGTAACCTGATGAATATAATAATAATAATGTAACAATAAAGAGTTTTGAGAATCAGTTCACTCAGTCAAAAGTTACGAGGTAACAAATATAAAAAAGCAGTCGAATTGAGTTCCTCCTCGTTTTTGGAAGCCGGTAGAAAATTATAAAAATGACTTACCTGGGACAATACAACTCTGGTCCTTCCAATTGGCCTTCTTTTCTCTGTGGTTGTCATTTTATAAGACGGGCTTGGTTCCCTTCAAGCACAACACTGGCAGATTAACACTGGAGCAATCATAAGGCTGTTGACGTCATTATTGTCTCAAGAGATTATTAATCAGAAGCCAAAGCAAACACTTGCACTTCACTATCTATTTGCTTTAATGCTTAATGTTCTGTAATAAATACTATTTGTTATTATTTCTCACAATACATACACAACTGTAATATTAAAAAAAAAATCTTATTTTTGCACCGATCGTATTTGCTCTAGAAGATAAGTTGATACATAAAACTAAATTCACAATTAAAGAGATCATTGATGTTTTTTTCGGAAACATCGAAATAAAATAGCCTTCAATAATCTATATTCTACACATATTATAATAGACAAATTAATAGAATAGTTAGAATTCAAAAAAACGAAAACGAAACCACGCTGGTTTAATCGATATTACCAAGAAGTTAAAACGATATTGCACGAAAAAAAAGAATTGTTATATCTATAAGTTTTTGCGGTATGTTTAAAAAGTTGTCTTCTGAATGTGAACTTTAAAGTAGGAAATTTAAACAGAAACTGTGACAGATTTTTCCATAAATAAAATAAAAATGTTTTTATGAATAATAAAAATTACAAAGCTCCTAGACATCTCGAACGTCTTCCTACGCTGTAGACATAACCGTCAATAACACCGGCAATCGTTAATACTAAATTATAAATATGTATATCGATATCAGAAAATAACTGAGAGTGTATTATGTCTGTCTGTTTAGTATTTAAAAATCAGTCATGTAATTTTGATAGCGCAAAAGGTAGGGTCCCGTATAATAAAAACTTTAATAAATAAATATCAAACGCATCCACTCTTTCATGCGAATTATTTTCATTCTGGTGACGCGGTCGGACATTTTTCAAAAAACTAAGACTAATCAAACTTTCTGAACGAGTATATTTTAGATATGGAAAAAAATGCAAATGTTACCAACTACCAAAATAAATAATTATGTTTAAATAGATATTGGATGGTGAAACTGAAACCTGTGAACAGATTATGTAACGAAAATTTGAAAAAATGAATGTAATGTAAACTGTATTTTTTTACTCTTATCTAACATTATTACTTCACTGTTTTTTCCATAGCATAAAATAAATTTTTTGGTAGTGTTTTAAGTAAATAAATATGAAATACTTGGCACATACGAAGATAAAATAGAAACGACTCGAATATTTCAGAAGTTATGGATGTCCATTAACTTCT